>CM020040.1:11784973-13130598 GCA_009769605.1 Bucorvus abyssinicus
TGTTCCTCTGCTTCCATTCAGAGCACCCTACACCAAAAAAAATGAGTTAAGTCTCCAGATATTACAATAAAAAAGTGCCAGGAATAGGTATGATTTATTTTTCCTTTCACCATTTTGAACAAATCATCACAGAAAGGATTACTCAGCTGCAGCTTTTTTGGTAAGAGTTTTTTCAACCCTCTCTATTTAATGAGAGAGTTTTCTGTGACTAACACTAAACCCAGGGAAGTGACTCTACTGTGGCTTATAAATGAGACTGCAATCTCCTCCAGAACCCCTGTACAGCATTAACCACATCCTGCCACCAAAGCATTTGGGAAAGCTAAAGTCAAGACTGGATTCAAGTAGAGACATTCCTGTTGTATTTTCTATTCCAGTTAATATTCCTGATTTTATCAATCACATCTTGTAGGTGCAAATGTTACAGCAGAGGCCACAGAGTTCTGCAGAGTTTAATAGTTAAAGAGATGCTTGCACTAAATAAATCTGTGCAGTTCCATTGTGAAAATTCTGTGTTCAATAGGTCTCATCAAATCTTGCTGCCTGTATGCCTCAATTGGTTTAATAGCACCTTCAGCTGTGGAACAAAACATACAAGGGCAACAGTTCAAGAGTCTTGTCAGTCCTTTTCTACTCTGCAGGTACGTGTAAAGTTCCTGCAGTTAGAAAACTCATATGGACACATGCTCACTGGATTTATTGATAAAAAATGTTTCTGCATATTTATAACAGCTCTGCAAAGTACTCAACATTATGCAATTTAAAGCATTATGCATACCCAAATGATTTTTAACAGAAATTGCTGCAAATATCTACAAGATGTAGAGGTTGTTGAAAAGCTAACAGTATATGACAATAAAAATGCAATATTTCAGTGTGAAACTTCACACTACAAAGTATTACACAACACCACTAAAAATATGTTAGAATTTAATTCAGAGGTATGATAGATACCCGAGTCTGTAACAGTCACTCCAGGAAGCATCCATTTAGGTGCGTCTACAAAAGCAAATAATGCCTTTCCTATTTAAGAATCAGATAAAGATGACAGAAGAGCCAACCTCTAGTGAAGTATACGACTGTAAATCCCAAGGTTTCTTTCTAGAATATACAGAACTATTAAAACAAGTTGAGCTTTTGTAAAGGTTAGGCTTTGCAATTCTGCCTTTTATCTTGCAATAAATCACCTGTTTATTTGAACTTTTTGGTTTCTTTTTTGACATATTAGTTAGGTGCACAATATTGTTTGACCTGTAATTCTCAGCTCAGTGGGCAGGCATACCTCATATAGTTAGTCTTCTTCACGTTTAGGTATGTTTCTAAAACAGCAACCAGTTCTATTATTTGAGCCAGTTTTAAGCCCTGGAGATAAAAATCTGGTCCCAACGAAGTGAGCATCATAGCTCCAGCAAAACAGATATACTGCGCATTATGTAATTATATTCCTGTAATGAGGAACAAACAAAAAGTATTTCAAGGAAGTATAAAAGCAGTTAAGGTAATTGCTGTTCTATAGTGTTTTAAGGGAATGCTATCCTTTCCCAAACCCTCTTGTAGGTTTCCACAGTAATGACTGTAAAAACCTACAGGAAATCATTGACTTGGATACAGAATAGAGACTGAGGACCATGACTGAAACACAGACTTTTATGAAATTAACATCTGCACCGATTTACACAAATACTCAACGTAACCCACAAGTTACGCTTTTACTTTACAGATGTGAGGGGCTACCACAGAGAAAGGATGGCAAAAGATCAACCTCTGCAATGAGAATGGAAAAGCACCACAGCAACCCATCACATCGTACTTCCCGTTAGTCCTAACAGCTGGGCTGAAAAGCTTGACAACCCCTTGCCCTACAGGACAAAGTCCCTAGACTAGACGGTGTTTCACCATGCAGTCTCAGGGAAGCAGAGCCTAAACTCCCTATGCTAACTTGAAGTCTTCTACAGACACCTGCCATGCTGTGGAAAAGAACAGTCTGACCCCTCAGTTACCACTCTGGGGCTTCTCTTTGGAGTCCCACCACTGCCAGTATCACCCCAGGGTAGGATTCAGATCTGTGCTGCAAACAAGCCAAGCCTAGAGCATGCTGCTCCCAGAAGAACATAGGCAGAGATGACAGGATAGTGATGAACAATGATAGGGTCTTTTTTTCAAAATGGAATTTAAATAATCTAGGAGACAAAGGAAATCTTTAGTAAGGTAAAATACGGATGAAGGGGAGCAACTGCTTTGTGTTTCTAACAGTAACAGCAAGGAAGCAGTGTAGGAAAAGCAGGGAAAGGTAACCTCTTGGGATAGTTATGGGTGGCCAGTCCCATATACAGTTTTCTGCGCCCAAAATTTGATATAGCTGAAAATTTTCCACAGTCACCATGACAATAACATACCCTGAAGCTCTTCAGGCCTCAGCCAATCTGCTCAGAGAATTTCCACTTCTGCCACATTCTCCATGTCTGTATTCCTCTAACCCCACATTCCTCATTCTTGTGCCAGAAGACACATCTCATCCTGTCCTGTTGCAAGGTACTGCAGCATCTACAGGCAACTGACACTTCTTGCATCTTCATCATCTATCAGGGAAAGCATCTGAACTTCTTACTTGGAAAATGACTCCTCAGTGGCTCAGAAACAGTCATGCCTGCTGCCACCACAGGGCTTTCAGAAACCTGCACAGAGGCTGCAGTAATTCAGAATTCAATTCATAGACTTGACAGGAAGGACAAGGAGTGCAGTAATCCAGTCTCCAACATATCTTGCATATGGCTATAACAATAGTACACCGTAAGCTTTTGAAGAAAGATGATGTTAAAGCCTGTCTCCTATGAGAAATTTTGTTAAAGACTTTCTCTGACTCACCCTGCCTAGCTTGGTACCTCCAGATTTCTTTAATCACAAGAAGAAATCCAGTTCTCATACACATCATTTTCTATTTCTCTCCCATTCTCTCCAATCTGTAACATTTGTACTTAGAACCCTTTTGTTCTTGTTTCTTTGTGCATTATCCACTGAATATTGGTCTTCTGGATATCTGTGATACCTACTGAATTAAGTAGTTAATATTAACATGAATACCCAGTATGTTTAACAAACACTCCCTAAACCAATTGTTGACAACTGGCACACTTGCAGTACACTGCAAGGTAGTAATTTTGTGGGCATTGACTTTAGAGTAGGTTGCTCATTAGCTCACATATATATGGTCTTCTATTAATTATGTTAGCATAGTCAAATGATAATGTGATCACTATATTCCTCACCAATGCTGCCACAAGGCATGCAGTTGATGCATGTTAGCCACGCAGACAGAAAATTTATAACACCCATGAGTTTGATGGGTAAGAGAAATAGGACTTAAAATCCTTAATCTTTTCAGTGTTTAGTTTTAACAAAAGAACAGTATCAAGGGATGAGATAAATGCTAAGGTTATAAGGAATTTAACTTTACTTAAGTTCTTTTCTTGTCAATGGGTAAAATACTTCGAAAGCAAGAGTGCTGTATATCTTGATGAGAAATCCCTCAGGTGTTTTAGTATTTCCCACTTCGTATCCATCAGGCATATATTTCACACGCAGCAAAAGTGTCAAAACAATGTGCTTACATCCAAACATTCTTCATACATTTCACCCTCTGGGAAAACAGCCACCATTTTATGAGGTACGGAAGCCTAATTTTATAGGGCAAGGGGCTTATTAATGCAGTTCATGTACATGGTCTAATCCTGGCACTCCATGTCTGCAGGCAACAGGCATGGTCCTGAATTACAGGGCTTCCCTGTCTGACACAGAATACTTGGCAGTCTACTACAGTCAGCCAAATTCCTGAAATGTTTAAGAATTTACCAGGCATAATCTCTCTCATCATGTCAGAATAACCTTAATTTTTCCCTCAGGTTGCTTCAGACTACTTATGAGAGAGAAAAATATTTGATACTAGTTGCCTCAGCACTGTTGATCAGCTCTGTGGACTGCACCACAGTCGAGCTGGGAGCACAACGTATGGCTAGTGGCATGTAAGAGCTTACCAGATACTACAGAGAGCTCAGATTGTATCGGTAGCTTTACTACCTCATTCTCTGTGAAATTCTACTGGGTAAAGCTGAGAAGGAAAGGGAAAATAAAAAACCACAACTAAAAAAACAGGAGGAAAAAAGAGCAAGACCCCACATTCCAAGTAAATTCATTATTTCCATTTTCAAGCAAGCATCTTACTGCATTCTCCAGGGCACCAGGGAGCAAACAAACAATAGCTAATGATAAATTTTTCATAAAAGCACAATCAATAATTGAGCTCAAACTGTGGTATGGTTTGTAGGCAGTTTGAGTTTCCAACTTGGTAATTACTTTAGATCACCCATCAACAATTGTTCACCGACTGTACGTTTTCTTACACTGTGAGCACAGAAGGATCTCTTCCTCTTGAAAAAAAGCTTATCTAAACATTCAAGTATGCCTTATTTTTATCCTGTAGTAAGAGAAAGAAAAAGAATTGGGCTATAGGTCAGATGAAGCATAGTCAAGCACCCCAAGTGTTCCCCTGCTATATGCTTAATAGAAGAAATAGTGGATATACAGCAGCTGTTCCTAGAGTCACTTGCTAATAATAAACTATTTACGATTTCATCTCCTTGCCAATTTATACTGCATACTGAAGGAGGCAAACTGTATTAATCCCATACAAAGACCTATTGCTTGGAAAAATAAAATCTCTCTTTATGAGATTCTGCATAGCCATCTAAAATACTGTTTATTTACTTCTTTAGTTCTGTTTAATACTTATTTGGGACTATAACATACCATTTAAATGCCGTCTCAAGTATAAGGCTCTTCTCCCTGTTAATTGCAGAAAACATACGTTTTTGCAAAGCATCAGAAAATGAAAGAAGGTCATGACATTCTAGTGAGGTTTTTTATGGTTTATGAAACCTTCATTAAACTTTTAGAAGACACAGCCTTGAGTGGCTTGGGAGAAAGCAAAAACCTCAGAGTGCTTCTGGGGAACATCACCTGTAATTTATTCAATTGAATGCTTTATATGGTGCAGCTCAAGACAGATGCATGACATGATTCCAACATCCACAAACCCGAGGCATGAAGTAATTGAATCCATAACCAGAAGCTGGTAAATGGGTAGTCTCTGAGTTATTCTGTCAACGTTACATGGAAAACAGGTTGCCTCACAATCATTATTTTGCTGTAGAGCAGAAATCATGTAATGAAGACTTCATGCTGCTAGGATCTTAACCCTTGATTGTTAAAACATTTCAGTCATATTTAAAAAAATTATATATTGCAAGCACATAGAGAGAAAAATAGTAATTGGAAGCTCAGCAGTGGGTTAAAGCCACAATTTATTTACCATTTCCCTCACATTAGATGAAAGATTAATAGGATTATTAATAAGGATTCTGTATTGGGTTTGTCACATAGCACTAATGTATCAGAATATTCTGCTGCCAAAAGCACATTAGTATACTCTTAAGGCCACAGAGAAATCTTATAACATTCTAACACTACTGAAAAATGTTAATTTTTATAGTTGCTTGAATTAGGATGTGACCTTTAAAAGTAGAAAGGTAAAAACAATATATCCATCCAATGATATTGATTTCTCAGTTACACGAGGTGAATGCATTAAGGAAATTGAATTACAAATTAAAATTCAGCACTGATTCATTAAAAATACGGTGCTGATGAAAAGTGATTCTTTTTACAAGATGCTTTTCTAATTTCCATTGCAATTGCTATCACCACTGTAGTCATTAGATCCAAGAAAAGCTGGTTCTATTTTGGTCATGTAGTTATAATTCGGAATTGTTTGGGGCATTTTTATGTTACTTTCCCATTTAATTTAGCTTGATTCTTTGGTCTATGTCACAAAAAACCAAACCAAAACACATGAATGAAAAAACACCCTCCTTCACCAGTTGCTCTGATGCTCAGAGCGATTTTAGAAATGGGAAGGGGGAAAAGGGATAGAGGAATAGACTTTGACCTCTGCAAACATGAGCACGTTTTGTTGTAGTGATATACCTGTTAATAGTTCACTTATGCATTGTTTGCCACTTGGACATTAAAGAAAATTCACTGTTTCAGGCTAAAACCCAACAAAAATATTCCACTGTAAAATATCTCAAGTGAAATCAGCCAAATTGATTCACGCTTCTGCTGTGACAGCTGCTCCAGATAGACACTGCATGGCTTTAATTTTAAACTCCCAATATGAAATCATTACAGAAAGTATTCATTTTACTAGTTCATAGGTTAACTGAAAGACAAGTTCATAAAAATAATTTGTGTATATGACATAATTAAGTATAAAAAAACTCCTCTAATTTTTAGCTATTCCCAGTTCATTTCCTCGAAGAAGAAATGTACTCTGGAACATATTTTGATTTGTTACTTTCATATACATATATGCAGACACTAAGTGGTACACCTTAGGTCAGACTCAGAACACTAACTGTTAAACATGAACCCAGCTGCTGCAGGTAATGACTAGATGAAGTCACAAAACAATAAACGGGAAGACTTCTGATCTCTGGTTAGGGATGAGAAGGAAGCAGCTTGCTTTGAAATAATTATTTTACTGCAGAGCAGAAATGGCATAATAAGAACCTCACGCTGCCAGAAGCTGTAACCCTTGATTGCTGGAATACAGCTGTCACATTAAAAATGACACATTGCCAGTAGATTGGCATAGCTGCAGTAATCATAAACGTCACATCTGTGCTACACTTGCCCAATTAAGGAGACTCTTGGTGCAAGTCTCAGCCAAGGTTAATGAAATTATTTAATATGCTTTATTGCAGCAGTGTTGTTCAAAAAAACTTAAAAGTCTATTAAAACTTATTATTCTCATTGAAAACAGAAAAAAAAATTGAAAAGCCAGAATATCTTGCTCTAACAAACCATCTTTAAGATACCATTGTACAGAACTACAGGTAGTTTAACAAAGTTGTTCAGTTATAGCTATGCACTATAAAGATAAATGCTTAAACCAAATCAAAGATAACAGTTTTCATGATGCTTGTCCTGGTGTCACTGGGACAGAATCATGGGCCAGCTGTGCTGTGCAGGCCCTTAGCAGTTCCATGTCAGCCAGGGCAGCTGCTCCAAGGCGGCTACAGGTATACACTCAGTATAACAGGGGAAGTTTGCTGAGGAGCAGGGGCTTGGGCTCCTCCTGATTCTGATCCTGCCTCTCCTCTTCCTTCTCCTGCTTCTCCCCATCCCTGGAAGGGCTTGCTTACCATCCCACTCTCAAGGACTGACTTCCCATTTATTGTGACCGCCATACCATTCACTGGTCTGAGTATAACTTTGTAGTATTAAGTTTGGCTGTTTCAGTAAATCTGTTTTCATTTCAACATGTGAGTCTCCTCTCCTTTTCCCAATTCCCCTTCTCTGCAGAGCAATGGGTCGTTGGGTAACAGAGCAACTGCTATAGTTTATCCCTAGATACAGGCTAAACATAAACAACATTGGTTAGGGAGAACAAGCTTAAGCACATCTTCAACACAGACTGCATCTCTAGATGGAATTCTGCTTTTCTATATGAAATCCTATACCTGTGAGTATGTGCCCACAGGTCTTCACTGTGTCTCACCTCTTCATTATACACCTCTGAATATAACTAAAGTTAACACTTGCAAGCCTGGAACTGCAAACAGGATTGTAGCTGCCAACTGGTCAAAGACTGAGCCATACTGGTTCAAAATAAAAAGTGAGTCCTTTCATTACTGTCTACCCAACAAAATACAGCCTTATATAGAAATTTGCTTGTAAACTTCCACATTTCAAGAAGAGGGGAATAACATACTGAAGTTTCATCAACTGGTATTTCCTTACTGTGAATATCTTCATTATTGTGATTGTAGCAACTCTAAGTATTTGGATATGCTTCTCTATCTTGAGGGTGGGACAATCTTTAGCTCTGGAAAGAAACACCTTAAAGCTCAGTAAAACCACATTTGAAAAGTACTTCCTGATCACTCTGAAGACTTTAGGCCAGCAAAAACCTCATTATACAGTTCATGATGATCTAAGAATTCTTTGATACTGCAAATATTACAAAAAATCCTAAAGCAGGTCAGATTACATTCAATTAAACACAGAATCCATGTAGAGTCTCGATAGGGTAGAGAGTGTCTTCACCTCAGTCACTGGGTTGGGTTTGTGTGTATCTGGGGGGGGTGGGGGGGAGGTGTATCTCCTCTTTTTCAAGAAAAGATGAAAATTCACTGTGATGGTTTAACCCCAGCTGGCAACTAAGCCCTATACAGCCACTACTCATTCCATGCCACCAGGAAAGCATCTGAATGGTAAAAGTAAGCAAACTCATGGGTTGAGATCAAGACAGTTTAACAGGTAAAGCAAAAGCCACGCTCTTGCAAGCAAAGGAAAACAAGGAATTTATTCACCAGCTCCCATGGGCAGGCAGGTGTTCAGCCATCTCCAGGCAAGCAGAGCTCCATCACGTGTAACCATTACTTTGGAAGATGGAACTCAATGTTCCAACCCCTTCCTCTCCCAGCTTGATATGCTGGGCATGATGCCATACAGTTTGGAACAAGCCTTTGGTCAGTTGGGGTCAGCTGTCCCAGCAGTGTCCTGTCCCAACTTCTTGTGCATCCCCAGCCTACTTGCTGGTGGGTTGAGGTGAGGAGCATAAAAGGCCTTGACTTTGTGCAAGCACTGCTCAGCAACAGCAAAAACATCTCTAAATTATCAACGCTGTTTTCAGCACAAATCCAAAACACAGCACTACAACAGCTTCTGTGGACAAAGTTAACACTATCCCAGCCACAACCAACGTGTTTACTAATTAACATTTGGCAAGAAGAGAAAGAGAAGAGTTATTAGCAACCTTCCAGCTGAGTTCTGCAAGAGGTGAGGTTAAAAGTAAACAGCAATAAGAATAAGGAGACTAAGGAATGCCACAGGGTCAAAGAGATTTCCATGCTATTATAGACATGGTTTTGTGACTCGATAGGAACACAAAGAAAACTAATTGGGCACTCCACCGGGTAGCACATCACCATGTACACGTTTTTTGGGTTTTGTTGTGTTTTTAAATTTGTATAAACTATTTGAAAGATATGAAAACAGGGAAGGTTCCCTACCGCCAGTATTTTTGTTTTACCATGAGCCCTGACTAGAGGCAGCATATGACTATAGTGCACCAGCACAAACTCAAGTCTGCTAGAGTCAATGTCTAAGGGGAAGAAAAAAAAATTAAAAATATATAGAAATGCCACATCACACATTGACAATCTTAAGCAATCAAAAACCATGAATCAGGCTCAAAAGTACCATAATTTTAGCTAAATAAGAGACTTCAAGTAACATTAAAAAAATCTATTAATTTTTACTTTGCTACATGTTTCAAGAGGGTCTTTAGATTCTGTTTTCCTGGTAACTCCATTACCCATAGTGACAGCAGTACAAAAGACTGAAGAAAATTACCTTACAGAAGCGTAAGAAGAGGTACTGCCCTTCTCAGCAACCTGCAATATTTTGGGTTCCCCTATTTAGGAACACATTAGATTATGACCTGGCCCTACATCATTATTAACACCACATACACACACCCCTGGGAAGCACTGCTTGGCATGCAGTCTTCTACAATGAAGTACAAGAGCAGCAGCATCAGAAGTTTAAATGATAAAAACCCTACAGACACTCTTCATTTCCAGCACTACTTCCATGTTCCCCAGACCAAGACAGACTGCACTGAAGTCTGGTACCAATTTCCTCCCCTCCCAGCTCACAAGAAAAAAAAAAAAATACTCTGTTTCACAGAAGGAAAGAGAGAAATGTAATTGACCTTGCAGTTAGATATCTAAAATTGTCTCACAAAGAAAACAGAAAGAGCTAGTACTGTAAATATCAAATACCTTTGTGAGGCAAAAGATCATTTACTAAATGTCCTGCTATGAGTTGCACCTGAGAAATTTGAACGGGTCCCTGATTCCAGACCTTGAAGTCTATAGGAGTTTACTGGATTCACTGAGAAGTAGGTTGGATGTGTGCACCTGGGGGAACATAGTCCAGAAACAGCTGCCCTAAAACTGCAGAACTATTTTTTTGAAAAACATTTGTTTGTCCAAATTGAGCAAACAGATAACAGACATGGTTTTGGTAGGTACAACTAGACATAGAAGATAGCTTTTTCTCACTCAAAAATTTTATTTTGAATGGTAGCAGGCCACAGGAAGTTTTAGTCTACTGTTTGGAAAAACCTCTCATTTACAATGAAGTCTTCAAATTATCTAGACAAATATTTTTCTTTCTGTGTATATACTTATCTAGAGTAAGTTAGTACTGCATGCAAAGCATTTCATGCCCCCTTGTGATCTTTTTTCTGTCTGTCTCACTACAATTTGGCAATAACTGAGATAACCACTGAATAAATTAAACACCAACAACACCTATTGAGATGAATTAAGAATTTCCATAGTATTTGTACGGTTATAACATGAGCATACTAACAGTGAATAAAACAAATCAGCTGCAGCCTAACTAGGTGTAACTACATTAATTTTCAAATAACTTGGGCTTGAACCATTAGCTCATATGAAAACAAAGCTTCATGAAGTATGGAAATTCTCCACAACTATGAATCTAGTCATTATGATTTTAATGGATATGAAGCCAATTCTACCAGTACAGACTTGGCTCAGAGCACGCAAATATGCCATTGTTCAGTATTAAACACATAAACTTACAATTTTCAATTGCAGGGAAAACAGATATTTTAAGAGCTTCCTTTTTCAAATAGCTCAACCTATAGCATCAAATTGCAGCATGCATTGACAAATAAAAATAGCATTATCAGTCTTTATTTGATATGCTGCTATAAACAAAGCAGTGCCAAGCAGAGAGCAAAGATGCTGGCACCTTGCTGCTGACATGCCTGCAGCTATTTATGTGGCTGGTTGTCAGTCATGAGAGTTTGTTAAAAAAAAATTCTTTAACATTAATCTTCCTTGTCACGTTTTAATGTATCCTTACAATGTTATGGTCCTATTACTTTATTTTTCCTATATTAAGGGTAGAGAAGACTACCTGGGCAACAAAGAGTAACAGAGATAGAAGAAAAAAAAAGATGCACTTCCAATGTTTTGTTATCAGGCTTAGCAAAGAATTTAATAAGTTGAATTTTCCTATTAATGCAATTGAAAATTTAATGAGCTTAATTTATGACTTCACTAGGCTTGAATTGTAAAACAGTAACACAAGCTACACTCTAATTGCCTGAGTGTATCTGAAGATGACAGCATGTTTAGGCTTTCACTTTAGCATCCAATCTAAATATATTAACAAAAATCATTGCAGTTGTTCAAAGAGACAGGACAGAATTAATTATTCTGTGAGACAAATAGAAACCATATTATTAAAGCATTAACCACAGTGTTATATTCCACATTGTGGTAGAGAATCTCCAAGCTCTCTGCTTAATATTAATAAAGTTTTGTGGCACCCTTGAGAGCCTGTTAAAAAAAGATTATTCCCACTAAACCAATAACTGGAAACAAGACTAGCTGGTAGCATCATGACAACTTTGGGTCAGAGTCAGGTCTTCAAAGGTACTGAATGTACTCAGCCCTTTCAAATGCGCCTGGAGCTGTAGGCACAAATCTTTTCAGAAGACAGAGCCTCTTTGCCCTGGTCTGTGATACTGCAGTCTTTCTCTTGAAAGACTTTCTCATTCATTGCAAAACTTCCTGGGGCTATACAGTTACCAAAAAGGTCACTGTGTTGGTCTACTACAGGTCAGCAAAAGCATTACAGCTGGGACTCCCTGTAGTCTAACACAGGGCAGTTTCTTGCAAGAGCTAAGCTCTACCTGATTTACACTGTGAAGCAAACAAGTGCTCAACCCAACAGCTGGGTGCAGCTTGCTCAGGCCAGCTCTTACCAACACAGATTCGCACTACAACAGATTAGTCACAAAAGATGTTTTCTACATAAAACTCAGGTTTTGAAATGCATCTCCCATTATCCCAAACAGAAATTTTCCTACCAGATGGATATTAATTCTAGATTTTTTCATTTTTATTTTAACAGTTATATGCTGTTTCATGACAGTTTAATAGTAGTATCTCTTTCATGGGCACCCCCTTGCCGTGGGGAAAGAGCTTGTGTGCCCTTGCGAAGTTGAGAGCTATGCTGGTGGTGGCATATGCCTCCGGTAGGGTCTCCCAAGCCTGACAGGTCTCAACTGAAGGGTCAGACAAAGTGTGTCCACAGGCAGGATGGGCTCACTAGCCTTCGGGCAACCATCCTAGGAGAAGGACAACTCTAACTCCAAACCCAGGCAGATGGAGCTCGTTTAGCCCTGTAAGGCCATCCATCTAAGAGAAGGATACTCTAACCAAACCTACGACCTGAGGACTTCGCTGTCACCGTCCAAGCTCGCTAGGCCCTGGCAGATGAACCTCAGGTGTAAAGGGTGGGGCCAGTCTCGCGCACGCTGCGCCTCACCTAAAAAATCCACCGCGCAGGCTTGAAGGGTGTACTCACGTTTGCAAAGCCCTGTAGCGACAGGCAAGGGACGAAACGGCAGGTGGAAAGATGTCACTGGAAGCCGCAGACCCAACCCTGCATGCAGGCGGTTCAGGACATTGGTCGCTTGAGACTGACCCGGGAGATGACAGTCTCGTTTGGCAGCATCCTGAATGACCAAGCAGCCTTTTTCAAGGAGAGCACTGCTTGCTCCACATGGAGAGGGGCCTAGAAAAGGTGGCCTAACCAAAGCTCATCTCCCTTCCAATCCGGTTGGCTAGCCGCGGCCAACGGACATCTTCTTCTGCGGTCAACCAAAGACAAAGAGACAAAGGCATACACCTGCCTCCAAAGGTGTGTCCAGATTGACACTCGCATGTTGGAACATCAGAACCATGCTCGATACAGCAGACAGTGGGCGTCCTGAACGCCGTTCTGCTATAATTGCTCACGAACTGTCACGACTCAACATCGACATTGCTGCTCTCAGTGAAGTTCGCCTTCATGAGGAAGGCAGCCTTCAAGAACATGGTGCCGGCTACACACTGTATTGGTCAGGCAAACCCAAAACCGAAAGTCATCATTCCGGAGTTGGCTTCATGATTAAAAACTCCATCGCCTCTAAACTTGAAAATTTGCCAACAGGTCATTCCGATCGCATTATCTCCTTACGCCTCCCGCTACACAACAAGCAACATGTTGTTCTCTTCAGCATATATGCCCCAACTCTCCAAGCTGACCCTACAGAAAAAGACAAATTCTACACCGATCTGCGCCGCCTTACTCAAAAGGTTCCTGCAGATGATAAGATCATAATCCTTGGTGACTTCAACGCCCGAGTAGGTAAGAACTCTGAAGCCTGGAAAGGAGTACTAGGCAAGCATGGAGTTGGAAACTGCAATGACAACGGTCGCCTCTTGCTAGAGTTTTGTGCTGAGCAGCAGCTTACCATCACCAACACTATCTTCCAGCAGAAAGACAGCCTGAAGACAACCTGGATGCATCCTCGATCTAAACACTGGCACCTCATTGACTATATCTTAGTGC
Organism: Bucorvus abyssinicus; assembly: GCA_009769605.1. NCBI lineage: Eukaryota > Metazoa > Chordata > Aves > Bucerotiformes > Bucorvidae > Bucorvus > Bucorvus abyssinicus. The sequence goes on from CM020040.1 coordinate 11,798,537, forward strand.
GCCAGAGAAATGTTCGCGATGTCTGTCACACCCGAGTGATGCCTAGTGCAGAATGTCAAACAGACCACCGCCTTGTGCGCTGCAAACTTAACCTCCATTTTAAGCCCAAACCTAAGAGGGGCGGCATTCTGAGGAGGAGGCTCCAAGTTAACAATCTTCAAACAGCTGCAGTGAGAGACAGCTTCCAGGCAAACCTTCAAACTAGGCTTGAAGACCATCCCATAGACTCTTCTCCTGAAGCGCTTTGGCAACATATTAAAAACAGCATCCTGCAGTCCTCTGAAGAATTCTTAGGGTTCTCCACAAAGAAAAACAAAGACTGGTTTGATGAAAACAATCCAGAGATCCAGGAATTGCTGGCAAAGAAGAGATCTGCTCACCAAGCACACCTCGCTCAACCATCTTGCCATGTAAGAAAAGCAGCCTTTCGTCTTGCATGCAGTAAACTCCAACAGAGACTTCGAGACATCCAGAACAAGTGGTGGCTCAACCTAGCAAAAAAGACTCAACTATGCGCAGATTTGGGTGACCACAGAGGATTCTATGAGGCTCTGAAAGCAGCGTACGGACCCACACACCAAGTTCAAAGCCCCCTACTCAGCGCAGATGGCCAAACGCTTCTCACAGATAAAACCTCCATCCTGAATCGATGGTCTGAACACTTTCAAACTCTCTTCAGTGCCAACCGTGTAGTCCAAGACTCAGGAATCCAGCTCATCCCAAAACAAACGGTGAAAAATGAATTGGATATAGCCCCTACTATGGGAGAGACCCTTAAGGCCATACAGCAGATGAAAACCGGCAAGGCAGCTGGGGTCGACGGAATCCCGCCTGAAATCTGGAAACATGGAGGCCAAACGCTCCATGCTAAATTTCACGAGCTAGTTGTGCGCTGTTGGGAACAAAGCGAACTACCACCAGATCTCCGTGATGCAATCATCATCACCCTGTACAAGAAAAAAGGAGTAAAGTCAGACTGCTCAAACTACCGAGGCATAACTCTGCTCTCCATTGCTGGAAAAATCCTCGCAAGAATACTATTGAACAGATTGGTACCCGCTATCGCAGAAGAACTTCTACCTGAAAGTCAGTGTGGTTTCAGAGCCAACAGAAGTACCACAGACATGGTATTCGTTCTTAGACAACTGCAAGAGAAGTGTAGGGAACAAAACAAGGGTCTCTATGTAACTTTCGTTGATCTCACCAAAGCCTTTGACACTGTGAGCAGAAAAGGTCTGTGGCAGATCTTGGAACGATTAGGATGTCCCCCCAAGTTCCTCAAAATGATAATCCTGTTACATGAGGGGCAGCGCGGCCAAGTCAGATATGGCGATGCACTCTCTGAGCCCTTCCCAATAGCCAATGGTGTGAAACAAGGTTGCGTTCTCGCACCAACTTTATTCACAGTTTTCTTCAGCATGATGCTCCAAAGGGCCACGGCAGACCTCGACGAACAAGACGGCATTTATATCCGATATCGTACCGATGGGAGCCTTTTCAACCTAAGGCGACTGAAGGCCCACACCAAGACCCTGAATCACCTTGTCCGCGAGCTGCTTTTTGCTGACGATGCCGCCCTTGTTGCCCACACAGAAGCAGCTCTGCAGCGCTTAACATCCTGCTTTGCAGAGGCGGCTGAGCTTTTTGGGCTGGAAGTCAGCTTGAAGAAGACGGTAGTTCTCTACCAACCAGCACCACAAGATGATTACCATCATCCCCACATCACCATTGGCGAGTCAGAGCTTCAGCCAGTCCAGCAGTTCAGCTATCTGGGCAGCATCATCTCCTCAGATGCCACGATCGACAAAGAGATAGACAACAGAATAGCAAAGGCAAACAGAGCTTTCGGAAAACTCCATAAAAGAGTCTGGTGCAATAAACACCTGAAGAAAAGTACAAAGATCAGTGTCTACAGAGCCGTGGTATTGTCTACTCTTCTGTACGGGTCTGAATCATGGGTCATCTACCGCCACCATCTGCGACTCCTCGAACGCTTCCATCAGCGCTGCCTCCGCACAATCCTAAACATCCACTGGACTGACTACGTGACTAATGTTGCTGTCCTTGAACAGGCAGACGTCACCAGTATTGAGGCCATGTTGCTGAAAATGCAGCTGCGTTGGGCAGGGCACGTCTCCAGGATGGCGGATCACCGCCTCCCTAAGATCGTGTTCTATGGTGAACTTGCCACCGGCTGCCGCAAGAGAAGAGCTCCAAAGAGGAGATATAAGGACTCCCTGAAACAACACCTCAGCCTAGGCCATATTGACCACCATCAGTGGTCCACCCTGGCCTCCAATCGGGAGATTTGGAGACACACCATACATAACGCTGCTGTCTCCTTTGAGAGCACGCGTAGAATCAAGCTCGAGGAGAAAAGACAGCGCAGAAAGAACCGTGCCTCGACTATACCACCCAAGGAGACCCTCCGGTGTGCTCTTTGCAACCGGTCTTGCCTATCCCGCATTGGCCTTTTCAGCCATCAACGCGCTTGCAATAAGCGTGGGCAAAGCCCTTCCCAAATCTTCGTCCGCGAAGCCAAGCCATGATGATGATGAATAGTAGTATTAACTACAAAATTGTTACATTACACAGGAGATGACATGTTCTGTTAATTTTGGTTTTTTAAATTGTCTGTGCTGTTTTCTTCCAAACAGAACATACACAAAGAAAATTAAAACACCTCATATTGCATTAGTAGATTGGGGGGGCAGGGAACTGGTTGGTTTGAGGGGTGGGTTTAACATATTATTCATTGATACTTCTGACAGTCAAAATTCTATTCCAGGAAATACCATTATAAGAGAAACTGAATATTCCCAAGATGAAAGCTTCCTAAATTGATCTGGTGTCTTCATTTGACGAAAAGTTATATTCTAACCTTGAGTCAAAATCCAGTTTTCACCTAGATCTTACTGGAAAAAGCAGTACAGTAAGTTTTTTATTTTGTCCTTGGAAAGATGGGACTAGTGCTTAATGACATCTACCTTTGCACACTGACATCTGGAATAGCACTATTCATAAGTTTCAGTTGTTATTGCACCTGTCTGCCAGCCTTCCCATCAGGTGGTGGTAAAGGCAGGGCAGACTCAAGTTGCAGAGTTCAAGTTCATTCCAGTCCAGCACAAATCAGTTACTTACGTCACATATATTAACTCTCACTTGTTGTATGACACTAGATCTCTCTCTCCAATAGGAGAGCCGCTAACTTTTTTTGCCATGGAGATCTAGAAACTTCTAAAAGGAGCAGATTTCTGGACTTCTGGTTGCTGTAAGGTGTGCATCACTTTCAATCATACTGGCTATGCTATCAGACAATTTATTGCTTGCAAGAATACAATAAGCTGATTACAATCTCAATGGCATAATGTCACTGCCAAGATTCATTAGTAATACAGGTTTACAAAAAAAGGTTAAGGATTTATCTAGAACATCAGAAATGGATATTAAACTGAGATCTACAGCAAACTGCTTAATGAAAATTGTTGTTTACTGTCTTAGCTATTGTAATACTATAGAAAGAAAAAGAAACTTGCTCCTTTTGCAGGAGCCACCATTGACCTCTTCCACCAGCTAGCAAGACCCAAGAGCAGATATATATGTTTAACATCCTTTATTTTGACTTTACCAGGAAAAAAAAAAAAAAAAAACTTAGAAATATGTTCATAAGGATGGAACACTCTACATGCAGGGGCAAAGGCTTCTGGAGATACCTGTGAGGAACAAGTTTTAAGCATCTAAATGTGGTTCACTGCCTGCCAAGTCTAAGACCCTATGAGCAATAAAGACTATTATATAAGCTAATAAAGAGAGCTTTATTGGTTTTGTAGAGCCATCATCAGCATTTTCCTTTCAATATCTATCTAATGACATGCTTTTTGAAAGAGTTATAGGCTTGTAAAAATCAATGAAAAAATAATGGACCATGAGCAGAAGTATTACAAGCCTGACCTCTTCATGCCCATGCTGTTGTGCAGGTTCACCTTAATCTGATGAGAGATGGTGCTACTACTGTACAAGCTTACTTTACAGAAACTGAGCCACATAAAGCAGACAGGGTTTTAAATTTCACTACATACAGTTATAAATTACATAAAGTTCTAGAAGAGTACTTTTTAATATGAAATTACAAAAACAAAGACTTTCATGTACATTAAAAATAGCAGCTTCAGCTATAAAAAGAAAGAAAATAAATAAGAAAACCATTACAGATTTTCATGTTGAGCTTTGTCGTCTTTCTCTGAATTTGGACAATGAAAATCAACTAAAGTATTTTGTGGTCTCATTAAATTATGTTTAACAAGAGTTATGTTCTTAGTGCTGTAACTTACTGTCTAACACACGACACAGATTTTTATTTAATTTAATAAGCAGTATTCTTACAAAAATATATCATACGATGTGCTCATTACTACCTCTCAATTTCAATAAAGGTGATGCATAGAAGGGAATTTTTATTCAATGATTTTGAACTAGTAGCAGCATTTTAGATGTCATTAATAACTGGACATTTATTCACATTAAAGGAAACATTAAATACAGATAAATATACCTAAATCCAGTTGAAACAAATGGGATTCTTCACTTGTACTTCACTTCTGTATTACTTCAGTATTCAGTAATTCTCAAAATCAATAACAAGTGAATCAGGGTTACTCACTTTCTGTGTAGTTTTGAGGCAAGAGAAATCCCTGACTGGATTTCTAATTATTTTCAAGTTTATGTCTTAAACAAAGCCACATACAGCTAAGAGAAGGCGGAAAAACATTCAGAACATTACAAATCTTAACAGGCATATCTTCTCTCAAGATGTTTACGTATATTCATTTTGGTTATTGTGATGCCTTTAGGGTGTTGAAAGAGAAGAAAGAGAACCCTGGGAACAAGGAGATGGCACGGTTCTACAGGGAAAAATTGGCGCACAGCAATAAAACAGACTCATTCCTTTTGGAGGACTCAAAGGAATATGGTTTAAGCAAAGATCCTACAGTTAGTTTTAGATCTCTGTAGCCTTAACATAACATGGAAGAATTTCTTTGAATTATTTTACTAACAAAGGTGAAATCATCACTAAAAATTACTGGAAGAGGTTTATTTTAAATAGTGTTGGTTATGCAGATTTTCAGAATATGACCAGAAAGTAGTATTAAAAAAAAAAAAAAACCACACACACATTAAAACCTCTTGATTTAACCACATATCTTATCCACAACCAAATTAGTTTGAAACATTCTATAGAACCAAATAAAGCTTATAAGCCCCCACACTAAAAAAAGTCACAAAAGTAATTCATATATACACAAACATAATTTTTTCAAGGAATATTTTTCTATTCTCTACATCAGTGACACTTTAGGTGAGAAAGGACGAGGCCAAACAACTGGATAATGATATTTGAAAACTTATCCCACCAAAGGCACATGCACAGTAAGAGCATTGGAAAAACGCTTGTATCAGTGAGTATGTTCCTCAACATTACCACATAGAAATGGACAGAACTTGGAGGAAATTAAGACAAAGAAGGTAGCACAAAATACAACAGGAGAACCTGGGCAGAAGTTAGAAAAACATAAGTCACTTTTTGTTCAGAAGCACTGCTTGTGATCAGCAATATAATTCTCAAATAATGAGGCCACCATTACAATGTCCACACAGCGCCAACCACTTATGTTCTGGGTCAGTCAGTTAACAGGCACTGCACTCCTCTGAGAAAGGCACATCGTTCCTATTTTATAGCTGTGAAAACTGAGACTTAGATTTAGTGATGAACCCAAGCCTACAGACCAAGTAAAGCATGCTAAGCTTTACATGACATAGGCTTTATGTTACTTAGGTTATTATGAATGTACTTAAAGTCTTGTCTGAAAAGTCTGACAGTCACCCAGGAAATCACTCACATTGCTAAGCTGTTGACAGCAAGTGCTGGAAGAAGCAATTACCACCTTCACTAATGGGGGAAAAAAAGGAAAATTATGTGAATCAATAGACTGGAGTCTCATTTGTTTACAAGCAAGATGGAATTACGGATTCAAATTTAAGGAGGTAGCAAACTTAGGTCAAGCTTCCTATAATTTTAATAACTTGATTTTATTAATGTAAGATACACTCTTCACCAGCCCTACACCACATACAAACCATACAAGTGAAAATGCAGGTTTCTCAAGTTCCTCTGTGTAACTGGCACAAGAGCTTCTCTGAGGAATATACTCTGAAGAATTTCACTTCCGTGCAAACCAAATACACAAGCAGTTATGGGAAGGGATTCAAGGCCATGTTACTATGCATTTTCTCAGAATAAATGAAAGCTTTATGTCCTGTATAGCAGAAGGTATAAAAGAGCTATCTGAAACTGCATGTGGTGTGCCTTTGCAAGTTCCAGTTTATTTCAGCTCTACCACAGAAAATCTAGAGCATCTGTGAAAACAGAATCAGAGATTGCATGAAAAGCATAAAAACAATTCCTGCCAGAAGGCCTTAGATGCTTTAAGATGAAAAAGCAGTTAAAAAAAACAAAGCTAGATTTGCATCGGGAAGCACAGATAGCCATTCAAATTAATTCTAAATGATGATGCAAAAGATTTATTTCTAACTCAGTCCTTTAGTTAGTTTTTGGCATCTTCAGTTTTTGGATAATTAAAGCTTCTCCTACGGAGCATTATGATAGTTTTTAAAATCCTGTCCCTTTTTATGCAAGGGAAAAGGGTTGTGAAACACTGAGAGTGCAAAATAGTGATGTTCTTTTCCATACATCTTCTTGACAATTAATTTTTGAGGCAGAGACACAGAGAAACTAAAAAGCGTGACCAAAACTTGGTTCTGAATACTTTAACACATTTATTTTCCTACACTGAAGTTCTTGCAGAAACCAAAAAAAGTAACTGACAATTTTATCCAATATTTTTGCTTTAGTAAACTTTCACCTGCTTTTTGCAAGCCCACTGTAGTTGGGGGCTTCTTTTCCAAAGCACATGGTTCCAGTGAAGCAGCACTAACTTCCCAATCCTTTTTGGGAAAAGCGCAGTGGGAAGTCACAGCATGAATAAAAAGATTAGAAAAGCAGTTTACCATTACTTGCAAAAATCAATATGCATTACTACTTGCTCACTGAGGAACTGATCCTATATCAACTGAAGTAAATGCCACATTTGTCATAGTTGAAAAGACAGTGCTATGCAGTCATAAATAACTACTGCTTAAAGAGGAGCTGTTATAATACCAAAACAAAGATTTTTTTCAAAACCCACACTTCCAATTCTGATTCTCAAAGTAGCAAACCTTCAGACAGTGAAGTTCAGAGGTTTTAAATATTCCATTTCTGAACAATGAGTTATAAAGCTGTAGGGAACTCAGCCACTGGAATAAAAATATGAATTTTTTTCCCCCTCCAATAGATCAACTATAAGACCATGAGAAGAACACCAAATCAGATTTGCAAGTAGTAAAAGGTTTGTTTCTGATGAACACTATTCTTTTTACTGCAAGCCACCTGCAGTTACAAAGTCACAACTTTGAATGTGTTTAACATAACATCAAAACTGGAAGTAGACTGAAATGCAGACTTGTCAAAAGTAAAATAATTATTAATAAACAATAAACACAAAAGATTAATACTTAGAGAAACTGGCAGAGTTACATATACTAAGATTCAAAAATAGGTTCTTATCTAGCATTTACACACGAGTGCAACCTGTACGCATTCTCAACAAAAACTCAACAAGATATTAAGTAGCGCAGTAAAAAGTTCACATCTCAAGTGAAAGACATGCATTTCAGATGAAAGAAGTAGTTAGATAAGGCCTGTATGAGCATGGATTTCTGCTACAAACTTGGAGTTTAACCAGCAGTAGAGCAGAGGCATCAAAAAAAGCTAGAATACCAAGTTATACACCCAGTCAGTGGTGTGCTTTGTTGTCAGGAAGTAGTTACATCTGTAAGACAATTGTATCAGAAGACTGAATTAGAGCGGCAGATTACTTCAGAAATCCTTTAGCCTATGCAAAATGGAGAGAATTAGTTGTATAGAATGTACCGAGTGAACCACAAATATATTGATATCCTCTTAACAATGATCATCATAGGAAAGCTTTCAATGAAATCAGACACATTCACACACTTTCATCAGCTAAGTAAAAGTTACATTCCTAGCTAACCATATTCAGCAACCAACTGGCTACTTGCTGTTTGTACACACTGACTTACAAAATCAGATGATTCAATTGTCATAGCAACTGTGCCCCAAATTTCAGTTGTCAAGGTAGATGCAAACAATTCAGTCTCTCAGTTCATATGGCCCCTTCTTGGGCTGATACGCCATTCTACACTGGTATACTAGAAAAATTAGTAAATGCTATTAGGTGTGAATGAAAAATGCAGATGTGGCCATAGAATGGCAGTGGCAGAGAGGTTCTCACTTCAGGTGCTGCTGACAGTTCAGAGTGCCCAGAGAAGCAAATACACTGCCACCCTTCTGGTTGGTTCCTGCAGCCCAGGCAGTGGGTTGCACAGGAAGAGGTGGCACCTGTAGAAAACAGGGAAGAGTGACCACATGGAGAATACCTGTCTTTTCTTCCTGCCATAGCAGATGTGACTTCTTCAGAAGACCAGTGTAGCTCATCCAAATGTGGAGATGAAGAGAACAATCACCAGTCCCCCCAGAAGGCTATTTTTCTCTCACCCACATATCACAGGTGTACTGCCACAGCAATGCTGCAGCTTCTCTTTTATTTCTCTGTCAGCTCCCATGTTTAAGATGTGCAGGGGAGGGGAAGGAAAATATAGTGACTGGGAAGAGGCAGTGGCTAGTAAAGTGAACAGAAGAGCCATGTGGATAGAGGAAAGCCATTCACTTTAGCAGCAGCTCCCTATGCATCCCATCCAAATTGTTTGCAGTCAACTGTGGGTAGAAAAATAAGGCCAGAATGGAGATGTAGAGTTGTGCTGGAAGTACTTAGGGAGACAGGCACTAAAAGCCTCCCTCCAATGCTAATACTAAGCTGTAAATGGATCAGATCCTGAAGTACCCAGTTCCTAAGAATTGTGAGCAGTGGTTAACAGAGCAAATGTCCTCCAAATCCCACTCCTGATGAATTGGCTTATGCCCACATAATATAATGCTTCATTAAGCTCAAAACGTATGTTCTATAAGCAGCTGAACATGCAAGACATTCACACATCATGTGAAGCATGAAGTACCCTCAGCAATATATGTCCATTTTAGTAGTCTAGTACAAAATAGTTTAGACCTATTGAGAACCACCAGTCCCTGTCTGATATGCAAGTGTGTTTGTGTGGAGTTCTTCCCATTTCCATACTTGGTACATTCCCCTATTCATTTCAAATCTTCCCAGGAGAAGCCCAGCACTTTTCAGTCTCTCTCCCTGTTTAGTACTCTTTTCTCAAGTTACTATGAATTTCTTCTTCTATTGCCTAGGGTTAATGAGTCAGAGATTTCTCAGGCAGTAAGAAATACTACTCCACCTTAGCAAAGCTTCTTCACCCCATTGCCCAGAACAAAAGAACTTCTTTCATTAAAAAAAAAAAAAACAAACAAAAACACACACACACCCTGTCCTCAGAAGGGGAGATCTGTAACTATTCTCAACACATTACAGGATACACACACACACCCTTTTCTTGATACTTTCAACTTCATGGCTTTTTCTTCAACTACCAGTGATTACTCTATCATTTATCTTCCTTGCTAGCATCTTGGGTTGACTGTATTCAGTCAAGGAGTAGGACAGTTCTCCAGAAAACATAAACATAAATTAAATAATGGCCACTATTTTTTTTTCTACTTGGCTTTTTCTAGCTTTACACAAAAAATGTTCTGAGTTCAAAAAGTTTCAGAACACCTTAATGGCCTGTACCCTTAAATTTCAAGCTCACTGAAACTCAAGACACCTTGATTCTTCCTACTTGAGTTTTCAGCTTAGGACAAATCCCAGGTACCATGTCACATGGATACTGGAAGCACTCAGCACTCAGGTTTTGAGCAGAATCATTTCCCCCTCATTCTTACTGATATGAAAGTCAATCTAAGTCACTATTCTTATGCAAACAAATTGTTCTACCAATCAGTCACTAAAATCTGGATGGAGGAGTGCAAGTGAGCTCCTTAACAAGAAACAGGAAGTCTTCCAAAAAGAAGAAGATTAGGGAGGGTGAGAAATGACTAACAGAAAATCACCACTGTCCTTCAGTTGCTCATTAAACAGCAATAAAAGGCCTAGCAAAGAGCTCAGCCCCTCACACCCAGCTTTCCCAGAACTGTCATCTCCTGCTAGTTTCTCACAGGTCATGAATAAGTTTGTCCAATTATCACTCCTTTTGCACCACACTTTGTAGCTAAGATTTAAAAGAACTACTATATATTGATCTCTTACACTAGGAAGACTTGTCAGTAATTAACTATGAGAGCAGGAGAAAGGAAAACCATATCAGTTCCAGCTAATTGATTGTAACATAGCATACAGCATTTGCATGCACATCTGTAGTATTTGATCCACAGTCAATCTACCAAATCAGTGAACTTCATCACTTAGAAGCATGTCTGTCTAGATCTACCTTTTAAGTTTTGCCTGCAGCCTTCTCTCTTTCCATTTGTGCTTTCTCTCCCAAAGAAATGTGTCTATAATAGAGCGACATGAAAGCAGTCCAGAATCCTACCTGTATTACTTTGTCTTCCCTCCAGTAGAAAGACCACTGAAGCTTTAGTGTCCTACTTCCAGTTTCTTGGAATATTTCTGACACTCTAGGTGAGCTATTCCGGCTAACGAACTCCTGCTCCACTACAGTTGGAAATTACATAAAGTGCTTGCTTGAGATTCATTGAAACTCCTCTGGTTACCTGAATAGTTCTTACAGGCTACTAAATATAAATGCAGTGCTGTATTTTAAACTTTAGCTTTTACTTTTTAATAAACCTGAATAAAGTGTAATGTCCTTGTCAAAGTCATGCTATGAAGGCAATATGCAAATATCAAATATGAGAGTGGAGAATAACTGAAAGGTATTAAGTAGAAATTGTAAGTAACTGCTGGCAGTATCTGAAAGCTAATGATGCTAATTAACGATATTCTCAGGGACAGAACCACAGAAGGAATGGGGAATGCAATAGCACAGGCTTGACTTTTGTCCTTTCTTCATAGAATTATTGAGTATAATTTAAGTCAGGAAATGGCACGCTAATTAGGATAACTAAATAGCATAGAGGACCAAGTAAACAAGTAGTGGTACCTTCCTCATAAAAAATTCACAAACAGCTTCCTGTATTCATTAAGTTTGCACTATAAAGGTACCATGCATTTCCCTTTCCTTTATTAGCTATCAAGGAAACAGACCAAGGGTAAGTCACATGATTATTCAGTCAAGGAGATAGATTCAGTATATTGTAGAACATAAGAACATTACAAAAAAAACCCCAGATCCGTCTATCTTCAAGGGTTCATACAGATGTTCTATTAGCATGTTGCAAGTTAAAGAAGTACGAGGTTTTTGAATTCCAAGAAATACAAGAATCTGCTCTTCAAACAGCTTACGAGCTCCACAATGGAGTAGAGGGCAGGTGAAAGAAAGCCTCATTACGAAGTCTGAATGTAAATTAATAACTTTCTGGACAAGACTAACAGCAGTTTCAAACAATAATCAGCTAACAGTCACTGCAGATATGTAGGTAGTGAGACATCCAAGTCACAGAAACACTTTAATTGGGTTTTGATTCAAAAGGAATTTATTCCTCTAAAATGGTATTTGTTTCTGTTTCTCTCTTGCTTTGACCCTGATGAGTCAAAAAAATTTGCAAGGCAAACCATATCAAAACAATTATTTCTCACATGAAGTTATGTTTAAAACAATGGAAAAATAAACAGAAGTTTCAGGAGATGGTATTCCTTACTAGTGCACTTAAATATGTGGAGCAAAACAGGCATGAGGCAAGTTGACCAACAGGTGCAAAGCCCTTATGAGGGGGAAACAACAGGGGGAGGATAGCCCTGGGTATCGTACCAGAGAAACACTGTGTAGACATAAACTCTATCCTCAGGTGGCACCCATATTTGAAAATAGTAGTACCAGCTCCATGCTGCTATCTTTTACTCCAAGAATCCCTTACTGGAAAAAGCAGAGAAAGCTGTGTACAAAGGTTGGCCCACATAAAGTGTCAAGAAGGACATTATGTCAAGAGTATTGGCTACAAGGAAGTCAAACAGGGAATCAAGAGGGAACCTATGACAATACAGAAGTAGCCACAACTCAACAAGCACTGTGCTTCAGAACGATGACTTTGTGCAGTTTTGCTCGATTTGGACGTACAGGATTGGCTACTGGTACCACAAACAGACTGGGAATACCAAATTCTTTGACAGCATGAAAGTCCTCAAGCAGCAAATATTAGAGGTCACTTAATGAGCGTACTGATCTCTACTTTGGTTCTCCCATTTGTAATCTTTTCTTGTTCAAACTGATGGATGAACCTAACACTTTTAATTTTTTCCAGGGTATGCCCTTCAGAATTGCATTGCTTTCCCCATATAGAGTACTTCTGTCCAGAGAGTCCCTTACTTCATTAAGATGGAAAGTCATTTCAGACACAAAAAGCCAGAGTAATCATGTTTTAATCAACTGAAGTGCACACAAGCTGCTACCATCATAAGTACCCCATGACACACACACAGCAGAATACTGCCTGTGGGATCGAGAAACTGCAGATTTGCCTGATTTAGAAATACAAAGTTAACAATTCTGCTTAGATTCAATGCCTACCTCTCTGAAGCTGACTCAGATTGAAAAGCACAAGATCAATATGAAGTAATTCAGTTTGTGCACAAAACTAGCAGAGGAGAGGGGAAAATGAGGTTGAATGTCTATCTTTTGGGGAAGCATTCTACTTCCCACAATGACTGCTTAAGAATAAGCCGTATATCAGAGCTCAAAGTTCCACAAATAGAACGCCTTTAAAATATTAAAAATTGCATGTTTGGCAATGGTAGGACTGAAACAAAAACCTAAGAACTCAGGAAGAATGAGATTTCTGAAATACAAAGGAACTCACATATGGAAGAAGGCTCATAAAGAGATAAAAAAAAAATACTAATCCTTGGTAGCTTGGCAAACATCTTATGCCTTTCCAAAATGAGTAAAGAGCTTCTATTTTCCCTAAAGAGTCGTGTTTGACTACTTAGAACTCCAAAGGGCTGCTTTGGGAAACGGCCACAGAAACATTCTCGCCATCCTGCTCTGTGCAAATAACCATCAAACCTGTCTGTTAAGTTTTCAGCTCCTTTAAATCAGCAAGATGGACTTAATCAGGTTCTTTGCCGCAAAGCGAAATGGGAAACAAATACTGCATATCAGAACCATGGATGCATGAGAACATAAGAAGGTTTAACATTTGCACAGCAAACAAGCATTGTTTTAAGTGTGCTCAAAAGAAGTATATTTTTTCTATAAATCTTATTTTAAATGCAGTATATTTTTATTAGACTAAAAGTAGAATCCTGTCAGATGTTACTATTAGTGAACATCTCTCTGAAGATTATGAAATATCCCAGCTAGATTTTTTTTTTTTTTTAACATCAACATTGCTGGTAAAGACAACAGTAAAGCGATAGAAGACAAGTAAGCTTCAAATTGAAAAGGATAATTTTAAATGGAGTTAATCAAATGCAGACATTCTTGTTTCTGGAAATAATACAAGCTTCACTTTTGTTACCCTCGGAAATGCTGGATCACAGAGTCAGAGCACAGACCATGAATTCTTTAAACATGGTAAGAAAGATGAAGGGAAGGAGATTATTAAAAAAATAGAAGCATAAATATTAAGAGCAGGAAAATTACAAACATAAAGCAAAAGAGGGCTTTAAATGTTGGCCAAACTCAGAGATTGTAATAAGCACCAAAGAACAATAATTGCATTTGCAGAAATACTAACGTCACATGATGGAAGCAAAAAGAGCTACTCCCAAGTTAACAGTCCTTGTTTGCCATCATGGCTATAAAAATCAGTACTGCCCTGGAATGTGCACCACCTACCAGGGGCAAAAATATGTCACTCTCACAGTGAGGTTCTTCAGTAAGTTGCAGCATTGTATTGCACGCAGCTCATGTGCCCTACAGTGACACTTACTGAAGGATCCTTCTCTCAGCAGCTCGGTCCTCAACCCTGCTGCACCAGCTTCACACAAGCTGGAAACGTTTCTACAGCCCACAGTCCATTGACACATAACATGTTAAGGATACACACCTCGACTGCCTGGAGAGCATGTGAGAACCTCATACATTCCAGCAGAATTTGGGACTCAAAACCTTAGTCTGCAGTGGATAAACTACATCTCACTACTTGAGCAATCATCTGCAAATGTGGTAAACTGTACATCAGGATTAAAAATCAGATACCTGCATTATAATAGAGACAGTATTAAAGAATGACTGTATGGGTCTGGATTTAAATTTTTCAGAGTAAAGTTTGACCAGTAACATGGAGGTTTCAGACAATCAATACTGAGTTTGTAATTCACAAGGTGACAACCTAAAAATTTCATCAGTTTGACAAGTGCAGCTGTCTGCTTCTGCTTCTTATGTACAAAAAGCTGGAATACTAACAAATACCTTACTAAGCCTTGTGATGTAAAGCAAAAAAACCCCACATTGCTACAATACATACTATATGGTGACATCAGAATATTTACAGTAAAATCTAATTCTTTTTCCAGAAAAGCTGCATTACAAATGAGTTCCACACTAATCCACTTACAATTAATACATAAAATTATTCTTGTCATATATATAACTATTCTACCACCAAATACAAAAAGATGCCGTAGAAGTGAAAGGTGCTATGGAGACTGTGTTTGCTTTCAAGAGTGACAGACAGATTCTTTAGTTAAATTGCAGGAGGCTCAAGTTTTTCTTGTCATTCATAGAGAATACAGTAAAATTTGATTGTCTTATCTTAACCATTGCAACACATAGTGTGAAACAGACATGAAAATAGACACTGTGTCTCGAATACCTGATGTCACAAGTCCCTGTAAAACACGATGATGCGTGTCCTGTCACTAAGCATTTAGCTTTGACAAGGGCTCGGCACTGTATCATTTAACCAAAGCACTGACTGTAAAAGCTTACTCATCTGTGGGAAATGACACTGCATACTTGCAGCTTCACTGAGGACTCCAAGAGATTAGATTGTATAGATTCACTCTACAGGTTTGCTTCTTTCTTGATGCACAATCTAAGATGTGCTACAGCTTTGCTAAGCCTTCTTTAGTTTGCCTCATTAATTTTGTCTGTGTTAAAATGAAATACTGTGTATGTAGCTTAGATGGGGGCTTTTCCTAATCAAATAAACTGTAAATTTTAGACATAAAAAGAATATATGCAGAGGATACAAATAAAACAGATACACACATATGAAGTTTGTTCTATTAATTAGGCCTCAATTTGAGTGTGTTCTTACCAGGGGTTTATATGTTTTAAAAGTACTTCAAATATGTACACTACATAAATATTTCACATAAATGGAAAAAATAATTTACAATGGTAGCAATTCTTAAAAATAATTAAAATTCTTTAATGAGTAATTTAATTCAAATATGTAAGCAAGTAGACAGAGTAAGTTAGGATCAGAAATGGGCAGGTTTTATACCGTGCAAGATAAGAGTTAATTTTAAATAACAAAGAAACTGGGAAAAGATTATCTGACCAGTATTTTGGGGGAAATCCTTTTAAAACTAACAATTTTTCATGCTAGTCAGAATTCTGAGTAATAGTCTATTATTCATTCTGTAATTAAATACATGTTGTTGTCTTCTAGTAAAGACCAAAGAGTGGAGCACGTGCTGATAGGTCACTTGACACAGATGTTCATGCAAAGACATTAACAGCCCTTCCAGAGTATATTTCACAAGTCAGTTATGATGAAGCAAACAGGTATACACTGCTCACAGAAGCCTATTAAGGGATGGGGTGACAGACGCAGACTTGAAGTTATCATTTTTATAAAAAATTATTTTAGCTGTAGTGTCCTCTCAGAACCGAAAGAAAACACCAGAGGCAAACCAAAATTAGGTCTTGAAGATAGGACAGAGAAGGCAGAGCTATATAATATTACACAGGTAAGATGAAGAGCATTTTGTGATGCTGGCAGCCTTTAAGAAAAAAAAAAAAAAAGAAAAGAAAAGCTCACAATGGCTTTGACTATATGGTAGGACTGGATGAAGCACAAGGCTTTTATTGTCTTTCATGAAATACAAGCAGGCATAAAACACAGGCCAAGCTCAGGTTTGGAAAATCATGGTTGCACAAAGAGAAGAGAAAAGAACAGCATGAAAACTGACATAAACAATATACAATTGATAGAATGGTTCTGTGTCTCAGATATTCTCTCTGAGCACTAGTGACATGTTGGTCATCATTGTGTCTGGCACCAAACAGTCAATGATTACCAACTTTACCTGGGTGCAGCAGACACCAGTGGTTTATTTAGGGAAAAAAAATTACCATTTTGGCAATAACATCAGAAAGCTGGTAAGTAACATGGATAGTAAAGATAAGGCACAGAATCAAATTTAGATTAGTATAGTACATCTGTGCAATATAAAACTTTTCCGAGTTCACTGCACTTAAGAGGTTTTTTCCATGTAGCTTTAAATCTGAAGTGACAGACTGTATCACGAGAAAGACAGCTAGAAGAAGCCAACTTCAGAAGTCACAAATTCAAAAAACATTGAAGAGATTGGCAAGTGCTTCACCAAACATTTACATTAAACATGAATTGTTGTTCCAATTACATCTTAAAGCCAGTAAATGACAAATCATTTTTAAACATTTACTCATCTCCTAGTAGCATTTATTTTTAATTTTAAAGCACAGCCTATCAGTGCAAAGTATTAATTTCTCAAATAAGTTACCTTTATGAAACACTACTACAAAACCACAATTAACCAGAGATAAGTCTCATACCTGCTCTTTGCACTTCTGTGGTGGTTTTTTTTTTCATAAGTATTATTCATGGCAGATATGTAACAACTTTAAAAGATAATTACATAAAGCATGTCATTTTGCTACAAGCTATCACTGCTCCCATTAAAGTCAGGACAAATGACAACTAAACAAACCTGGAGAGAAAATGCTAACCACTCATTATTTGCGTCTGATTCTGTCCAAAATACTTGCTCAGTTCTCCAATAGGTGACCAAGACTTTTCTCACCTATTTAATGTCTTCATGAAATGCTCAAAATGCTTTCAGAAAGGGACTGGATTTGCAGACATTATATGATCTTATCTTTTGGGGAGGGTTGCAAAGCCATTCTCCTGTCTTACACTGGTACATATAACTGGTTCACAGTAGGAGAAATAATATGTAAATTCTTGGCTATGCACACTGACAGTATTGACAGCCAGAGTAAATCTCCAAGATCTGTGACAGAGGAAGAAGCAATCTACTCAATCCAGTTTAGAGCAAGACCAAAAATAAAGTACTTGAGAGGAATAAATTGGTACTGAACACAATGGTGACTATTGTCTGTAATAACATTATTATGAGTATTACTAAGTGCATTATATTTCATATACACACAAAATCAAAAGATCCATAGAAAATGAGCAGGATTGACAAATCCACAGAAAACCTGAATTTAACTGTGTAACTTTTCAAAATTGTACCTGACATACATGATTTCTGCCTGTAAGAGTCGAGATAGCATAACAATATTCTGAATGTGTAAGAAAAATAATATTTAATTTCAATCTCTGCTACAAGAAAGGCTAAAACAAAAGTTAAGCAACTACTCCAACTAGCTGTATTAATGATGCCTTAGAGCAGAGGCCAAACAGCCAGTGCAAGCCTAGCTTAAGGGGCTTAAAATTATGCCTTTAGGGTTAGCAAAAAAAGAAGTTACATCTGGTAACAAAAAGAATATTTTCATGGTTTAAATGGATCACCCATGCTCTAGTATCAATTCTTTCAAAGCACTGGGACATAGCTGTTGCTATTCTTTTTGGACAGCAGTTTCCATACTGTTGTTGCTCTGTAACATACTACACAGCAGTAAAAGTGGTTCTTCAACTGATCACATCAAGAACTGGACAACGGCTCAATAACATCTCCTAAAGCCTGGTGCCACAGAACCAGTTTTAATCTTCTAGAACCCACACAAGGATGCTATAGATTAGCTTTGTTTCTTTTTAAAAATATACCTTCTGACTTTATTTTGCAGCTAAACATTTTTGAGAAGCAGCTAGGAGAACACTCTTTTAAGACTCCTTCTACAAGGTATCTTGAACTTACTTCTGATGAAGTAAAAATATATCCTTTGTTTTTAATAGGCACAGAATCATAATATCCCCATCCGCCTTAACTTGTGTTTATTGCTAACAAATTGCTGCAGTGGAATTAAAACTCAAACATGAGCCAAAAGAGTAATGAGCACTGCTAGATGAGCTCTAACAGCATAGAAATAACAACAGCAATTTTACTCACTCTACTATAAACACCCATTTATAGATCTGATTTTAAAAAACAAAACCATGACAGATCATGTAAGCTGTACTTCCTACTTTGAACTGCAATAGTGTACAGTGTGAACTATGCATGCACAGCGCTTGAGAGCTGTCACAGTATGATGACTGAGCTATCCCCCAGTGATGTTTTCACTTAAAATGCTTTACCTGTAATTGTCCTTGTCAAAAAGGCTGTGGGTTTGTAATGCAGACAAACTGAAGTCTTCAAGCAATAGTGTCACTGATTATGGCAGTTTTATAAGTTGAAAACCCCAAAACAAATTTCATAATTAACAAGTGTTTTCCATTATACATTACTGTATTATTAACATATAATTAGCAGAGGTTAGCAACAGTAAAGTGATCCTACACATCTGCTAAAGCTGCCTTCTAGGATTTTCGCATCTTTACTATATTTCAGTTAGACATCACTGTAGAAGCCAAAAGATTTGGCAAAACACAATTCTGTATTGTTATCTCTTTCCAAGATTCTATAAGCATTACACCACTTACACATAACCCCGCTGTGGGTTTTCAGCAAAAGGTTAGTACTCAATGCAAGCTATTACTATGATTAAGTACCATATTATGCAAAGTTGGGGGTGGGGGGAACCACACGACTTTAGGTAAGTGCACAAAGAACAGCCTTTTGTTAGAGCTCTAATCTGCGATCATGAATTTCAGCTGCTTCTCATTCTGCTACTGGCCTTTTAGCTGAGGTTAAGCAATGACTTTTCTTCATCTCAATACTGCCCTTTTACAGATGGGGAAAAAGACAATCACTCGATTTCACAATTGTTACAACACCTATAAATGAAGAGGCCTTCCAAGGGGTATTGTTACTATGAAATATATATTAATAATGATTTATTATTAGCCTATTTATCATTGCATTAACAGAACTTGTTCCTGTTTTCCTTTTAGATACCGAGAGGACACACTGTTATCAGTCCAGTAAAAACAAAACTATTGTTTTTATTTTTACTAAATGACAACTTCAATTTCTTTCTTTGTTTAGGAATAAAATATAACATCGGATTCCAGCAACCAAAAAAAGTAAGTTATCAGAATTACATAAGGAAAATTGTACCCATACTTCAAGTGCAGAGTACAGATAGAGGAGGCTCCAATAAGGCCACTAGACTGGAGATTAAACACTGAAAAGCAAAGAGGCATCAAAGCTTTGTCATGAAGTGCAAATTTTCCTATTAAAATACGAATTTGATAAGCTATGCAACTTTAGCTTTGAGTTTTCCTAGACTGGATATTGCTAAAATATACTGTAAACTTTGCATATATTAATACTCTGTATGAAATTGTACTGATTAAATTAATGTTTTGAGAGGTACTTAAAACTAGGCTAAAGAAAAACAGCGGTGAAATTCCTCCATCTAGTGGCTGTTTGCACACTCACAGCAGCAGTGAAAGGCTGCAGTGGGCTGTCACTATTTCACAAAGGAAAAGAGCACAATATGCAAAGGAACAACTCTGCAGCTGCCAGCTGTTGCCCAAATGCCATTGCCTGGTGAAATCAGTGTGATGTGATTGACATCACTCCATCTCTACAGCTCCAACTTGACCTTCTGAATGAAGAGTTTTTCACTGATGACATTTAGATCATGGCATTTGTGTTTCCCCAAAAACTGTAGGTTCATCAAAGGTGTGAGTATCTAGGAAGTCTGAATTTGATAACCTTGAAATATCAGCCACATGAGTAAATAAGATTGAAGTTCAGCCACTCTAAAGGGTAATATTTCAAAATACATCTGGTATTTCACATAGACAAAAACTTCAATACACCTTTGACTTTCAGAAACAACCTCTGAAGAGCAGAGTATAACAATCCCTCCCAACAACAGAACACAGTGTCTTGTATGACAAATTATCAGCTGATTTTCCAGTCTGCACATCATATACCACCTCCACTATCAGAATAGCAAAGAGAACATTTTAGAAGCCTAAGTTCTGCAACAACTTGCAGAGTAGTCTAAAAATTGTTTAATACTGATCTGTTCTGCTTGAGTTGTGTCATACCTATCAATTAAAGCAAATCACCTACAAAATAAAATTACTCATTTTTCTCCTTTTGCCATTAATGCTTTTTGTAATCAATACTGAGTCTCTCTGGAGATTTTTTTCATCTCTCACCCTTAAAGAAGGATGTGGCAAGATAAGCTCCATGACAACGCAAGTTTAAGTTACCTATAGCATCGCTTTTTTCACCCAACAGAGAGAGATTTGTGAAATCACTATTAAGATTTAATCTGCCACCTTGAAAGAGCACAACCCTACTAATCCCCATACTGTACACCTTAAAATTTGTCCATGTATCTTATTTTTTTTAAACCAGTTTTAAATACTATTAGGGAGCAAATAAAGACTGAAGATTGGAAAATTACAATTTATAAAACCTCTAAATAACCATTAAGTACTTTGAGTAAACAAAAAACATTCTGCAACTACATCTGCTTCTTCTGTTGAAATACTCCCTAGTGGTTCATGTGCCACTCTGCTTCCAGGTGAGCTCTCAAAACAGGGATGACAAAGTTAAACAGTGTCTACCTAATTTTAGTCTTATAGGCACAGACATGTAGACAGAGATTTAATTCAGCTACTTTGAGAAGCAAGAGGTAATGGAGCATATCTGGGCTGTATGCCAAAAGAAGTACTAACCAGCAAGATCCACCTAATGAAAAAGAGCAGGTCCCAGAAACCCCTTATCCATAGAGCCACTTCGCTTACTCTGTTTTCACTTGCCTAATTCCAGCCACAGCTTCAGTCCCATCCCCCTCTTCCATAGTGCTTCTCATCAAGTCTCAACTGCTTTGCTCCCAGGCTCACCTCACACAAGCACACACCCCCAGCTTTGGGGTCCCTATTCATGCTGCTCTCAAACGCACTTCTTTGCAGAGCCTCCAGGTTTCTCACTGCAGTCCTTCCTGCTTCCCTCTTCCCATTCCTGCTCCCTCTCCGTCTTCACTCCACTTTACAAACTATAAAAACCCCTTCCATGTCAGGCTTCACTCTGCACAGCTGCCCTCTCTGCAAAGATAAGATACTGAAAGGGAACTGGGGGGAAATCAACATATTTGTGTGACAACAGGCAGTCTGGTGGCATTAAGTCAGTCCTCAATATACTCAGATACCTTTGGGGAAAATTTCAGAGACAATATATGCAAGACAAGAGTATTTATCAAAGTCTGGGTACAGGCACCACCTAAAATACAGTTACACCCAAATCTGAACTGGAATTTTCCAGTTCAGGCTCATCTTAGTCTTTGAATTTCAAGCAATCACAGAAAGAGACAACAAGAGAAAAGTTCGTGCCACAATGTAGGCACAGTACCTAGTACTTGCAGCAATGCATTTTGTTGTGCAATTCTGCTGATCTCAGAGTGTATGAAAGATCTATGTTAAGTTGTACAGCTGTTAATAGCGACAAACAGTCATTTACTAAAATCTTTAATCTATTTTTCCCATCAGGACTGTGTTTCCAGCAATAACCAGGATAGAAGATTAAGAAAAAATACTGCAGATGGAGTAGCAACAGTAAAGCAGAGCAATTCATTCCATCTATCTGAAAACCTGCCCACTAAGCTCCAAAGCACAGACAGAAGGCAAAGCAGCATAATGTTTGCTATGAAAGATCAACAGAAAGGTGAAGAAATTAATTCCATCAGGCTCCACAAACGGAGGAGGAGATTTATAATTAAAAAAAGCCCAATTCTGATTTCCATGAACAGCTCCATTCTCAACCTACCCACACTTACATCTGAGGATAAAAACAACAAGTGGAAAAGTCTCTATCAGATCCAAAGAGAAAGAAAGCAGATTATGAGGGAAACTTGTTCTAAATACAAGAGTAATAATAGAAGAATAATCACTCCTTACCATGTTTCTAGAATATTTGTAGAAGATAAATACAGAGTTTTATACTGTGAAGTACCAAAAGCTGGCTGCTCTAACTGGAAACGGGTGCTCATGGTTCTTAATGGGCTGGCTTCTTCCACAAAAGATATACAGCACAACACGGTGCACTACGGAAACTACTTAAAAAGACTGGATGGGTTTGATCACAAAGGAATTTACCATAGGCTCAACACTTACACAAAGATGCTTTTTATTCGTGAACCTTTTGAAAAGCTGGTATCTGCATTTCGGGACAAGTTTGAACATCCAAACAATTACTACCACCCGGTTTTTGGAAAAGCAATCATTTCCAGATACCGTGTCAATGCCACCAAAGAAGCATTAAGGACAGGCTCTGGAGTCAAATTTAAAGAGTTCATTCAGTATCTCCTGGATGTACATAGGCCAGTAGGTATGGACATCCACTGGGATCATGTCAATAGGCTTTGCAGCCCATGTTTAATTGACTATGACTTTGTTGGGAAATTTGAAAGTATGGAAGAAGATGCAAACTTCTTCTTGCACTTAATTGGTGCTCCACAAAATTTAACTTTCCCCAAGTTTAAAGATAGGCACTCCAATGAAGAAAGAACTACCACTAAAATTACACAACAGTATTTTGCACAGCTTTCTCCTTCTCAACGACAACGAAGCTATGACTTTTACTATATGGATTACTTGATGTTTAACTACTCAAAACCCTTTGAAGATTTATATTGATTTGAGAGCTGGGACATTTTCAGTCACATTAGTTGAACTGCATAACAAATCCAGGTGGCTTCTGTTTATATTTACTTTGTTAGTAAACAACTGGTTGAAGAGCAGGAAAAACCCAAAACAAAACATAAATGGCTAGTGATGTTTACACCTTCACCTTAATTGCCTCCTTTTTCAAATCATATTTTTTCTATAATTTCTCCATATGAAATGTATGTACATATGTATAATGTGTCAGGGGTCCCAAATAAAGCACATAATTTTCCATACTGGTGTGGCCTGTGTTTGCACTGGGAGGGCAGTTTGAAACTGGGGAAAACACAGCTGACAATTCTACAGCAAAGCCAGTGTTCTGAGCTCTAAGAGAATAGAAAACAAGTCTGAAAAGTAACAGAGTAGTAAGAAAAAAAAATACACTAACATTTACAGTTTTTCTAATTCTGCAACACATAAAGCCATAGACTAAAGAGGCACTATGTGTTAAGTGGGTCACAGATTGCTATCTCCTAAGATTCATAAGCCAGGGAGAAAGTCTATCATACACTGTTCAAAAAACACACTGGTGAAGACAACTAATACTTAATGACCATGGGAGTGCAGTATTAAACCAGATGTTGCAACTCAGAGCGAGGATGTGTTCTCCTCCTTCAGTATTTCCCTTATGGCACATTCATCTGCAAAAAGATAAAATGCAGGCGAACATTTGCATCTTTAGAAGTGTTATTAAGATTCTTTTAATCCTTTGCATTAACATAAATCTCTGGTTTAATCTTCACAGTCACCAGGAATATCAAATCTTTCCTTCACAGTAACAAGCAAGAGTAAATGCAACTTCCTGCCCATCAGGGTAGTTCTCTTCATTGCTGCAAACAATTTGCACTTGTTTATTTTGGTAACGATTAGATCTGACTTAACACACACAAAAATATTCCAGGTGTTTTAGTTCAGTTGTTCATTTCCTATACTTAAGGGAGGGCTTTCTTTAATCTCTAGCAGAAATCTCTTGTGAGAATCTAATACTTGACCTTCCACCAGGTTCGTAAATCTTCACAACTAATACTGTATACAGTATCCTTATTTCATTTAACTCCTTGAAATGATGACATTTAAATTGGCCACATTGGAACAAGTCTCAAACTCTGCTCCAGTGCCAATCCTGAACTCCTCAGTAATTTCTAGAGTTTGTATTTCACAACCAAGTATTCCACCACAACTATTTCTTTGAATAGAGGAAAAAAAAGTTTTAAACACACCTTCCATTGAAAGCTTTACTGACAAAACACTTCACACATCACACCTGACATCAGGTTTTCATTTTTGTTCAGAGAAAAATTGTTTGCATTGGAAAGGTAATGTAGAACTTGCACTGTTCCATGAAATCAGTTACCATTCACTGTTTGCTGCAGCTAACCACCTACCTCACCTTTCCATCCCCTCAGATACTTGTTGATCTGCTCACGTGACTAGGGAATAGCCTTTATATTGAAAGTAATTTTTCTGCTAGGCCAGCTCAGATCAGCAGTAACAGGCTGGGGGCTATTCACCTGGGCTGCTCTGCCAACAGATAAGTGTGGCCAATAACCTCACTCCACAGGTCACTCTCGAGAGTATCCAAGGGCAAACAAGGCATATTTATCACTTCCTAGTGCAGATAGACAGGACTACCAATTCTGATAGTGGTGGGATTTTACCGGGGCAGGGGGTTAAGAAGGCAGTCAAGACCACCACTGGGAACTTGAGTTATGCCATCCTTAGCATTTAATGCTCTCAAGTGCTCTGAGAAGTGACAGTACTCCAATTGATGCCATTGATTTGCCTGTAATTATGGAAGTCACAATAGTCACCAAGGAAAGAATATAATAGATATTGGAGCCCTCATAGATTCTTTTTCAGGGTCTGATCTTGCAAGCAGGTCAGTGTACCAGAGCACAGTGTTATCACTGCTTCTGCAGACTCGTGCTGAACTCAAGTCAGCTGGTGAACTTCCACTGAGAGAAGAATCTCAGTTCACCTTATTGCAGCACCATTACAGCAGAAGAGAACATGCAGACTCATAGGTTAGCTCTGTGATGTGACCAGAGTAAAGGTGGATATTGCTTGTATTCAGACCTCTGCTATTTTTAGGACACTCTAAGGGAAAGATTAAAGAACATAATCCTACAGCTAAATTCACATCAAAGCCCTGACCTTCTCCTTCTCCTCCCTCACCTCATTTTCTTTTCAGCTTAATCTACATAATACACATGGATTGATAGAGACACATAGTCACACTTATATATGAAAACCATTAGTGCAGTTACACATCAGTAAAAAGTTCACTGTGAGTGGAAAAAAAAACGCTGCAGAATGGCACTTCCAATTGTACCAAGCTGGTGCTTTTCCTCCCCAAACCTATTTTAATTAAAAACCTTTACTACTCAAATAAAAGCTAATAACAGGAGAATAACATTTTTAGATGACAAATGAAGATGAAGACTTTGGCAGAGTTTTGTTTTGTCTGGGATAACAAGCATTTGTTAAACAAAGACTGCTAAATAAATGATTTGCAAGTTTATGACAAGCTGTATATGGAACAGTAGCATCTCTTTTACAGTATCTCAAGGAAGACAGAAGTATCCTTCTAAATACTCGAACATACTTAATACCGGCTAGTCACATTAATTTGCCTTTGTTACTTCCATCACTTACTCCCTACTGACTAGTAGAAACAGGGCAAGAAATGTTTTTTAAAAAACCATATCTATAAAGATTTAAAGCCAAAAGAGACATATTATCTTGAACAAAATAAACCTAAGGCAAGAGACAAGTAAACTAATATTTTCTTATCAAATCGTTTAAATAAAAAGCAACAATTTTAAGTAGATGATATTTTCAGACTACTCATTTCCCTTCCGATTATCTTGTCTTTTTTTACCCCAGATATAAAATCTTGACATTTTCATTTTTGATAAGGCAATTAAACTTTTCAGAGTTGTTCATCTGAATTTTCTATATTTTTATCCTTTTCATATGGAAGTTTACATTCAATTTCATCTGGAAAGTGGAAATTCAAGATTGTACAAAAACCTCCTATTTTCAGACAAACAGCCTAGCTCAGAGGTCAGCTGAGGTAAACATCTTGCATTGCTATAATTAGCCAAAAGCATTGTCAATCCAATTGTTTTTGCTTTTTTCATTTTTCTTGATGTATCTTAGGTAAGAGGTGAATTTTGTTGCTACTGAACTGTTTAGCAGAACTGTACTCCTAGTTCTCACCTTCACAATTTTCAGTATTTTTACTCCCAATCCTTCCCAGCCCTGCCTCTCTACTCACAACTCCTATTGTCTTAGAACTTTGTCCACTACAAATACCTCAGGTGCTGCTGACAGCAGTCAAACCGCCCCAGCATCTTCCCTCCCACTCAGGTTAAACAGACCTGCCTTCCAGCTTCAGAAATCCCTTCTTAGGTTGCTTCCAGTACTGGAGACATTTCACTTGACTCTAGCTGGGGCAGCTCTCCATTACTCCTGATATATTGGCAGCTTCTAAAATATGTATTTTAGGATTTTGGTGACCAGCATATTAAGAGGAAAATGTTCACAGGAACAATTCAGAGGTAAGGACTCTGCTAAAGCAGTCACAGAAGTTGGGGTATGAAAGCCCTGAAACACCAGCAGATAAGAATCTCAGACCTTATGCCTCAAAGCAGACTAAAACCTACAGCAGATAAAAGAAAAGAGAGCTCAGATACAAAAATAACTTGTAAACTACGTAGGTGTTCCCTGAATAAATCAGTAAGAGAGCATTTTTAAGAGGCAAGACTATCATCTAAACGAAGCCAAATTTGTTAGCCAGCTTTTGTTGTCCTGGCACTCCAAGCTGCCAGATGCAATTCTGTCACTCTGTAGGTACTTCAGCATGAGAACTACACTAACCAGTCACTGTGCCCAGAACGCGGCCAAGTGAAACACGCTGAAGAGTGCAACGTGCAGTTTTATTATCTGGCTTTGCAAAGTCCAAAACTGAAAGCAGCAATATTTTTTAATTAAGGGATAATTTAAGAACTTGACATTGGGATGCTCTGTACATAAAGTTCATGAGGATCTGAAAGTCATCTCCACTGAGACATTTGTGTACTTAAATTATCCTTGTAAAGTGCATAAATTGAGTAATGGCGATTTGCAGGTTATTATTTTAAAAGCCCACTCCACTACAAATATTTACTGTGGTTGATGTCATACCAGAACTGTCAGTTTATGCCTCTAAAAATAAAAAAAGAATCAAAGTATTAAAGCGAGTATTCTTAATTCCTTTTGTCCATAACTTCTCAGAATTTGCATGATGGGGTTCTAACGCTTTTCCCATAATAATCACCCCAATATTCACCAGCACATCAGACTGCACAATATCGAAAGTGAAGATGGATTGAGGACAGAAGATCACCTTTTTTGCCACAATTTGGTTTACTGGTTCAGAGTTTATCTTCATAATGATTGACATACAGAATTTTTAAAATGTAAGCACCAAGTTCTAGTGGTCTTGTCCCATCCCTCCTCTCCCTTTGTTTGAGCAACTTCCTGAGAAAGTCCACTCTTTGGATGATCAATCAGTATCTTTTTCTGAGAGAGAGGAATCTACAGAGTAAAAGATCCACATATGTGAACTGCATGTACTACACCATACATGAATTTAATCCTTAGTTTCTTTGCACTACTTCTCCCATTCGTGAAACACCATTGCTGACATAGAAGAGCACACCTACCACAAATTCATGTATAATTATCTAATTACATGCATGCATATAAAGTACACAGAAAAAAATCTGTGTAAATAGCATCATATATACCAAGGTATCTATTAACAGAAAGATCTTAATGTAAGAAATCAAATGCATTAATATAAAAAATCAAATTCATGGAAGGGAAGATATAATCCCATGAAGATGAATTGTGACAGAATGCAAGGAATATCAAACATATTCACTGTTTGTTAAATATTGTTCTTGGTTTCTTTGTACAACAGTAAGAACTAGTCAGGCCAACTCAAACAGTACCACATTATCTGGAATTGCCAGATAAAAACTGAAAAGGGGGTTCTTTGTTGTTGTTTTATTTAATTATTATTGCTTTATTATTAACACAAGTTGCTTTAAGACGTTCTTTTTCTAACCCCACCAATAGATCACACTGGTAGTGGACATAGTCCAGTCATCCATTTAGAAAAGAAACGTAAGCGTACATAACTGTTTAAATCTCAGCCTCATCTGTTCATTCTAATTTCAGTGACACCAGAACAACAGCATCTGCATGCAGCAGTAGTTTGTTTTCAGAGCACAACATGAGACAAGGCAGAGCACAGCCTGTTTGAGCTGATATGGCTTCAAGGGATTATTTTCAGGTTGGTGCTATTTGTAGTGACTTCAAAGCCGCAACACACACCTGCGCACTCTTGAACAATGACTCGGGAAGCATCTCAAGCTTCATGTGGCAAGCAGCATGTAACCAATTTTCATCAAGACAACAGCTACTGGTCAAGAAGGGCAATAATTTTTCTTACCTTTCATCTACAGCACCTAGCAGAAAAGCTGGTAAACAAACATCTCTGACTGCTTCCAGCATGATACTGCTGTAAAAATGCAGAGTCAAGTACAAGAGTGAGATTTTACATTAGCTATACCAGTGACAACTGATACTTACCACTGGTAAGTCACTTTTGCCAAAATTTCTCAGCTCTATTTCAACAGCAGTGTCCAGAATTAAACACACAATTAGACTCAGAGGATACAGATTTTGAGAATGGCAGTCATTCATGTGTTCCACACTTCAATTCAATCCTGAAATATGTGAAAGCATTATACGTAATACATCACTTGAGCCATAAGGGCAACACATTATAGAATATACCAGCACAGAACAGGAAGACAGACACGATCAAGCCTTGCTCACTGCCACCAAGCTATTAGGTTAACATATTATGAAGCCACAGATACAGTTAGTTGTGACCCATGCTAGAGAATAAGAATGGTGTTTGCTTTATAACTAGTCTAATTGAAACATTAAGTCTTGTTAACAATATTTTTTGATCTGACCTGATGAAGAACTTCAAATATTTAGTTTAAAAGTGTATGCTTAAAAGTGTTACACAACTCAGTGGACAATTAACTTGAATGTAGCAAGGAGCATACATACATAAAAGATTTACCCATGTAGAAGGTGTTAAGTGTCACTTTCCAGGCAGTTTGTGCCACAGTGATTTTCAGCCAGTTGCACAAATAAGCCCTTTCAAATTCTGCCATCCATTGCTGTTTTTCTCATTAATTTAACTGAAAACACACATTCAACACAATTGCAGCAGAGGTCAAGTTTTCCATTATGTACCTACCTTGCATGAGACTTGAATTCTTCTGTTTAGAGTCACCTATTACAGTTGTGCTGGCCCTATGTTTCACATTCAGCTTTACAGGAATCCATCAGTGATCTTTTCTAGCAGTGTCATCATTTTTTTCCTGGAGCTTAAAATTACCCTGTCAAGCTATGAAAAATGAAAAGAGGCTTTCAAAATTCAACTTTCCGACAGTTATTTTCCCAATCTGGATTTATTTTCACTTAATACAGGAAATTTCCTCTCAACATATCCAAACATAGGTAATGTCACCAGCTGCAAAAGGTGTTACGATTATGTTCAAGCAGAGGGAGCAGCAGGATGGGAAGCAATTGGCCTAAGGGGACTGCACTAAGAGCTTGTCCCAATCCATTAAACACTAGTAGACGTGGCTTCCTTCTTAAGAAATGAAAGCTCAAGGCTACAGCTCACCTTCAAATTCATAGATACAGACTAATGTACACTATGATCACAAGAAAAAGTTATTTTATCTTTAAGTCAGTATAATCCTTTCTGGGTACCATGATGCAGCCACAGAGAAGTCACATGAAGGTGATGCCAGCCTACATACAGATACATACACTGAAGAGCACAGGGCACAGTTTTAGCTGTCTGTTTCTATAAAATGTCTAACAGCTGACCTGTTTCTACAGTATTCATTCACAACAACACTCCTACACCTAGTAGTAGTCAGGTATGCTTAGGGCAGGTAACTGGGAGAGCTGGCCTACTATTTATCCATTATCTGACTGGTTTAGGTCTGATCCCTTATAATTGCTTTGCTCATCTTTTCCATCTCTGGTGTGGAGAAAAATCCAAAACTGTTCTAATATTTGGTGTCTTTTGTTGCATTTTTATTTACTGATCTCAAATTCGTTTAGTTCACTTATAGCAATACAGGGTTTTAGCAATAAAGGAGTTTAGCCTAATTTGCCCTCCAGTATCTCCTCAAATTCTCCAATGAGAATTTTTTTTATATACAAAAAAAGCCATAGTCTCTACAGCACAGGTAATCTGACCAATAAAAAAGGCAATGCGATATAGCAGCAGGCTGCAATATTTATATAGTCTCACATTATGTTTCTCCACTGAAATCCATATAGACATGAATCCTGCTCAAGTGACACACTGTGTACTCATCAAGGTGATATTGTCTTTATATATCAGGCGTACAGTGACCATTTCAAGCAATGTGGAAAATATGGCAGACATAATATGAGATGGGTTATGAATCTGACAACTTATCCATGTTCATCTGTACAAAAAAGATGGGGTTTTTTATAATATAAAATAAATCTGAGAATTTTATTAGATCACCCCACCAAAACTGAACGCCAGGTTTATATCACAGTCTATGAAGCACACAGCAGCTTGTTATGATCAAAAACATTTTATCCTTGGAACTCTTCCATAGGGAGTTTCAAAATTAACTATTCGGAATAAAAAGCTAAACTTGACATATCTGACCAAAATATGCAGCTCATGAACACTCAAGAATGAACATCTGCATAAGTAATATCAATTTTAGAAAAATTAAGAAGAAAAAAGGGACGGTATACGCATCCTGAAAGTGTATATATCTGATCACAGAAAGGAGAAAGAGGTAAATAAATATGAGAACAATTGAATTCCAGTAAGTTGAATTAAAACACAACCACTATATATTTTCATTTCATTTCTGCACCACTGGTTCCAAAAAGGCATCATGATGGCCACCTAAACATTTTGCCCAATCCTAATTGGACCACTACCCAACTGCTCTGGAGTAACTACAAGTTGAGCCCAAAGGCAGCTTGCTAAAGCTGTATCTGAGCAAGGCAATGGTGAAGACTGTAAGAAACAAAGTAATCTTATCAGTGCCAAAACAACAGCAAGTTGAGTCCACTTGTTACAGGCATGCTAAAGAGGTGTCAGACTGCCCAGGACAGCACAGCCCAGCAGGCAATAAACATCACATTCCCACCTTTGATTAGCAAGACAAGACCAAAGACATGTTTGACTCACGCCAGAGCTGGTATATACTTGAAAGTGGCAACCCTTTGCTGAAATGGATTTCCATATCAATTGGTTTTCATTGGTATCTAGACATTCTGATGAAGTTAAAGAGCATTGTACTATAAAATTCCGTGAAAATGAGTTTATTTGAATCCTTGTCCCCTCCCACAGAAGATGCATTTTCAATTACCTTCTGCATAGCTGCATTGACCAGCGAGGTCCCAAATAGTATACATCATTTATCCATGTTTTTCTTCTTTCACAAGGAGCTACTTCTCCCCCGCTATTCATCATTCTAAATTACGAGAAATAAGTAAAGACACAGAACTATGATAAAGACTGGCTTCAAACACACTTTCCCATGCCCTAGCTTCAACTCAGACATCGGTTTCCTTACAGATATCTGACAAGCAAAGCACCCTGGACTAACACGTTCCAAAATCCTGAGCTTCCCAATCCAACTGACTTTGAAGGCACTGACTATTTTGTTCTGCTTCTGCAGTAAAAAGGAAGCACTGACACGGCTTGCTATTTAAGGAGCATTGCCCACTGACTGACTTTGTAGCAACCTAGGTGTTCAAGTCTCAGAAGTACCTTACTCCACTTGTCTTCAGTTCAGATTTTACATTGTAGCCTTGTAGATTACCTGCATCCAGAATGGTTTCAAACCAGATGCGTTTGTTTCTCACAAAGTCTCCTATCCCTCCTGAAACACCCATAAAGAAATAGAACTGGGGAGAAACTATGCTGGCATGCCCAACTAGTGCTCTGGATCTTCTCAGCACTTTTGAAACACATCTGCATTTGGACTAATGTCTACCTTTTGCAGAATTAGCACGTGACATAACCATCACATGATGGAAAACAGACAGGTCTGCTAGTCTTGAAAAATCTAAGCTCATAACATGGATTCACATTCTTCCTAAGAGCAATTAAAATCTACAGATACACTCAGACTCACTAATCCAAGTCCGTAGAAGAAACGCTAATGCAAATTCAAGTATATACATTTGCACTTTAGTTCTGCCTTCATTGACTGTTTGATTGGTAATTAAGGCATATATTTTGTTCCAGAGATATAGAAAAAATGCAAATCCCAAAGGAAGCTGTCGAATCTGAGCCCAAGGTTATTAATCATACTGCCTCTAATTGTATATAAAGTATCTTTACTTCCTCAAAAATGTTTTTTTTAAATATTAGGGGATTTAAATGTCACAATATTCTGGATATCTTGATTAGATCTCCTTTAATATACTGCCTCCAAATAATTTGTAATTTATTGTAATTTACCACTATAAATCTCACAGAAATGAAGAACTCTTACTAATCATAAAGATTAAGCAGAATTTTTAGCCTGACTAGACTAGCAATAAAATTTGATAAGGGGATTTTTTTTTTTCTTAAACAGTGCTTTTTCCTGTCGTCTTGTAATTAAAGTTTCAACGATGGTCCCATTAGGCCAATACTGATCCCCTCTGTGAATCATTCAGGCCCTCAAGTCTTGGCATTCTCAGAGTTAAGTCTCACTGGTAACTAGCATCTGGGAAGGTTTTGACTAAATCAAGCGAGAACTCAGTAAGATTAAAAGCCTAAAGAATTTTGCTCCTCATTGACATTTAAAAAATTCTCTACATCATTCCCCTGATCCAGCAAGATTATATGCCCTCACAAAACACCACACAGGTTACTTTACAGGACCTCAGGGGAAGGTAGGCTACAGCTGCCCGTTTCAAGTCAGGTAACCAAAGTAGATTAAAGCTCACTATAGATACCTCCCCTCATTCAGCGGTCCCTTGAGATTAGAAGGTCCTACAGTGGAACTGTTTTATAAGCATTCCTTTCACCTACAGAAGCTGTAGCAGGAGCATTCTTGTTTCTTCTATGGCTTCTACACCACTTACAGCTTTGCAGTCCTTCCACAAGTGTCCCTACTTTGGTAAAAGCCACCACATCCCTTCTGCCTCTGACAAGAACACTTCCAAATTATCTCCTCCAAACTATAATCACACGTATTCTTCATATGGGTTTTTTTTTCCATATGGTTTCATCCATTTGTCACTTTCTGAACCTGGCTTTCATGGTTTTTCCTCTATGTTACTCTTACAGTTCCACTAACAGTTCCAGTAAGAATCTCTCTCTTCATCTCTCCCCCTCCCCTCAACCAACGTGCCAGACCGCCAGACCCAGTTCAGGCTTTCAGGCGCTCTCCATGGTAATGACATTTTAGAACCAACCGGACTACTGCTCTGCTAGATCACCTAAATCATCTTACTTCATTCCCTATTTCATTCAGGTTTCTCCCACTTCCAGCTTGTTTATAGTTACTAAGCATAGATATTTGCATATCTATAAATAAGCATACATTTGCCATCTTCCAAGTCATGTTTACACAACCTCAGTCCTTCCAATACTTGTTTCTCTCCACAAATCCAGAATACTATCCCATAAAAGAAAGGTACAGGCAAGAAGGGAAGATCTACTGAAAGGCTACAAAGCCTCAAACTCACAACATAGATGAAGTTGGTCTTGTCTACCCATCAGGGTCTTTAACTGTATTGAAGATAGTTGTACAGTACAAGCAGAGGTATGGTAGTCAGTGCCAGGGAGAGGCTATTTAAGTAAGAACAGGGATCCACAAACACAGGCAATGAAACTGTTTCCTTAAATATGCATAATAGCTCTGTGCATGGCTGCTTTTTTCAACCTTTTACCAAAACACCTCAAAACAAGCATTAACTTTGATCAAAGACAGCTCTTAAGCAAGCAATAAAAAGGACATTGTACTTTTTTTACCATACCATAACAGTGTGAGATCTTATGATATTTACCATAAAAAAAAGAAATAACATTGTATATAGCAGTTGATCAGCTGTGGAGTTCACCAATACCAATTGCATGAGTTTTTTCAGTTCTTTGGAGCAGAAAACAAACCTAATGGCAGTATAGCACAACCAGTCAAGGTAAAGGGAAAGTAAATCAAAGTACCAAATGGAGAAGAAGTAGAAATCCACACATATCAGTTCTGCATCCAAAGTTACCTTCCTGCTTAGAAAAAGGTTTTCCCTTTCATTCCCTTCTGAAGCATTCAATACAGTTTAGTGCCAAAGGCAAGATTTCATACTCAGTAGAACAATTCTGATGTTCTATGGAAAGCCTTACATTGCTTGCCCCAGTGTATTTCTCTGGCATCCTACTGCCTGCCTGTAGCCTTAAAGAATAAGGATATTTTATTACATAGGTGATCTAACAACAGAAAGGTATAAACTATTCAGGTAAAACATCTTGCTGCAGTTTTAATATCTGCAGACTCTCATGTTCCAGTTTTAGGGACGATAAGGTATCTTGATGGAAAAAAGAAAGATTTTAAGACCTAATTAAATTCCTTAACCAAAAGTATTCGACACTGTGCTGCAGGTACTTAATAGACCTATTATCCAAGAAAAGCAATTTAATTTTTTTTTTTAAATACAGACTGTTCTTTCAGAAAGAAGGGAATGAAAGAAGATGCTGCCTTCATTTAGAAGTACAATGCTAAGCACAAGAAGCTTAACTAACTGGA
This sequence comes from Bucorvus abyssinicus, assembly GCA_009769605.1. Classification (NCBI taxonomy): domain Eukaryota; kingdom Metazoa; phylum Chordata; class Aves; order Bucerotiformes; family Bucorvidae; genus Bucorvus; species Bucorvus abyssinicus. The sequence goes on from CM020040.1 coordinate 11,833,580, forward strand.
TCACAGAATACCAATGCTTCAGAGATCAAGTTACTACAGCCAGGATCATTTGAAGTAGAATTGATAATGTAACAAAAATGTAAGCAGTTCAATTAGTTCTCCAAAGATAACAATTGTCACAACAAAGTTTGTCTGAGATCAAAAGTCTCAAACCTATCTAAGGGCATCAAGGCAAAAGCCATCCCAGGAAGAAACTACTTGTTTCTCTGTGGCCAGAATATCGCTCCAAAGTGTCACTGTCCCCCGCCTCACCCTCCAAGTACAGCAGCTCTTATACCCCACACAGCATTTCACACCAAATGTCAGTAAAAGTGTCAGAGAAGTTTTGCAAATGGCCACAGATGACAGAAGAGGACTTGAACAATGAATTTATTGTAAATAATGGTCACACAATTAAGTATCTAAGCTATTGCTCAGACTCAAACTGTCATTAATCCTTTGCAAGACACTGCAAACAGATGCATGGGAAGTCTGTTGCAGTTTGTCATAGCTTCAACAGAAGTTATGAACTTCATAACAGAATCAACACTTCATACGAGACAGATTTAATAGTCCTGGCAATTAACCAGGACAGGGACACAGCACACTCCTAGAAACTCACCTAACAGTCAACTTTGTATTCAACCACTGATGTTTTCAAGGGCCACATAAATCCAGTTTAGAATGGTGAGAAAGAACAAACCTTCACTTTTCTCAATAGGGGGGACCTACTCAGTCCTTCAGGATGCACCTTTCAAAAGGCACTACCATCTTTCCACTGCAATCTTTTATTCTTCTGTCATTCAACCTTATGAAACAAAAGGACTATCTGAAATAACAGCAGGAATATGTACCTGAAAAATTAAGGTAATTTATTCATCCATACTGACCTCACCACATCATAAGACAGCTACTACCTCAACATGCTGTCCTGTCATTTCCACTTCATTTTTGCCATACCCTCCAGTGTGTCTCCCTTTACCTCACTGTGATACTAAGAGCTATTTGTTTCCCCTCAGCCTTAGATTAAATATCTGTCATGTTTAAATATCTATTGTGGAAGAGCAAGGCCTTTTCCTCTGAAGACTGCAAATGTAAGTTTCCATCTCATGCAACAGTGGTATCAAGTGTAAGAAGAAAAACCTTACCCTTCTTAAGCTTTCCCAGTAGTTTTGAAAGATCTGGCAGCTGCCCAAGAGGAAAAAATTTTCCCAATAATAGAGGCTGTGCTGCTGTAAAATGTAATTTCTAAAACTGTTGATCATTACCGAAACACCATAGATCAGGATCTTTTTAACCAGCAGCACTAGAATAACTTGAGAGGGTGACTAAAGCCAGTGAACAGTTTTTCCCATAATTACTGAAAAATGACACTAATTTCTTTTCACCCTGCATGGCTTTCACCTCTTGCCAGCAGCATTAATGTAGAATATGGATGTTAATAATGAGGATAGTAGGAACTGGAAGTGTTTTAAGATTTAAAGGCTGACTTTTTAATGGTGTTCATGTGGACTGTGCTGTGCCATATAATTAATACAACTCCTTTTTACCAATTCAAAATGTGTACTTCTCTACACAGAGCTGCAGTTCTGATGCTATTTAGGGCAATACTTGGCCCTTTTGCATCCTCTCTTAACTCAGATGATTAAGTACTTTGGATTAAATTATAGTAAAGCAACTCACTTTCATTTTGTAAGGTCTTTTACTTTCCAAAAAATAACATAACTAGACCCATAGGATGTTTTACACACTTGACACCCCAACTAATAAATAAGATTGACTGACAAAATATTCAGTAGAAATGGACACAGTAAATCTTTCCTACCTTTTTCTAAGCACTGCCTACATTTCTTGTGCTGCTCTCACTTAACAATTGCAATTGCTCTCATTCCAATTTAAGAAAACTAGCTGGGGTACGAGCAACAAAACTGGAGCAGAACAAGGCTGATAGAAAAGCTCAGAATCAGTGACAAATTTTGGAACACTCTCAGACCACTTACACTGAAATCCAGACACCTTCAGGTTCAGAGCCACATGGGAGTTACCAGGGATTACTTCTCACAGTCACAACCCTTCCACCAGTACACATGCTTTCAGATCTGCATGAAGACTGGCAGTTTCAAGAAGTCTTTACTCTTGAAATTCAACTGGTTTGAATCATAGCAAGCCTTCCCCCCCCAAGTTTTCTTGTAGAAACAAAAAAACCCACAAACACCCACCCCACCTCCCCAAACCCCATCTGAAAGACCCAATTTTCAACATTCCTTATTATTCCTTTATTACTCCTAAGTCAGATTTGAGCAAAAGCTACAGTTCCGTGGTTTTCGTGTTTAGGGGAAGGAAAAAAAAAGACAACACACCAAAAAAAGCCAACTTCTTCACAGCTATATTCTACAGGCAAACTAAGATTAATGAACAGCCAGGCAATCTTCTCCCCTTGACCCTCAATTATTACCTTTGCTCCAGCTCCCTGAAAGGGAGAAGCCTACACACTAACTGAATGAAGAATTTAATCTTTCTTGTCTTTTAATCAAAGAACTAATGCTGTTGGACAGCTTCAATTTACACTTCTACGACTACATTATTTCAAAAGATAAAAATATTATTTCTTAATGATGCCCTGATCTCACATTCACCTGTAGTCTTTAGTCTCAAAATATTTTACAGTATAGGAATGTTTTCATGCATTGCTTAAATATTGTCCTATCTACAATAGAAATAGCATGAGCTTAACTTCTTGACAGTGGAGGATAGAAATGAAAAAAACCAAAGCTATATCCTTGGGGGATATTAACACAACTTAAAACCAAACCCCAAATCTCTAAATATATAGTATGTAGCAAGGCCAACAGGGCAAAATTTCTAAAGGCTGGCTAGGAGCTTTACCTTCCCCATGTACTCAATCACTTTTTTTTTTTAAAAAGGAACCCTCAAATGTCTACTCTATGTTCTTTAACAACTCCATGAATAGCATAAATTGATGGGGAAAGCACCTTCTCTGGTTACTCACTACAAAAGCAGAGTCCAAACCAGAAATCACAATCAGCTTAATTGGTCCAATGACTAGGTTCACACAGAGACAGAAGCTTGAGGGAACAAAATGATTGGCTGCAGGGTTATCACAGGGGAAGCTGTTGCTTGTGAGCTAGGAGCTGTTGAAAAATCTCCTCTGAGAGTTTGAAGACACTTGCCATGAAGAACCACAGAGATCCAGCACCAGTTGAAGGAGTTAAATAATTTTGTACCAACGCACTTTCCATATACCAGCAGCCAGAGGATGCCACATCCCCTAAGAGACCAGATAAATTTACAAAGATCACCCCCATAGAAGAGGAGGCTGCAAACAATTATGCTCACATTAACATGCTGCAGCAGGATGTGACGACCTACACTGTGAAGATGATACCTTTAAGATTTATACAAACATGAAATTGTGAAGGTTACAAATAAAGCAAAAATGAGTTGCTGCTTTCAAACAGATAAGCAGGCAGAGGCTTACATGGGGTAAAAACAATTGGTTTCTGCTTCATCATGGTTCATGGCTACACGGAGTTGTATGCACAACCCTGACAATGCCTGTAGCATGGAGGAGCGCTCACAACCCCTGCTCCAAAACACATTTCCTCTTTGTCTTTTGCTTCTTGTAAACGACACAGAACCTTTCTTTGCCATTTCTGTTAACTGTAAGCCTTAATATTTGTATTCAGTAAACAAAGGATACCACAGCTACAAATCCATAATTTTTATCTTCAAGAGGCTCCTGATGCAGTAGGGACTGAATTCAGTACACTTAAGGAACACTCAAAAGGAGCTCAAGACCGTGGAAACATTCCTTGTCTTTGCATATATATATGCATGCCAGTAAAGAGGAAGCATGAGGTCAGTGTTCAGCAGCAGTCTTCTGCACCCATTCACTTTAAAATGAACATGGGATAAGCAAACAATCTCTGAGAAAAACGAGGTAGCAGCAGCTGAAGTGTTTCATTTGTCTGCCATGCTTTTTTAATCCTTCTCTGGCTTTGCTCTCTACATTAGGTAGCTAATCACACCACAACCTCTCAAGAACATAGGCTTGAATCCTGCTCTGTTCCATCTTCCTCGCTTTTCACTGTTTTACATTATATGGAAAAGCCTATAGGCCTTCAAGTGTAGAAGTTGAACTCATTGCAGGGGAGTTGAACTAGGTGACTGTTAAAGGCCTCATCCAACCCAAACTATTCTATGATTCATTTAGCTATTTTCCTCTGACAGCCACAAACCACAAAAGGTAGTGATATTCTATTTAGGGTGTTGACCAAAGAAACCAGCAAGATGTCCGCTACTTGCATCTTGCTGTACCTCCTACTTTGTCTGAGCAAGCCCACAACACTAAGCCACAGCATAGCCACTTAGTATTCTCCAACTATGAAACCAGTCCTACTGCAAGCTAATAAGAACAGAGAGAACCTTATCTTTGCGTGGCATAATACAAATGAGAACTTATCTCTGTCCTGAGGTTGAAATGAGATGAAAACATGGCTGACTGCAGAGCTACAGGAGGGATAATTTTAACACTGGCCCTCTCCCATGTTCAGGCCAGAGGGTGGTAGATGAGGGGAGAGCACACAGAAGTGCTCACCAGAGAGCTGCCGCACTTAGATAACTGCCAGGAATTCTCAGACATGGTAGAGCCTAGGCAACCATTTTGGAGAGGTCCTTTAATAAGTACACTAAATTACCACGATTTCCAAATAATTGCAAGCATTGTGTATTTTCTGAACCCATGTATACAACTAGCTCAGAATTGAGCAAAGCCCAGCAAGTCCCACAGCCCATCAGTAGTGGGTCAGTATCTTGGGTAGATGGGGCTTAAGGGCAGGTACCACAGCACAGCTGGAGCTCTGTGAGGAGCTGCAGGAGACATTTATTTCTCCCGACACTCTAACTTACTGTGTCAGTCACAATGTTATCTGGGTCACTGCTACAAGTTTATGCGGCATCAACAGCAGTAGCTCTGCTGGCAGGCTTCCCTTCAGTACCTACAACCATGTAGTATTAGCATCCAGCCCTGATCACTGGAAAACTTAAATCTAATAACAAGTAAAACTTCAGTCCAGGTTCCAGAAGAGGTAGGTTACCAGTGAACAGCAGCATAATTAAACTGCATTCTGGCTGTCAGACATCCAGACGGGGGACTGTGCTGCAGCTGCCAGTCCATCTTTGACAATAAACTTAGAATATTTACTTGTTTCTTCTCTTCTCCCTTAATTTACCTTATAAACCAGCGGAACAGACATGCATTTTAACCTTCCCCCTCCTGCAGCCCCACACAGGTTGCGTGGGTGCTGCTGCCTCTAAATCTGCAGTAGAGCCACAAGGCCTGGAGAGCTGGAGGGATGTGGTGCTCCTGTGCCGTTTCCATGGCACTGCCGAGGCCCCCAGGCTGAAGCCCTGCTGTCTGCCTTCTCCCGCCCAGCTTGCAGAGAGAATAAACGTGCTTTCTCAGGGCTACATGGTTATTGCTTTTTTTTTCCCCTTCAGAGCCCTCTCAACAGATCATTTCCATTGTGTTTGCCTTTCCTCCATGTTTCTACTCTCATTAATTAGGCTGGCACTTTATGGAACCAGCAATATTTAGGGCTTACCCAGCCAAGCAGGCACACAGCAGAAGGTGGTCCCTGTCTCTAAAGGCGGCAGGCTGCATACACCACCATGACACTAGAAAAAGCTCAGGGGTTTTTCCAACATTTTTTTCTTCTCCCATCAGAAGGCATAGGAATTAGGGGCACACAATACTAAACCCAAAACATCTAATAATTAGGCTTCAGATCTGAGGATTTTTATTTCATTTATATTAAATTTTGGAGGTTCCTTCAGTCAAAAAAAAGCCAAAATACAAAAAAAACCCTGTATGACTTAGAGAAAAGTCCCAGAGTTGCTAATCCGGTGATTACAAATGAGCCTGTGAAAACAAGCAGCAGCCATCATAAACTCACCTGATGACCTTCACCCTCCCTGCTTCCCACCAAGGAGGGAAAAAAATGTAACAAGCGAAAAACATTCTTTCAAGTACAAAATGCCCAACACTTGTGAAAGGAAATAAACAGGCATTTTCAAAAGTGACCTCCTGCCCTGCCTAGGATGACATTAAAACAGGAATAAAGGCTCAGTGTCCAAATGCAGTTCTGATTAACACAAGGTTCTGAATCAGAGAGAAAGAAATTAGTTACAAGGAAAATTGGCTGCTCTTTCATCTGAACCTTTCTTCTTTTGAAGAAGATTTTACCTTAGAAGGGGCGAAAAAAAGACAAAACTTTGTGTCATTCCCTTTTCTTTCCTATGACAAGCTGTCACTTCTAGATACGGGAACCATATCACCATGATGCTGGAGAGAAAAAGTGGGGCATGATTTCTCCTTTCCTTTGATACGAACAAAGATTAAAGTAATAAAGAACTAAGAAGATGAGTGAAGAAAAAGCAGAATTTTTCAAATAAGTACAGCCAATGTTATTTTAGTATGACATTCTATGAAGCAACAGTGGCATCCAGTGGTATATTTCCATAAGCAAGTTTCATATCCTACTTTCACTAACTTTTGACTTACATAATTTTTTTGTTTTTGCAACACGTTCTCAAGGAACCCTCCCTCCTCTCCCCCCAACATACACTACCAGAACAGCTACCATACACCCACAGTCATGAGTACCAGTAATGGAGAGCAAGATGTACAAATGCAAGCTATCGGCTTTCTCAAAGGCTGTATATCATATCTGCAGAGTTAAAAATTTAAAGTTGTTACTGAGAAGCTGCAACATACAAACATTTTTAAATTATTCTCAGAAAAACAAAGCACATTTTCCTCCTGGTGTCCACAAGAGTGCAGCAAATATTATTCTGTACTGTTCCCCTCCTCAGTCCCTCTCTCCATTTTGTTTCTTCCAGGGCAATACCTTCATTTTTTTTCCTCATTGAGTACACATTAAGATTATTTTTACTTTGTGATATCCAAGTAGATGCTCGGCAAAAATGAAGGACTTATAATTGTAAGAGTATTCTACAGAAGGAAGTCCATTCTGTGAATTTACTCAGATATTTTCAAACTGATATCACATTTGCAGTTAAGAAAGCACCTTGTGCTAGCACAAGCTTGGCATCATCACCAGTCCTAAGTTGGTAAGGAGAATGGTCTCCTCACCAACACAGAGCTGAGAACTAAAACTTCAGTCCTGCTCTCAATCTCAATCAAAACTTCTGGGTTGGGGGCAGTTTTTTGGGATGGTTTTTTTTAGGTTAGGTCTAGGGGTATTTTAAAATAAAAGGGCCTGAACTTCACTAAAAATTATTTTTCTTACTTAGATTTCCAAATCAGTTAAACTGGAGTATCTGCTCCTTTTTAATAGAGTCATTTCTCTATCTACACATCCCACAATAATCTTCAGAAACCTACTGACAGATATAACCAAGTTCCCTGAAAGAAAGCATAAGGCTTGTCCCTCTGCCCTCCAACCTGATAAAAGCATCTCAAAGAAACTGAACCCTGCCCTATGTCCAGTCATTGTATGACAGTACAGTAACTGGGAGTTCACTGATTTCAACTGATGTGGTTCCACAAGTATGAGAGTGCCTACACAATCTACCACAGCAAACACAGACAGAAAAGGGTAACTACTGCCACTTCAATGAGGAGGAGTTATATTGGGAAGGAAAAGTTCAACACTGAACTAAATTGCACTAGAGTGTACCAGCCCACCCTTTCCCATAGGCCTTCTTCTACTCAAACCCATTTAGATTAGCAAAAACACTGATGGAAACTGCATTTCAGTTCCGCCTAGCACAGCAGAACAGTTCGCTCTTTTGCATAAGCAATGTATTTTATTCATCAAGGTACTAAAACACTACAGTCCAAAAATATCACCCATTTGTGACTAACAATCAGGTGACCTGAGGAACAGCTTAATCCCTCATGCTGATGTTAAATGCTCAGCTGGCTGATCAAGAATCCAGCCACTATATTGCTCAATTCCAGCCTGGGCTAAACGACAGAAATGTTAGATTTGTGGTTCTAGGTATTTATTAACTAGTTTCCCTGCTTGAACTGGCCAATTCCCAAAAAGCATTATTTCTGAGCAAGCAGGCAAAAACTTGCAGACGGAGTCTGTCCCCAAAGCAAGAAAAAGTCACTGCCAATCACAATATAGAACTCTTTTATAAGACATTGTTCTAGCAAGTGATATACTAACATTAAAAATAGAATAAAAATGCATAAAGAACAAGACAAGCTCAAGACCCATTGCCTTTTGTTGAAGTGAAAAAACCCACATGGTGGGGAGGGAGGTGGGATGGATACAGTAATGCATAGGAGATGAGCCTGAACTAGAAAGCAGAATTGTGATAGAACTTGTACTGTGGTTAGGATAAAGCAATCTTTCAGTAGCAAAGTCATAACAGAAAAATCTCGGAGTGACATGGGATGATCAATATCATATGGAATGAAACCTCAGAAGACTCAGACATTTTAAGGCGAGCTGGAAAATTAGGATGAATTTTCTTACTTTCTTTCCTCTACACCTCTCAGCTGAGCTAGAAGCTTCCTGAACATCCTTAATACAATGATTTTCCAATTCATTGCAGACTGGTTTTCCACAACTTACTGTGGAACTTTGGAAATAAATATAATAATGCAAGATCTCTCCAACCTGAGCCCACCCTGATTTCACTCAGGTTCTCATGGTTGAAGGACACCAAGTTCTAACTCCAGCTATTTGACACCAAGGAAAAGGTATCTCTACTTTTCCCCGACCTCTCTTCTGCAGAGTTCTTCCCCTTTTTCTCCTCCCTCATGCACACAATATTACGGTATTCATGCACTCTGAAGAAGACCACGCTCACAGGATCCACCCAGCTGTAAGGGTACACATAGAATAGGGGCTCTAATGCTGGGGTCCTGCAACCTCCAGTTCAGCACCTGACCAGTATCTCCCAGACCAGCAAGCAGGGCTATGCAGTACCAGACAGCCTTGGTTATTTGAGGCTTGTACCCACAAATAATACTGCAGAAGACTCAAGCTTCAAAAAAAAGTGCTAGGATGTGTTACGTAGGTAGTTATGATGAATTTTTCTGAAAAATACCTGGATCTTCAGAGGTAAGCCTGTACCATATCAATTTATTTTTAGTGCAGATAAAGAATTTGGGGAAGCTTTCTTTGGTACCCTAGAAAAAGAGATCACCACTTATTAAGAATATAATTCGTTTGCCATATTTACTGGTTTGGACAACATGAACTATTAAATCTCAAGATAAGTAATTAGTCCTGGTTTTGTCTCCAGCAGTGATATACATCACGTAATGCATTTTTATGTCAAATAAGCCCGTTTATCATTAACAGATCTCTTGCTCCCGATACCATCTTTCCACCAGATGTCACACTTCCCCTTTATTTCTTGCCAACCTCTTTACCTGGTAACTTCAAACCCTATTAATATAACCCAACACTCAGACGTATTTGTTCATTTACTGACCACTTCCTCAGCCTATCCTTAATTAAACATTAGTCCCTCTATTTGTTTTGCAGTTACAACACTGCAGTTAAACACAAAGAAATACGTTACTTGTGTAATTAAGTTCTAGGCCTTACATATACAGCAGTGCTTACACTATCATAACCAGAAACAAAAAAAATGCATTGCTCTGTTACAGTCCAAAAACCACACAGTTGTATGCATCAACAGGTTATTTAAGACAATAAAAATTCCTTCCATGATGCCCCATTCTTAAACAGGGCCACTTCCTAGTGGTTTTATTTTTGGGGCCTGCCAATATTTATTCTAGAGAAAAAAAAAAGAAAAAATTTGATTCACATTGGCCAAATGCACAAAACAGAACCCAAATGCCTAAATCCCAGCATTAAATAAATGCTTTATGATATGACTTAGCACATGAAAAATCAGTTATTTGAAATCAGTGATAATTTAAGCATAAGAGCAAAGTTTGGTCCAACCCTGCTGCCTTCTAAGATAACCTCTGATTTTACTTTATTATTTTCAAAATGCTGTGTCAGGAGTAACCCATCAGCATTAACTATCTTTAGAGTCTACAACCAGCCTCCTTCTATTTTGATAAATGCAATGCTAATATATTATTCTAGAAAAATAATCCATATAAAGCTAGAATTTTGAAGACAGCATTACCTCAGCTTCAAGAATCTCCTATGCTGCTAGACTGCAATGGTTTAGGTTATAAATTTATACAATTCCTTTCCTGTCGTTTGACAATGACCTATTTTTAGACACACATCACACTGAGTGGGTATGTCACTTGATAGAATACCATCCTGAAGATTCAAGTCTGTCATAAATAAATATGTAAGACAAACTGGTACATACAAGTTGCCTCTGAGACCTGCTTTCAAGTCCATTCCAGAACGCAGTGAATGAAAATCATTTCAAATGAATGTTTGCTGGTCTCTGCCATGTTTCTTCTCTAAGAATTGCACATCACAACACAGCCAGACATTTCCAAACAGACAGCTCTAAGAAGGTACAGAGGGAGGAAGACAGAGAGGAAACCTTCCGCTAACCAGGTGACAACCCTTTCCCGCCTCTTCCCCTCCCTGCCTCTCAGAGGGGAAGGTACCTATTGGGATTTTCAGTTGATGCTTCTCCTATTAATTCTGCAGAAAGGAGAAATTACCACCTAATTTAAAAAAAAAAAAAACGAAACAGTTATAAAAATCAGCATCAGTAGCAAGACAACAACCTGCTTATTCTGAGAAGACAGGGGATGTATTTTGGGGTTTTTGTTGTTTAGGTTTTTTTGGTTTTTTTTTTAACTCCACATAGCAAATATTGCCTAGCAACAATGGGAGAACCCTCCTAACAAAATGAATCATGCAGGTATTGGCTGTTTATTCCCATGAAGGGCTGTGTTTCCACCCTGTCAAATGACATCAAGGCCACGTTGCCAGAGGCGTTGGGAGTTTTGACCTCTAAAAGGCAATTTTCTCACTGTCTGCTCAGAAATGTAACATTTTTCACATTGAAAGCTTTTATATCATATCTTATAGGTTTCAGATCTATAAATAACATACTAAAAATCTCCAACACAATAAAGTCTCAGCTATAATCTTTTCCTATTAACACTGCAAGCACTAAATATCACAAAGTTCGCACTCTGTTAGGATAACTATCAGGCACCACAAAAAATCCACATTAAATTGCATGACCAAGTTTACTGTAAATGAACAGAGGCCAGAACTTGGATCATACAACTTCTGAATGTGAGAAAGAAAATATCCACTAGACCACTAGATATCCATCCAAGACCAACTTTGGTCTTTCTTGCTTAAGTAATTCCTCCCTTGATTTCTTAATGGAGCTATTACAGGGAAGAGTTAAGTTACAGGATGAATATAGCTTCATAACAACATGTGAACAGAAGAACTAAGAACTGTTATTTCCTTAGAATGTAGCAAGTTTATAATTCTCACCAATAAGTGGACATACACAGTCCCATCCCCTGTTTCCCTCTTCACCCCTCCCACCCCCAATTAATTCTTATTAAAAGCTTCCCATGTTTTAATTGAAAGGGAGCTTTGGTCCTAAAATTATTGCTTCCCTAGTTGCTCTGCAAAAGATGAAAGACTAAATACCCTTGCATGCAGCTTGTGACATCTTTATTCAGCCAGTAAACACAGTTAACTACAGCCCTGTACACACTCTTGAACCAACACTGTATTTTTCAAGTAAGGAGATAGTGAGAAGTAGGAGTCCTAGAACACTAAAAGCACAGTTCTGCTAACTGCACTGTTAAATACCGTAAGGGGTTTTTTGTTTGCTTGCTTACAAGAGTCACCAAATCTGTAAGAGGATCAGCATTTGCAAGCCATGCAAAGGCAAGCAGTTGTCCCCTAAAACATCAGTATTTTCACAAGATTATTCTACACACCATACAGAGACTGAGGATCTAGATATCAAAACAAGTGCTTCTAGTGCTTTCCTCAGACTGAAGATTTTTTAAGCTATGCAAGTAGATGGCCAAGAAATTAAATTCCTAAGACTACAAACCAGAGACTATCTTCATAAAAGGCATTTATGAAATGAGATAGAAATTCTTAGTTCCTTTTAAGCAATCAGTAACTGTTCTGAAAATAATAGAAAGTCATCTTGCATGACTAAGTAACCCTTTTCTTCAAAAATGCTCAAGAAAGATCATGCTTTGGTTCCAAACATCAACTGCAGATCAGCAAGCTTTCCCAGATACCTGTACTTTGGTACAGATATTCTTGGCTACATTCTTCAAAGATAATTTTTTTTATTTACAGGAAAAAAAAAAGTACAAAACCTTAAGATAAAAGTACTGCTTAGAACATTGTTTGACAAAAGTAAAATATTGAAGTGCTTATTATCCTATTTAAGGAGTTTACTCCAACATTTTCTTAGGACTGACTTGTAATTTCCTATACTGTTTATTTTCTATCCTAGGATTGCAGTATTTCTGTTCACCAAACCGAATTTCACTTACTACTTTGTTAATCTGTATAGGCCACAAAGAAACAGTAACATAATTTCAGGATTTGAACACTTGAATCAAACATCTATTTCTGGGAAGTCAAGTGTCAGCAGTGTTGGCACAGTATTCCTTGGAAAAAAAAAAAACAACCACCCAACAGCTGAGAAAAGCTTGCCATGTTTTGCGATGCAGCGTGAAACTCTAGAGGCTACACATATCTAGATGGCTAGATTTATTCAGTCACTATACATACCGAATCCAACTACTATACTATTTCATTTCAGTTTAGCTTGTTGGGAGACACCTTCTTCCTTATTATCTGTCTCAAAAAGGAATTAACTCTGAAACAAAGATACACACACACATATACTTGTATAGAAAAAACAGGCCCTTTTAATCAAGTTATTTGCTTGAACCACACTACTGCAAAAAGTCAGGCACATCCTCACTACAAATACATATCTAAGTGTCCTGCTGATAGTGAGTTTAAAGTATTACAACCATAGAACTAAGGAAAACATATTGGATACTTCCACAGGTACTTGAAAACAGCTCCAGGAAAAAAAAAAAAAACTTACTACAAAATGAAATTAGAAGCTAATTCATATCATCTTATTCTTCCTGAGGACTCCTGAGAAAACTTAATCCCAACATGTAGGCATATCCAAAACCTTAAGCCTGCTACGAACTTTAGCCCTACAACCAAGCGCAATTAAAAGAGCGGCACAGCCCGCTCCCCGAGAGCAAGACCTGCAGCAGAGATTAGCGCTGTTGCTCTTCCCAGGGATCTGGGGAGGTGCTCTCTACTGAGAGCAGAAAGCAGGTATCAGTCCTACCCTCCCCACTACAATTACTTCAACTGACGGAGGAGAGCGATCATTTAGTATCCAATGAGGAATGACTGAAATGAGCAGAGAAAGAGCTCCACAGGAGGTTAGTCAGAACTACTCCTGTGAACTGCACAAACATGGTGTACTTCTACGGTACAGCCACAACGGCAGAGTTTAGTTAAGTGTAATACAGGACCCAGGCAGATTTATAAGTAATTTTTAATTAACTGAACCCTAAAATATACCTTTGCTGCTACAATACTCACGAGAGCCCCATAACACAGATTAGGCTACCACACAGGCATTAATTAGAAACAACACCACTTCCTACCTCTCAGAGGACCGCACTCTCCGAGCAGCTCCCCAGACTTCTCCTGCCACTCTCACTTGCGGGTTGCTGGGAGTGCTGCTTGGCACCAGCACCTCAGCCTACAGCCCTCCACCCGCTCGCCCAGAGTTTTTACCTCGAACCGAGGCACACCTGCCCCGCACAGCTGATCCCACTCTGCCCGCCAGCCCTGGGGAGCCCCTGCACAGCCCACGGGGCTCCTGCGAGGCCCCCAGCCCTACAGGTGCCCACCCCACTGGGTCCTCCACGGTGCTAGACTCCCACCGCAGGGGGTCCCCCACAGTGCCAAGCCCTCAGCCCCAGGGGCTGCTCTGCAGTGCCAGGTCTCTGGCCTCTCCTAGTGCTCAGATCTGGGCCCCACTGGCGCGGCCCCCCAGAGACGCTCCTCGCAGCGCTGGGCCCGTCCCCGGGCCCGTCCTCTCAGGCTCCTGGGGCGCCGCTTGCCTGTCAGCCCCCACAGCCCCCCCGGGAGCAGCCGCCGGTTTCCACGGCAACAGCGGGTGGCGGGAAGCCCGTGTGGGGGGCTGAGGCGGGAGCGAGGCGCCGCGGCGGGACGCGGGAAGCCGCGGGCGTTTTCCCCCGGCCCCCGAGCGCGGCCTCCCCGCCCGCCGGCCCCGGCTCGGCCCCGCCAGGCGCCGCGGGCTCTCCCACGCACCCCCGGGGAGCAGGGGCCCGCGGCTGCCCCGGGGCGGGGTCGCCTGCACAGGCCAGCCGACGTGGGGGCAGCCTGCCCTGCGGTTGGCTGCTGCCTGTCCTGCACAACGTCCCCTCTTCTGCTGTACAAACGGGGACCCAGAGCTTCGGACCTGCATTATTCATGCTCTCAGCACTGGAAAGTAAAAAAAAAAAAAAAAAAAAACCGAAATATACATATAAATATAAATTCATTTAAAACTATTTTTCAGATCGCTTCAAAATTCAAATTAATTAAGATTAATTAAAAATTAAATAAAAAATAAAAAGCTCCGAAAGTGATTTTTATTTCACTTACATCTTTAATGTAGAAGGAACTCCAGTGGGGTTGATATTTTTAGTTTCATGTAGCATAACAAGAGAGATGGGGACTTGCTATTCTACGGTGGCAGAGCTGCCGAGCAGGAGAACAATGTGGATGGAGGTCCTCAACCGGGAAACGAAGGGCAAAATACCGTGTAGCGAGTCAAAGAGGGAAGGAGGGAGGCACGCTGGGGCCAAGATGTCATCTAAGAGTCACCTCTAGTGCTCCTTCTCACCAACCAGACCAACTTCCTACCAGTCCCACCAGAGAGAGAAGAGAGGAGAGCTCCACATCCCTGCCTCCCCCACCACTGATGCCATGGAAGCCACTGCAGCAGGCACCCACCCTGCTTTCTCATTTCCCAGATGCATGAAACAAGAACCTTTAATTCTCTTGGAAGAGCAGTCCTTTCACAGTCAAAACATCCCATCCCCAAACCCCCCCGCTGCCATTCTGGGAATATGAATGTAGATGCTTGTGAAAAGCAAGCGAGTATCTGGCCCACCGGGGCGGGGGGGAGGGGGGTGAAGTCTGCATTTGCATTTCGGGCCTGTGACTGAAGAGTGAAACTCCAAAAAGCAGCAAACGCAGAGCAATATGGGATCCTTGCACAGACCCAAGTGTAATTCTTGCGTCCCTTATCATTTAATCATCTCGCCAGAGTCGATGACATGACTCTTGGTAAGCAATCACGTGGTGAGCGCTGGCGCCCAGGTGAGAAACGGGGTCACAGTGTGCTGGGCTACATAAAAGCATTGCTGCCCCAAAAATTCCCAGTATCATCTGAAATAAGATGCAAGAATTGATCAGAGAAGCAGCGAAAGGAAGGGACTGGAGGGTTGCGGTGATGTAAGTGAGATTAAGTGGCCTTGGACACGTTTATGGTCCTGTTGACTGAAGATCCTTTCTACTTTTTCAGTACCCTTTTACTATTAAATCACCAGCTCCTCAGAGGAAAGGCAGTTGCTAGCCAGCAGGTCCCTTAGTTACATCATAACTCAGGAATATCTTACACGGAACAGAAGGTGGTCTAGAAAACTAACTCTGAGATGAGGTTCTACAAAGAGAGCTACTTCTCAGCAAGGCTGATCTCCTGTGTTACAGATATGACAGTGCATTCAGAAAAAAGGGATGAATGTGAAACTGTTTGATGCTAGGACTTTTCAAATACCTCTATCACCAAAGAATATCATGTCTGAAAATTTACTTATTTACCCTGACTTTTTTCCCAAGATGTCTTGACCACAGAAAGCTTAACTGAATAACATTCACCAAAATATTAAACATGCACAACGGTCCTTTGCACAAAGCAGAATGATTATAATGTTCCAAAAATGGACAAAAACATAACCATGTAATGGCTGCTACAAATAATTTTAAGAAGAGTACTATGCTGGGTCTAGTAGCATCAAATAATTTTTATTTTAAATTTTATTGAATTAATGTTTACAGATTCCTTCTGCAAGTTCTACATCTCAAAGGCTAATTGCAAACTAAAAGCTGGGTATAAAAATACAAATTTGAGTTCCTTTGATGACCTGTCAAACCAAACCAAAGACTGACCACAAGATGGCAAAACCTGTGCCACTGTAATATAACGCTTGAACTAAAGGTTAAACAAGGATTTAGCGAAGACTTTGGTTATGCTGTCCTCTGTGCATCATTCAGTATGTACTTCATGATGAGACACATGCCTCTTATTTAAGGAGTTTATTCCAACAAGAAGAAAGACGTCCTCTTCTGCTCTTTCTGAGAAGAAAACCATTTCAGAAATGTGGAATAATTCAATGTGTGAGAAGTTCAGAGCACAAATCCATGAAAAGTGATGCTGCAGCACATGCTCCTCAAAAACACAGGTTAGAACAGGTAAGTAGAATTTCTACTACTTGACAATGCTGTTTCTAGATCAGACTTTTGGGGACACTTGTTTTATTAACTTCACTACTTGCACGACATCTGAGGTGATACCATGGATATTAGAGATTTTAGAAAGTCAGGATTCTGAAATTTTACTTTCACAGAATATTGGTCTCTGCTTTTGCTTTTTCCAAAAATACACTGTTTAAGTACAGAAGTATAACCCCTGTGTCTGCCTGAAAGGATGCCAGGCAGGGGAAATGAAAAGCTCTGAATAGCTGCATATCTGAAATCAGTGAAGCAAAGGAGAAGAGACCATCAGGGAGGCTGCTAAGGTCCCTGATTCTCAGGCCCAGTGTAAATTAGAGCCCAGCTGGCAGTGGTACTCAGGAGACCATACGCTAGCTGAGGATGGCTGGAGCACAGCATGTTTCAACCATATGTCTGACATACTGCCTCCTTTCCAAGGGTCTCTGGCATAGCGGGATTTGGATAGGCTCTTGCTCAGCTGGCCAGGTTCAGAGCTCTGTTCTTCTTTGTGCTAAAACAATGGCGCAGAGGCTGCAGCTCAGCCTTCCTCCGGCTGCACTGCCATGCATCGCCCATTTGGTCGGAGCATGTTCCCACCACGGTGTGTGGTGGATATGCTCCAGCTGAGCCTGCCTGCGTCACAGGTGGGGAGGGATAACCATCGGAGGGTTAGGATGCAGAAATCCTAGACCACAACACTGTTATTGCTCCCTTTTCATACTGTTAGCAGTAATGAATTCTGTTCTGTGATGTGTCTCCATCTGCAAGTTAGTCGCAGTCTCACAAACTCCAATTCACTATTCATTTAATGCAAGAGCTGAACATCACAACAACTTCAAATCAGTTTTTTAGTTTCTGACTTCCAGTTGTGGGTTTTTTCCCTATTATTTAGATATGTTGCAACATAAAACTGTGCTTAATTTCATCTTCGCGAGCTGTTAAAATTCAGGGTCTGTTTTAGCAGCAAAGAAGTCATTCCCTTGTCTCCCAGGATAATTTATTTATCTACTGAGCCTGTTGTCTGGGGGTCACAACAGCTTATACCGTCTTTCATTTAGAGTGGATCTGAAAGTGGAGCGGTTGAGAATACTCCCTTCCCTGCTACTGGCATTAGTCTTTCTCTGGTCTTTCTTTGACCACCCCATCCCTTCCTGGTATCAGAGAGGGCCACTGTATTTGGAAGAATT
Organism: Bucorvus abyssinicus; assembly: GCA_009769605.1. Classification (NCBI taxonomy): domain Eukaryota; kingdom Metazoa; phylum Chordata; class Aves; order Bucerotiformes; family Bucorvidae; genus Bucorvus; species Bucorvus abyssinicus. The sequence goes on from CM020040.1 coordinate 11,851,296, forward strand.
TGCTCTTTTTCTTTTTCTTCCATTTTCATGTCATTGTCACGATGCTTTATTGAGCTGCTGCTCTCTCACGTTCTGTCCCAGCCATGCATGATCCAGACCCCTCAGTCTGTTATCTGCCAAAGAAAAAGCGCGCTGAAATGCTGCTACATAAACAAGCAGCAAGTCACCTATGATTCTAGATGTGCCTGTGCCCAAAGATCCTAAAAACAGTAAATTATTTGATACAGAAGGGCCATTGTGTCTTTTTTCTTCATTCTCTGTATTCTGTTAAGTGATATTTTTGCAGTTTAACATATTCCAGACCTTTGCTGGCAGAAGCAATGCCTATAACCTCCCTTAGAAGTGTATTCAGTTGGGAGCTGCCTGGCTACACAGGATTTTATACATCATTCAGCTAAGTCAGCGATCCATATGCAAAAATCAAGCTCTCAGGGACACCATGTGGATTTGTGACATTCTTCAGATTACTTTGTGTCTCTAATAAACCAATGAATGGATTACACTCAGCCATAAAATTTTTTTTCCTCTCTGTGACATATATAATATGGATAAGCTTTATTTAATAAGTAACTAAAAACTAATGCCATGCCCGTTACTTAAACAGGTTAAAAATACTCCTCAGTACTGTAACTACTTAAGGAGAGTAGTGAGAGCACACAACAAAATGGCAATGTATAAAACTGAGAAACACCGTGCTGCATACTGACCTGGGACATCTTGATTAAGTACATTTCATTTTGAAACTATTTTCAGCTTATAACAGTTGGAAGCAGAAGAGATAGGCAAACCTTTCCTATACCATATTTCCTGACAAGCTATTTCATCTTGGCATTCCAGTGTAGATTATTTCTTTGTATCACGCTGTTGTCATGAGTTAGGCACTGGATAATGGATAGTTTTAAAAACAGTCCATCTCTATTTAGTCAATAAAGTAATGGTTTGTAAACTCACTCAGCAGCAAGCTGTTTCTTGAAAAGAAGAGCATTCAAGGGAGAAGAGGGACAAGACTTCATGATTTCCTAATGATCAGATTTTGTTCTTTTCATGGTCATGCTTACTGCTCCCAGGAAACCCCTTATCTGCCTACAAATGACAAACAATTATTTGACTTAATTAGCAAACCCTAGGTCAAGTTCCTGTTCCAGAATGATTAGCAATGCACTTGCTTCAACTGGGAGATGTTCTTAATTCTTCCTCATATGTCAACTGACTGTAGTAAGTGTTGGGATTTCAAGGTGCTTACTATTTTCAGGTTTCTCACTAGAACAAACCTTTCCAGCAGCTCAACGCATTTGTAACATCAGCCTTCCACACCTTCTGCTTCTATCTCATTTTCGGTGACGGAAGCGATGGTGCTAGTCACAGGACCCACAGCTGCCTCCTCTCTGCATTCAGATGTGTTTCTCCCCGGTGCCTCTGAGCTCTAGGAGACAGGGCTAAATGCAGTCACATCCATGAAACCTCACTGAAGGCAACAAAGTCACGTAGGCTCACCTGAGTCCAGCAACTACTTCTGAAGCACCAATTCATTACTCAACTTTTATGTCCCCTATTAAAAATCCATCTAGACTAGAGTGGTGTCTTAACTGTGACTGGGAAAAATATTAATCTACATATAGACATTGATTCCTTTGTTTTAAAAGAAACCCCTAATTCTCCTTTCTCTGCTTTAATCATTTCATGAAACGATCCATTTTCTCTCTTACTTACTGCTTTATCTTAAAATGCCCAGTAGAGCATGTCGGGATTTAGAGAGGAGGGTCAGGCTGTCCATGGATTTCTTCCTGAACTTTTTGTAGTCGGTGGGAATATCGATATGATCACCAGGAAGCCAGGATCAAGCCTCAGGTTAAGATACATAACCTAAGAAGTCCTGAAGTCAGGCTCAGACCTCAAGATAAGACACACAATAAAAAGAGTAAGGACTAAGACAGGATGAGGCTTACTAGCATGAATTCACACTGGGCCTTCAAGAACAACACCAGCTGGAAGCTGTTGTTCTCTAATTCACAAAGCACGGTGTAGAAGAGGTTGACGTTATTTTTCAGTTCATTATACTTTCTTTCACATAGTCAATAAATTTCAAATCTGATCATTTAAAAATATATTTGGAACAACTTTTTGATTGGAAATCTATATTCCTTCAAATCCGCATCTTTTCACAATCTAGTCATTTTCTGTCCTCTAGAATATACAAGATTTGTTCTTTTTGGCATATTAAAAAAATGGAGAAAAATGAGCTGGGGTTCTTTATGGACTTCTCTTTCACACTGTCTTAAGAGTGCCAATAAACTTTTTACCTGTTTACTGAAAAAATGGAAGCGAACTATGGAATAATTAGACCACAAAACCAGGTTACAGGAAAGGTTCTGTGCAATTCCATTCTTAAGCATACGGACAGAATACAAAGAACTGCTGGTAAGAAAAAAAAGTATTTATTTTCAAGTATTTAGTATCTTAATAAACATAGGCTGGGCATTTGGCAAGAACTTTTAAAACATCTATGATAAGTTATAACTTACCATTTTTAATGCAACCATTTATACTGCAACCAAGCTCAGGGATCTTCTGTTATGAACTTCGTGTTGCTTTATAGGGAGGATAATAGAGTTGTTCAGAAAATAAGTTATATTCAGTCCTAACAGTATTTCTTCTGTTTTGTTCACTACATACTATTTAATATTTTCCTTTGTACAATTCTTAATAGTTGAGCTTTAAGTGAAACTCTGAAAAACAACATTAGGATTCAAAATACAGTGGAAGATTTTATTTTCAGGGTCACAAGTAGCATAGCGAGATTTCTCTCTTAAACAATGACACTTAGTATCTCTGTAGTTCTATGAATACTTTTGAAGTGTCATATTAAAACCAATCTCTTGGCCTTCAGGCAAAGAGAAGCAATTAGTCTTGGAGTTGTGAATAAATAAAAATCCATTTATATACCCGTCCTTGACACGTACCTTGCAAATCTTAGAAACTTCATCTAGTGGGAAAAGAAACGTTAAATCATGAACACCAATACTAATCATATTGCAATGCTGCTTCCTAAAACTGTTTAGTTTATATCAATCTTTTAAGTATTAATTCATATGGATATATTCATATGAATTGAAACACAACAACAGAAAGCCATTCACGCACTTGAGTGAGAAGAAAGAAATGAGTGAGTGCACATAGCTGTAATGCGTATCTTTATTACCCTCCACATTAGTACCGGCAAGAAAAAACTCAAAGCTCTCAAGTACATTGTCCTTTTCTTAGCCTAAAAACAATCCCGCACAAGTTCCATACCATGCGCATGCCTTTTTCATCCCAGGTGCTACTGTGTCTTTGCTTTGATCTGCACGCAAACAAAACAAGTCTTTATTAGCCATGCATCCCATTTCCACGCGGTACAATTAAATGGTACCTGTCACAGATGTGTTGGGATGAGTCAGAAAACAATTGCTACTTTTTCTTCAGTGCAGTATTGTTAGATCCTCTCTTTCCTCTTTACTGCGCCTCAATGCAGGAGCATCCTATTTTTACGATGCTGTGATTGCTGTTCGAGATTCTCCTATTTACTTTTCATTTAGCAGTTAGTAATTCACAGAGGAAGTAAAAAACACGATCCAAGTCATCCCCAATAGCCTGCCTGCACCCCTACAGAAAAGCTGAGTGAAACTCGGGCAGTGTGACAGGTCACCGAGTCTCAGTGGAGCTCGTCCTCCCCACACCCACTTGTTGACCAGGGTGCTGGGAAAATGAGACTACTTAGGCTACATCCTTGTCCAATGATCAGGTGAAGCAGCTGTCTGGGGACACGCTTGTGTTCGGAGGTTATTCTAGAATAAAATCCACTCTTTGTGCCGTGCTCTCATAGGCAAACAGAGTCCCAGCCCAGAGGTCAGAGGTGGGACGGTGACCCCCACAAAGGATCCCACCTGGGCCAATGGGGTGGTCAAGGAAAACAAATTTTAGTCTGTTCTGGATGCAAATCTCTCTGCTGACCTAGTTCTTATTCTCCTTTTCATTTCAGAAGCTCAGCTAAAAATCCATAAATTAAGGAAATTAACTGATGGAGCCTCCGGCATCTTTGTAAGCTATTTAAATCTTTAAATTTACAACATCTTCTGCATATATCAAGTAATTGAACTAACTGCAGGGATGTAACTTTAATGAGAAAATTTCCCTCTTCTCCTGTAGTTTGTACTCTTAAAAAAAAAAAAAAAAAAAAAAAAGCTACCCTTAGGAGAAAAGTTTCTGTTTATTCCTGCCACGGAAGAGAACTTTAAAAAACCCCTCGGATTCAGGGGGGCCTGCCTGCCTTCCTCTCCTGCTTCCTGGAGGGACGGGGCGGCCTCGGGCTCCGCGGCGCGGAGGGGAGCGCGGGCGCGGGCGGCGAGCGCGGCCCCTCGCTCCCCGCCGCGCCGGCGGCCTGACCTTTCCGGCTGCCGCGCAGCGTTGCATAACCGCCCTGCGCGGCCGCGCTCGGCGCTAGTAGGCGCTGCAGCCCGACGAGTCGCCGCGGCTCGCCGGCCGCCGGGACCCTGCGCGGGCGCGGTAGGCGGCGGGGTCCCCCGTGCTCCGAGCGCGGGGACCAGGCGGCGTCCAAGCGCCAGGCCTGCGCCGCGGGGCCGCCCGTCGGCTGCGGCGCGCTGGAGCGCGGAGCGGCCCCGCACCCTCCACCAAACTTTCGCGGAGACCAGCGCGGGGGGCGCATCCCCCGCGGGGGCTTGCAAAAACGCGGGTATCAGCAGCCCCGCATCCCTGGCTGAAAGTTGAGCGAGGGCTTTGCCTTTTTTCTCCCTGGCTTTTTTTTTTTCCTGGGGGGGGGGGGTGTGTTCCTTGCCGCCGCCCCCCCGTGCGGTGCGCGCCCGCGGAGGCGCCCGCGGAGCCCCGCGCCATCGCGCCGCGCGCTCTAATTGAAATGGCGCTTTTGGCCGGGGGCGGGCTGCCAGGGCGCTCCGCAATAGCACAATGCATGTCGATAGACGTCATTTGGTTTTAATGGCCTACAGGAAATTTGGCGTTTACAATGCGAGACATTAGCAAAGGGTGAAAGGGAGGGGGAGGCAGGATGGATGGATGGATGGGAGTAATTGCAGGCACCCCCCCCCTCCGCCTCCGAGACCCCCCGTCCGCACCCCGGCGGCGCTGGGTGCTGCGGGGGAGGGGTGTCGGGGCTATTTTTTATTATTTATTTTTGAACTTGATCTAGTTTATCAACAAGTGCAGAGTGGGTGCTACCCTAATTGTAACAGAGGAGTCAAGAGATGTGAGAAACGTGCCCTGTGTTGCTTATTTGGGAGCTGAAAATTTATGCCTAGTTGAAAATGCCTGGGGAAATATTACATCAGACCAAATGACAATGATTAAAATCAGCTTTTCCCCCCCCCTCCCCCCCCCCCCTTCCTCCTTCTTTTCAGTAAGTCTGTTGAAGGACGTGACAGTGGCCTGATCCTCCCCAACACCGAACCGTTATCCCCCGGCAGGGCCGGGCCCGGCTGCGCGGGGCAGCGCGGGGCTCCCGCCCCGACCGCGCCGCGCCCGGCGGAGGGGCTCTGCGGGCGGCGGCGCCGGGGGCGCGGGCTGGGGCGCCGGCCGCCTTCCCAGCCTTATTTCATTTTCAAGGGTTGTATTTTATTTTATTGGGGGGGGGGAATAAATCTGGAGACCTTCACCAAAAGGAGGGAAAAATATCCAATTTTCATCGCAAAATTAGCTAGGGCGAGAGCAAAGGGCTGAGCTAATTGTAGCCTAATCCTCTGCCCTGCAGGCGTTTGCAAAGCCCTGAGCAAGAATTCGCTTTTTTTCCTCCTCTTCTCCCTTCCCTCTGTTATTTAGAGACGGGATTATTGCCTTTCTTCTCATAACAGCCTCGGCAGTTTCATTTAAAGGCTTTTCCCCCCCCTCACACACGCACATCCACACACACACACACAAAATAAATAGAAAAAGCAGCAGCAAAAAACCGAGAGGGGAGAGAGCAGCATTAAAAAAAAATAATAATCACAGCAGGATCTGTGGAGCAAAGATAGTAATAAAAGCAAAAAGCTGAGCCCATCCACACACAAACCCAACAGAGCCCAAAGCCAGAGGGGGGCTCGCAGATCGCTTCTGTGCTCAAGGTAAGGAACGCGGCGGCGGCTCCCGCGGCTGCCCGGGCCGGGGCCGGGGCCGGAGCGCGCAGTGCGCGCCGCGCCGCGCTTTGCATCGCATCGCATTGCATCGCGCCGCACCGCGCCGCGCGGCACGCTCGCGCCTTCCCTCGCGCTCTCTCTCTTTTTTTTTTTTTTTTTTTTTTGAAAAGTGCCTCTTCTTCAAACTAACTCGGCTCTGGGCTCCGGAGGAGAGGCGGCGGAGGGGTGTTTTTTTAAAGCTACAGCACGCGTTTGCAGCCGCCCCGCTTTGATACCGCTGTGTGTGTGTGTGGTGTGTGTGTGTGTATGTTTTGTTTTGCTCCGCTCCAGCATGGGCAGCGCCGGCGGAGCCCCGCGGCCCGGGGTGCCCGCGCTCCCGCTGCCGCCCCGGCCCCGGCTCTGAAGACGGCCCAGCCCCAGCGCGGCGGAGGCAGCGCGGCTCGGTCCGCGCTCTCGCATGGTACACGCGGAGCCGCGGCGCGCCGCGGGGGTCGGCCGGGCGGGCGGGCGGGCGGAGTGCCGCGGCGCGGCGCGGGGGTGCGCGGGCCGGGGCGCGGGGGCTGGCGGCGGGGCGGCTCGGCACAAAGGGAAGGCGGGCGACAATGGGGAGCGCCGCGTATGGAAAACACGGGCGGGCTGTGAATGAAACTCTGGCGCCAGTGAGAGTGGAAGGCTTGGTTTGGGGTAGACTTCAAACCACTCTAGGCTATAGTTTGCATTTCTGTTCGTGCATGCGATGTGGCACACTTCTGCAAAATTAATACATTAGCCTGGCTAATGCTCACCACCATTGGCTGCACGGAGAATGTACCGGATCGGGGGTTCGGGGCTGGCTTTTTTTTCCCTTGCATTCATGTAAGACATCTCCTTTCTTGTTATGTGGGAATAAGTAAAGGACGCCATGTTGTGGCTTTTTTTTTTTTTTTTTGGTTGAATTTTACCTTTGGGCATAGAGTGTGTTTAAAAGAGCAAGGCAGAAGTTGAGTGACCGGGTGCGTTGCTTGCTGGTGATTTCCCTGACCATCAGGAGGGAAAGGCATTTTGGTGACGTGAAACTTGCACTAAATAGACTGGAGGCTGCCAGAGATAGGCGGGTTTGCGGGGGGGGGGGGGAAGGAGAAAGCCTTTTTTTTCTTTTTTTTTCTTTTTTTTTTTCCCCCCCGGTAACCAGAGCTCCAGAGGGAGCTCCCCCCTTCCCCTGTAAAGTTTTGGGCACGATCTCCTCTGTCACTCGGCCCAGTGTTCAGTGAAGCACCGTAGAGGTGTATGCAAGTGTGTATGGACTTTTCATTTTGGAGCCATCGAGCCCAAGGGTTGCAGCCCCCCCCCGCCCCGCTTTGTCTTTAGGCTCGGTTCAGGGCCTAAGCAGTTGTCTCGGGGTGGCTCTGGAGGCAGACCCGAGCGGTCGCCGTCCCTGTTGATAGAGACAAAGGTAATTGCCAAGTCTGTAGTGGTGCCCCTCTGGCTGCGCCGAGCGCAGGCTGGGGAGATGCAGACGTTGCCGTGGAGTCACGGCAGCGCCGGGGTAACTTCTGCAGCGGGTTCCTGCCCCGCAGGGCTGGGGCTGGGGCGGTCGAGGGGCTGCAGTGGGTGATTCTGCCCCTAGTGCGCTCGGGGGTGTGCTGGTAAAGAAGGAAAGGTCTCTGGGGAGGGAGAACAGCTTCCCCGAGAATCCAGGCAAGGGACCAGCTGCTGCTCTGGGTACGGCCGGGTCGGGGGTCCTAGAGCCGGCTGGACCCCGCTCGTCCGGGCCGCGGCCCTGACCTGCCCTCGCTCCGGCTCCCCGGGAGAGCGAGCTGCTTCACGGCAGGTCCTTAAACCTGCCGCTTTCATTTCACGTCTTAAATGTGCATGAAGGAATTAAACTACACGAGTGAATAACAGCATTAGTTTCAATTAATTTTTATCCTGGCAACAATAAACTTTAGAAACAAAGCGCTTTTACATCCTTAATTAGTCTTGCTTCCCATCTGTAGTCTTTTAAGTGCCTGCTCCGTGATTTAACTTTGTCCCTCCTTCAGAGCCGCCTCCTTTTTCACTCTTTCCCTTTTTTTCTCGTTATCCCTTCCAGACTGCTGCCCGTTTCTTTCCTGCAACCTTTCACCTCCCTTGTCCCTATCTGTCTGCTCTGCTCTGTGCAGTTTATTTCTACTGTATTTTCCCAACATCAACAGCAGTATTGGTTACCATGGCCCCGAGCTATGTGCAGAGGTGGGAAAGCTTCATCCGCCCCAAAGTTCTTACACTTTTGAAGTCTTTCTTTTAGTAGGATCTGAAATGTATCATCTAGAGTGTGTATTAAATGAACAGTATTCCTGAAGGCTTTAGAGCAAGAAAGGCAACACCCTGGAAAATTCTGCAGTCTTTCAGCATTCTCTGCCCTAGGGTTATAGCCCTGGGCACGGAGCTGAATGGAGCTCTTACAACTGCCTTCTGTTTACCTTTTATGGTTAAAATAACAGCTTAGCAAAGAAGCAACTTCATGGAGAAACGATTCAGTGAAATCATCTCAAGCTGTAGCAGCATAGCTAGTTTAATCACCCCTAGAGAGCTGAACAACTGTGAGCACAATGGGACACAAAATCATTTTGTGTGTAAATGAGCATGGCATTGTGATTATTTCACTTTGCATGGGCAAATAGTTTTTACAAGCAGTACTTATGCAGTTAGCTTAGAAAGGCAGAAAAAGATAAGCTGGCTCTGAAAGATCTTGGTGTGTAATGTTTGAAAAACTAAATATTCACATAATTTGGGAATCAGGCTCTATCGATTTTGCCTTCAGCAGGTTCCTGTGTTACTTATTAGAGCAGGGTTATTGCCTGTGCCACTGGTTGGGATGCTGTATCCTGTTGTAGGCAACTAAAGAGCAAGGATTATTTTACATGGTTTAATAAATGAAGTTTGTTAGTGTTTCTGCGATATTTACCCTTAAGGTTTTAATTTTCACATCAGTATTAGAAAATATGTGCATAAAGACTTTCACTGGATAAATACATTTAGGATTTTGCTTTGCGCATAAACTAAGTACATTACTCAGTGTGATAAATTTTAGCTGTGTTTTACATTAAGAAGAGGAAGGAGTCATTAGAAATAGGGTTCTGGCACCTTAAGAAATAGAGGGTATTTATTTTTTTGGAGCAATAAGAGTGTTTTCAGTGCCCTTTATGTAGTGCTTAGCAATTATGCCCCTTGTTAATTTGCTCATACGAAAATGATTGAGTTCCACAACTTTAATAAACATGTCGGATTCATTTTTTAAAATATAAATCCTCACCAACGAGGGAAAAAGCCTGTGTTTTAATTCCCCTTCTGCTCCCTTCCCCCAAAAAGCCAGTGGCACCCTCAATAAGTATGAAAAGCCATAAAAGTTTGAGAACTATTTTAGCTTTCCAGTGATTTTCTATAATTAAGTGTTTTTTCAACACATGCTCTAGCTGAGATGCCAAAAGCAGAGGATTGTTCAAAAGGTCCCTCCAGTGAGCAGTATAAATTAAATATCTACTGTGTGAGTATGGCCTCACTGAGAATCTCAGTCTCTTCACAGATCAAGGAATTTACTGGTATACTAACATTAAACAAAATCCTAAGATAGCAGCAGTGTTTAAAAATGCACAAATAGATTCAGATCACTTGATCTCTGCTATCTGCATATTTTAAAATTGAAGTCTGTATTTCAAGACAAACGGTTAAATGTAAGACGAGTTTACAGAGGACTGGAAGTCCTTTGATTTCATTTGAAAATTGTAACAAGGGGTGCAGATGAGCCCTAATTAGGCACTTGTTTTGTGAAACTGCGTGAGATTTATTTCTGAGGCAGTTCTGTATGGCGCAAGGTCTCTACCTTTATCATTAGTGATAATAGTTGGGGTCTGAACAAAGACGGAGTTGACATTCAGCCTGGATCTTCTGACCCTTTCATTTAAGTGGAGGAGTAGAGAGTGAACATGAGTTTACAGTACTCTTTGGTAAGAAAAAAAACCTCCCTTTGTCTGTGTTGGCAGGCAGATGAGGCACCCACAGATTAGTAAACACGGCGCTAAAATAACTGTAGGTACTTACATACTAAGTTGTTTTTGTAAGTTAGTTCTTTTATTTATGCTCTACGACATATTTACTGAACATTGCCCACAACAGGCTCTTGTGGGAAACAAGAAAGCAACGACTTCAGTCATGAAAGGATTCAATCACTTTCCTTGAAGGTGGTGCTGTAGTAAAAATGTTAATGCCCAATTTCCCATCGGCTGACACAGAAGTCCTAGGACAGAGTTGGTATTTGCTTCGTTCTGTGCAGATGTCCATCCAGCCTCCGAAGAGAAAAGGATGTGGATTCATAATGGGGTGATGTATTTCTGTGCTGTAGATGCAGGAAATTCTTAGGAGCTAACCAAGATGAAATACAGTAAATGGAAATGTTGTGATGACTTTGTGAAGCTGTCCAGATATAGTAAGATTTTTCAGTCCCTTTCTATACAGCTCAGAATTTTTTTTACACAGAATGTTGCTAACTGTATGTTCATCGAGAGGTCTAGCCAGGCATCTTGTGCAAAATACTAAGAGAAAGGAGAGACCAGCTTTAGATTTCGAAGAAACATTGTCAAAGTAACATGGGAGAAGTGGGAATTCACTTTGCAGTGCTGCATGTGAAGTGCTTGAGAGATGTAAGGAAGAGCCTGGGTGCTTGGTAGCATGCTTGCAGAACAAAATTCCAAGAAAATTAGATTATATTCAGAAATGTTTTCAACTATAATGTTTTACATATGTTGCTTTACCCATAAGGGGGAGAATGGATGAACATTTTCTTAAACTATTGTAAAAGGGTTTTTTTTCCGTTTGACATGTATGCTGTCTATAGCGATTTAACTGAAATCAGCTTTGAGACACACGTTTCACGCAGAATAAGCTGTGCTTTTCTTACAGAAGAGAATTGAGGAATTTTCTTTTGCTATGGTTGTCCTGTTCATTCTGATGACATTTCAGTAGTTTTTGCTTTGTACATCAGCTGAAGATTTGCGGACTCAGTTCAGAAATTTCACTAATTTTCAAATATTTTGGGGGCAATGAACGTGAGGTGGATTGTTGTTTTTGTAATTTCACATGCCAGGTTGTACAGTAATTTTTAACATGTCACGAAAGCATGGGTCAGTTTATGTATCTTCCTGTTTTCACTGCTTCCAGGTGTTAATTGCTTTCAGTTTGAAAGCTTATTAGTTCTTCATGTCTAATATTAAGGCTTAACTGAAAATTATCCATTTATTTCACAATTATTGAAAATAAACCAGAAAATTGATCTCAAGTTTGATGTGAAATTTACTACACGTATAAACTAAATGCCCTAGGTGCTGAGGAAGTCACTAATTTAGAGGTGTCTCGTTACTGAGACAAACTTGCAAAAACCCCTGAATCCCAATTCACAAATTGGTTATTCGTTTGTCAGGGGATATTTCACATCTAACACATAAGCCTGCGACCTTTAATTAGAATTTTGCAGTTTGTTTTATGCCCCTTGAGGCTGACACCTTGAAAAATTTTTTTCTTGATTTCTTATTGCTAATAAGCATCTTTCTCTTCCCCTCTGGTACTTTGAAGAAAATGATGCAAATACACTTAATTACAGTGGTGGCAATAATTTGTTAGCTGAATATGTGATCAGGCAGATGCAAAAATGATCTGATTAGATCTGTGATCACACTGGAAAGAAAGGTAACACACTGCTACATTTAAGAGAAACTGTTCTTTTTTGCCTTCCCTTTGCAGGAGGGAAGAAGCATGTCCCGTCTGTCTCTAACACGGTCCCCGGTTTCTCCTCTGGCTGCTCAAGGAATTCCTCTCCCAGCTCAACTCACCAAGTCGAACGCTCCCGTGCACATCGATGTAGGAGGACACATGTACACCAGCAGCCTGGCTACCTTGACGAAGTACCCAGACTCCAGGTAAGACCTTGGTGTTTTCAGGCTTCCTGCTCATTTCTGTTCATTGCATGGAAAGAGGCATGTACCTGTGAGGAGTATTTCAATGCGAAATACGATTTATTATATATTCACCACTTATGAATAATTCAGTTTCCGATTTATACAGTAACTTCATTGGGGTTCTACAGGAAAAAAAAAAAAAGCCTGTTAAATTTATGTATTATTTAGAGAGTCTATTCATTTTCTCTCTCAATGTCTTCTGCACTGTGCCGATACGTTTGAAGCACCTGTTGGTGCGCTGCCCTAGATTATTTCCAACTCTACCAAGCGGGTTATTTCTTTCAGATTTAGGGGGAAAACCCCCCCCCTTTTTTTTTTTTCCTTAAGAAAACAGAACAGATGGTTCTGTCAGCAAGCCAAAATCCTAACCTCAGTGGTAGCTGTGTGTGTCAGTGTCAGCGGTCATTTCCTTTGGGCTGTCCTGCTCTGTCTGCTTGCAGCTGCAGATTGGGTTGGATCTTTGCATCCTTAAAGGTAGCTGATCTGTGCTGGACAGGTTGGTGACATGTCTGGCAAGATTTATTTAGATCTGGCCAGTGTTATCTCAGAGTAGACTCCAAATGTGCCAAATTAGAATATATGTCACATGAGAGTATATTTGTGTATGTGACATAGAGTCTCTTTGCTCAGCTCCCAGTCCCCTGGGGTTCTGGGCACTGTGAAGGATGGGGGATCCTGGGCAGCATCAGGCCCATGACAGTAGCCTGGAAGGGACTGCTGTGTTAAGGGTTAAAGCACATTCATCGGAGCAGTTTGTTAAGACATACCTGATTCTGATTTACAGTTGTGATCACTAAACCAATTCAGCTTTTTGTCATGCAGACTGCTTATTTTACAGAAGGGCTCAGAAGAGAAGGTGTGGACGTGCAGTGTCAGGGTGCCCAGCAGACTGGTTAAGGAGGCATTATTGACTCAAAAGCAAACCAGAGCCCAGGTCAGCAGGTTTCGTTGCCAGAGGTTTTGCTCCTAAATGGCCAGTATTTCCATAAGAGCTAGATTTTTTTTTTTTTTTTTTTTGGTATGACAACCAGTGTAAAGCGCTAGTTTAATTTGAAGATTTTTGCTTAAGAAGAACTAGGGATTTTTTTACAGATTTGGCAAGTTCCCAAGCAATAAATGACATTTATGAAGACACCTTGAAATGCCTCTGATGTCATGAAGCATATGGCTGTGATTTCATTCCAAGGAAAGGGAGCTGCTGAAATGCTCTATGAAAAAGAAACAATTATTAAAATACCTATATTTCACGGTCAGGACAAAACAAAATTATTTTTCTGGACAATGTCTGTTTAGTGATGTCTGTGTGGTACTACTCTAATCATAGAGAAGAAATCTGTTCAGTGGGGAGAGATTTACAGCAGAGAAGCAGATAAATGCTTCATCGTATAAAAAATGCAGAGAAGCTTCAGCAGTTGTAAATAGAGTAGCACATCTGTTTCCACATTTTAAAGTATCACTGCTGACACTATTTTTAAAATATGCCCCATGTCAGACTTACTTAATAAAAGCTTCAGTTATGAAAGCTTTGGGAGAATATACATAAATTCACAGATTTTATTTAAAGAGAACAGAGTACTGATCTAAACCCTTTCTTTTTTTCCCCTCTTTGACAAATAACAAAAGCATATTTCTTCAGATTTTGTACTTTGTTTGAACTGGAAGTACAAAACTGTTACTGACGAGAGCTCACATGCTGCCTGATGTTTTGCTGTGTGTTGTCTTTGTATTGCATGTTCCTTGAACGCTTTTTTAGCTGCTCAAACTTCTTACTGGAATAAGAGCTGACAGGATGAGACCTGTGAATCACATATATTTTTATAGCAAAAGATAACCCTTCACCAGCATCCCAAGTAGGACATACTGCTAACATGCGTTATGAAGCTGGATGAAGGATACACCTTAATTTATGATTTTTTTCCTTTTTTAATTTTTCTTTTAACTTTTTTAATTTGTTTTTCAGCAATGCTGTGTAGTAAGACTTGGTTGGTTACCCCCCATTGAGTCTGGCCTGCTTTCATTCCTGGTTAAGGCAAAGTACTAGCAGTTATTTCAGTGTGGGCGGTTGGAGCTCCTGATGGTGCTTCGCTGCCCTGGTGTGTATCTTCCATAAGGCACAGACTGTCTTTATAGTAATCTGGCTAGGAAAGGTGCAGAAGGAAGGAGATGTCTTGCTCAGGAAAGCTATCTGGAAATAATGCTGGAGCACTGTTAATGTATGCTCAGAGATAATGTGCAAGGCCACGCATAGAGGCACAGCTATACTCACCTGCATGCAGAGCTTTCTAGATTATTTTAGACAGCATATTAAACTCTTATTTTGAGCATGAGATTAAAAGCTTCAAATCTAAGAAATCAAACAAATTCATAAATTGTATTTCAGCAAAACACTGAAATACTTTGCTAAATCTTAGCTCCAGTCACATAAAATAGCTTGCGCTCACTAAAACTGAGAGCTGTGGGAATAAACTTCCTGTTCATTTGTGCTACAATATCTATTTCTTTCTCTGTGCTCCAAAATCCTAAGTAGGCTTTTAGCTTGTGGTATATAATGTACATGTATGTTTAAGGACACATACAGATCCTGAGCCAGTGTGTAAATACAGTCAGAGTATGCATACACAGAGACATCACATGCTAACAAAAATAAAAAAAATAAATCACTGAATCGTGTTTACCTTTCCATAGTGTTTTGAGGAGGCCCAGTCCTGTTAGATCCTAAACAAACTCAGTTCACGTTGACTTCAACAGGAGGGAAGAGCTCCCAGCAGCTTGCCAGATCAGGCCCAGCAGGAGCAAGTATAGGTATGACCAGTTCCTGCCTATACCTGCTCTCCAGTCACCCCTCTGGTATGATATAAATTACACCTGACAGCAGGCAGCGTGATACATTTCTTATTGTAATTTGTTAGGGTTGACTGTATGCAGCCCACTCGCTGGCTCCATTTGACTGTTCCCAAGTTACGTGGTTCACTCTAATGCGGGGAGAGAAAGGACCCGATTCTGGACATCTTACGTGAGTGAACGGCTGGTGATTTGAAGTCAGAGGCCAAATCTTGCATTTCAGTCATCCCAGACTTGTTTCAGAGCAGCTTTGACAAAGTCTTTGATGTTGTTTGTATTGGTGCAGCTGCTGTGAGAAGAGCATTTGTCCATTGATTAAATTTGCATAAGTAAAGGGTGCCAAATTAGGCATTAAAGGAGGTAGATGACCTCTTCCCAGTAAATTTTTATGGGCTACATATATTCTCTCATCTAAAAAGAAGGAATGAGCAGCACAGAACTGGTGTGATGAAGAAGAGGGTTAGGCAGCCACTGTCAAAAGAGAGTTTTCTAAACCACTCAGGCTCACCTTACACACTACTCTTCCATTCAAAAAGCCAACTGGAAAGGTGTGTAACACCGTACAAGAAAGCTGGCCTTTCAGAGGGTGAAAGGCAAGGAAAATGAGAAATGTATAAAAGAAACTGTGATCACCAACAGCATAATGGTGGTCACAGAAATTATCTCAGAAATAGTAACGTTAATCCCTCTTACAAGAGCTACTTGAGTCTGCTTTCCATGCATGTCTGCAATTGCCATTAAAGTTAACAAGCTTTGGAGGTACAAAGAGGCTGATGTTGTCTTACCTTTATCTGAGGCTCAGTTTCAGTAGTTTACTTTCAGCAAGGTCTCCCACCAAAACTCCCAACTCTGGTAGTTGTGAGTTACAGGTAGAAAGGAAAAAAAAAAGCCGATGAATTCAGTCTAGTGACTCTTACCATCACCATCTTACTTCTAAAGTAATTGGCCAAGTAGACACATTATTCATCTTTGAGAGCATTTCCTCTAGAAATCCCATTCATGTTTTCACCCAGAGGACCTCTAAAGGCAGCCCCTTCACACATTGACACTTGAATATGGACTTATATGTCAGATTTTAAAAGCTGCAAAACCTCTAGCATATCTATAAAGTGAGTTTCAAAGCGTATTTATCCAATTCTTACATTTAAAAAAACCAAACCTACACCAGAAGTCCAAGCTTCTAACGTGCAGTCAGGAGTACCCAAAGACATTGCCAGATCCTCCAGTCTTACTCCCACTGAACTCAGTGGCAGGGGTCTCATTGAATTCAAGTGGAAAAGAAGTTCCACATCCCTATATACTACAGCAAGCCCCAGCTTCTTGATCTCACTGGAAATTTTTATATCACTTTGAATTTGTTAGAAAGAAGAACAAGGTTTTTCCTCAGAAACCTGTCTTTTTCGCAGTCCTGAATAGCGTTTTTAACTCAAGAGAATTGCTGTGAGCTCTTTGTGAGTTGTTCTGCTATAAAAAGTAAATATATTTACCTTACATTCTTGGTTAATGAGTATTTATGGGAAAACCTCCATTAAAGAGAAGCGCATTCTTTTGTTCGAAATGTATTTATAAAAGCTCGTGCTTTCCATGCTTTAAGTATGTGACAAAAGCAAGCAGGAATAATTCTAACTGAAGGGGCGATGTCTGGGTGGGAATAGTGTGGGTGCGCAGATCCCAGGGAGCCTCCCCCTCACAATTTATAGTGCACCCTGTTTGGAACCTCTGCTTCCATCCAGCCTTTCCTCTTCAGGAGAGCTTTTTGGCTCCACCGCCCAAAGCATGCTGAGCCAGTGCTAACACAGTGCATGTCCTGATCTCAGCTTTTGGGGCACCTGGGCTTTATCAGCCCCTTCTCTAGAGGCTCTGTCTTCCAGAGAAAACCAGCACAGGATTTATTAACAGTTTCAGAAACAGATGACTTAATCTGTTAAAAGACATAGCAGAGTTTCCCAGGTATATTGCTGCCTCACCTCTGAACCCATGGACTTTTTTGGTGATTTACAAAGGATTCCCCTAAAGCACATGTCCTGTCTTCTCCTCTGAATGTTTCTCAACAAAACAAACTGTCATTCTTGTGTAGGCTCACCCTCAGACAAGCTGTCCGACCAAGAGTGACCTTCTGATTCTAGCTACTCTGTAGGTATTTGTGGTTTTTAAGTACCCTACCTTTTCCTCCAGTACCTCCATCTCGCTGGTTGCTGGAGCTCAAGCACTGACACCTGAGATCTTCTGCTTCCCCCTGCTTTTCTGCAGCCACACCAGGCTGGAGTGACTTCAGGGAAATGCTCTTCTCCAAGTTTTAAGACCCCTCTGTTGTCCCTTACAGGACATGGTTGCTGACCCCATATAGCCACATATAGTGGTTTCATAAGCTCAAACACACCTGCCACCAAGATGTACAAGACAGATTTTCCACATCATTCTTTACACTAAGGGCTTTATACTGGGTCCTGCTCTGCACTTCTTGGCAGGGACCAAGGAAATTCTTAATTCAGCTGTGCTTAGGATCTATAATTCTCCAGACTTAGCATACCTGAGAACATCTCACATTTCTTGCTCATGTAGGATCAATCCAATGTCACTCTTAGAGTAACTTGTTTACTGATTTCCCATCAAATCTGTGTATTATTGATATCACCGCCTGAAAACAATGTCCAATTAGCACATTTTGTTGCTTGCCCCATGCTAGCAGTTAGGATGTAAATCAGTGCTTAAACAAGGCCTGTACTCTGGACAGTTTAGTGGAGTGAAGACCAGATTTGTTCATAACCAGAGATGGTTGGTGGCTGCAAAAGCACAGCACATTTAAGGGCAGAATCCTGGTTTGGAGCAGCAGCAGCTCTGCCGGGCCAGCACAGCCTCCTGCCAGCCCCATGTCGCAGCAGTCCTGCAGCATCGGTAGCATCCACGCTGCCTTGTCCTCTCCATGCCACTGCCATTCCACGCTGCTTACACACCCAGCACCTGTACAGTGTCTTGCCCCTCCACAGTCCCTCTCTCATCCCTGCACGCCTGCTAAATGACTGCTTCGAGCACAGTGAAGGGCATAGGCAAGCATGCTGCCATTGCACACCTCACCCTTCATAAGGTACCACTCTTCCCGCCAGGATCGGTCATTGACCGCCCTGTTTGTGGGTGACACCATGCTCTGGTGCTCATGAGCTATGAACTGTTGTGTACTAACCAAAACCCAAAGAGTTTCTGAGTCGGAGCCAGCAGCCCACTTTCAAGCAAAGTGCTACAAAACGTGCTTGCATGTGAGCTGTAGCGCAAAGCTCGTTAATTTTAATAGGTATTGTGAACTTAAACCATACACAGACTTTAAAGCAAAACACCTGAAGAGGCAGAGTAAGTGTTTTCCCCCCGCACACTACAAATGCTCTGAGACGCAGGTTATGGGCACGGTGCACGAGCACTGCACGCAAGTAACAACGCTGCACACCAGCATGGTCGCTGTGCAGAGAGGGGCGAGCCTGCCAGGGATGCCTGGGGCTCTGCCATTGTTTAAGGCAATCAGGTGTGTGCTGCAGATGAGAACAAGTAAAGGAGCAGAAAACCAGAGGTTTTGGTTATATGCAGCACCTTTTCTGAATTAACATAAGAATTTTCATGGAGATTAAAATAATCTTTTGTTTCATTTCATGCACCTTCAGTTTAGAGATTCTTATTTGGTTGCTGACTGGGCAAATCTCTCTTTGGGTTCCAAGGGAATTTTGACCCGCAGACCCCTTAAGAAGGGCCTTCCCTTTCCCCTTCCCGTCCTCTGTCTCCCCCCAGTCTGCCTGTGGATGTCACACTTCTGGAGTGGGAGCTGAGACAAGTGAAGGAACTCTCACTGCCAGGCTGCTGAATCAGATAGTGTAAAATGAACCAGTCTTCCCTCATCTGCAAAGCCAAGTATTGCTGTTTTGTACAGGTGCTGCGTGGCTGAGGTCACACAAGTCCATGCAGTGCTTTGATAAGCTGTGGGAAAGGTGTGTTCGTTCCTATGGGCAGATGTGTGTTGCTGCTAGGATGCATCCAGCACAGCTCCCAGGCAGTCTGTGGGGCAGAGCACAGTGGATAGAGGCAAGGAACTGTTTCTTCTTGCAGAAGGACGGACCAGAGCTGCCAGAGCAGGAGCATGAGTCTCAGGTCTGGGAGCAGCAGGGCATGACCTATGCTAGAGAAGGGGCGCATGGCTTGGCCTCCACAGAAAATAAAAATAATCTGTAACAGGCATGTAATTACAGCTGGGAATGATGGTGTTAAATACCCTGTCTCTAGGTTTCACTAATGGGAAAAAGTCCTGGATTCAGGGTCTGGCAGAGCCCATGGAACTCACAACGATAGCAGATTTCCAGGTTACCCAGGGCTGTTGTTGCACAACCAGAGCGGTAGCTTTGGTGGTAAAGGATAATAGTCCCTGTAACCTTAACCCTTCACTCCAGTGACTTGGGGAGATGGGAGGGAAGGGATTTATATGGAAACTGATTCTTCAGACCTGTCTGTGTCTAGCTCACCAGGATCTCCTCCTAACTGGCGTGTAGGGAGCCACAACAGAGCTGAGCTGTCTGCTGTGATAAAGGTGTTTACTCCTTACTGGACTGCATAACCGCTGCCTTGCCCAACTCAGCCGCTGCCCGGGGACTGCCTGCAGGCTCTGGAGAGGAAAGCAGTCTGCCCTTTGGGAATACACATCTTACTGTAATTGAGTGTTGAGATTAGGCCTTGTCGATGAATGAATTATTTGTGTGTTTACTTGGAATATTTGATGAATTGTACAAGAAAATACTGCCTAGCTAAGTCTCTGATGAACACTTTTTCAGAAATTACTGTTTCTCTGTATACATTTACAGCCTGGGTTGTGTGGAGTTCCAGGCAGAAATGGGTATTACAGCATCTAGGAGGGGGCAGACCAGGCTAGTCACAGAGAGGAGAAGATAGCAGATCAACACTTGTCTGACTTAGAGAAATAACAGTACAGCTGTGGCACAGGCTGTTCAAAAAACCTGACTTTGAGAAAATTGCACAATCTTATCCAGGTACAAGCTTATTTGGCTCAGCTGATTGAAAGGAAGAACAGGCATTTCCATGCAGCTGCTTCAGCCTGGTGTGCTCAGGAGGGATATCACTTACCGCTTCTGAGAGGAGTCTGCAGTACCTTCAGTGCAAAACCCAGCTGACCTTGTCCCATTTTCTGCTCTTCCCTTTCTTCTTCTGCAATGATAACATGACTGTAGCTGAGTTACACTTAGCACATTAGTAATTCCCACCCTTCCTGCTTACAACAGGTTAAGAACTTGTCTGGTTTATTAAAACTCACAAAGAGAAGCCATCAGACAAGGAGACCAAAAATCCTACTTTTTTCATTGTTGTTTAGGTCTCTATAGCAGTTTCTGAGGTTAGTTGGTCAAGTACTTTGTCATTTCTTTCATTGCTACTTTTGCTTACTACTTACCTGACAGGGCACTTCAGTGCCAGTAGCACAATTTTGGTATTTTTCAGCAGTCATTTTCAGGGCAGTAACATACAAAGCATTAGCAGCATACTTTGAGAAACCACTTCCACAGGATACCGTGGAAGCAGCCTATCTCCTCCTTTTATGTGCTGCTATTGGAGGCCATTTCCTGCCAGTGAGCATGGCATGAAGTACCACACCTGGGCTCAGATTCACAGGCGTAGCAGCTTTACACTGAAAGCAAAGGGGACTCTCCTTCATTAATTGCTGCTTCATGTGCTCTGCATCAACTCCCTCATCTCACGGAGAGGAGTTACCTAAAGATGCGGATTTGGTAGCTTTGTACTGGTAATTGTGTCCTGAGGTCACAGCTAACCACCATACCAGTGGAGCATATGGGGCGTTACCTCTTGATATTTGGTCTTTGAATACACATGACTGATTTTTGTCTTTTGATTTATAAACTTCTGATTTCTAAAGACCCTGCAATGCCACGTAGACCTGGTCTGCTTAGGGGTATATTTCATGAACTACTTAGGAAGTTTATAAAACAGACTCCCTAGATTATGAAGCAAGGGGGTATCTGTTTTGTAAGGAATATGTTATGAAATGAATTTGTCTCTAGGCCTAACTTAATTATTTTAATGATCCCACTGGTGGTTGTCGTAGGTGTCGTTCTGTGTATATATTGTGACCTACATGCTTGGGATCATTTATGAAATCTAAGATTTAAAAATACATTGGACCTTTTTAATTCCTTACCAACTTCTGCTGAAATAAACGGAGGTGGTTTGGATATTGGTACATTGGGCCAAATCTCTCTTCCAGTGAAGTCAATGAGAGTTTTACAGTAAGCTTAAATGGAAACAAAATAAGCCCTATTCTTTTAGAAAACTGGCTTATTAATAGACCTGGCCAAAATAATGCCTAGTGTAACCTTGTTGACCTCTGTGGCGTTACACCAGGGATGCATACTGATGTGATGTGTGGAGAGCAGTTAGGAGTACCTGAACATCGTAGTAAGATGCTTCTGCTGGGTATCCCCAGTACTCAGTCTCAAAAACATCTGAAGGTGTAAAACCAATAGGCAAATGAAGACAAAGCATCATGCGCTTAATGGGTGTGTGCACATACCTCTCCTGGCCAGCTGGCCTTCCCAAAGAGATGACTCTGCTGGTTTTGAAGGAGTTACTCCAGATTCGTACCTGTATAACTGAAATCAGAATTAATCTATTCATGGGTTAATAAAATCTTTAAGAACAAAGTGCATATTTAAATAGGGAAAATATGCAGGCATGCAAACACAGGACTTGTGTGAAAGCATAAGGAGGCTAGATCTCTTGAGTACAGAGTAACAAGGTGGTGAGGAGGATGCCGGGCCGTAGCTCACGCAGTCACACCCCATGCTGCTGCTGCCCACATTGACTTTGCCAAGGTTCTCTCTGTTAAATGAAATGTAATAAATTGATGAGTATACCTAGTCCTTGCAGCACATCAGCTTGTTCCCTTGTGCTGTACTGACATTAAATGCAGAATCTGGTGACTGAAACAGCTAAGTATTGTCAGTCACTCTTATCCCTGGCGTAACTCCATTGAAACAGGGTTACATCAGGCTGGTGGCTCTCCTAACCCAATTTGATACTGGGAGAAGCTGCAGATCTCTGTGCTCTGTCTGCCGAACTGCCTACTCATTCACCTCATCTGCTGTGATTAGCATGTACTTCAATTTTTGAGATGCTTAAAAAAGAAATGACACCTGTAAACAGTTTAGAGGGGTTTATTTTTTGTTTTTACCTGATTTGCCCTCACTTGAAACTCTGCCAGGCAGGATGGTTATTAGCTTCACATGTGTGCACGTTTGCATTCCTTATTGATGCAGTCACTGTGACGACTGCCTGCCTGTCGGAGCTGGGCACTAGCACAGATAGGCTGAGCAGAGGTATTCCGGTGTTCACCTGTACTGTGTTGATTTCACTCTACTGCTGTTTGGTACACGTTCAAAGGCTAAAACTGCTGCTTTTTTATCTGCTGAGGACCACATAAAGCAAAACCTGAAAGGAGTCCTGCACGTGGATGCTGGGAAGCTATTATGCAGCCTTTGCACCGTTACTCTTGGTCAGACTCAGAAGGGATCAGTTGGCAAGCATTGGAAACTGAGATTCGCACCGTAAAGCTGAAACGCTGAAGGAATCCCAGTCCAAAGGGCAGGCTCCTGTTACGCCTCTCTCCTAATGGAGTGCAGATGCTACCAGTGCTGCAGGTAATCCATTTAGATCTGGTAGATGCTTGTGCAGCAGCAAATCTCTCTCTCTTGAGAAAGCAGACAATGAAAGCCAGGGACTCTTTTTAACCTCTTTGCTGTCATACTGTGTTATGCCAACAAGTTGTACCAGTATGATTTACCCCAAAGGCTGCAGCTTTGGCATTTGGGGAATGTGGTGTGCCTTCCGGGAGACAGCTGCCCAAATTCTGCCGTTGCAGAACTTACATACAATTTCACGGACCACTTTGGCTAATGGAACTCCATGGGAACCAGTAGATGACAATAGAGAAACTGAGTCCTCTGCTCTTGCTGGGGTTGCCTGGGAGGGAACGAGGGCTGAATTTGGGCCAGTAGTACTTAACACTGCTCTTGAATGAGGAAAAAAATGCAATGACTGTTTTTTAATCTTACAGGGTGGGGGGGAGGGACCATACATGGATTTGTAACCAGTTCCAAACACATTTCCTCTTCTGTTCACATCCAGTTGTATTCTGTTTGCAGATGTGAGGGTTAAAGCTGGGTCCTGCTTCTGCTTTCAATTAAATCCAAGGATGTTTTGGCCTTGACTTCACTGGGACCAGAATCAAACCCATGACCATAGTATTGTATTTAAGAATGAGTCTCTTGCAGTCACATAAAAAAGCCAGGTTCGGCTTTCAGTACTTCACCAGAATCAAACAGTTAACTGTTTTCTTATGATTTTAAAGTTTTTGCCAAGCTTAATTCTGTAGGGCAAGTGTCCCCTGTGCAGCAGGTGTACTGCTGTCTTGTTCCCGGGTTTCCTGCTCCCCCTTTTTTCATGAACGTGTCCATGGAGCCGGGCTCTTCCCAGCGGACATGTTGGTGGGTCGTTCCCTCTCTGCCCCTGCTCTCCACTGTAGTGACAAAAAAACCTACTGGAAACTTCTCTTCGCTTCTGCGTTTCATCTGCCAATGGCTCGGGCACTCCACCAAAAACTGTTAGATGAATCTTCTGACTTAGTGTGCATATGTGGGCTTGGGTGGTGGTTTTTCCTTCAAAATAACTTTCTAACAAATTGTTCTTGTTGTGTTCAGTTTCTTGAAGAGAACAGCCAGGAAAAATATGTTTGGTACAGCTTAATCAAATGTAAGAATAAACAGGAGCATCGTTCATTCATCATTTTAAGTGTGATAATAAAAGTACGGGTAGAGAGAACTGGATGCAACTTCCCCATCCCATATATGCTTGTAGAGAATTACAGCCAGTTATAGTGTGCCTGTAACTCCCTGCAGTGTCTTCGTGCCAGAGTAAGTGGTGGTATGAGCTGTACTGGAGTTGTACAGTAGTATTACTGCAGCAGTGTTGCATTCTGGGACTGGGCAAAATTGGTGTAGTTTACTCACCAGAGGACAGAAGGATGGGCTGCAGGAAAAGCAAGTAGAGGAAGAATGCAAGATAAGGCATTTTTTTCCATATTATTCTCAGCAACAGAAGAGCTTTACCAGTTTAGCGAATTGGCATACTAACCAAATGCCTAGGCAGCCTGGGCAGTTTCTTTTAAGCAGGAAACTAATTCATTCCTGCCCAGAGAGGCTGGTGTCATTCCTGTTCACAGCAGTGGAGAGTGTCCCGGTGCAGTGGAGGCCGACCTGAGCAGCGAGGGTCAGCTGGTGCTCCCGCTCATCACAGACAGTTACAGTGCTGCAGTCCCAGGCAGCCCGTGTCTGGGAACTTTTTCCCATGGATCTGGAAATAAATAAAAGAGTCATAGGAAAAAGCTACTCAGCTTTTGTATGTCTGAGATCAGAAGAAAAGGGCTGTGGCTTGATCAGATTAAATATTCTAGCTGTTTACATGAGCAGCAGGTACCAAAGTGAAGGTGTTAGCTGTCACCATTTACGGTTCATAAAAGGTTGCCCAGCCCTCGAGTATCCATCCCTCTTTCTCCTGCTGTGTACTAAAATGTACTGGTTTCACAGCACCCACACATGCAAAGGATGCGGAGGGCCAGACTCGCATCCTGAAAGGTAGATGGGTTATATTTGAAATTTTCCCTGCCTTCACTGAGTCCCAGTGGGAGTTTCGCTCTTGACTTCCATAAGCGAGGATTTAGACCATTTATATTAAAATGTAACTAGTGTCTGCATGTTTTCCAACCTCCCAGCATGCCCAGTTATACAAGGGTGATGGTAATGGAAGTAATGTGCAGATCTAGTCAGATTTGAAAATGTTAGAAAAATACTGAGTTAGTTTCCACTTGAAGTTACAGCAAGTAGGTGAGCAGCAAGACGGCTGGCATTTGGTGCAGCCCTATTCTCATCAGGGCCCTCATAGCACCATGATTTAGGGCAAAGGGATGGTTAAAAGAATAACAAGAAAAGGCTTGTATAGGCAGGAATGTTTTATTTGAATTGTGCATCTTCTTACGTGTTAACAACTTAATTCTGTTGAGTGCCCGCAACTCCCACAGTGTTTGCACCGAAATGCAGTTCTTGCAGGATTGGGACCTTTGGCAAACTGGGGAACACTTTGGGAAACTAAGATACTAGTTTAGGATTTTGTTTTAAATTAAAGAATTCTTGTTCCTGCATTGATTTTCATGGCCAAAATTTAGTGTAAATTCTCTGTTGAGAAAACACGAAATGCCAGGAACCCTCACAGGGCTCAGATCAAAGCAGCAGCAACAATGGCATAGTAAAACCAGGATACTTTTGCAATATAAGTTTGTATTAATTTTTTTAATCTTTACCAACTATTTAGATAAAAGTTTAGTTACAATGAAGTAAAAGCACAAAGAGAGCAAACGTAAACCTGAACTTTATGCTGGAAAAAATGATAGTACTGGAAATCCAGCTAACGTGCTTCTTTAAGTAAATGTAAGTCCTTAGCTTAAAATAAAGAGAGGAATTTCCAAATAGATAGGTATTACCTACAATGTATGAACTGTGCAGTTACCTGGACTTCAACGTATTTCACTGAAAGGATAATAATTTAGCTCCTACCATTAATAAGTTCTGTGTTTTGAGGGTTCATATTATATTGTAATATTATTTGGTTACTTTTATTAAAGTACTGTGCCTTTCTCACTCTCCGCAGGTAGTTAGTACTTGTTAGGAGTAGGGGTGGCAGAACTGGCCTGTTATGAACTACGCTAACTGCAACCTCTGCTTGTGCTGGGCTGCCGTCTGCACACCCGCCGTGGTCAGGGCCTCTCTTCTGGTCATGGTTGCTCCAGAGCAGCTGAGCCAGACCAGATGAATGCAAACGGTATGGTTAAGCATCAAAAAATAATAGGAGGCCGTTTGTCACTGTCTGTGTTCTAGAGGATGAACAAGCCATGTCAGTGGAACATAGGGAACTTTTAATGCAGCAATGCAGATTGTACCTGTATTTGAAAGTTACATTTTTTTCTTGTTAAGCACAGCAAATGCATTCGGTGACTGACGACTTAAGTAAACAATGTGGGATGCTGATGTGTGTAGCAAATGAGTGCCGTTCTGTCTGTTTGTGTCCAGTTATCCTGTCTATAAATGTGGTTATACACCGAACGCAATGGCAGTATTTGTGATACAGCAATTAACATACTAGAAACTGTTTGTTTAGTGAAGTCTTTTTATAGATATTAAAACAACACACTAAAATATACAAATCCTACTTTAATAAGGCAAAATAAAATCATTAGCCTGACGGAGGGCTGGATTCTGCCACTGTTACTCATGCTTAAGCAGCACTTTGCTCCTGAGCTGTTGACTCCCAGCAAGACAGTTGGCAGAAGCAGGGCCCCAGGGAACAAACATGCTGCTGATAAATTTGGGATGAGTAGCCAGTGCTTGTGAGCCTAATCCCAGTATCCCAATGAGGGGAAGGGCTTAGGGTTAATACCCTTATAAACCTGGTGGGAAAGAAAAGCCTGGAAAGGAAAGCTCCTGGGAGCCTCAATTCCCTTAGTCGCTTCTCTGCACGTTGTAATTGTTTGACCAGACCTTCTCATCCTCCCCCAGTACCTGCTGGGATGCTTGGCTGAGTGGATGCAGGACCAGGGTGGCTCTCGACTACCGAGAATTTTTTAAAGCAGGAAAAGACACTGGCTTCTCTACCTGGAATTAGTGTACCCAGTTTCTTGTTTTGACTGCTAATTTATGTATAGGCAATACTGTCTCTACAAATTAAAAAATAAATGTCATGTAGCAAAATCTAAAAATACATATATATTTCCATTACATTTTATATCAAAGTCACCCACCAAAGTGTCTTAAGTGCGGAGATAGGCTGTTAACAACAGACAGAAGAGAAAGAGCTGTAGGATGTCTTATCCTTACCATGCACGCTTTGTGGTATTTCAAAAATAACAGGCAATTTCCACTTCAGTGGATTTTATTACCTGTTGCTTCAGTGGACTTTAATTGGTAGTAACAGAGACCTGAAAACATAATTGTCCATGCCTTTATTTTAACTACAAAATCCATTACATATCTAATTTTGCTTTTTATTGATGGTATAAAAAGAAGAACAAAAAATGCTTATAGACCTTCCTAAGAATGATTCTGCATGGTAGATGATAATATTTTTCATAGATTATTGACTTTTACAAATACATGTTGATCCTATATAGACTAGCTCTGATCTATTGCAAAAATAGATATTCTAGCCTGGACAGCAAAATATGAAGTATTAAATCTAAGTAATAGATCCTGCAGTTCCTTCAGGTGCTTAATACTTAACGAGTGTAATATCCTTCAAAAGCACTGGAAGGTGAGTATATGGCTCAAAAAACTCCTATGGCATTCCAGGATCAGCGTTGGAAGGCAGGAACAGGAGGAGGTTATAGGAATTGGAGATGGATAAACCTGTTATTTCTGAGTTACCTCCTCCATCCCTTTGTTGAGATCGGACCGTACTGCTTGATGCTCTTGTTAAAAAGAGGAGGTGGGGGTGAACAGGCTTTAGTATCTCTGGTTCTCATAGGTCAGTTTTGTACTTAATCTGTGGTCGATCACTTGTGCCATCAGGATTTAAGGGTCCAGGGCTGAGCGATGCCTCTGTGGGGTCAGGCAGTGCCTGTCAGATGCTGGCATCTCAGTTGCCCTGCTGAAATGTGCATGCTTGCTCTGGTCTTGTAGGAGTGGTGGGAGAAGGAGTCGGTGGTTGGGGTGACCTGCCTAACACTGCAGGCTTGATGCCTGCGCACATTTGGGATGGGAAGCTAGTACCTGATCTCGGCTTACTTATGCTAGAAACCCTCTTTGGGGCACCTCTCTGTGCCTTCAGACACACGAGCCAGTCCCAAAGCACTTCTGGCTGCTTGGATTTCATAGTTTGCAGAGCAGCAGTTTATACCCCCAATTTAAGACTGACTCTCCCCCTCTCCGCCCCCGCCTTTTTCCCATCACTGTACAAATAAAAGATTTAAAAGGTGCTTAAGACAAAATTCTCCCCAGCTGAACACCCTCCAAGCCAAGTGTATGCCAAGTGTATCTGAGGTGGTCAAGATGTTGTCTTTGATTAAAATGGAAACTGTGGCAAAGCTGTAAGGGTGAAGCCCAGAGTTTCAGCTGCATACTGCAGCCAGGTCGTGTGTGCACAGACCTGTGTTGCAGACGGTGCCTCTCCTTAGCACTATTTTCCCATAATTGGAGAAGGGCTCAAAATCACTGGTCAGGTAGCAGTGTGTGGAGGTACAGTATAACCACACAACAGAGCTTTGTTTATGGACTTTCACACTAATTATAGCTGAAGTTTTAAACTGAGGCAGATCAGAAAACCTACTGCAGCCAGATGCAACCTTTAGCCACGTTTCTCAGGGCGAGAGGGAACCTATGTCCTGGCAGAGACAATTTTAACATCTCTCCCTCATAACCTCAGTCAGGCCAGAAGGCAGAAGACACCCGGTTGCTGCTCAGCTTGCTTATCCCTGTCCTCCTCTGGCCAGCCCTCCCTGCTTTTTTGGATGGGTTGGGTGTTTTAACAGACCTCCCTGGGAAAAGCAGCTGCAGGTGCTTTCTCCATTACAGTTTGCTTTGCTGGAAACTCATGCGCAAACCCATTCAGTTTTATGGTAAAACCAGTGGAAATATGAAAAACGCTGCTGTAAAGATCTGGCTGCAGCTGGGATGTAGCAGTGCCAGCAGAGCACCGGCTCGTGACACGCCGGCATTGGGTAGGGCACAGCCACTCCAGCGGCTTTCCGCTGTTCTTTCCCAGCAGTTACTTTCTTGTGATGGGACAAGTAACAGACTTAAACCAGACATAGCTACAGGGGCAGCAGTGCCAGACACAGCGTAAGGTGCTCTAGTCTCTCAAGCACCTTTGCTCCAATTCACAGCATTTTTTCTCCTCCAAGCAGCTAACAGTATCTATCCTACCCACCTTAAGCAAATATGTAAGAGATAAGCAGCACTGTTTGTGCTCAGCAGCAGTGACTGTACTGCTCGTACATCTGGGACGCTTTGCTAAGTGTCCCACGGGGCAGTTCCAGGTCCTGCTCAGTGTCCCAGCTCTAAATAACCCTCTTCCTCCTCTCTGTGGCATTTCCCACAACTGCCTCCTCCTCCAGCTCCACAGCAAGGCCCAACAGACAAGTACAACTGACAGCTGCCGTATAAAACGCAGGGAGAGCTGCAGAGCTTGTGTCAGCTTTGCTGTGCATTTCTGTTGAGTGGAGCAGGAGGGTGCACAGAGGAGTGGCAGGTAAGCGGAGGGCACTTTGTGGAGCACGGACCCACGTGCTTGCAGGATCCACTGACAGGCATTTCTCTCTTCTTCCCCTCTCCTCCCATAAAATTAGGAAAGAGACGTTTTAATGACAGTTTGCTGAAGTGTGCACTCCCTGCTGATTTGACATTGGGCAGAAAAAGTGTCTACAGAATCAATTTTTAATAAATGTAAACATCTAAATTATGAATGGCAAAAATATCACTGAACAGTTAAATATTAATCACATAATTACTTAAATTAATACTTATAGTGCAATGTTGTGATAAAGAGTTTTACTTACATGGTATCGCTGTGCTGGCTGGGTGCGCAGGGTAGGGGGTACGGGATTGTAGTGATTCCCCAGCGGAGGGGGGCTCAGGAGCAGAAGGCTTTGCTGGTGCTTGCCACAGCCCCAGCTGCTGGTTGTCCCCCAGGTCCCACAATACTTGGGCGCTCCTCTTCAGGCCTCTGGAACCAGATTTATTAAGAAACCAGATTTTTTATTCTGTTTTCTGTTCACAAAGAGAGCTGTCAAGAAAATGGCTAAACTGACCCCTAACCAGAAAGCAATCCCCCCCACCCCAAAAACTTTCCTGTCCCAAAGTGCTGTTAAACCCCCCCAGCAGCGGTGTGTGATGTGCAGAGTCGTGGCTGTGCTCGGTGATGATCTCGGGAAGACCGAGGGTGCTCCAGAGGAAGCTGGAGGTGAAAAAACCCCTAGTTTTGTGGTGGAAAATTGTTCACCAGCATTACGGGGGGTGTGGGTAGCAGCAGCCATCTGTAGGTCCTTGCACACAGCACGCGGCTTCCTGCCCTGCCCTAGAAACTAAGAAAAGAATTTACTGGCGCTCTTGTCCTTGTGGGTTGGCTGGCTGTGGTGTTTGTTTTTAATCTAATAAAAGGAGATCTTAATATCATAGTAAAATCGGTACAAAGCTAGAAACTCGCCCCTTGGCGTTTTGGCAAAACATTATTGAAAATGTAAAAGCCTTTAGCAGAAACAACAGAAGCACAAAGAAATTGTAGAAATAGGATCAACAGGTTGTGTTCTGGATGTTGGAAGAAGCCGGGAAGAGCATCCAGCCAAAGCTCAAGGTGCCGGCGAGACCCGCTAAGCTGCAGGCCAGACGCCAGCCCCACTGTGGCTCTGCTCCACAGGGACATGATGCAGTGGTGGCCGGGAGCAGGGGCCTGCGAGGGTTGGGGTGGGCAGCACTGCGGAGTGGTGGCTGGATGGCAGGGAAGAGCACATTGCTGGGAGGGCAGGAGCAACTTGAGGAGGAGGAACATAGAGCTGGGAAGAGCCGTGCACTGGGAACATGGTGCGAGCGTAGCGGAACCTGGCCAGGAAGGTGTGGCAGCAGTGGAAAGGCAAGCTTGCCATTTTTAGGCTTGGATTGATCTTGGCTCAGCCTGCTTCCTGTTTGGAAATTAAATCGTGGACAGAATTTTTCAGAGTGTTTTTAAATTGGAAAATGAAGCGTCTCTTGCGAAAGGTGGGAATGCTGAAGAAGCCTTTATTGCTCAGACGCGCCCAGTGCCTCGTCCCTGTTTTCCTGTGCCTCCCACCTCTTCACAAACATCACTAGAAGTACCATTCCCGTATGCCACAACCAATTTTCTCCTGAAATGCCATTACCCAATTTGTCCACCAGTACAGTACTGGACATCACGACTGCTCATAAAAACCACCGTTTTCAGGGTGACTACTGCCCAATCTGAGACCCGCAGCTGCTCCCCACGACTTTAATTCACATCGCATGGCAGGGCACTGGAGGGAGCAGCTTCCTGAGGCCACCAGCTGCATTGGTACCTTATTTCTGATTGAATATCGACAAGCTTGCACAGTGCAAAACCATTCCCATCCCCTTGCGCTCGCTGACTTGCCCGCTCCCTGACAGCCTGTGTGCTTTTTG
This sequence comes from Bucorvus abyssinicus, assembly GCA_009769605.1. Classification (NCBI taxonomy): domain Eukaryota; kingdom Metazoa; phylum Chordata; class Aves; order Bucerotiformes; family Bucorvidae; genus Bucorvus; species Bucorvus abyssinicus. The sequence continues at coordinate 11,882,499 of CM020040.1, forward strand.
CTCCCACGCTCTGCAAGCAGCGTTTCCATTCTGGCCACCCAAGACCCATCCACTGAGCACATGAGGTCCCAGTGGGGCTTGTGGAGCTGCCCCCAGTCACTGCGCTCTTTTCTATGGTTTCATATGTGGTGAGTAACTCCACAAAGCAAACTTTCCTTTCGATGCTGCTATTTGAGTTCACTTGGTGGTCTCAGAGTTGCATTTTCTGATGGACTTCCTACAGGTATGGTTTATACTCATGAGAAGGGAGAAGCAGGAGCACTTTCCACATGCAGTGTTACAACATGCTGCAGTCGAGTTGGCTCTTGGATCATAGCAGCCCCCTAAAACGTCAAATAAATCCTTAAGCTATTCATCACTCTGTTTTTGGGGTAGCAGTTAAGTCTTTCAACACTCCGCAAGTTTCTTTCCCTAGCAGTAATTTTGCTGGTGAAGAAATACAGCTCAGGGCACTCCACAAAGGCCTCAAAATTCATGTTTTGTTTTCATTACCAAAAAAATGCTTCACTACATTAGAACGCGGCCCATTAAAATTTTGTACCCTGTCTTCCCTGCGCCCTGTCGTCGTTGGCAAACCTTCCCCTGCACGCGTGGCGGAGCCGAACAGCAGCCGTCGCCTGCCTTTTGCAGACTTCACAGAGAAAGGGCAGTGAAGGGGAGGAGGTTTAAGGCATTGCCCAGCTTTTTTAGGTGTAGTATCTCAAAACTTTCAATAACCGTGCAACTTTACTCAATAAATGTACCATACTGAACCTTAAGCTGCTCTCTCAGCGTTTCCTCTGCTTTCAGTCTAAGCCGACACAGCACACTGGCTCATGTGCATGTCTAAGGAAATAAATTAACTGTCTGGTTCCTGGAATAAAATTTAACACTGTACAAAGCTATATATTTAACTGTCTTAGGCAAATAGCGCTAAAATAACAACGAAGAAGAAAATAACGAATTACTGGAGTCTTACCGAACCTTGGGATTATATAAATAAAATGTCGCAGAACTCGATGGTGTTCTCTGATACCGTTGAAGAGGTAGAGGTGATGGAAGAACAGTAAACGTATTATAATTAGGGTTTAGAGGAGCAGTCTCGTAACTCAGACTAGCCGAATTTGACACGGGCATGAGAGCAGCCAGTAAAACCTGGAGCTTGCTTAAGAGGGCAGAAAGGTTTTTCGCTGAATTCAGTGGGGACTTGCTAAGTCCAGTTTTATTTAATATGTGCACAGTTAATTTATAAATAAATGGCACGTTAATGAAATTTGCGACTGAATTAGCAAGTTAGAAGATCAGACCAGGGTGCAGCTGTGGAGAGCAAATCTCACTGTGTTGCGTGAACCCACATCTCAAAGCCAGCGGCATGGGACGCAGCTGGAAGCACCAGCACTGTGGGGGATGATGGGGGCGCAAACCTGCCCCTTGCCATCGTCGGAGTGGGCTCATACCTTCCCCAACCAGGCTGTGGTCTCTTGCATCCGTTCCCCTTGCTGCCGGGCCAGAAAGTTCAGGGTGGGGTGGTGATGCTGGAAGGAGGAAGGCAGCGAGGCTGCGGCTGCGGCTGCGGCATTTGCCAGCAGTGCTGGCCGTTCCTTTGGCAGGGCTCGGTGAGCTTGTTACCCACGGCAGGGAAAGCCCTGCCCTGGTCTCAGCGAGGGATGGGGGAGGATTGCATGGCTGAGTCGAAGGGACGGCTCAACAGTGAAATCCAGCAGGCTGTGGGATAGTCTCTCTGGGAAATGGAGTTCTCACTGGCAGGGTTAAGACTCGACTTTGAAACACGAGACACTCTGCAGTTGGGAACAATGCTGCACTGTCAAAGAGATGGACTCAATTACTTAATAGGTCGTTGCTGTCTGCCTCCTGCAATTCTCCTTTCAAGAACATATATTCAGCTGCGTTATTTCTCATGGGAAGACAAAGCGTTCTGAGAGAAGCCAGGCATTTGGAGGGGAGAGAGGGAGGAACACCAGCCAGGCGGATGCCCAGTTTGCTTTCTGCAGAGCATGCTCCTCAGAATGTGGAGAAAGCAGGAATGATGCAGCTGATGCGGTGGTAGCTTGGTCCTGTAACCAGCTGTTCCTCCAGTCTCATAGGTCTCGCTTCTTTTCTTTGTTCACACATAGCTTGCTTCTGCCAGACTGATCCTCAGGACTGCTAGTGGTGGGACTGCGGTCCCACTGGCAGCGCTGCAGATGCTGCACGGACCGTTGGTTGCTGGCCGAAACATTCAGTGTTGGAAGGCCACTTGTCCAGCACCGACAGGTCTGTACAGCTCATCTCAGTGTATGGGAAATCTCTCCTTTAGCATAGAAAAGCTTTGGTGGCATTTGATCAAAATGACAGCTGAGCTGGAGGAAATGCTCACGGCCAGGAACCCATCTCCGAGTAACCATTTGGTTCTCCGTTAGCAGGACATGGTGGACAGGGACATACAATGGAGCTGCTGACACATGTTCTCACCAAAATTACTCTGTCAGCCACAGGGTGAGCGTTTCATAGGCACTTTCCTTGTTGGGGTCATGGATTTGCATCCCTGATATGGGGCAACGCGAGCTTAGCACCAGGGCAGCTCTGGGGCTCTCGCTGCTGATGTGTGCACCTCTGCATGTGCACATGTGCTTCATGTGTGCAAGCGTGTGGGTGCAGACATGTGTCTAAGGCATCTATCTTTGAGCACTCGTCACCAAATTAAGATACTGCGTTACCTTACGTACATTGAATTGATTCAACTAAATTGTCTGGGTGTTCTTAAGCCCTGAGGGTATAATGAGGTTTTGTCTCTTTTGCCCATTTCTTTTTCTTTTCTTTTTTCAGAATAAGTCGTCTGTTTAATGGCACAGAGCCTATTGTCTTGGACAGTTTAAAACAACATTATTTCATTGATCGAGATGGTGAAATTTTCAGATATATATTAAGCTTCCTAAGGACATCTAAACTACTGCTCCCAGATGACTTTAAGGTAAGGAAAGCTATAGTCTGCAATCTATTTTTTCCTCCCATTCTGTCATTTGTTTTGGTGCAGGTTGGTTTGTGTGCTTGCCCTAAACACACTTAACTAAACGTTGCTGTTTATTGTTAGGATTTTTAGTACTTGTGTATTACACCAGGGATGCTATTATTTAATAAATGGACCAATGGTTGTCATGGATACCATAAAACGCTAAATGATGAAGCTTATGGCTAAATCAGTTTTTCTAAACTAATTGTATTTTCTCACACTTTTAGCTTATTTATCTATCAGGGTGTAACAACAATTAAGAAGCAACATCAGCAACTGGCACTTAACCAGGATTTAATGCTCAGAATCTGGAAGAAATGTTTTAAATTTGATACTTAGAGGACTTAAATTATATAAATCTTTTTCTTGATGGTATAAAAAAGAAAAACCCTTAAACAAGCCCATAAGGATTTGTGTTAGAGATAACTAATGAAGATACTTTGATTTCGGGAAGTAATCTTTTACGTCATGTATGAGATGGGAATGGGAGATGGAATTTACTGAGGGCGTTTAAGGAGCAATATGTGTTTACTATGAAATAATGGCACCGGTTGTTACTTTGCAAATCCTGACTGTTTAAATGCTCTCCTCTTAGCCTTGTTTATTAGACTTTGCTAAATACAGTTACGGAAGTTAGAACACTGTCATCCTTTTGTATGACAATTAGAAGACAAAAGTGTCCAAACTGTAGATGACAAGATGCAACAAAAGTGCTAACTCCAGGATGAAACGATGAATAAATTGGCATGGGAATGGGGGTCTGTGTAGTTAGAGGACCTGGAGCATTGCTGGAAAGTTCCTGCACTGTGCAGTGAGATTTCACTTTGCCTGTTGGACTAGGTAGGCAAGATAATTTGGCCAGTCATGACAGTCCAGATCTGTGGTTGCCGTGGTGGCTTTGGAGTACATGTAATCCTCATGCCGCAAAGTGCTCCTCAGCCATTCTTGCTGAAGTTACAAGGATAATCGTGTTTGACCTCAGCATGGCAATGCTGTGTCAATGTTGGGCAGACGCGCTGTGCAATGGGAGCACTAATCTAGTCCCAAGGGAGGGAGAAATTTTGGCATTCATGGGTGGGTTTGGAGCTCCAGCCCAGAAGGGTTGGCCTGAGCCCTGGTCTTCCTAGGGAGCAGCAGGCAGGTTGGGGAGGCTTGCCTGTGGGTTGGGTGCTGTGAAGCAGGGTGAGAGCTAGAGCAGTGAGGGGTGGGTGTGAGAAAAGCTCTTTACAGAAAAATGAGAGAAAATGTGCAGGTAGGAGTGAAGCTAAAGACCAGACCAGTCCTGTGGAGTGTAAAGAGGGGTGGATGGAGAAGCGGTACAAGTGAAATGCCAGAGAGGTGCTTTAGTGGCAGCGTTTTGGACAATCTAGTGTGACAAGAAGGTACAAAAAGAGAGGGTATAGAAGAGATGCAGTTTGAGCTGATCATGGCCTCGACCAAGCATCCAGATTTCAAAGGTGCTGTGAAACAAAACCAGCAGGACTCAGGAAGAGCCCGGAGGTGAGGGTGCCGGGGATGCCAAGGACTTGTCTGCGCGGGGAGCCGCTGGCAGGGCTGGGAGAGACTCGGGAGAGCCGGCGCTGTGCCCAGGCTCAATCCACTGTTCCAGACCTTCTCTTTGCATAGGGTTAACTGTATTTTATTTAGTTCCTCCCTGGGAGAGCTTTAGAGCAAACCCTAGTCTAATGAGGGCTCAAGAACAAAGCAGAGTATTGCTAGGTAGGGAGTAACTAAATAAAAATGCATAGAAGAATGCGCTGCAAAGCTATATTAAAACTGCATTGTAAACGGATTTGACTTCACAGAAATCGTGTAATTTTACCAGCATGATTAAAGTGACAGAAGACAATAATCAAAGGCAGCAAATGGAATCACTTGGTGTTTCTAAATGCAAAACTCTATTTAAGGTATAAAACCTGACAGGTTTTCCAGTGAGACTTGCATTAAATGTTCTTTATGTCAAACAAAGCATTATCAAGTGTTTTGAATATTTATTAGTTTTTACCCCTTAATTTAATCAAGCAGTTTATTAGCCTCAAGGTTTAGCCAAGTTGCTTTTCAACTTGAATTGCTGCTCAGATGGTTATTTTGGAAAGTTTGGAATGTTAGTACCACACCAGCATTATTGTGTTTGCTATTTAAGTGTTGTTTCCAGACTACGTTAACACTGAAATGCAGAGAAAGTGGGGTATGTGTTCCTAGGCTAGTGATTCTTTATTATCAAGTCTGACTGGTGTGTTTACAGTGAATATTAATTACACTTCCAAGTACGAATATGCCAGAACTTGAAAGTGTTTAGGATCTGACAGGTCTCCCAGCTGAAAGCAACAGTCTAATATAATTTTCCTGGGTTTGGGGGATTTTAAGCCACGTGAATGCTGAGAAATTACCGTGAGTTGTTTGGCTCAATTCTCCTTTGCAGCCAGCCCATGCTGAGCGAGGTGATGGCGAGCAGCCCGGAGCTGCTTACAGCTCCCTCTTCCTGCACTGGTTCAGAGTCCCACATGCCACACCAGGACACGTTGAGCAACAAACGTCCTCGAGCAGAGCGTGGAGCCAGCACCTCCCAGTCTACCACACTGCCAGGTTAGGGGATGGCTGGCACAGGAGCAGCCCCTTCTCTGCAGCCCAAATATTTTCTGCCTTGATCTCCTCCCGTGTCAGAGGTGTTTCCCCAGGATATTTATGAGCAGCATGCGTCCCCTTCCCTGCCAGTACCTAATTTCACGCAAAACCAGGACCCATCGTACCTACTTACCTGAGACTCTCTCCGTGCTTAGAAATTGTCAAACAAAAATAGACATGGGCAATGGGTATATTATTACTCTATCTTAAGGAGAGGATGAGCACAAATGCACAGGGCATTTGAGTTTCATAAGGATTCTAGAAGTCACCTGTAGCATCAGAATCACAAGGCTGACACACTAATTTGTTAATATAATTTTAAAATTAATGTGTTTGCATCTGATTTTGAGTGTTCTCGAACTGACCTTAGTGAATGGCGCAGTTGTCATCGTAGAAGTGAGCAACTTTCTCTCGTAGCCAGGAGTCAGATCTTCTCAGCACTAAAATATAACAGAAACATTGAGTCAGGATGACAGTTTGTTGTTTCCTCTAACAAAGAATAACAAGTGAAAAATGGGCAGAAAGAGCCATTTCAGCCTGTTCAGGAATCAACATCAGGTACAAAAATAAAGGACCTCTTCAGCCCTGAGAGAGCAGCATCGGGTTCACGGGAGACAGTGTTACAGTTTCTGTTGGCTGTCTCTGCAGATCTTTACTGACCCACTGGCACTGATGTCAAAACAGCAGCACAACTGGCCTTGCATTCACACTTCCCGTCTCCTCCCCAGGAAGATGTCACCCTTCTCAGAGGTGACTGGAGAATTTAGCCAATGTGAAATCTACCAGGAAAAAAGCTTTTCTACCAAATCATGAGCCAAAAATTGTTTTGTGAAAGGCAAAAAACTGCATCTTTGAAAAGATCTGTTTACCTTTCCCGTGAGATCTAAATGTTGTCCAGAAGTCGTGGATGGAGAAAGGCTGTGTACATCCCACCTGGCTATCTGCTCCCTTTTCTGGGTGACTGGACAGATCTTCCCCCCTATTTCCTACAACAACCACAAGAAGTTGAAGGCTCATGGTAGCTCTTGAAGGCTTTTTGTGGTACTTCACAGTAAAATCAGCAGCTAGGTTGTCCACCTCTCCTTTCAGTCTAGCAAGGAGCACCCTGCTCGTGAGCAGTGATCTTGGCTGGTGGGAATCACTTTTGGAGTAAAGTGATTTTCCTTGGCTAAACACAAGTAGCTCCATTAGCTGCCATACACAGTGCTTGACTCTAGGCAGTGCTGCCACAAGGTGCACTGCTGTTAAGAAGTTGGGAAGGTAGGGAAAGAGTCCTTTGAAGAAATGGGAGATGCGTCATTAGTCCTGCAGGACAAGGAACTCCTGGATGCTGTCCAAAATCTGCTGCAGGATGCTGTCTGCTGCTCAGCATCACTGCACTGACACCAGAGCTGGAGCCTCTGTGAGAGAGAGGGTGCAGTATCTGAATGCATTTATCAGCGTACGCCTGGGACAGGGGCTGTACCAGGCTGCTCTGAGGCTGGGTTTCAGTGAAACTCTGTGCACTTTGCCACTGTGCTGGGCAGTTAACACCCTGTAACTACTCTTGTGCCTGTTTCACTGAAATGTGCCTCTTCTGGGTAGGTCTAGGAGGATTCTTGTCTGCATCTGCCTTTGGTGACTTACCAAAATGAGCAGCATGGAAATGTTTTCTTGCAGCTCCTGTGGCACCTCCCTGGTGAGGTCCCTTGTGGGCTGAATTCTTCCAGTTCATATTTCATGTTTCGTTTTTGGAAATCATCACAGTAGGCTTTTATATCTACAATGCAAGGGTGGAGATGCCTATGTCAGTGTTACCTGGGCATCCTCAGCATCCTGTGTAGACAATCCTGAGCCAGGCATCACTTCCAGTCTGGTCGCAGACAGACAGTTCTCTGAACAGTATATAAAACCTGAATGAGAAAGTTGTGTGTTGAGTCCATTACCTTGCCCAAGCACATGCTTTAGAGAACTGGACCCTCATGCTGTGAGTCATTCATACTTTGTTCCACATTTTGCAAAATCCTCTTCCCTCCCTAAATACATGGTCAAATTCCTTAGCGGTGCCCAAGCCACTCAGTGCGGAATGGTCAGCTGTCCCGTTACAGGACCCAGAGTGGGTCAGGACAGTGGGGCAGGCTGTGCTGGTGGTAGCTGGTCTGGGGCTGCATTTGATGCGGGGGGCTAATAGAGGACTGTGGGAGAGGTAGAGGTGGCATAATCCTGGTTTTGTTTGCTTTATGGCATTACAGTTTTGGCCTGGGGGTGCAGGACCATTTGTGATTCAGGATACTGTCAGCCTACTGCAAAGGCCAGAGAAGTCAGTCGGAAAGACTTCCGTCAATGTAAAGGGCTTTTCATCCAGCCTTAGGAGCACTGTACCTCTCTCCAGTATCCAGAAAGGAAAGACTGAGACTTTGCATCGCTGTACCACCTCTTCTCGGTTTTACTGTTGAGTTTTCTTAGCACATAATCACTTGATTGAACTTACAAATAATGTTATTTTATATTTTATAGTGATCATGAACACAGATATTCTAAAACTTGTTTTGCAGGACCTACTGAAAAAAGCTGGAGACTTTCCATTGCCTTCAGCGAGCACTGGATGCTCCTGTTCACTCTACAGCATTACACCGTTCCTTAGCATTGCATGTTTTCATTTGCTTAAAAAAAAAGATACCTGGGACCAGCAGAGATGCCCCGTGAGCACTGGATAGGCCCCTGCCCACACCCTGAACACAGTTGGTGGACTGTGTTGCTCCAGTGTCCCTCACAAAGAAGTTTGGGGCAGGGGTTGTTTTTTAATTTAGGCCACTAATCCCTGTAGGTTTGAACTGAATCCATGCTGTGTAACCAGGGAGCTTCGCCAGTGGACAGAGAAGAGCAGTGACGGTTCAGCAGAGAATGCTGATTTTGGGAAGGGGGAAAAAACATTCTATCAGGGGCTGAGGCTTTGGGGCTGATGGTGCCTTACCTGAGGCCAGGTAGTGCAGCCAGTTCCCACGCCTCTTTGTCTGGCCTGTCCCAACTCCGGTTGTTTGCAGCAGGCTTTCTATATGATTTCTTCTTTAATCTTCCTGTTGTTTTTCATCTTCCAGCTACTTCCCATGACTGTGTTTGTTGCCCTCGTTTCTCCCCACTTGCTCTTACCACTCCTTCCTCTGTGGCCTTCTCTGGTCCTTTTTTCTCCCTTAGTGGTGTGCATATTGTCCCCCTTAACAGTCATCAAAGAGATGTAACAGATTGGATGTCCCTTTTGTAAGGTGATAACCTTGCCCGTGTCACTGTGAATATTCATACGTCTCCAGGCTGTAGGCAGCCCTGGGGTGAAGGAGCGCCTCTCTGCTATTGGTGGTGGGTCTGTGGTGACAAATTTGAACAGAGCTAACTGCTTTGGTTCAGTAATATCCAGCAGCAGCAGATTTTACAGGATAATTCCAAGCTGCCTTTTTGTACTGTGCATTGGTCTCTAATTCCCCCTTTTCCCTGAGTCCTGGAACAACAGCGCTGCCATTATTTTTCATGTAATTTTGGTGCCCATTTCTTGATTACTTCTTGTCATGCCCTTCTTTTGAGTCCAAATGATTCCAGTCATTTCACTCCCGTGGTTTTTGATTTTATTTCATTGCAGTGGTGGAGAACTGGCTTTTATGTCCAGGCATTGACCTACACCATACTCCACGTGTACTTGCAGCGCAGCTTTTCCATCTGTAAACAGGCCTAAGAGCCAGGAAAGCAAACGGCAGGTCTTTGCAGAGAGGAGCTGGTGCTGTGCCCGTGTTGCTCCTCTTCCCTTCAGGAGGCTGAAAGAGTCATTGTGGCCAGTGTAAGCAAACTGCCGGCTGCCTGCTTCCCCCTCTTATTCTTCTCTGGCTTGGTCTGGTGGGCACTGCTGCCTCCTTGGATCTGGGGGGGGCTGCACACACCCTTTGCCTCAGCATACTCTCATGCGTTCAAGCTGAAGTGGGCAGATCTGTCAGAAATCTGGTGAAAAGTTATTAAGGAGGATGGGCAGAAGATATCTCAACCAATGAACTGAAAATGGGATCAAATTGGGAATTTGAGTTGCCCAAAGCCCAGGAGAGGTGATGGACAAATGGCTAGGAAGAATTGTTTCTTTTCAGTTGGAGTACACAGCTGAGCTCCCAGCCAGCAGGTTGGTCACTACCTCCGAATAATTTACCAGGAGCCAAAGTATGCTTTAAATAGATGAATAATCACGAAAGGCAGTGAGCCTGAATTTCAGACTCAGCAAAGACAGGTGAGAAGTGAAGCTGAACTGACATCTCCATCTCATAACACATGTGCAAGAGGTGACAGCAAAGCCCGGGATCTTCTCTTCTGAGATCAGAAGTGAATATCTGAGGCCAAGAGTGAAGATCAGGACTCAGGACATCTTCTCTTACATCAGCGGGCTTTGTGTATTGCAACCAGTTGCTATCCAGAAGTAAAGCCTTCTGGCACTGAGTTTGTGGGATAATAAATGAAGGAATAATTCAGTGCAATGGAACTTCATGGTCAGCTCAAATAGATTCGGCACTAACTGAGTGTGGTTTTCTGTGTAGGTGTAAGACGAAGACAAAGTGTGTGGATACCTGTTGCCCTTGCACTCTTGCTGACAATACATAAGCCTAAGTAGGTCAAAGAGGAACAACACTAATTTTTAAAAGAGATCTATAAGCGTTTCTAGTTTCTCTCTCTCCCTCTTTTTTTTTTTCCAGGACTTTAATCTTTTATATGAAGAAGCAAAGTATTACCAGCTGCAGCCAATGATTAAGGAACTTGAGCGATGGAAACAAGAGAAGGAACAAAGGAAACATTTCCAGCCTTGTGACTGCTTGGTTGTAAGAGTGACTCCAGATTTAGGGGAGAGAATTGCATTGAGCGGGGAGAAAGCTTTAATAGAAGAGATCTTCCCGGAGACTGGGGATGTCATGTGCAACTCTGTAAACGCAGGCTGGAACCAGGACCCTACCCATGTTATTAGGTTTCCTTTGAACGGATACTGCCGGTTGAATTCAGTGCAGGTAATGGCCTTTCAGTGCTGGCTCATCTATTTGCTGGGCTGTTTTGTTACTATTTCTTGCTCAATTATATGCAAATTATTTGCTTGTGCCCAATTACCTTCAGTGCTTATACTGCAAGGAAACATTTTCTGCCTGGTGAGATCACAGTCTTTCAGGTTTTCCTAAGCCTAAGCAGAAAAACAGATTTAGATTTTTGTGTATGTTAGTGCCATGCTGGTCTCATAATGGTGTTATACTGATAAATGCTAATTTTTTCATCAATGTATAGCCTGCAGCAGGTTTTTTTTCCTCCAAAGTGCCCCCAGGAAGAAAGAGAGAGTTCCAAAAACTACAAAAAAAATCTCCACACCATTTTATAGAAAATGCAACAATGTGTAAATGCATAATTTATGTCTCACTCATAATTAAATGATGGTGCCTGCGGGATGGACTTAAAAAAATTGATCTCTGCACTTTTTTTTTTTCAAAAGGATGTTCTATAAAAATTGCCCAGAGTATTTTAAACAAAATGTATTTCATTTTATACTCAGAGTTTTGACATTAGGTTTAAAATTAAACATATGAAACAAAAGAAGATAACTGGACAGATAGGTGGGTGGTAGTGGAAACAAGTATGTGGCTTATGTTTAGGCAGCAGCCTTACGGGCAAGAAATGCCATTTCACAGGGGATCAGCGCCACTGCGGCCAAAGCTTTGGTGTTGAGGCTGTCCTTGGGCTGCAGAGAAGGAACAGTGTTGATGATGCTGTTAACTTGTGCCTTAATTAACACGGGTAAAACAGGGCTCTTGTTTTTTGCATGTATACCTTTAAAATACGCTGCAAATACTTGTATTAGGGAAAGTGAAATCATCCCGTAGGGGAGTGTTTCAAAGTTCCCATCCCCTGCAGACGGGCTGTGCCTGCACATGTTAACTGGGATGTGGGAAGTGCCTTAGCGGTCTTGATAAACTTCCCTGTGGGCAAATGCCCACAGAAGAGCTGGCCCATGGGGCAGGCTGGCCAGACAGGCTGGGGAGGGCAAGAACCTAGAGCACTTGCTTACCTGGGTTGTTGGTACACAGCAAGCTCGGGCACCTCCATCTCCCAAGGTGGCGGTTGACAACGTTTTCAGGAGACCTGCAGTTACCAGAATATGTAAAGGTGGATGGAGCCGTTCTAACACCCTGCACTTGACAGCCACCTCCCTCCTCAGGGCAGCGTTCCCTGGTGCACCGTGCACTCATGGACGCTTCTGTGCAAAACCATTCTAAACCCAGCTATTTTGGGTGATTTTTTGTTCAAGAGTCCCAAGTATTTTATTTGGTTGAACTTTAACAGGCTGATGGCTGTGGTTAATTTTGCACAATCCTTAGCAATTTCATGTTTGGCGAGGTTTAGAGTGAGCTGCCCCAAAAATAGAAGGCTGGGGGTGGGTCAGAGGCAGATCTGTTTGCTGGCAGAGGGAGCAGTGCTGAATTTGTCACTGTGCTGGGTGGAGATGGGAGCAGCTGCAGTTTAGCTAAGGTAAGTGGATAGGGAAGCGTGTGCGTGTCTCGGCCACACTGTCCGTGTGCTAGGAAGATGCATCAAAGAAATCAGAATAACTGAAACAATAAAGGGTCCCTGCGAGCCAGTGACAGGCTCAGTGCTGCAAGCAGCCAGTCAAAGCTCTGGATATCCGCATGGTTTAGCATTTGGCTCTGTTTTATCCAAAGAGCCGTACTGGTAGGAGACGTGTGCTTGTAGTAAAAGCTGAACGCTAATTATTGTTATTATTTGAATGTGTTTTGAATGCAGTCAAAATTCAGACAGATTCAAAGAGTCTCTTCACAAGTTCACGTTGTAAAAAAAAGTCTGTCAAAGAGTCTACAGTATAAATAATATTATTAAATTACATAATTTTACTAAATTACATCATTTTACTATGTAATTAATAGAAGGTGTTTTCAAACACTTTGTGGAAAATGATGCATTTCTGAGACCAAAGGCTGATGAAATCAGCAGCTAATTATCATTGGCTCTGGTGGACTCTGGTCAGCACATAGACACTGCCCTTCCCCTTCCCAGGGTTTTTTGGCAAAACTGTATTGAGTCAGAAGCTGGAAGTACAGCGCAGCAAACGCACAGACTTAAGGGAGTTGGGTCAGGAGGGCAGTGACTGGAAGAGCAGAGTCATTTCCAAAGAATCTCAGGGTGACACAGTAAGTCTGCCTGCTGCTTGCTGAGATACATCACTTTTGTCTCCCTATGGCCTGCTGAATATATTTGGTAGCACAATTGCAGTATTTATAAATTCTTTGGATATTTGGAAAGTGTTTCAGTTAAACATTTTGTGTTGATAACTGTGTATATAAAACAAAGAATGTCAATGTGGAGTAGGTAGCGGTAGCCAAAAAAATACAGTAGCTCTCAGTTTAATGCCCATTTGTAATAATTACATATAGGTATAGAGTTTTCTTAAGACTGACAGTTTTTTCAGCTCCTCACAACAGGCTCTGGTGAGATACCTAAGCTTACCTTAGAGAAAATTCTGTGATGCTTGTATATGTTGAACATTGAGTCTTCATTATTAAGAATGTATTTGTTAGTATTCTGCAAAATTTAAATGAAATGCAATAAGTGAAAGTATCATGTTTCTATTTGGAAAACCTTCCAACAAAATCAGAAAAGTGATGATACCGAGGTTTTTACCTCTAGATTATAGCCTGCAGCCTAGTCCTTCGAGCACGTAGGTAGCAAAAACGAATCGCTTTGTTCTGCGTGCAGTGCTCTAAGGTGTAATGTCTACCTGGATCGTGTGTTTGCAGAGAGCTGGCTCAGTAAAGAAGACTCCTATGTTAACATGCAGCCTTCCTTAGCTTTGGACCGAGGCAAGCCAAGGGCACCCCTGTGCTTGTTCTGTCTTACAAGCAAACTGATTTTAAAAAGTTTTTAGCAAGGATTTTGAAGTCACATCTCTCTCTGAAATGTTACCTGTCCATCCTCTGTTTCACTGTGCTGTTAAATGGCTGTCCTTTCCTGTGGCTGGGCAGCCCCTCCTCTTCATCTGACCAGGTCTAGGAACAGGATACGTAATACAGTCAAAATGCACTCCAGCAGTCTGGTGATGTTTTACTCCTGCTTCCCTCTCAAACTCCCAGCTTCCTCTTTGAACAGGAACAAGTGTTAGTGTCTGATCCCCATTTCTGTCCTACAGGCTGCATACAGCCTGGACAAGTAACAGAGTTGTAAGCGCTCTCGCTCTCCCTGTGAGATTTGGCAGGTGCAACTTTCTGAGGACATAAGTCCCTGTGTCCCAAGGCCAGGCAGAGCTCCTCAGGCAAGCTGATTTCCAGCAGATTTGGTATGGCTTAGGCAAAGCTGCACTAGAGGAGCTCCAAACCATGGATTAAAACACAGATGGGTAACACAGGCGACCTCAAAGGCGTGTTCCCATGAATTAAACCAGCAAATGCTGCTGCCACTGTGGTTTGCATTGCACTAAGAGACCACTTTGGGGACAGTTCTGAGATCAGTTACCTTTAATAACGGCTCCAAACCGATGTTTCTGGAGAAGGCAAAGGCAACATCCAGGCAAAAGAAATGGTGCACGGAGAAAGGCACCGTGGCCTCACATGGGTCTGTATGCGAGGGCAGCGGCCTGGTGTGCGGATCTCTAACACAGTCAGCTTGGGCCTTAAAACATCAGACTTTAAAGTACTACTGCAGTAGCTGTAACTGCGGAACAATAAAACTGAAAAAGAGTTAATTTTTTTTCTGTAACATAAAGCCATGGAAGCATATGAGCTGACTCGGTCTGAAGGTGGGTGTATTGCTTAGACACTTCCCTTGGCTGAGGGAACAAGTTTTTAGATAGCTTAGTCCCTGCGGTTGTGGGGCAGGCGGCTGTCACACGGGGATGCTGGTGTTACCAAGTTCATCAGTTCAGTAAATCATCAGGTTCACGTCCCAGCACAGTGGGCCCACGTGCTGTAGCAGTGGAAGCGGTACCTTGGGCTTGCAGAACCGTACAGGCTGCTCCCCTTGATGGCCTTGGTCGGTAAAGAAAACAACAGGAACCATTTTTCCAGCCTGCTGCCCTGGACTCAGAAGAGCTGCCAGTGGCAGGGAGGGAGCACGGCAACTCCTCCAGTGGATCTTGCATCCGCTCTCACTAACACTGAGAAAAGTCTGAGTGCGTCCTGCTCTGCTGGGAAACTGTATGTCAACATGCTCACGCATGTGGAAACATGGCTCCGGTCAGATTGCCAGGGTTGGTATATCCTAGGGTAACGTGCTGTGTGACAGTCTCAGAAATTACAGATGCCTCTGGGTTCCTTAAATTCATGCATCTGAATTGCACCAACGTCTCTTTAGGAGAAAGAGAAAAATACATATTTCGGCAATACAAATTAACCTCTTTCTTGGGCCAGAACATTTCCCTATTGCCTATGTCTTGGCTCTGCATCCCATCCCTGCCATGCTTTGCTAAAAGCAGTGCTCCCTTCCACGGGGGGAAAATCACAGCTGTGATTTCCATGAAGATCTGGTGGAAGCGTCACTCACGACTCAATAGGTTTCCATCTGCCAAGGAGGAGCTGAGAAATGTTTTCAGCCCCTTTCTGTAAGATTATTCATATTACTAATGAATAACGGGCACTTCTTATTACAACTTAAACCCGGTGTTGCTTTCTGTAAGCAGTAAGAGATAGCATCAATATCACCACAGTCCAGTGTTTTACTATATAATGGACTAAGCTGCTCTGCAGAGTGCTTATTTGTTTGATTAATTTTTGTTTTCTACAGAGGTTTGCTGAGAGCAAGACTTTAATCACAGTGTAGTCATTTAAGAATAAGTTATAGAATTATAGCTGAATAATATTAATTCAACGAGGACTCGAAAGACTAAATCCAGCATTTAGATCCAGTGCTGCTGAATGCTTTTATCTCTTAAAATTTGCTAAATATCAATCTGCTTTTTTCCCCACATTGCAGGTGCTCGAAAGATTATTTCAGAAGGGATTTAACGTGGCAGCTTCATGCGGTGGTGGGGTGGATTCCTCTCAGTTCAGTGAATACGTGCTGTGTCGCGAAGACAGACGACCACAACCTACCCCAACAATCAGAATAAAACAGGAGCCCCTGGACTAGACCCCACCCATACTCCTTTGTAACCATAGAAGTGTTTAATAGTCCCTTATGTGAAACTCTTAAGGATTTGCAAAACAGTATTAGCAAACAGATTCTGACTTGATGTTGCCGATTAGTGGTATTCTGAAACTACCTGTCACATAGCCAGCCATGAAATGCATTTGAGAAACCAGTTGTCCGTTTTTCACGATGAAATTCCTGAGCATGCTCAGCGTACCAGGCCTGCTGGGAACGAACAGCTGTGGTCGAGAAAAAGGCAAAGCTTCATAACCCCCCGACCCCAGGCTGGACTTCTGCAGAAAGACCAGTGAAAGCAATTTGACTAGATCAGCAGGAGAAACGGTTCTGACAGCCGTTCCAACGATACCCCGGTGCTGTGACGCGTGGAAGTGGGCGCCTCCGAGAGGAAGATGGTACACTAAAAACTGCACTGAGATCTCCCCTGACTGCCGCACCTCCGTCATATCAGACGAGCTTTACACCTCCATACATTCTGTGATTGTACTCACTTGTGCTAGCAAATGGCTTATTTTTATACAACATTTCCAACTGAAATATCTCTCTGTGGACAGAATCCAGAATCAGGAAAGGACCGATTCATAGTCAACTGGTGCTGTGTACTAAAAAAAAGCCCACACAAACAAAACAAAAGTTGACAAGGCCCATTATGGCAATATTTGCAAAAGTAGGGATCTGGAAGCACAAAATGAAATGCCACCCACCATCACACAAGGGTCACGTACCTGATGGGGAGCTGTAGTTCTCTTAAAGCCAGCCTTGTTTTGACTCAGAAACTGTTCCGTTTTGCATTGTCAAAGAAATGTGGTTCTGCCAAGAAAGGTCTGCTACCCCCTGTTACTCGCTCACTAACCACGTCATAAGCCCACACTGAGGAGAAAACGTTCAGAATTTGGACACACCTACTCTTTAAGGGTCTGGAATTTTTGCAAAAGATGATAAACCCCTCTACTGCCACTGTCCGATGAAAGCAGGCCACCTTTTCTTTAGGTTGGTTTTCCTCTATTATTTTAAACTATTGTTAACATACCGATTCCGTAGCTGCCCTCTATCTCTGTAATTCTCTCTTTAACGAAGCCCGCTGTCTGCAGGAGGTTACTGCCCCTGCCGTGGATCGGTATCGACTCTGACTTGCAGGGCTTCCTAACTCAGGAGACAGCACCGTGTTTGCAGGTGCAAGGTTATAAATAGCATTCTGCTAAATCCTGTTCATTGCTGTGTAGCTTGATCGGGTCCTCAATAACTAATTCACGTGTTAATCACAATTTAGTTTCTCCCACGTTAATTTATAGAATACTGTTGTAGATGCTGAATTTTAATTAAAATCTTTCTAGATGCATAAATATGGCCATACAGGACAAGGGACAGAGTATAACATGGTCAACAAGTCTTTAGTACCAAGTGATTACAATCAGGCAAATTAAAAAATAACGTTTAAGACTAATATTTTCAAAAGTGACGAGCTGTACTGACTGGCCAAGGTACAATCTAGGCAGGGGTCCAATTTTTGGAAAAGGGCTGGATACCTGTCCGTGGAAAATCAGACCTCTGGAGCTTTTCTCACCTTGGTTACCCAACGCAGAAATCTCTCCTGGAAATCTTAGCCGATCCGTGTTGGCCTGCTAAGTTAGCAGAACAGTTGAGCAAATCTGTCTGCTTTAAAAGAGTTGTAAAGTTATTTTATTTTGTGGTTTTATACTTGTACGACACTCTGAAGTTGCTAGGCATTGCCATATTTGAACGTATGGCACAACACTCACCTTTGTATGTAAGATATCTGTAGAATTGTATATTATACATTTAATATTGTAAAGAACTTAACGTATAATTGTCATGTATTTGTGTATGCACATTTCTTATACAGTACTTCATGCCATAAACATTTCTGTAAAGTAAATGATCAAAAAGAAGTAAGTAGGGTGGAACACTCACTGTATCTCCCACGCTGTTTGAAAGAGGTGAGAATTTTTGATTGCGTCTTCTCCAGCCTTTTGCTCCATTCAGCTTGATGTAGCCATGTCTTACAAAAAGAAAAAAAAAAAGTGTTTTATTTATTACTTTCAAACATTGAGTTCACTCTAAGTTCAAAGTATCCTTAAATAATCCTTTTAGCTTCTTGTTTCTATCCTATACACACTCCTGTCCTGCCCTCCTGAAGAGGGAGCGTTGGCAGTAGCGGCAGCTGAGCGCGCATCTGCCAGCGTGTCCTCCCCATTCGTTACTCTCCGTTCCTTACCCCTCGCCCAGGGGAGGAAGCGAACACCTCACGTTTACGTGTGAACCCAGGGGCCCAGCTCTGCCCCTGCACTCAGGCCAAGCCCCACCAGGGTCAGCAGAGGCCGTCTACAAGCGGGACCAGACGCGAGTTCCAGGCAGCTCTCACAAGCTTGGCTGCAGGATGATACTTTTAGCTCTGTTGTAGAACATTGGAAGCATTTGGGGTTTGCTGGTTTGCTCTTCTTCAGTTCGGTGGTTACTGTGGGGTTTTTTACTGCTCAGTAAAGCAGCTCCAGTACTTAGGGCATCATAAAGAGTTCCAGGCTGCACCAGCCGAGTTAAATGTGAACTTGAGATGGAAAGTTTGAGCCATGACATCACAACGTTGACTGCAAAATAGCACTAAGGCAAGGAAGACATGTGGAAACAATCACTTTGTTAGAAGAAATATGCCTTTAAATTAAAAAAAAAAGTTAAGCTAGGACATGTTCTTTTAGTTAGTAACTTCAGGTCACTTATTTAAAGTTTATTACAGTTTCATTTATATCTTTTTTAGTTATTTCCCTACACTTCTAGGCAGCAGCATCAGCAAAAACTGATTTGAATTTTGGCCTTAAACCATAGCAACATAACTTAATTAAGAACATTGCTCAGCATTGCTAAAACAGGTTTTAAAGCACCATAGAAACTGCAGTAAAGCTGCAGTGCGCAGCCAGCACACGGGTTTATTACGAAGGCCAAAAAGCAAATGTAGCCTGGGTTTTCGCCTAATTCCATGGAACAAAGTTGTTCCGATTCTCTGTGCTGAGCATTGAAACTGTGGTTTGAAGAACACGAGTCTTCGCTAGCACCTTCTGCGCACCCCCGCTGCACCACTGCGGTCCCACGCCTCGGACAGAAAGCGGAAGAGGGAATGTTCTGTTGTGCTTATTGGACTAACGGCTTTTGAGAGAGCGACTGTTGAGTGCGTTCATTCACTGCATTAATAGCATCGAGGTTTGCTGACAATTTTATTAGATGTTCGACAAAGGATAAGAATCAGCACAACAAAACATTGAAATATTTGGTTTTAATATTTCTTTGTGGGTATTCTGTTAATATTTTAATGCAAGATGTTTCTGAACAGTGCTTAAGAACTGCAAGACAATGTGAAATTCATGTTTGATAAATTAATACTGTATGTCACTCCATGTGTTACTTTAGTAAATTGTTTTATTTCTTTACAAAATAAGTACAAATAAGGGAGTATGTTTTCACACAAATTGGGGGTATTTACGAGTATGTACAGAAATCATCAAAATAACGTAATTCTAATAAACACAAGGCCTTTATAAACAATATGTACAAACTATCAATACATTTAAAACATAATTTTACACTTCCTGGCCTTAAATACCTTATGAATAATCTTTTGGCTAAATAGCAGCAGTATAAATTTTCTTCTGCTTTTCATAAACCTTAAAAAATAATTAAAACTTCCGTTTTTAAAACTATTGGACAAATAGTTCTATTTGTGCTTTCACTATGGTTTCCCATAAAAAAAAAAATTGCCTCAAAAAAGTGGCAAGCATAACATAGTAAAAATTGAGAAGATAAATAAGCAAATGTCTCCCATGGTTACTGGTAATACTGTTACGTGTGAAGAACCACCCGTGCCCACCTGCCTGCTTAACACTCCTGTCCGGTACCCAGTTAAAAGACTCACACTAACTTCATGTGGCTTCGGTGTGGGCCCCTTAAACTCCAATTCAGCAAAGCATTTAAAAAGCATTCATCCGACCTTTAAGTACTTAAAACTACTCACTATGGTTAAAGTCATGCACTTGTTCATGAGCCTCTCCGGACTGGAGTCCTCGGGTCCAATCGTCCAAGGCAAAGGCATAGCCAGTCCCTGCAGTGCTGCCCCCATCGCCCGATGCCACCGAGCTGCCAGGGCTCGCTCACCCCTGCTCACCTGATTCTCCAAGAGTGGAACCAGCCCCCAAAACCTACCTTTACAGTGACTTTTAAAATCCGTATAGAATACTCTCAAATCTTTACTGAACAATACTCTCTTTTAAAACCACCATTAAACCATACTCTCTGCAATAAATAAATTAAGGGTTTTTTTTTTTTTTTTTTAGAAAATAAAACCCAACTTCGATTCATGTTACTAACCAGTTGCTACAAATGTGCAAAAGGTTGAAGAGATTCAGAAAATAACTGGAAGCCAGTCAAGGTAACTCAACTGGGACCCAAACACACAGATTTCATACACTTAGAATTTGGTTCAGCAATGGCTCAGGAGATGAGCTGTTCAGTCGAAGCAAAAATCCTGAACATATAAAATCTGTGAGGGTGTGCAGTGGCTATTCTCTTAGCTGTGCAAACAACTGCAATTACAACTAATCTAAAATAACAACAGGTATCAGCACGGTTAGTCAGTGGAAACGGTGCTAGTAAAACTAAAAAGAAAACAAAACCAGCACCCTAAGTGAAGGTACGGGTTAACACCATGGTTAGGTCCCAATCCTTGCCGCGAGATGGTTTAGGTGAGCCGTTTGTGTAACTTCACCATCTCCTTCAGCCTTATCGAAAATGGCCAAATGAAGCAAGACTTTGACGTTGGTCGTATCTGTGGATTTAACATTTTTAAACCTTTTGCACATTTTTTGGTGTATTTTTTATAATTTTTTACATAAAGGGAATTTATTGCATGTGGCTGGCAATTTTACAGAACAAAATTACTGGAACGTTGACTTCTGAAAAAAATAGAAGGCACATTAAAATGACAGCTTTTCAATGCAAGTTGAGCTTCTGTATGGAGAAATCGGTACAATTCTTGGCTTTATTTAAGCAGAGCTCGATAGAGCAGGAGAGAATGGCTCGTTTCTCTTTCCTGTTCCATGTAGAAGATGAAGTCCCTGAGGTTTACGCGAGTTATTTTCTGTCGTGCATACTGCCTGGATGAAGGAGTCCCCAAGCCAGCCTGACTTGCACCAGACATGCCGAGGCCCTACAAAGAGAACACAGCAAAGTCAGAAGTCCTGCAATAGTGAAGAGTTTCCTTGTATGCTCAGGTTTACAACTACTAACTGATGGATTATTTTAAACATCTTAAATGGATTATTATGAGCCTAATTCTGAAAGTATTACTTTTTTTTTCATCCTCCCCCTCTCCCCCCCACCCCGTTCTTCTGAGTCTCCCCAGGTTAACCCGAGTAAAGAAACTCCAGTAAAAACCCACGTGAGGCCAGACCTTGTTCATATACAGCTCAGGATTAATGCTCCTGCTACAGCCATGTAGATGTATTTGACCAGTTTCATTTCAGGAGCTTTTTAAGGATGAAATGATTTGCAGCAGAAAAAGCCATCTTTAGTATATCGAACGTGTGCACCATCCTACTCCACATCCTGGGTCTGGGACTGAAAAAGGGTGAGTGGGGTATCAGGATGTTGCTACTGCAGTAACCGCCGCAGCTCCACATCCACGGGGACCCCGGTTCTCTCCTCTGGGTGTACTGAAGAGAAAGGCTCATTGGGGGAAGATACTGAACAATCTTGCTCAAACACACAACCCACGCTCAGCTGAGAGATAGAAAAATTAACTAGAAAAGAAAATCACAAAGACTCAGAGACTGTGTGATGATAGAGACAAACAGTAGTGTACTATTTCCTAAAGCAGTGTTAAATTTTCTGTTTGTTTTTTTCAATTGTTTCAGAGGTACCGAATTACCGAATACCTCATCCTGGCTTTCTACACAGAAAGAACATTCACAAACTGGGCCAGAGAACACTGTGATCTCAGTATTCAGCAACTGAAAGGACCAATCTCTGCAGTCTGGTTGAGTTTAAAACTGAAACCTGCTAGATGCATTCAACCCTTTTTTCTTTCTTAGGATACCACTGGTTTTGTTACTTCCAATTGATTTCTGACAAACTGTCCTAACTTGGAAAAATAGGTTTTAATATCTAAAAAGATTTAAATTATTTTTCAAACCTCTAAAGCAAAGTTTTCAATACTTTTAAAATCCCAAATTTACTTACTTCTGCTTTTAAATAATTTACCTTTCTTTCCTTGGGAAATTCTTATCCTAGGATCTTGATCTGTTAAAAACACAGCTAAGCTGATGCTACTACTGCAAGATGGCAGGGGGAGCATACACGGTATATCACGAGTACAGCATGGCACTGTTTCCTCTGCTGCTTTTCTCTCTGGGTACCAGCGGTCAGACTCCTTGCAGAACTATACCGTTCATGTTATTTCTCCTATATCTGATTATTAAATTACAGTAGCGGGACAAATCCTATTCTCTTGTAACCACAAACACAAAAGGCTTAATGTAGTGAAATGAATGTGGGTAAGCTTGCAGGCAAGAGAGGGAGAAGCCTACAACCTTTGAGCTCCCTGAGCATTTGATCCGAGGAATTCTGTTCTCCAGTACGGAGAAGTTTTGTTAATAGATTAATTGATTTACTACCTAACTTCACTGCCCATAGGAAAAGCATGTGCTGCAGCTGCAAGGGTTGCTCATCCATGCTGAAGCCAGACACATCCCCAGTGCGCAATCCATTTATTTAGCGGTGCTCTGAATGTAGCCTCTACGCTAAAGTGCTTTGCATTCCTAAAAGAATAACCCTTTAATCTCGTGCTCTTTACCTTCTGCAGGTCTGGAACTATAGCCTATCTTAAGCTGCCTCTTGCCTGCACTTGACCACACATCCACTTTGCCAGGGCTATTGCCGCTGTTTCAACTCTCCAACAAACCACCCTGTATAAACTTATTTAAATCAAGCTGAATCAAAAATATTTTACTTTCTTCTCTGTTCCCCATATGGTGCACCCCTTCCCCCTGCCCCAGACAGTACTTATTTCTGATTCATCCTGACTACAGCTCCTGAACAGTGACACAGACACCAGTAAGAAATGTGACCACCTTAAACTCATTAAAAAAATACCACCCTGAGCCCACCGGCCTAGACCTACCCTGCCCACGCTTACCAAACATTAATAGAAAAGCTGCTTAATTTTTAAATTTTTCTTCGTACAAAACCACTTCTCGAATCAGCTGAGGTGCATTTGCAGCAGATAACTGCTTTCTGTTTGGACAGAGTAGCTGGAATTAAGACGTGGTATGTCGTACTCATTGCATTTACCACTTGAGATACACTTTTACACAGGAAGGTTTAATGCAACATGTCATGTTATGATGTTAAGCTGTGCACATTCATAACGGCACTTGTGAGCCAATCAGTTACCTGATCACGCTCCGCAATTGTCTTACAAGGTGGAAAAAACCGTAAGAATCGTTTTAGAAAGTACAGAAGCACATCTGTAAAGTGACAGAACCGTAATTTTTATCTGTCAATATGAGCTCTAATTTAAAGACCAATTTGTTTGGTACTGCGTTGTACTCAAGAATTGTTCTGCAGATGCTATGTAAAAATGTAGACTACTAAATGCCACAATTTTTAAATTACATACATTAATGCAAGCATAGTTAAAATGAATTGCCAAGAGTAGTGAAATTGAAGTAATGCAGATTTTTCTCGAGAAAAATCCCATTTTTTATCAGCATGACAGACTTTTCATTAACCCAAACAAGTCCTCTGTTGTCTGTATCTATGGCAACGAGGAAGAGTTACAAAGATAAAAGCTCTAATAAAAAAAATAAAAGGTTGTAAATTGTTTCCTGGCCTGCCACACCCAAGCTATTACCAAATCACACCCACTCGAATATACATCAGTACTAGTTTTTGTACCAGTGAACTTGCAATTGTAATTTAAGGGACATTTAAGATGTTCCAGACTAGAAGAAAAACCATTTATGTAATGTATGTACGAACTCTTTGCACCTCCTCATTCTGAGACTGTGTACATACATGAGTGACAGCAACTTCTTATCCCCTCCCACCTCGCCCTCGCCTTTTCCCCACTGCTTCTTCTCCCTCGCTGCTTCAATCCTACTTTCTTGTAATACACCAAGGCGACCGGCGACTGCCTGGAACTTGGCAGCTGCAAATCCCACAGGACAGTGAGGAAGAGAGCAGGGAGCAAACAAATTCCTGTGTGCTCCACCTGTTCCTCGCAGGGCTACAGAGAGGTGAGCTACAATGGCGCTTTCCTGAGACCCACCCCCAGCTCCCACTTCCAGCCGGGACTGGAAAGAAAATCAACTCACGGAAAATAAACCACAGGAATTGGCAAAAACACCGCAGTGCCCCGCTCTCTGTCAACCTGTAATCCCAGACCCACCGAAACAGAGTCCATCTACCTTAATGGGCTTTAACGCACTTCAGACACGCACAGCTGATGTACATAGAACAACTGTGTGGGACCGTCAAGCTTAATTCAACTGTTGGAAGGTACCTAGCTTGAAATTATGGTTTAAGAAGAAGAAGCAGAGTAATTACTGGTTTGGTATGCACATTTTGAAGCAGATGTCAGATGTGACACAAGATTTGGGCCACCCATCTCAGCCCGTTTGCTATTTTCCTGATTGTCCCCCATGAGGAAACTCACGCTATTGGAAAAGCAGAATAAAACTGGTTCAAAATAAAATACTGACCAAAGACTTGGTAGATCACTAGGTAAATGTACGACAATCTGCCAAAGAAACACACTCTCATAGTGACAGGATAGAAATTAAAACAAATGGTCCTGTGCACAGAGACGCTAGTGAAGCCTCATCTCGGACACATGGCACCTTTCTCTGGTACTACCTACCACAATAAACCCAGCTCCTCTGCAGAGCGTTCATCACCTCTTACCTCCTCAGAAACGTTCTCAATCCGCTCTGCTGCCCTTCACCTCTCACAAATACTGCCCACCTCCCAAACTTCACCTTTTTCAAAACGGTCAGAACTACTCCATGGCTGGCTCTTCTCCCATCCTCACTTGCCAGCTAGGCAAGCATCATCCCACGGGGTGGATGACCCACCAGGCTGCATGTGCTCATTAGCCACACAGTAGACATTGCGGCCCCCAGCCAAACTTACCCCAAAGCTTGCTGAGCTCATCCTGCAGCTGTTTCCTCTCTGGCAAGACCAGCGTTGTCTCTCTTTTCTGTACCCAAGCCAACAGTTCACATGGAAGTTGTAGGGACTTAAAATCTCAAGCTCCTTCCTACCTCTGCCCCTCTTTCTGCTGGCCCTCACCCTCAGATTTGATCCGAATTTCTCAGAATGTTTAAAGGGTACTGGGGAAGAGGACTGAGACAGACACACCTCTTCTGAAATTTTCATGGACAAACTCCCCTACTAGTCGAAAGTAAAAATGTCTTTGCACATTAAATTACAAATAATTAGAGCAGCAGGTGTATGAAAATTAAACCAAGTAACTCTTACAAGTGTCTTGTTCCTTGCTCGAGATAGAAGTGCTTTCACATAAGAAAGCACAAGGAATACAAAATCTACACTTATTTTTATAATAATCATTTCTACTGTTGAACAATTAAATCAATTTTTTTTCACAAATATGTATACCTTCAGCTTTGAACTATAGAACCCTGGAAATACGATATTCTTCTCAGGAAACACAAAGGTAAGGGCAAACAGAAGATTGCATTTAATATTTTATCCATCCTTCCTTCACCAGAAAACAATTCAGTCCTGACATCACTCCTTTGAACACAGTCTTGAACTGCGGCGATTGCTTCTCCGTGACCCAGACAGACAAAGCAATAAGATAAAAGATGTGCTGGTTTTCTTCCCAGGCTACACGGCACATCCTCGTGGCAGACTTGCACTTCAAGCCAAAGTCTGAAAGTGGGAATCACACAGTAACAATTCAAAGCCAAGCTATCTATGGAGTAAAAAAATACCAGGAATTCTGTGTCTCCCGCCTCTGTGCACTGAAGAGGATGGGGAAGATAAGGTATATATTAGTCTGCTCTTCCGAATAAGAGGTCTTGGATCATAAGTAGTATTCTGGAGATATTCTGCAGCGATGATGTTTACTTGCATAAGTGCTATTAGATCTTTGGCTGAGTGGCACTTTGTACATGAAAACCAGGTATAACATTATGTATGATTAGCTGTCCCACCTAATTTAGGGTTTAAACTCAGCACCTACTGAGGCTAATAGTAATGATTTCACTGATTTAGATGAGAGCCGAAACATCCTTAAATGAGTATTCCCCTGAAGCACAGAAAAGTAAGTAATGACTGTTTGTCAGCGCCTCAAAGATTAACAATACTATGTGAAATATAATTATATCTACAAAAAGACTGTGCATCTTCATATGCACAATATGGTGGCTTTACAAGCGTCTTTAGAAAGATTCATCACCAAAAGCTATCATTTAGGCCTTCAGATCAGCATCAGTTACAGGGAGGATCGGATACCATCACTCCTTCAGAAGCTAGTTATTTTCATCTGCAAACATTTTTACCCTGCACTATTTCAGTGCAACTGTTCCTGCAGACTCCGTTTTGGCACGCGTTCGCTTGCTACACCCTCTTGGATGCAAATGCATCTCATTTCCCCTGGGCACATAAACACACACCTCACCCTGCAGACAAACATCAGAAAACCTGATTTGCACAAGTATTTACAGGTACTTCAAATACCAACACAATTGCAACATTTCAAAGACAGCATGCAGTAATTTTTATATTAAGAAATAATAAAAGGAAGGTAAATCATACTGAGACATGGATACAGGTAAAATTTTTTTCTTTAGATGTGATCACTTTAGTTTATAATTACATGATGTTATTTCAACCCAAAGAAATGGGCTGCCATTACAAGAAGAATGCTTTACATGTACCTGCTCATTGCCTTTACTACGTTAAGCGAAGTCACATATGCAAGTACCATTATAATTGAAAACCTGCTTTGTAAAACAGCATCACACCAAAAACTTCACTTGAGAGAACTCAGCATCTCTTAGCAGCTTGACCACCTATTCCTCCCTCAAAGGGAGCGTTCTCCCCCAAACTGAATGGGAGCAGGGACAAAGAGCAGGCTGTGCAGCATTTCGGTGAGAAACACTTGGCGAAGAGAAGTCTGTCCCAGTGGAAATAAACACCACAGATGAAGCGTAAGGCAGCTATGGGCTACGACATTTACCTGCTCAAGGGAGGTGGGTGTTCAACTGCCCAGCCCTCAACACGTCATTCTAAGGAAGAAGCTAGACTGCAACTAATTTTAACATCTTAATTCATCCATGCAGATCTCTCATTAATGTGAGAAGGAAAACTCAAATTTTTCCTGCAGAGATACAGCTTAAGACACTTAATCTTTCAAAGATCTTTCTGTATCCTTCACTCCTCACTTGGTATGTGATGAAAACAGATGCCTTGTATCCTCTGACCTCTTGCAACACGTGACTTGCTCGGTGGTGCAGGCTCCAGGTCTTTGCATTTACTTTGTTCATGGACCTGCTCTTCACTGCAGCTATAGATCTTGCCAACATCTTTATCCACAAACATCTCATACCTACCACAATTCACTGCCTTACTTGGACTTAAAAGCAATGACAATTGCACCTGATTAAGAACTGAGTTTAGGCTGCATTCTTGCTGTGATAATTGTAAGTGGAATGTTCTATTTATCCTGTTTTCATCATACACATACATTTCCATTTTGCTTGGAATGTTTCTCCTCCCATGCTCGCTTTCCAAATGTTTAATCAAGTGCTGCTCCCTTTGAAATACTAATCCTGCCGAATTTTTTAATTGTTATTTTTAAAGCATTGTAGTGCTTTTCCCTTATCATCTTTCAATATTAGCAAGAGAGGTTTTTTGGATGTTCTGGTATTTTTTTTTTTCCTAAAGGAGGTGCCCATCTTATTCCAGCCCAGTCATCCTGTACATCCCTATATTCTCTCTCACTGGGAGTCAAGAAACGTCAAACCAACACTGGGAGAAGCCCTACAGCCTGAATTGCAGGATTCACGTTTTCCTTGAATCCTATCTGAATCCCATCTGAATTTTCTCTTGTGGTAATCCTTGATACTAGTTCAAAACCATCTCAGTTTTACATAACGGGTGGCTCTTTCTTTTCTAAACTGTATGATTGTGACTTCCATTTAATCAGAAACTTAAAATAATTAAAACATTCTTGACATTCATCAATCTCTAGATACATAACTGTAGAATTTAATTGTTTCACTAATTAAAACATACATAATTGCGATCTAGTAAAGGTTGCTTTTTTGTTCTATCTCTTACTAAAGACATACTGAGCCGAACAGCTGTAGGGGACAGGGTAACTGCGGGCGACTAGATTCATCCATAGCTGGTTTCAATGAAGAAAAAATCAGCACTAAGTGCATCGTGGCACTTCATGTGCCGGCTGTATCTCAACTATTTAAGGAGAGGCGCAGATATCATGCAGCTGTTTCATATATCGCCAATCTTCGCGTGAGACAGAAAGAAAAGTATCTAAATCTTAACACTTGTGGGGAAAAAGAAAAAATCTTTCAAATGCAAAATCTAAAAATCAATACTTCGTCAACTCTTGAGAGCTTGAACTGCCTTCACTCATCTCAACCGACTTTCAGCTCTTAAGCCTAATTATGATATATAACACCCAGACTTTAAAATAATGATGTTTGCAACTGTTGGCCATCTTGCGCACTCCCAGCAATTGTGCAAGTGCCAGTCAAGTGACTTTAGGCACCACTTGCCAAACAAAGGGCAAAAATAGCCACAGTTCTACCTGCTCTTGGCATGTTTTATTCCCATGTAACATGGCTCATAGATTAGTCACCACCTACGAACAGCGGTATAAACCTTTCCCTATAATGACCAGAGGCTCCTCCGTGGATTGAGGGTAGTATATGGCCCTAATTCGAAGAGCCAGCCCATTAAATAAAACAAAACAAAGCAGGCTATGCTGTTATCTCTGGATTGAGCGGCAATAAAATTAAGCCGTAAATGCTAATACCTTCGGCTTGCAGGATAAGCACATTGTCAGAACACAGTCCAGCGCAAAGGAAACAAGACATTAACATTTGTAAATAGAATGTGGAAGACGGCTAACACTCCTCCTATTACTGCAAATATCGTGGAATATAATTAAGGCCCAGTGCATTTCAGACATTAGGGAGAGATGACAGAGTTCAGCAGGGAGAAGTCGTGGAATCATTTAGCCACTCATTTCTTGATTTCTTAACATCTCTGTTTCTTACAGTCAAGTCTCACTCCTGACTCTTTTTAAGTCAGGGGTTTTGTTTGTTCAGAAAATAGTTGAAAAACTTAAATCCGATTGGCACAAATCACTCTTGGAAGAATGGCTCCAAAAAGGAAACAGAGTGGGTTTTCTTTCCTACAGACACCAGTAAGCTTATAGGAGCCCCCACTTGAACACATTCTTTCGACTCCCATCCTACATTACACCGGCAGTCCCTAGCACACCACGGTCACCACATCCTGTTTACCATGCTGTACTCTTTCTCCAGTCCCTTTCTAACTCCCCCGCCTCTCTTCCACACCAGCATCACTTCTTCAGGACTCAGAGCAGATACCCTTCATGCCCTGCACGTCTCCACCACCCTTCATCACGGTCTGTCTGACTGACTGCAATCTAATCTGCTGCCAAACTTCAAATTGCTCCAGCGTACACACTTCCATCGTCTGTCTTCAAAAAAAAAACAAAACAACTTTCTGCTTCATACTGTCCTCTAACCTCTTAATGTCAATCCAGGTTTTTCCCTTCTCCATAATCAGATAAAATACAGACAAGCCTTATGTAAAAAGCAGTTTAATTTATGAGAACTACACTGACAATTTACACATTGTTCTAACATTTTAAAAACCCCGTAACATCCCCTCTTCTTTCGTGAATTCCCAAATCCTTATCTTCCTCCAACCCATTTCACCAGAAAGCAAACAACCAAAATTTTTAAAGACATTTATATTTAACACAGTCAACAACAGAGAACAAACCTTGAATTTCAAACTAAGCCATTGGTGGGGGCGGGGGCGGGGTGGTGGAATCTTACTTGTTTTTTGTAAAGTTAACCCTTTCACATTCTCGCAA
The DNA here is from genome assembly GCA_009769605.1 of Bucorvus abyssinicus. Taxonomy (NCBI): domain Eukaryota; kingdom Metazoa; phylum Chordata; class Aves; order Bucerotiformes; family Bucorvidae; genus Bucorvus; species Bucorvus abyssinicus. Next base: position 11,912,432 of record CM020040.1, read on the forward strand.
TTATCCCAGATCTACCTTTTTATAAAGTGGGGTTAAATGCATCACAATAACTTCCAAAAAGATCCTTTAACCAGCTGTATCTTCCTGTAACAAAATAACTGACCCATATAAATAGCTAAAAAAAAAAAAAAGTATCTCTTCAGTCTACAGATGAACATAGAGGAGACATGGTAACGTAAAAACCCTTTTTTTTTTTTTTCAGATGCTAAAGCTCTACTCTTAGTTATCTCATTAACTTCTCATCTTTACTGTCCTGATAAGTTTGGACACCACTCAGACTACCTCAAGAAAAGAATAATTAACAAATAAATATCACAACTGTCACCACATTTCCTTTATTAGAAAACCCCCCAATATATATAGTTATTAATTAAATTAAAAACCTGACAGTGAAAATCAAAGTCTCCATTACGAACACCTCTTATTAAAACAGATATTATATGATAGAAAATAAGTCTAAGACAGACACAAAATCACCTAATGCCATGAGTCATCTGATACATATTGAAGAGCCATTTCTAATAGGTCCCAACAGTTGACAATGATCAATGCATAAATTGACAAGTCTCTCATATCTAATTACTCCCAAAATAAAATAAACAAGAATATTACATTAAAAAAAGAGGGTTGCAACCACAGAAGAAAAACCCTTCCCAAAGTACTAGCCAAAACCAGAGGCCTGAGGTGATGGTTTTTTGGTGGTTTTTTTTTTTTTTTTGGGGGGGGGGTGGGCGTTGTTTTTTGTTTTGGTTTGGTTTTGGCAAAGTTAAACGAAAGGCAGTGGAGTGCAGTATATTCACCGTCTTTGCAAGGGAGCTGGCACAACCAATCGTCAGCAATGTGAGAACTCAAACAGATGACAGAAGAGGGCAACTGAGCAGACAAGCGCCAATGTACACATGCACACACACTGAAGAGGATTACTAAATTAATTAGAGGGGCAAGTGAAAAAACAGCACAGAATTCAGAATGTGCTCAATAATATGGAATGATGCTGCTGGCCTATTTTTACCACTGGCAGTAAGAGAGGAGGAACAGCTAGCTCTAGTAGGAGCAAGTGCATTATGATACAACACAACATGAGCATTATAAAATGCGAGATGAATCTCAAGCCCAGAGGCTCTTTAGCACCACTCCAAATCACAACTCTCTGCCTTCATTTTTCTTCTTTGCTACCATTCCACTTCTTCTCCCACTACTTCTGACTTGATTAACCCTTTTTTCTCTTTCTCGCCTTCTACCTTCCTATTTTCATGGTATCACAACCGAGTCTTTAAAAAGCATCTGAGTAGTAACAGCAGACGTTATAGCTCAGCAATCGGATTTTCTGAAGCACTGTAACCCAGCGAAGCTCCAGTTGTTTCCAGTGAGGAATTTATCACTTCACTGGCACCTTAATTATATAGCATACTCTTTTGAAAACCTGCCCCTTGATTAAAAGTTACAAAATGATAAATCAAATCATAACCTAGTTTTAATGGTCTGGATTCAAGTGCTGTAAATTTGTTTTTTCTTTATATACTTTCCCCAGAAATTCAAGTATAATGAGCCTGAAACAGATCCTGAAATACAAGCTTCATTTTAGCTTTTTGGGCATTAGTCGCACGCTATGCCTAGTTTTTTGTATCCCTTTCAGGAAAAGTGAGTTCTGTTGTGCAGTTTAACCAGTTGCGGCTTTCTCATTAACCTGGCCTGAAATGATGAAATACATTTTTCAAGAGCTTTTTTGGTCTTTCTAAATACTTGTGTTAAGATGACTGAGTACATATAATGTGCTACCTGAACGCGCGCAGCAGTAACATATGGTACAGTAGGTTATAACTATTTTACCATCTGTTCTATCTGAACTCTAACCTTGATAATCCCATATCAGCTTTTCCCACTAACTGCCACAGTTCTTAGATCTTGGCTTCTACTTACCCTTTTAAAATTAAATTGCAGCAAAATGCACAGCCAGATTATACGCTGCTTTTCAGAAGCCTTCGCTGCTCCCCAGGTGATTTGCTTTGGTCAGGATCTTGAACAATTAATCCCTTCAGAACTACAGGATTTTTTTCCCTAGTTAGTAAGACAAATCAGTAACCAGAACATCCTTTATTCTGAAAAATACTGCTGCATATCCTGCCATATTCTTTACATAGTCATTTCTAACACACTCTTAATTAGCAAAGTGCATCCCCTTCAGTGCAAAGGTTTTTAGCAATGTTCCCCACAGTGCTGGACACAGTCGCCGTCTAACCAACTGACACTATGAAGCAGACTGGGTCTAACTTCGTTACAGACACATTACTGTAACGCCTGACCATCTTGCTATTCTGTGTGCTCCCAAACCCTAAGCAGTGGCGTCACTGAAAAATAAAATGTTAATTTGATGGCAATAAAGGTAAGTTCTCCCCACAGTTCAGAAAACTGGACAGATTCTCTAAATCAAGAGAGGATGTTTGAAACTTTTATTATTATTGGGCTTGGTTGGTTGCTTTGGGGCAGGGGGGCAGTGGTGTTGGTTGGCTTGGTGTTTTTTTTTTTCAGACTTGCATCCCACGTGATCAAGTTCTATTTCATATAGATGTTGGAGTTTGAAAGTCTACGCTGTAATTCAAGGGATTGCTAGAACAGCTCATCTGGTGGACTGCTTTCAAATTTACAGTCTGCCTTGTTTACAAAAACTCAAGGAATAGCTACGCAATAATTAAAATCCATGAAAGACCGTGGCTTTAGTATAATTTACACATACCCATACAAAACTTTACATACACACAGATATATGGAAACATAAACATATATTTAATAAATAGTAATGACAACCACAAGAACATATGCACCTCTAGTTTTTATGATATGTAAATAAAGCATTAGCACTTGACAGCACTAGTTCTTATGGATGATGAAATTGGAGAAAGAATCAAATATGGTGAACACCAATTACTGTTGTACAATATCTAAACTCAAAATATTAAATCATAACAGCTCAGTAAACTTCTCTGACTCATTATCAACTGAACCAGACTGAAATGCCTACACAATGAAAACTGCATTTGTAAAAGAATACCTTTGTAAAATGATTCAACTTGGAAAATTCATACAATCTCTTGTCATTAAAAGTATTTGTATCTTCTCCATTTTGAAATACTGTATCATTTCTACAAACATTGTTTCCCTTCTGATTTTGCTTAGTATCTGAACAAAAGGGAAATTCGATTTTCTGAATGTGCGAAGAAATCAGTTCATGAGATAATAATTTTGCTTTTTCACACATGAGTAGTTTAAATATGTTATTCAATGTTATCTTGAGGCACAAACATAAGGCATGTAGGTTAGAGAAGTCAAAACTACACACTAGTCTGCTACCTCAAATGTCTTTCAAAATATGCAACTGAAGGATATAACGGCAGCTATCGTTTAATTAAAGAATATTGAATTTAGTTGTAAACAGGGTCCTATTACACAATTAGCATACAGTGACTAGACAAATATACAGAATCCCTGAATATACATATATAATTCCATACATGTTTTCCAACTACACCAAGGCATCTGTATTTTATAGCTCTACTTGGAGGAAGAGAATTACTTATTTTCTTTTGGAGTTTATACTAAAACAGCCTCTTTCTTCCCTGTACAATGCAAGAGAAATTAAGGCTTTAACAGATAACAACTGGAGTTTACACTTCACTTTTCCTCTCCAAATACTTGAGGACATTAGCTCCCCCATTCCCTTCTCTTTTGCATTCAAATATTTCCACTTCTGCATAAAAATTACTTTTTATTATGCAGTTTCGAAGACTTTCCGAGGTTGGCACCCCAGGAGCATAATCCCGATTCACAAAACAAAAACATCTAATTACCCCAGCTGCATAATTCATTGGCCCATAAATAAAAGTTGGCCAACCCATGATCTTATCTGACAGACTCTAGGGAGCAGTGGGAATCTTGCTATGGGAGAAACGTTGGGCAGGGCTGGCGGCAGCCGCTGAGCTTTGCAATGGGAGGACAAGCGCTCCGCTTGGGCGTCGTGGTCTGGCCAAGGAGAGCGAGGGCAAAGGACAGGATGCCATCTTGCAGCCTGGACCTTGCGCACCTGCAGGCAGTTAGTCCTGTCTTTGGTCGCTCAGTCTGTTTGCAGGCGAATCATTTTAACAAGGGGTTTCTACCCGAGCTGTGATCCTCCACAGCTTCACACACTGCAATAAGCCACACGCACTTTGTGATTAACTGAATTGCAGTAGTAATGAGCAGGAGAAAATACCTGAATTGGCAATACTGTAAGTATACACTACAGGTTTGCTTCAATCGCACTGAGAGGCAAGACTGTAATTTGAAAATCAGACATTGCTCAGGTGACAAAAACAAAACAAACTTATCGAGTATTCCTTACTTTGCATCTGTTTTTCCTACAATGTTGATGAAAAGCTAGGTACATTCACACTGCTCCGGCAAACTTCCCAACAGAAACCTTTTAGACACTGTCTATACAGAATTTCTGCAGGTCCTGTTCGTTATTGCTTGTTTGTTTTAATTTACCAGAGTTGCTCCTAAGTTCCATCTAACCTTTGAAAAACAGCATCCCGTTTGTTTTCATGATCAAGTATCTGCCATTCACCAAACTACAAACAAAGACAGACACGGGCCACTCTCGGTGCCAGCTAGCAAAACTATGGTCTCACATTAATTTCAAATGAAATTATTTTAAAAGAACTATGAATTGAGTTCTAACATGTAACATTTTACCACACAGTAAACACTAAGCCGGGAAACATTTCAATTCTCAACAATCTTTTCATTCTGCATCATAACAAACATGAATGGCAGAGAGACTTGTCAACCCAGTGGCTAAGGCACCATTCATCCTTCAGCTCCCAGGTCTGCGCTGCAACCACTCGGCAATAGACTCACTTTCTCACTAGAAATGGCATCTTGGAGCTGAGAAACCTTCCTGACAAATACGTTTTTGAAACAGATGTATTTTTGCTAAACATTTTATCTTTGACAAAAGTCTATTTTGACAGAGAATGTCTCGTAGCAAATTCGTTTTCACCAGCTCTAATAACAAGGAGTTAGACTTTCAGGGCCTCAGTGGGGACAGTTGCTCAGACTGTGCCTTGCGGATTGAGATGAGGTCTCCCGGCTAGGGCAATGACCATTGCTGTAAATACAGTTAGAGTATGTCAATTACCCATCGCTCTATTCTAATTTACCCGTATGTACCCTAAAACAACAAGCTACAGGTCCTCTCTCACTGTGGCGTTAGGTAAGAATGGGACTTAAACCTGCCTCATCCTCCTCAGCTGGTCTTCACAGCTATGTCTGAATGACTCCTTCATGTACTTAAGTAGTAATTAACAACAGAAATGTTTGGAATAAACCAGTAAGGACAGGGCATTTGAAAAAGAGTTAACAGATGTCCTTAGCATTGCTGCTGGCCTAATAACATTGCCGCAGTAATTTATTTGATGTGGAGTTTATTTAGCTGCTACAAGCATATAGGGTTATAATAATCATAAGCAGGTTGCATTAAGCACAATACATCTTGGATATGTAACATAGTGTTAAAAATTATCCCAGAAACTGTATGCCTTGAAGATATTATATGTGCAATATCTCCTTCAATCTGATTGTGAAAAGCTAGGCAGAAAGCATCTTTCAGACTTAAAAATATTATTTAGAAAGTATAAAAAACAGGACTTCCTTTACAGATAATTTTGCCTATCTTTTGGGATCGCAAACATTCAATTCAAACATCAAATCCTGGCATACTTCAGTAAGCTATCAGCACAGCAGTGCTGCCTTTTTTCCTTTGAAAAATGAAAGAATTAAATTCAAAACAAACAACTTCAATTTAACACCAAACTACAGGATAACCAATCTTAAAAATGTCAAATTGTAATGGATCTTAATACCCATATAAAACACAAAAATAGTGGCATTGTTCCTTGGTAATGCATAGCAACCTTACAGAATTTCAGTGAAGGAGAAAGAAGGGAAAAACACCTTATTACTTCTAACTCCTGCGAGCCATTTTGGTCTCCAAAGGTTTTAGACTGCCTCAGGCCATGTGTCTGCAGTGTTTCGGGAAATGACTTGCCTTCGCACGAACACTGCTATGTTCTGCAGCACTGCTGCCCCCCAGCATCCCCGCTCAATTTCTATTTAACTCTTCCTTACCTGTATCAGCCTTTTTCCCCCTTTTTTGCAGCAAGATTTCAGAAAGGTTTTGCTTAAAAAAAACCCCCAAAAACACAATCCAAAACCCCCTCTGCTTTTTCTAACAAGTTTTCTCAGAAACAAACAGGAACAGAATTTATCTCTATAAATCTTTGAGAGAAAAAGGAAATAAATTTTAAACTAAAATATTTAGAAACAAAACTAATTCAGCCAGCAATCATCATGGAGCTCTGAAGTTTGATATTGCTCAAATGTTTGTCTCTTTTACCTCAGTTAACAACGAATAGTTGGAACACAAAAAAACATCCCCATCCCCATAGAAAACAATGGCACCACTAAAATTCTTCACCTATCACAGTATTTAGATTTTTAATTACACTCCCAGCACCACATTACAAGCTACTATTAAGTCCCTGGATAACACCTCATAACTATTAACTAATTTGTCTTAGCAGCAGTGTATCAAAATAGGAAATAACCCATCTAATATAGAGGGAAAGAGAAAGATGTAATCCCCCATATAATTTTTTAAACTCACTTAGCAGAGATGTTTTGTGTTTCCCTCTATTTTCTGCAAAGATTCAAGGCTATGCACTTCGAACTATTTTGCTTGATAGCTTTTTTAAAAACCTCTAGAAAATTCTTAGCCAAGGTCACTGCCGATTGACTCAAAATATGACAGTGTACGAGGCTACTAAAATATTCTGTTCATCTCAGAGGTTGAGTAAGCAGCTCTAACTAAGAGGAAAATCAATATAATACTTCACAGTGAGGAAGAAAATGGAAAATAGTTTAGCAGTTAAGTGGTTAATGCAATTCCTAAGTGTTCAGCAATCATTGCAATTTAGTGCCATTTCGATTATTACACAATAAACAGACCATGTTGTCTGGAAGCAAATTTTTATGAGTACAGCTGAAGGGGTTGCAACTTATTTAGCTGCTGAAACTCTAAGGGAAAGAACATTTCTGAATGCTAACACTACAGATCAGAAATATACAGGTACACTAGAAAGGTTATTTTTAGGTCACTACTATGGTAACTAACCACAGTGACCTTTAAAATTAGTATTCAGTTCAAGAAAAATGAAGTTCAGTAACATGTTCTTTAAACGGGATCATTTTAATAAACAATATTGCACATCCTTAGAGCAGAATGTTGTCACTTTTTACAGCTATTAATTTTACTTTTGTATCACAGCATCATAGTATAATGTATAAGAATATAATGATGCAGAACTGACTGAGAAAAACATCTAAACAGCCAGAAAACTGATTAAACTATCATTAATTTATGTTTAAAGAATTAAAAAAAAAAATAAGAATGGCTATATTTATTTTTGTGGAATAAAACTGCTGGCTGCAGAAGGGCAGTTTTTGCTATGACGTGAAGTCATGGAAACATTCAGAATAGGTATAGTTAAAATCATCTTACTCTGTCTCATTTTGCTGAAATACAAATTTCTAAGTGGATTTCAAAAGCAGATCCAGTTCTGCAATTTCTAAATTCAAATACAAACAGGCTAGAGTTATGTTCAGGGCAGATGAGGTAAATAGCACGAGATTAAGAATGTATGGTTGATGGCAGCAGGGGCTCAGTAAAGGAAACAGTATTTTGAAAAGTACCATTTGAATCCAACCTAGTAACGTTTACTTACTAGACAAAACTTCAATTAGAATCACAGTTTTAATAAATAATATATTACATGTCAGTCCATTAGGTAAGAAATGGAAATCAAATTTTGGCTGGTCGTAAAGGTGTGCTGGCCGTTACAGAGAATATACAAACAAGTAGCATGCTAAAACTCAGAAAGATCCAATTTACCCCATCAACTTAGAATCATCGAACACAGAACAGAACTGTTCTTATTTCATTAAGATTAATCTTAGCCATGTTTGACACAGCTTACAATGCTATATCAAATGGCTGACAGTAAGCCAAATACATTAAAAGTATGTTATTTATATATAGATATACGTTTATATGTGTGTATAGACACACACACAAGCATTTTAGTCTAAGTTAATACTGTAGACCTTTTCCAAATTTAGTCTCTTCCAGAAGAATAAAAAATTAATTTTAAAAAGGGAAAATCATATCTGCATTTTTTCAAGACTTAATATGCTTCTGAGTAACATTGCTCTTGAAATGACTTTTAGATGCCTGGATCACAATTTCTATGAAAAAGGCGGGGGAAAAGTCTCTACAGCTAGTGGGATTCTGGATCACCAGTAGAGTTTCCCCATGTTTCCTGAACACTGCATTATACTCACACCTCTGTGTTAGTCACAGGCAGGATAGACGGATGCCGGTCAGTTAGTAACTATATCCACCTTTAAGCCTTTTATCTGAAAATGAGCTCTCTTACAACATACACTGTACAAAGACACAGCAAGAGACAGGCACAATTAGCAATTTAACAAAAAACCAAAACCAAATAAAACAACCAACAAAGAAAAGAATGGATGATGAGGTGTACTAATATCCTCAATTTACAAGCAGGGAGCTCAGCGCAGCGGTTCGGAGTGAGCTGGTCCACTTCCTGGGGCCACCCAGCAAGCTGCAAGCCGGGCAAGTCCATCCAAACCTGTGCAGAGGACTATAAACACAGATAGGAAACCTAATCTTACACACACTGGCTCGAATGTTAATGTAAGTGTTTTCCAGGTTAAAAATTCAATTGAGAAAGCACAGAAATATACATCTAATCTGACCACGTTCAAAATTGGGCACCCAGGGCAAGCTGATTTCTCTCCATTGGTGCTAATGGAGCTACGCTAGCAGCCGTACTCCTTTTTTCCTACCTAATTAATACTTAAAATAGCTTCTCTTACAAAAAAAAAAAAAAAGGCAGTTTATAAACATGTAGTGACATGGCAACAGGATCTTGTTTCTAAAATATAAAGCAAAATCTTAAACTTCACTTTTCTGAAAATTTAAGACCTACTGGTTAGCCTCCACCATGTTTCCATGGGGTAATTTTGCTGATAGTAAATAATCAAACCTGTCATTTTTCTGAAAGCCAATCAAGACTAGAAGCATTCTTCTTGACATCTTTTCAGCCAAGATTGCTTAGAGCTGTTGGCCACCGAATGAGCTTATTTAAGGAATGGAAGGTTTTAAGTGTGCCAGCCAGATGGGAATGCTAAACAGGAATGGAACAAGCTAACAACAACAGGTAGACTGCCTGTATGTAAAAAATTTCCCCAAAATAAGTCTCTCATCAGCAAAGACCACCAGCAAAGACATTTGTTCTGCTGTACTGTATGTTACAATCTCCAAATGTGTTAAAAACAACCTGTCAGAACCTGGATCTATTTTCATTTTGCTACTTAGCTGGTAGTTACATAAACAAAACCAAACAACCAAAAAAGCTCATATAAGTAGTAATTCAAAGTAAGGTTCCACCAATATTATATTTTCCAGGCAGACATAATAAGAGAAACAGGAAGCAGAAATAATTACTGTCTGACACTAGGAAAAATGATGGTGCTTAACTACACAGATTTAGCTTTAAAATACAGATTTCACTGCAATACCATGGCTACATACAAGTATCCAGCTTTAAAAAGAAACCGCTAATTCAAAGGAGACAGTGGAGGGATTTTTTTTTTTGTGTATAAATACATATTCTTTTCATCTCTTTAGTGTGCAAATTTATTTAAAATACAATAAAATGACAGGCAGGTCTAAAGACCAAATACAAAATTATAAAAATGTCAAATGAACAAACTTTTTCACTCTGCAGTTTTTATTTTATTATTAGATGTTATTCCTAACTTGTTAAAATTGATCAAATAGAAAGCTGTGAATAGAGAAAAAATTAAGCCAACTAGAAAAGTGTGACTTGGATTTAATATTTTATAATTGCCAAGGGACATACTGAGATCAATGAATTTTTGCCCGAGATGAACGTCAGAAAGAGATGTACTTCAGTCTTTTAGGGAACATTGGTCTATTTAATTCTTGTGTCTGATGCATGTGAAATATGCCTGTCTTGGCCTTCTTTCTCGCCTTAAGGCTGTGCTGGAGGCAGACATTACCACTTTTAATAGGCCGCCATCTGAGGAATGGCAAGGGATCCAATAACCCATCGACTCTAATGGATTTGCCTGTTTATTCACTTACACCTTTTTTTGCAGCTAATTTTAGTTTTGCATGCTGAGTTGTTTCACTTTAAATTAAATGAATAGAAACAAAGGGGAAAAGACTGTGCAGCTAATAAACCATGATTATTTTCAAAGTTCTTCGCAACGGGATCCTCCATATACTAAGGTATATCACTTGAGAACAGATTCACTGCTGCGTTTTTCCACTTGTTGTCAAAATTAGCAAAGCTTCCTTTAAATTTAGTGAGACAAAAAGTAGGTTATTATAAACTCTTGCTTATAACGGACTAATGATTTGCAGCAGTATAAAGCACCAAGCTTCAAATCATTATGAGGGTTGTGAGCATCTTCAAAGAATAATACAGGTAAAGTTAATGACTGTACAGTATTATCACCAACAAAAATAGTACGCAGTTTAATCTAGCCCTTCATGTATACTTTGAAGATCATATGTAATACTTAATGTGTTACTTATAAACCAAATGGAGTCTCTCTAGATACAGAGGAACTCTGAGTAATAAAAACTTTCACTACATTCAATCCTTAGGAAAAATATACAGTACAGGCTAAAACTTCTTCGAGGATATAATCTCTATATTTGGATTGCATTAATATTTTGTTCCTCTACAGAAAAGTTCTTCCTCCTTTTCCTCGGGAGACAGCCTCTTGCATCTCACCCTCCTAACCTGCCTGTCCTCTGCAAAAGCTACCGTTCATCGAGCTCTTTTTCCAGACCCATCAGTTCAGGTGCTTTGCTTTCCTCAGAAAGGTTTAAGGAAAATGACTCAGGGGCCAGCACTGCAAGTCTCAGCTTCAAAATAGCCATCGGTTGGTTACAAAGGGGGCTTCTCCAAGTTTGGCTGAATCTCACCATTCTCAGTGCTCCCCAGGCTCCATCAGTTAAGGAAGGGAGCAGACAAGAGCCAGGTGTCACCTGCTGATGACAGGTCATTCACTGACACTCTTCAGGAACCTTTGTGTTCCCAGCCCGGGGAAATGCATCCCTTCTGGGCACACCAACAGCCTTCTGACAATTACCTGCCCTGAGGAAATCACCACCAGCTTTCTGGCAGCAAGTAATCAAATCCAGTCAGGAGTCCCCTTTTTTAAAAGGCATAAAAATAAAACTGCTTCTACAGAAGAACAGACCAGGTTCAGAGCCCAAGGTAACAAAAATACAGCACCTCCGGGGTCATCACAAAAAAACCCCAAACCTGCTGAACTGTGTCCATCCCCAGAGACTCCTACTTCACTGGTGTAAAAAACGTTTTCTTTTCTATAATAAAATTGCATAAAATACAGCAGCTCTTGGTCATTTGTTCCCTCTTCATGACAAATCTAAATGCATGATGTCTACAAAAGGTAGTAGGATGCTGTAGGGTTTATTGACCGAATGGCAGGAATATGGCTATGAAAAACTAACATTAAGAGCCAAACCCTGAGAGCCAGAAGTGCCAGGGAGGGCGGCGATGCACACAAAGATGCGGCAAGTCGCCTGCCATTAGAGGGGGGCTTGTGCAGCCCTTCATTTAGAAAAACACGTTTTGTTAGGAAGCTTCTGCCCCTGTAAAACTGTGTCTGTAGCACTAAATAGCCACAAAACAATAGAAAAACTCTCTTTGGAGAGAAAGAGATTAGAACAAAAAAGGGCCTGTATCACTTCGAAGGGTCCAGAGTGATACCAATTGCTAATGCAGAAGAGAAGCAGCTACAAGCAAGCATGTGTTTTTTTTCTCTAGCTGGTTATATTTTATTTTAAGGGATCCCATTATGAATCTGGCACCTCCTTATTTTTCTCCAAAGACTTCACCTCTTACAGATTCTTTAATAACATGGTGTGACACGGAATCAACTCAGATGCTTTACCAGGGCTTTTGGGCTGGATTTGGGGCTGGGTTTTTGTCGCTCAGTGGCTTACGAGTCACAGAAGTATGTATTTCAAAGGATGATCCACCCATTATGAAAATTAGCATCTTAGCTTTGCATTCACTTCATTGCTAGCAAATCTGTTTTCTCTCAGAGTTAAGACTGCAGTGGGAGACCTTTTATCTGACACGAAACTATCATCGGCATCCCCTTAAATATATAGCAAGAATCAAAATAAGGCTACTCAATTTTGAGGAGATCTACATATCTAGAGCATAACTCTGTTTATGAGAAATTATTTTGGGATACTACCAAATCCATCTTTCTTTTTAAGATGGTAATGCAGGCTTATTATTTAAACGTCTCTTAAACATCCAAAGTAATGGGACATTTTTCAAGCACAAAGACAAGTTAAAATAATCTGTCTGCTTTAGATATGTTTAAGTGAATCTGCAAAACAGGAGAAGTTACATGGCAGCAGAGTATTTTTTTTTCCCCCCAAATTGTATTTGTAGACCTGGATACTAACTCCCAGACACACTGTGCAAAGAAAAATGGGAACAACAGACTGAAGTTGGGATTGATTTACTTCATTAGCTGGGATTACAAGTTTAACTTACAAACCAGAGGTCAAAATTTCTCATTAACAAGGGGGCCATGAATCGCTGCAGGGCTTGGTTCAAGAGGAGACCACTCTTATTACTAACTACACATTTCAATCTGTCTTTGATGTTCTCCTTCTACCCTCCTCCCTTTTATTTTTTGGCAGAGGAGTTGATTTTAATTGTAGCTATACAACACAGCTCAGTTTGCCTGAGAGCCAGCCTCCACATCTGCAGTGAGAGCAGTTCTAGTGATATTGGGTGCAGTCCATAGCTTAGGGCTAATTTTAATGGCTCCCCTTTTCATACAAGGCTCAGATTGTTTTCCACGTGATTCCTGTTAATTTAGCTGCAGGAAAGGGCATCAGTTTTCCTTGTGAGTTTCTGATCCATACTTCCTAAACTAGGTGAAATGTATTAAAGAAGAGAAATGATCACAAAATGAGAGATTCAATTTTCTACTGCCTCTTTAAACTGATAAAGCAAGTACTCCCACTATTTTAATACTGAAAAGATATAAATATATCTAACAGATATCTAAAGATATAAATATATATAACAAGATATAAATGGTATTTTTTCTTATAGCTGTATTTTGACAAGCCTTTAATTTGTGAAATGCTGTAAAGAAGCTCTTGAAATCTCTAACAATGCTAAAATGCTAAAAAAAGAATGCTTAAGCCTCTGTACGCGGCACATTTTCAAAATCTACAGGTTCAAACCAAGATTTCTCAAAACGGCTAAGAGTTGTGTGCATTATGGCAGCAGATGGTGTAGTACACCACCAAATAATAAAATGTTTAATGCATATTTTCTATTTTTGATGAACAGAACTAATGTAACTGTAAATAGTCAAAAGTAGAGTATTCAAACAGCTGAAAAGTGCTCATTCTACAGGATCTACTTCAGTTTTTAAATGAAAACGTGCCACTAATGCCAGTTAAACAGCTGAAATGTTCATATATATAGTTAATATCATAATCAAATTAGCCTCAGCAATCAAAGTTATACTCTATACAACTGTAACTGCCTTTAAGCATTGCAAAATTTTAAAACCCTGTGTCCTGGTTTGAGCATAGTCCATTTTTACAAGTAAAAAATGACGCATATAATTTTAACAGAAATACAGTATGCTGATAAAACACTTCGATAATTTAAATGTAGAAAAACCAGTCGCAAAGAGTAATGGTTACCAAAATAATTTTTCATAGATATACAATGTCTTGTCTTTGTTTACATACACCTATTTTGACTACAAAGAGATACCATCTCCAGCTTCATAACTATTTATTACTAGTAATGAAAGACAATTTTGCACATGGTAAATTCATACAGGTTTATGATGCAAAACCTTAAGGTGATAAGGCAGGAACAATTAGGTGAGTATTTTTAATTTAGGACCAAACTTCCATTTATTCCAATAGACAAAAATCTCCCGTATATTACACAGATCTATTCTGTGGTTCCCATTTTCAATTGGGCCAGTTTTCACTTCAGATGTAACACTTGAGGGTAGCGTATATTAAATCACTTTCTTTCACTTGTTTGTATTAACAGTTGCTATTAATACTCCATTTTCCAAGCTTTTCCTGTTGCCAGCCAGTGTTAAAGCATTAAAAGGTATGCCTTTAATTCACACTCCGAGCCAAGCATTAACTTCTTCTGATGGCCAAGTCAGTCCCCTTTTGTGCAAGTCTTCTATTACTAGTTTGTAACTAATCTGCCTGCTGGAACTTCATAAAGACCCTTTGTTTGCTTCTGGAACCAAGCTTTAGGGAGATGTAAGGCAAGGCGGGCTTGGTCGGCTATCGGTTTCATTCCTGTTGGCAGCACAGGTCAAGTCACTGGCCACGAATTCCAGTCACTTTTACAAAATCTGCTCAAGCATCAGTAACGTCTTATCAACACGGGGTGCAACGGCTACCTTCAAGTTTCAACAGGGGGTTATCTTAACAACTAGACATCTTTAAAAGGTCATTATTGCAGTCTAATTTCAAACTGGCACCAAAATGAAGGGTTGTCTTTGTGTAGGATTAATTTAAAAACCTCAGGATTTGATGTCAGTGGGAAATAACCAGCGTGGGACTCATAATGCTGCCTTCTCCTGCTTCTGGCCAGCACCTAGGGCTAATTTCTTAGGAGATGAAAACTATGACAAGCCCTTCAGTTAAGCTGAAAGCAGGCAGCAGTCCAGTAACACCCACAGGCCTCAGAGGCATCCTGTGACCCCCTTAGAAAAGTCACATTCACTTTGCTCTTGAGAAAGGAAAAATAATGCTGGAGGCATTTTGTTTTAAACCATGTGAAATAAGGAAATGTGAGGATGTGAAAATGAAGTGAAAAAAGTTAGAATTCATTTCCTCCCTTTGCAATGGCTTAGAAGCAAAACTGGTTCATTTTGAAAGTGTGTGTAAAAATCTGATACATTCACCAGTAGGCAGTGACTACAAAATGCTTAAGGTAAAATATGTAAATATGTAAAATAATCTCTTGAAAACCATCTCCTTTTGTGCTTGAAAGCATTTTGTAAAAGCATCTTTATTTCTCAGTAGCATTAATAGACAGTCAGAAAGAAAAGTTACTTCTTGTCAAAACAAAAAATAACAACAAAATTCAAGGCACTAGAAAAATATTTTGAAACAAATCTGCAGCATAGTGAAAGGGAAGAAAATTAATGCGTAAGTTCCTTGGATGACTTCTGCCCTTTTAGTATTAATCTGAATAATAATAAAGGAACATGTAAATTACAGTTTCAAAATTTTAAATGGGGTTATTTTAACTATCACAGACTTAAGGCAAACCTAATCTGCCAAGTCTTCACTCTCAATTCATTCTAAAACTGTGCCTCACTTTTTTACTCTTATTATGCCTTAGCTTAGATGGATTTTTTATCTCCTAGCTAAACAGATCCAACCTCATTTCCTTGTTTGTATTAAAGAGATCTACACAAATGTACAAATGTTTATTACTTGCCACAGACTGCTAGTCTCGGTCCAAAATATTCTCTTGAATCAAAGGTTACACTTGGAGGACCCATTAGAATGTTCAAAGTAAGAGTACCTGAATACTTGAAACTTTTATTCCTTGTCCTAAATTCTTGAGCTGTATTATTGTATTATCAGCTATATAATCAAAACCGAGTAACAGAGCATTCATTAACATTAACACAATTTTCAAAAAATGTTTCCGAAGTGAGGTCTCAATTCTGGGAAATTAATTCCAACATTAAAAAAAATTTGCCTTGATTTAATTTTTTTTCCTTTTTTGAAGAAAGAGGAGAACAGGTAAGGAAAGCTAAGATAAGGAGCATCTAAGGAAGAAGACAGGAAACAAAGGCAAAAGATGGGAAATCCTGAGTTACTGCAACACACAGGTACTGAATGATCCTTCTAGCATAATACTACTGGGAGTTGGCTGGAAAAATTCACATGGCATCAGACTCCAACACGGTAATGTAACTACATAAACACCTACACTAAAAAGGAAATAACAATTTATACAGTCCAGTTACTTTAAAAAATATCTTTAATAAAAAAAACTTTTCAACATCAATGATAATAAATAGTAAAATAAATTATTTGCAGCATCACATCCAAGCCACACAACCAGGCTAGCCCACTTAGTCATTTATGGAGAGGAAGCCACATTTACCATGTTGTAGGAAATGTCTTATTACAACCCAGAATCTTAACATAACACTATGTGAACCTTAAAGGAAATTTAAGAAGTTGATAATGCCAGAGAATGACATATCCATAGCCTTCCCTATTCTCTTTCCTATAGGATTGGGGTTAAATGGATAAACAGGAGGAATGGCAAAAGGATGGTCTGTATCTTTATGAAAACGAATCAAAATACTCAGCTTGACTGTCCTCCCCATCATCCACTCAAAGCTGTAATTTTTCAGTAAACTGAGGATGGAACAATGCATCTTAACAGGCTTTTAATATGCAGACAAGCTATTAATCTTAGAAGGTATGACTCCACCAAATTTTAAAGCATGAAGTGCTTGCTTGAATAAAGTATTTTAGATAAATTGGCTTTTTTTTCTACCTAAGACAGCTATAGTTAATGGGTCAAAACATAATTTGCCTGTCCTCTTTGAGCTCACAGACATTTGTACAAGTGTCACAATCATTCATGTGACACTTGTCTGCTTTATTATTCCATGCCAAAAATAAGCAAATGTTTACAAGATTTGTTTCTCTGAAGCATATAGAAAAGCATATAGAAAAGGGAAAGACATGAATAAGCATAGCAGGGAAGCTTAATAGGTACAAAGACTGCACGTCACCCCACCACTTTTTTTAATCTAAGCTTCTCCTCCCTGTGTTCTTTAAATCATCATTAAATTATTAAAAGGATGTTTATAACCAACTCAGTTATGGTCAAGCGTGCATTGGCCTGTAAATTCAAACCTCCTGTCCTCCCATCAGCCATCCACTTCCTCACGGGCATAGAGGAGCTTCATGACTGCAGGAACCTGAAATATCCTGAGTATATGGGTACATGCATGACTCCTCATCAGTTTTGAGAGAGAGTGAGCATGTATACGCACTCTTTGGTGGCAATTGCAGTGCAACTGAACAGCCTCTTTCTGCAATTCCTGTATTTTAATTTCACAGCTGCTCTTTACTGAGACTTACACATACAACCATTGCTAGGAAAGCATAGGAAAGTTAATAATTGTTAAAGGGTTACATGAAGATAATTGTTCTATTTCTTCTGAATTGCCAGTACTGAATTTGCTGTGAGGGGGGATTATGGAAAGAAATGGAACACTAGAGACAGGAAAGTACTGTTACCAAAATGATCTAACAAATGCAAATACAGCTCACAGTATTAACAAAAGTGTTGAGTCTAAGACTATAGACAGATGTTAGCTTCGGATCCAGCTGTGCTGATCAAAGGCTTTATGCCCCCCAGCTGCTCCTCACTGCCCCCTGCTGAAGTTATTATCCTGAAGATCTGCCAGCAGAATAGCTCGTACGAGTGCTCCCTAATTCACTCCAGGCAATATCAGCTCATCGAACACATACCACCTATTTACATTATTTAGAATAACCCAGTTGATTTTGTCTGAAGCAAGTGCACTTGCACGAACCATTCCACCATCAGAACTTCATGGTGGAGACCTCCAAGAGAGGTCATACAGACGGCAACTAGTGTAGTTGCTTGCACTGTGACTGTCTTTCTAAAGCCCTAGAAAACACTCACTGCTAAAATAATATCTCCCCAACAATATAAATAAAAGCATTTTAAAAATCACCTAAGCAAATAAAGCAGTGCCTAAAACCTGATTTCCACCCCACGCCCCCAACAAAAACATCCATGCATTTTTCCTACTGAACTACAGATAGGACTTACAATAGCACTGACAGTTGAAAACAGCACCAACAATAATGCTACAGATCTCCCAGAACTTGAATGCGCACAGCTCCAAAACCAACACATTTGTTCAAGCAGTGCTTGTACGAGATCACAAAGAGTAACAACTTAAACCACAAGCGAAAACATTTTGTTTGGTGATTCTTGTTTCTGAGTGAATAGGTAACGCCTGACTCAACCTTCACACTGAAAAGAGCTGAGATTTTTGTTAAAAAGACAAAATTAAATATACAAATAATAACATTTAGAGCTGCAGACTCCTGATCTAGATATGATACATTCCCTTTCCAATCTGGAAAATGCATTGTAAAATAGGTTTTTTGTGTTTTGTTTTTTTTTTTTTCCCATTTCTAATTTGTAGGAGCATTATGGATCATCTTCCACTTATTTCTGGATGTATGTTTCAAGCCTTACAATGCACATTTCCCAGCCTTATCAAAAGGTGTCTACTGTTACACTACACATGTTAAAACAGTTCTTTAAATACTAAATACTAATCGTGACCATATTTTCAATTGGATTTCAGCCTTCTCTGGTAACTTCTCTCTTGAGGTGACAAACTGGCAGTACCTGAATTCATTACAGCCTGATTAATTATGCTGTCTTCATACAAAAGGGATAGAGACTTCAGTCAGAAATGGTAACCTTAAACAGTACCTGTGCAGCAGTGTATCAGAATATCAATCCCAGATCTATGCACCTTTCATTTGCTTTGTGAATTCTTAGTAATTACTTCTCCCTTACCTATCACATAGGTCAGCTCAACTGCAACTGGTTGAATAACTGAAGGAAGTGGTTCAGAACATTTTAGTTCTAGTCGACAGAATTTATACAAGTTAGTAGAAGATACTGAAAACTGTATCTTATGCTCTCCACTTGCTTACCACAACCTAACTTCACTATGCAATCAACCTTTTTCTCCTGCAACTAAACACAGCAGGAGTTTTGGGAATAAATGGGGGAGAGAGGAGTGGAGTCAAATCAGAGACCTCTTTTCTCACATAGCTGAGGACTTGCCGAATTTTCGTCTTCTACATCTTTGGAGGTGATTTCCTTAAATTATCCAGAAGCTGAGAACCACCTGGCTATTACCTTCTTCTAAAGCAGGCCTGTCACCAGAACACAGATGGTCCGAAACACCCCCATACCTCGAAAGCAGTACTGTTTTTGCGTGCTTGCTTTTCACGCTTGTTAACATGCAAAGGCAAAGAATCAGACATATGGGTTTAAAACAGACATTGCATAATTAAACTGAGAATGCAAACAAATCAAAGGTATATATGTTCAAATAGTATTTATTGTTCCTTTACATAAAGGAACAAGGAACTTGGCAAATTTTTAGTCATTCTTATGGATAAAGGCCCATCTTCACAAAAGTACAGGTTATGAATAGCAACGAACAAGATAAGAGCACGTAAGATAAAGCCAACTACAGTAAGCCACAGACAGAAGCAGAGCCAGACTGACAACGGAAGAATTACCATCCTATTGGGCTACAGAGTGTTCTCTATATAATCATTTAATGCCCACGCACATCAGCATTTAAACTGAAAGAGACACTTTAGAGAAATATTTTTAAATGCAAAGTTTGGGATATCTTTTTTTTTTTTTAATATGGATAATACTCAAAGCATATTTCTCTCTACAGACTTAGGTCTCTCGTGCTTAAAGACTGTAACGTGCCTGTGTGCTCTGCTGCTAACGGCAATTTGAAGAATTTGCTGTACCTACAGAATTGTAT
The DNA here is from genome assembly GCA_009769605.1 of Bucorvus abyssinicus. Classification (NCBI taxonomy): domain Eukaryota; kingdom Metazoa; phylum Chordata; class Aves; order Bucerotiformes; family Bucorvidae; genus Bucorvus; species Bucorvus abyssinicus. The sequence continues at coordinate 11,932,298 of CM020040.1, forward strand.
TATTGAGATCCTAGGGGGGTATGGCTAGAACTTGTTGAAATAAAGTTCTAAGAAAATCTATAAATGCAGGTGATTGGTTAGGGCTTGGTTAAAGTCAAGAACAGGAGATGCTCCCAAGTCTCTCACAGCCAATTGCGTCTAATAGTAAGTTCACAGGGTTGACTATGCAATCAGATGCTTTGGAGAAAAATAACAATGCACTAAAAATATTGCCAGATCAACAGGCTTCCCTCTCTCATTTGAAACCACCATTGATCTGTATGAGCCAAACTGCAGGAAGATAGCTTAGACTGCCACACTTAGGCAAAAGGAGCTGGCTCTAATCACAAACAGAATGCAGTCACAAAATATCACATCTCTTGTTCTTCAGTTAGGGATGCCACTGCATTAGACTTATGGATCCAGGTTGCCACATCCCTCCTTTAACTAGGTAAAATAATGTTGCAGCTAATACACATCAAAAGAATTTACATTCTTACACTTCAGGTGGGAAAAGTATAGCACCAGCTTGCAAAAGAAAAAAATAAATATGCAATAAAACTTTAAAAGAGGTTCTTTAGTAAATAGTATTGTTTAAATACTTAAGGCAGCTCCTCCTGTAAACTCTCATCTTTATCCAGCTTCTGTAGACAAAAATCTGATTTTTGTCATGGATAAGATTTAAAACCACAGACTAATGAGCAATAGGAAAACATTTTGTGAATTAATTAGAACAAGATGTGAAACTATATTATTCATTAAACTGCTAACACATTCTTCTAAGGAGAATGAAATATAAATAAAAATTCATTGGGTTTATTTCAATTATAAGGTTGCCTACTTTTCAATATTCTTCCTCAAAGTTTAACTATGAAAAGAATACCTTTATGTGTCTGAACAACAGAGATGACAAGATGTACTTACTTCAGAGTCTGTTTGATTTGGCTGGCTCAACCAATCTGCTATGGCCATTCAACCAGTTAAATAAATTTCTATAATGATTTCACCGTTTTAGGCTGCCTATCTGCAAGTTCTTACTGTCAACATGAATTACCCTGTATGCTGCAATTCCCCCATCAATTGAGACAAAATATGACTGTTGTAGTGTTCTGTTAACATGACATGCTTCTCATGTATCTGTATTCCAAATGTCAAGATGATACGGCACAGCCAGCCAGAAGTGTTCTATTATCAGATCTAGAAGAACAATTCACACTAAAGGGTAGACATCAGAATAGGTAGGTAAAGCATTTTCTTTGATACGCAATCTCTAGTTTGGTGTCAATTCTGAACAACTTGTCCATGTTATGGTGTCTTTCTATGCAACTGGAGTGTAAGCCGCTTAAGGAGGATTAATCTGACACAGCTTGATTTGTCTGTTTTACGTGATGCTCATTCTAACCAGACATAAGTCAGGTAGCTTTGTCTTGAGAGGGAGAGAGCAGAGAGGGTAGAAAAAGCTATTAATGAGCTGGTTTTGTTTTGGTTTGTTTTCTGGAGGAAAATTGTACCCGAAATTCAGTACAAATCAGAATTCTTCAGAAAAGAGCTACTCAGATACACCGATTGAATGCTGCAGATAAAAACACACCTCTGAAAGCCTTAAAAAAAGCATATTGTTGTTCTTTTTTCCCTACACGTTCAATTTAAAAAGCAATGACTCAATATATAATCTAATGAAATAACTCAGAAGTGAGAGATGGTACAGCCTTGTTAAAGAATTATTTTTAAATTAGAAGATTATGTTAAATTCGTCTTTTAAGTAAGAAAAGCAAAAATCTAGTTTTGTAGAATCTGTAGTTTAAGAAACATTTTCACAAGATGAAACACAGTTTTGCTATCTCCCACCCATGCACTCAGTACAATTTCACAAATTTACAACAGCAGTATATAATACTTAGATAGTAGGGGCAGAAATACAGAAAATTATGTTAAAAAGTAATTGGTCTTGATCACCACCAGGATAAATGGCTTAAAAGGCAATTTATAACCTTTTAAAAGTCATCTGAAGTACAGAAAACCTTGTACCACAGTAGAGCTAGTGTAAAAAATGCATTTGACTTCAAACCAACCAGGATTTACTGCTCAACATAGGCTGAACAAGCTGAATTATGGATTACATTACATTTTTTATATATGGCACTGTAGAAAAGAAACCCCAATAGGTCAAACTGACTTATTAATCACTACAGCTAAAATAAATACTCTGAATAACATCAACTAATGGGCCACAAACTAGATATAGGTAGGGACTTCTACAGACACTTGGAATGTTGGAGTCTCCAGTACATCTCAAGAATGTCAAGTAAAAAGCATTCAAATGTTCATTAAGCATTCTTAACTTGCATTAATTGCTGCAAATTGATCAGATGTCAAACTGAAATGCACAATGTTCACAAACTATAGATTTGGTTATGTAGAGAACAGAGTCAACATAAACAGAGTTGTCTCTGGCCTATTATCTTCAGACTTTACTCTGGACCCTTTTCATTAAGAGTTTTCTAAAATAATGGATTATTGTTTAAGTGATTTGGACACTGGCAAATGCTTGAAACTGAAAATTATGACCTGGGATAGAATCAGATCACCCATTGTAATTATTCTTGCCTTTAACCACAAAAAGTCACAGAACACATCCCATTACAGGTAAGCTCATCAAATGAATGAAAATTTTGCAATATTAAGAAGTAACTAATTGAAGATTCAGACTCAAGGTACTTCTTGAAGTAAATAAAATAGTAACTCTTCTAGATTCTTAATCAAGAAATGAGTCACTGATGTCAAGTATCTCCAAAGATGCATTTTTAAAATTACAATTTCTTCAAACAGAGAAAACCTACTTTCTGTTTTGATTTTCTTCTTGTGGAAGCCCTTCCATATTGGTTCTAAGTTACTTAAGGTATAATATTATGAAATGAAAAGAATACTTGAAATCTTAGGTTTTTTTCCCCCGAACATCACTGGCAATTATTATAACTTCAACTACCTGCATAGCTGACAACAATGCTAGGAACAGTACCTGCAGTTCTTCACTAGAGATTTATTCTGTTACTTAGGATGAAATTTATGCTGCTGTTGACTTAGCTTTCACCTTACTATCTCATTGTAGCTACTGCAAAGGATAATGATTTTTAAAAAAGAAATTTCTGGCAACACAGGTTTTACCAAAAGACAACAGAATTATGGCTGTCAGTGTTGTTCAGGGGAAAAAACCCAACAAAACAAACAAACAAAAGGTTGAGAAAACTGTAATGTGAAGCTCAATTAAAGGAGGGAAGGGGAAACAATGCACTGAACTTGTATTTTATGTTATTCATGAAGAATTACTTATATGTAAAAACGAATTTTGCCTTTGGAGATACCACCAGGCATATTTTCCAGGTCCATCAGATCTAGCTCACCTTCTGTTCTGCAAAGATGTTTCTTAATTTTTTTTAAAAAAAACTGTAATAGAGTAAAAATGAAAACAAATTAAAAGAAGAAAAAGAGGGATTAATGAAGCCTCGCTAAAGAGCGAAATGTAGGTGGCTTCTTTTATGGCTTGGGAACAACTTATCACAGGCCAGTGATACAGCCTGGGAAAAAAATGCCCGCTGCCAACACCTCGCCTATAGATAAAGCAGGCTGTAGTGCTGCTGTCTTTTTGATCAAGAGAAGAAATCCCACGCCAATGACTGTTTCCCCTGACAGACTGCTTGTCCTTTTTAATGTTACATGAGAGCACCAGCCTGAATTTCCCTCCCCCCAGAGCTAGTACCACTACCACTGATTAGAGATGCTGGCCTGCCTAGGGGTACTCACTTCTTTGGCCAAGGCTGTTTAACCTGTTGTGCTCCTTTTATTCCTTACCTTCTCCTTTGGAGATAGAAACTTTACGTTTTTTATGGATCTTATAGTACACTCATTCTCCTAACCGAGCTTCCTCTAAATTGTTCAGTAATCGGTCCATCATACAGAGGTTCAGCTCTCGTTCTGCTTCTGGCTTTGCAAGAGACTGTCATGCTCAGAAACACTGGAAAAATATCTCCTTTATTGATAATTACAGCATGGGCCAACACTATTTCCATGCTGCTAAAGCATGGAAATCACTATTTGTGATACCTTCTACTTTCTCAAACACAGTTGCAGAAAATCTCATCATCCTCTTCATTCGCCTCCCCATACAACACTATTATTCTTTGTCCTTTTGTTTGCTGAGATCATTGTTATCCCAAGATTACTACAGCAAAAGCAACAGCAGAACTAGCAGTGGAAATAGGTCTACCACACTACCTCCTTCAGATAGCTAATCCACGGGCCTTGCGCGAAGCTCATCATAAAAATAAGAGAGTGAATTAGGGTAGTGGTTCAACGGCCTAAGAGTCCAGCTCTCAAGGACTTAGGCTCTTATATAACCTCGGGTTTCCATAGACAATCTTTATTATAGTTTAACTTAGTTTTAGTTAACTATGTGAAATGTGTGTGTGGATTCACTCGTGCTTAGAGAAGCGCTGACATGAAACTAACTTACCTGTTCGCGAAACTGCCCCGTGAAACTAACTCCAGATTCCCACAAAGTGGTACCAGTTAAAAAAGGTATAAAAATTGTAATTTTATTAAAATCAGTGCAACTTCACCGAGACCAAAAAGTGAGATTTTGCTCCAAAGACATGAGGAAAAGAAGGGAAAAAACCCTCAGTTTGGTTAGTCAGGGAGACACTCATGATAATTTTATCACCACAGTACCTCTAGACTGTAAAACATTTCCTTAAGTTGTTCTCTTTTCTTAACTTGTCTTGATTTGCTTTTTGACCAGCTCTCCCATTGTCTATGTTAAAAAAAAAAAAAAAGTGTAAAAACCCCACGCCAAGGTTGGGGAGCTGCAATTTGCAGTACTGCATGATGCCCTTCCCTTTCTATTGCACCTCCCCTGCAGCAACTGGCTGCAAGGCTGTAACTTTAAGGCAAGCAGTAACTAAGTAACTTATAAATAAGGAGTATACCACTAAAGTAAACAGTACCCTAGCTATAATTAGCTAGCACAGACAAGCTGCTGGTGGTAGATGTCTCTCCCAGTTCCCTCAGGCCCTCTCCAGCCCAACTCCCCCGCAGAATCCCTTTAACCAGCATGCTGCTGTTTGACTCCAGGCAAAACAAAAACAAAACCCCCTTTTTTCCTAGTCACTCACTAGAGCAGAGTATGTAACAAAAGGAACACCAAGATGAAGATCCCACTATCAGGTATTTTTACTATATTATTTCTTTGAAAGCAAAATACAGCCTATAATATTCAAGAAACATTGGGAAGCTTCATAAACCTGCATTTAACACACACTGATAAACCCAAAGACTCTTGTGGTCAAATAACACGACACTTTTCAAAACCATGCAAAATGCCAATTTCTAGAAAGAAAACACTGTTTTCACCACTGAAAAGATAAATATAGCATTTCCTCCACCAGAATCAGTTACGGGTTAGCACACCAGAGTCCACGCAGGAGGAAACAGGAGGAGATTGACAGGAACACTGACATACACAGTGATCCCACACAAGCTTATTGCATATAATTAATGCTCTACAGGAGTCATGTTGACAGCTTCAAACTAACCCCTGGACTTAAAGTTAAGGATGTGCACATGTCCTTGCAGGTTTGGAGCCCAAACACTTAACTTCTCGTGAACGTGGCCAAACAGGACCCATTCTACTCTCTCTCTTACAATGAAATGCAGTACACACTGTTCGTGTAAACTTGTCATCAGTTTTTAACAAATCTGAAAGGCTACTTTCAGCTCAAAGTTTAAATATTTGAGCCTCACCTCTGAATTCTATCATTGGCAAATTTCAGCCAAATTCTGAAGGAGGAATGTGTACAGTAGGAGACTGGTCAACATGTGGGAAAAGCGTGACCATTCAGTTCCTAATTAAACAAGCGTTTCCTCAAAACACTCTTACAACACAGAATTGATCATAGGGAATAAAAATACATTATGTTCATTGAACAGCAAAGATCATCACAATAAATTTCCTTGCACCACGAACTGCTGATATTGTGTCATTTCATAATGACGCCACTTATGAAACTTTTATTAGGGACCTGACTCTAAAATTTGTGCACATATACATATGAATAACACATACACATTAAATACTCCCAAACTGATACAGAAACCACTCAGGCTTACAGTGCAATCTTGTAAGACTGGTATACCGTAACAGGAAATCATGAACGGCCTGTCTTCATTCCTCTTCCTTACATACCGAGCTTTTTTGGAACTCAAACTACTTAAAATAAAGGGATAAGTCTTCACTACACAGAAGATGACAGCAAGTTCTGAATGAAATGTTTATGTCAGGCTTTTTTTTTTTTTTAGAATTCAAGAACCTCTCCTTTTCTTATCAACAGAATACTGTAAGGCATCATTCCACTGTAGCATAACGCATAGCAGTGGCATGATCCATTTAAGGAGCATTTGTACAGAGCCCCTGCAAGACCTTAGAAAGCTTGTGCAGAGAACTTCACATTTTCATGAAGGAGGAGCTTTTCTAGTTATTCCAAACCGTTTTCTCTGTACCTTACATTACGAAATGATAGAGACTCCCAGTGAGATTTCATCACCCCATAAAAAGAGGTTCTCTGAAATAGTCAAGAGTTAACAGAAATAGAGTTTAGATACTGTTGTTTGGAAAGGGGACTTGGACAACAGCTTGGTTCTACAATTTACATCAGGTAAAATAACAGAAAGCTCCATTCAGTACATCCAGGTAAGGTGTTTACATTAGAAGCCATCAACAGGATTCGCTTGAAGTTCAAGCCTCTTTACCTGAAGGCTCAGGGTCAACTAAAAAGGTAAGTTACTGTAACCCTATTTGTCACCCTCAGTAAGACCAATATTTTACTCGACTTTCTGTAAAGAATCAGGCTGGAAATATCCAGGAATGGGCATCCTAATAAATTTCAAGTTCTTTAGACTTTTACAAAACCTTAGCTTCAGTAAAAGGTTTTTTAGGCAAAAAGAAAAAAGTGTTCCATAGAATTTATCTGGCATTGAATGGGATCTGTTTAATGATTCATCTGAGGAGGATCATCTAAAAGGGAAACATTGCCACTTGAAGACACAGATCTATATCTTCCCATGTATATGCTGAAAAGTTACACCCTGGAAATATTCTGTTCAGGTTTTAAAAATTATTTTCACTGACATCTAAAAATGTCATAGCACCTTGGGCCCTACCTGCTGAAGTCAATGGAGAGGCTCAAGTCAATTTTGACAAACCCTCAGCTAGACCCTTTCAGACTTAATTTCTCTTAGTTTTATCAGTTTTATTTAGCCAGAACAAAGAAAAATTCCAGAATTATATGTGTCAGAAAACCAGCGACTGCAATATATATGTTATCATTCAGTGTCTGAAAATCAGGAAGACAAATGGACATGACAACTGAAAACACAGAAAAACCCAACTCAAAACCAACCCCCAAACAAAAAACAAACTCACATACTCTGTCCCCACAAATCCTTAAGGTAGCTGCCTTTTGCAAGAAGAAAAACAATACTCTTACACAGTAAGAGCAGCAGACCCCTATAGGGATTGACAAATAATGGATGAACTACTCAAAAGTCATTTTGCCAAGTTCTTATTTTCCATGCTAAGAAGCTGCACACACTACATTTATAAATATCCATAAGGAAAAAGATTGCATTTAAAATTACCACATTGAAAAAGTTATTTAATTTTTTAAAACGCAATTTTTTTTCTTTTATTTAACCAAGGAGGAGGATTTTAATTACAAAAAATACAAAAAAACCCCAACACTATTTAAGACTCCAGTAAGAAACCTTTGCAAATCAGAGAAAGAAAAGCTCTAATGGTCTCCTTCTGTGTGCAAGACCAACATCATGCAGTCAGTTGGGATCAACTACCATTTCCATCTCCAAATGAAGTAAAAATCAAATTTTTCTTGGCCAATAAGGAAAAATGATTAATATCATTGAACCTCTATCAGAATATTTTGTGTTATATAGATCAAAGGAATGCACTCAGTACGCAAACCTGTTCTACTAGTAAAAAAGTATGTTTTTGCTGGCACAGAGCCACTTTCTAATTTCTTGCATTGCTGCCTGGCTTTCTCCTTCTGTCAACTGAGATCCATGCAAAATTGTTTTACTGCCTCCTGACTCACTGTCTGTATTCCTGCTTGTTTGCAACAGGCATAGAAAAGTATTTCTAGACATTCACTCCAAATTAGAGTTATTAATCATCAATGCAAACATAGCATTATCCATCATCTTTAACACCTTCCTACTTTTTACTGCTACGTCTGTAAAATGCATTCATGTTCACAGACCTTCTTTCACAAAATAAAACCAGAATTCTAAAAAAATAAATGCGTTCATCATGGGCTAAAACACAGTTTGAAATTTAATGTTTGAAAATGGAAGTTCATCACTGAGGCAATTTGTTTTTAAATTGAAATCTCATTTAAGAAAGAGAAAAAATAGGCACAATTATTAATTAGGACAATATCAATATAGTCTTTCGAAAGATGGATTTTCAAATAGGTATTAACACATTTCTTGTGAATTATTTTAATATTTAACTTTTGAAAATAGAAAGTAAAACATGCCAGAGAAGCTGAAGCTAAACTTGAGATTTTCAAAGATTCATAAAGTAGTATGCATGTAAATCCATTAAAAAAAAAAATAAGGACACCTTAACTTTTTTCTGTCTCCTTGAAAATTCAAACCCATACATTTAATTCATAGTTTTGAGATACCTCAAATGAAATCATAAATGTCAGAAGCAGTGACATCCTACACCAAAACAGGTCTGAGATAACCACTGCATTCTATCATGTCAGTGAGATATGGAGCAAAGACTGCTTGAAAAGGCAATGATACCATAAATCATAAAAATTCCTCCTGTTCTGCCGTTAGTCCACGGTTTAAAAGCGCAGGAAGCAAGCTTTAACTTCTTGGACCATAAACACTTGCAAAAGGTGTTCTAGTCTATTGCATCTGCTTTCATATAACTCAAGTTTAACAAGTGTAAAAGATCTTTAGATTCCAGTGCTTTCTAAACATATCTTGACCACTTCAAACAAAAAGTAATTTATCAAGAGCCAACTATACATTATGAAAACCAAGCTGAGACTTGAGTTGTGGAACAAGTCATTCCAAGGATCTTTGAAAGTGAATGCCATAAAATTACTTTAGTTCCAAAAAGGTGGGGGAATAGCCCAAAAATTTGCTCAGAGCATGACAATCCCACTGACTGGTGTTTTTCCCCAAAATAAAAGACTATTCATTGGTTCTAATTCTTTCAGATCCGTCAGAAACAGTTATGCCTCACAGTTACATTGGCTGATCCATGAACTTCTAAATCTGCATGATATTCATTGAGTAGACACTTCGGAGTGAACGCAATGCACAACCCTTCTGTAACAAAAGCTTCTGCAAGCCACATTATACATCTCTCTTTTTTTTTTTTTTAAAGGGCAAGTAAGTAAGGAAACACCTCCAGGTTTTCCAAGAGACAGCTCTGTCATACTATTTTATCATATTGAACTCATTCCAAAGAGAAAATTACCTAGCAACTTGATTTCTTTCTAATATTGTTAAAATAGTAACAACAGACTTGAGGAATAATTGCAGAGGTTGCTGAAATGCCTTGAATAACCCACACATGAAGTGAAAATACCAGCTGTAATGTGTGCAAACAAATTATTCATGTTCAGCCCTGGGTAACTAAAAAAATACTGCAGTTTAAAGTACTTTTATCCAACTATGCCACATTACCCAAGTGCCTCCCAAATAGCCATGAATTTATCCTTAAATTTCCACTTAGAAATTAGGAATTACTAGCAGTATGAAGATCTGATAGAGAAGTTCCTTAATATTCCTCTCTATGACTGCATTTGGATGTCTCTGGTATAACACAGATTTGCAAGTCTCAAACTAGAATCTTAATAATGTTTTACACAAAACCTTAACATGCAAACAGCTTTAAAATGCTCCAATTATACCATCTGAAAGATGAATTTAATTAAAAAAGAATGTGATGCCTCATACCTGAAATACATTTCACAATCACTTCAGTAACTAGCTTTTTTTCTACACAAAACATCATTGTTTTAACTGCAGTTTCTTTGGGACTTTCCAGGTCTGCAAGAACATAATCTTCCTTGACTAATATAGTGGTTGGAATATACTGGATGAGAAAAAAACCCGCAAAGTATCAGATCTCCCTTGAACACTGGCCCCACATATCATCCTGCAAATTTTGGAAGATGGTGTTTGGGATAGTTTGCTGAATATTCTTAAGATGACTGCTCTTTCACTGCGTGAAAAAGAGGTGTTTTTCTTATCCCTGAAATGACTGTCTTCAATAAGCTGTGATTCACTGAACTAGCCCTGAAGCTGCCTTTGGAAGCTCAGTATTAAAAAACCATCTGTGCCAGCAAGTACCAGGAGAGGGCTTTCACTTGATATTTAAACAAATTATACCCTCAGATATTTCAAACATATACTCTATATTTATGTATTTTGGGATACTAGCCATAGATCTCGACGAAAAGCCAAGTTATTTAATTACTATTGTTCTCAAATACAGAAAAATACTTGCATTTAACCTCTATACTTTAATTCCACAGTAAAAAATGAGGAACTTTGAAATATGCAAATTATGCATTCATGCCACCTTAGCACTACTCAAATATTTAACTTGTAAAGTTACCTGCCCTAGTCTTGTGATGGTTAATGCTTTTCTTAAAGCTTTAACTCTTACAATTACATGAAAAATCTATTTCATAAACAAACCAAATTTTTAAACCTAATTCTTAAAAGCCTTACAATTCAAGAAAAAAGTTTGAAAATGTGAATTGAAATAAATTCAAAATCCATAAGGTAAACAAAAGCAACTCAAAAGTCATTATTTCTAACCTGACATTAGAGGTGCTTAAGGATATTAACTAAAGAGCTTAAGTGGTTGCTGTCTTCCCTTTCCTCTATGTCATCCACTGCCCTACCTTCGCCATCCACTGCTGTGTACCAACACAAGCATTAACAGGATCCAACAGCCAATAAGAATTACGCAGTACTGCTGCTAAATGCACAACGTGGTTCAGGATTCTTAGATACCTAACTTGATAATCATGCATTAAATTCCAAAAAGCAGTAACATTTAAAGATATTTTCCAATAATTTCGTCTAGTATCATTAAATAAATTAAAAATCTATAAAATTCTGCAAATGCAAGATTTTCAACTCTGCAAGACAGAGAAGCTGAATTCTTCCAAAGGTATCTCATTTCTCTTTACCCCTTCTCTTTCACTCTTGATCTAAACTGTATTATAATAATAAGCAGGCTGAATTACTGATGAGCTGCTGGCTGCCAGAGAGGCAGCTGAGTTTCTAGCAGATTATCTAAAATACAAGATGACAAGAAAGGTACTAAAAAGAAAATGAATGAAGAGCAAGCGATCTCAAGTTTGCTGTCACTGTTCCTTTTCCAGTACTCATTGGGCTCTAGGCCAAACTACTTCAGCAAGATACTTAAAAACTACTCATTTTTTATTGTTGTTAGGTTAGTTTTTCTGCCATTTTGTCAAATGGAAATGGGTTAGCACAGGGTAGAACAAGAGCCAGAGCCAATGAAAGGGAAGGGGCCAGGAATAGACTGTTAGGGACTGGGACAGAGATCACAGTCACAGGCTACTGTGTAATCACAGTCTGAAAGTAGTTACACATTTGGTGGCAGTGTTATTTGAGGATGTCTAGCTCCTGCTCATCCACTTCTCTATAAAATCTTTTTTCTCATTTTTTGGAAAGGAATTTCTTTATATGGCTACATGGAGAAGTGAATAGAACAACATGCATGAGGTAAATATAACCTTGCTCCAAACCTGCTAATTTTCCATCTCCCAAAGTAAGAGTAGTTAAAAACCCCAGCCACGCTAGAACAGAAGCAGAAGTTGATGGGCCTGGCCTTGATAACTTAAGCTAATCCTGCCATCCAAAAAAAAAGTCTAGCTATGGCTTGAAAACAAGCAAAGAAGTCCAAATGAGTCCTGCATATTCTTTACTGAATATAACACAGAGAGGGGGATTGAAAGGAAGGGAATGTAATAGGACAACATGAAACCCAGGAAGTTCACTCAGTCTAAAACTAATTTGACCAGAAAACAGGACCATCTCCTAACATGTCTGAAGTCTTACGTCAATTTTCAAATACAAATAAGATCACTTTTACTCTCAGCTCACCTTAGCACTAACCTTAGCACATGAAAAGAGAGAGAAGTCAGATAAAAGCTATCCAAAATGGGAAACAAATAGGCCTTTGGAAATGCCTGGCATTTAGACTGTCAAATGTCTGAGTCAAAACTGTTTGCTAGCTATTCAAAACAAAATGTTTGCATTTTCCTCAAAACAGACATATAATAGGGAGAATTACTTGGACTCCTATTGCATAGGCATGTTTAGCAGAAACAAAAGCAGCCCAACTATACCTGTACTGAACAACACGGTACTCTTACAGAGTGAGCATTCCAAAGTAATGCAACCATCTTACCATCATTCTCCACTCTGGTTAACACGTATCACACTTGAAAGGATTTTGCGTTCCATTGTGTCATATAGCTACTATGGAGAACCATGCTAACAAATCAGATTGCACTTCTAGAGCACACTATTCTTACTAAAATTACATACAATTTAGCATGATTACAAACTCATCTTTACAGTTGCGGGAGACAACCAGCCATTCTGTAAAACATTTTGACAAGTATTTGTCACAAAACCACACTTACTGGGATTACTATGAGCTCTTCATCCAAACTGTAAGCAAGACTACAGTTACGTTTTTCCAGACATTTCTTCTTGCCCTACTCTTTTTTCCATTTTCCTTCAGATTATGCAGTGGAGAAAACCAGTATAAAGGCAGTGAATGGCTTAAGTGAGAGACCTGTCCTTCGCATTTAACTTATTTTATAAATATTAATTATTTTTTGAAAGTTAACACTTGAAAAAACAAGAGAAGATGTCATTTTAACTGTGGCAAGATAAACTGGACTCACAGTCCTAATTTATAAATTTGCGTCACCTTTTTCAAGTCATACAGTTCACTGAAAATACTGGCACATAGCACGTCTAGTTATTCCTACTGGGTTTTGAAATAAAAAATTTCTCTTATTCTGTGTATAGACAGATACCTCTCCTGTAGTAAGCAGTCCAGGTGAATCAAGCTTCCGTTTCTTTCGGGGACCAATAGCTGCCAATGCAGTTAGATTGGCATCCCTCTGCCTCATTTGTGCAAGTTCTTGTTGCTGCATCTATTAAAAGAGAAAAAAGCCTCGGTTTAGTTTTTATTCTGTTGTCATTTCAAAAGTTACTGTCAGACTTGCAAGCATGAGGTAAAAGGCACACATGAGCAATCTCTAACAGTACTTTACTGTTCCTACCATTTTAGCAGCTCCAGCATGCAGCCTTGCAGTAGTGTAATAACAAAGATACGTAAGATCTCTTGACTTTCTACAGGATTTCTGCTTTGAAATAATGCTATTTTTAAAAACTCCATCCTTACCTTTGAAAACTACCTTAGCCACTAAGTACTACATAGTAACTACACACCACCTCCAGTTTAAGACTGTAAATACCAATTCAAAACCTAAAAAAATCTCTCAAACATTTTCTTTAATCTCATATTTACTTTGGATATTTCAAATATACTTGATATTTGCTTAAAAAAAGTATCTTAATTAATAAAACAACTCTATTTAAATGTTAGCAGAAGTTAATGCTGACACAAATTCTCTACAAAGTGAATTTACAACTGCTTTCTGGTATTAGGATTTAGGCAACAACACATTTGACCAGTTGGAGGCTACGCAAGCAACCTGCCAGCTGCATACTATAACAAAGTAGCATGCTACAGAAAAGAAGAGAAAATACTCTGGCCACCACATGATAAAGAGGTAAAATTGCATATTCCTTATAGACTGTATAACCTTTTTAAAGAGTTAACGGTAAGAGACATTCTCATGAACAATATTACTTTACTCAATACTCTGATCATCAATACTACACAAGAAAAGTTTATTAGGTAATGCAGCATATGATTTTAATTAGATAAAAGCATTCATAGCTCTTAATAAGCATTTTCATTAATTTCAAAACTTGGGTTTGAAAATCCTTCAACAAATTCAAGACGAGGTGTTTGTTTTCTGATCCCACTGATGTCATTCCTGTTCCCATATCAACAGAAACACACAGAACACTAGCTCAAGAAATTCAGTAGTGGTAATAAAAACAATGTATGATACAGGCACAATTCTTCATTAAAATAAAACAGAAATGACAAGTGTAGACAGAAGTGTCCTAGCCATTACCTGCATGTGAGCTGCAAATACAAGTGGGGCCTGAACTATCGTGGCCAATGTTAAAAGGAAAGGAGACTTAAGCAAAAAGCACCAATGTATGGTATCTTTCCTACAGTCACTTCTGCTTAGGAAAAGCAGGTCCGCTTCATGCATCCTATTCGGTGCATTTGTCGTGTTTATTCACTTAGTAATGTGACATATTTTCATGTTCTTCAGAAAAATCAAATTCAGTACACTTAGAGTTTGAAACCCCATTTTTCACATTTTCATGCCATATTATTTTGTAACTTCAGTTACTATCATAACTTCAGTATAACGTTATCTACAAATACACATCTCATTTATCTACAGGATAAAAGTATTTCCTAATACAAAAAAGAAATGTGGAAAAATATCTAAATAATAGTGCAAAGGTCTGTACATACTTCTCTTTGCCAACTCATATTAGGTTTTTAGCTCAAATATCTTTGGCTCTCTTCCAGATTAAATGCCAGTTAGACAGACCTGCCCGCTTACCCTTTCAAGGTAGATAGCAACAGTGGTGAGCTCTAATCATTTACAAAGGTCATGATCGGAAGCTAGCCCGTAAGCAGTCATTTAAAATTCAATTGATCCCTATTTGTAGTCAGGGAAAGAAAATGGACATTTCAGCTGTATTGTAATTATGAGGCTTCAAGGCAACTGTAAATAGATGTGCAAATCCAGATACTGGCAAATACCTTAGAGAAGAAATTATTACTATAGTATAACATATATCCAGGAAAGGTTGAAGATAAAACTGCATATAAAAAAAGATCAATCATCTTTTTGCTAATTTGCCATGCTTGCCAGCCTATAAGGGTTATCACAATTATCAGAAGTCTGATGAATATTTAAGCAAGGGCCAACTGGCTTAGAGTGATCTCAGACGAAGTTGTAAAGTGGATGGCTTCACAGAATAAGAAATTTTGCACCAGAGTAAGTATTCATTTCCTGGGAGGTGCAGGTCAGAAATATAGTCTGATAGATAACTGGTACCATGCAAAGGTTATTATATGAGTCACCATTATCCAAAGTCACCATTTTCAAACCAAAAGTAAGCTGATAATTACTTGGCTCTTTGTACTACCTCTCCTGCAATATACAGAGATTGTTTCAACATGTAACATAAGCACACAGTGCCTCTGAAAAGATGTTCTAAGAACTACAATTTAACGGTTTTTTATTTTTGCACCTGCAAAATGTAGAACAAAATATTCGATTTCTCTTAATTCCACATAGTGGGACAAATCCTGCAAAACCTGCAGTGTCCGGTGCCATTTTACCAAGAAAACATGGAAAAGATTCAAGAGTCTGCAGAAGGGTTTGCGCTTGTTTATTGCTCAGGTTCTCCATCCTTTCTTTTTTATTCAGTGAGAAGAGCTAAAGATAGTTCTTGATATCACATCCTAATTTTTGACAAACGTGTTAGCCTAGCACTGATTGTCCAAATAAATGCAGAAGATTTTCACCTACCTACAATTTAGCACACGACAGGAACCCTGGCTCAGCAGAGCGCACCAAAGGAGCTGGGCTCTGTTCTACGGACACCTCCCTGTATCTCTCACCCCACTTCACCCACTTGTCTATTGAGGCTATAAGCTCTCCAGACACGGATCCTCCTCTACTACATCTCTTACTTACAGTCTAGTCCCGGTGGGACTAATAGACACTACTTTAATACAAATAAGGAATATGCTGCCAGGTACAAAAGCTCCAGACAAAAATGTTGCAGTTTCTGATATTGGTTTTACAGTACACACCTTGGAAAACTACAATGGAAAAGAACAATTTTCTTATGTAAACCTTAATGAATGTTGGTCAGAAACACCAAACACATATGCACCATCAGTAAGATCACAGCATCCTGATGTTTTATAAAATAACGGCTGAAGTGCTATATACTATATTGCACAAATTCTCAATCTTCTAAAAATTAATTATCACTGATTCCCCACCACCACCCACAAAGCTCACCTGAAGGCAGAGATTGATAAAATTACATTTAAAGCAATCAAAAGAATTATGGTCCTGATAGTGATTACCAACAGAGGCCTTCATCTTGCAGTGGTTAGTGTACTCCAGTTGTCTGAAGAGAATGTCTCTGTACAGTCACTATTAACTATCAATTTTCTACCAATGGATACTTACTAACAAGACATTTGACAATATTCCTGGATGTTATTTAACATCCTGGAGCAGACTAACCATGTTTGCTGGCTTCATCATACCCCCATTCCAACTTTCTCTTCTTTCCATCTCCAAGTCACTTACTTTTGTTTCCTCATACCCTACATGAGATTATCTGGACCAGTCTCTTTCCTACTTCATAAAAAATATTATCCCCAATAGTAATCTTTGTTTTAAAAAAACCAAGCCACAGTATCTTGGCTTCAGTTCAAAAGAAGGCGACACTATACCTTTCATAAAGACATTTATACATACAATGTGGCTGTTAACATCTGATTCAACAGGAGCTTTTAAAAATTAATGCCATGGAGATATGAGCTATTTTTAATAGTCATAGAACCTGACGTGGTTATTGAAGGTATCTTGCAAGAAGTTTAGGAATAGCCAAACAGTTTTGTGCAAGTTGTGTAATTCAATTACTCTGCTTTGATGTCAACAGAGATTACTACTTCTAACTAAGCCAGTTAATAATTTCTGGATATTTAAACAAATGAGGCACCTGTTAATAGCAATATATCCTGATAAAATAATAATAAAAAAATTCTGTTAATCAACATGAGTTAGCAGGAATGAATCAAACTCACTACGTCAGTGTACAAGAGTCAACCATTTGACAGCTGCATTCATTCACACTCTCATTTTCATATCGGACTGCTGATGCAGTATCATTCTTTAACTTGCCTTCATCACAATTAATAGGGATATATTTACCAATGGCGTATTAAAATTTCTGTCCTCTGGGAAGGAAGCAATACTTCATTCAGAACAACACTAATCAAAACCAATTAACTTCTCTGAAAGTCAAAATATTTATCTAACACACAAATATGTCCATACATTATACAAGAAAAGTGCTTACAATTATGATCCCAATTTATTTTTAGCATGCCATTTACTTACTGAGAGGTATTTCATTACTTAATGACAACTTCAACTTAAAGAGCTCCCTTTGATGAAAACTACAATAGAAGAATTAAGCACCAATATTATTTCACGCAATGACATTTTCTTCTTTGTGATGGTGGCATAACATCAAAACTACAGAAAGAACACTGCGTCACTACTTAATAAAATAAAGCTAACAGAGATTCTAAAATTTTAGTTTGTTTTCCTTAGATCATTATTTATTATGATACATTGAGGTATTTCAAAAAGAAGTGCCACAAGCCATATGCCGCAAGGAAGACAGCCATATGTCTATCTGAAGTATCAACATTAGATCTTAATATCTAGATTTAGTAACTTCCAAACTTATTCTGGTATGCTTTGTAAACAACTTTGCAACAGAAACAGAGCATTTACTTTAAGCCTTTTCTGCACTACAAGACATCATGAAAATGGTCACTGAGATACTAATAAATTAATACATGGTGTGAATACATGCTCACTGAATTTGGGTTTTTTTACATTTCTGCTTCCACCAGCAGTTGTGGCAGTCCACACAACTGGAAGTAACCACCTGTTTCACAAATGAGTAGGTTTCATCTTGAAGATTTCTGTAAGAACTAAATCCCCCATCCATTACTCCAACTAGTATTACAATAACCACAGAAAGCAGTGAAGATTATTTTCCACCTTTCTACAAGATCAGCTCAACCAAGAGTAAATTCAGAGAATTTACAGCTAGAGGAATAAATTCTGTGGCATTGTTCAAGGTATGAATGTGATCTAGAAAGACAATTGTAAAACAAAAGCTGGATACTTGGTATTGAACACCTACAGATCTCAAGTCAAACACCTTTTCCAATCCATAAAATTAAATGGCCTAGCAGTGGCTGCAACCTGTACTGTCAACAGAGGGATTATTCCTCTCCAGTGAGCACAGAACTCTGTTACTGTCAGCTATGCAAATAGCCCAGTGAACCTTTCCTGTGGATGCAGGTGAGCAGGCAAAGTCAAAACAACAAGTGAGGCACTGCACTACTCATCAGAAAGACAGCTGTTCAAAACCATGAGCAAAAAGCATCTTGAAAGGCAGGCAAATGTGCTCAAATGGAGGGCAAAACCTCAGCAAACTGAAATTAGCTTTGTTTGAAGCAGAATTGTAGATGAAATATGGGCCTGAGTTGTAGCTGCTAAGGACTGAACTAAGAGAAATTTCCTTCCAAATGATCCGAAAGGAAGAGGACAACTGGAACCCTTAACAATTCAAGTCTACATTCCAAAATAAAAGGGAAAAGAGGGATTGGCATCACATGAGAAAGAGAAAGGTCAAGGACATGTTTCTCTACCTACAGGCAGAAATCAGATGTTTTTTGGCCTGGAAGGAAAATAATCCGATGACAGAGAGGCGGAGATGATTGTGAAGATAAAGAAGGAGAGTGAGCTTGAGGAAGCAGTCAAGTATGTTTAAATACTGTCAATACAGCATTTGATAAGAAGATAGAAGATGAGTTGTAAAAATAAGTTTCTGTAGTGACAGAACCAACTCAGCCCACAAAGAACTAGATTTTGGCTACTTACAATTCCCAACATACTTCAGAAACACCAGCTAAGAAGTAGAAAACAGGACAAAGAGGCTAACAGCACAACAGAAGTTATAAATATCAACAGAATGAAGAGTACCTGGAATGCACACCAAACAGGAAATTGGCAATGGAGAGCACGAAAGGGCAGAGATGTTTGATTAAAGCAAGATCATGTAAACAATGATTTAAGCATTGATTTCTAGCCAATAGGCATCAATGGAGATCCCTCCTAATTCTGTTTGCGATGGATGGTTTAATTCCTGATAACAGGGTCATATGCTGGGAAAAGCCTGTCGTAACTGATGGTTCTGCAACACGTATCTATCAGTCTCAGACAGTGATTACAGCCCCTGGAAAAACATCTTTTTTGTTGAGGAGAGCCTGAAATGTGGAACCATTACACATGTCCTAGGATGTTCACAACAGAAGGTGCAATTAAAAAATGAAACTCATTAAAAATGCTGGCAGTAACCTCAACAAGTCTAGGACAATGATCAGGAAGGATCAGTACACCAGTGAATTTCAGAGAGAGAGTCTTGAAAAACACATAATGTCTGCAGAATGCCCATGCTACGCTCCCACCTCTCTTTTGCACTACCGAAATCTCTAAAGGTCAGCACAACTCCTACAGCAACAGCATGCTGACTGGAAACAAACTGGTCCAAAGTAGCTAAAGTTTTAGTTTAACTTAAAGTCATTTACTTCCACAACTGTCAAACCATCTCCTAAGCTACATATTCCTTTCTGTAGTAATACAAGGTATAATAATTACCTTTTTTAGAAAGATACGCCTCAAAGTCTTCTGAAAGAGTTCTACAACAACAGCTATTTTTGTCTTTCCAGTAACCTTATTCATTACATTTCTTCATTCCTCAAAATCTGTTGTTGAAGTTTCAGCACACTTTAGTTTGGTTTTGGTTATACTATTCCTCAAACAACTCACCTCCAGTTGCACCACCTCCAGGCTCTTCTGTACTAAGTTGGAGACACCCCTACTTTAAGCTTTGATATTTGTTAGGTCCCGTAATGGTCTTTGGTAGAGCCAAATACAGATCATTTGACCAAAGGGTTTGTGAAGCAAAGACAACTGGCAGGATCAGCATTACTAGGGCTGTCTGCTTTCTGAGATGCCAGTAACTTGAAAAGCAAGATGAGAAAAAGTTCTGAAAAAAATTCCCTAGGGTCTGTTATTTTAATTTTTGTTATCATTTTTAATTTTATTTCAGAATAACTCAACAGTAGACAATTACACATCTTCTCAAACCGTTCTTCAAAGAATACCAGTCAAAAAGCTTGATGGCCTGGTCACAAGCTCCTGAATTCAGGTGCAAGCAACAGAAGAGTATGCTCTCTCTTGGGGCACTGGTGAGAAAGACGGCTTAAGATCTTTTCACAGCCCTTCGCTAATCTAAGTTGGGGTTTGCTATCCTCCTCAGATTTCTAGGATGTTTTCCTTTCCCCCTGAAGTGAGACACTACATGAGGGCTCCAAAACTGATGCTTTAATGAAGATTAAGGAATATAAAATGCAGTGAAAACCGCTATGGAACAACAGTCACGTCTAGAGTTACAGACTAGAGCTACAAAGAGCAGCAAACTTGTTGAGCTGTGGCTTTAGTTAGAGAGGTCTGACAAAACAGTGGGATAATAGGAGCTAACTCAACTAAGAGAAGTGCGGAAATATGCCTTGCTTTTATAAAATCATGGACTGGAAAATAGGAGGGTCAGATGAACCTCACAACCAAGCTTTCTGTCAATTCCCCAACACTCGCAGCTGGAGCGCACACAGTAAGTCCCAGAGGCTACGCTGGCCACCGTGACACAGTGTTAAAGATTGTACTAGAACATGAATCAACTGCCCTGTTTTTCAGATCGTGAGGCATCCCTGAAAAAACATTTTTGAAAATACCCTTTAAAGAATCTTTCATTGTATCTGAGTAATACAACAGCCACTTGGACAGTAAAAACTCTCCGTGGCTGCTACAACTTTACATGAATACTATGAGACTCCGATCAAGAATTTTATCTGCACGATCTTCTCCATACATCATGAGTTTTGATAGCATAGCCTGGCCTTTTGTTACTTGTATTTCTATTCCATGTCTGGCACACACTTCAAGTCAGAAATAATTAAGAAAGAGCACACCAGGACTGTACCAAAATCATGCGGAAAGTATGTTCTTGGTTATTTTATCAATGGAGTCAACTGAACACCGAGGTACGTAGGAAGATCTCAGCTTCGTTTAACTTAAGAGCGACAGTATGTCATAGCATAACATCTCAAGTCAGCCTGAAGCATTTTCCCCAGTTTTTCAAAACAAAAACTTCTGGTTTTTTGTTTCAATTTCTGTGCCTATATGCCATTACCACAAAGATTCAGAACAGCAGAAATTCTAAGCGCATTTAAAATACTAATAAGAAATTCTGGTAAGAGGCTTTATTAATTAGATTATTCCAGAAGAAAATGCCCAGATTTTTGACACTGCTTCTCTAGCATTCTTAGGGGAAATCTGCATCTTGAAACTGCCAGCTTTGTTTGAGAAAATGAGGCAAATGTAGCAATCCACTAAAAATCATTTGGCTGTACTAAGTAATTTTAATCAAATAGTTAGAGAAAATGGCATCGAAGTTAATTTCTGAAGTGTCATAAACAGATGGAAAATGTGTACTGTAGAGACTGGTTGTGCACTTTTAACACAATATCCTTTTTTGCAGTCTGGATTGTGGTTTGATCAAGTCTAAGTGACATGACAAAAACAATTTTAATTTATTCTGAAACTATATTCAACTAAAGAACATACAATCTAGCAAGTATGCTGCTCTTTTCAGAAGTGAGATTTGAGGCAGAGCAGTATCAGGAACAAAAATAGCCAGGCACCCACCCCCTTCTCCCCCTTAAAAGCTGTGGGGGTAGTACTGAGGGGGTTCACTTGCAAAATGGAAGTTCCACTGGGGATGCAAAACAAGCTCAAAATTTAAATAATCTACATCTTTTCTATTTTAGATTTAACTATAGCAGAACTGCTACCGCTCATTTCTCCTGCAGATCAAGGGAACAACACACCACAGTGCAGGGACAAAATATTTCAAGCAATTTTTCACACACTGACAAGTAGTAAATTAGGGAATCTTGTAAGTACAATACAGTAGTCATCCCCTTCTATTGATCACATATAATTTACATCTTTCAAAGATGTGAATTCTTGCATTCTCACTCCACAAGGAAAATCTCAATGATTTATTCATTTCAAATAAAAAATAGAAGGTAGATGAGAAGAATTACTTCACAGGCTGTAGCTTTCTCAGGGCACTAGTGCTAGGCTCTTCTTTCGCACTGCCCGAAGGGCCTTTGTGTGCAAGTCCCTCTAATTAACAAGGTGAATCATGCAGCAGCTCCCTAATTAGTGAACATGACAAGCCAATGGAAACAAGCAGACAGACCTGGCGTACAGATAGGGTCAACAAAAGGCACAGCAACACACCATTAAAAAAAAAAGTGTATTTCATGTAAATAAAATACAAAAACTAAGAGAACTAACAAAATACCCAATTTTTCTTTTCATGTTTTATGCTTATTCCTCATTTATTGCAGACATAAATAACAACACAATAAATCAACATTTCCAAGTGCAAGTCACACCACCACTCCAAAATCAAAGAGTAATCATCTTACGTGAATAAGCATCTGTTTAAGGGGCATTATTTGTTTTCTCTCATTTTTCTGCTTTAAAGAACTGCAGTTATACTAAGCTTAGCACTTTAAGAATCCCTTAATTCATTCTACTCAAAATTTTTTTAAAATCTGTTTTCACCAATAGATCAAATAAGTGCAATAGTTGCACTATTATTATTCCATTATAAAAATGCCTACATTCCCCCAACATGTAATAATTTCTAACTTTTGTATAAGGATAAACAAACAATAGAAGTGAATAATCAAAGGAACAGATTTGCATCATAAAGAAAATGAGATTATCTAAAATGTACCACCTTACATTCATCTTTAAGTAAAATATTTTTAATCTTCCACTCTCCATTCTGTTTTTCCCAAAAACCACTCTCCCCATCTTCAAAACCACACATGGGGGGGTTAATACATTTTCAGTTTATTGCAAATTGAACCTTTGATTTAGATCTTAATGATCCTTCAACGTACTAGAAGTCTAAAATGTGTGTCACCCACAGCAGAATATAATTCTGCACAGAAAAATTCCACTATGTTCTTTGCTCTCTATTTCTTGGCACATCATGTTTCAGTGAGGAAACCTACAGATTATCCCCTCATTACAGTTTCCTCTTCCTCACAATCCTGAAAACAAGTATTTCTCACTTTCCTCTTCTAATTGGGTAAAATTTCCTTATG
The DNA here is from genome assembly GCA_009769605.1 of Bucorvus abyssinicus. Lineage (NCBI taxonomy): Eukaryota > Metazoa > Chordata > Aves > Bucerotiformes > Bucorvidae > Bucorvus > Bucorvus abyssinicus. The sequence continues at coordinate 11,955,666 of CM020040.1, forward strand.
TTCTAAAATTGATGTTCAAAATACTTATGTCTAAAAAACCCTCAGTTTTCTGACCAGTCCGGTTTTAAAAATATGGGATTAAAATACTGGCCCCCAAGTAATAATGGTTCTACATGTCTTTAAGGGTTCTTCTCATAAATTTTAAGAATATTTAGTGATGTTGTACTATAAAACCGATTAGCTGTTTCAAAGAACTTTTAATTTAAGTGGAAAAATTCACAATAAATACTACCAGAGATCATGAGCAGAAAGCTAAAATCACTACCAGCTATTTGCTGTGTTCGTTTTTTTCCCTTCTTAGTATATGTGAGCCTCCCCTAACTTAAGACCCCACTCCACACAACCATTCTTAGGACAATGCAGAACAGCTTTAAAGGCAGCCTGAAAAGTATCCTCTTTTAACATCAAGGCACAATGGATAATCTGCTAACAACTGAACTATGATCTGCCATATGCACAGAGGAAGTACTCAGCAAACAACCTGTCACAAGCGCTTATTGTTTCAGTAACCAACTCACCAAAGGACTTTATAAAATATATTACAAACTCTGGCACACAATTTATTATCAAAGACAGCTATAATTAAATGTGAAAGTGCTGCAAAGAGAAAACAGATTTGGTTTATTAAAAAGCTTTACATTCTTCTTTGCATCTTAAATAACAAAATCAAAGTGAGGAGATTGGAAATACATGCTAAACATGCAAAACCAGAAATGAATGCAAAATCACAAAATTTTGAGTTGATTTTCAAATAAATGGTATACATAAACACAGATTATTTTATAATTACAAAACCATATTCTGTATTAAGTAAAAATGTTAAATGCAGCTGATAACAATAAACCATATTTGTCCACAGGAGATGTTTTGATATGAGATTTTAACTAATACCAGAGGGACAAGTCCTGTTTGTTTTGAATACTGCTACTCATGCCAACAGAGTTACTCCAGAGTTACAACAGTGCGACTGAGAAGAATTCTATTTCCAGTATTGTAAATATGAGGAACTCAAGAAGTGACGAAAGCAAAAATGCACAAGAGGCAAACAGGGCAAAACTAAAAATGCCCGAGACAAACAGCCAGACCATTCTCACGTTTGCCACATAGTCTACCCGACATGTTCTGAACAATCCCAAATGTTGGCAGGCCTGCCAAGGCAGACATTTCCCTCTCCATCAGAGTTAGGGGGCTTGTTTTTCAAATTCCAGTACTTACTAGAAATAATCTCTCCACAAAGATAGATGGACAGATGAGCACTTTTTACTGAGGAATTATTTCTAATGCCTCAGTTAAAATTACCTGAGGATACTTATGAAATGTAAATTTATGAATTTTTTCTTTCGTAGAGCTGAGCAGATTCACAGAAATCATCATTTATTGCCATGTTCACAGAAGCATCAGTTGACAAATTGAAAAAACATGCATTTTAGAGAATATAACAATGTACAAGATATTAAAACAAGCATTACAATTGCGCTATATCCAGGACATTAAAAAAATAGAGCAGAATACTCTGTAACCCAGCAAGCAACTGCAAGCAACACACAAATATTTAGCTCAATAGTGAAATATATTTTATCTTTATGCAAATTACTGAGATTAAAGCTTGACAAAACTGGGATTAACAACTGGTCTCAGAAAACTGTGCAAGTCTCTCATGACCTCAAGTATCTTTTCTCCTCTGAGAAGTGACATCTCCAGTACAGTCCAGAGAATTGACTTTAGCATCCTAAAATAAGGTACAAGTTTTCAACCTGAGACTAAATTAGAGAAGTTTACAGGGTTATAGGTTTAGCTAGGGTAGCTGCACACTCTTTACATGTTTTCCATGCAAGCTCCAGGTCTGTACACGGTTACCTAGATCATTAAAAAGGTAAAACAGCTAAAAGATGCAAACAATTTATATTCTTGGAGGGGAAGAAAATCATCCCGTATTTATGTTTTCTGACACAGCCTAGTAAACAATGGATTCCCTGAATGTATTGCTTAAGAAAAACTGGCAACTCCTAATGACAGACCATTATTAAAACAGAGAATGATTTTGTTGAATACTGAATTTACTCTTCCTCAAAATAGGAAGCTGAAAATTAAACTGCAGCATATACAGTGAAGTAATAATGTATATTCAATAACCTTCTTAATTATCAGCTGTCCTAGTAAGGCACAGCAGATATCCCTATAAATTCTACAGGTACCCTATACTGGGAGCCTATCTCACTTCTCCAGAGCTGGCAGATGTCCTTTAGAGACACAAAGTCCTAAGTTGCCTTAAGACTAAGAGCTCTTTATGAAAATATATATCAAACTTTTCCAGAATTTAAACAGAGATTTTGAAAATAGACAGACAAATTTATCCTGTTTCTCATAAAAACGTGCTCTGTTCTCACCAGTCTCATTTCTATTAAAAAGTGAACATCCTCCTCCTCCTCTCTTGTCTTCCTGTACACAACATCTAAATTCAGTCTTCATGTCCAGTCTAACTTCCCATTTTGTATATTTGACATCTTCCTAAAGCTTACTTGGCTTATCTGACATGATTGCCAGCTATGAGCACTTCTTCCAGGATAGACTTTTTAAAAAATTATTCTTAATTTTGGGGAAATTAATAGGTTTTCATGCAACTTGACATGTGAATATGGCTTTTGGTCATACAGTATGAAAACCCCTTTCAAAACCTGATAGTATGTCAAAAAAACAAGTTCAAAAAGCTACACGGTAGATTTCATTTGTTTCAAGTATATAAATGTCTGTTCTGAATATAAATATTTACCAGTTGTGAAGGGAAATGACACAGAAGTGTCAGGAAGCCTACTCTGTACTTCAGATTTTCACATGGCTTGCAGAGTCAATAAACCTATGAACTGTAATTGCATCATACTGCTTTTCAGTTCATTTCAGTCCTACAGATACTGAGATAGCAGGTTTAAGGAAGCTGTAACACCTCAGTGGACAGGCACTCATCAACACAAACACATAACACACTTTCCCATTCCAGAAAACCCCATTCGCATCTTTACGACCATTTCCATTGAAAACTAGAAGTTAACCACCAATTCAGCAACAATTATCAACACTAAGTGAAAACACATCTTACAAATCTGTACTCAACTGCCTAATAACGTTAAAAATACAGTAATACCTTTCAAGTGTTTACATTTTAGAGCTAATCGTATCTACCTTTAGTAAATACATATGTGAGGAATAAACAATCATCCTGTTTACATTGTGAATGGCAGTAATCGATTTTATTTATTTAAAAATTACTATTAGTAATGATGAACTACCTTTGCAGGGTATGTTGAGCAGTATCTCACTATTCAGCTAAATGATGCAACTATTGGGAGACGCATAGGCTGACACAAAGGTGTTTTCTAATGACAAGACTCAAAATAGGAAACAGATGCTAACTCACCTTTCATGACTGCTACACATTACTGACTACCTGACCACCTGGCTTGTAGTTTAGGAGAAGAGTATGCGAATAACCTAGCTACAGACAGAAATGTTTAGTATTTCCTACGTCAAAACTGAGTCTCTTTACCCTACTGTTAACTGTATTACATATCCCTTAAAGCCCTACAACAATAAACTACCTGAAAATGACAACAGAGCTAACATTCACATTACTCCATAATAAATACATACATAAGTACATAAACATATATTGTCACATCCCAGCACGAAAAGGAGATGCTGACGAACCTTGTAGGAAGACTACAGCACACTTTTATAAAGCAGATTTACAGAATCACATTATTTCCTTGATTTTACAATCTGCTAAATAAAATATTCTTCAAGAGACCTGAGAAAACTAATGTCTTGTGTATCTTATAAATTCCTTGGGGATACACAAAAGTATTGCATGCACACATTTCAACTCTCTCAAAAGTGTGCTGGCAAGGAAGTTTTAAATTACTCTTTTTAAAATTTTTCTACTACGGTTCCAACTTTAGCTTTAACCCTGCTCCCATGAACTCTTCCATCTTCCACTAACAGGCTAGAAACACATCACAGTTTTTATGAAATGCAGCTTGTTCTACGAAATGTATGTGTTTCAAACAAGGTCCTGCCATTGTGGATGACAGAACATGCAAATACCCATCCAGACTACAGCCAGGCAGTAGATGCGAGGACCACGGGCAGATCTTTGTATGTGGGTCTCTCACAAAGCAGAGACCAAAGATTTGTCAGCAGGAGGCATGCAGCTGATTGCTGATGGCCAGCTGCCTGCTGCCGGTGCAATGTGCAGCACCCAGACTGAGTGGGCAGAGGAACAGAAGATTTAGTAGGTGCGTCTCAATCCCCTCAGGTCCCATCATGTGACGCGGAGCGCCCGGAGGAACTGGGGGCAGATGAAAGCTGGCAGCTGTGTGCTGCCTCAGGCGCTCCGAGGCTGCCAAACAGGGCTTACAAACATGTTAGCTCAGCGGCAGAATTAAAGGCCTTATTCAGGTTTATTTTGAAGTAAGAAACCAATGTGCACACAGAGGATGGGGGAAAACTTGCCCTGCAGGCTGAAGCCTAAGTACACCTTGACCTCTCCTTGCAAGCTGCTGTATAGCAGAGCAGGCTTGACTAAGGGACTAAAACATCTAAATAATAATTTAGATTGTTGTCCAAGCAACCTCCTCAGTTTCTGACAAGCAGACACAGCTGACATTTGCTGCCCTCTACTTATTAAACAGGCAATCATATTCTAAAGTGCTATTATTTCACCATAGCACAGAAGTAAATCTGTGGCAGTGTTCAGATAAAACAGTTATGTGATTTTTCCATAATCACAGTTTGCTCCAAAGGAAAACATGTATTTATTTCCTTTTTTTTTCTTTTTTTTTTTTTTCTGGCTGTGCCAGAGCGACAAATTCAGCATGAAGTTGTTTCTACCTGAGGAAGACCTATATTTAGACAAAATACCACTGAGGCAGAAGGAGAACTGGAAATTCAGTCCTGATGTCTTCCTTGCACAAATTCATCTGATATCAATACCTATAACATGTCTATAGTTATATAACAAGAATTTAAAAAAAATATTTTGGAAAAGGAAGTACTATTGCATGTAGTCCTCACTGCCTCTCCTGGAACCTCTGGATGCAACTGTCAGTACTCAGGGGAGGCAAAGCCAAACCATCCTTATCGCAAAAGCTCACACCAAAAAGGTAGAAGAAATCGGTTCCCTTATCTCCTCACCAAGTTCTGTTGTCTGGGCACCCAAAAGTGATTAGAAAAAGAGGGCTGACACCCTCCACTTGTTTAGCAGGGCCTCGAAATCCAAAAGCAGTAGCTCTGGTTATTGCTACAGACAGAGAAGAAAAACTGCAGAGGATCAGAAGGGCTGAAAATTCTACTGTTACTTTCCTGCAGTAGAAAAATCAGACACCACTTCAGAGAATTTGTTTTAGAAGAGAAAGGTCCTGCCGGAGTATTGTGGTGAGATTAAGAAAAGGGAAGTCACCTTCTGCTTCAGAAGTTCTTTAAAAAAAGCTTATATCATTCTAAATCCAAGTTCTAAAAATTCATATTTCAGTAGTGCTGCTGCTTTATAATGAGCAACTACTGGTTACAAGAATCTTTTTTTAGGCAGGGCTCCATCAGTGTGCAGGCACTCTGCAAGAGAACGTAAGCAACAGGGATGGATTTCTTGTCCCCTGCCTCCTTTTCAGCTTTTTAAAAAAAAAAAACCACAACAAACCCCATTAGGTAGAGCAGTAACAGATACTGCTTTTTTGGAAATATTCAAACATAAACCAAATATATTTCACAACCGAGCTAAACCGTAATTTGAAAATGAGCCTCCAGTCTTCCTCACTAGTTTTATTTGAAAATTAGAGTACACAGTTACTTAGAATTTTGTTGGGTAAGATGAGAAAACAAGAATCCTGAATGGAAAAGTTAACTTTTACAAACGTATACCCTTCTCAGAGAGCCACATGGGAACTTTTTGGTATCAAGGTAGAACAATTACGGTATTTCATTTGCACACATACCTGCCAATGTCTCAAATAGCAGATTGCATCAGTACAAATGCATTTGAAATACAAAAATCTAAGTACATTAAACTGGTGCTATGTTAATTGAAGGATGCTATCTTTCAAACAACTCTTCTAAACTCACTGAGACATCGGTTAAATAATGAACAATGCTTGACCAGACACCTTGCTTTCCTGTTCCTTTCTCTTGTCATACTCACCTGTCCCATTTTGGTTTGCATTAGCCCCCGTTCTCATTCATCTGTGCTTACAAACAGCCCTCATACAAAGACACACAAATCTGACACGGGTCTTTGTAAGGTAGCACAACACATCGATACGATATTAATGATCCTTCTCACACAATGGATTCAAATTTGTATGTAACTCTAGTAGGGGAGTAAATGAAATTCTAAGAATTTGTTTTCTAGATACAAGTATAAACAAAGAGAAAAAGAGTGTTCTTATTTTATATTATAAAGACATATCAAGTTTAAAAATACTTTGTTACTTAAGAAGGGCCATGTATTTAGCTCCTATATCAGTAAATCAGCATTTGCTTTTAGAGTGCTGTAACAAACAGTTATAATCAGTCACAAAAAATGAGCGTTCATGGTAACTAAACAAGAGGTAGGCGGCGTATGTACACTAAAATCATGCATCACTATGGAACTCAACCAACATAATTTTGTAAAAGGAAATTATTTTGCTGGATGGGATTGGATTTAATTTAGATTTGTGCTAGACTAATGAGGTAATCTTGGGTCAAGCTTGGGTTACAGAAGAGACAAAAAAAAAAAAACAACCTAGCCCTTGACTCAACTCTAATTAATATACATTTTACCTAAGCAGGAATAAAACAATTTGACTCAGTTGGAAGATATTATGGCCTCAAAATATTCCTTTGATCCCCTAGCATTTTTCTGTCAATTACGCAGTTTTCTGACTCTGTACAGCAAGGGTAACACCACACTTCATCCTCAGCCAAACAACTGCCGTCAATTCTGCTCTAAGCACAGGAAAACTGGTTGGAAGTGTCATGGTCTTCAATTTTAGAGAGATACATAAAAAGTTCTGATGAATAGTAAGACTATTATTGCACGAAGTTCTTCAGGACTTGAAGACTTCATGGCAGGGTAATACTTTATCCTTGGAAACGCAGGAAATTTTTTGGCAAAACCCCACTGTCTTCATATTAACACAAGATTTTGAAGATCTACACACCAAGATTCATACGCAATAAATTTCTTGCTGGTTATAGATTTTCTTGCACATGCAAATATAACACAATTCCTCTCCTATCCTTCCCAGAAGTTCATAACCAACTCCAGCTATCAGGACTTTTTTACTGTTCTCATACTGTATCTGTACACCTAAAGTAGTATCTACTCAAAAGGAAAAAGAGTTATAAAAGCAGTGAGCTTGATAACGCAGCAAGATTTTTGAAAGTATTTTGACAGACAGGACCACTTCTCTCTGAGGTGCAAGTTTAATACTAAACATTTGAAATCACTGCAACAATAACTTCAGGAAAGTCTTGTACTCTAAAGCCAAATCCTTAGCACTGTTGCATGGGCTTAGACAGTTCCAGAATAGCCTAAACATTTTTCTGAAGCATTCTTCCAGGTTCAAAGCAGAGACCTGTGGTAAAAGGGGAATGTAAACAAAGTGACTCTCTTATCTAATCTTTTACATGTATTGACAAAAATGCTTGCAGTCCTCCTGCATCGCAGCTATAGCACTGGTAATCTGATAGAGAAAATTGTATATAAAACAACTCAGTTTCGAGGAATCATTATTGCCTAAATGTTGCACTTTTCCTAGCTTTTCCTTTTTTCCACCTACTGACCATCAGATGGGTTAGACAGCTAAGTGGAAATTTCATTTACAGTAATTGCTGTCCAAGTGCTCCATTTCTCAGTGGAATGTTTTATAAGAAACCTTTTTAAGAGAAGATTGTTGTTTTTGAATCAATATTTTTATGCCAGGCATGGTAAAATAGAAAACTTCTTTAGACTTCTCATCACGAGATACTGCATTACTAGTACAAATCTTAAAGGACTTTGGTTTTGCTAAAACGGTGGATACATGAACTCACCAAACAAAACAAAATCAAATCATTTTCAGCAACACCTTATGAAAACAGGAATAACTGCAGTAAACTACTGTTTTAATATTTAAAAAGAAGCCACTCCTACTAAGTTGTTAAATAAATATTACTGTGTTGACAAGAAATTAATTAGAATAAAATTTTAATAATCTAATTATTAAATACATGATGCTGGAGTTTCAGTAATTCTGCCAGGACAAGCTACTTTTTTAATGTGGGATTTAAAATTTCTAAGGCAGTGTTAGAGCCACGTAAGATATACATGATATGATGTACATATTTCATTATTATTTCTAAGTAAGTGAAGAATCCTATGGTTTCTTACAGAACTCTATCTGCTAACAGCCTAGATATTTTTGTGCATAAAACTCAGAAAAGAATACAGCTCAAAATCTAAAACTTAGCCAAGTAAGGCTCTTGTTACAGAAGGCATTGCAGACATGGGGATGACAGTACCCAAGCAGAGTGGTTACCACAATGCTGCAGTAGATACAACTCCTGGGAGTATGGAAAAATCCTTCCCTGGTCTGCTTATGCAAGAACTGAGTACTTCCAAAGGTCCTAGCCAGTGTAACAGTCAGAACAGCAACCCAGTTAAACACACACCATTGTTACAGGACTTTATCCAAGCCTAGAAAGGTGGGCTACCTGTGCTGACAAAGCTACGGAAAGGGTTGTCTTCTGTTTTCCTTCAAAATCAGTAAAGCTTTTATTATGAATATCAGCAGGTCTGAAATTTCACTTGCATGATTAACAAGTACATCTGAGAATAGATTCAACTGAGTGCTATCTAGACTGATCTAGGTCCTGGATACATGCCCGGACATTTATGGTGTCTGGCTTAAGTTTTTATTATTATGCAATATTCTTGGTTGGTGATGACACAAAGATTTTAACCAAGTTAATCTTTCAGGATCAAACTCAGCTACTTGACTTGAAAATCAAAAGATTTTTAGCCAACAGACATTCAATATGTAGAAAAACATTCGTGACAGAAAGGATGTTTATGACCTTACATTCCCTGCCTTTCTTTTAAATAATTTCTATTATGAATTACTAGGTGTTCACTCAATTATTCCTGATCTTGATCTATTCCTCCAATCAGCTATACAGCCTGTTTTATATCCTATTTACTGAACCCTTTTAATGGAAATTAGGGAACTCATTATTTTCTTAACTTACTTTTGTGACTTTCCATGCTTTCAACAGACTACAGAAATCAATGTTTTTTCTAAAACTCGATTTTAAAAGCTTTAATCATGCAATCACACACTTCTCACAAATGATGTTATTTCTTACAATAAGTTGTACTGACAGTCAAACATTTCAGAATTTATGTTACAAATGTAACAGGTAACAGCTGAAAAAAAAAAAAACATTTTTCCCTGAAATAGTTTTCACTAGTTTATTAAATAGGTTTACCATTAAAACAATAATAGAATATCCAATGTCAAAAAGCTGCACCAGTTTTAAAGTGTGAAAATAAATGGAGAGTTTTATGCAATATAAACCCCCACAGGCACATTCTCCTACTGCTTTCACTCCAGCCCATTTGAAACAGGTTAATGCTAAAACAAAATAAGTCAATCAAACCGAAGTAAGAGCAGGTTTTCACTGACTTAACTGAAACAGTGCTAGTCTGTGTGTGAATGAAACCGGACTGTTAAATGTCTATTCTCTGCAATAACACCATATGTAAATGGACCTTCTGTTTCTTTTGGTAAGTATTTAAAAGCAATTTAAACTTGATTTATGCCAGTTCAGTTTAAACAACATGCAGAGTGGTTTGAAGACTGGCCAATAAACGGAGGAAGAAGGAGTTAGAGAACCAAACAAAATAATCTTCACCTTACCACACTATTTTAAATGTGTTCAAAGGACATAGTGATCTCCCTGTACATTTTCTTGATAAGCAAGAAGGGGACTTCTTAATGGTAAAAGTTCTGTGAATAAAATTGATCTGATTTTTTTTTTCCTTTTGAAATTAGGAAGAAAAACAGACCGTTATGGAATGAAAGGCTCCAACATACCCATGAAGTAGAATGTTCTGGAACAAATAACCTTTGCTAGTCTTCTTTCTTCCCTCTTCACCCTATTATTCTTGTGCTGGTACATTTATTTGGTATTCTAAGGCAATGTTTTCTAGAGTTTTTTCAATGTTTTAAAAAGATTTTTCTTAAAGATTTAAAAGACTTTCTTAAAAGACTTTAAATTACTTCTTTTGGTATTTCACTTTCTCCCTCTGGCTTTTGTCTTCATTAAGTATCTTGGGCTATATTCTCTTTATCAGACTTCATGTATGGGTTACATTTGTTTTAGATACTCATCCATTTCTATCTGGCAGGGAACCAGGGTATAGTACTGATCAAACTCAGTTTTGAAGAGGACAGTTCCAGACGGCCTGCTTAGCAGAAGCAATACAGTAGTGTGACTGCTGAAACCCAGGCACACTGTGAAGTCTGAAACATCATCCGTTTCCAGAACATAAACATGAAATTATCAGCTGCTTTGCTGATATGAAAAAAAACTACCTGACGTTCGTATCATTAAACAAGTAACAGAAGCTGAAAATGCTGCAGAGGTTTCTTGGATGCCCTCTTTATGCTTTTTAAAACACTACCTAGTAGCCGCTTTACTACTGGCCAGAAGAATATCTCAGTAACAAAAGTCTTCAGGCAACATTCAGGAAACGGGAATCATGAAACACAGCTTCAAACCCAGCTTATTATCAAAGCTGACAGTATTAAATTCATCAGCTTATACAAAACCTGGCAGAAACCCTATTTCTCTCTCAGTTATGGATCATATGCACATTTAAGAGTGGCCCGGTTGGCAGTCAAGGTTCAAAATTTTTACGTTTTTGTAGGAGTTGATTAAAATCTTTTAATTTCAAATAAATAACAAAGCCATGAAAAAGACACTATCTAACTGACCTTTTATACTATAAAATTGGTTATTTTTTATTTTGGCAGCAGCAATACAATTTGAAACATCAGCATATATTCAGTATCCAATGCAGGAAAAAGTAAGAACAATATTGAACCAAAATCTTGCCAGTCCCAATTCCTCGCTCCCCTTTGCAAAAGTTAATGCAAAAGAATGTTTTTATTTAATATATTTGAATATTTCAGGTGAAAGTCTTTAGTTCAAGAAAGAGCTTTAGAACCCTAATTACTAAAAACAGAGACATGCTTATATTTCTTATGGTTTCAAATACGTAGAATGAAATTCAACTTCAGAGAGAGGCATGGTGCCAGCAAATTACACACTTTCATTAGAAGGGTGGGAAAGAAGGCAGGGCTAATGTACAAAAGAACAGGGTGCAGCACTCAAACAGAAAACCTAGTATTCATTCTGTGTTTACTCAAACATGTTATCATATCCAGGAACACCACTACGTTAAAATCACATACTAGTTTGATCTAAGCATTTTTAATTGGTTACCATGAAAATATTTGCTGCCTCTTTATTAATACTACTATTACCATTACTCAAAATACATTTCATAGGCTTTCTTATATCCACATGTCAGCACAGCGTCACTCCCTCTAGTGGGTAAGAAACACAGCTTATATGGACAACCTGAATTTTCATACGAGAGAGTGCTCCGACAGCTACACCAAAAGCAACAACACTGGCTAGAGTGCAAGTTGTCTATCACAGCTATAAAGGTAACCACTATTTGACTATTAGAAAATGCATTTTTATTAGCTCTGTTGTTTACTTTTGCCTCCTCAAGTTTCCAATGGCTGAACAAGAATTACAATGAACGCAGATACTGAGGCAGCAATTTCTAGCTTGCTTTCACTTCCAGCAGCATGGTAGATTTAGTTCGCAGCTCAACATCAAGCTTTGCCTGCATCAATTATTTTCACAAATCTGATCCTTCCTTTGCATACACTGGCTACATACTAAACTGAAGTAGTATTAAAATCCCGTATCTTTTCCTGCCAAATAACTTGATTATTTCATTTGAATACTTGCTTGACAAACCCAACTCTGGAAACGCTAAGGCATGGCCTAATATTTACAAGACCTCGTTTCAGCAAATCTTACTACCTAATTGCATAATGGGAAAAAAAAGACAAAACTCAACCATATACTTGGATTTTTTTGACTGTTATGTATATAAAAAAAAAAAAATCTGTATAGCTAACAGAACTATAGAATACTGCCAACCAGGAAACAAATCAGGAAGAAGAAGTCAATACAAAAGAACTTGTTACATGCATTTTTCTCTATAGATTACCTTCTAATGTATAATTATTACCTTTTAACACATATATCCAAAGAAGTTGGCCAAAAAAACCAGCATCAGTTTGCTGCAAATGATGTTGCTAATTTTTTGAAATAGTAATGACTTTCAGCTGTTAGATATTTTAGTCTAATTGATTTAAGTTACAAGCCAATCCTGAGCCATCAGATGCCTTAAGCAAAGGACAGCCGCTCTCATCTACAGCAAATTAAGGTACTCAGTAGTTCACAAATCGTTACTCTTAGAATAACATATCACAACTTCATCGGAAATTTTTTGATAATTTTTACATTATTGTAATTTAGACCGATGAGTAAATAGTCTGCTGAACCACACTGTAGAGAAAATGACTGGCAATTACATTACTTGAAAGACCAGAACAAAATTGTTAAGTAGCACATTTCTAAGAAAGAGACATTTTACAAAAAGACAAAAGCATATATTTTTCACCAAAATCTAGTGCTGCTGTCATCAACAACCAAACAAAAGCTACAGCTACCTAAAATGGAAATGAAAACGTAATGTATGGAAATATTCTTTTATAAAATCTCCTTAGGCTTCACATGTATTAATGTATTAGTTTGCAAACATAAAGATCAAAGGCAAAGCAACAAATACATCCTAAAAAGTTTTTAGTCAGATTTTTATTAACGATATACAAGTAGCAAGGCATAAAAAATTAATATGTTCAAGCCTTGAAATGTCAAGTGTAATGATCTCTAGCTCTGCTTACCTCCTTTGCTTTTTGTTTCAGTCTAGCTTGCTCTGGGTCTTCTTGCCTTGAGCGACTCTACATGTTTAAAAAAAATGGGGAAAAACGGTTAACAGATGGTTTAAGAACCCCTCATCTGTTGCAGTAAGTTAAAAAATAGCAAAGAAAGGGGAACAGGATACAAGGTGTCAAAGATGGGATGCTTGAATTCAGGGAAGTGCAATTTCAAACTCGAAGGCCTCACCCAAAAGACTCTTAAATATTCAGTTGTAACTAAGATCTACCCCAGATTTAAAATTTAAAAAAAATACCGTTTTTATCAATGCTAAAGTATCCATACAGGTTTAGATTTCAATTATTTAACACAAACAAATTCACGCATCCAAGAACGGAAGCGACACCCTTTCCATTATCTGAACTTTTTAATTTAAACTCCTCACAGTCATTTATTTTAAAATAATTTACTGCTTGCAACTAAGCTTTTATTCAGCTCTTAGTAGAGAATGCAGAGAAAACCCTTGTAAAGTTGCTCTCCCAGGCAGTAAATCTTCATAATAAAGATATTACTATCCATATGAGCTTCCTTTGAGTACAGCACAGAAATAAACATAAACTCATTCATGTGCTACTAATAATATTAATGTTGTAATTTTTAAAATTAGAGAAATATTGCCAAATGGCATCTTTCATATTTTCCTTCAAAACCAGAAACAATAGCTCTAAAACCCCGTTAAGAATAACTGTTTAATTGCAGTAACACCCATAACAGTACCTTCCTTCAGATACAGACTGTTTTACAGCCATGTGTTAAAAGTATTAAATTCTTATTCATGCTCACTAAACATATTCAAATTGATGAAATTCAAAACTCAAGAGCTAGATAATAAATGCATTATACTTTTTTTAATTGCATGATTGGCCAGTATTCAGAAAAGGTTGCATAAAAAAACCATAAGAAGCTGCAATAAAACTTGCAAGATCCACAGAAAACTGCTGTTCCCAATACCTGAAAGATGTAATTCGTTTATTTTGGTATTTCTTTGAGAATTAAAATTATATCATTTACACAACTCCTAAAGAAATATCTATGCCCTTGTCTATCTTTCTCTGCCTCTTTCTGTGCTGAAGACAGACCTGAAACTTGAAAGAATAGTAGCTTGCAAGCTTACATATGCTCAGATTTCTTCCCGTAGTTTGGATCTTTCATAATATATTCTGTTCAGAAGTTAAAAATCCATGAAGGAAACCAAAGGGAGATAGGTTTTAAGGGTAAGGGGACATGTAATATTGTTGATATATCTGGAGAGAGCCTTGACTACGATTTGGCAGACAGGGCGCCAATGACTGAATTCTCTATCCTTTTTCTGTTTGTTTTTTAAACTGAAATTATTTTTTCAGCCAGCACAGCACACATATAAAACATAGTGATGACAAAGCATGGCCAAATTAAACAATAATGAGATTTTTAGATTATGTGCTTGACTTGTCCACTGAGCACAGTAGCCTCACCTCCCAACATCACTTACTAGTCCTTTTGTGTCTGTTAGCACAAAAGGCATTTTGCCAGGATTTGTCTGGAGTAAAGTAAGGAGAAATTAAAATCTGTAGATAGCTAATGACCCAATTAAGACTCTCATGTTGTAGTTGTGTCAACCAAGAAAGAAACTCCAATTTAATGTAGACTGAGATTCCTTCCAACTGCTGCAGCCAGACACAAAGAAAAATGTAGATAACCTAATCAAGTTGATGTGTAAAGAACAAAAAGGCATTTCATGTAATATGTGGATCTGCCAGAGAACTGGGACTCTATTCAGTGGAGAAATTACTGAGAACTTGATCATACTTGTACCTATTGGGTTAAAAACCAACCAACCAACCAAAAAAAGATCTCACCCATTCAATGAGTTGCTTCTCTAGAAGATGGACTTAGCTAAGTATTTAGGGACTGAGCTGAATTAGGTCCTTGCTCTGACATTTTGTTCAACAGTTCAATCACTGTGTGCCTCAGTTTCTCTAGTTTGATGTATGGGAAATCATATTTAGCCCTTTCATGGCTTTTGATGATAAATGTACACTGAACTTGTACTGTCTTCCGAGTCTCCCAGTAAAAGCAGTACAGAAATACAAAGTGGTGTTATACTACTGCATGAAGCTGAATCATTTGCCAAATGCAAAGTACAAGTTAAAAGCACTTCAGCTTAAGGAGAAAGCGAAGTATCCTGGGACAATCCAGCTGAGGCTTCTAATATTGCCGACAAGTTTCTACAAGAAACTGATAGAATCCTAGAAAACACACCAGATCTACATTGTGTTTGGGGACAGTGCAAGAAAAAAAATTGAAGTAGTAGATGCAAAGTAACACTCCAACTTCCTGGACTCCCTAAGTGAAGGAAAAACTCTGAAAGTGCTACAGACCAAAAAAATAACACCTTGAAAATTTGGGGGGTTGGTTTTTGGTTGTTTTGGGGTTTGGCGTTTTTTTTTTTTTTCAGAAACTGACCAAATAAAAGTAGTTCTGTAGTTCAATACTATCTGAAAAAGCAGACCCCAAAAGCAGGCAAAAAAGCAGATCTGTGGAAACCTCCAGCTCACTCACAATAAATAAATAATAAAAATTATTCCAGAGGTGAAAATGGGTACTCAACTCCTGATTGATATCAAATACCGGAATTTTTTCAGTAATGCAGATTTTAAATACCAGGTGATGTCAGATATATAAACCCAGACTGAAGGGGAAGGTAGAACTATTTTTACATTTAGAGTAACACAATGAGTTTCTGGTTATTCCCTGAATCCACACGAAATCACCTTTTCAAAGAGCTCATGCTAGCTCTTGTTTCAGACAAGTAGAATTCCAACTTTACACTGTATATGTTATTACTGGTACAAGTAACACAAAAAAATTAAGAATTTTAACTGTCATTTTCTATTTCTTTTTGTGTTCAGATAAATTTTAATAGATTTTTTTTAAAACAGATTATTAAGACTAAAATATCTGCCTGCTGACTACCATGTCAGTTTGCAAATCAGCAAGCTTCAGAAATAAAATAACCAGCATATAGAGGCTAAAATGTGTTAAAGAAAAAGTATAAATATTGACTATTTTATTAATTCTTCACTTTATGATCTAATGTAAATTATAAAAGGCTTCTTCAATGCTGATGCAACATAGATTAAAGCAAATATAAGCCAAAGAAAATGTCAAGCTTAACAGAGGTGCCTAGATAAGCTTTAAAAATGTCACTGGCTTCTCTTTACACTCCATTCCACACGTGAACATCTTTTCCTCCCTCTAAAGAGTTTGAACAATTTTACTGCTGCTCAGCTCTTGTAGTGCTTGTCTATATGCCACCACTTTTACTCACCAATTGTCTTAATATTTTGCACTTACTTTTGTCAAGCTACTGTCTAATAATTCCAAGTTTTTAATTCCAGTTTAAATTTTTTCTTCAAAGTCATCTCATATTTTTGGTTTTGTCTTCCTTTTCCCTTTCCCTCTAACTTAAAAATCTTAATATGCTGCATCTCACCTGTTTTGTGAAACATGGTTTTCCAAAATCTTTTAATGCACGAATGCCTCCTTCCTCTAAAGCTTTGGAGACACCAAACAATCACAGAACCCCCCAACTCAAGTACTTTCAAGGAGTTTATCACAAGTCCTTTCCCTTCCCCTCTCTATTCTTCATGTCTAGATCTGTAAACATATAAAGCTGGGTTTACATAATGTATTTTCATGCTGATGAATAAACACCTTTAGAAGCAAGGTAGCTTCCCACAGTAATTTTAGAGAAACCCAAGACTGATCCTAACCAGACAACATACTTATATATACATTAAATGTGCTCTCCTACTGAGAACTTACCAAACCAGGTTTGTTAACATTTCTCCCAAGCATAAACTACTTTTATTAGACCAGACAGCCAGATATTTTAATTGTTAAGAATGAAAGTGCTTTGTATAAGAGAACTTGCTATCTTTTTTATCTGAAAATGGCATAGATCACAATAGGTCCATGGACATATTAGACTTTCAAAGTATGAAAAGTAGCATATGTTAAACGTGTGTATTCAAAACACATTAGAAAACGGCGTTTCATTTACATGTTACCAAACTCCCTAATGTTCCAAACCTCAGCTTTTCCCCTTGCTTGTGTTAAGGAAGAATGTCACAAAAAATAGATATCTAATTACACGTGGAAGTTTTAAGAAGGGGATCTTGTCTTAAATTAGAAAGCAACAGTATTTTTAAAATAATAAGGTTATCTATAAACCATGTAATAAATATGTGCAACAATTATTTTTAAAATTGGAGGATACCTCTGTGTGTCTACGCAGATGGGCAGACTAACAGTCCTTCTGATGTATTTAATTATGATCATTACTCACTATTTTGTTGTAATTCGTAATGTCAGAGCTGCACTGTTCAGTGCAGCTTACACTGTTCTTACAACAAAAAAGGTTTCTATTAGATTCATAATAATTTTGAAGTCTCAGCTTGTTAAACATGTGTTGGAAAATGTCTTACAGGGTCTCTCCTCCTAAGTAAGTCTCCTGCGTTTAGCAACATCTGATCCCAGTTAAGACACCTACAGCTCTACTTCCCCTTCCCAATACACACACTGGGAGTCTTTAATGCTTCAAATTCATCTTTTTTCATAAAATAGAGTCACAACTGCAGGTGCTGTACTATTGAGAGCCACTGCTGTGCCAACAGTTTCAATTTTAAACTTATTTTTCCCCATTGATGACATTAGAACTTCACCCACGGCTGTACCAGCTTATAACTTTCACTTTTAATTAAAGAAATTAAATTGGCAACATGAAACACTTTGCTTTCACATTAGCTTTGTTAATAAAAAGTGAAAGTTAAAAGCAGCATAGCTGAGGGTAAAACCCTATTCAGAGCTACGACCACAGTGAGGTGGATTGCAAGAGTCCAGGTCTAAAAAAAGATTTATTTAAAAATCATTAAAATTGAAGCAACAAATTTCTAAAAATTCAGAAAATTATCTCAACACAATTCCCTCTTTGCTCTCCTCTCATCAGAAGAGAGCTATAAGTTCCCATTCAGAGAGTGCTTCATCTCACAGAAAGCTGCATTACATCTCTCAGAAGAGAGGGAAAGGATTAAATTGGCATGACGACTGAACTCATCTCTGGCTCAAAGAGGCAGCACCTTCGAGTAATCACAGGACGTGTGTGTAAGGAAATCTGCATTGCCAAATTTCAGTCATCCCTCTCCAGTAAAAAAGCCCTTCAGCCTATAAGTACTATAAAAATCACCATCCTCCATAAATATGAATTAACTTTGCAAACAACACTAAAAAAAATTTGCCATTTACTTATGTAATTATCCTTCGTACAGAATAAATCTTACTCGTGCAATAGTTGTATTTAAGACCCCAAAATTTGACAGGTTTGTTCTACTAATACAGAACACTCAGAACGGTAAGACTAACAGAATGTATAGATTGGAAATTAATATTCAAAATTAATTTGTTAATAAATAAGCATGCATCTAGCCAGTTTGAGCAGAGCAATTATCACAGTAATTTTAACACGCTCCACTGTATAGATTATATCATAGAAGTATTATTCATTCATTTTCTGAAAACAAGGACAACCCCAAGCTGTACCTCTTTACTGTAGAAAGCACCACCCTCTCCAAAAAACAATTCAGAAATAAAATGGAACAAACACCCCCCCCAAAACAAAATTACAAACTCCTATACCTCATGCTGTCAGAAATATTTCCATTATTAGCCCCAAAACAGAACCTCATTCAATTTGACACACACAACCTGTATTTTCCAGGTTTTGGAAATGGCTATGAAAGCAGCAAGGAACACATCTTTTACTACAGCAAGACCTGTGCTTCGTTGGGTTGTTTTTGTTTTAGGGAGTCCACACACAGACCATGTCAAACGTAAAGGTAAATTCCTCAAGTGATTTTAGTCTGGCTTTTGACCTTTCTGCAGTCTTAAGACTTTCCTTAGCTCTTCTTGCTATTTCCCATACCAGTCATCAAAGACAGATTCGAAAGATTTCTGCTTCTGCACAAACATGGAAACAACAGCCAGTGGGTTCTTACTGGGAAAACAAAGGAGAGCTAAGAGTTGATTCTCCCAAACGTTTTCTTTAAAAAGACTGCATTCTACATATGCGTTTATATACAAGACGGCCGCTGCTCGTGCCACTTCTATTTTACCCTGTTATTCACGTATCAGAAGATCACCCACAAGTAATGACAATCAAGGCAGCTGCAGTCTCTCCCTGTACAGCTTTTATATTCGAGAGATCGTATCATCTGGATGTTTGAAACAGGAGCTGTTCCAACAGCAGGAGGTGACTGGGTCGCAACAGTTTTGGGGACCAACATGTCTTTAAACACTTCTATTATGAAAAAAATTACCAGGAAGTAAATTAGAGAAATGCTTTGAGCCATACGTTCTAGATAGTATGCATACACTGTGGAACATGATGCAGAGATCCCTGAAGTACAAGAGATTGTGCTAGCTCCTGAAACAGAATAGTCTTGTTTTCAGGTTTTTAATTAAGAAGCAATTGTATGCTGGACTGCTACGGTAGCATAACTTACCATTTTTCCTTTCCTGTCAAGTTTGTCTTCCCCCAAAGTATCTCACTCGAACATCAGTCACTATTCTTCTAAGCTTGTGATAGGAAGTTTCTATTTCTCAAGTATTTCCCAGGCACAGGATGTAAGATTTTGTAATATTCTTTCATTTAGCAAGCCAAATAATACTGCTATTTTGCTTTAAAGATGCTCTTGTAACTTCACAAGTATTTTTATCTCGGACAGTGTCTTTTCTCAGAATGTCAAAAATTTTAAATCTTTTTTCAAAACCTTCTTTTTTTTTTCTTCTATCTCCACATCTGATTTTATCTCTCATTCTCCCCAAAACATTTCTGGAAGCAAAACCAATGCCATCTGCCTGCTTGCAAATTCTACAACCCCATACTACTTTAACAACTGAAAAGACGGTGGCAGATCAATCAGAACACCATTGCCAAATATTTTCTTTTCTCCTCCTAAAGAAACCAACCCACTCTCCAAAACAACAACAAAACCTGCAAATCCACCACTTTCTTTCACCATCATTTACGTATCTTTCTTACCCCTTAGAGAATTCTAATGTAAAATAACCAAACTGGTTTCAAGGCTTCCCAAAGGCTCATGCTGACTCTGCTTTCATTTCCATTTATTTCTTCACTTTGCATCATCTTTTCATTTGATTATTTAATACCATCCACTCCAATGCCCAAACATTTCCTTCATTACCTTATTCTTTACCAAAACCTGGACTTTGGCTGTTAACAAGGCTCCAAACTGTAAATAATTAAACCAGAATTTTCATGTTTACATGTTAAACACGTTTACACTTTTCCACACTAGACAATAGATGATGTACCACTGGCAGGCGAAACTTTTCATAAAATTATTCTGCTGTGTAACTTTAAAGAGATGCTGCAAAATAACACAAAAAAACCAACAAAAAAGTCTTGAAACTCAAGAAGTAAAAAGCCTCAAAAAAAAAAAAAATCCGTAACATTTTACTGAATTGTGTTTAAATACCAGAAGTGTAGGCAATGATTTTCAAATGGCACAGAAACCCTGGCACCTATTAAATTTCAAAGGCAATTGTGAACGCTATTTCACCAAGTTATTTTCAAAATATGCTTGCCATTGTCTCCTATATTCCGATGAACTCATCAAATTCAGAGTTGTGTCTTGAAAATGCAGGGGCATTCCAGTCAAGTAGGTCTGTGGTCATCACAGGTAAGATAGCATGACGTAATGAAATGCTGCAAGGACAGTATCTTTTTGTTATGAGAAACAAAATGTGGTTATAAAACAGATTTCATTAAATGAAATAATTGTTTGAAGACCATGAACTCTTAAGCGGTTTTAAAAAAATAGAGTAAAACATACCTTGGCAGCCTTTAGCAAGATTTCCCTCTCTTGTTCATCTTTCCTTTGCTTTTCTAAACGCTCCAACTGTTCAAAAAACTTTAACTGTGATCGGACATCTGTAGCTTGTTCGTACCACTCATCATCCTGTAAAATAAGAACAATATTTTACAAAAACAGGCATTTAAAGAAGACTGTAAGTATTATTCATTAAAATATTTCCATTGTACCAACTAAAAAGAAATCTGTTCTCTTTTTATTTTTTTAAGCTCAGGGGAATTAAGCCAACCTATACTTAATAAGCAGCTGGAACCTGATTATTTAACTAATATCTAGACAAACTTAAAAAACAAGGATTGATTTATCAGGACCAGAGACATCAGGGAGTTAAAAATGAAACCAACAGACTTACAGATTAAAAAACCCTAAGATGATTAACTTTATTACTGAACAATCCTAGATGTAGGATATAAGCCTGGTTATAAACTGCAATTCCTGGATTTGTACTCATCTTGAACTAGTAACAGACATGATGAAGCATTATAAAAGCATTAAAGCTAAAAAGTCAGTTGAAAATAAGCCTCTAATTACAATTAAAATAGAAGAACTTCATGCCAGCTAAGAGCACACAAGCTTTTCTAGTACCCAACAGTCAGTAACAATTTATGACACAAGATGCATGGGGAATACTCAGAATGTCAGTCAGAAAAATAAGTTATCCACATCACTTCCATCTCCTTTATCTGCTTAATATTTTCCTTTTTGTCTGCAATGCTATGAAATCAAAGAAAACCATTAACGAAGAAATAAACAGAAGATAATGAAAATGCTATGGTTCAATTGGAGACACCAGTTATGGTTTTTTTCTGAGAATCTGTTAAGATATTATTTTAAATGCATCTTTGGCTTAACACGGACTAAGCAAAGTGTTTTCTTCTCAGACACCATCCTAGAGAGAAGGAAGGAGGGATGTAACACTGCTG
This sequence comes from Bucorvus abyssinicus, assembly GCA_009769605.1. NCBI lineage: Eukaryota > Metazoa > Chordata > Aves > Bucerotiformes > Bucorvidae > Bucorvus > Bucorvus abyssinicus. The sequence continues at coordinate 11,977,621 of CM020040.1, forward strand.
AAGCTGATGAAGAATGTTGGAAAGAAACAAGGAGATTATACTTTTAGTCCAGTAATAGCAGAATATATCCATCACTTGCAAGAAAAGATATAAGTGTAGGTAATAGGCACAGTGGCTTCTTTTTTAAATCCATTTTCTGTCACATAAAAGTTGATCATAGTCACAGATCCCAACGATAATTTTTCTTGCAAACGCCACGTATAATTAGTCCAAATGTGACTCAGTTTTGGAAAACAGGGACAAAGATACAGTCCAAAGCTGTCTGACCAGGTTTTCAGCCAAGGAAAACGGTAGCTAATCCAAAAACCAATGCAAGCAAAAAACCAAACCAGAGCTACTCAATGTATATGTGTAAAGAAATCTAAACAGAGCTTATTCACAACACACAACTACAGTTGTTGCCATCTTCCTTTTACACCAGTTTAACAACTATTAGCAAATTTCAAAATGGTTTGCAGATTCTTAAACTTTACCCCGGTTTAAGATATCTAATCTGTTTAAATTTTCTTAAAGAATACAATCACTAACGATTAAATAAGAGCAACATTTAATCTTGAAATGTTCTTTTTAAATAGAGCATCATCGTTCAATTACAGTGAAGAACTTAGAGCTGAATTCTTTACTTGCTAGTTTAAGACAAATTGGTAGCTTTTGTAAAATATTAGTATTTCTCACAGCCAAAGACATGTAAAGTTACTATAGATTCCTATATATGGAAGCAATTTTGATCCAATCAATGGATATCTTGGTCAAAACCATCAAGAATCAACAGTCTTACTGGGAAACTATGAACAGAAATAGCTTAATAGATGCTCCATGCTCCACACTTAAGCACAGAAGGATGAAAACATAATTCTACACCCAATTTCTATCACCAAGGAAGAAGACAGATCTGGCAAGCAGTGCTATCATTCCACCGCTTTCTATTTGCTGAGGTAGACAAACCTGCAATTAAAACATGCTTTGCACCCAGAGTGAACACAAAACACCTACCATGTGTTAAGGAAAAACAGTGACACACCGCATCTTTCCGTAACATACAATACCTTTCTGCGCACACTTACTTTGTACGATTCCATTCGGTGCTGGGTTATCACTGTTACTTTTTCTATCACTGTTCTTAATCTGTTTTGTGTTGCATGGGAAATAAAAGTAACGACCTCAGCTGGCACATCAGTAATTCCTAGTTTTTTAGCTAAAGCAAAAAACAAAACAAGACAGAATTAGCTTACCCCCCACAAAAATAGAACCCTCTAAAGAACATAGTCAGAACTTCATTTTCCTGAACAGAAAAATCCATGACAGTGTATTTATGTAGCGGCAGTGATCCATTCATAACCCCTTGAAAAGAGGTGTGACTACAGTTTAAAGTTTGAAAAAGAAATCAGAGCTTTTTTTTTTTTACCACTTAGAAAGCATTTAAGAAGTTTACCAAAGTTTATCCTAGTATATCAAAACAAAGCATAACAGAGTATGAGACAACTTGAGTTCTCAGTTGTTCTACAAAGGAAAAAGCAATTCTTTTCAGAAGCGTTAGTGTAGATTAGTTTCAGTGTCAATGAGATAAGGCTGCAGCCCAACACACACTATTGCACACTTTAGCCTATGCTATTGGCATACTCCCGATAATAAGAATTATTTAGGAAAAAACCCTATTAAGAGGAAATAAAGCCACATTAACAACAGTTATTTTAGAACACCAGTTGTTGACCGAGCACTGCTAAAAGACAAATTTGCAGTTATTTTGACATTGATACATTGTGCTAAGTTTATATGAAACGCAAACGCTCTACAGTCTTATGTATTGATAAATTAAAAAACACCTAAGGTACAGAAACAAGAATATGTGTAACACTTAAGAATGCCTGAATTTATCAAAATAATTACTAAGTAGGGAACATAAATTTGTAGTTATGAATATACATACTAATCTAAGCTATAGTCCTACAAAGACACATATATAAGCAGTTCCAGTGGGACAGTTTTCTGGATAGAAAACTCTGTGTGAACACAGATCTATATATTTAATACATTAAAAAAAAAAAATCAGTAGTTGACTTTTAAAAACGTTTGTGCATAAGTTAGCTTGTGGTATGTTAACACGAATGCAGAGCGCTGCAGGAAATCCGATTGGGAATATTTTGGACAGTGCTTCCAAAGCAGCGAGGCTAATTACAAAAGTAACCTTCGTTTGCGGGAGGGGTCCCCGAGCACGCACGGACCTGAGAGGCTCGAGAATGAGCGTTTGTTTTGTGAGGCATTCCTATCTTTTCCTGGCCAAATTCAAGAGCAAGAAACCATCACACGTCTAAAAAATGAAGACGAACAAGTGAGCAGTGGTCTTACACGGATGTAGACTTCTGTTATTTTAATGATGTGATCTGAGACGAACTGGCAGCGTTCAGCATCACCCTGGGCTTCTGTCAGCGCCGGGCTGGGGCCGGTCAATCACGGCGCGCGCGGGCGGGCCGCCCGCCGCCGGCAGGGGGCACTGCGGCGGCCCCGCGCGCCGCCGCGCCCGGCGCCCCGCGCGCCGGGGAGCGCCGAGGTGACGGGGCCCAGGGCCAAAGCGCGCCCAACTCCCCCGCTGCAGACACGGCTGCGGCAGCCGAGCGAGAGCGCCGCGTTCCCCGCAGCCCTCCCGCCCGGCTCCTCCTCGTCCTTTGATCTGCAGCGCCGACTGAGATGTCTGGTTTATTACATCACTACAGCGCACCGTCCCCACGCGTCCCGGAGCTCCGTCCTCGATGTCATGTAGTTCTGGTATTACATTTTTTAATGACTCTTTGAAGTCGTTATCTCTTAAACTAACGTAAGCCATCACTGACTCCGTATTGCACACGTTACCTGAAGGACTTGAGCAATACGTATATATGCTTTTTAACTGATTTTTGCTTTATCGCTAAAAAAATTAAATCTTTCTTGGTGCCCAATTTGTCCTCCGTAATAGAGATGGAATTTCGCTGGAGTTGCTGAAAGCTGAACGCGTAATGGAAAGCAGACATACGCATTAAGACTCCGGTGCTGCAACGGTTACCCCTGCAAATTAAGTCCTTGAAGTCAGCAGGACTCCTCATATTGGTGGGAGCTATTTCTGCAAGTCACACTTGCAATATCAAGACCTATTTGAGCATGCACTGTTTTACTATGCAAACATGTGCAAGCGAAGATGTCAGTCAAAAAAAACCCCTAGTCTTAAAGATAAAATGCAAGTAAGAATGGAAATTTAATTAGCTACTATCCAGAAAAGAGAGTTGAGATGGAAAATTCTGCCAAGTATTCCAGGTGAGGATATGAACGAATAAATGTTAAAATAATAATTCTTTGAATTTCAGCAGTTTAACTACAGCTACCCAACTTCCCTGAACAAACTCAATCCTGTGTATTAAAGAACTATCACCATCTTGGCTTTGTCACAATTAGGGTTTTCCTAATTTTAAAGACTTCTTTTCTAAGTAAATGCAACCATTATATGGCTTGTTTTGCCTACTCAGCTATTCAGAAATTCACCCATAATCAAAGGACCATTCCCTGAGATGCCTGGTTCCAAAGATTCTCATCCTACACCTTCTCCATCAGCCTCTCAACATCCCAGTAACTTTCTATGCCTGAAATCCCTCAACACAATATTCTTAAGTCCAGAAAACTACCTGGAGGCCAGTTACACACGGAGTCCCTCAGGAGTCTGTCCTGGGACTTACTCTTTTAGTATCTATCGCAGTGACCTGGAAGGGGAGACACAAAGCACCCTCATCAAGTTTACAGATGGCATCACACAGAGCGGTGCAAAAGGAAGGGCTGCCAGGCAGCAGGACCTTATGAGCAGGCCAACAGGGACTTCGTGAAGTTCAAGGAGGACAAATGCAGAGTACAGCCCCTGGGATGGAATAACTCTGCGACAATGCAGCTGGGGACTGCCTAGCAGGGTAGCACCACTGACGGAAAACACGAGTCTGATGGTCAGTAGGATGGCAGGACTCAGCAGTGCATCGTGGCAACAAGGAAGACTAACACCATAGTGGGTCGTATCAACAGTAAAATGGTAGACCAACAGTAACCAGTACATCAAAGGAAGTGACTATTCCTCTTTGCTTAGCCCACATCTAGAATATTGCAATCAGTTTTGAGTTGCCTGGTACAAGAAAAACTCGAGTTCAGGGAAAAGTCACAAAGATAGTTATGGGGTTGGACCTATATGAGGAGAACCTGAGGGTTCTTTAACCTGGAGAAGAGAAGGCTTAGGGGAGAGGTTACTGAGAAGACGGAGCCAGACTCTTTATTGAGGATGCCTGGAAGAATGAGAAATAAATTAATAATCTGTAACAGCAGAGGTTCTGACTGGATATAGGGAAGAATTCTTCATTATGAAGATAAATACTGGAATACTTTGCACAAAAAAAGTTGCAGATTATTCCACCTTTCAGGTTTTTAAGACTCAGCCAGATAATGCCCTAAGCAACCTTGTCTGAATTTAATATTGACCCAGCTTTGAGCAAAAGGTTGGACTAAATGACCACTGAACTTCTCTTCCAACCTGAGCGATTCTATGATCGCTGTCCTCCTGCATAGCTCCAACTTCCTCCCATATTCCTTAGTTCCCTCATACATGCAGGATCATACCCTGGCGTGTCTCCCGGTCCGTATTTGTCCAGCTTGCTAGCTGGGCACAGTCAGGTACCCTGAGGGCAGCCTGGCCAGTCTGTACGAGAGTGCTGACTGGCAGACAAGCAGACAGAAGAGCAAAGAAAAGGAAAAAACCACTGATTTCCCTCTCAACTGGGACACACAGAGGGGCTATATAGCTGCTGATTTATCAATGGATTCAAAAGTTACCTGAAGGGAGAGAGAAGGAAGGCGAGTAGACTGCTCAACCACTTACAGCTAACATTCTTTGGAAAATAGGCTAAGGAAGAAAGAATACAAAAGAAATTTCTCCCAATGTGAATTAGTGTCAAGAAACCAGACTAGGAAAAGACAAAAAGAGAAATTTTTAAAAAGTCAACTTGTCGTGCACAACATTCATCATGTGTGGAAGCGTCATCGCTTCTTCCCTGCTCTACATTGTATTAGTCAAAATCCTCTTAGGAGGATCCTAATCCATAGGATGTCAGAAGCAGGGTGCATTCCGAAGTTGAATACTACATGAAGATTTGGCACACTACTTAAATGACTGGAATGTACTTGGGGCAAGGATGGGAAAATTTCCAATGTGCTCCTGAGAAGACAATCTCATCTACCCTTGGAAAGGCTGGCCTAGTTCTGCTTTCATAAACAGTCATGCATACCACTTTATTAATCCACTGATCTAAGAAAAGTTTTGATGCCATTGTTTAAAGATCGTCTTTTTGTGCTTTCTACTGCTCAGAGAAAATGCCAAGTAGAAGCTGAATCTATGCAAACGGTGGAAAACTTATTTTCATGTTTCTATACAAAAGTCTTTTTTTTCCTTTACTGCTACATCTCCTCCTGGGTTTCATCCACTCTCATTTATAAAAAGTATACTGGAATTCTGTCTGCCACCAAAGGAAAATAATGCTTATCTCTAAATAGGAAATTCCTGAGATATTCTTCTGGTCTGCATAATTACTTTTCCCAGTTTTAATAGAGAAAGGCTTCTCCTCCCTTTGCAAGATTCCCTAGACTGATGATGATGTGGGAAAATAAATATAATTTATAGTTTTAAGAAATAGATATTTTATCATACTATACATACTTAAATGTATCATGTAACACAAATATCCTCAATATATTATTCTTCTTCCTAACCAAGTCACTAGACAGTGGCTTCATCTACAGGTTTGTTTTTGGGTTTTTTTAGGTCCTAGCATTCTGCATTCTGGTCTTAATTGCACCATCTGAACATTGCAATAACAAGTAGTAACATGTACATTACCTATGTACAAAATTGCAAACCTCAAAGAGAAAATTAAGATTAAACAAATAAATTAACTTACTGACATCAACAGCTGCTATCATCTGTCTTTTGTCAAAAAGAGTTGAACTTGTTTCTGACATTTAGGTCATCTTCTTAATGTACTTTAAGTTTGATAACATGGCCATCTTAACTTGTAGTTTTGTGACCAAAATTCTGCTTTTAATGCAGTAAGGAGCCACACACTTAAAAGTAAAACATAAAGAAATGTGTAATTTGAAAAAAAGTTGCTTGCTTTTAAATACATCTGTTAAGTTTAGCCATTTTTGATAACAAGTGTATGCTTCAAGTCTTTAAAATTACTTTAGCAATGTAACTCTGAACTTTTCCTAGAGCTATGATAAAAACATCATCAAGGACAACAACAAAAGTGAAGCTGGAGCAAAGCAATGCTCCAAGCTACAATTTTAACCAATCTCAGTTATTTCAGTTCTTGTATTTTTAAAGACATAACTAAGGTCACATTCTTCAAGTGTTCTTGCCAGATCTCTACTACACCAAAACTCTACAAGCCCATCAAGAATTGATGACTGATTGCATGAACACTTCAATTCTTTGTGGCAGGACTCAGTTTTAACACATCCTCAAAGGCATCAAATGCTATGGATCACAAATTAATACCCCCAAAGTAAGCAAATTACTAATCTGCCAAGCACTTACAGAACAATACAATAAAGCCTGCTTACATATCAATCTGTAATTACATTTTTGGAAGCTTTAATAGCAAACCACGGTTCAAGCAGCATTTAATAAATATCTATAGTATATGAGACAGCACGCAAAGGAAGGGTAAGTGTTAGAATATTGTTACAAACAAACTATATTCTATTTAAAAGTTTGAGGTATTGCAATAGAGTTTCTATAAAGTTAGAACTTGTATGTAAGTTCCAAAAACCTTGAGGGAAAACCGTACAGCAATATTATTCTGATATTGGCATATGTGTCACTAGCACAAGATTGTTTTTTACAAACATAAAAGCACCTAAACCTTGTCATTGAAAACTTTTAGGTTCCAAGAAGTGAAAATTCTGAAGAGTGCTATCATCTGCTTAGCTATCTGAAAGGTACTGGCTTTGCTGCACTTTAAAAGTTTAATTATATTTTATTGATCAAACAAACTGAAATAAATCGTAAGAAGAGTACTGCTCTATTTGAGAAGCAGAAGAAAAATACCATCTTTGCAGATAGACTTTCAAAGAATCAAAAAGTTACTTTAATAATTTATACTTTAAGAGGACTGACAGGATTGAGATCAAAGATTAAAAAAATTATTTGTAAAACATCAGGTCTGACTCTGATTATTGATGTGATAAATTATTGAGTGCCTGTATAAAATCTCTTTACGTTTACACTTAAAACAGAAAAACCTTGAAGAACTGGTTTTAAACAGTTAAAGAGCATGTATTTAGGGCTTGAATTTGTTTTGTCCTTCAACAGAAACACTGGGAGAGCACATAATTAGTCTCTATTTGCTGTAATCACAGGTCAGCCAGAACTGCAGAAAGCACTCTGTGCTATTATGTTAAAACCAGAGGCAACTTCTCAAACTTTAAATTCTGTGCAATACTGTGACATAGTGGCCCAAGATGCAACTGGGACCAGACTTGTTAGGTCCAGGCCTCTTCTGCTGTTACAGCTGGCTTGCATACTACAAGGTGGAAACAAAACACAAAAGACCATCCTCCCATTGGACATGATTTGTTTAAACTTCTATTTAACCTCTTTGCACAACATCAGATCTAGAATAATACAACAAAGATGCACCAGGTCATATGTACCAAACTACCTCATCCACACAGCACAGTGAGTACACCAGGCTGTGCCTTGAATTGCGTTTACGATTTTAGGCTCTACCTCCCTTCCGCTTTTATCCCAACAGAACCCCCCCCAGTTTTACGTGCCTCAGTCCCTCCGTAATCTTTCCCATCAGGAAAAGCAAGGTACTGGAAAAATTACCACTTGAATTTCTGCAGCATTTGCAATTCTTCAATCGATTTCATTCCTTCATTTCAATAGCATACGGGAAACTGATGATTTTATAGTTCTGCTGTAGGTGTCACCAGTGAAGCATTTTAAACACCATAATGTCTGTAAAATTACATGTAATTAAATACAACATGATCAGTTAAGTAGTCACAGTTTGAGACTTATGCTATACAGGAACTTCTAAAGACTAACAGCTGACAAAATTTGGGGGAAAGGGGAGAGCAGTTCACCTTCTAAAACTAGACAAGCAATATTTGTATGTCCTAAGACACAACATGTGTGGTCTTTACAGGAAGTGGGTCATGAAATCAACAGAAGGAATAGGTGCTTTGTCTAATACTATTACATTAATTCTAAACTGAGCTACAGAATGTAACTATCAGGCTGACTAAACACAAAGGGGCAACAACTCTAATGCAGTAATGGCCCTTGGCATCCTAAGGAGCCATAAAAGGCAATTATTGAACTTACTTGTCCCAACTAATCGGGTGGGACTTAAGATCAGCGTACATCTCCCATACTAGCAGTGTTCTCAGCCTACGAAGCAATCCATATTGCTATCAGAGGGAAAACCCAATCTTATATATTAAGCTAGAGAATGGAGGATGAAACATAACAAAGGAAAAAAAATAGGAGGCTGTTTGGGTACAAAATACTCTGGGGTTGTGTTGGGAGTATTAAAAACTGAAGAAAAAGGATTAGAGATAACGTGGTGATCCAGACACAAGAAACAGTATGATAATTTTATCTGTAATTTTCTGTTTTCAGTCCTTTAAATAAAAGCTTCACTTTAAGTCTTACTAAATGCATAATAATGAATAGTGACTTGCTGTACTGTTAAGCCTGTCTGGTGCTGGAAGACAGGATGAAGGAATGAGAAACCAAAAAACTTTAGTTGCTATCTTCAGGAAAAACAGCCAATCCAAGTGAAGTTGTTTGAGCAGGCGCCTCTGAAGAACCTATAACCTGGAGTGTGTGTAGGGAAGCCACAGGCTAGGGAGTGTTTCCTGCCAAACTGAAGAATCAGTGCCAAGTGCTTTGAGATCTGGTAAACAACTCCCTCTAGCAGGTACAAACCAGCACCCCTCTGTGAGGGGCAGATGGCCAAGATATATTCCACAGCTCCAAACCAGCCCTCAACTGGAATAGGAAAAATTTTGTCAACCCGTGTCTGATACTGTTCAACACTATACTTCCAGTTCACCTTGATACTGTGAACTTGGACTGTGTTAAAGAGGATGACTTTTTACCACAGTGTAATTGTTACTTACAAAGTAACAAGAGACCCTACATTAATTACTTCAGTAACCTTGTTTGTAACAGAACATTCCTCCTTTCATAGGATAAAAATTATCTCATGAGCTGGTTTCTGGATAGAAGCAGACAGTCTGAGAACTCAAGGCTTGCTGGTTGTAGTATTTGTTCTGTATTTCTTCAGAACTACCCACCTTGAGATGATTCCCCAGGAAGCATTTTGTGAAATTGAGAAACTGGTGAAACATCAGTTACTTTTAAAAAATAAATTAACAAATCCCAAACTTACAGATTAAAATCCTCAAAACATATAGTTAAAATCCTCAAAACATATAGCCATTTTCAGCACAAGACACAGCAGAAAAAAGATAACCAGCCATATAATTGTAATGTAATGTAAAGGGATAAAAATTCTGAATAACTGTTACACAAATGTTAATACTCTCTTCTCCTCCTGCCTCCTCCACAGTAAATGCCAACCAATTTAAGCAAAGTAAGATTCGGCTAAGACTCATAAGCTCTGTAGTGTGAATGCACTGGTACAAAACCACTCATAAAGCTTGTTTCAGGTACTACAGTGGATTTAACTTCTTCAGTTCAAAATATATTATAATAAATAGTTAAGTATTTATATAATTACATAAACAGTCAAGAAAAGCTACACTGGGAAATGTAGTCTGGCATCCTTTCTCTAACAGAAGTAGCAGAGATGCTGCTGGAAGATAAAAAAAAAGCAGTGTGCAGTGATAACTATGTGACAATATACAGCCTAGGACCACCCTAAGTCAGAGGATCTTATTTTTCTCTCTATTAGGTTAGGATGGAATTTTTTTCCTGTTAATTTTTCAAGTAATTTTTTGAACCTGTAACATCCTAAAACAGAGTTCCACAACTTATCTACTGACCTGAAAAGAAAGAAAAAAAAAAAAGAGAGAGCCCTTTTTGCTTGTGAAAGGAAAATCAGAAAAATAGGTCCATTCTAGGGGGTCATATTGGTGTAATCATTTTAACACAACAGAGCCAGAGAAATAGCTGTATCAATGCAAAAAATCTATATGTAAGCCAGGCCAAAATGTCTGATCCTATTTTCTGTGCTGATTGAAAGCTCTTACACAACTCCAAATCCCACCAAGTTGCACAAAAAAATTCATCAAGTAGAAAAAGAATTTCTCAACAATCCTATTTAACTGTATTTACATGATTAGTGTTTTTGATGAAAGTGATGTAAGAATGACAAAAGCCTCCAATTCTCTAAGAATTCTCAACCAAGTGGGTAAGTCTGGGAACCCACACATAATTCATGCTTGCTTTTTGCCAAAAAGAACAAACTTGTTTGAGAATAGGTCTGTCCTAAAATACATATAACCACCCAATCCAGTTTTCAAAATTCTGTCTCTAAGCTAGATAATTAAACAGCTGAAAGGTAGCTATTAATCATATCCAAAGAGTCTTTTTATTATCCTTAGTCGTTTGTCTCTAACAGAACCAAGCTAGTCACCAAACAACATTATGCACAAGTATGTGGAGACTTGGAAAATGGAAGGAGTTGCCACAAACCATGGAAGCATATAAGCAGTGCTCCTGGAAGAAAAGAATACTTGGTATTCAGATGGCAAGGAAGCCTTATAGCTTGATCAGAGAAGACAGAAAGAATGTAAACTCTGAAGGGACAGAAGCTACTACTATCAATCTTCTCCCTATTTTTTCTGTAACTGAACTGGATGTTACCTAATTTCTTTTAGAAGAAATCAAAATCTCAATGTGCTAAGTAAACACATTATCCTTTGTTTTGACATGTAATTCCTTCTCTTAATAATTCTTTAAGATTACTTTTGGGCAATTTCTTGTGTACATCCCAAAAGGAGGATGCTGAAGCTATTAAAAGGGAGGCATTGAAGGCCAAATAATTTGAGAACTACATCCAGATCCTACCCTATGATCCCAGTAACTTGTGCTGCAGTAACTAAACAGTGTGAGGAAAATGTAAAAAAGAAAGGAGAGCATGAGAACCGAAATAGGTGCAGGTCTCAACAAGTCAAATGAGAATATACAGATTACAGTTACATGGTTTTCTCTTTCTCATCTTAGTTTTCTCAAAACAAATACAATACAATATAATAAGCATGGCCAAAGACATTCAGGAACATCTAAGAAAAAACTCAGAGTGACTACAGAAAATTGAAAAATATGTTCACTATTTATATGAATAATAGTACATGCCTCAATGCACTTTTGTGTTTCGTTCCTCACTATAAAGTCAAATCAAAATAGATTGTTAGAAGGACCAGATAAGAGAGAACTAACATGGCAATGACACCAATAGGAAGAGTCCTTAAGAAAACAATAGAGAAGTTGCTAATTGGGGATTTATCCTCTACCTGTTTTCATGCAGGCTAGAAGAATCTGCTTCTTGGGCTAAGCCCAAGATCAAAAGATACTAAACCATTACAGGACCTCAGGCTTAAATACAACAAGTTAATGATTATGACAATATGTCAGGTGAGATAGAGATGGAGAAGAACTGTTTTAAGAATGTCAGAGATGACAAATGCATGTGGAAGCACAGATACAAGTACCCTGTGACACAGTCCTCGCAGTAACAGAACACACGCTCAATCACATCCAGACAAGGATTAAAAGGAATATCAAGTATAAGAATTTGTCTATATGCTTCTGTTCTATTAAAGCAACTTCTATAAACAATATAGACATTTTGGCAATGTTATTTTTAATGAAGAAACCATCTCGGATATTAAGAAAATTTTATCGGTGACACGTCTGAACAGGTATCACAGTTGTCCACTACAGGCCTGGTGCCAGGCAGACTAGCTCAACGTGAGGCCTCATCTTAAGGAGGCAGAATGGGCACGTCAGCTGGAAAGGATATGCACAAATACAGGAAATTATAAAGAATCCCAAAGGGTAGACTGAAGACCATAACCTGAATTTCAAAATGTCAGCACCTTCATCTGTGAATGTCCAGGATTAGAAGAAAAGCTGTCAAAAGCAGGACATTGTGCCACCTCCATTAATTCCAAACCAGTGTACCACTCGACCACCCACCACTACAAAAGTTATCCAGACCAGACATGATCATTTGATTTTGTCAAAATAGCTGTAGTTTATGATAATTGATGTTAAAGTCACACACTTCTACATTATTGTGCAAGAACAGATGGTGGCACCTCATCTGGCACAACATCCAGTGTTTCACCTTCTTCCTTGAAAACAAATAACCTTTCGTTACCAGCAGAATGTCTTTTTACCAGTTCAACACTTCGCAACATTTAACTGTGACTTATTTAAGATTAGACACTGCAAAACTGGTTAAACCACAGACTAACACTCTCCATATTATAATCACTGAAAAAAGGGGTTAAATTGCCAATGAGTTATAGTAGAATCTGGAATTTGTGCGCAGTAGATTCAACAACATGGAGGCAGCTAACAATGCAATTCAAACTCATGGGAGCAGAAAAGACTAAAATGAAGTTTGTGAGGTTTTTCAGATATTTTTCAGAAATGAAAACATTACAACCTTAGTATGAGCAGCAGGATTGCCAAATAAACGTAGTGAACATTCATTTTAACATATTTTAAAAAACATTACCTTTTGCTTTTTCCCCCTTAAACGATCCTTGAAGATGCTGCTCACTGATCAATGACTTCCTCCTCCACAAAGATGTTCCAACATGTGTTGAGAGTCGGGGGCATTAGTACCACCTCTAGAGCATGGAGTTTGCCTACAGGGATAATGTAAGTCAGCTTATTGCAATATTGAGTGGTTCTCTAAGGTTTTCTTTTTATTGTTCTTATTTTACATCCAATATTTATTACCAGAAATCTCTTTATGAGATGGACTTTATAAATTAATCTGTTAGGGAATGCATCTCCACAGAATGATGATCTTAATTTTACTCTCCTTTGCAGAGACCCAAGAAATTTAAGCCATTCAATTCCCAGATACAAACTTATTGTGAGGCTGGGCAACGTATTTTGGTAGACCCTGAAGGCCAGAACTGCCTTCTAGAAATAGCAAGACCTTTTAAAGAAGGCTCTTCCACCACATTCATAAAACAGAAGGAAGGTCTAATGGTGAAAACAAAACTTGAATTCTCCAAATATTTCTGGGAGCAAATAGTACGGTCATGCTCTCAGTTCCATTGGAGTAAAATATTTGTAAACGACGCCTGAAGAAACAGCTTCATTTTCTTCATAAATAATCATAATTTGAACATATCTACATTTATTCTGAGAAATTACTGCTTGATTAAGTAACATCAGTTCTGGCTCTTAGAGGTGATAATGCTAAAAACACAACTCAGATTCTGTAGTATTACAGAACTAGCAAGATTAATAAAAAGAAAACCTTAGAAATACACAAAAAATACTGAACAGAAGCTGCCCTACCTTTCACAGAAAGGCAGACTCCAAGCTCTCAGGTGGTACTGAAGTTACCATTCCAACACATGTTGGGACATCTTGTAAAACAGGAAGTCTAATCATGGACCTATTAAAGAAAGAACAACAATATGGTTTAACATTCTGCTGAAATATTTACCAGTTATGTTTATTTGGCAACACTGCTGCTGATACTAAGATGGGAATGTATTCCCACCTTTTTTGAAAAGGAAATACTAAATGTAAATAACATAACTGTCTTATAATATTGTAACATTAGCAATTAATTAAATTTGGATATAAAACCAGATTCTCTACTGAGCATGTGCCAGAAACTCCAATTTCAACATCGGAAACTAAATTATCACAACTATGGACATTGATAAGAAGACTGGGAGCAGTGCACACCTAATCTAAAATTTCTAGCAAATTGCTTGTTTAATACTAAGGAAAAAAAAAAAACCCTAACTACCCTAAGTTACAGAACTATTCTAGATGTCAGAACATAGATACATCTCTACACCTGCCACATCTCTGCAGGTGACATACCAAAGTTCATAGGAACTAGAGAAAGTCCGTATATTGGGCATGCACAATAACTTGCAATTTCAATTAAGCGGTACCTAACATGGCCTTTTCCCCGAGAAAAAGCAACTAGAATTATAGAAAACATAGCTCTAGGTACGGTTCAAGTGAACTAGGCATGTCATTAGGACAAAGCATGACTTCAAAATGCTATGCTTAAGAACTATCTCCAAACACAAGAGTTATGTCCACAGATATTTAAGGAGGTCATCCTGACAGAAAGATGCCCATGGAAAAACTGGTATTAAAAGGAGTATTTCAGTTTGAAGACAAACCAACTCATGGATAAAAAGTTAAAAGTCAACAATGAAAATGACAAGTCACATCAACATAAAATGGAGTAAAAACAAAAACTTATGTTCACAGGAAATGAGAATTTCAGAACCCACAAGAACCATAATCTATGCAGTGATAAAAATCCTCTAAAGTAAACCAACCAGAGAAACAAGTATACTTTTATGTTAGAACTGCTCTGTATATGAAAGAGCCACCATCAGTAGTACAGTTTCATCTCATTCAAACACGAATACAACTGTTGACAAACAAACAGATGAAACGGGTATGACAGAATGACTCTCTTATTAAAACTAGCAACAAATGCTTTAAAGAGAGGCTCTGAAATCTACTGGCCTGGTTCCAGGAAGGAAGGTCCCAGTCAGTTTTTAGCAATATAAAATGCCCTCTAGAGTATTCAAATTATTTAAAATATATACATATGCATAAAACTGGGCTGCCCCTGTGATACCACACAGTAGATTCAATACCCTCCAGAATACACAAATGCACATCAGCTATTTCCTTATGTTTTAACATGCCTTTTTATACCTAACATGCAATTCAAGTGTGACTGAACAAAGAACGAATCAAGGCTTAACAATGATCAAAACTTCATCGGACAGAATTTAAAAATATTACCTGTAAAATAACAAAAAGGCAAACCTATAAATTACGTTGAGCCTAACCCTACAGCTGTTATATTGACCAAGACAGTGGCTTAATTCTGTCTAGCCAAGCTTCTCTGAAGCTGTTTTAAGGAAGAGTGTAGGCCTTTTAACTCTGGACTGGGAGAATTTGGATTCATCAGCACACTTTTAAGCTTCATAATAATTGGCCTGCACCACCTGTGTTCTAGCCTGATAATCTATTTGGATGAATCAAGAGAACCCAGCACCAATTTTGTGACAGGAAATGTTGCAGGTGTATGCTGCGTTGTCAATGTAACAGACTTTTTCCAAAGGAAATTTATAACAATGCTGGATAACAGACATAGATACAGTATTTCATAAAATCATGCCGCAGAAAAATTGATATTCTAATGCAGATGTAAAAATAGTTCTGAATGTGAAATAAAAATATCATCGATGATTCTCCAATACAATTTTATCATACATAAGTAAAAATAATTTGAAAATACAAGATAGACAGTTAAAATACATTCAATACGGCCAAACCAGTCCCACATTTCTCATAATGTCACATTTGTAATTGTTCTATTCAGCCAGTGCTCTTTAACAGTAAAAACTGAAGTAGAAAAATTGGGTGAAGAACACTGAAAGTAAAGAGTGTAAAAACAATCTAAGTCAAAGAATACAGTATGCCAGACTTATGCTTCATTGTTATTGCATTAAGACAATTAATTTATGGCTATGATTCTCTACAAGTTCTGACATTTTATGGATAGCCAAGTAAAAGCAAAATGGCATCATCTGGTTGTAGAAAAAATCAGTTAGAATCAAACCGAATTAATCAGCTGCTGCAGATTCTAAGCTTCTGAGGATACCATGCTCTGTTGATCACAACATGTAAAGCAAAGTTCTTCTGGAACTGGTAATGGAGGTTCTAGAGATCACCAACTCTCAGTCAAAAGACTTCTCAGGAAAGAACACAACATATCCGCTCCCTTTCTCCATGCATTCCGTTACCAGACAATACAGAAAGGGTCATCCTCCACTGTGTACTGCTCCCTTTTGCTAATATTAAATACAAAACACAGAGCAGTCTAATTCTGCTCTCAGAAACAATGCTGTAACAAAGTAATCCCTCAGTCAAGAAGTTTCTGTTTTGACAAGATGGTTACAAACCAGAAAAAACTGCCACGCTTAAACTCTTAAGTCATGTTGTTTTATTCATTAAAAGTGTTGCCCCTTTTGGTAAACAGTGGAAACTCAGAACATCAAAAACTAGCTTCTAAAACCTAACTAATACAGCATTCTTACTCACCAAGAAACAGCTTGTGAATGAGTAAAAGTGAAATGATTACAAATTATTAAGACTGTTTTCCTTGTTTCTTTCCCATAAAACCACATGAAAAAGCTAGGATTTTTTTAGCATTATTTATCTGTGAGGGTCTAATGAGCTTACCTTGCCGTTTAAAGAAATTCCACCCATTTTACTAATAAAGTCAAAGACCTAGAAAGTTCTAAGGGTTTGTATGCACATCAGCATGCACATGCATGAAGAATATCAACCTCTGTCTCTCAACTTCCCAAAAAGAGAAACAAAAGCCTTACAACTCAGCATATGTTTCATTGCGCTGTGCTGTCACGTAGAAAGATCAGGGTTTAAAGCTTTATGATCCTGAATGGAATAGCAAAAGAAATATATTATCTGCCAAGAAATACCCACTCTTGCTTTTGCATCAAAGACTGATTTGAAACAGTCACAGCCTTGTCTTCCTACAGGAACAAATGGCAATGATTACCAGCCAAAGACGACTAGATACAAAATTGGATAAGGAAGCATGTGGAAAGTGGATGAATAGCTCTGCATGAATTACCTTTCCGTTACTTCTTCCATTTAAAAGGATCAATAATAATTAGATTTAAAATAAACTTTGGATGATAACACTGCCAAGTTACAGTAGAGATAAGAACACACAATATATTAAGAAACCTCTTTCACTATAACTTTGAGGCATTTGGCTGGTGGTTACTGTTGAAGACTGAACAGCATCTGCTCTCACTTTAGCAGTTTATATTCTGACTCTGGTGAATGGAAGCACAAACTCTGAAACAGCCTTTGGGGAACGCTACTGACTTGCTCGACAGAGCTCTTACTCAGAAAAGAGAGCAGGAGATTAATATTACAGAAAACTTGAAAGACCTAGCTTCTGAGAAGGGAGAGAAGAGCAGTTTCCTAATACTGTACATACCACAAATCTCTCTTTTATTAAAACATTAAAAACACGCCCTAAAACTAAAGGGATCATTAAATATGAATAGATTTAAAGGTAGAAAATAAAGTCATAGGCAGGTAAAAGTAAGAAGAAACAATGTAATTTATCTCATTTGTCAACAGGCATAACAAAAACAGAAGAGTGAGGACTCACATAACGTATTTTCTTTTTTCCTAATGTGCTTGAGAAGGTCATGGCCTCCTTTGCTTAGTCCTGGTGTGTCTAAGCACAGCAACATATGGTAAGACTGAGTTTTGTCGTAAACTTACAGTGTCGTTATTTTAAGTGCCCAGTAGCACAAACTACTAAATTTGTGTGTGGTCCTACGCAAACAGCAAATCTGGCCACACACGGTGAGAACCCAGCTTCTAAAACTTCAAAATCAGCCGAAGGAATTCTTTCCTCAAGAGCCATAGATCCCAGATAGTAGCCACTACTGAACCCCACAGCCACTTTTAAAACTGTAAAAGGCTTCATGTAAAGCCAAAATAAAGCTCTAAAAGTGGCTGCAGGAGATCACTAGGAGTGGCTGCTCTTCTGGATTCACTGCTTTTGAGAAGTAAATCCCTGAAGCTGCTTTTAAAAGCTTTGAAAGTTTCATTTCAATTATCAAAGCCAATAAAGCTTCAAAAACAGCCATAGGGATTTGTTCCTCAGAGGAGCAAACCCCAAAAGGCAGTGATGAATAGTGTGATGGGTTCTGTGGCTCTTAAAGTATGTACAGATTCCTGTAAGTCCTGCACTTGTAATTACAGCTTCATGTTGTGCAGCAATTGTTACACCCAGACAGTTCATTAAGGCTTATATGGCAAATTCATTACTGATTTCCCATTCTTTAACAGTTTTACGTCTGTTTCCTTTTTGTTTTCTGACACCTGTATAAACTACTGTGTGAGCATCCCTCACAACAGGTTCTCAACCAAACGTCATTAAAAGCTTTACAGCCTCCTGTCTCAGGTGTCAGTAAGCCATCTCACAAAATGTTACACATATGCTTTTCTCAGACTGCAATCACATCATCTCGACATGGTAACTATAGCATGCAAAATAACTCATTTCTCTGAATGAGAACTTAAGAGGGCACTAATTAAAAAACAAGAGTGAACCTTGACAATAAGTCAATGAAGAACTTTGCCTGCAACTGCAATATAAAAAGGTGTCCATTATTCAATGAACATCAACACAAATAACATTTCAAAAGTAACTGCATGACTTAAAAACCTAACAGTACTGATTGGTAACAAGATTTTGGTCTTATCTTTAAAATTACAAGAACTAGATCCTTAAAAATTTTACAAAGAGACATATGCATAGTTCTGAAAGAAATACATGATTATGCCCCTAAACAATTTGAGCTTAGTATCTTAAGATACTGACAGCTCTGAAAATGTTACCAAAATTATGTTCAAAAAGATACATTTAGGTACTACAACATATATAGTATATTAATGAAGTACGTCATATAAAAGACATTCTGAGCATACTTACTAACCTTAGAACATCACTGATCTTGAACAGTTTTTTTTTTCTACTGAAGTTTTTAACTTCTGTTTTCAAAGACCAGAATATATAAATACACCTTTTTTTCCAGGATAAATAAATACACCTTTTTGAAAAAATGCTACACAAAAATCACAATGCATTTAAATAGATGCAGGTGTCAAGAACTGAGAAACTGGTTCATATGGGGAAAGAAAATCTTGACAGATAACTTCAACGTTCCGTTACACGTTGTATATTACAGGTGTCCTCTGTGACCTGTACTACTTTACCCCTCTGTTTCAATCTTCTCATGTGTAAAACACGAAGGAGCATCGTGAGAAATGATTCATGTTAGCAAAGAGCTTTGAAATCCTTGGATATAAAAGCATGGGGAAAGCTTGAAAAGTACCAGTATAGTATTTTTTTCCATCTTGTGATAACTAAGTTACTTTTAACACAAAAAACCTTGAAAGCTTATCAACACAAGATCATGTAATAAAACGCTTAAAAGAACAATCTTAAGTGCTAAGCACATTCTGTAACTCAGAATCGTGTAATTCCAAAGGAAACACTATCAAAATGAAAGGACATGTTTCTCACCCATTTCAAGTATGCGTTTATGTAGAGGTATAGCAGCAAGAAAGGGTTCATCTTTACAGGACTGTATCTGGGTTCCAACCAAGTCAGAGTTGGTAGCCATAATTTGGGCACTTTCTTCATTAAGATTAACGCCAGCCATAGAGGCAACATCATTGATGTCATCATCATCTCTATAATGAAAAAAAAAACAACCACAAATAAAAATAATTCTGCATGTGATATATTCATTTTGTGTATTATCTGCTTCTCCAAAAGTAATCATTGTGCAACATGCCCAGTGGCTGGGCCAACTTGAAGCACAACCACCAGGGTTTCAGTTTTCATACAATACAGTCTAGATTCAGAAATAATTAAATATTTCTCTGATCACATTAGGAAAACTTTAGAAGCTGGACAACTCGTCTGTAAGAGAAAGTGTGATGGAGGTGTCTTTTCTCCATCTGAGTCTGTGACATCAATGAAACCAGGATGGTCAGGAAACTAGAGGCAATCACCAAGAAAGAGCATATGGTCACTCCCTTTATTCTGAAAAGTAGAAGTAAAAAGTAAAATACATAGAAACCTCACAGACATTAAAAGCAAAAACATGAATTTGAAATCCTGTACTGTTTCACAAGTTCCTATCAAAATGGGCACCAAAGCATTTTTGGCATTAGCCAGGAAAGATTCTTTGACCTTGATAAGTTCATAGGAAAGTTTGGGTTCCAAGTGTGCGTTGAGTATGTGCTAGTATTTTCTCTGGATAACATAAGAAAATCAGTGCAACACGTCAACTGGTTTTAGAAAAATAAGTTGCATTTGGGAAGATGACAGCAGCACTTCCGAGACCACTGTTGGCCCTGCAGTACCTGTCCTAACAGCTTTAGGAAGTACTAACAAATTTGAGTTTCCCTACCTGTAACTCCCAAGCACCTTTCGCCTCCTCTCTGAGGTGTGACTCCTAACTGTGGAAACAACCACATTCTATTTAGGAGCTATTACTAACACAAACACTATTTCAGCATATCCTAGAGTGATTACACAACCTTTGAGAATATATATGTGGAAATGATCCACATACATCCAAGCCCAGACTCCTACTACTGCATAAAGCAAACAAATAAAAGCTTAATGTAAAATATTTTTATAAAATTATAACATAGATGTTGTCCTAAGCACCCTACAATACTTTCTGTCACTTGTAACAAGTTTAACACCTACATTAAAAACCAAAAGCTACAAGTAAGGTTTGAGAACAAAAGGACAGAAACCCAGAAAACCACAATCTAGGTCCTCTCTGTCCTCCCATGTTCTCCTTCAGATCTGCACTAGAGCAGCCAATTTTGGTGGAAGACTTCTGCAGTTTGTTAGATATTGGTCTGGTTTTCTTCTGTGGGAAGAAGTCAAGAAGGGATTTTTGTTTGTATAAACCTGAAGAAATGTGCTCAACATTTGAGGCAGAAAACGGAAAATTTTACAATGATTGTTGGAAAAATGCTACACAAATGAGCTTGTATTATTTTCCACAAGTGCTGAAAACTCAATTTTTTCCCTTAGAATGAAACTCCTGAGGATAGTATCACAAAATTGATCTCCTGTCTTGACAGTTTTCATGCTGAGTCTAAAGGATTTTCATTTTTTTCATTTTACGTGGTATGTATTTGATACTCATAGAAGGGTCGCAGGAGCCACCATGAAGAAACGGAGCTCCTATGCATTCAGTACATAGATGACTGAACTACTCTCCAGCCTTGTCCAACCAGTTGTGAAACTGCCCCCAAGTACCACTGCTGATAAATGCACTTGGCCACATAACAACTAAGAGTGACTTAATTATTCAGGGACAAGTTCAAAAGATTCTAACTGCAAATGAAAAACAGCAACTAAAACTCAAAAAGGTGAAAAATGAAGATTTGGGGGGTTTATAAACCTCAATGCTTGAAATAGAATGAGCATTGCCCAAGGTAATCTACTGAGGACCCTCAAGGCACACGTCCAGCAGGCCTTGTAAACCATGGCAAAAACAAATTCCCATAAAGGTAGTTATTATAACACAAACTCAAAGCTATGTAAGACAGTAGAAGCTACTGGAAAACAGACTTGAGCCCAGAATTTCAAAACAGTGGTAGAACTGACCAAACTATGCAACATTAACCAGCCTGCGCAGTAAAAAAAATAATCCAATATTGATTCCCAGTCGATCCTCACATGTCTGTGGGTGCAAAGGCAGCACGGCTGCCCTGCGGGGTCCAGCAGTGCCTGTGTACCCCTGCCTGCTGAGGGGACCTCACCACAAGGACTCAAACGATCTTGATAAAATACTAAGTGAGCAGGACACTTGTATGCTTTCCCTATACACAGCCCCCACAATCTCCCTTGCTTTAACAAGCATTTATCACACAGTCACACACAATCTGGCTAGCAGGAAAATAGTTTCAATGCAGTATCCCCAGATCAGGTTGCCAGGATTGAGGTACATGAATGTCCTTCAAGCAATCATCCATACAAAAATCAAGATAGCACTCCTGACTTCAAGAACACAATTTGAGAAGTTTATACTTCTCTTACTTTTACTTAGTAGCTGAAGAAAGTACAATCAAATCTTTTACCTTCCTTCTGCTTCGCATTTTAGCTATTCCAATTTTTATTTAGAGTACAGATCTGTGACCACGTTATAAACAAATATTGTTTGAAATAAAACCAGACAATTAATTTGGGAATAAACCAGGGTTCCAATTAAATTATAAAAATCAATGCAATAGCACTTCTAAAGATCACCACTGTAACTCCTGGACAAAGTAATTTCTTTCCATCTTACATTGGCAATCTAATAGCTGTAAGCACTTTTTTTTTTTTTATGTTTTATGGAAGATAGATACGAAATGTTTTAATCATAGTTGGAACTACACTTTTTTTCAGTCTAATGCAAAAAACTCTATCAATATATTCTTCTTTACTTTGAGGAACTTCGTAACGAAAAAGAGCTTGGGTTTGGATACTGAAGCACACACGTTTATATATAAAGAGGACTGGCATTCTTGCCAAACAATTTCCTATAAAAGTCAACTTTTAAGTCTAGATGAGCGAGTTTTCAGAAGTCATTCTGTGGAACAAAGATGCCATCCAGTGGTCGCCTAGATTGATGATTACTGTCTATCTCTTCATTCCAGCACAGATTTCATGTTTCTTGGTATATGTTACTGTGCTCATAATAATTATACTGTTTCAGTAATTATTTCTGGTTTTTACTGCATTAAATTCTGATTCTTATGGGATAAATCTAACATTCCAACATGCATGCTATTTTTAAGGTGTTAAGCATGTGTTCTCAAACTCTTCTCAAACACAAGCTACATCTTGAAGTAGTCTGAGTTCAATTCTTCCTCCTATATTCAACCTCTTGTAACACCTCTCCCTCTCTTTTCATTAAAACATTTGTGCAATTATATTAAAAAACCCCACCTAACTTACTTAAAATAAGAAAGAAAAAACAAAGTATTTGCACAGTTTGTAGCATGTTTCAAAGATTTTGTTTAAACTAAGACAAGCTGTTATAAAAATCTGGTAGCATTTTCTTCATGAACAAATCTTAATCGCATAACTGCATACCCTTTCTCTTCCCAATGCGCATCGTAAGATTTGAGCCAATGATGTCCAAATATGGAATACTGAACAGCTCCCAAATAAGCTATAAGAACACATAAAGCAACTGAGACCACATTATACTATTGATTGCCGCCTCTCTCGAAAGTGTTGTTAGGGCAAAGTCCCTACATGTATGCAAGACCCTGAGCAAGTCCACAAATTCCACGGATCACGAGATCAGATTCACAACAATACATTGGATATAAACGGTGACTTGAGATTACAGTAACAGCCACTACTATATTACGTTTTAAAATGGCATAAATTCTATTCACACAAATTTATTATAATGCTTATTCTGACTTTGAAGCTTTTATTTGAAATTTCTCCCTAATACTGCTTTGGTGCACAATTTACTCATTGTGTATGTCGGATCTTCTCACTAACAAGCAAAAGGAGTAACACAACATACCGCATCTGCGGTCGGCATTTTTCTCTATTTTGAAAAATATGGAAAAAAAACATGATCACCTTGTAGCTTGAAATATTTTTTTTTAAAAAATAAGGAAACTTAAAGATTATGGTTTTACATCATATACCATTTTGAGATGAAGACTGAAGCTATCCATTTAACACATGCATTAGCCTTCTATAGCTCCTTAAAGGACAGGCTGCTTTGCACATTATTAGACGTAGCATCATGCCTTTTGAGGCATTTTGCCAGAACTATATTATTAAACTTTAATTTATAAAATAAAAAGAAAACAACAGGCAACATATTCTTTTGGCTAGGCAAAAGAGGTCTAGAAACAATTTTTTTTTATTCCCAGGTAGACTCTATTTTAAAATTTTGCCAGTCAGCAACATAAAATGTGAATACTGAGATAAGCTTCAAATTATCTCAGTCACTTCACAGAACCAATTCGGAAAAAAAACCCATCACACTGGCTGTGTAAAACCTGATACAAACAGGATCCAAGAGGTTATATATAACTTCAAAATACTGTTTCAGAAAAAGAAAGGTTGCTGTAAAAAGGAAGGATCATCTGGCTAGCTGGTACACTATGACAAACATATCATCTTCACACACATTAAGGAAATGGTTCTGTCTACTTGCCTCATTTTACACTCCGTGGGAATGAGCCTTAATACAGTTAGGAACTGGTAGGATAATACAAGAGTACAAACAAGTATCTCCATCCTTGGAGATATGCAGAACTGGATAAATCCCTGATCTAACCAAACCTGCTCTGAGTCAGAAGTTGGACTAGTTGATCTCCCAAGGTCCCTTCCAACTGATATTATTCTCAGTATCAGGAGGAACAAATGTTTTTCACTAGTTCTTTACATTGGTCACAATCTGAACTATGGGTAATAATTTGAGTCTACTACTTTCACTGTCATCAGTGGTGGATTATGTTAGTCAGAGCTCTGATGTTACCAAACTAGATGATGAGTTATAGCCAAACATCCAGGCCCCTAGCAGACTTCAGTGGACCTTCTGCTTCCTCTCTTCCGAATATAGAATCCTCTAGCTGGACTATTGTGCTACAAATGTAAGCCTTGTTCTCTACAGCAAAACAAAAAAAAAGAAAAAATTACAAAAAATGGAATTAAAATTTCCATCCTTACATATTAATATAGTTGAAAAGTCATCCAAATAGAGTTGTCTGTAGTTCTCTGAAAAATTTAGCAACAATACATTTTAATTTCAAAAAAAGTGACATAAAATTCCACTTCCCCCCCAATTTTACATTGCAAAAGTCTTGTGTTGAAAACTCGGCGTCATAGAACAGCTATAATAACCAGTGAACTCATATAAGCAGTCTTAAGGTTCATTAATAAATGCTGACATTAAAGGCTAAACTGTAATTTGCAAAATGCCTAATTGCTACATCTTTTATGTAATTTCTTCCCGTATTTCCCAGTTCAGAAGAGGCGAAACAGAAAATATCAAAGTTCATATTTCCATTTCTAGTGACCAACACTTTGTTCACAAGAGAGAAAAGCTCAAGTAAGTTATTTTAAAGAAAGCAGAATATAAAATAATGAAACAAATATGCAATAATAAAACACTAAGGGCAAAATAAATTTATACATAACACAACTATTTTTCAAAATTCTTGCTTTGCTTTAGATGCCAGTTTGCCTTCTGGCTAAAAACACATTCTTCACACACGCTGGGAATGTTGAGGAAAACTAGTCAGCATTCAGAGGATTAATACAGATTTCCAGCTCTGTGCCTTTAGGCTTAATACTCAGACATCTATTTGTCCTCAGGAGAGGTTAGGGGTTGATATGCAAATATGCAAACAACTGAATTCTTTGTTAAGATATCAAGAAAAAGCTTGATCTTTGCTGCTGTTTAATAAATCCTTGCAATTTTATGGACTTATTTAAATGCAGCTTTGTGTCTTACTATTTTGAAGGAGAAAACAATGCAAGGAAACAAACACATTCATTCTGACTAAAATTTGTTCTCTAGAGGAAAAATGACATACACCCTTGACAGCTTATTTACCAAACTCACTAAAGATTTATTGATTTATCAATCAGTGCCTTGAGCATTTGCTTCTCCCCAAGGGAAAATTAACAATTCCAGCCAACCTAATATATTCTATGTATAAACTAAGTGAATGCAAGAATCAATCCTGGCACAGTTTACAACATCCAGTTAAAAAAATGCTGTCCCTTTTGGTGTATGTAAAATTGAAAGCTATACTAACGAAGAATAAATGCTCATGTTGCTTACAAACATAAAGAATACTTATTAAGACAGTACAATTGAACCCAACAGACATTTTAAATCATTTAAATACTCAGTGGGAGGCAAAAGCATTGGAAAATAAAAAATTGAATGATTTTGCTTCTAGATTAATACTAAGTACTACCACTATTAGTTGCAATACTGACATGCCTCAAAGCAGATATATTTCAAAGAGCTACAAATTCTCTTTTACTTCACCTGCAAAAGCATAAGCCTGAAAATTAATTACTGGTGTGATGATGTCAGAGCAACAGAAGAATTCCAGAAGACAAAAATGAAAAGCTAAGAATATTTTGCCATTTAACAAAGAAAGAAAATGCTTAAACACAAATAAAATGTATTTTCATCAGTTAAAAAAAAAAAAAAAATTATAGTAGCGAAAGCAAAATGCAGTAAACGTAAGATTAGCTTTTCCACTACAAAGAGTAAAAATATGCAAAATATATATATATTAGAAGCCTGAAGTACAAAAGAACTGGTATAGCAGCTCATGAATCAATGCTACTGTGCTGAACCTTTGCAGCACCTAATTACTACAGGGATGCACAGAATGCCCCAATCTCTGCTACCTAAGCAAGCACGTGAAGAATAGATACGGCAATGTCTTCTCTTTAAAACGAAGAACAATAAGCCTCCAGACACAGACACAAAAAAAACCCCAAACCAAACCCACTACCAAAACCATACAGTATTTTCTCTGTGCTGAGGGGATAGCTGCAGCTTAGCCGCAGAAGCCCACCAACAAGATGCCTTGTTGTCACAATTAGTATCCTCTCAGCAAGATAAGTTCCATATGAACATTAGAACCCAGTATATAAACCCAGCCATATATTTTTTTAAAAAAATTCATACACAAAATTCCATTTAACAGAAGTTTTATTATAATCCACAGAATCAAAGTCTTTACTAAACATTAAAGCACTTAGAGAAAAATCCTCAAGATATGTCATGACCCCCTCCCTTTTTTTAAAATGGAACTAAGTAAGAAAACCATCATCCAATCACAGTAAGAAAAGGCAGGAATTATTGTAAAACACTGCCCTCTGGTGTTAAGCCAATTCTAAATTCTAGTTTACATTTAAGATCTACCCCCAACCAACCCCTTGCAATTTTTTTTTTTTTTTTACCTGAAAGAACCACCTCCAGGGTCATTCAGCTTGTTTTTCTGATTTGCAGAGACCTGAACACCAAAGCCCCCAGGACTTTTACTGGCTTGTATTGTTGGTGCCTTCCCTACTGTGCCTGAAAAACACCAAGCAATGTTATTACGAGCTGTCTTAGACAATTTACATCAAAGAACCTTCTGTCCAGGAACTAAATTTAACTGTCTGTAAATTGCAAACAAAGGAAGTTATTATTTTTAAAGATTACAGTGCTGAAGAACAACAATTTAAAATACAATATTTATATTACAGTTTGTTCAATATTTACACAATACTGAAGATTCCAAAACTGAAAACCATTCTGCCCATAACTGGTTATAATACACATAATGGCTGTAAGTGTGTTTGCAATTATCAGTAAACCACTTTTCTAGATAACCCACATAGAATAAAGAAGCAGAATTTGAAATGTTCTTAAATACAGATGCTTTAAGTCACAGCCACTCAGGGTATTAACTATGCCTTTTACATTTTTTTATATTGTCATTGTTCTTTGTTGCAGTGAAAAACATGTATTTACAGAGTTGAAAACATTCTTTTCAATATTTTAAAATTATTTATATTGCATGTAAAAGGAAAAACATTTCTGTAAAATTTGACATAACCCCCATCATAAAGGTTGTCTTTTACTTTCTTATTCTGAAACAATGATTTAAAAGTAATTCATATCTGTATCTCAACTTTACAGATCTATACGGAGAAGTAAATCTGGGCTTTCTAAATGAGCTGAAACATGGTGGACATTCAGCTTCTTGTGACAGTAAATTAAAAAATGGATATTAATTCCTCTCTGACATTTGGAAAACATCTAAACAAAAATAATTACAAATTTATATTGTTAATTAGTAAATCAACAGACCTGATTACTATTGAAAACATTGTATCAGTATGCAACTGAAAAAGCACTGACAAATCAAACTTTTAGAGGAAGCCCTCCTTTACTGCCTAAACACATGTTTACTTGGCTTGTATTTTGAGTTTCTTTTAATCCCACCTGAGTGTGAAAATAATTAATTCATATGTCTACTTGACTTAAAAGATCTCACATTTTTCCTGTATACCACTCCATTTTATTGGCCGTTACACACACATACTTTGAGAAGCACGTGAAAGTTACTCCTGCACATCTATGGCTCAATTCCATATAAATGGCACGGTATGAACTTCAGGAGAGTTACATTATTTTACTTTCATGAATTATAAGAAAAACTAAAACACAACTATGCCAACAAATCTTTTTAGGAACAACTCTTTGCTAAAACAAAAATGTTATCTTTGAATGAGTCCAGCATTACTTTTATTTATTTTGAAGTCTTCATCAACTTCAACATATGATCTTAAAGTGAAACTAATTTGACAGTGTTCATTCAGTTCTTCAATCTGTATAAACAAACTGTTGAGTGGACTCTCAACATTAGCAAATACAAAACAAGATTTAGGACTTCAGGCTCCAAGCCTGGGGAAGAAAAATATTTTGTCATCAGAATATTCAAGGTCCATGAGATGTCACAGATAGCACTAGCTCATGGACCAGGCAATTCATTTATGTATTTCAGATGAACTAATTGAAAGGTTTTCTTCTCAGTGAACTGGAATGAAAGAAATAATACAATAAAAATTATCAGATCTCTGCTTTCTACAATTAACATCTAGGAGACTAGAAAGGGTGTAACTTTGGAAATTATTGCAATGGCAAAATTAACAGTGACAGTTCTCCAGAATTAATACTATATTTGGTTAGAACTAGTATCAGTGGTTTGTTTTCTACAGACTATAACTTTTGATTAAAAAAAAAGTACAGCAGAGTCGTTAACTTCTTGGTCTCAGGAAAACAGTATGACTACACTAGATATGGAAAAATTAAGCCTCACTTTCTTTCACCCATGTATACGTAATTCTTCAAAAATGGACCTGGCAAAGTAAATACAAGTTTTGGGATGACATACAAGATTTCCAGCTTAAATCACAAACGTGCATGACTAAGCAGTTAGACAAAAAACATGTCTAAACCATCAATTTGTATTATGAGACAGGGCATATTTTGGAAATTTAAAAATCATCTGTGGGCCTAGATATTTCATGGGATTGGTAATGACATACAGAGTCTTTCACCACTGGGTCCTTGTTTCAAACTTTAAGCAGTGTGTTCTAGAGAAATAAGCCCAAATTTAGGAGCTTATAGATTTCTAGTTGTACTGCTGCACAGGTTAAATAGCTGCAATGAATGCACTGGATAATTATTTTATTCTTTGGCTCAATTCTCCCAGCCATAAGATACAATTCACCTAATTATTATACTGATAAGTGCTTTGATAAAGGAGTATGAATTTTTCGTGCAATAACTAGTGTTACTTCCCTTGGCATGGAAGAAATTTTATTAATATAAAGGTCCTTAAAGCCTGCCAACTTCATGTATCTGTACAACTGCTTAAAAAAGCATTATAGCCTTTTTACATGGATGCATTACTATTAATGTAAAGATAGGTTATACTAGGAGATTCACTCCTATCCGAGAGGGAAAATGCACCATTCTGTGTGATTTAAAAGTCACACTCCGCAAAATCATACTACTGTAATTTGCTATATATACCATGTCCTACCCCAGCATCCTACCTCCTTCTACAGGAATACCTAGGCCAGTATAAAATACCATTATACTGCTGTTTACAGTAGGAAGTTTTAACAACATATCAAAATCGAAATAAACTGGTATCTGACAGTATGCCACAGCAGCATTTCTTAAGAGCTGCAAGCACACAGGTGGGCTTTTCCCTAGACACGGGCTGCAGGATGAGCAGCTTTACAATGGGATGCTTTATAAACTTCTACTCTGTTGTTTGATTTGTCTGTGTAATTAAAACAGTGTTGGGCTTAAACAAGCTTGTAAATAGGAATAAGCTCACCTGAAAGCAGGGCTTTACATGAAATGGTCTCTATGAACCGATGTCTGTCTTAAGCCAAACTGCCAGTTAAGTTGCATTTCACTGGCTGATCAATGCTATCATGAATAAAGTAATATTCTGAATGCACTGTTTAAAAGACAGATGCCAGCATCATGCAAATTCTTGGCACGCTGTTGACATTCACAACTTAGAGACTGAACAAGTGAAGTAACAAAGTCAGCCTTCACTCTCAGACATATTAGTCAAAAGTGAAAGTTCACACTATAAGATGTTGAATGCCTTCTCTGTTACTAAACTCAGGACATGACTATCAGTCCTATCAAATGTACACCTTTTATGACAAGTAAATGCATTTCTTCTTAACGTGGCATAACGGCCTACAGGGTTACAGTGAGAGCTTAGTCTCCATTTCCATTCAACCTTTGGATTCTCTGAAGAGAACAGCACAAATAGAACATCAACTGCTAATCACTATGATCACTGGGGTTTTTCAGGTTTTCTTTTCTCAAGGAGAATAGAAAAAAATCAAGCAATAAAGTCAAATAGGCAGCAATAGCTTTTTATGTGCATTTAAACTGGTTTGATTTCTGATTCAGTACCAAAAGATGACAAGCTCTGTATTCCATTACAAACCCTCAATCATCTAAATGCCCAGATCCAAAAAAGATACTTTCACACATAATCAGGAAAAATAAAAACTGAGCCTAACAGGCCTAGTGGTGGCAAGAAACAAACAGGTATTAGAAAGTAAGAAGGCTTTAAGAACCGTCTTAAAAACTGGGATGTATCAGCCAGACATTAATCTGCCTGTGCATAGGCAGATGAGGAAGTTGTGTACAAAGCCCACCTCTTGCTACCCTGGCTAGTCGTGGTTGCATGTCAGGTTGCTGCTGTCAGTCTCCGACCTCACCAAGAATAAACACACTGGCAGGGAAAAAAAAAAAAGCAAGCACATGGGTTGAGAAATTTCTCTGACTCCTACCTTGACTTCTGTAGCTGCAGACAGTGACTACTGTGTTCTGCTTCAGACGAGTTAAAAGTAGGATGATTAAAATGATGCATCCTCTAGGCTTCAGGAAAAAATGAAGTATTTCTTTTTTGGCCCAGAGTTAGAGCTTAGGGGAGTAAGAGTGAAGTTCCTGACTTCTTTTGGAACTTTCCATGAAAGACTGCTGAGTGAGGAGCTATGCGTGTGAGAGTTTAGTCCTAAGGTTGTTCGAAAACATTTCACTGTGTTTGTCTGAAATACCTTGAAACCACATAGTGAAAACATGCATTCCTCAGCCAGTATGAAATAAAAAATAAACGTCAAGCCTGCCAATGTCAACACTGTAAGTTTTTCCCATGCTACTAGTTTGTAATTACAATGAAATTCATACAAAGGTAACAATCTCACTAAAACATTTAAACCCATACCTTGTGGTCTAATGGTCTGAGTTATTACCACTGGCATCCTAATCTGGGTAGTCTGGCAAGCAGGGTTTCGTTTCACAGTTTGAGCAGATGTTGCCTGGATAATCTGCTATTATTAAAAAAAAGTATACTTATATTATACTCTTTATACACAAACACACACAACGTAAATATACTAATACCTCTAATTACTAATGCAAGCATGTGGATCTCCAAAGGCACAACCAGCTAGTGACAAAAGTCATATTCATGTAATGCATGTGGTTGTGTGTGTGTGTATATATACCTATTTGGCCATTATGCTTTAAAAAAAAAAATTGACACAAATGTCATATGTCATAACCTTAATCAAAAATGTATTTCAAAGTAGTAAGGTAAATATTAAAGTTCAGACCTTTGTCTTCAGAAATTTTACTAAGAAGCAAAGCATTTTTGTATAAGAAAATGCTGCAATAATTTTAGTGGTATCCACCTACAACCATTAGGCCTTTCACTATATATCTACACTTTTTAAAGAAAACATATCCTGAAAATAAATTCTAAAACATTATGGGTTCCAAAATCAGATATACACAGGAAAGAAAACAATGGTTTATGGTAATCATGTACTATTCATCTTTTAAATGTTAATTGGGTATTTGAGAATATTGAGAACCTTGAGGGGTTTCACTTACTACTAAGCACAGTTCTGAAGTCCCCTCCTCAAACTATAACTGGCTTAGAAACTCAGAATTTGACCCATAAGCAAATAAAACCAAAAAGAAAAAACCTGCAAGGGTCATGTCTAAGCAACTGCAAAATGCATATGAAATCGGGGACAAGGTAGGCACAGATATAATGAACAGGAGACTCAAAGAGACACGACGGTGCTGCAGAGCTGGAACAAAAAAATCCATAAACTTTAAAAACAAAACACAGGCAAACAGCTGTGAATAAGATTACAACCACAACTCAGGCATGACAACTTCAGAAGTCACGTGCTCTTCACAGTCACAACTATGTTAACTCCCTCTGCATAACGTGTCTGCTGTTTCTGAATCGCAGATCGCAGTCTCTCACCCACAGGATGCAGCATTCCCTCCTAGAAGACAACACGCCACGCTACACACTGCTGCATGAAGCACACGGGTATCACTGCACCTTTATTCAGCACCAGACAGCTTTATTCTTAGAAAGTGTATCTGAAACTATTAGGTAGCTGAATAATGCATGGCCAAATCTCTGACTTCAAAATATGCTATGGAGGAAAGGAAAGGAGAAACGGTATTTTCAAATGAGATGTACAAGCAGAGAATGAAGAGGCTACAAACAAATAGGAAATTGTTCCATCAGCAGGAACCAGGGCTCCCAAATCAAAAGCAAGAGAGGTGAAAACTACAAACACAAAAAGAGGGAACAAGACCTGTAATGGAGTGTGGAAAAAAACCAAAGAGGGCCACTCTGAAGCTATGAAATTGCATTCTGTACATCCTAAAAAGTTGAAAAGTCATAACAAACCTGTGGATGTAGAAGTATTAGCAAGAGCTACCTTGCAGAAAGAGAAAAGGGAAAAAAAAGATTAAGGATTCAGCTTCAACTATGGACACCGAAGGAAAACAGACCAATTGTACTAAGCATAGAAATGGAGCAAATGGGTATAAGTTTTCTTGATTAAGATAGGCAGTGAGTGAATAGTGGTACTCAGAGGGAAATAATAAAGCAGCTACCATGCTTAAAAACAGGGAAGAAATAGAGCAGATAAGAGAAAATGAGAGAAAAAGTTGAATTTGATGCACAAGAAACATGTACAAGTGTATTTTAATAAGGAAGGAGAAAGAATAGTCCACAGGAAAAAAAGACTACATTGGTACGAAAAAGAAGGAGAATGTTGCCAGTTTTACATTACTTTATTGGATGAGTTTTCAGAAAACAGTGAAGAAAAGCATCCATACCTTCACTGGCCAGAAGCCAGGCCAAAAAGGAGATGTGTGTGACCTGTGGGTGGAATTACTGTCTGGTATTACACTAATTGTCTGCGATTAGATATTTTAATTCAAGAAGCAAGCAACTTCTACAGTTCAAAATCAAGTTCTGTTTCACCTGATTAATATATTCACGTGAATGCCGCAAAAAATGAGCCTCTGAACACCATTAAAGAACACTTTTTAACCAATTAAAATGACATAAATAATGGCAATGTTTTATTTACTATCAAATACATTCAAAAAATGTCTTTAACAAGTACTGCACTAGGACTTCAATGTATGTGAAAGTGCTGAAAGTGTAGAAAATTATTGAAAAGTATTTTTTTCCAAGGGACACAGATTAAAATCATCATTTTAAATTCCATACAGAAACTGATCAGCAACAAACACATACTCTCTAAAGGGAACAAATGCATCTGAACTCAGAGCAACATTTTACACTAACTTAAATTCCAGTTTCTATAAGATTTAAGATACGTTTTAACACAGATATAATCTTCAGGTCTGGAAGTGATTAAGGAATGAACATTAGCAATTTGTTTCTGAAACAGAATGTGTAACCTTCTCTGCAGGCAAACAAGGAACATAGTAAAAACTGATGAATCAGAGGTAATTGACCCTGCATTAAAGTTTATAAACAATCTAAACCACCCTTCTTCAATTGAAATAATTCAAACTGTTCTAATCCTCTTGCTTATTTTCCCAACAGCATAAATACTATGCCCTTAACTTGGCCGGAAAAGCGCAGACAATGAACAAGGTACTAGCAAGCTAGCCTAGGAGATGATTAACTTAAGCAAATTATTTCCTTTTTGTCACAGCCTAAAAATACACACGAGTACAGCCCACCTAATGTTATCTATTCATATGCTGAATCCCAAACGACCAGTTCACAAGCATCAATTTACTAACCCAGACTGATACAGAAGATACAGAAGCAGATGTTTTAGTATACAGAAGTTATCAGAGACATTATTTCAGCCTTCAGAAAAGGGGAAATCTTATTGTTGTCTGCAACCACCTAATGGGAAGATGTAGAGAGGATAGAGCCAGACTCTCTCAGAGGTACAAAGCAGAAGTATGTGACACACTGGGCGTAAGTTGGAATATCGGAAATTTCAATTTAACGTAAAGAAAAGAAAATTTACCATTAGGGTAAGAAAGCTCTGGAACAGGTTGCCCAGAAAGGCTGTGTAATCTCATCTTGAAGACATGCAAAACATGACTGGTCAAGGCCCTGGGCAACGTGTTAACCTGTAAGCAGGAGGTTGGGCTTTCCAACCTTTTACCACTACATCCATCATCATAACCTCAATAATCTTATAAAAGGGCTGAGTTAGAAAACATAACAAGACAATTTACAAAAGCCTTCAAAATTACAGGAACTGTTCCTCATTCCATCTCCACTAAGAAGAAGGGAAGGCATTTTCATTATTTCCACCACCAAAGACAGCAAGCACAACAGCAGAACGGTCACAACAAAGGCTCAGAAAACAGAAAAGATTTAGTGTGATGTAGCCATTGCCTGGATTTGATAATGAGTTCGGAGAAGAGTAAAATTACCAAATAAGGTTATGATGAAGACAGTGCCGAGACAGCACATACTGTCATATACCAGCTTATTCCTCCTCAATTTATCAGTCAAAAGCTGAAGAACCACCTCCCTAGGCTGCTGCACTTTGGAGCTCTTCAAGGAACACACTGAAGCAGGAAAGTCAAGGCACTCCTTCTCCAACTGCAATAAGTGGAAAGTTACCTAAGTTTTTTAGTATAAAAGAACATTTTTCTGCAAAGAGGCACATTTCTCACAATAGAAATATTCTCCCTCTTATTTCATTTTCCCACTTCTCCCCTTGTCATCTTTTCACTCCACTAGTCATGCTCACTTTGACCATTTGTCTGCTCCTCCAGACAAGCTCCTTCTCTCACTTCCTGAATGCTTCAGACTACTACTGTGTCCATTTCTAAATTTCACTTTATTTTCACATCTGTAAAAAGGGATGTTTATACAAAAGTGCCTCCACAAAATAAGCAGACAGATTAAGATGAAAAAAGGATATTTAACAGTCACAGCTATTGAAAACCAGAATAACAAAATCGTGACAGCTGAAATACTTAGTTTTCTTAAGGTCCTTCTTCAAAAAGCTTACATTCACTAACTATATGAGAACGAAATAATAGTGCTTCTGCTCCTATCTCAAGCCAAAAGGTAATGATCATAACATGACAGGTGTGAATCTTCTCCTGTATATGTTATTGCAGGACAAAGAACAAATTACGGATGCGAAGACAGACCAATAACTAACACCACAAATGACCAACAAATACAGACTGGGAAAGAATTCAGCCAAAGCACATAAAAGTAGAAAGACTGATAACTTCCATTCTCTTTCTCTTACCTAAACAGGATATACGGAATAAAAATGAAATCTACTACCTACAAACCACTGGAAGGAAAAGTCCTTCAGGACAATTAGATTAGAACTCACTGCTGAAGTTTTTGAGGACAAGGATTTTGCGGGTCCGAACAATCTAGGTGTTCCTTTACCAACGCAGCTACAAGAGGTCCCAATGATACACTTCCTTTTACTTGATGCAGGCTGCACAATCAGCTTGACTCAATTTACTCAAATCACACTTTACAACAAAAGCTTCTAATCCAAAAGCTCAAGCATATCAAAATACAGCAATGAATAGGAAAAGCAGAGGAAATAGAAGCTCCTGCAAAGAATGGCAGATGAAAATAGGTTTGGAAAATATATCCTTTACCAAGCATTTTTTCCTCTCAATTAAGTTAAAAGAAGTATTGTGGAAGGAAGAAACAAGCCACTTGTAAATGTACAAAATTTAGAATGGCTATGGTCTGATATGACATTTATCTTCACTCATGAGTAAACACTTGCTAACTCACTTGTGGCTATGCCACTTGTGATTTATCAGTCTACTCACTCCTGAAGATAAATGTCATATCAAACCTCAGCTATCATGTAATCTGGCAGCATTAACTTAAAATGTTCATGCTTTTATGGAGCTAGAGTTCATATTTACCATTGTTTACCATGCTACAATAGTTAACAGTTATGATTTTTCAATAGTACCTCAAATTTGCATAAGCAATTATTTTTCATCCCAAATAAAAAAAATGGACCTTTTAAAAACTCAGCACATAATTTTTAATGTTAATATGACAAAAACATTGTTCCATTGAGCATATGTTTTCAAATAAGCAGTGAAGAAAAATTAAAGCAAAAGCTACAGGATCACTTGTCCTACTTGCTCCCCAATTTATTTTACAATTCTTCCTACAGTACTTCACCTGTCTGATTTTGAATGTTTTCAATGATGGCTTTCTCATCACTGCCTTTGAAAGCCTGATCTACTACCTTATAATCTATCTTACCATAAGGATATTTTGCCTTATATCCTGCCTAAATCCTACTTTGCTTCATTTTATCCTGTCATTCAATTTCTACACTCCTAGATTGCTCTGAATAATTAATCAATATACTTTGAAGTTTAAACCCTTAAAATATTCG
Source organism: Bucorvus abyssinicus (assembly GCA_009769605.1). Classification (NCBI taxonomy): domain Eukaryota; kingdom Metazoa; phylum Chordata; class Aves; order Bucerotiformes; family Bucorvidae; genus Bucorvus; species Bucorvus abyssinicus. Next base: position 12,014,346 of record CM020040.1, read on the forward strand.
TAAATGTTTTTTATGCTCCTCTTTATCAACGATTGACCAAGTTATGTGTGTTTAATTCTCTTAAGCTTTGCCACCTTTCGTTACTGGTTTCCAAACAGCACTCATTGCCAATATCCTCCATCTATAAGGTACAGCCCACAAGATTCTTTAAGGCAAGTCCATGATAACAACTCAGAAAACCACAAAGCTGTATTTCAAATAGGTGAACAATTTGTCAAGCACAGGCTTTGTTTCTGTTAATGAATCCCAGAGTCCATGCTTAACAGCCATTTTTATTCAAATTTTACTGTACACCGAATTCCAAGTCAGGGATGAGATCTATTAGATTATTAAAAGAAATTACTCCTTTTATCCAAATAGCTGTCTTTTCTATTTCTAGCTGCTTTGCAGACAGGACAAAAAGAAAATTATTTACTGAGAGTCACTAAAATGTGTACAAATTACAATCATTCAACAACACAAAATTGATGCCAGCAAAAGCTTCAGTAGAGAATTAAACAGCAAAGCAGAACGACCCCATATAACATAATGCTTATTCTGCTGTTGTATCTTGCTTCCAAATTCTATTACTCTCTCACCTTTTGGGAGCCTCGAAGCACTCTAACAGTCCCTGAAGAAGTGTTAGTAAATATTTTAGCAAATACTATTCTGATGTAACTTACATGATGGTGAAATCTCCCCTCTGGACACTGTGCACAATTTACTGCAACAACAATGGTCCAGGTATATTTCTATATAACTTTCCTAATCCTCGACCTGCACAAATCCTCATATTGCTTTGCATATAGTTAAATGTTTTAATTAAGATGGATCACTTTGGATTTCTTACTGTTTCTTTAACATTTAAATTTAATAATTGGCTTCAACTTCCAGGAGAACTTTCTCCTTATATATTGTGTTGGCACTGTATTGTAAAGTGCCAATAGATTTCCATTACTCCATCCACTCACAACTTCTACACGTTTAATAAGAAACATCCGTCTATCTTATTAATAGAAATTTCACCTGCTGTAACACCCAGAACAAGAAAGGTAATGTCTGCACCCTAAGAATGACAATTTAGACAAACTTTGAACATTGCACTTAGAACAAAAAAAACCGATGGCTGGCTTATCTCATTAGTGTCTCATCAATAAAATATTAGCCTAAAATTATTCCCCTTTTCCCTCTCTAGAAGTAGGGAACTAACAGCACTATCTAGCTCTTCAAAGTATAGCTTTTTCAGTTTTGAAACACAATTCCAATACTCTACAGAACAGATAAATAAAACAGTCCCCTCTTTCATCCCCATTAACACTGAACATTTTAATGCTGAGGTCTGCTTTGTGCAATCTCCACAGCATGCTGAAGATCATACACGAATTCCCATGTTACAAGATACCTCAATATAACGGGAAGAAGTATTGCCCCATATGACCCCTTCGTAAAACAAAGGAGTCAAAAGAAAGGAACAGCTAACAGGTTCTCCACATTTTAAAAGAAACTAGACTATTGTAAACTGGCTGGTATGAAAGCTCTATATTCCAAAACAGTCTTGCCCTTCTGCAGCTGGACAGTTTGCAAAGCCAGCTGGAACTCTCTAGTGAGCTTCAGGCTTGGAAAATCTGGAGCTCAGCCAGTTTGCTCCATCAGTGCTGGCCACCCTTAGGCAAGCCAGCTGTAATCTTCCTCTTCCGGACAAGTCCCAGGCAAGACGGCCAGCAGCTCTCTGCTGTGCTCTGATTTTGGGGAGCACTAAGGCGCATTAAGGGTGTGATCACTGAAACCACAAGAAAGTCAATACTTAGGAACAATTACTAGTGTGATAGGGAGATGCTGCTGGGCTGTCTGCTTGGCACCCGAGCTGGTGGTTGTTGTGGTATCTAAGATTTTTTTATGCAGTAACTCCTACTGTCTGATGCTGCTTTTGTCTGTACAGAACCAATCTGAGGGCCATTAAGAAGTGCTTGGTTAATGTAATGTTTGGTTCTATGAACTGATCACTGATAAATTGAAAGCAAACACAAGAAGCCAATTTTGCAATAAAGCCAATGAATTATAATTTTTAACATACTCACTTCTCCTTAAACATTTTCCAGAAGAGGAATAGTATTAAGTATAGTTTTGCTCTGCACAGTTTGCTACCTTTTGAAAATGTACCCAGTAAGATGAAAATTCAGTCCTAGACTATGACCTCCTTACAGACAGAAAAAAAACTCCTTTTGCCCATCAAATAAATCTCCACAATATATTACTTTAGCAGTTTTCAGCTCTCTCATATTGCATAGGTATGCTGAATAAAATGACAGAGCAACTCTTAATCTGTTAATCTCAGGTTAACATCACGATTGCTTGCTTTGAGTATGCATTGACATGTGAGAGACACACAGAAGGTGTCACTCCGGTTTATCCTATTCAGAAAATATTCCACAAGAACTATAATCATAAGAGTAGGAATTCCTGTGGAATTACCGACCTATTTTTGTTCTACATCAGTGTTTCTCAGAAGATGGGGTGCAACCCACCTAGTAGGCAGAGGAGCATTTAAAGTGGGTTGCAAAACACTGGAAAAAAACCTGTGTTACCTGGCACTAGGTTAGTCCTAAGATTGTAGCATGAGATAAGGCTGACTTACTAGCCATGAACATCTATACTTGCAAGGAACCTGTCAGAAATTTGTTTTCCCCAGGACAGGGAGCAATTTTTACACCTACTGTCTATAAATACCAGTTCCTGCTCCCATTCCTTGAGGAACCAAAGCTATTGGTAATTCAGTCTTTTGAAACATAGACATATAAAAAAGAAGTCACAAAAAGTCAGAGGAACACTTTTCTTAACACAACACTCCAAAAGGGGTGGGGAGAACCCATCTTAGAAAAACAAAGAATGCAAGTGGCTGAACAGAAAGCAGCCGAGTTAAGGTGCAAAATATCCCAATGCCTTGTGTGTATTAGCAAAGCTAGAGTCAGAAGTCTTAGCATCTAAAATGTTCTTACACATTAAAGCTATGCTCACAAAAGCGTGGTAAAATTCTATTAATTTCATTTTAAATTAAGTAATTTAACTGCTAGAAAGTATTTGTTCAAAAAACATGGCTCAGACATTTTCAGATTGTGCATTGCTACTTTTAAATTAAAAGAAATATTCTCTCTCCACACACCCTACAAATTATTTATATCCTTTATAGAGCCTATAAACTCAAGGATGTATCAATGCAAGGTTTTACATTATCGTATGTGCGTTTCTGAATCTTGATATTATAAATTTTTACCAACTTGACACACCTTCTGGAACCTGTTAATTTGATTTTGAAACCTAAGTCAAATACTTATCTCACACATACACAGAAATCACAAAGAAACTCTTATATCTTTCCTTGATTTATGACAATGCCTGTATAAACTCAAGGCCTTGTAAAAATCCTAAACATATTTTAATTAAAACTGTAAACACACACGCAAGATCCTATACAATAGTGGGATAAATTCACCACACTTTCAGTGGGTAATTGGCCACATAGTTGCCTTATTGATAGCACCTTTGAAATTAATGAGTCCAAGCACATTTTACTCCAATATGTACAACAATGATATACCTCAGTAAATAACAAAGTATGGCACTATTTCTAAACAAAACATGCTGGTACAGTACAGCTATTCTTCTACAAGATTTTATAACTGTGTAGAAGAGTTTAAAATGAGATAGAGGTAATTTTAGTGCAGGCTAAGCAAAGCAGCATACTTAAAGACATACTAAAAATTATACTCTTGCCTGTAAGTCTTGAAAAGCTTTCTGTTCTACATTTGTAATTAACTCAAATTCCACTGTGCTCATACGCCAACCACCGTATTCCAGACAAAAAGGCCAAGAGCATGCTTTCTTAAATTTAAGTTAATAATGTTATCTCAACTTATGGTTGAACATACATGTGAACTGCCATAAAATTAGATACTACTATATATCACAGAACATGATACAAACAAACAAAAAAGATTTTCCCAAACAAGCTGCAACAGAAGTAACACTGAAAACTGCTATTCAGTTTGTTAATAAATTCTCTTTTATACTACAGTACCTACCAGTTGAGAACTCTGATTTGACTGTACCACCTTAACCTGAGGAGGCTGCACTGTATTTGATACAGAGACTGTGCAAATGTTGTTCGGTTGCCTTATTCCTATTGTCTGCGTTGTGACAACAGAGGAAATGCTTCCAGAGGCAGATTGAGGTATAACTTGTGATAGCTTGGTTTGTTGAAGTGACTGCTGAGACGGCTGTCCTTGCAAAACTGAATGTTGACTATTCAGTAAAGATTGTCTCAATGCAGGTAGACTTTTCTAAAAACAGAAGGAAGTTTATGAAATATCAAGTTTAGCAGGTTGACAAAGAAATATTTTGAAACTTGCTGTAAACATAACTAAAAAAAAATATATAGCTTTCATTCCAATTTTACCATCTATTTGTCAAAAAGAAGTAAGGTTGAACATATTTTCTAAGAGGGAAAGTTCAGTCTACATTTTTAGTGAGCTTTCAATTTGTATTTTGCAACCTTGTAGATTTTTATGTGCCCTAATTTCATCATAGCAGTAAAATAACACTCCCCTCCTCAAGACCATCTAGAACTTGGAGTTTAGGACTTTGGAAGGGCAAAAAATGAAAACAGAAAAGGCAGAACCACAGGAACAACCATATTCCCATCACATGCTAGAAGAAGTAAGCTGCACCAATTTACTTCTCCTGACATGCCTCCAGTACCTAGAACAAGATGATTTAACTGCTGATGCCCTATAGCAATAGCTGTTTACTGTATTTTTACTGATCTAATGTATTCTGACTGGATTAGAAAAGTGTACTATTGTATGCTTCATGTTCAGACCAGTTCAACCAAAAAAAATACAGTTCTAAAAGGCTATGCTGTACCTTCACAAATAAACTTTTTAAGCGGTAGTAGTGTTCTTTTGAAGTGCTTCCCCCAGGCAGCTGTAGAATGCAAGAGTGTTTAGCCCAAGCTACAGATCTTTCTAGACTTCTAATATTTCCTTAAAAACTTAATGCCTGTTGCCAAGTAAGGACTTCAAAGAAAGAAAACGAGTTAAAACTTATCATGACGCTGGAAGTTGACTGCGGTGTAAGAGCAGGGAAAAGCACAAATAAGGGTTAATGATAATTTGAAAAAACAGAAGCAGAGGGGGAAAGTTCAGAAGAAAAGTAGAAGGGAGAGAAAAGAGAGAGGAAATCTGCTCTAAACTGAGAAGTTTTGGACCAGAAGAAAAATGCTTTTAAAATAAGAGTTGTGATTTTGTTTGGGTATAATTAAACACACTTTGTATGTTTGTATATAATCTTGCATACAGAAGCTACTGTAGCTAATTTACAAGAACCAGTTAGAAGTTAAGTATACTAACTTAGGACCCAACAATAAATCCATTTGGTATCACGTTAGAACTTCTGTTATAGATTAGTTCTGGATTACAAGCAGGATCAGCTTATCAATTATTTCAACAGCATTATCCAGTTTAGTTTTTCATAATCGCCATTACACATCCATTGAAAGTTACCAATGACTCAAATGCAGATTACAAAAACAATATGGAAAAAGCTTATTATTGAATTACTTGAAGCATTCTATAGAAATAACTTGTGACTCTTCCAAATGTGAATGCTGTACTTTTCACATAAAATTATCTACTATCACAGAAAAGTATATGCATTATAACAGTAAATGATCCCTACAGATAATGGATGGTGTCCAAATTAGGGAGTAACTGCTTTTTTATTTAATTACCACAATATCCTAGATCAGGGCTACTCCAGATCCAGTAAACTCCAGATCAGCTCTGGATGACAACAATTTTTTGCTTAAACCTAAACCGAGGCCCCAGACACATGAAGTCTCCCTCCTGTAAGAAATTCCTATTTCTTACCATTCTCTCAACCTGTCAGGGAACAGTCAGCTGCAGCACATCGCCACAGCACCCAACAACAAAAGCAGTATGCAGCACCTGGCTGGCTTGACAGAGATGGGGCCTGCACATGACTTCCTGCCAAGAAGATTTCAGCAGAAATTGGTAGCACGAAATAAAAATTGAGTAGACCTGCTCTAGACAGGCAAAGCTAATTCCATTTAAAAAGTATATTCTAAAACTTGATGTATTGACATTTGTATTGCAATAAATCTGAACAATATTTACATTACCTTAAGGAAAGGTACAAGATATGGCTGAGGAGATGACTTGAGTTCTGATTGAAGGCGGCCTGTAAATTCTTCTGGATCAATCTTTGCATCCTTCAGAGGGAAGGAAAAAAAAGGATCAACAACTCCATTCAGTTGTTTCGTTGGGTTTTTTTTATGATAACATACATGTATAGTATATATCTCTAGCTAGATAGGCTACCATTTAAACAAGAACTTTCAAAGCTCAACGTGCCACTCAGAATTCAGGGAGTTCCCTTGGGGATGCACAATTTAAGAGACGAGATCCCATGAACACTCAAATCTGCCTGGTCCCCGTGGCCTGCCTCACTCCTTCCATGGGCAAGCGCCTATTCCAGACTCTCTCATGTGGGGGTCAGCACCATCTCAGAGCAGCCACGCTCCTTTGGTGGTTCAGCCTGGGGACAGGTGGGGGCCTCGGTCAAGCCCCAAGCTTGGGCTTGAGCCAGTCATTGAGCTGAAGACCGGAACGATGGGTTTATACTGAATTCTGAGAAGACAGGAGGAGGGGCTGAGAGGCTAATGAATTGGAAATCTGGAAGATGACATTATCTTCCAGCTGGACCCTTCACATTTGATTTCCAGTAACACTGAAATACTGCATTTACCCAGTGTGTTTATGTTATTGGAACACTATAGCTAAGTGCCTTGAGATGGTGTCAGCCCTGAAGAGCCTGCAGTCTTAAAAAAAGACGACACAGCAGATATGTAGGAAAGGAAAACTGTGATTCCTCAGCACGCCCCAACCTTGGGGATGTGGGGGCAAAGGGTGCCTTCTCCCCTCCTCATCTCCTATCAGTGTAGTAAGAAGGAGTCCTTGCCCATGGCAGGATGGTTGGAACGAGATCATCCTCAAGGTCCCTTCCAACCCAAACTATTCTCCAATTCTGTGATTTCTTATAAGAAAAACGAATTTAAAAAAACCAGGTTGTTGAAGGAACCTTACAAACTATCATAAAATTTGTCAGCTGCTGTAATAAGAAGATATCTTTAATTCAGACTTTTTCCAGGCCCAAGGACCCTACCTACCTGAAACACAACTTTGATTCTTGAAATCAGGGCCATCTGTCTGCAGAACTGCTTGGACTCAGCAGCTTAACTTCAGTCCTAGAAACTCTAAACCACATTGTAGAGGCACTTATCTACAGCCATTCGGTGGTTAAAACATTTAACAGCTTCTTACTGTTTCAGAAAAGACCATGGTTTGGAGGAAAAGAAACTTAATGAATCCTCAAGGAAAAATCCTGTATTTATTTTTCTAAATAAAAGACCAAAACATTTTCCATCAAAACAAAAGTGGTTTTGACGAATGCACACTAAATACTTTGTTGCATTTCTCCTTTCAGAAACAAAGGGAAAGCCTACCTTCTACAGGTTTTTGAAGATGCATAAAGTATTTGCAATAATATTTGTAATTTGATATAGCCCAACTCCTTTCACTTTCATTACAGCAGAAATAAATTGTTAAGCTCAAAGCAATAGTTTTCAGCATATATAAATAAAAAGCTTAGTAGATAACTGACAAAATAAAATATAGCTAAATATTTACCAACAGATCTTGAACCAGAGCTTTCACATTACGGGACGTTTCTGGAGATGGTGAATTATGAGAAGCAAGTTTTATAAGGGTAGCTAAAAAATTTTTGCACTTTTTCACATTCTCTTGCATTTCCTGCAAAAGCCAAAGAAAACAAATATCAGATCCATGCTATTTGCCAATCAGGATCAATGCATGCTCTCATTACTTTAAATAGGGAAAATTATTAAATCATTCTAATTCAGGCAGGACATATTTGAAATACCTCTCCTCTGCAACTATTTTACTATTGCTGCTAGTTACCTGATATTTTCTTCACTTCTTTATGTAACTGCATATCATACCTCACCAATACAAACAAAACAAATATAATTGAAAGAAATATATTTACTATTTTACAGTCTGTTTTATACAGTCTGTATATAAGTAACCTTAAATATGAGGAGTAAACACAGCAATTTGGTGGAGAGTCTTTCTCCTTTGAGATGTCCAACACACAATGTACAATGTTCCCCAAGCTATTCTAATTTAAATTATTGATTCAGTATGGTTTTGTACAGAGCAGCTACAGCAATAAAATCAAATCAGAAATAAGTCTTCAAACATCATCATATGTAATCTTTTCTTCATCAGTAGGAAAACAGATGCTTTAATCTTTTCAAGCCATTATTTTTATATGGTACAATTACTCTGAGAAACAGAAGCATTACACTTCAGTGTAACCACAGTTTGAGGCCCAGCAACGTGATAATAATGAATCCATAGACTGAAGGTTTGACTGTTCTGTCTACAGAAACAGACTAGCTCTTTCACTACCAACACATACATGGCAGCATGGGGAAAGCTGACCACAAATGTTTTACCTCCCTCTCAGAATTTGTATCCCATTTAGTTGAAGTGAGGGGAAGGGTTTCTTGTTTCTAAAACATTTGTTTCATCACAGGAATCATGCTTGCATGAAGAAAAAGCTCTTTCTGTTGAATAGACCTGAGAAGTTCATAAAGGACTAAAAAAGCCAAGTGTCTAGTATTTTAAAACTTACCTGTGATACAACTGTAGTTCCAGGTACAGGAGAGCTTGGTATGACCTGGGGCTGTGCTGGTACTTGTGCTGTTGTATGAGGTGGAAGCGGCAGCCGAGGCTGACCCTGGTTTTGTGTTGAAGCTTGAGTTTGTCCACCAGTAATTACTGCAGGTTGTTGAGATGCTGATGTTCCAGTTGCTACTGTTGTCTTGAACAAATTTTGAGCACACGTCGTGGCTACTGATACCTATTAATATTTTACATTGAAAAAACAGATAATTATCTTCTTGTAATCCTTTTACTCAACCATAAAGTTCTCAAAAGCCTGACAAGAAAAACTTTTCAATAACATCCTTCCTGACAAAATAAAACCATTGACTTCACCTATTTTAACGGTAATTTCATCATCCTTTACTGAACAGTGAAAGTCCTCATTTAAAGTTCTTTTTATTATAATAATGTTTCACTAAAAGCCAGGTTGCTATTGTCTAGCCCTTTAAGATTACCATGATGATGTGACTTCTATAACAAAACTTTCTGTAAATTTGGCCATTACAAGTCAATTCCCATTGATCTGTGGACATGTCATCAGGTTTACATTATCTATACCACAGTTACAGTGGCAGCTCAGATCCAGATGACACAAATGCACTAACACAGCTTCCCAACCTAATCTGAGCCCAGCAGCAGCATGTATGGTTTTGTACCAGCGCACAGCCCTAGTGAACAAAACTCTCCTGGACCTGGCTGGCCACATGCAGAGACCGTGCTGCACACTCCGCAACCTTAGAAGGCTGGAAGGCTTATCAGGCTGCACAGAGCACCACATAGACACTACACACACACACATCCAGTTCAGATCTCACACATCACCTGACCTCATATTTCACCCCTCCAACTACCAAGTCTCAGAGAGAAGCACCAAATAGGACCGCAGAAGCTAGAGAGCTCAGCCAGGCAACAAAACATGCTCAGCAGAAGCTACCAGGACCTCCCAAAGCAGCCTGGAGAGCTTTGCTCTGTCTTGGGCACAGATGCAGAACAAGCTGGCCCAGGCACCTGCACCACAGTGATACCATGGATCCTGTGGCACTGGTGACCACACAGTGGATACTACAGCTCTTGACAGTGGACAAATGTAGTGCAGCATGTCCACCAGTGAAACAAGATTTATGAGCCCAGCTGATTTTTTTTCTTTTTAAAAAAAAAAAAAAAAAATCTTAACACTGAATCTAAATTACACCCAAGTTTTTTGTCAGTAGAAAATAAGATACAGGCTATCACTCAGCACCTGCATAACACAGTCTGACTATACACTCATTATTAATGCCTGTGATAAAAGCACATATATGAACATTAAAATTCACTTTCGAAAAACACGTAATTACAAACATCCTTTTCTTCACCCATCTTTTGCTTTTTATATTCTTACTACTTACCGTGGTATGCGAGAGAATGGAGCCTCCTGGCAGAGTCGCAGCAGACGTAGCACTGACAGGCGTAGCAGTTGACTGAACAACTTTGGCTTGTACTGGAAGTCCCAGGCGGACAGTAGATGTGGCTACAGAAGCTGGTTGCTAAAAAAGGAAAAATAAGCATTTTTTTCCTCCGTAGTAACTTGATCTCCAAGAGATTTTTACAATAGTGATTACACGAATAATCATTATTAATGCTGAACAAAACAACCCAAACCAGTAATATGTTCTTAAACACATATTCACATAATGCAAAAATCAGTTTTCTTATGTTCAATGACGTTTGCAGTATCTCTCCCAAAAGCTATTTCTCATACAGCTGTGTGGAAAACATAAAGAAAAATAGGATATGACCTGCAAAAAATTGATGTTACATTGATGTATTAGTTCAGTTGTAATATTTACATGTCAGTACTCATCGATATATGAGTTTATAATTGCCAGTTACACGTATTGGTCCTTCTCATATTTACTGGCCCATTCTAGTGCTTTCTCTTGAAAATTTATACAGAGAGAAAAGTCATAGAGCAGAAAAATATTTTCAAAATAATTTCAGATTAAACTATATAGAAACTAACTTGAACAGAAATGAAGTCCAAGCATTTGGCAAAACTTAGTCACACAACGCACCGTCTGTAACCAGACAGCAACTGGAATGTTAACTGAAGACAAGGGAAAGCATCTGGCTTACAGCTTTTCACTCAGTAGCATACTCTACAGCTTAGGAAATTTGTCTCATACAGCAAACATATTAAATGCTTTTGTGATTTACTTTAACTGTGAGGTAGAAATCTCTTACCAAAATACAAAAGGACAAGATTTAGAAATAAAAGAAATGTCTCCAGGAAAGCTGTTATTTAATTCTACAGGAATGTAAATAGCATTATGGAAGAAATAGGTCACACAATATGGCAATTATGACAAAAAGAGAACCACTCATTATTAAAAACAGAGGCCCCACTGGTCTCTCATAACTTGCATTTATTAAGATTTGCATTCAAACACATACTTAGAAAAGAAAAATTTTCTAAGAGGATGGAGTAATAAATCATAGACAATATTATTTCTCACAAGATAACCCCAAATTTCCTTGATTTACATTTTAAGTTATATGTCTCTAAAAGTAATATTTTTTATAAATAATGACTTATTTTAGATTCTTACATTGTCTATTAAACCTATATAAAATACTTCTTCAAAGAACATCCAGTATACTTAAGAGATCTCCAAAAGGAACAGATGCCCAGGGAGGCAATCAAAGCCCCAAGCGTTCCTCACCAATCAGTCCAGCAACATCATCTACTAGATATCAATCTGCTGTACTTGGGGGAAAAAAGGTAAAAAAATAAAAAGTCTACCTGACATCTGAACAAAACCTTACTTTTTTTTGTTTGGATAGCTTTCAAGATTTTTAAAATCTTGTCTAGGGATGTCTTCCATACTGAGACAGCCTAAAGGCAGTAAACAGCACCACCATGAATAAGTAGAACTGTCTGGTTTTTTGGAAGAAGAATCATATAAGCTTTTCCTGGTTTTAAATACCATACCTCTTTTATCCATTGTAAAGAAGATCTCCTGTTTCAATTTCCTTCAAATACTGGTTGAATGAAAATATATTTACACAATCAATGTTTGCATTCAAAAATATAAACTCTGTGTATCTTGTTCATGTGCTTATAATCAGTGTTTCCAAGGTAAAAATACAACACGCCTGTGATATCTGCCCCCTTCTAGTCAGTAAGGGCTTCCAGAGGTGAGGATTTACAAAGCAAGCAGATAACCAGGCAAACTTCTAGCAGATACTCAGGTCCAAGAAAGATCTGCAACCAGAAATCCATAAATACATAGCTCAGGCTGCTGGCTAGAGAATTTTTCTCAGCTAATAAATTCCCACAATTCATCACAGGAAGATACTTGAAAACAAAAGTGCATGTAATTAAAATATAAAATGTCAGTATCGTAACAGCATATTGTCACCGGTTGGCTGAGGCAAGTCAATCACGGGGACGTGTCCCCTCCTATCCCTAAAACCCCTCTCCCCTGCACCGGGAGAGAAAGGGTTAAAAAGCAGAGATAGGAAAAGGAAGAAGAATTTGTGAGACCTCTGAACATTTGGAAAACTGAAACAAAGTTTAATAACACTAGAACAAAATATATTATATACAGGGAAAAACCAATGCAATATTGGAGGGTTTGTACGGGATGGAGCAGCGAGGGTTAAACGCGGGTGAGGGAAGGAACGATACCGCAGCAGTGTCCAAGATGGCGCCGGCCACGTGGGCTCTCTCGCGGAGCAGAACAAAGGAGCCGCGGTTGTTACGAACGCCAGGATCCCACGTGCAAACCGCGAGCTGCGCAGTCCTACCAGTCTGGTCGTGCGGGTTGAAGGAAGAAAAGCAGCAAAAGCGGCGGCATTAGCAGCAGGGAAAGGGCAGCCCCGAGGCGCGGCGTCTCCAGCGGCGGGGGGGTCTGTCCCAGGCGGTGAGGGGGTTTCCGTGGCGACGGCTCCGCTCCGGCAGCGCGGGGTACCGTAGCCGCAGGCAGGCAGGCGGGCAGGCAGGCAAGCGAGTTCCTCTGAAGGGTTTGAGCCAGGGGAACACAGCCTGTAAGGTCCCTGGAGCCAAACCCCGAGCCTGGAAAGCCTTTTCCCGGAGAGAAGCTGCAAGCCCACGGTGCCCCTTGGAGTGCAAAGCAGGAAGTGCACAGGGCGCCATCGGAGCGCAAAGAGGAGTGTACAGGAAGTCCCGCGGAGTCCCAAGAGAGCGAGGCAAGCGCAATACGCACCTCTTAAAGGGACTGGGACACTCACGAGAAACTTTTACAACCAATGAGAGGTGCTAAACGTGACGTGGGAGGGAATAGTCCAATTGGTCAGTTTAAAACAAACCTTCCAAACAGGAGAAACTGGGGGTTTTTTCCTAACCTGGGACACATATTATCAAACTAAGTATTCAGCTAACTATTCCAGTGTGCCAGACCACAGGAGCAAACTGCAACATGAAGACTAAATTTACCCTCAGTTTTAAAAATTAACAGTGACAAAAGCCTTTCATACAAAATGGCAGTAAAATCTATTAATGCGTTGGATACCAAGAAAAAGCCTTACTACCAAAGAACTGCAGAGCAACCCAACAGTTCAGTAACATGGTTCCAAAACTCACAGGTGTTACAAAGTGAGTATGAAGGGAGTGGAAGAGAAACATAACAAGGAACTACCCTGAAGACATTCTTAAGTATCATGGAAATTATCTTCAAACGACAACTACAGGTTGCCGGAAGACACTCTAAGGACTCCCAACACAAATACTTCAAGAAGAACTGATAAAAACTGTTTAGAAACAAATAGCCGTGTTTTCTATGAAAGGAAAGCTGTAAACAGATCTCACGAGAAACCCCTCAAAAAAAACACAAAAATTATCAACATTACATATAAAACAAAATCATAACCCAATGTGTCAAGTTCCTATTGGAACAATCTAAAAGAATTTATAATATTCTTTAAAGAAAAACTGCTAAGGTTTGTTATGATGCTATTAAATTCAAAAATTACCAAGAGAGGCTTAGAAAGGAACTTATTTACAAGTGTAGCTGTATTATTTTTGATTAGACATATCACGTATTTTTACATTTCCTAAATACATATTTAAGAGGCTTTTTCACTCTACTCAGACATTAACAGGCAGGAAACTAGAACATGAATGAATACAGTATATAATCTGCTACTGATCTCCAAGGGGACACTTGAAAATGCTTAAGACAGCATCTTGTATTTAGACTTGAGCTGGCTCTGTCCACACAGAGAGGTTAGAAATTGAGTGGAGCACAGCGCTACTGTGGAAATAAGGATTTCAAAACGGATCTGGCTCACGGCTGGCCAGCTTGGAGGGGGATGTCCCACGATTCATTCTGCCTGCACAAAGTCACACAGGTAACGTGCAAGAAACTCCAGTTTCAGGGTGCAACAAGTCACTTCCACAAAGGCAGTCAGTGCATATTAGAACTGTTCACAGAAGTCGTCAGTGTGGAATTACTCTGTCTCCTGAAAATTCACTCCCTAAATAACGACATCTTCACTTTTCTATATAGACCTTCTCCCCAGAACTCTGGACACATGAAAAGAGAGGTAAGGCTCAAGGCATAAACAAGAGCGAATGACATTGTACTGGCTATGCCCAAACAAGCTGCCTCTACATTTGCAGGAAAATAAAAGGCTGCATTTGAAAAAGCAGGCCACTTGAATATGGCGAAAATACGCAAAAATATCCAGTGATTATTTGTCACTGCCAAGGCAGGACTACACCAATTTTAGGGACTGCATTGTGTGTTCACAGCTTTATAAAATCAAGACAATTTAAACTGCCAAAGGTCAAAACACTGATGCATATAAATCCTTGGAAATAGGCTTGTGGTACGCTTGTATTTTGTACGATAGTACCACCTGCTGATGAACATTCAGGGAACCACTGACACAGCCTCTGCACTACAAAGCAGGAGAGCTTACTTTTGCCAAGTATGTTGCATGTATTTTTCATGATCAGTCCTGTCAATAAATTTGGCTACTGTCAATCACAAAAGGAAGAAAGAAAATACACCAATAGCATTTGAACAAACATGTTCCCCTGCAGCCCATGGAGGTCCACCATGGAGCAGATATATACACCTGCAGCCCTCAGAGGACCCCATACCAGAGCACATGGATGACCAAAGGAGGCTGTGACCCCAAGGGAAGCCTGTGCTGGAACAAGCTCTTGGTAGACCTGTAGAGAGAGGAGCCCACACTGGAGCAGGTTTGCTGGCAGGACGTGTGACACCACGGGGGACTCACACCGAAACAGTTTGGAGGTAGAGAAATCAGGAGTAAAGTTAAGCCCAGGAAGAAGGATGGGTGGGGGAAAGGTGTTCTTAAGATACTTTTATTTCTTATTATTGTGTTCTGATTTGATTGGTAGTAAATTAAACTAATTTCCCAAGTCAAGTCTGTTTTGCCCATGACGGTAATTGGTGACTGATCTCTCCCCATCCTTATCTCAACCCATGAAGCTTTTGTTATATTTTCTCTCCCCTGTCCAGTTGAGGAGGGTGAGTGATAGAGTGGCTTTGGTAGGCACCTGGCGTCCCGCCAAGGTCAACTCACCACATCATTTTAGAGTAACTAATTTAATACAACATTTCTTATAGGCATGGCTGGTAGCCCTACTTACTATTAAAGTATCATAACACTCTCCATTACCAACTCTGTTTTCTGATACTTAAGATTCTGTCAAACTTTTTTAAAGAATTCATGGAGAAACTTCATAAGCTTATTGACTACCTCTCAATTCTTTTGGTTATGGTTCATCTAGGACATGCACTTAAACATCAAATGCAGAGCAATCTGTATGCCAGGGATTTTATTTTTTCACTACAGCAAACTGAGCCAAAGTACTAACTCTTTAAAAACTTGACATTTGCACACAATTGCAGGAAATGACTGGAGGCAGAATCTGTAACAAGTCAGACAACAGAGGCATAATCTTTATTGCTACCACAGTTCTGGGACACCACAGCATCACTGGAGTCAAGCATCAGCACCCAAAGCAGGAAGATGCTGCTGTGTTCCTCATATTTGTGATGTTCCTTCTGGGTTCACGAACCATAACAAGAGGGGAGGAAGATGCAGGACTGGGAGCAATTAGACAAGACAGGCCACCAAAGAAAACCTTCAAAACCAGGGGTTCTAAGTCCAAACCCCTACCTCTGAAGTCTCAGCATCCTGTTGGTGTAAGCAAATACCTATACAATCCATTACCAAAGTAATTTCTCATTCTCTGGTGAAGTGGCTGGTCCATCTATAACCACTAGGATTCATCCAAAGAATCTGATGGATAAAAAGCGGCTGAATTTTCGTGCTACAGTTAGATTCTATCCCTCCCTCACCTGCTCAGTGCGTGTGTTGCATGCAGATACAGATAATCCATTGTAATCAATACTCTTATGCCATACATTTATGAGTGCCCAACTTGAAATGTGGGGTTTGTGACCAGGAGTGGTCATGGCTGTAACTGAAGACAATGAAGTCAAACTGAGCACAAAAGATTAACCAGTATTTTTAGTATTTAAAATATAGACAATTAGGGTCTGTTTTCTATTTATAAAAAAGAGGCTAATAATCCCCTTAACTGCATTGTTGAGAAAGTTGTTATAGGGATAAGCTTCACAAAAAACCCTGCTTGGTTATTAATTTCCACTTCAGAGTGGGGCTTAGATAGCATGCAGCAAATAAGCCTGAAGCAACCCACTGAATAGAGAAGAAAAAAATATTACATAATTCTTCATTAATTAAGACTGTCCAGCCTACACACTGTAGAAATTAAAAATAACAGTAGTATGTGGTCACGCAGCGTAACGCATATGCACATGGGAGTCCGTATTAGATCGTTCTTTATAGCATTTCCTAATCTTTGTATGCTTTTAATTTCATAGCCTTACTAATGTTTGAGTGTTTTCTAAGAAGTTTCAAAAGATATGTTAATGCTATGAAAATGTAAACAGTAGAATTTCTAAGTAGTGAGAACTTACTATCTGCTTATACAGAGGAGACTCACTCACCATGAAGAAAGGCAAACAGTTTTGTGGTTAAAGCACAGTTGAGACTACACATTTTTTCCACTTTCTCTGACCTTCCAACCTACCTACAAAAATGTCTTCTCCAGAATATTGCACAAGAAGCCCAAAAACTGTCTACACAAAAGAAATAGCTTACTTGATAATAATGGTAATGCACTTCAGGCAACAAAGATTTGTCAATTTGCTTAAAATTTCTGCATAAGAGTAAACAGCACTTGTCAGAAAAGCAGAAAGGGTGTGAAAAACTGTAACCAAAAAAAAAAAAAAAATCAATAAACAAGAAAAAAAATACCAAAAAGACAATACAAAAATAAACACACTGCTGAAAACACAGGCATAGCTCTCACCAGAACTATCTCAGATTTCAAAGGCTCTACTTTAGCAAGAACAGCAGCTTGTGAAACATCAGCCGAGTTTAGAACTGCTCTCAACATCAGCTGTGATGACAAAGACTAAGCTGCTGTAGCCTCCATTGAGCACGTTTCACAACAAAAATACAGCCACTTTCAGTGCAGGTGATTCAGCACTTTTGACAAGTTCAAGACTTTTTATTTATTTTTAAAAAGATGGTAAAGTGAAGCTTAACAGAAAGTGAATATCAAAACACAGAAAACAAATCAGCAAAGTTTATGTCATGAATCTCAAATTCTGAAGAGTAGTTAGAAGAAATGCCTAAAGCAAGAAAAAACAAAGAATTGTTATTTTCTTAAAAATACACACATATATATTGATTGGACTATTTATATCATGAAAACAAAACTCAAGTGATTAGTAATCATATTCGTAGCAGAAGAATTGTTAAGCAGCCCCCTTATGTGCCTAAATATTTGGACTAAAGTGTTTTACACATGACTTTACCTTTTCTGATAGCTAAAAATATATGAAGCAACTTAATACTGGAAAACATATTTTGAATCAAACCTGAAACAAAAACATTAGCAAACTCTAAGACCATCCACTTTCAGCAGCAGTCTCATGAAAATTCCAATATTCACCTGATGTGTAAGTACCGATAACCAATACTCCATAAAATCTAACTTGGAATTAAGACACTGAAAACCAGCAAACAATCTGCATCAAAAGCATGAAAAGCCATAAACTGTACACATGAAAAATACAGATAAACAAATGAAATGCAGCAAAGAAAAACTAGATGGCAGCACCTACCTATTTTTCATCATTTCACAAGTATAAGCTTCAAAACAAGATATGAAGGCAAAAATTTAATACACTCTAAATAATCAGTTTTTTAAAGACTTCTGAATTTACTTATTATCTCTAAAGAGTATAGTAATACAAGGAAACCCCCACTTACTGAGCTGCTTGTAAGACAAGAATCCAGAACAAAATTTTTCTAAGATCATCTGAAGTCCCATTAAACTATAGCTTGTTTCCTAAAAATCCTGTACCTGAAATAAGGTTCTATAGCAGATAAAAATTTGGCAACATTGATGTTTTTTAATATTGTTCAAGTAAAATTATGCAGTAAACTCAAACCAATGTTTGCTTTAAACATCCAAATCTTTCTTTCATTAAATGTAGTTTTTCAAACAAGTACGTTATCACTGAAAAAGTATTCACAGTACAACAAAACTGTACTTCTTAATGCATTAAGAGATTATAATAATATAATAGTCATGGAAGACCAAGTAATTCCGTGTAAAACATGAGATAGCAATTTAAAAAAGGCAAGACTCTCATAGCTGCCCTAGTAAGATGAATTTATATTCATAATACGTAAAATGTTTTCATTTTATATACCCGAATACTTTGCAATAATTTTTTCCTTAAAAAAAAAAAAATTGAGTTAGCTGGAGTTAATATTCTCCCATTACAGTCCTAGACAATCTTATAATCGGACCTAAACTAAACTATTATATGGTACAATTGTACCTATTCATGCTTCTCTTGAACATTTTATTTAAAGAAACCAGAAAGACTCTAAAAGCTCATTAAAATATCAAGTATATCCTCCTATTACAGGAACTTCTGTCAATTACTGCTTTTTCTGTACTATTCTGTCATTTTCAGATTATGGCTCTTTTGACTGAATCCATTTTACTAGGACTGACTGTGCTTCAGACATTGTACATCCTTTCAGGACACATGGCCATGCTCCGAAGCCTTTGAGCTTGGTACTAAACTGAAAAGAACTGACACCCTTTCTACAAGGTTCTTCCTTATCCCAGTGAGCTAGTTCCCCAGAATTCCATTAGGAATCAAAACAAGCAGATTCTATTCATATTTTACACAGCAGCAATTGAGAGGAGCATAACTAAAAGCCTAATCAAAGATTACCCCACCTAAGAGCTGAGAAGAACCCATCTTCCTTTCAAACTGGATTTGCCTACCTTGTTCCAAGAACCGAATGCAAAATTGTCCCCAAAATTGTACTATATTTCTTACATCCTCTACTCCTAAAAGCTGCAAAATATGAGATAAAGGTATTACAAACAATAAAAGACAAACAAAAACTTAAATAACAAAGCCGAGCACTTGAAATGTAAGAAACATCAGATGAAAAGTCTACTGTGGCACATCAGCAATGCGCCTTGACTGCCTCGCTGAAGTTTTTCTCTTTGTGCATTTGTCCTGCAAAGGCTGTAATTCACTGCTCAGGTACAGAAGAGATTAATGCAGGAAGAACGGCAAGTTATGTGGTTTTATCTTTCTGAACTTTTTTAAACTTGGGAAGAGGGATGGGTGTATCAACTCCCTACAAAGGTAAACACTACTGTATACAGATATTTGACTTCTGAACCTTCAGCAATGCAACGTATAAAGAAAAAGCCACTGTCTTTACGGAAAGCATTATCCTAAGCCCATATACTAAATCCTAAGGAAAAGAGACCACACTTTTCTCTATTTCAGCAGCTTCCATTGCTCCTAGAGAAAGGTGGCTCCTTCCCCACATACTGTCCTGGATATTTGTCCAGCTGCTGAAGCTAGAGGAATTTTCCTGGGAAACTTCATTTGTTTTCCTGCCTAACAGCTGGGAGAAGATGTAGCAAATGATGGCCCTGGGATATGGGAAGAAAATCTTACTATATTACCGGGCTGCAGAAGTAGTTTAGAATCTGGACAGGTCTGTTTTTTATCAATCAAGTCATTCTCATTTAAGAACATTTAAAACATTGCCTTATTTTCCCCTCCTCCTTTTTTGAGAGCAAAGGAAGAACTACTTAAGTTGTCGAGGGGAGGGATTCAAAGAGCTTTCAAATTCAGATGAACACTTTGGTAATTTTTCAATCTTTCTTGTAATTTTTTAAAAAGTAATCATAATTATTTTTATATTCTCCAGTTATCACTCTCAGCACTTCTTAAATGAATTGTCAAAAATACCTGCCAGCTCTTACAATTTCTTTGCCATGCATAACTGTTTTACATGTAACTACAGAGCTCATAACACACTTTAACACAATAATTATTTCAAGTGTAGGTACAAATGAAAACGATCACTTAGCTGAGTAACTTGTGACACTTGACGCTGGCTAGAAATCAGGATAATCTGAAGAAAAGCAACCAAAACACCTATGACGCATGAAAGCTATGACTTCATCTGATACATGCTTCACAGTAAGATACTATTTCCCACAAAAATTATGATAGACTGCAAATTTCCACTTGCATAGTCTTTCTATACAGGTAGAAGTAGAGTAAAACACAAACTCGGTGACTGAAGTACATCACTGAATTCTACACATTTAAAGCATTTAAATATTTACTCTGCACTTTAATCTAAATAAAGTCATCTTAAAACAAATGAATAAAAACATAATAGTAAGTTGGAGCTCTGCATAGTAAAATAACAATCATTCCACTAACATATTGGAGAGAGGTATTTGATGTTCTAGAGGTTAAAACTGCATAGCCTGCAATGTCCATCAATCTTGCAAAATACTTCACAGGACTCAAGCAATTACTGTTCATATTCTGTCTGTCTTGAGCTAATGGCAAACACCATTTTTCTATAGCTGAGTCACAGGGGAGACTAGGCCTCTTGAATATTCAGGTTCAAAAAGACCTTTAAAACCATTGAGTCCAACCATTAATATTATATTTTATAGACATTATACTTTAGAAACATAAAAAAATGTAACACACTGCTTTCCATACATATTTCTACTGAAAAATTTGGTTCACAGAATTTAGCTTCCTGACACATCAGAATTTGATTCTGAAAGAAAAAAGTTTAATTATAAACTCACTGAAAAAAAAAATCATTTTTCAGTACACACGATCTCCTGTATTTTAGAATTTGATCCCATTTCTTGATTAATCATGACTACTCAAACAAATAACCAACACTTCTAAAAACTTACCATAATATTTGTCATTGCACATTTCCTCCAGAAAACCAAAAAAACTAATGTCTCTAGTTATAAACCATCCACCTAATCAAGTAAAAGTCTAGTGTCTAGCTCTGATATGATAAACCTTTAAAATTTAAATATTTATAATATGGTTTTAAAAGGTTGTCAACCACCATTTTTAAAGAACATAAAACTTAACCACCATCAAAATGAAAGAACAGTCTGCACATCACATGCAGAATCACGAAAGTTCAATGTAAATCTCCCAAGGACAATATTAATTATTTATCATCCTTGTTAATTACAACAAATAACAAAACGATGCAATATAATTTGAGCAGCTACCACAAAGATCTGTCAAAGGAGATGAATCCTGACAAGCTACAATACCATGGTTCGAATCTGGCTGCACTAAAATAATCGAACTTTTACATCCTTAAAGACATTTATCATTCTTAAGGCCTTGCTGGTTTCCTCTGTACTCAAGCAGCTTAATAGCACTAACAACTGTAGGGTTATCTGTAACACAGTGGGCTATTCATCTGGGCAGAACCCTGCACAAAAGCAATTAGATCTTTCTAATACCTGAACTCCTTCAGATTTTAGGTATCTCTACAAACACATGAACATGCAGTGTACTCAGCAGGGGTTTTTTTATATAAATCCAACAAGTCAGATTATACTCCTTCTGCAACCTTAACTCCTTCATGTAAGAGGAGAACTGACACCCGAGGCCAACATGATCAACTCCTAACATTTGCTGTTCACACATCTCAAGACTGACTTTGGGTTCCAAACTCCAGCCTTCTAATAAGGACTGAATACACACAGCCAAGCAGTTGGTCTACATTTTTGTGTGCCTCCTAAGATTCTATAGACAATAAAGGTGCATTCCTCACATGTTTTCAAACTGCGAACAATTTGTTAATATTTAATTTGCATGAATGCTTGAATTTTAATTCTGTCTGCTGGCCACAGCAATTAAAGTTACATCACAACTGACAGTATGAAACAGAAACAGTTAAAACTAACTCATTTTAACAGACCGAAATCATATTCTTGGTACAGTCTCACCCTACAATTTCTGTTTTGCATTTGTGCTACGCTCTTGTCTCACAATTCATCACTAGAACGTGTGCTGTACAGTCCCTCACAGTGACTACGGAAGAACTGATTGTACTTATTCACAAAGAAAGCCCCAAACAACCAAAGACAGATATACAAACTCAAAACAAGAACTTGTCTGGATTTCTGTTGTCATTAAACTAGTCAAAAATCTCAAAATTAACACAGGCTTATCTCCATGTTTATCTTTTCCCGAAATACGTTTATGTCTGAAGGCTTCTACAAGTATTCTTATCCTCCCAGCTATCACAAATTCAAACATTAAATGGATGCCTCTTCTGCAAAGAGTTCTTTCACAAATTCCATCCAATACTACACTTAACCTCTTTTCTGCGAGCATACAGTTCCTCGACTGTTTCCAGGGGTTTATTTCTTTCCTGAGATACATACCACTGAGCTACAGTCTTTCTAGTGACATACATTTCTAAAACTTACATTCTAGTTAGCTACTCTGTTGTTTTAAATTGCCTCATGCTATTAATGTATTTTCAATTCTCCATTCTATTCTGGCTTCCTTCTTTTCCGAAAAGTTTATAATGGTTTTCAGTTTTGAATTAAAGTTAATGATCTTTCAGACTACATATATGGTGTACTGCACAAAGCGTATAATGGGATAGTAATCAAATGTTAAACATCAGGAAATAAGTGTTTTAGTTACTTCAAGCCACCCATACAACAATCAATTACAAAATTATAGAGGCAACTTCTTCTCCTTTTTCTACGCAGAATTGCTTACGCTTCTGCAAATGGACCTTAGGCAAAACTACCTTAAACTCTGGCTGTTATTATTATAGTACCACTGCCCTGCCTAAACATCCAAAGATGTCTGCCCCTATATTTTAGTAAAATAGTTCAGCTCTAGCCTGAAACAGCCCAAAGCTAAATAACCTCCCTACAGAATTTTGAACCAATGCAGCCTACAAAGTAATTTAAAAAACAATACACTTTCACCTTTGAAAATATATCAGTTCTGAGTTGAAATAAACACACTCCACTCAAGTGTTTGGGGTAGGTGCACAGACTATCCTGTCAATCCACATAAAAAAGGAAATGTTTGCAGTCACGACAGACAAAACTGTAAATGTAGATAGACCACATCCAGTGGTGAACCAAACCCTTCCTCTGAATAAAGTACATTGGAAAAGTTAATTATTGTAAATACTTGTATTGAAAGTGTTTGGCTTTTTGTTTTCTAGTTTCTAGTGAAATCTATCCCATGCATCCATTCAGCATGCTGGGATACCACAATGCTTCTGATTCAGAGGATCAAGGAACACTTCCTGAAACAGTGGTATACAGTCCAAACTAAGTTCTGGCTAAGACAGAGCCTTCTAGCCTTCAATGATCTCTGTCTCAACAAGGTCTTGAGAGACTCTATAAAGTAGATTTTTTTCTGAAATACAAAAAAAAATTCCTAGGCCTCAGAAAATAAACTGCATTTGATAAAGTATTTCCTGTTTTCACGACAAAAAAATGGGAAGAAAGCACATTTGCAAACACCTATTAGCTAATAATGTGTAAGATAGAAGAAAATATAACGCACAGAAGTAAAGTGAAATCAAGCCAGACATACCTGAGCTGCTGACAGGCGAAAAACAGGGCCAGTTGTGGGCACTGAAAGTCTAGGCGAAATGCTGGCAGGACCCTGCCCCTGCGTTTGTACTTGAGCCTGCATTTGAGCCTGTGCTAACGCCTGCTGAGGCACCATTACAAGCTGTCCAGCATCCGTGCGCACCAAGACCATACCTAATGGGAACAAAGTGACAATAACTACAGGATAAAGTATAAAATGAAGAACAATATATAAAGAACTATCTAACTCTGGAACACAGAATAAATTCACGTATAGCACTGTACATTTATCTTCATACTGTATCTATCTTTTTTATTCTGGTGTAACGTGAGATACTATTTCAAAGAAGAAAAGGAACGCCTACTAGCACAGAAAAACTTATACCCAATTCAGTTTGGAATTCAAATAACTGGAGTTTATAGATAATAATGATGACAGGAACAGTCACTTGAGTGTAAAAGCGTACAGCGACTTTCAGAGTCTAGCCAGGGTCAGCAGACTAGAATTAGAAAGAAATATTCATTAAAAGTAAACTACAACAACAGTATAGTAGCTGAGAAGAGAATTCAGTATGAACATACCAGGGACAATGACATGAAAGCTTTACAAATCAACAGCTTCAGGGGATGCGTACACGCAAGCATTAGGCCAGACACATTTCTGAATATACAGTATTGGAGATTCAGTTAATCGTTGAGCATCAACACCTGAATTTACTTGGCACCCACCATCACCATATTGGGAAGCACTACCAGTGGTTTAGACATCAAGAGAAAAAATCATCAAACCCAAAGGAAAAACACAACCCCTCCTCAGCACAAAATGATACAAGTACAGATATTTTAGGAAAGCACCAAAGGAATTGTTTTTAAATGAACAAAGTACTCCACAAGTCTTTCCTAACGTTTTCTCAAAGTAAATGATAGTATTTTCAAATTACTTTCTAATATCACACGTCACAAATAGAGACCCTCTAAACAACACAGCCAATGCCTTCAAGTTCTGCCCTCAGTTTTCCACCATCAGCAGGTCAGAAAAGGGGAGGCAACAGCTAAATTGGTCACCTGGAGCTGCACACTTATTCAAGACCACTGCAAAGCAGGTAAAGCGCTTCCTCTAGTTCACTCAGACCTAAGAAGCCCGATTATTTAAAAATAATTTCCAACTTAGTTCCAGAATATATTTTAATCATTTAACCTAGATATGATACAATGGGTCTATAAACAGAAAAACATCTTGCCTGCAACTACTGGAAAACCAAAAAACAAGAATCTAGGAAGTCACTTTTATTCTGTTGATAGCAGAGTCACTAGACATTGTTTCTACAACTTATCTCAATGTGCAAATTGCTACATATATATTTTTTAACTTTTCAAGGGAAAAAGAAGGTAGTAAAAACATACACCCACTTCAAAATACTAACTCCCTGAGAAAACCACCTCATTAAAGTGACATGGTTTGCAACAAACCATGAGGATAAAGAAATCTGAGCCCTCTTATAACAGGCAAGTAACAAATTTCAGAAGTACCCTATATGAACAAAGTCTTTCTTTTTCAGTCTCTGACACAGAAGTACAAATCCCAGTTCTGGGATGAACATGAGTGAACCGCAGCACCAATAAAAGCCCTCACTGACCCAGTCTTAGGTGCATCCACACAACCCTCACTGCTAAAAGCACAAACAGAATGCAAATTTCTGCCACTAGAAACTAAAGAAGCGTGGAAATCAAGCTTTAAGGCAAAAGGCATAGAGAGCTGCAGCAGGAACCACATCCAAAAGCCATAACCGTAACTCTCTTTCAAAGCCCGGAGAATAAATTTTAAAATAAAGTTGAAAGAAACCCATAAAAACTCTTTTAAAAGAAAACTTTTAAGGTCCATTAGCCATTTAAGCATCAAACCTCACAGTTTGTTTGTAGAAAATCCTGTAAGCAGATGATGTAACTGGTATACAAGATTCCTAAACTATCTGGACACACAAATATTAGTACACTGCCAACTGGCTAAATAGGTATCACTTCTCTGATTATTTTGTGAACCTTACCTAAAAATCCTCAGAAGATAATGACTACCACACATTGAAAAAACAAAACACATTCAATTTGCATTACACAAATTCACAGGTGTGTTAATGTGCTTCCAATTTTCTAAAACTAATTCTGAATTTTAAAAAAATTGAATAGAAAGTACAAATTAATAGCAACACACACCACATAGTTTCAGTAAAAGTTGCAGATGTGCTACCGTAGATGCATAAATGTTCATGTATTCATATTCTGGTTTAATTCAGTTTGGAGGACATAATTTTTTTTTTACTGACCACTATGTACAAATAAGAATCTGGTTAAATTATGAGATTAAATTTTTCTTTCCTGTCAGCCACATAAAGAAGAAATACACAACTTATGAGTATTCTCAAAAAAATATTCTAAATTTATGCTTTAGACATAAGTTTACAATATGGGAGTTTCAAAATTAATTATAAATGAGCCACCAATTTACAAAGTAGAAAGTCAAAAGTAACATTGTATTTTCTAAATAGCTTCATTTCAGAACATATCTTCCTATTTATGCAAATCTATTTCAAACTACTTTGTAATAAAATATAATTCAAATTGTAACTTTCCACAGAATTATTTCCATAACATTTTCTAAATCTTAGATCAGATTGCTTTCAAGGGCTCTGTTTTCCTTCTTCTGTTTGAAAATTAAGTTGCAGAACAAAGTATTGGCACAAGAAACTTCAGAAACTGTATGCCAAGTTATTATCCATATTATCATAAGTGTGGAGTAATTAGCAAACACATTAACAATGGAAAATCAAAGGCTAAAGGCACTAATACAGTCTGACTAGCAACCTCTTACCTGTTTCAGGTTAGTTAGATCTCATGAAACCACATACATTTGGAGCATTAGAACCTGAAGTAGGACTTTATAAACCATAGCCAAAAACACAACTACTAAACCACCATCACATTTTCACCCCACTTACCTATTTCTTCCACCGTGTTTCTTAAAATACTTGATATTTATGTCAGATTACATCAACAGCTCCCCATATTATCATGCTATTGATACTAATAGCAAAATTTAAAAACTTTGTTCAAATGTTACATCGTCTCCTAAATCAAGAACACACAAAATTAACAACTTTTTGCAACGTGAAAAATTTAAGTTGGGGACCACAGAACCCTTCAAAATTTCAGATGAAACAAAACACAGTTAGACTACTAGAGTAGCTAGAGTAGGAATCACTAGCATGAAGGGATGCTGTTTTGGTTAGTTAACAACCTTGCTGAGTTTACATTTTTAGTAATGAAAATTAACCGAGAGGAGAATAAACAGGACATTAACAGTTACCTCAGAGTTAGAAATAAACCCCCGTGATGTAAAGACTGTCCAGACACAGCAGAGAATGACACCACCACACATACTGAAATTAAAAACTGTAGATTATATTACATAAATGAGCCTGTATCCTGCCACTGAATCACGGCAGAAGAGACTTCTGAAGAAGGAAAACTTTTCAAGCCTATCAAGAGTAAAGGAGAAAACAGACTTCTTCAAAACACACATATTCTTAGCTCTTACACCCCAGCTCTTCGTCCCGTGCACAACTGCTCCCTAATCCCTTACAAAATAACTTACCGTGACTGCCTCTCTCTCCCCAAGACAAAACAAATAACTCATCAACCAACAGTCATAATTACTTTGCATTAGCAACCGCCCGCCCCGGACTAATTACATCCTCATTAACGGCAGCCTGTTTGTCAGACGTCGCCCTCAGACAGGTGGTTCTTCTTTTGTTTGCAGCACGTCGAGCAGCGGGAAGGCGACAACTTTGGGGGGAAAAAAAACCTCACCCAAGAAAAAAAGGGTTAGAAAGAGCAGCGAGCTCACAGCTGCTGCGTTTCCACTTACCGGGCGGGATAGTGAAGCCGGGGGGCAGCTGGATGGTGGTCTGCTGAGGCGGCCTCACGATCAGCTGGGGGGCCACGATCCTGGGGGCAGCGCCCAGCGCCGGCCTGGGGGAAAGGGCCTGGGGGGCCGCGGGGGCGACGGGGAGGGCAGCGCCCGCCTTGGCGACGCCCGCGGCGGTGACCGCCGGCTTGGGCGCGGCGCCGGGGGCTGCAGCAGCGGGGGCCGGCGGGGCGCAGTTGGCGGCCGAGCCCTGGCCCGGCGGGGCGGCAGCGGGGCTGGCGGAGTTACTACTGAGTGCGTTAACTGCGGGGAGCGGACCGTGCGCGGGCTTGGTCTGTGCTGTGGCGGCGTCGGCTCTGCCGTGGCTGCTGACTGGTGGGACTGCCGCCGGCCGGCCCCCGGCGCCCTCCCCGTTGGGTGCCGCCTCGCCGGGGAGCGGCGCGGTCACGGCGGCGGCGTCGTCCGCCGCTCCCGCCGGTCCGCCGCACGCAGCCGGGGTCCCGCTCCCCCCCGCGGCGTCCGCGGCCTCGGCGCGCTGCGGCGGTAGCGGCGCGCTGTCGGCGGCGGGCGGGCTGCCGCCGGCACTAGGGCTCCCCGCGTCCCGGGCAGCTGCGTCGGCAGCCACATGGTTGTTGACAGGCTGGGCAGGGGCGCCGGCGGGCGGGGGGGCAGCGGTCTGCGGCGGGCCAGGGGCGGCGGGCGCGCCGGGGCTGCTGCCGCCGCTGCTGCTGAGGAGAGCCGCTCCATGTGATTGCTGCACACTACTACTGTTTACACTCACTCCCCTCCCTGCCGCCGCCGCTGCCGCCGCCGCTGCCGCCTCCGGGGGCGACGGGAGCAGCCCCTGGGCAGGGGCTCGGCTCTCCGCGGCTCCGGGACACCCCGCCGCCTCCTCTACCCCGCGAGCGGGAAGAGGCGCGGGATGCCCTTGCTGCTGCCGGACGGGGCTGCTGCCACCCGCTAGGCTCCCCTGGTGCTGCTGCTGCTGCTGCGGCTGCTGCTGCTGGGACGGGGCGGAGGTCCTGGGCTGGGGCGCCTCGGCGGCGCCCCGGCCACCAGCCAGCTGCGATTCCAAAGAGCCCACCAGGTCGCTGACCGCCTTCTCATCCACCTCCTCGGAGAAGAGCAGCATCTCTTCCAGGGGGTCCGAGGCGCCGGCCGCCATCTTGCGCTGAGCTGGGAGCCGGCCGCGCAGCGCGCAAGCGCGCCGGCCTCTGCCGCGCGCGAGGCACTCTGGGAGGGGCCGGCTTCCTCCTCCCCCGCCGGCGGGGCGGGGGTAGAGCGCGCCGCTGGCGGCGGTAGCGGCGTCGGCGCCGGCTGTGGGGCTGCGCCTGTGTCCTCCACCTCCTTCGAGGCCCGGTGAGATCTGCAGCCCTCCTGCGGACTCTGGCCGGCAGGGTCCGGGAACGGCCCAGCGGCCCGGCCGGTCTGGGCGAGGGCTGTTAGTGAGAGAGCAGTAGGCTGTTCCGGGAAGTCGAGGGGCGACAGCGTGACCAGGGAGGTGCCTTGGCGATGCAGGGTTGGGTGTGTAAAGCCTGCCGTTAATTCTGCCTGCGGGACTTCTGGCAGGGAGGTTTTTGGCATGGAGAAGGGGTGCGGCCCAGGTACAGAGGGTCTTGAGCTTGCACGTTGAGAATTGCAGTGTCATGCAATCGTGTTATTGTTTGGTAGCAAAGCTGCTGTAATTGTGCTCTCTGCCTTCACTTCATACCCTGTGAGGAGAGTTGCAGCCAGCCCAGTTTTCTGCGGATTTAGAAACTGGCCACATGCGAGCAGTCAGCTGTAGTGGCTCAGCTGCCTTCCACACTTAACTCTTTCAGAGGAGGGAACTTAAAGGGTTGCTGTAGCTGCTTGAAGCCCTAAGGTGCATGCAGAGTACCTGCGCTCATGATTGCGCTGCTGTGTCTGCTTTAGTTTTAGACATTTGTGTCCAAAGCTACCACTTCACCTCGAGAAAAATTGTTGCCGTAATACAATTGCCTAACGTGGATGCAGTTAACAGAAGACTTGTAAACCAAAAATAAGATTCTTGGCATCCCAGCAGCTGCTCTGGCATACTGTGTTCCCTCAGCAACCCCACAGGAAATTGGAGGTAGTTTTATTTTGTTACTAATGCTTCTGCCATTGCACTCCTGTATGCCCTTTTCCCATCAATGCTTGCCTCGTGCATTCAGAAGTACCCTTGCAGAGAAAGATGGTGGTCCTAAGTCATAATTTCTTTGACTAATGAAGAGCAGTTTTGTTGATGGAACCTTCAAGTTAAATAATTTTTCCCCTATGAATAGCCATTGCCTACAGTTTGCTGCAACTATTCTTGCACACAAGTGATAACCAGTAGAAAGCCTGGATTCCATTATCTGTCTCTGCTGGCCTGCAGTTGCATGGATGTCTGCAAACCTGGATGTACTTGAGCTGCTACCTGGTGGCCTGGGATGGTTACTCATTCTTCATTTTGCAATTTTTCAGGATTTTCCACAAAATTGAAGAATCGCACAAAGCACTGATGAAAACAAATGCGGGGCTCACAGTGCACATGTGCACACAACTCTCCTCCGTTCAGTCATACATTGTATGACTTGCTTGAGTCACAAGACTAAACTGCTAGTAACTGGTTTGTTACCATCCACTTTGTCTCAATGTAGGTTACATTTATATTCAGGGTATTTTTTCCTGATTGTCTGTTTTTATCTTTAGGAGCAGTTTTGTGATGCATCAAAATAAACCACCTTTAAAATGCATTTAAAATAGGTTGCACCAGTTTAAATGAGATCATTTTAAACATCTCTGAAATTAAACCAGTGCATATTTCTTAAATGAAGTGGTCAGTAATAAGTAGTGAAGGCCCAAAGGTGTGGTCAGGGTGTATAAACAGGAGACTATGCAGAAAGTGTATGTTAAAGCACAGTGGTGCTTATGAAAAACAGTATTAAGTGTCTGCAGGAGATCTACACATCAAAAATTTGCTTAGCAAATGAGTATTGCTTTTATGGAATGCCACAGCTGAATTAAATTTTGACTTTTAACAAATGTTGCTACCTGGAAATTTAATTAAAACATTCTAGACTACTACTTAATTTGCTACTGCACAAAATAAAGAATATTCATTTGGGTTTGAAAAGTATCAGAATCTATGCTATATTACTTTGTTAAGAGTCCCACATTTTATTGATTTTATTAGAGACGATTCCATGCTTCCTTCATTTGCCCTGATCCGGGACTTCCTTCATTTGCATACTATCTACCGGTTTTGTAAGAGAACAGAAAGTTAGACATACAATTCTGCAACTAGTCCTGACTACGAAAAGAGTCTTAGTATACATTTTTCTAACACTACAGCATTAAACTGTGTGTCTCCATAAGAATGACCCATGAGGAAAACTTTATTGCTTTGTAACTTGAGAAGATAAAGTCATCTTCCCACTGGAAGGAGAAAATGGTAAGTCATGATTTATAGACAGGTTTCAAAACTTTAAAAATTACCTACTTTTAATTACAGTTTTGAAGTACATTTGTGGGTGGGTAATCTGTAAAACATGAATTCATATTTCTTCCCACTCAGCTTTTCTTAATTGAGCCATAAAACACACTGAATAAGGAAGTATAATACAATATTTTATTTAATAAACCATGATGCATACTGGTTCACATTGGACTCCTTTCAAGTCAAGAAATGATGTCATACATAAGAATGTATGTAAACTTGTTGATGAAACTGGGTTTGGACTTGCACTTTTATGTAGGGAATGAGACTTTTAGTCAAGGATGGAATCTCGGTGAACATTTGTATTCACTCTTATAAAAATATTTTTCTAATATTCACATGCTTTTCATCATAGAAAACATATTTCTGAACATATTTGCTGCTCTTTCATTTTTAGGTGTATAGAATAAAAATAATCTGGAAGACCACTGTAATTATCTCATCTGATCTCTTAAAATACAATCTTTCCTGAATTAATTTTTTGTTTGAAATGGAGAATGTCTATTAGGAAAGTTAACTTCCAACCATGGTTTTAAAATGGCCTGTGGAAAAAAAAAAATCCACCACAAAACCTACTAAGTTGCTGTTCAGCTATCAACACTGTTAAACCCTGTGCCCTGTTTCCAGACTAAATTTTTCACTAATAACTCACTACATAATAGATGTTCCACTGCCACGTTAAGCTGCAGGAAGTACTAACAGTTCACAAAGACAAGTATCTTTTTGTCATCTAAAGAAGTGAAAGCACTATTTTTCTAGTATGTGGCATAGGCTTCTTTCAAATATACACTTTCAGTGCATTCAAATACACAATTTAACAATCGTAATGTTAACATTAAAATGGTACCTACGAGGTTTAGATAAAATTCTGAGGTAACTTCTTAAAGTGAATTTACAGAACTCTTTACATATAAATTGAAATTCACTTTATGCTGCAGAAATATTATTTCAACTGCTGATTTTAAGTATGAATTGTAAATGATAAATGTCACAAATTGGTGAGCACAAAGATGGCTAGAGTAACCAACATCTGTTCTAGAAAAGTGTCTAAATTTAGTTTTGTGTATTTCAGTTGCAATAGAATTTCTTTTCTATATATGGCTTACAGAAACTTAGGAGCTCTTGTTTTCACGTTAATTGTGACTACTTGGCTGTGCTCACCTAGACAGGAGTTGATGGAGAGGCTTGGGAAAATTTGACATCAAGAAGGTTCCAATTTAACCCTTAAAAAGTTTTTCAAAGGGATACTTCTCTATTTGTAGCTTTTTTTCTTTTATTCATTCTGGACAACTTATCTTTCAGAAACTTCGCAAATGTTAACACCTAAAAACAAACTCTGGCAGTTTTCCACTTGCTTTCCTGACGTGCTCACCTATTTTGTCCCATGCTCAAAGAATGTCCCATTTCTATTTCCTGTTCTACTACACAGCCTTGCAACCCTAATTCTATAAATGGGAGTCCCTGACCACAATTTTAAGAGAGGCAGATGAGGGAAAACTTAGGAAGAAGCTGGCCAGAAGAAAAGCCACAGGGGTCTTGGGGGCAAGTGGTTATATTTCAAGGTATTCCTCTTCCCCTTTTCTGTCCTCTTATGTCAGTATCACAGGCCTTCCTTCACCTCATGGTGTCCTCTCTCTTCATCATCCAGGGTCCCAACCTCCCCCAAAGCTTTCTTCCCCCTCTTCCAAGCCCCATCCATATCTGAGGCTGATGCACCTCATCCTGTAAGGAGGCAGGAGCAGGAAAACCACATAATACAGACTGTAGCTGATCCTCTAGATTGTTTTTAGGCTCTCTACCTTCTCCAGCAGATGTTATTTTGCCACAGTTGAGAAGGAGCCACAGACCAACCTCTAGCAGTCAGGAAGACTACCTCCCTCCTTCCTTGTAACAGGACTTAGTATCTCTTCTTATTCTTCTGAATAGTAGCTTTACTTTGAGCTGAGTTACAAATGCTGATTTTCAACAGTGGTCTCCCATGGACTTGATATGGCCATTTATGTCCAGTCATTAACTGAAAAAACTGATCCTAATCTTTCAGGTAGTCCAGGACGTGCTAGAAGCATATCACAGTAAATCTCCCTGGGCACTCAAGTCCTCCATGACTTTATAGTCAGTTGAACTTAGGCATAAAGTTTTCAGAAGCGTAGTATGGCTCCTATTTAGAAACGTTAAGGCCCTTCCAGAAAAATCTGACTTTCTATTGTGTTTCAAAGCCCTATTCTGAACAAAATACTTGCTGAATCTTTGCAACATATTATTGTCCAGTTGCTGCTTTTGCAAGCTATTAAGTACACTTTCCAGAAGTTTGGTGGTGTTGCATGTAATTTTCTAGGCTGCAAATACAGAAAGGGTAACAGGGGGACTGAGGCAGTATAATTTTAACAAAGCCTCACTTGTGATTTTTACATGAGGTGTACAAGTTCACATCTCTAAATGACTAGCTTTTTTGTGCTTACTTGTCCTAAAAGGGTAGTTTTTCCGGACTAATTCCACACTTCTAGTCAAGATTTCATAAACAGTTGCGTTGCTTAGTGTTGCCCACTACCTCAACATTCTGTCAGCTTGAGTAAATCAGAATGTCCCTTGAACTATCACCTAAATAGTTATCGTCTAGACTTCTACAGCTCTCCCCAAGACTGGATTCCATATTCCTTATTAAGGATCGTAAGAATTTCGCATTCAGTGATAGGCGGCTTCGTTCTCTCTCAAAAAACCCCGAAAACCCCAAATCGCCCAACTACTTGTACAGCCCCCGGTGTTCACAGACTACAGCAGGGCTTGGGTTTCCCAGCTGCGAGCTCAAACTCCCGGCGCGCTGGGCGGGACCCCAGGGAAGGGGAGCCGGAGGAGCCACAGCCCCCCATACCACCCCTAGGCCAGGCAGGGAGAACGCGAGGGGGCACGACCGAGCCCAACCTGTCGTGCGCCGTCGGGGAAGCCGCGCTCCACACGCGAGGCTGGAAGGCGCTGGAGCGTTCAGGACTCCAAGGCCGCTAAACAAAACTCCCGGGCGCCCAAATGGCCGCCGCCTCCCCTCAGCGGCCCCCCGCCCCGCCCCGCCCCGGTTGCTACTTCTCACGAGATCGCCTCCACTCCCGGCATCCATTTCGCGGCTGGAACGAGGGGGGCGGCTCAGAGGGAAGATGAAGGCGGCGGCGGCCATGTTCGGAGCTTCAGGGCGCTTTTGGTGCGGGGTGTGCTGAGGGAGTCTGCGCAGGGAGAGCCGTCGCTGGGGGATCGGCGCAAGGTCGGGTTCGAAGCGGGAAGACTAGAGCGCCTACTACGACTCTGAGCCGGGCTTGTTTTAGTTGCTTGTGCCCGGTTTGAGGAGCGCTCGGCAGGGGAGGAGGGGGGGTGTCCCTGACCGAGGACCCAGCACCATGAGCGGGGGGACGCCCTACATCGGGAGCAAGATCAGCCTTATTTCCAAGGCCGAGATCCGCTATGAAGGGATCTTGTACACCATCGACACCGAAAACTCCACTGTGGCACTGGCCAAGGGTAAGGACCTAGCGGAGTAAAGGACTGGGCCCTGGCGGCCCAGAAGCGCCTCGGGGAGGGGAGCGGGACTGGAGCGGGACCGCCGTGCTTGCGGCGACGGGGGAGGGACCGTTGGGGGCCCGTCGGGGATCGAGCAAGAACCTGAAACCGCGGCAGAGTCTTCTGTGGCGTTGTGAAGAGGTGGCCTGGGGTACGAGGGGGAGGCCTGCAGCCTACGAGGGCCCAGCAGCAGCTGCGAGAGGGCTTGGCGGAGCTTTGGTAAGAGCCCGCGTAGTCTCGGCCGGAGGCGCGTCCTCCCGCCATCCTCCCCGACGGACCGTCTGTGGCGGGGCTGTGGCTACCCGCGACTCTTCACGGCGGAGGTGGAAGTGAGCGAAGGGTTGGGAGA
The DNA here is from genome assembly GCA_009769605.1 of Bucorvus abyssinicus. Lineage (NCBI taxonomy): Eukaryota > Metazoa > Chordata > Aves > Bucerotiformes > Bucorvidae > Bucorvus > Bucorvus abyssinicus. The sequence goes on from CM020040.1 coordinate 12,049,485, forward strand.
GCGGCGGCGCAACATCGCTGCGGGGTCCCCCGCTCCCATCGAGCGGGCGGCTTCGAGGAGGTCTGTGGAAAGCTCAGAGCGGCTGCGGAGGGACCGTCGCGAAAAGAAGCTAAGAACGTTACCTAGGTAGGGGCTGCTCAAATGAGCCCTGAATAGAGTAAAAGTATGAAGCCCTTAGCGGTGGGAGTGGTCCAGAGTTAGTGCGCAGAAGGGAGTAGAAGGGGGATGCTGGAAAGAGGGTTTCTTTGCGTCTTAAGAATTCCAGACCTAAAGGGTACAGGGCCACGTACGACTGAACTCTTCTGCATCCTGGGATGAGAAAACTCTGGTGACTGCTAGGTTATCAACAAAGCAAGCTGATCGTAAGCTTTTCATTTCGGAGGTAGCTGTATGACACTGTGTAAATCGAAATGGAGTACAGACACTGGTGTGTGATTGTATTGGCCAGAAAACTGTGTGTGTGTGTATGTATTAGAAAGTTAGGCAGATACTTTTACTGAGAGTCAGAGACTGGGAAGTTAAAAAAGGATCTTTGAAACTGGGCATCTGAAGGACTTGGATGCTTCTTGTGCATGATAGTGCGCTCTCAACACAAGTATATTAGCCATGGTAGTGAATGAGTAATATTTAGGTAAAATGTTGAGTCAGAATTTTTAATAACTCCTTCATAATAGATTCTGCAAAATTCGGTGTTTTACTTTACACTTCTCAACTGTAAAGTTTTGCTAGATAATCTAAATGCATATGTAAAAGCAGAGTTTATCCAACCATTAGGTAAGGGAGAAAATTGCTCCTTGTATAAATTAAGTATCTGGGACTGAGAGTATTCCAAATCTCAGTTCCTGTTTGATATGATAGGCTTAGAATTCTAGCATAATGACAATTTGCTACGTTTCACATATTGGTGAGTGTAGTAGTTGGTCGGGGAGTTGATGTTGTGTAGCAGCTTGTCTGCTTTCGTATTACATTGGCCTTCGTGGTAATCGTTTGTGTGCCTGGGCACTTTAAGGTCTTCTACATGCACCTGCACCCCGATGATTATTTTAGAAATAGATTGTTTTGTAAATTCTTACATGGATGCTTTGAAACACCTTGTAGTAGGTTTGGTCCCAGGCTTGTATAGTTCATTTATGGGGCATTTAGCTTTCGTGATGGGATTTTTATTTATTCCTAAAGTTGCCTTTAGGTTAAATTACCGTGCTGGAATTGCATTATCTGTTTAAAAAGGACAGCTAGTATTTGTTTAAATGAGAAAAAGATGAGCAATGTGATTAAAAATAAATGTTTAGAAATTCCAGTTGCATGCTGTGATTGTTAAGGTTAGTACAAAAGCACTTGCAATAATTCCATCCTTCAGGAGCTTCTGATAGTTTTGCCCTAAATTAGACAGTTTTATTGCTGGCCAAGCTAATTTTGCATGACTTCTCAAGAAGAGTTAAGTATTGTTATGGCATATCTGTCAATACATATTTAAGATAGATTAAATTACAGATACAAACTTAATCTACTCCCTTCCCATAGGTCTCATCTGAGATGTAAATCTAAACCATTAAATTTGCTTTAATAAACCTTGGCTGAGTTAGCTGAAGAATTGTGTTCTGTAATACAGTGTCATGATTCAGAAGAGAATAAACCAGTATTTCTAGGCCACCTGGAACAAAAAATCTTGAGATTAATCCGGAAGCTGATAACAACCATAGTAGACTGTAAAACAGTTCACTGTGCTCATGAACAAAATGCTCAACTCTAGTTTATTCAAGTTTCTGAATAAATGAAGGCTTCAGTCTTGTGAATGTGGTATGATGGCATACATGTAAGGTGACAAATGTGTTTACTTATGGCCAGGCCTGTATGTGAAAGAAACAGATATTCCTTCTGAATTGTCAAGTATGTTGATCAGGTACTAGTTACTTCTTCTCCCTGTGATGAGTCCAGAAGTCAAACCAGAACTGTTTGCTGTAGATCTTTACCACAAATGTCAAATTTTCTGCCAGAAAGAGACCAAAAAAGCCCTAAGTCAATGTTTTTTGTTTCTCTGCTATGTAGCTGGCTTCATGTGGCTGTTACCTGGATTAAGTGCAGGGCCGCTTACCATTATTCATTTCCTAACTGAAATTACTGAAATCGTGACAGAAAGTGCAAAAGTAGAGATGGAATCTGTTCTTGAATAACTACAGATTTGCCTAACAGTGGGACTTCTGTGGGCTAAACCAAAGTCTGAGATCAATCTCATGAAGTTGTGCATGTGGAATGCCTTTGGTCTTAAATCTTCTAGTGTTTAGTCAAAAAGAAGATTTTTGGGTTGCTAACAGGGTACTGATTGTAGCTTCAGTTACTGAAGGGCAATCTCTTCTAGTTCTCTAATCAGCATTTTATTTACAGAGTTGTGATCCTTTCACTAGCAAAAGTTGTGGCCTCCATCTCAGGAGTTAGAGAAAGATAGCAACTGTTTAAATATTGAGCATAACATTTTTATTCTAAGCTGGAGTCTGATAGGGGACAGTGATGCATCCTTTCACAAAGTGTTAAAGTGTATGTTATTTAAATAAGAGGGAAAACTCCCATATATATCAGATTCCAAATATTAAGCAAGCTATACAAGTATTTGAGGTTTTTATAAATTACTGGTGCATATGTTTTTTTTGGCTTGCCTACTTTTCAGAGTTAGTGTTTGGAACCAAACCCCACCCACTCTTATTCTCAAGTTTCAAGTTAAATTAACTTGGAATGTCCTAGTGCATACTTCTAATTCATACTTAAGTTTTTAAACATCATTAAGTCCAACCAATTTAAGAGTAGTGTTTGTAAACCACAGTTAGGAGTAAAATTTTCTTGCTGTGAAGTGATTGTTGCCCTATGTGGGGAAGTTACAGAATAATCATGACAGATTGTGCTTGATATTACATGCTGCGGCATTAAAAACCAGATGAGAGTTTTCATGCTAGTAATACTTAATGTCTTTCTATTTCAAGGCACTGATTTAGAGGGATAGATTTTTAATGTAGATAAGCTGTGTCAGAACAACCATATTGGGTCAGAAAAGGCTTTGTTCCCTGGTAGCGGTAGGGAATACTTAGGCATGTGAGTGTAAGAAACAGAAAATTTTACACTCTTTCTAGTATTATGCATCAGTTTTCATTTTATCAGCTCTTGGACTATTGAGAGTTGCGTTTGGAACCATTAAAATTAATAGATATAAACAAAATAGCTTTCAGTAATTTAAGTAGGAGTTAAAATTTTGGCATTTCTGGCACTTTCAACCATCTGTGATAGTGTTTTACATAGTCCAATGACTATGTAAAATGAAAGAGGAAACTTGCTGTTCTTTCAGACTTTTACACAAAATTAATTGTGTGAAAGACTCAGAAAGGCAGAAGAAAGTTAAATTCTTGTGAAAACTTGAGCATTTCATATAGTTCAGGGATGGGAACAGGAAAGGGAAGGGTTAAATTTTTATCAAGTTTTCATGAAGTTACTCTTTAATCAGTTAAGTGACATACTTCCTCCATGTCTTGAGGTTTAGGACGTGTACCAAACCAGCCCTGCGCACAGTGTGGCACAGCAGAAAAATTTCTTTTGTCAAAGCTCACTCCTGGCTACTTCCTTCCTATCTATTTCCCTGTTAACTCATCACCCCTATGGGTTAGGAATGCAGCTTGAGTTAATTGTTCTGAAGGTGTAAGCCTGCCACAAGCTGGCTCCTTCACATTAATACTTTTCCTATACTGTGGTGTGCAGGCATCTAGGCATGTTTACAGGGAAATGGTTGTGATGTTTTGAAGAGAGACAGCAATTGAAATGTCTTGTTCTGGTAGTGGTGGTCTCATTTTAGTCATGCTTCTCATGGGTGCCTTAAGAGTGGGGAAAGACTGGTTTCTCTGTATGTGTGCTACATAGGAAGTAAGGCTGATGAGGCTGTGTCAGTACTGCATACAGAGACTGAGCTATAGATATGCAATAATTCTCATTATATGGGAACGGACTCTTTTGCTAGTAGAATATGTAGCTTGGCTTCTAATTAACACAGTGTTTTTCTGTGTTAATCAACAGGTGATTGTTTCTGTTAACTGATAAGGAAAGTTGCAATGTTTTCCTTGGATGTTACAGTAGTATAATAGCGTAATAGACATTAAAATATGATATAGTAGTAAAACAGAAGTAAAAATCTGTTCAAAAAATTTGCTCACAGCACTTCAATACAAAATTGGTGGAGCTACTTGGACACAGTCACATAAATGAGTCCTGATAGGCTCAAGAGTGTTAGGCTTTTTTCTAGGTCACTACTTAATTGTATGTATTTACACTGACAAAAAAATGTTTGCTTTTAATATGTGATGGTTGCCTTTTTGTAAGCAAGTCAAAACAAAACCACCAAATAAAAGACTCAAAATTGTCAAGATTAAATGGATTTACCATAGTCCTGGTAAGTGTTATAAGATTACGTTATCTTTCACATGATTATTTTCATTTCCTCTTACTCTTCAGTATTTTGCTATGTATGAACCACTGCACCTTGTTCTGGAGGAAGTATGTAGTCTGAGGGAATACCTTAAAAGACAGCTCTAAGACTGCTGCTGCTCCAATACCATGCCTTTATAATACTCTGGCAATTTAGTATTTCTGATTATGCAAAACTATGGTAAAAGCTATTTCTTTCTAAAAGCTATTGTCGTGGCTGCCTTTAATATTAGACTTTTTACTTTATTACTATATTTACTAATATTAGACTTTTTTTTTTTCTTTCACTTGAGCTAGAAAGTAAAATACCTCGGTAACTTACTGATCACACTGGCCATTTTTGTGTGCCTTTGTACACAAAAATGGCTACTAGAGCAACCATTTCAGTGTGGGATAGAACAACAAAATCAGCTTTGATTTCATTTACCAAGACAGCAGGTCAAATCATGAAATGATGGGCCAAGTCAATTTAGTTATCTTATTTATTAGTTATCTTCAAAAAGTGAAGGTGGATCCTTGGTCAAGACAGGGAAATAGAAAGGCCTGATGAATAAAAAGCAACAGAATGAATTACAGTAATGCACATGGCCAATTGATAAAGTTGTTAGGCTGTTGTGTATTACTTTGAGTTAATTTCTGCAGATTCTTCAGCTTCAGGTATGTTTTTCTGTAGAGGAAGAAGACAGATTTATCTTATAACAAAGTTTGAAATTCATTTAACTGTATATGCCTTTTTAATGTGCCTACATTTTATAGTACCGTTCAGAGCAGACTTTCCAATGCACAGAAATAGAAAAGTTGATTTAATTCAGCTCAGATGATAAAAGTACGAACAAAATGACTACTGAATGTTATTTTTCAGTGGAGTGTTGAGTTGATATCTTTACCCCTGAGTTATGCTTCTGAAAAAGATTTGTAATACTTGACTGATAAGCTCTGTTTATGCAGTACTAGAAGAAACAGCAGTGATGGAAGATGGTTGGTGCAGCCTGTGAAATGACTCAGTATCACTTTATACAGCTCTACAGGAAACTCTGCTTTTCTTGGCTTATGGTTTTGTGGCTGCAAATAAGTCTCTAATGATGTCTCCAAATTGTTGATGCATCTGAAAATGGAGGGAGAACTAATACTGGTAAATTAAAGCAAAATACAGATGTTTTCTCATCATAACCTGTAGTACCTTACAAAGAAAACAAGAACACCTTAACAGGCTAGAGCAAAGACAGTCATGAGAGATTGCAAAAGCTGCTGCAACGATTGTGATTGTGGGTTTTTTTTTTTTCCTTTTGTGATTTCAATTCATTGTTGAGTCTTTGCTTACAAAACTGTAGCTACTGGAGACAGAGGTCTTCAGATTTATTTTTGTTTTGTTTCACTTTATTAAACTAGAGTTGGCAGTCTTAAGGTGAGAAAAAGTCTTTGAGAGAGTAGCATAAATAAAGTGATGCTGTCAGTATACAATGGTAGTGATTATTTGTAGTGCAGAGGGAAAAGCATGGTAAGGTTTGTCACTATGCAATCTGAAAACTGTTGAAATTCAGCTAAATGCATACAAATAAATTTAATGTCTTGGTTATGTTGCGCACTGTGCACTCCTACTTAGGAACATAGTTACGCTCCAATGAGTTTACATAGTTTGATAGAGATCATATGAACATTACACCAGCAAGAAGAATGCATTTTGCCTAGTGAAAATTGTAAATACATAGCACAGAATTCCTAATTTTTATTTAACTCTTGATTCAGACTTTGAATCTATTGAGAATTAATTTGCTTTTGATAATTTCTAATATTCTAGTTTCTAGTAGTATTAGCTTTTTTTTTTTTCCTTGATTTGCAAATGCAGAATATGGAGTGTGTAAATTCATGTAGTCCTTGGATTGGCAGGACTGACTTACCAGCCTTTGTTGGTGTTCCTGTTGCTGTAACATCCAGGTGTTAACTTAGCAAAAAACTGCTTTGCTACTTCCCTTTATCCCCAGAAGACAGTTGAAATAATCAACATGTGAGTGATAGCATAAATGATGTCTCAGTAAGGAATAGGTGTCTTTCTGCTTGATTTTTAACTGAAATTTGTAAGATCAAATTACTTGTTTACATCTGAGCAGTTGATCATAGCAAAGAGTATGCTGCCTATTTAATAAGTTATTTTGCTCAACAAAATTCTTTTTGGCTAAAGCTGTTGGTCTCTGCAGTGTATTTGAAATCCTTCTGTTGAATGTGGAATGTTTTTTTCCTCCCTTCCCAATTTTGCAGTTCGCTCCTTTGGTACAGAAGATAGGCCAACTGATAGACCAATACCACCTCGTGATGAAGTCTTTGAGTATATTATATTCCGTGGCAGTGACATTAAAGACCTAACTGTCTGTGAGCCACCAAAGCCTCAGTGTTCTTTGCCACAGGACCCTGCTATTGTTCAGGTAAGTCAAACATATTCTTAGATGTTTGTTGCTGAAGATATAACCTGGTAGTTTTCTAGGTGGGTGTTTAAAAATTAAAATATTTGTTGCTGTAAAGTTCCCAACCCAAAGTAAAGAACTCTGGAAAGATTTTCCTCCTCTGAATAATTTCAACTGTGAAAACTGAGATTGAAAGTTTAACTCTAGCGAAATGCACTGTGATGCCTTTTTTGAAAGGTACTTGGTTTAGGAGGACACGTAAGCAAGACTAAGATGAAACATTTGATACTTACTTCCAAAGTACCCCTGCAATTCTCTAAGGTCTTTTGCTAAATTTGGTGCAACTCCTTATGTCAGTGGTAGTTGAAAGCTGTGAAATTGCATTACTGCTAACGCCAGTAATAGTAGTAATCCAACCCTCCTCCAGTATGTTTGGATCTTTCATTGTTTGTGTGGATTTTGAAACTTCAGGGAAGAACATACATAATATTCCAAGTTCACCAACAAAAGCTGATATATGTTTGACAAGAGAGTCCAGTATTTGAGGTTCTGGGGAAAAGATTGCAAAACTTTATGGTACTGTTTTCCCAAGTTTGTGGTATTGGAAGGGTAAAAGTACTTTCTAAACTGTATACATACTTGTGAAAATGTTTTCTGCTAACTGTTTTCTGATTTGATTTTTCATACAGAGTAATGCATGTAATGCTGTCTGCTTTTCTGTTAAAACATTTAAAATCTTGATATTACAAGAAGCAACTTTATGAATGTTAAGGACTTGTATATGTGTTAGTCACAGTGGTGATGTTAGGATAAACTTAAATTCAAATACTTGTAAGAGTTTCTGCATTTCTTGCCTTGCAGAACTATTTCCTACTTTTTGTGTAAATGTTAATTTCTGTGAATGTGTTTTGTCCTTAGTCTTCACTGGGATCTTCAACTACATCTTCTTTCCAGTCTGTGGGGTCCTATGGTCCTTTTGGCAGAATGCCTGCATACAGTCAGTTTAGTCCAAGCCCACTGGTGGGGCAGCAGTTTGGCGCTGTTGGAGTTGGTATGTTCATTTTTATTATTTGTTTTCCTACAAATGAAGTTGCATGTGTGTGCGTAGACAGTAATCAGTGCTTCTAATTCCATCAACAACTTACCCTCAGGGCAGATCCAGAATTTTCAGTTTGGATGAGCTCCACAGTTCAGCTCAAAAGTAGAGAGTTTTTCATAGGCTTTGCAGCTCAAACCAAAGTAATTATGATTGAGAACTATACAGCCTATCTCAGAGGGATGAATGGGGAAAGGTTCCTGTATTCATGAATTCATTCTATTTCCAATATATTCATCATATTCATCGTGTATAATTGTATTTCGCAAGTGGTAGAGGTGGTGCCTCCACAAAAGCCTATAGCTGTGCTGTCAACGTTTGGTATCCCAGGTTGACAGGTGGTGTGTGCCTTAACCAAGGGTTTGGATTTTTCAGCAATCTGTGTGCCATCACGCTCCTCCAGCTATTCTCGAGACGTTAGCTTGCCATGAAGTGCATCCTTGAAGTATTTGTGAGCTGCATGGGTCAGTTGCTCTCTGAGACTCAGCAACCAGCTTTCATTCCTCCCTTAAATTTTTTTATTTTACCTTTTATTTTTTCACATAGAACCTTATGTTCTTGTAACTGCGACGGCATCAGTGTTACTCCTGGTACTGAAAACATTAGTGGTGTGAAAGGAAGGCTGTGGAATTGACCGCAACTTGATATTGATCAATAAGATGTGACAGGTTTATTTTTGTTTAAAAGATGTTAAGTGGGAATATATATCAATAACATTTGTAAGATACTGTCATGATTATGCTGTGTTAGTACTTGTGATACTGAAGTTATCAGTGCTCTTTTATTTATTTATTTTAGATTAAAAACATTAAGATATTACAGTCTTACCAACTTATTACAAATACATACATTAAACTGAAAGTGTATGGGAAGGGCAGACTTACATGTATTCTAGAATAATTGTCTAATATGGCTTCACTAATCATTTAGTGTTAATTTAAAAAAATACAAAAAAAAGTCTAAAGCAGGTTTTACAACTATGTTATTTATTTTTATTTTAAAGCAGGAGGTTCTTTGACATCTTTTGGAACAGACTCTTCAGCCAGTGCTAGCATGTCCCAAAGCACTGCAGTTGGTTCTGCATTTACAACAGATGCAAGATCACTAAAAACACAGATGTCTCAAGGTAAATCTTCCTGAATAACTCTTTGATCTCTTTGACGAGCTGTGTCCCCTGTGATTTAGGTGCTTGCCGGAAATGCTAACCCAACAGCTGAATTCTGTCATGAAAACACTTGGTATTAAAACGAGCAAATACAAAGCCTCTCAGTGCTTTCTGTTTAAGTGTGTTTTCCTATGGCCTGGTGTGTTGCATAGGTACCTGTTAACAACACATTTGTCATCATCCTTAAAGCATCTATATTAAGGAGTGGGACTTATTTCTGTGGAATAATGTTAGCAAATAGGTACATATGGAAATTCAACATCTAGTTTTATTGATAGCATGACAGAACTCAAGATACTTCATGCTGATTGAATTGTAAAGTCCTTCAGCCTACAATCTTAAAATCTTTATTCCTAATGGTATTTTTTTTATGTTAATATATATTTACATAAATGATATTAACAGCAGACCTGATTGGCTGTAGAGGTACTGACATGACAGTTAAATCAGCTTAATAGTAATAGAAACAGTATGGGTAGTTTGTGTAATATTGGAAAAAGAAAGTAGAACCAAAAAGGTAATTCTTGATGCTTTTTGAGTGGTAAAGAAAAAAAGCGAAATGTTGAGCATCTTCATCCTCACTTCTCTTGAACATGTGTTAAGATTGCTCCTCAAAATCCAAAAGACATTATTTCTTGCTCTTTTCATTGCTGTGAGTAAAAGTGTGTGCTAAGATAGATTCCTAATGCTATTTTAAAGTTTAAGCAATCATGTTAAAAGGCAAAACACTTCACTTAAAGCAAACAGGTTTTTCCCTAAACTCTAGCTGAGATTTGTATACCAGTTAGGACTGCTTTCTAGGATTAGCTCAGTGGATTACCAAAAATAGATTCTACGTTATTGCATTCATTGAGGGGGGAAGGAAGTATGCTGAGCATCTACTGTTTTCTGTTGAAAGAGTAGCTTGGTTTTCTATAGGTGAAATTAAACCCTGTATGATTCGTGGATTTAATGTATGACATATGCTCCAGATGAACATACATTCTGCCACAAAATTTCCTGTGGGGCACCAACAAGTTTTTTCTCTGTGTGTTTGTTTTTAAAAATATTTATCAACTTTGTAGATGTATTGTAAGCGTGATATGGTTGGTTTTAGAGGGTATTTCTGTTTGGGTTTTTTATTATTTATTATTTTGCTTAGCCTTTTTTTATGGGACACAACACTGTTTGTTTCCTTTACTTACTGGGACTTGAGTCGTATTCTAATTCCTTAGTAGATTTACCTATATGGTGTCATAAACTTGTCTAGCTGGATAAAATGTCTCCATTCTAAACATGCTTCTGGCTCCAGTCACTCATGCTGCAAATTGAAATGTATGAACAGCACTTTGTGAGGAAGCTTTCATAGCTCTCCTTCGTCTGCGTTATGCCTGGTGTTAGCCATCGCTGTTCATTTATTTTGTGGTGATCACACAACAGAGAGCGCTAGATGAAATGAAATTTCAGTGTCATAACTGTATCTCTGCCTTTGGGAGCAGTCACTTTCCACTTGGCATTCCAGAGAGACAGAAAGAGTATTTTTACATCCAATCAATCAAAAAATTTAATTCCACAGCTAAATGCACATCACGGATGGGTTGGTAGGGATTAATTGTCCTACACATTTTTTTCTTTTAGACTGGGGGAAGGGAAATTGCTAAATATCCTTCATTCTGGATTAGTGGATCTGAGGGTGCAGAAATATTTATTTCTTCTTTGGACACAGCTGTGTTGACTGGTAAGGCAGATAAACCTGTCAGTCTAGATTGGTTGAGATCAGTAACTCCAATTTGTTGATAAGAAGTAACTCCTTGGGTTTTGATTTTGTTTTGTCTTTTTCCCAGGTCGTTCAAGCCCTCAGATAGATCATTTGAGAAGGAGCCCCGCCATGGAACAAGCAGTACAAACAGCTTCAGCCCACTTGCCCACTCCAGCACCAGTTGGGAGGAGGAGTCCTGTACCAGCCAGACCTTTGGTGTCTGCTAGCCAAAAATCATTAGAGAATCAAGAGCACAGACGAGGTAGCCAATTTTCATATAGCTTATTTTCTTCCATACTCATGAAGTGGTACGAATTTTCCTGCTGTCCGTTACTGGTAGACTGGCCAGCAAAGACCTGGATTGTATATATTTCTTTTAAAAGTCAAGCGTATATTCTAGATTTTTTTCTTCTATGAGATAAACTTGGGGTTTACTTTTATAGGTTTGGATTTTTTTGAAATCTGAACTTTAACTTTATACGGAAGTATGATCAAAAATACCTAATTGGCTAAACAAATAATTTTTTTATTTCCAACTTTAGCTGAAGCACACAAGGTTTCAAGATCAGAAAATGAACTCAGAAATGAAAACAAACGACAAATTGGTAAATCTTGTTTTGAGAAATAGCTATCATTGTTTTCAGACTTCGATAAGGATTTTAAGTCTGCTAAAATACAGCATTATATATAGTTTGCAAAGTGCTCCGTCTTTGTTTCTAACGTCCAGAAATGTTGCAGTTCAGATTACAGTATTAAAGAATTTATGTATTTAGAATGCTTTCACATTTGTCTCTAGTGGGTAGCAAAAACTTTGCGTTGAGTCAGAATAATACAAGGACAAAAAGTCAGCATTAAAGAGGAAAATATCTTCTGGTTGCTTTGTATTATGCAATTTAAATAAGAATGCAAAACCAAGCAGTATTCATGGATTTATAAACACAATAGCAGGAAATAAAACCTGTTACCTTTCTGTGAAAATACCTGACGAAAAAGCCTCTAACATTTTAACTCTTCTCTCAAAAGCTTTTAATGACATCTAGAAAGTCTTTTAGTACCCAAGTTTTGTACTATTATGCTTTCTGTGTCACTGCCATAATTATTGGAAGTGGATTTACAAAATTACAAGCTGCTCTGACATGACATTTAACAACAGGCAGGAAGAGGATGCATGAAGTCCCAACCTGTTACCCTGGGAATTAAAAAACAAAACACCCCACCCAAAAAAACAACCACTCCCACCACTTTCAAAGAAAAAACAATCCACAAAACCAAACAATTTCCCTCTTCTCAGTTCCAGGTGGACCTTCAGCACGGAGAGGCCGTGGAGGACACAGAGGGGGCCGAGGAAGATTTGGTATTAGGAGGGATGGTCCAATGAAGTTTGAGAAGGACTTTGACTTTGAAAGTGCAAATGCACAATTCAACAAGGAGGAAATTGATAGAGAATTTCATAATAAACTTAAACTAAAAGGTAAACCAATTTTTGCCTTAGATTTGACTGTGGAAAAAAAAATGTGTCTTGCTGTTTTGATCCTATCTTGTAGAACAACATTTAGAAGGCATATCCTATTAAGTCTTGTTTGTAGTCATTAAAAAAAAAAATACAGAAAAAAACGAGTAAACTGGGGTCATCTATTTAAATATTTAGGTCAATATTTGAGTTTTGAAGGAAACCTAACTAGCAAATATCATACATCATGTTCTAATAAGTTTGTTGGTTAAAAGCACAGATTACTTAGCGGAGTTCCAGTAGTGTGAGTTTGAGTTCTGGAAAAGATGCAATAAACTAAAGCCTGTATTTTGTTTTCAATCATTAATAGACCAAAAGCAATCATGAAAACATGAGTTTGGGATCAGAACTTTGCTGGAAGATGCACGAGAGTTTCAACTTAAAGTTTCTGGCAACTCTTTGCTTTTTACCATTTTCCAAAGAAACACAGGAGTAGTTCAAATCTATACTGCCAGCACTTTTGTTTTCTATCAGGCTTCTGCTTTAATTACCTCCTTTCTCTTGTGACCAACCACCTGTTCATTACACTGCTGCTACTATTTTTGGACAAAATTGTTGCAGCTTAAAATAGGAGTTCCCTATTTTGGTAAATGATTGGCTAAAAGCTGGGAAACAAAAGGTAGGAATAAATGGTCAGATTTCAGTGTAGAGAAAAACCACCAGTTGAGTCCTATACAATTTGTTCTCTGGTGCTTGCCTCTTTTTCTGGATTAACTTTTAAAATAAGTGGACAGTTTGCTGGTTATACTAATTTTTTCAGAATAATAAAGAGGAAAGGGAAAGCTAACCATAAAGAGCTGTAGAAATATTTTATGAGACAGAGTGGTAATTTGTGTGTGTGTTGTGGGAAGGTTAAACTGGTCGTCCGAAGTTTTATGCACAGCTTCATGAGATTGAAGCTGCTAGCATTTAAGAATGAGATGTTAAGATTGTAAAAGCTAGTTCTGCTGAACCATCAACATCTTTTTCAGTACCAGTCAAAACAGTAAATTGAATTTAAGGCATTATTAGGAAAGAAATATGTCATAAAGTCAGTTCACAGCATAATGCCTTGAATGCTGGCCCTGTGTCTTGAAGGGGATAACAGCAAAGCTAGAAGACAAAGGAGAAGGGCAACAGGGATGAGAAAAACATGCAGCACCTTTTAGGAGGCTTTTAAGTCTGCAAAGGTGGTAGCTGGGAGGTTAGGGAGTAGATGGCTATTGTATCCATTCCATCACAGGTTTTTTTGTTACAAAGCCCACAGAGAATATAGAGGATATCAAATCCCCAGACAGCAGCAGCAAAACATCCTAATTTATGTGTCAAATTATTTGACTTCCACATTAAATTTTGGAGGGTTTTTTGTATTTTTGAGCATTCAGTGTAGTTTATGTCTGTCTGTCTGCCTGGGAATAAGTTAACAGTGCTGTTTTGTTTAGCGTGATGATCCAGAAGGCTTCTGTTTACTTTTGTTTTCCAGAAGATAAACTTGAGAAACCAGAGAAACCTGTAAATGGAGAAGACAAAGGTGACTCAGGTGTTGATACCCAAAATAGTGAAGGGAATGCGGATGAGGAAGATCCGCTTGGACCCAACTGCTACTATGACAAAACCAAATCCTTCTTTGACAACATCTCGTGTGATGACAATAGGTATGGCCTGCAATAGGAAGCTTGTTAGTCTACTAAAAGCATGTTCATGTCATAATGTAGTGTCAGCAGTCCTTGTTACAATCAACTCTGAATTGAAAATGAGTAAAGCTTATAGAAATAAGCTATTATAATAACAATAAGCTATAATAAGCTATAGAAATAAGCCACATGCAGTGGGCAAAAATAAAACAGGAATTTGAAGCAGAAAATTTCTTTGTGGGCAAGTGCAATACATTAATAGGAAGACATTTTCAAATGTTGTTTCTAGAACCATGCTTCTAGAATTTCCTTTCCAGATTTACTGAAGTGGAGTTTATTGCTTTCTTTTGCTATTAGATTACCATATCAGTTAAATCAATTATGACTGTGCTTTGGTAATGGTTTCTGAGTAGATTACATAACCATCTTGGCCAGTGGTGGTATTTGAACAGGAAGATAGCGTTTCAGGAAAACTACAGCTTATCTTCAGCTGTTGTCTCTTCCTTAGACGAGACAATGTGGATTGCTGACCCAGTTTTGAATTACGGGGAGGGGAGAATTGTTTTGTTGCTCTGACAGCTGGATAACATCTGTGACTGCAAACTCTTACTTTCTGTTGCTTGTTTTAAATTGTGGACAGCTGATATTTATTCATTTTATTATAGGATACTGTGTGTGGAGGATACAACCTGTGTCCTATATGGGAAACTCTTACAGCATTATTAATATATAATTAATGATATTCTAAAATAGTTCTTTTTGTTGAGTTAAATTGTGATAGACACCCAGATTCTTGCAGAAGGGATAATGTGGAGATTTACAATATGATTAATGTATCATCTTTTTTATTTCATGGGCTTTCTGGTGATTCTAACTAAGCCAGGCAATCTTCCTTCTGAAGTGTGTTTTAAAACAATCCTTCTCTTTTTGTGTGGCAGAGAACGGCGACCCACCTGGGCTGAGGAGAGAAGATTAAATGCTGAGACCTTTGGAATACCACTGCGTCCCAATCGCGGCCGTGGAGGGTACAGAGGCAGAGGGGGGATTGGCTTCCGAGGTGGAAGAGGACGAGGAGGTGGAAGAGGTGGCTTCACTGCCCCCCGAGGATTTCGTGGTGGATTCAGAGGAGGTCGTGGAGGCAGGGAGTTTGCTGACTTTGAATATAGGGTAAAATATATTTAATCTTACTATGACCTGATCTACTGTTCTTGGAAATTGATGATAAAAAAACCTTCTGCTTTTAGATTTGATGTTGAACTAGGATTTCTTGAATAGTATTTTGCTATTCTTGAATAATATCTGAGCTACATAATTGAAAGTCTGTTAAAGCTGAAATTTTAGTTATATATCATCTCTTACTATCACAACAGCAACCGAAACTAATAAAAGTTACCTTTCTTCACATGCCCTAAATATTTGTTCTGTAGCTGGAATTGAGGGGGGATGGCGGCGGGGGGTGGTGTGTGTGAGTTCTGCAGGTTTAATACAAGTGTTAGAAGTGCAAATTGCAAGCATTTTTCTAAACAATATTGTAAAATGTAGAGAGTCAGAGGAAGTAATTTCTAGAGTGCAACAAACTTTTTTTAATTCTTTGTGAGTTGGCACAAAGCCTATAGACTTCTAAGATCCTATATAACCATTAAAATAGTCATTGAAGTTACTGAAGCCTAGTGATGAACCTCTGCAAAAAGGAACATAAAATATTTGAGGTCTGTAAGGTCATGTTACACACTTACTTTTTACTTTCTTTTTATCTATAACTTTCATGATTATATCCAGTAGCTGTTGGGAAAGTGAAGACAAGATTGACTTTTCTCAGCCAGTCATTCAGTAAAAAGGAACAGTGGGAAACAGGGTGTAAAATCTTGAAGACCCTTGTCCACCCTACAGAGAAAGTGTTTTAAAAACAGAGCACTACTATAGTTAAATGTGAATGAAGCTTAAAATTCCTTCAAGCATTATGTACAAGCCACTATGTAAGTCTGCTAACTGAAGTAACCTGACGCTTTAATAATCACCTAAGCAAAGAGATAGTAATTTTTTCTGTGAGAGCTGTGATGACTAAAAAGCAGAATCTTCCTTTACACTATATTTATGCAATATGTTGCTTTCGCAACACTAAGACATCCATTTCTCTGTTTCCTGTTGAAGATCTTTTCTTCCTACCAGCCATTCAGAGGAAGGACTAAGTTAGTTGTCGGCCCCAGCTAGTGAAGCGCTGTGTTCTGGGAGAGTGGTGTCTTAGGGGTGCTTCCTTTTTCTTGGAAACAGTGTGAATTCTCCTTGTTATGAAAGCTCATTAATCATACAGATTATGTAAATCAGCAGAGCTTAGGTGCTTGCAAAACCAAAATCTTTTAATAATTTCAGTGCAAGCCATTTTTCTTGGCATTTAGCATGTATATTCAACTCAGACATTAGCTCCTAAGGAACTGAAGTAGCACTGGCACACTGCTTAGCATCTGTAACAAATACAGTGATCCAGGTTGGTGCAGGTAAGTGTAGGCTGTTACACTTCTGGCTGCAATGGAAGAACCTTTTCTGGTAGTTTACTGCATGAGCAGTTAAAATTCTGCAACAGGTAATCTTTGTTTTCTGTTTGAAGATTTAAATATTTTTAATTTAAAAAAAAAGGGGGGGGGGTGGGAGCCTTTTTTCATCACAAATTTGACTGTCCCTCAGTTACTCCCTCATTAGTTTGCAAGAATTAGTCCTGTGATTTAAAGAAATTTTTTGTAGCTGAGCGTGAATTCAAATGAGGGCTGAAGGTCAAAAATTTAAGTTTCTAAATGAAAATTTCACAGCCTTCCAGGTAAGTAGAAAGTGGTGTAAAGGCTGAGGATTTGTGCTGCACATGTTGTCAAAGTGACGCTGCTTCAGTGTTTGCCAGGTGGGGGGTGTTGTGACCAAGTGATGGCTAAGGGAGGCCTTCTTTCTGATTGCGCAGGGTGGGGAGAGGCCATTGTAGCGCATCTTCTCCCGGCGCTGTTGCCCAGATTAATTTGTGATTTTTGTGTTGCAAAATTAACATTCTACTGTTGTTCCCCCTAGAAAGACAACAAAGTTGCTGCATAGTCTACAAGAAAGCTGAAACCGGGTGAACGTCTAGACCTTCTTGATCCAGAGAATTAGTTTCAATCTCTGCAAAGAATGAAGTTAATTTGCTGTATACTTGTCACCAGCACTGGGATTTAACTATTTAATTTCAAAGGGGTGTAATGCAGTTACTTTTGAAAAATGGCCATCTTTGAAAACAGTGAGCATTAAATATATTTGACACAGAAGGATAAGTAATTTCTTATGTATAGTTAATTATAAAGCAGTACTTCGATGGAGTTTAAGTATTTTTTCATCACTGAAAGGATTTTTCTTATTACTAAACTGTATTTGATAATTGCTTCAAGTTGTAAGGACAATTGTATGCAGAAGGCCGTCGATACTGTGAGTGTTTTGATCCACTGAAGGTTGTTTTTTGGAAATCCTGTAATATCCCTTTTGAGATAGCTGTACTTGATTTATCAACTAGGGTGCTGGACAGTAGAGAACTTGCTTTGTCAGTCAGATATGTACACACAGTAAATACTGTTTCTTAGGCAAAGGAAACTTTTTATATAGTTGTAAAATTCCATTATATCCCATTGCCAAAGAAACATTACAAACTTTGTATAGCTGTATAAAAAGCAACTAATTTTTTAAAGAATAAACATTTTTAAGTCGGCGAACATACTGTGTTATTACGAAAGTCGATATGCTGAAGAACACTGAATTAGTTGGGGTTTTTTCTTTAGCAGCTTTTCAGGCTTAAGTTTTTGGTTTTATATTTGGACTATAATGAAGATTCAAAAATGTTCTTCCATTACGCAAAACTGGATAGACTCTTCACTTCTCTTGCAAGAATTTGATTTTGTAGTTTCTGGCATATCACAGGATTTGACCAAATTAAGGAGATGTTGTCAAATAAGGAGAAAATAAATTTTCATATGTCAAAATTTGCATTAATTTTACTTAGTAATAAGTGTTAACTTTTTTTTAATAATGGACCAGGCACACGAGTTTGTGATTCTCCTGGAATGCCTGGGAGAAGAGTATGTCTCCATTTTGTCAATTCTTGAAATGTTAACTTTGTAATACCTGTAGACATAAACAATTTAAAGAGTTCCTAGTGTTTGAAGTTGTTTGCATTTTGATAGACCATAGCTTGGAGACGTTAAGACTCTGGTTCTAAGACCGTGAAGTCGCAAATGACATAGTATGGACGTTTTGCCAATTCTGAATGACTAGTTTCAACTTTTTGATATGTTGAGGTAGAAACCTGGTCATTTGTGTCTGTATGTATATGAAGGCCACAGGAATAAAGGGATCCAAAGATTAAAGCATTTTGATCTAATTTGCCGATTTCTTTTTTTTTTTTTTTTACTTCAAAATGTTCAGTGGTGATAAAGATGTGGAAGACTGCACTGTTGGAAAATTGGAATATTTAAAAGTGGTTGATAGAATCTTAATTTTATAACTTTTGTATAGCACTACAGGAAGTATTTTGTAATTGGTTTCCTTATTAAGGTCAAGTATTTGGCAACCGTAGAAGTTAGGTAATATTGTTTAGTAATGTTTTTGCATGTTAACAACACTGCCTTTCGGGATCCACAAATCATGACTCTGAGCAGCTGTTGAGGTTTTTGACCGTAGCGGCAAGTGCTGTACTGTTGCAATAACTCTGTATACTGTATGAGGTGTCCCAGGCTTATTTAAACACGATGAATTGTAAATACCAGTGGTAGGTGCTGCGAGGGGGTGAGTGTGGTCTTTCCCCCGGCACGGGGGTGAGGAGGTGGGTGCTCTGTGCCCGGGAAACAGCAGCGTGGCAACCCTTCAGTGTACCTTGCTCTGCGGAAGTGAGGGCTTCTCTTTTTTTATTTTAAACCAGAATAAACTTCAATAAAATCGGCCTCGTGGAGGTTATTGTGGTTAATGGTACGACGCTCGTAGGAGGGTGAGGGGAACGGGGCAGAAAAAGAGGTTGCCGTGGCCGGGTGCGGTTTCCCAGCCCGTTCCTGGGTGTCCATGGGGCCAGGCGGGAGCGTTGGTGTGTTCCGGAGGGAATAACCGCATCCCGCAGACGGGTGGTAGCGGATGGGTAGAGAGCGCTGGCGAAACGGGGCCCTCTATGCGGTAGCGGACCCGTCGGTGGCTGCTTGTGGCGGGGCGTGCGGCCGGGTCCGGGCGTGGCGGAGCCCTGGCCCAGCCTCACGACGGACGTGCCGGGGCGCGCGGCGGCCGCCAGCGGGTGTCAGGGGGATGAGGTGTGCGCGAGAGGCACTGGGAGCCAATCGGAGCCTGCTGAGGGCGGGGCTGCCGTTTCCCGTCAGCCCGTGCGCGGGGCGGTGGCGGCATGTCGGTAGCGTTCGTGCCGGAGCGGCTTCGCGGGAAGGCGGAGGTGAACCAGGAGACGCTGCAGCAGGTGAGCGTGAGCGTGGGCGTGGGGGGCTGCGGCGGCACGGGCAGGGGTAGGGGTCCGGATCCGCACCCGGGCCCTCCCGCTCGGCTGAGGTAGAGTGGGCCCTGCCCGGCGCGGACGCGGCCCCAGCGAAGGGCGGTGGCGGCTCGTGGCGGGCGTGAGGCCGGCGGTGACGGCGCGCTCCTGTGTCGTAGTTGCTGGAGGAGAACGACCAGCTGATCCGGTGCATTGTGGAGTACCAGAGCAAGGGCCGAGCCACCGACTGCGTGCAGTAAGTGAGCCCCCGCGGGCGCGAGTGCCGGGGCGCGCCCGGCAGTAATGGGCGGGCAGGCTCTGACCCGGCCTGGCCTCGCGCGGCCGTCTCCGGGCCAGACCGGAACTCCGAGAGCCTCGAAGGCCTCAGGTTCATAATGGGAGTGAAATGCGGTTCCTGCTCTCCAGAGCTTTGCTGCGGCTTTGAAGAAAATGCCGTTGCACTTCTTGAGAGGCTTCCCAAAAAAATAATTATTTCACAAATCTGTAATGCAAAGGTGCCACTGTATAGCATAAATCTGATGCCTGCTTCTTTCTGTCAAGGTTTTTCTGAGCTATTATGAAACCCAGCTCTTTTGGGCAGGCTTTTCTACCCCTCCCTGCTCCTTGTGTGTGTAAAACACCAAGTGGTATTTACAGAAGAGTGAGGGGAATCATCTTGTGGCACTGCAGCAGTTCAGCGCTTAAGCTTGCAGAGGACCTGAAGGACAGACAGTCTGACAGCGGTTGCTGAGCCATGGGTACACGCTGGCCGTATGGTCAGACCAGCCCAACAGTGGACCTCTGTCATCTCCTGCCCTTCAGCTGCTTTCTTGCAGTTCTGTGTCTTTTTGGTGTTGATCATACAAAGAGCTTGATGTACGTTTACTATCAAAGCTTGTTAGCAGCATGTACTTGTTTACAGAGTGCAGTTCCATGCAGAATATGGGGCTTTAGTAGAACAGCATATGGATGGTTTGCCCTGATTTATAATTATTATTTTCAGTTTGCTATTTCTTTCCCCAACAGCCAATATTGATCAGATTCAAAAGTGACTATTTCTAGTTTGCTAGAACAGTTCCCAGCTCTTGTGTTTCTTCCTCTCATAGGTACCAGCATATCCTGCATAGAAACCTCATTTATTTAGCCACAATTGCTGATGCAACGCCACCCAGCACACAGAAGACTGTAGACTGACTGTGCACACCTGGACATGAGCAGTGATGCTTTCAGAATCTGAAGAAATACTTAGTTTAGGAGTCCCACTTTGAGAAGGTGTGGTCTTGAAAGGCAGGTAAAAAGTCATCCATACTGCTGTGTTAAAAACATGAATGTAGCTTTTGAGGTTATACTAAGCTAGCTTTTTCCTCGTTACTGTAAGGGTAACTTAAGGGTGATAATTACCATGCTCTCTTTTCCCCTCTCTGAAAAACCCCATGTATTATACTTCTGAAAATAGTCTGGTTGTCAGGACAGCACTACCAGAGATGCCTTTGGAGGACTCTTGCAGTCTCATTGAAGCAGAGACTGTTTCACAACTAAGGCTGTAAAGTAACAGGGTAAGCATTTAGCTGAGTAGATTCTCTCTACCTCTAACATAACAGTCAGTCATACATTGCTATATATATAAAATATATATTTTGTTTGTGTCTGGTATCATAGGAATTGTGGTTAAAAAACTATAAAGATGTTCTTTGTAAATTATACTCATTCTGGACTAATGTCACATGTTAAGAAAGGAGAGCTCAGTGATGTAGTGAAAGAAAAATGTTAATTTTTCTAGGGAAGAGGGGATTGTTGCATAAGAGAAGAGCAATTAAGTGCAAGGGAGAAATCGAGCCTTTGTTTCAATGGGAGAAGGCTGTGTGCTTGCCCTAGTTGTGTCAAGACTTGCTTTTTGCTTGAAATGCTCTGTACTGCAGTCTGCAAACAAGTAAATTCTTCCATAATAAAAATGGATTCATATGCTTTCTGGGTATTTGTAAGCATTTACAGTCAGCTGTATGCTCCAGAAAGAGCACAGCTTACTTGCACACCCCAAATAATGCATTTCAATTAACATAAGTGACATTAATAGCCTTGGTAATAGTTCTGTTGGAGGGGGACATTTACTTTTTGCTCTCATCACAGTTATTTAGTCTGCGATTGCTAAGAATGCCAGTAACTACCCGTTCAAAGACACTGTTTCTGTATCATGTTCTTCACTGCAGTCTACTTGGACAAGCAGCCTTAAAAGGTGCTTCAAACTGTACAGTGGATAAAGTCCAATTTTATAGGATGAGTCAGTAAGTAGGCAGTTGACAGTTTTCAGTCTGTTAAATAATCCCATGTTAATGAAATAAGATCTTTGTTTACAAACCGAAGTTACAGTTTAAGGTGCTGCTTGTTTTCAGCAAGGTGCATATTTTAAACAGGTATGACCTATTAAATGTATATCTTTAATAAAGCAAATAGTTTACTTTTACAGAAGCTTTAAAATACAAAATGTACAGTTCCAGTTCAGAAGCATTAGCTATTCACAAGAAGCACTGCAATAAGGGTAAGTCAACTAAGCACCAAACCCTTGCACTTGGCAGTGTAAGTGAAGTTAATGGCAAGACTCATTTGCCAAGTGCAACAATTCGTAAAATCACCAGTGTTCAGAACAATCGGAAGCAAAGGACAGAGTAGCACCTACGTGGTCAAAATGCAGACAAACTTTCTTTTTGCAATTCACTTATGCAGGTTCAGAAACTTGCCAGCATCTGTAATTATGAATAAACTGCAAAAACTATAGCAATAATTTTGGCACTTATTAGAAAACGTTCAAAATCAAGTGTTTCATTAATTTCCATTTTGGTCTTAGTATGAATAACCAGTAAGTACAACCAAATTTAGGATTTAATATTAGATCTAAATGACAAGATTTAGGAAACTCAAAACCATTCATCAAGTTAAATAGCCACTAACATTTTCAGCAGAGGGTTCTCAAAATTATAGTAGTACAGAACATTAACAACTTACAGACAGAAGCCACACTGATTGTGCAAAGCACATTACTGTAAAAAGTCTATGTACAGCAAACAAATCTTTGTAAACATGGTAAGTATGAAGTTTCAGAAAACATGGTGACAATATCATAAATACAGGCAACATTGGCATCCTCAAACAGCACAAAAGGTAACAATCTGGGCCTGCAAATACAGCCCATCACCATACAAACAAAAAAGGTGGATGGGTTGTAAATACCCAAATGTTTAATAGTTTTAGTGTTGTGTATACTTTTTTTTATATATATATATATATAATGGGGGGGTTTTTGGTATCTTTAGATATAGATGTACTTAGTTTGTAAAAACAAAAACAAATGTGCTTTATCGTCATTGAAAAATTATGTAGTTAGAACGAATAACCCATTTTACTAGTAGTTAACATATTAGAATGATATGACTTAAGAAAAATACAAAAATAAGATTAATACTGTCAAAACTCTTATACCAGAAAATATTGTGGTTTTTAGACTCTTTCAAAGATGAAATATGAAAATTTAAATAAGCTCTCACTATATAAAGAATCTTCTGTAATCTCAGTTAGTATACAGTGGGATAGCTATACATATTTACCATTGTTCTTCGATTTTTAAGCACCAGTCACTCTCCTGGATCCACTTTGGTTGGAAGATTATTCCCAATTCCACAGGTTCACTTAATGGCACGTATTGACTGCAAATAATTACTTTATCCTTTTAAAAAAAATAATGTTCTTTTAACTAACTGCTACCCCACGTTTCAGTTTAGTATCTTCTGAGCCAGCTCACAATTTTTAATCACCTGTAGCATCTGAAATAAGACTTTAAATATATGCAAGTAGTCTTTTAGGCTATACTTTCACACACTTAAGGAGCACTGTGTGGATAATGCCTTTGGCCAAATGAAGCAGTAAGAAATGGTGTATTTGAAAACCAGTGTCATATTATCCACACAGATGCTATCTACATTAAGCAGCTCAGTTAACGTTTGTGACACAATGTTGAGTGGTTCTGCTGATCTTAGAGGAAGGAAACTACCACAAAACTCAATTTTGCAACTGTTTCTGCAACAGTTTCATAATGAACTCACTTGTGTGGCACACAAAAAGCTGCTGTTGCACTTCGTTTAAAAAAAGCTGCCCACAGGCCATTTATGGAGAATACAAAGGCTTTACAGCTTGTCCATTATAAATTTAAACACAGTGTTGAGCAAAGTGACCACTATATATTTGCTCCAACATATTCAATGTGTTTCAGTAAGATGTTTAACTATAAATCTATATGAAAAATAGCTATAAAATACAGTGTTTCTTGTATGGTAGTCCTTCAGCAGTTCTTAAAAAAAAAAGTTTTGAAAGTAAAGGCAATATACACATTTTTAAAAGCATTTCTACATCACAGTTTTGGGCTGTCTCATGTATATCAAACATACACATTGGCCATATCTGCTCAGCACTGTAAGTCAGAATTCAAGAGTTTGCATCCCTCACTCAAACCCCCTCAGTTCCATCTTTAATGAGAAACAGGATATAACCAATACACAACTGTGAAAGTACACGTAATTTATGTTTGGCCCTGTGCTGCATTTTCCAGTATGTGACTCAGTACTGATGCAGGTAAGATGGTCTGCGTTCGTGCTTTACTGGGAAGGATTTAAAGCCCTTATTCATCTGTTTGTGCTGGGAAGCCTGTTGAGATTGCTGCTGCTGCTGCACATAGGCAAAGTTAGAGGAGATTCCTGCTGCTGGAGCACAGTCGTTGGCTGCTGCCCACATGGGTGACTGGAGGATCTGCATCGTGTCACTCCACTGGCTGACAGGGCTGCTCATAGGATACAAAGACGTACTCTGACTGGGTAGCGTGTTTGTGACAGAGGATGTATGCTGCCAGGGAGCCTTTGGAGGCCAAGTTTTGGTTTTATTGTCCTGAGAAAACAAAATCAATTGGTTTTGTTTTAATACCAAAACACTTTCTTTTTTGAGACAATACTTACCCCTCCGTAAGGCAAAATTGATGCACATATATCTATAGCACTGTCATCTCTGCAAGTATCTGCCTGTTGAAAAACCTTTTTATTTACACTTTGGTAGATTTGCTTGGCACATAGTAGCCCTGTTCCAAGTCAAAATTTCTAAGCAAGACCAGTAATAAATCTGGTGATACTTCAGTTTTCTCTGCACAGACAATTAAAATAGAGTGTCATCTCTTAGCTTAACTTGAAATCTTCATGATATCTTTTTCCCTTGTAGCAGAAATTAAGTGATTTCCAATTTTAATATTTAAACTTGGTAAGTTTGATAAAATTATGTAGTACTACTTGAATGCAGATGGTTTGGGGTTTAGCTGAGGTAAGCAATCTGGAGATACCCTAGGAAAACACCTAGAATAGCATGTGTAAACCACCCCAAAATGCAAACAGTAAAAATGACTAAGGAAAGCCATTTTCTGCTTACCTGATTACGGTCATCTGCTGCAGAAAGAAGAGGTGGTGATGGTAGCGTACTAGGTTCCTGTTCGCCACTACTGTGTTTTCTGCCCAAAAAAAAAGGCACCCACATTAATCTGCCACTGGCATATACCATTCTGTAGTTTCAGTCTGTCATACTTGATAGCCTAGAATGTGTACTGACATTTCATCATTGCACATAATTTTGCTCAGTAGAGATAACAGAAGCAATGCAGAAAGAAATTCCTTACTGAGTACTGTCAGAGGCTTGACAGTGCCATCGTTCTTTGAGCTACAGCTTCAGCAACGTGCACACATTTTTGTAGAGGTGAAAGGAAGAATGGCTAGTCTTTTGCCCACTTTGAAAAAAATTGCCAGAAATTGCGTTGTTTTCTTCTGTTACCTGCCCCCATTTATGGTTTGGGTTTTTTGTTTCTTTGTTTTTTTGAAGTATCTTGTCTGAAATAACTTTACAGACATGTTATACCTTTGGTTTAAATTTGTGACCTAATACCTAATAGAAGTCTTTGACCATATGCCCATTTTGAAAAGAGTTTTTTATCCTTTCACCCTTACATTAAAAAAAAAAAAAAAAAAATCACTATGCTCTGATCATCAGGTAAGCAGTCCTTGGCAGGTTAGTTTTCAAACACTCAACCCTTTTGCCTTCTCTTACTGTATAGTTCTAGCTACGGTATTTTGTCAGGTGCTTACTCGTAGAATGTTTTCTTCCTAAAAGTAACGTAAGTCAGTAGTACTGTTACTTCAGTGTAAGTTTTTATTCAGTGAAGCACACACTTTAGAAACTTTCTTCTGCTCTTTTCTTCAGAGCACTACATAAAGCACAGACTTTTGCTGTTCTTTTGCTCCCTGAAGTGTTCCATGATCACTCAATCTCTAGGTACCTGGTGGCTTGGCAGATTAATTCACGCAGTATATGCTTACTGTGTTTTACTTCCCTGCTTTTTTTAAAAACACAAACTATTACTACTTGTTCTGTGACTGCTTATTAGATAACACTCTTCCATTAATTTCAATTTAGCATGTATTGAAGCTCAGTTCCTGTCCCCTCTCTAAAAAGTCTTGCTAAGTGCAAAGATTGAGAAAATAGCTCCTCATTTGGTTGATTCATTTCAACCTGCTTGCCTTAGTCTCATTATTTCCAACTCCAGTATACTTCTTTTCTGGCAACGGACATACAAATAGCTATCCAGGTATAATCTGTAGGAAACTGGCAGTACATCCATGACTTCTTCCCGTCATCAAAAAGCAGACACAATCTTGCTCATAGTTGAAAATCTGGATTACTGTAAGCTCCTAAGCTTATTTACGAATGCAATTAAGCCTCCTCTTCATACTGTCAGACTAAATAGGCATATATTTACAACTACTAAAACAGCAGTCGTAGGTAAGGCGAGACAAACGTCTCCACGTTATCAGCAGAATTTCTTGAGTGCCACAAAGTTTCAGTAGAAGCCAGCAAACAGGAACTTGCTGGCATCAAAATGCACAATGTTAGGAGCAGTGACAAAGCTGCACTGGGGTACACAGTTTAGAGAAACAATTCAAAGATGATGTTAATGCCTCCGTAGTTTAGAAAAAAGTATCATCCAAAATAGATTATCTTGGCAGAGGGAAAGCATCAGATCCTTCCTAGACATACTGAATTTCAGCTAACAGCTGGCTATTCGCACAGATGGTAGTTTGTGTAAGGAGACAGCTACTAATGTAACTCAATTTGGGAATCCCTAGCATTAAAGTCAGCTACACTATACACTGATCCATATCATCAGTGTAGTACACCAACTGCTGTTTGTATAACTTTGTCTAATTAGCAGGAATTTCCTTTGTGTAGCTACTCAAATTATCAAAAAAAGACGACTCTTATGATGCAGTAGGTACGTACTTCTGTTCATTTTGCTCACCTTCTCTGCTTTACAGCAGCAACCAGGTCTGGCCCTGAGAACATGGAGAACAAACTGTCCCCATTGGCTGAGGAGGTCTCATCACTTGAGCTGGCAGAGTCTCCTTGAGTACCAGACCAGCTACTTGTCACATCACTGTAACAACAAAAAGTTGTATTAGTCCTTGTGTTTATAGTGCCTGGTCCAGACTGTACACCCTAGCTAGTTATGCTGAATCTTTGTCACAGGTGATATCTCAGAGCACAAAGAAGTTTCAGTACTTTGTAAAATGGACCAGTAATACAAATTCTTTCACTTATTTCTGAGTGATCACATCAACTATTTTGTTTGTTACAGTCACTTTATACATATTTTACTAGAACAATTATACAAATTAGAAGAGCCTTTCTTGGTCAGGAAGGAGAAACAACTGATGCTGGGTTTTGGAATCACTAAGCACTTGACTTTTTCATGGCAAAACTGAGCTAGAACACATACTTGTCCTACTGGTTTTAAGCTTGAGAGTCACAGCTATTACATTATGGACAAATGGACAGAGGATCTTAAAACACTTGTGTTGTAGTAAATGATTATGATTTGGAAGAGATTAAGAACTACTAACATACGTGCTCTAAGGTACCTGCCTTATAGTAGGAGGTCTAAGTGGCTAAATTCTGTAAAGCTGAATACAGTCAGGCGCTGCAACTTTGATAGCATCACTTTTCATCAAAACTAGGTCTTAAAGGTTTTCCAGATACTGAAAGAAAACCATTCTGAATGTATGTGTGCTATAAATTCCTTATTCCCTCTGAGTCCAAGGCAGTTACACATTCCACTCTAAAAAAGCCATCGAACAAATGTCAGTGCTTCCATATCAGCAAAGCAGGAGGGGCTCAGATTTCTCACTCTGAAGTGCAGCTTTCACAGACACAGCAGCAATTGTAAAAAACACCCAGTATTCCCACATTCCACCAAGTCTGAGTGTAAAATAGACCACAGAAATATGTAGCGTGTCCAATCTCTTACCCTTCTGTGAAATACTCAGGAAAGGGCCAGGTTTTATGAGGATCATCAGCAAGAGGCCAGTTGCTACGCGTGTTGCTTGGACGACGGACATGCTGTGCTTGCCTTTTTTGTTGCATAGCCTGGTTGACCCCAGCAACATAGCGGGCAAATTCTGGATCAGAGCCAACTGAATAAAAGAAACCAAGAAGTCAGTTGCTGACATTCAGCTCTTTCTACTGCAATTATCCCCCTCATTTAATCCCTCACTGATAATAAATGCCAGACAACAGTTGATACCTCTTCATGGAGCAGTGAAGAACACTGAATGGGAAATGTTTTTTAAAAGTAGGTATGTGCCATCCATACTTGGTGGATAATTATTCTTACATGGAAGTACACCTGCCCCTTGCATTCCATCAGGGAAATAGTATTTGTCACTATGATCATGTCTATCCACTGAAAGGTCATCAGCAGACAGTGATGGGATATCCAGCCTGTACATTTATCCAAGCTCAGATAAAAAGAACATACCAATTATTATAGTGGATTCCAGATTGCAGTGTGGTTTCTAGCTACGTTGTGATCCTGCTTACTTCAAGAAATCAGTATCTCGGATTGATCATAGTGGAATGTACAGCCCAGAAATGGCCTACTTCCTCAAAGACTAGACAACAATTTTGAAAACATTCTGATTCTGACGTACAAATATTTCAGAATAAGATTTATATTTACAGAAAAAACATTAATTCTCTGTTCTTCAAGTGCTTTATATGTCCCAAGCCTCTGACAAGTGATAAGCGTGATCTTGAGCAGACACAGCAAAAGCCTTAATCCAAAAGTGTTTTACATGCTCCATTGAGCAGAGCAAATAATTTATGTTTTAAAAGGAATGCTGTTACGAATCAGCATAATTGAGTTTCCACTCAATTTCACTTCTGTTTATTTTTGCCTTTTTTTTTTTATTCTGGGGGAAAAGTTTGCAGTCGGACTGGATTTATGGAAAATATCTAGACTACGTACATCGTAACTGCAGCAGGAACTACAGAGCTGCTGGCATGCTGGTCTCAGTTTTAAATTGAGAGTGAAGACTGAAGAACATCCAACAAGCACGCACAGCTCGGAAAGCAGAAATGACTCTTTCATGTGATTGCTTTCCTGCGTTCAGTTCAGCATTTAGAAGAAAAGTTTCCTCGTTTTCATTTGGCACATTCAGAAAAGAACTCCAGAGTGGTTTTTTTGGATGCAAATTAAAATTACAACGAAGAAAAAAACCTTTGTTTCTATACATTCTTTATCATATACGCAAGGGACAGAGCTATCTGCCAGCTGTACAGAAACAAAACATTACCACTAATGCTTGCTCTCTTTGAGAAATATCTTTTCGTCAATTTATGATGAGGCTGGAAGCTAGACAGATCCTCAGATCTAAGGACAGATTCTAGACAGATTCTGAAGGGCATTCAGGTTTTTTTCCTGTGGATAGCATTAAGTGTTAAATTACTGTTATATTCAAAATAGCAACTGGTGTTAATTTCACCTCAGTAAAAACATATCAGGTAAACTTTTTTACTTCATTCTTTCACATCTGTGAAAATAATTCAAAAGACCTGGAAGTATCAACATTCCTTCTACTAGTTCTTCCTGCAACATTTCTTCACCATTCCTTACAGATACTAAAAGTACCACAAAATACATTTTTGGTAGCTAGTTAAGCCTTTGACATGAAAAGCATCAATTTTATACATTCTTCATTAGCAGATTGGCATCTGAAAAGAGACATCATTTTTAGAGTGTAAAAACATTTATCAAAGAAGTAATACCGTTTGTTTCCAATGACAAACGTACAAAGTCCTAAGAAAGTCTGGAAATGAAAAAGTGTTTGGTGTTTTAAAGCCTTCTGTACTATGCTAACTAGAGCTTAAACTGAAAATTCCTACACATCACAGCTCAACCTGGCAAGTTATATGAAAAGTTAACTTTCCAACGGAAAAATATTTGACTGGAAGGGGGCTTTTTGTTTGGGTTTGGGTTTTTAAACACCAGATCTGTGGAAAATACTGTTTGCTTATCACTTCATCTGTAGAAACATGTATCTTAATCCACAGAGCATCATTTATCAACTTAAGTCACCTTTTCAGAGTATTGCTTTCGAAGTCCTTGGTATTCATCATATCAAATGCAACAAGCCAAGTAGTTTTATGCAGATCAACAAGAAAATACCACAGAAATATAAAGGATTCAAAATGCTAAAAATGCCAGCCCTTTGTATACATGCATTTTTTTCACCCCTATATACACATGTATTTGGTGATTGGTGACAATTCATTTTATCCTTCCTCAAAGGTTGTGAAAATCCTTAAGTATATATACTGTAGGTATGTTTAAATAATATTATGTTAATTCAGACTTAGAATTGTTAAGAAGCTTTTGAAAACATAACTATGATGCCTATTTTTGCCTTATAAATGCCACTAATCTATCAACTAAGTTGACAAAATATCTATCAAAATCATGAGTCAAAAGAGCTGCTTTCTGAGATGCCTACACAGTCCTAACACACACGCACACGTGCAAACGAGTGCAGGAAACAGATTCATGGTTTAATAAGAGTTCTTCCTCTTACTTCTAGCGCTGCCTCCCTCTGGGCAGTTTTCATAAATGCTTAGTACAAAGTCTCGGTACCTATGTTCCAGGCCAACAGAAATTACATGTACGAGATAATAGTTCTAAGAGCAACCTACAAATCTTAAGAGAAGGATTCATTATTCTCCTCTTAGCCTCTACAGTCAATTTCGTAGTCCTCAGCTTTTTGCTTATGGCTATAAAACTATCTCACTTCATCTTTGACAATAATCCCTCTACATTTACTATTTATTGGTGGGTCAAACATCTGGCAAATCACATGGCACTTGCTCTACAGTCTCTAATCCTTCGGCATTCAAGCTTTTCACTGCAATTACTGCTCTGGAGCAGGAACTAGTATGACTCCCATGTAATTGTATAGTAATGGTGGGGAAATGCAGGGCCATAGGAAAGATGCAATCCGGCTGTATCTCCAGACTGCAAGACTGGTAAAGAGCAGGAAGGATTATTTTGGGGAGGTAAAAATATGTAAGTTCAAGAGTTTGGTTTCAAACAATTTTACAAATTTAACAAGAGAAGGAACATCATCTCTTAAGTATCTCTTGATGTGGTCCATATAGGAAAGGTCAGAACTACAACTGGGACAAGAAACAAAGGATTTGCTCCCATTCTTATTTATTAATGCAAGTTGTTTGTACGTTAGTTCACCTTTAGTTGAAAAAGAAAAAAGGCAAACATGTAAATACCTGCTTGCCTTTAGAAGCACCCTAGCATCTGGTGGACAGCACTAGAAATGACAGTTGTTGCTACCAACATTTAACAGTATTCTTTGTAAAATGCTTCTTATAAAAACATAATAAAGGAAAAGACACACACCTGCAGGGTCAAAAGGCAGGATTTCTCCCAACATCCCAAACATCCCATCAGTTTGGTCACGATTTGGCCATGTGTTGTTTCTAGGTCCTTGTGGTTTCTGTCCTAACATCTCTGACATCATATTGTCCATATAGCTGCTTACAAGACCCAAGCTGTATAAATCAGAGCTTAAATCTGTAAAACCAGGATTGTTCCATTGGTTTATGTGAGACAATCCAGCTCCAACAGCTTGGGCTGGCTGCTGTGGAGAATTAGTCAGCCATTTGGCAGGTACACGTTGCTGTGGTCCAATAGGTTGAAGCAAGTGTTGGTAATACTGCATTTGCTGCTGCTGCTTTTGAGACTGCTGCTGCTGTGACAAGCCTTGCTGAGAAGGATGCAGTGATGCGTGAGAGACAGATTGCGGCTGCTGTTGTACTGTTCCTGATTTTTGTTCTGTTGTTGTAGAGGATGCAACAGAGTTTCTTCTTTTCACTGTCGGAGAAGTCTGCTGGGATTTGCCCATGTTAAAACCAGACAAGAAATCTATAACATCCTGCATTTCTTGGTCAGTTGGTAAATTCATACCTTTGCCATCCTTGCCATCATCTGGTTTGAAGAAATTGTCCCGTCTTTCAACTAGAAGCCCATTCACTAGCTGATTATTTGTGCTCTGAATTGACTGCAGTGGATCTGCCGTCCTAGGAAAATTACCAATGTTCAAAATGCTTTGTAACCGTGTGTCTATGTTAGTGGGCATTTTAGCTTTCTCCTCTGAGTTGGAACTTATGAAGACATTTTTGGAAGGTGTATTTGGGATTGAATAACTTCCAGGATTACTTGTACTGGTGCAAGAAGTTTTTTTTGTAAACCGCGAAGTCAGTTTTGAGAATGTCTTTTGTAGACCACCTGAAGATTTGCTTCCATTTCCAGATGGCATGTCAACTTGATTCCCAAAGTCTGAGATTTCACGCTGTAGCTGGATCTGAATACAAGGCAAAGCTTGTTCCCTGCATCAACAAAAACATGTGTATCAAACCACCCAACATATAATTGTGTTTGTACTTTGGAGGAAAATGTGATTTGGGCAATAGCTAGTTAAAGAAACAAAACCAAAGATTGTTAAGTTCATCAGCTACTTCTTAGGGTAACAATGCAAATTATTACTAGTATTTGCAATAGCATTAACTACTTTCCATTCCTTAAGAAATTTTAATTGTGCTTCCAGACCTAAATGGAGACCAATTTAAATAAATCAAGTATTTTTGTGAGAGAAAAAAACCAAATACTTTTGTACACTTGGATAAGCTGCTGGGCTAGTTTTAAAAAGACTGCTGCATCTGTGTATGTACCCACAAGGTACCTGTGTAGATTACCAATTTGACTTTGATCAGCAGTTTGACTACTGCTTTCCCCCAGTACCATCAAACTCCTCAGTACAGATCTTTCAATGATGGCCTTGTTTAAACCAGGGAAGTAAAACATGAGGCTCAAGGGGAGATGTACCTTCCTTCCTTCCACCGGTGTATGTCAAACACAGCAGTATAGAGCACATCCACTAGTCCCAAAGTTTTCTCTGGATCCAGACTCCTCTGTAGCAAAGACATTGTTGCTGGATCTTCTTTCAGACACCTGTAATCATTAAGTTTACTTAAAAATAAAAATTTTTTTATATTTTACATGAAAAAATTTTACCTTACTACTCAGATAATAGAAGGCCAATTGATGCACTACTTCTGCTCCTACAGAGGTGCAACTAGTAAAGGCAGCATAACATATGAATGCCCGAGGGTTCCCTAATGACTATGCCTGCAGCTCCAGTTTCTTTCTACTGTTGAATATACAAATAATCTAACTGTAAAATTAAGTTATATAATTTATTTTAAAATCATGATTTTTTTTTTAGCTCTTTAGCTGAGCAGGCGTAATTCAGGCACAGAGTTAAGAAATAACAAATACACAAAGCCCATTTCTGGAAAATGGCAAGAGCCACTCAACAAGCCTGACAAAACACTAGTGCATGGGTGCACTCTGGAGTCCAACGCTAAGAACCCCCAGCCTGACAGACTCGATGTGGAAAATGATTCAGCATACCCAGCAGTCTGGGGACAATTTTACTGACCTGTGAAGATGCAGGATTAGTGCATTTTCCTCATTAATAGCACAAACTTAGGACTGAATTTGAGGTGAAATCAGGGTAAATCTAAGTATTCGCACATTTGTGAAGTACTTAATGAACCCCTCCAGCAGACCGTGTAGAGGCACTCTCGCCCTGCGCCGGCAGGCGGAGCTCTGCCAGAGCGCACAGAGACTGGCTCTGAGCACTGCCTTATTTTAGTTCCTTCATAATAGAGCAATTTACATAAAGAGAACAGAGACGTGCCAGTTTATAGTCTATAGAGGAATTAGAGACTTGTTTGGGTAAACAGACTATCAGTTGACTCGTACTTCTGGACAGACCATTGGTACCATTAGTAACAGGCTATTTTACTATGGATTCAGATGCATGAACTGCGTTGTACTGAAATTCATAACACCGAGTACTCCAGCGTAGGAGAAAGGAAGTGTTCCAGTTCCAAATCACCATTTCAAAAGGGAAGAAATCGTCACTAAACTGCAGATTAATCCTACCATTTTTTCCTAGGCAGTCAACTAAACTGTTTAGAATAGCCTCTCGTGGAACACAGCTCTGCAGTTCACAACAGCACTTAAATAGCAGCTCAGTGAAGAAAGAGCTAAAGTTCCAGCATTAATCTCATCTAATTCTTGGCTTTCCTGAGGTAAAAAAGAAGCTTAACAGGAATACTACTGGATTTATTACTGGGTTTTAAACCTTTATTTTCACATTCAAGCTTTTTGTTTTTCTTTCAAAGTATGTTTTAGTGCCCCCGTGCTGCCTCTCTTGTATTGCCTCCAGAGGCAGCACTAGTACAGAGACAGCTAAAGCGCAACCGTCAGTCTGCCAGGATCAGTGGTAGTCAAACAGTTCCAGATAAAGGAACTGAAGCAAGATATGCCTTAATTGCATAGTATTCTCTCTTCCATTTGTCCTGCAATATTTTTCCCTATATATTTCAGTCATAGCTATTACTGAAGACTGCAATACAGTATTTTTACTTACCAGGTTGACGGAACTTGAACCACAATTCTGGATCCTTCTAAACTTATCTGAGGAGCATAAGCTTCTTTATTTTCAATCTGTGCTGTGTCCACAACCACCTAGCAGATAAAATGAAAATAAAAGGGAAATTTTAATAATTAGTTCTAGTTATTTTATCACCTCTGTATTTAAAGATGCAATAACCTCACCTCCCCTGCCACACTACACGTGCAAAAAATAACCAGATAAAACCAAATCAACTCACAAAATCATTGTAAGTTGATTTCTATTTTAATATCTAAAAAAAGAAAGACTATAAAATTATTAGTTTGATACAGTAACCTATATTTCAAGGACTTAATTCTTTTCAATTACGTACTGTAGTTATGCATCACTATGAAGTTCCCAACTGCTTTACCTAACAGCTGGTAATTATCAATGGCTTTGTATAACAGCCCTTAAAGGGTTTGGCACTATTACTACTTTAATAGCTCCCAAACAGCTATTTATCAAAATAATTTAAATAATTTAACTTCAGTGCATGGTGTGATATAGACAGGTAGTATTTGGTCCAAAACTTTTCACAAAGCTCACAATTCTCAACAGCTCCCCTCCCTTAAGGTTATTAAATTCCACACCAACATTTCTCTATTCTACATAATGGAACTGTAGTATTATTGATTCCCTATTATATAAAGAGAAGAAAAGTGACTGTTCAGTTTCTTGAATTCTGAGCATTCTGTAAGACATCACAAAGATCTATGGAAGTCTGGAAAATTAACCTTCTGTCATGAACCTTTCTTTTTATGGAACTGAGAAGAAATGGATTCACTTCAGTTTCATTTAAACTTTAATACCAGTGATAGTAAGTTCCATATTTGGTTTGTGCTTTCTGTTGTTGTCCAGTCTGCATGGGTTGGCCTTTTTCATAATTTCCATAATTTCCTATTTTGGTCATGCTGAACCAGCAGCTTTTTGGCAGCAGTCAGCAGTTCTTGCTTCAGTGACTAGCAGATTAGCTGTACCATTTATCCTTGAAACGGCAAAAGTCCTCTGGTATAAATAGCCTCAAGGGGTATTACAGGCTGTTTTGCAATTATCCTACACTGGTTCTACTTCTAACTGGTTGTCTACTACTGGTTATGAAGAAATGTGAAATACGAATAATGCTGGGAATCTCTTCTCTCTCGCTTTAATAAAAACATCCAATGACATTTGAACACAATTATTTCCCACCATTTGAGCATAAGGCCTTAGTTCTCCTCCAGTTGACTCTAAGCATTTGCCTGAGTTTATTCAAACTTGTAAAACATGTCTAAGCACAGTGAGAAAATGCCACCCTATTATCCACTCATGAAAATAACATGACATTTAATAACAGGGCAACTCCGTTCCCTTTTTCCTTGTATTTGTACCATTTTAATTTTATGTAATTTGGTAATCTGTGATTCAGCTATACTGCAATTATAATTGGGATAAGGAGAGGCAAACTTAGGAGTGATACTTCTCAACTCCCAAGAAAAATACTGTCTGCATCCCAGACCTGTAAGTCTGAAAGTTCTGATTTCTGCAGACCGAGATTGGCTTCTGGTAGGGGTGCATGGTAGTGCTCAAGGTCTGGGCTTTGTTGGGGGTGTGCCCCCGTCTCCATACCTTCCTTTCTTCCCTTTAAAAAAACCTTTTACATTTCTCAACATTTGGTCAGAGTTATGACATTTACATCATTATGATGCAGTGCTTCCATGATGCATGCTATTTTTTGCTACAGAAAGATCTACTAGCACAAAAAAGGAATGCAAAAGACTCAGTTAAACCTTCCCTTCATGACTGTGCATGAGGCCAAAGTTTTATTTCCACTCATCCTCTGAATTCAACTATTGTAATACACATTACTTTTATTCAAACATGGAGATTTCTTTAGCTGACCCAAATCTGAAAATACGATTCTTAATATACCTGACAAGGTAAAAACTGAAAAACTGCACTTTAAAAAATTATTTATGTTAAAAAACTAAAGCCTAAAAGAACCAAGTAAACTAAGTCACATCTCATCATGCTTTCCACTCTCAATGAGTTTCTTTAAAGGCACAAGACAGTGACACTGTCAAGTAATGTCGTTCTTTAAATTTCACATTTAAGTGGCAAATTCACAGACAATTCTGAACTAATGCAGACAGCTTAGTTTCTAAAAGCAGTAAACCAAAGACTACATAATATTGTCCAATGATTCATTTATCCAAGTTCTACACAAAATAAACTCAAACGCATTCTCCCAGCCTGGTGGGTGCTCAGAGGATAGCTTCCTGTGCATCAGACATCTATTGTTCTTGTTTTACAGGTGTTTCCTCTCTCATCTCCACCCAAAGAATGCTTTAAAGAAGTAAATCACAATTTCTTGTCATTGCATGAGGCTACATAAAAGCATAATTGAATCTTGTAAAAAAAATAGCACATAGTTTATAAAGAAAAACCTCAACCCTCACAACTTTCCAAACTGTAACAAATCAAAGTGAGAATGAACAAAGGAGAGAAGGCTTGCAAGTATTTTGTCGTGTGTATAGCTCATTACTGCATCTTTGAAGATGGAAACCTGCTACTTTCAGAACTTGAGGTTCATGCAAAAATCTCTGGACACACTCATGATTCAACACAAGTAATATTCCTTGTATCAGCACTGTCATTTGGGAGAGTGTGTAAGTTTTATGCTGACAACTCTCCAAATGTTATGATAAGCCTGAAGAATATCAGTGCTTTAATTATAACCAGCAGGTCTAACTAGTTATGTCTAGACTTGGGGACACCAGATTTCCGGAGTCCAAATGTGCCTCAGGCCACTCCCCAAATCTCATCAGGGCAGGATCTGGGTGTGCACAACCCTGAAACCCCCTGGAAAGGAAATGGTGAGAGGTGCAGCATCCTCCAAGGCATTCCGCATCTAGACATTAAGGAGCCAAGAACTCCTCCTGAGCTATGACACACTCCAACAGGGCTGGGAGAAAGTTTCTTTCTTGGCCTCATTTCCTGTACCTTGCTGCTGACTCCCTACCATGAACTATGGCAGGTGAAGACAATCCCACTTAACCATATCCTTCTTTCTAGTTCCTCTTGTATTTATTAGTATTTAATACATACTTTTCTTGAAAACACCTAAGTAGAAATTTGATCAATCCTACTACCCACAGTTGCCTTCTCTCCCTGCAAAGATACCACCTTCTTATGCCTCTCCATAACACTTCCTTATACAAAGTGGTTACTGAACTACTCTCTCCTATTCTTAAATCCCTGGATCACAGTGATGTAGGGATTCATAGCAGGTGTACTGTTCTTACGATATTCCTGGTCTGTCCCCTTGATTTTAGACCTTCTTCACATAAAAAGTTAGTTAAATTCCAGTATGATTTGGACCTACTACTCTAACAGATATTTAAGATTAAGAGAATATCTAATGCCTAGTATCAAAGGAACGCTTAAGCAGAAATATCTGACAATTTTATTATTTACAATTTGTCATTCACCGTTATTGGAGAACCTATTAATGGTACCGAAAACCATAGAGTTTCACCAACTAGGACGGAAGGTCAAAGTCACTTAATCAGCTGTGTGATTTGTTTGAAAAATGTGGAATTTACAAAGTATGTAGTAATATGGATCCTTTAATCAGAAATTAAAATTAGTTACAAAGTCCTGATGGCCTGCCATCACCTTGACCAAAGGATCAGTATATAAATCAACAAGAAGTGTTTAGCTCATTGTAGGTTAAAGACGATTCAAAGAACTCCTGACAGAAACTGTCACAAGCTACAGTGTACCTTTCTGCCTGCATTGCCTTCCTATCCTATTGCATTCTTGCCCCATATCCAGTCAAATGAAAACTCACAGTAGCCCAACAAAACTGCGTGTCGAGTGAATACTTTAAGTGATTGCAGTAATTAGGGGAGCACAAATGCATTTTCTTACCAAAGGATATTCCAAGCATCTATTTTTCATAACTGTTTAGATACTGTAAAATCTATGGTCTTTGTCTCTAAAGAACGCATATGTCTACAGCAAGGCATTTCATTGCTCTATCAGGTAGCACTACTTGGTGCAGAGGACTTCCTGGGCTATGTTGGGCAGGAAACCCACCTTCCATTCAAGCAGAGAAGAAATGAAAAAATGGCAGTTTTTAAAATTAAGGGGGTTGGGGGTTAGGAAGGGAGGGGGTGTTTTTGTTGTTTTTTTTAAACATGGTCATCTATAGATT
This sequence comes from Bucorvus abyssinicus, assembly GCA_009769605.1. Taxonomy (NCBI): domain Eukaryota; kingdom Metazoa; phylum Chordata; class Aves; order Bucerotiformes; family Bucorvidae; genus Bucorvus; species Bucorvus abyssinicus. The sequence continues at coordinate 12,088,074 of CM020040.1, forward strand.
TGAAAATCTATTTCACTATGAATTAAGAAGTTTCATTTCTTGTGTTCTAATAACGGACACTATGAAGTACACAGCACATTATTCTGTTTCTTTCAACTACAGATACCATCTACAAACCTGCATTCTACAAGGATATATTTTGCTCATAAATCAAGTTAGCTGCAGCATTTAAAACGGAGAAACACGGAGACAGATACTGGAAATTAATTTCCAAGTTCTTTAAAATACCTAGTTTCTCTTCAGGATGTTTGAGTAGCTCTTTATTTGCTAAGCCTATTCGTAGTCACTTACCAGTCCAGCTTGGCCAAATAACAGTTGTACAGCAGTTTTGCAGGCTCCTCGCCAAGTGGACGGGCAAACCTGATTTAGGACTTCAGTAACAGGAGAGTCATCCCGTGGTGTGAGTCCATTATGGCATCCAGCTTCCTTAATCAACTGCAGCATTGTGTGCTGACAAAAAAAAGCCCAAAAAACCAAAAAAACCCAACTTAGTCATGCTAAACATGATTCAAAAACTTTAACACCAATGCTTTCATATGCATCTAGCCTTGTTCTACATGTTTTTCAAACAACTATAATGCCTGTTACCTCTGAACAGTCTTGTATAGCTAGAAGAGCTCAATTGGAGAACAGAAACATGGAAGACCATCTCTGCTATTTGGAACACAATACTCCTCCAAAATCATAAAGTATTTTGCTTATATTCTTGCAAAACGGTTTAAACAAAACTACAAAAAGCACTGCAAAGACAACAGAAAAGCAGCATTTTGAGCTATGCATTGTTTCAACTCTTTCAGGAGCAAGGAACTGGGTTTATCTTAAAAAAAAAAGTGAAAATGCTGATTAAAATTGCCCAAATTAGTTCTGAATGGACATCTTTTCCATTCCTATATACTGAAAAAAACAATTAAGTTTTTCAAGTACCTCCCTTAGTAGTAGGCTGGGCCAGACTTACTTTAGCACCAAAGATGATGAAAGTTCTGAAGTGCATCATCTGGTCAGGGCATCTGTAAGGGCTCACTTTCCTCTGCACTTTTTTATACCCAACCCACCTAATTTCAAAAAGTTGATAGAAGTCTCGTTACCTCCTAGACTTCTATGCTTCTCTCAGATCGGACTCAATTTGCCCAGGTGGTTAAAACATTATCAGAAGCAGGCGTGGACCTACAATGTTATCAACATCTTGTTTCCACAGGAAGTCAGGCTAAAAATATGCACTTTTACATACAGATTTGGCACTGCATTTTTACTGCAGCTGTTCTCTGAATTTTGCGGAGTTCTACTCTTTTTCTTCACTCCTGTGGTTAAGATTCAGGGTTATTACCGTTTTCAGCTTCAGGTTTTCTGCTGCAGACTCATTAAAGGATATTCCTTTCAGAAAATGCGATCCTATTTGAACAGGTACAGTGGGCAGTTCACACTGAATTGGCTGAGGTGGAGTCTGTCTCCTTCCTGTTTGCTGAGCTTCAGCTTCACTGCAACAGCCCTGAAATATAAAGGACAGATCTATTAGAAGAAATTAAGACATTAGAAAATTGAATATGAGTCCAATTTACTTTTTAATAGTTATTTTGAAGGTGAGGAGGGATGAAAGGAAGAGCAGGTTTAGCAGATCCTACCTGAAGACTTGCTTCAATAGCTTTTGGGTTCAAGTGGAAGCCAGCCTTCATTGCATATTCACAATGGCCTAAGCTCTCCAAAGCCACTTTGTAAGCCTGACATTAAATAAAAAATTGAGATAGGACAGGCATATCAGCAAGCAAGCAAGCATGCAGTCATTGTGTCTGGATACACGTCTAAGAATTGTTACATGGATTTACCCTACTCAGTTCTAGGGCATACACACATTTATCGTAAAGATTCTCATACTGTAATTCTCAAATACCTCATGGTTGCCTGTAGTACGTATTTCTGCAGTAATACACTTCTTCCCTATTTCACTCCTTGGCCCACTGACTGTACGACACGCACATGAAAGCAGCAGACTTTAACAACTCACCTGCAAAGCACTGTCAATTTTCATGTTTAGCTCTTTGAGCTGATGTTCAGGGATTGCCACACTCTGTGAGCAGAAAAGTTGCTGAACTTCAATTCCTGCCAAGCATCCATCACAGCCTCTTTCTCGCAGTCGGGCTGTGGCCTGTAATGTGAAATAAAAATGCAGGGTAAAGAGGCTCACATTAAACCAGGTCAAGCTTAATTAAATTTTTAAAAAGAGGAAAAAACCCACAGAGTTTAAAACATTATAAAGGAGATGAGAAACAGCACTTGGTGGAAAGGGTCTGGAGGAGATTATTTATTTAACTTACTAAACCTCTACTGCTACTTTGAAAGTACAAATCTCACATAGGTTGTGTGGCATGTAGGTGTTGGCGAGCAACTTAATTCAACATTGTTTGCTGATAACTATTTCAGCTCCCTCTCAGGACTGAGGATCCTGTTACACAGGCCACAGGATGACTGTGGTTACCAGAGCAGGGACTTACAACTTCAGCATAAAGGGTATTACTTGCCACAGAAACAGAAGATACGTTTAATCATGTGTACAAAAGAAGGTCTATTTTATAATATTAGGGTCGTTACTGTGGTACAATTTGAGAAGAGCCACACAAGACTGTAAGATCAACTTAGCACAGTGAAAGAATAGTGTTACATAAAATGATATTGAAAAATCAGAAATATGAAAAGTCAAATATCTAGTTCTAATGGTAAATATTACACTAATGAGCAGGGTAAAACAAATAGAAGCCTACTCTCAACTGCATTTAAGGCCTCAGATACAGCTTATTTTTCAGTCTAGGATGGAGTCTTGCTCCAAACTAGGGATTGTTAATACTACAGCCAATGGACAGACCTCATCACCTGCTCACCTCATCACAGGTACAAAATTACAGCATTTTCCCAGGGAAACTCTTAAAAAGGAAAATTGGTTCTGCATTGCTGACAAAGTATGATGTTAAACTTTATTCTGAAACAGCAGTGTACTCTCCTGCCAGTGAAGATGATTTGATATGCAAATAATGGATTGACTTCCACTCCACAAAGAAAAAATTTGGAAAGATTTCAGTATCTGAAATCTCCCTTCTATGAAAATGACTTGTACATTAGTCTATCTACAGTTGTAAGAGATTTTATTTACTTACAGAGCACAGATTTTTCTTATGCTGTCCTAAAACCTCACGCAAATACTTCAGTTCAGTAAATTGAGAAGTTTCTTTTATTCTTATTATGGAACTAGGGAGAATCTGTATTTTTCTCTTCTCCTCCCCATGTATGCTCAATAAAGGATTTGATTAGTATAATAGTCATACTAAACACTGTTTTGAAATACAGATTTTATTAACAGAAACAGCTGAAGTGGGCTGTTAAGGGGATAAAAATGACAGTTAAGGTCCCAGATTCTGCAAATCCAAGTTTAATCTCAACCACGTTTTAAACAAGCGTGACAGCAATTGCAGGAAATCTCTAGAAATTGTTGTTGTTCCTTATAAGGAACTAAGTATACTAAACACAAAATTAACTATTTTTATGCAAAATGAACAAAGCTATATCAGGATTAGACCTGTTACAATTATCTGTAATACACTAAAACACTCCCAGATCCCTATTCTATCCAGTGAAATAGATTTATGCTGCAGTGAAAAATAGAAATAATTCTCTGCATTCATAGTTCTAAAGGAAACTTTTTTGCTTTCATATACCTCACAGATGTTAGTTGATAAATGACAAGACTTCTAGTCAAGATGATTAACAAGCCTGTGTGGGCTGCCAAATTGGACTTCAAAAGCACACGCTCCAAGTTACTTGCATTTAAGGAAACCATGCACTCCGTGTCTGAATCTCTCAGTCTGCAGACTACAGTAGTGCTGGGGAAAGCAGAAAAGCTCATAAAACTATTTCTCTTTGTAAAGTACTTTTTTCGGCAGGAAAAGTAAGGATTCCATAGATGGCAAGTATTCATGAAGATGCAAGCCCACGGAGTGGTACTTTTAAGTAACACAATTAACATCCCAACAATTGATGGATCAAGCCACATCAAGCTTAACAGCATGAAGACAAAAGTGTTAAAAGTTACTGTGAAGATTTTTAAGATTAAAGAAGAATTCATGCTTAAAGTTTAAGAGAAATAGACACGGTCTAAATTATTTTTCATCAAGATTTTGCTCTGGTTTTTTATGACTTCTTGTATGATGTTCCTTTTTTTTAAAATCGCTCTGTCTGCCAAAGCACATTTGAACATTGTTAGTTCATTAACTAAGAACAAGAAGCTGTTTCCACTATTGTGCATTCCTCAAGTAGAGTATCACAAAGAAAACTTTACACAGAGCAAAGATAGTATAATCACCATAGGTAAACCAAGTTTTACCATCTGAAAATAACTGTACCATGTTCTGCCCTTAAAATGTAGCATGCCTTAAAAGTCAGAGATTTTATTTATTAGGGCATCCACCCTGAATTTGGGTTTCACTAAACATACCTGTCATTTCACTACATATAATGTCACTACAGCAAGACCTCCGTACCTCTGCTGCTCCTCTCCATGATCGTATTGCATCTTCTAGCTCATTTGTGGGGCTTAAATTTGAGGCTCCAGCCCCACTAACATTCTTTCTCTCCTGAGCTACAGCTTCAGCAAAGCAAGAGTGTGCCACTGGCTGGACCTTCTGCAAAGCTTGTGACAAGAACTGAAAGTGGACCTGCATCACAGTCAAGAAACAACGCCCAAGTACCTGCAGGAGAAGAAACAAACCAGCTTTAAGCAAACAGAAGATTTCATGGAATTTTCCCTTATTCCTTTTTGTTCACTGTTTGGAGTAAGGAATTAAGTTAAACTCAGATCTTTTTTTAATAAAATAACCCTTCAGATCATAAGTAATACATCATATTTAACCATTTACTACAAATAAGGTAAACAGTGAGCATTTCTGTGAATTAAGGAGTGATGAGACTGATCCTATGTCATTTTTACTTTTGCACTCAGGTTATGGTTATTTGAAGAATGAAAAGCCTGTTCAGTTACTTAGCAATTTCAAACACATGAAACACCACGAAGACGAGAGTCGCATATTATCAGGAGGACAAAGTCAACAGCAAAACCCACTTGCACACAGAGCTAGCTGAATTTATGCTAAAAACAAACAAAAAGAATCTAAATAATTTTAAAACATTATCACAAAAATCAGAGAAGTTGAATCCAGCAGTTTATCTTCCAGGCAGAGCAGTAACTGGTAATAAGCATCAATAACATTTTCCTGTATAATACAGTGGCACCACAGTGCATTTTTAGAATGTAACAGTGACTGCAGAGTACACGCACAAAGTTGCAGCCCTGTCACTTGCATTGTCTGACAGGAACTGCTAACGCTGGCACAAATCTTCTCTTCGGAATACTTCACTGAAATGGGTCATGTACTATTCACTTAGAAAGTCCAAGGAAAGGCAGGGAAGCAAAGGGCTGCTGGTCCCCCCCATCCCCCATGTATCTCCGTCTCTCATTCCAATGCTAATGAGAATTGTGACCAAAGAGACGTATGCCTCAGTTACTACAAGCAAAACAAAACAGGTCACACAAACTGTGTATTCAGGTGCAGCCACCACATGTGGAAGAACAGACAGGAGTGCAACCATACAGAAGGACATCCTGGCGAGCAAAGCAGCATGAACAGGAGTGCTCTGTCTACCTGCAGGGCCACGCTCTCCTAAGCAGACAAAAGCTTAAAACAAAGCGTAACTAGAACACAGCAGAGAAGCAAGTATTTTCCAAATTACTGTACGAAGTATTTAAAAACTATTCAAAGTGTTTTGCCTCTTCTATGGAGTTTGTCACAAAGTGGTTTAAAATGTGTATTTGGCTTTGATTTATTAAAGAAGACTCAACTTGAATTCCATTTTAGGAATAATTCATAAAATACACAGATAATGTACAAAGCCATCATGCCTTGGAGCAAATAAATCATCTGGCTTATTTTCAACTACATTCTTCTGGAGTAAAAATATTCAGACACAATGATCTTACTGGCAAGACTGTAGTCACGCCAACAGTTATATGCATTAGCTATCTGCTTCAGAAGAACCAGTGGTGGCAATGCTTTTTTCCATTGCATCCGGACTCCTTTTGACATTCCATTCTGGTTTGATCACTTCCCTTCTTTGTACAAGGCATAAAATTAAACATTTTTGGTACTTTGACTGACCTCAGAAAGTGGAGTTTGCCTTATTAAAAAAGCAGTCAGCAAATGATAAAATGAATACAACACCAACTTTCCTGGCAACAAGATTAGAAAGATTTATAAGAAAACTGCGGGAAAGGCAACTGGTGATCTGACTATTTCTGTGTATGAACAATGCAGTTCTCAGGGGAAGAAGAAACTAGGACTCATTAGGAATTTCAAGCCGATTAAGTTTCAAAGAATATTTAAGGTACAGAGGTTGAAGTTTCCCCTGCTTGGGAATAATGCTCAAAATAAACAAATGATTTTGGTTTTACATGGCAGCACACAACATTCCTTGTATAGTTTACAATGTTAAACAGAAAAGATAAAATAGTAACGTGCTTTACTGAAACTTCTATTTTGTTTGAAAAATAATCTATTTCAGTCTTCCTCAGAAACAGGTAAGGATGGTTTCATCTGCTTAAATAAAATCCAAGTGGTGGAAGATTTTTGCACTGTTCAACACTCACTGCAGATGCTAAACTCACTTTGCTTTAAAGTTCACTTCTTGAGGATTTTCTTCAGAAGAGCTGAAACTCTGTCTTAACTGTGGGAAGAAGTATGACTGCCACAAGTTTAGCAAATACAGCCTGGGTTGGCCAGCAGTTACCAAAGCGTGTAAAGCAATATGCAAGCTCTGTTGCAAAATCTGCAGAAATATTAGCATATGGATGCATATTTTTTCCACAGAGACACCACCATCTCTTTTGAGTTTATTTTTCCCTACTTTCCTATGCAGAAGTATGTTGACTCTCCTGGTTTAGACCATAATAAGAACGAACTAAAACCTAGAGACTATGTAGTAATCAAAGATGAACTGAACCATGACAGGTGTCAACTAGGAAGTTTTCCTTGGCAGTGGTGGTGTTTCCTTCAAACCATTTCTTAGAATCACGTATATTGTATATACAATGAGGTCTTCAGCTTGCCAACCTTTTGTCCCAAGAAACACAGCTCTAGCACTTTGACTTTCCTAACCTGTTACCAGGTAGGACAGCTAGCTAGCTGAGCGGCTGAATGACCTTACCTAAAGGAACCTGTCTTCCTGTTTAGGCAGTTGGAAACAATGGGACTTTTGGTCTCGCTTCAGACTTCTCTAGACTCTGAAACAGGTGATGAGTTTAATCAAGCCTGTTACATACAAACAGGAGCATCAGGTGTTAGGTTACTCTGTCCCGTATTGTCCTCCTACTGGGAGCATACAATCGACTTCAGAATGTTTTGCTGGACAAAGTGGACATAAAAATTTGCCAGATTCCATTGCTAAACAGTCATGCCACGCAAATTCCCTGACAAAGCAAATCTTATAGAAGAGATTCTTTAAAACAGAACACTAATAAACTTAGCAAATAACCAATGTCAGTCTTCCAAACTTGATACAAAGACTGACTGGCAGTTCCAAGTCAGTGGATTTCCTTTTTTTTTTTTGCTATTTCCCTAAACAAACAAAACACTCAAAAACCCAAAACACCACAACATGCTTATTCAGTGGTTTCACTACCTGCCCCCATTTCCCTTAGAGTTCTTAATGGCCTTGGTAAGGACAAGCCCTGTACACAACCTGTCTACCCACTGAACAAACCAGATTAAAACAGCAGTATAACGAAGTTAACAGTGAGGTGTGACTCAAACTGCGGTACCGGATTATGAGCTAACACCTTTTCCCACATTTACTGAAAGTGGGCAGAATATTGTTCATTTTTACTGTGTTGCAATGCCCTGCAGTTCAGAAGAGTGCTCTCATGACCAAAACATCTCCAAGGGAAGACACAATCCTACTCACTGAAAAACTTACAAGATAAACGAGATTCCAGCAGAAGTTGCACCTTTACATCTCCAGTATCAGAAAACAAGGGCAACCTAACAGACTCGTTTCTGCTAACAATCAACCTAAGCCCAGTAGTGATAATCTGATCTCATTTTAGTTTAGCTACTAAAATCTATCTTAGCAAAAAAGCATTTAAGTGTTAAGTATTCTAAAAATAAAAAGCAGCAATTAAAATGTAATAAGAAATATTTCTAAAGGCAATGCTAGCTGTTCTGAGAGCAGACCATGAGAATATAGACCAAGACACGAGTACAATGGCACTCCAGCAAGCCATAGCATTTTCTACTGATTTGAAGCAGCTTTTTACTACTAACAGTTCAACTCAGAAAAGCCTAAAGCCAATTCCTGCAAATCACAAGATAATAATTTTAAAAATATAAGTTTAAATTGGGCTTTACAATGTACGCTAAGGGAAGCCTACATTTTATATTTACTCAGACAGTTTTGTCCCACAAGCTTCTTGTTCAAAAATCTTCAATTATTTTATATACATAAAAGCCAAAAATTCTGTCCATTTAATACAAAACGGAGCATACAGAGCAGCCTGTGCCCATTTATGTTTCCCTTTTGTGCAGGAAGGCAATCTGCACCCCTGTCAGTACTACCACTTTTAAGACAACACACAAGCTCCATGTAACTAAAACAAGACTCATTCTTTGCAGTACTGAAGCTGCTGCAAAGCTTCACAGAAGATGAGGAAATATCAAACTTTTTTATCCAGATATTTTGTTCTCGTTTGGGATTTTCCCCCCTTCACAGGATTTCCTTTAACACACTATTAACAGAAGTACAGTTTTACTGCATTCTTCCAGCTTACAAAACTTTAACAACAGATCTGGAAAACTTAAAACACACTCTTGTTCCCTGATTTCCAAGCTGTTCCTCACTCATACAGGCACAAAAGCTCCTGAGAATTCATAGTTTTTTGAAAGGCAAAAAGACAAGACAGAAAATAAAAATCAGCATTTGCATTTCTGAAATTGAGAAACCTTGGGAAACTCCATCTGTCACCAACACCCTCATCAAGAGAAGTCACCTTCTTACACATCTTGGCAGACAGCTCTGAACTAGCAAGCTCTGTTCTGTTAAAAAACAATAAATAATTTAAAAACCTCACGCACTGCTGCTACACAGTCCAGGTTGCACAGCCTTTTTTAGTCCAAATCCAAGTCAGCATATGTTTATCAGAACCGGCAAGGTTTCTTGATATTGCCTTCCCTGGGGACTAGACCCCAGTACACTAGATAATGTGTGGCACCTCTGAAAAGCTATAGCTCTTCTAAATTTCTAAAGCCAAACTTGCTGCACTTGTATTCCTCATTCTTCCTCAAAACATACTTTTTCCTAAGCCTTCCTCAAAAGGCTCTATGTTTTCCTTATCTGGGCTCACACATAGAAAAAGCCTCATTCTCATGTCCTTCTCATGAATTCGGGGTTCTGTCCTCCCACCCCACCATGAATTACAACTCACCTCCTGCTGCTTCCATAATACCAGACTCCATCCCTCAAATAAGTCTCTGGAGTCCTCTTCATAGAATATGGCTGAGCTGCCACTCAGATATTTGGCCACCTCCCAATTCTTAGGGTTGTTCGTTCTTTCAGTCATCTACTAGAGAAGCTGCAAAAGCAACTTCAGATGTTTTTCTATTTCTCCCCCTCTATTTTTCCAAGGAAACAACTACACTGCCTCTCATATGCTTTTCCCCAGTCAGTGAACTCTGATGAAGTCAGGCAAGTCCTTTATAATTTTCTCCTTCCATTGTGAGTTTTTTAATCCTGCTGGTAGTTCTATGAAATGTTAACTTTTCTATAGATCAGGGAAAAAAAAAAAACCCACACTTTTTTAAATTAAAATTTCAGCATAAATAGCTCAGTTTTCAAGTCACAGAGAAGCAGAGTAGGAGAGGCTCTCAAAAGGTCATCCTACTGTCCCGAGCAAGGAGCAATTTCATCTGGGTCAGTTTTGCTAGACGCAGGTTTAACCTGTTCTTTAAGTTCTTCATGATGGAGGCTCCCTACCCTTTGTAGCAATCCATGTCAGTGCCTCACTAACATTACAAATTATTTCCACAACACCTAATATGAATCTTTCTAAGTTCATTACTTACTTCACCTTATGTGGACACGAAGAACAGAACACTGCCACATTTTCTGGCAGCTTCTTACATACCTGAACAATTCTCATTTTTCTCCTTAGTCTTCTCTTCCGTAGAGTCAGTCTTTCCAATTTGTCCTCTGAAGTCCTATTTCCTGGATGTCTGATTACTCTTGCTACTCTCCTCTGGTGTCTCTCCAGTGGCTCACTATCTCTAAGTGCAACAGCAGTGATGTGTGGGTGCACTGTGTTCAAGGCCATAATCACAGAATCACAGAACTGTTTTGGTTGGAAGAGACCTTTAAGATCATCAAGTCCAACCATTAATAATAACCACAGTGAAGAGAGCTGAATGCTTATTTCATGGTTCTTGCAGTTTATAGTCATGTTAAATGCATGACAACTGCTTCTTTGCACAAGAGCAACAACATTGATTTATTATTTGCAACAGCACAACACTGACTCCTACTCAACATACGACTGCCATAAGCCCTAGAACTGTTCTTCCGAACTGCTGCCCACTGGGCTTCACTTGTGAAAAATTCTATTTAAATATTGTAACATTCAGTTTTCCCCTCTGAATTCCATCTCAACTGGAAAACTCATTTGTTCAATTCAAGATTATTTTTAATTCATAAAAATCCATATGCTGGAAGAGCATACCTGGAATGTCATGGGCTTTCAGGTCACCTACAAACTTAAATATATTCTCTTTAATGGCCTCTGACCTGCCAAAGTCCATTTAAACAGTAAGCAACTGATAACTGCTTCCTAGGCACAACCATCCAACTAGCTTGCCCATATGTGAGTCAGCATCAAATCCTTCAATTTTGCCAGTTCTTAAGCAAAAGCAGAATGCAGTACTTGTCTCATTACACACAAGTTCCCATAAATCTTGCATATTGACTTTTTTAAAGCTATGTGCAAGATGCAGTTTTAATGAAGACAAGGTGTAAGGGAAGTACGATGACAAAGTAGTTAATTTCCACAAGATATGCCTAAAAAGAAGACCAAGCAATCCAGCTGTTTTGCCTTCATTCTCTTTACATTTGTTCCTACCACAGAGCTGCCTGGTGAAGGGAGCACTCAGGTACACAGAAGCTCAGGAACGAGGGTTAGGGCTACACAGGTAAAGCAGTGACCAAAGCAAGTTTCTCTACCTTTGCTTTAAGCTGGCAGAACATGCAGTCAGCTTATGCAAACAATGCTTTGCTTTTGCTCATGAACTCCACTCTCTGCTGAAGCAGCACTCTCACCACACAGCGTGTGGGGCAGGGTATGAATTACCACCTAGAACTGCTTGACTAGGTTATAGAAGCAGCGTACAGACAGTTGCCAACATTTTGCAAGACAGAGTTTCAAAGTCCATGAAGAAAAGCCTAGAAGACAGGTAGACCTCTGTATGGTTTTGTTTTTTTTTTTTTTAATTAAAGTCTTTCAGCACAGGTATTATCGAGGTCTTTAATTACATAAACTCACACTGATTTCTAATTTTTTTTTAAAAAAGGTATTTTTTTCCTACAGCCTTAGCTAAACATAGTGATATTAGGTTGTCTTCAAAAATACCAGTCTACAGAAGACATTTATACCAAATACATATTTAAAACAAAAACAACAGAATTCAAAAATAAGTTTTCCACTCAAGATGGAATTCTGTAGGAACTACTTTGCAAAGACTGCTGTAAAGTAAAGAAATATGTCAAAGCACAAGAAACTACTTAAAACACCAGGGATTGGTATGTGACTATCACTTAACACTGCTTTTTACATAATTAAGACATTTACTACAGCAGAAATACCCAGAAATACCCAGCCAGGCATGATAAGAGTTGGGGATGCTCTCAACCTCAAAACCTCTGAATTCTGACTGTTGGGGACTCACTGCCAGCATACGGAAATTATAGCAAAGTCATGAAAAATTGTACAGCACAAATCTTTTAAACACAAGAGCTCAAAAAGAGTGATAAAACATTACTTTACACAAATTTGGATAATTAGTCACCTAACATGCAGTTTTACACAAACACTGATGACAATACGCCACTCCCAAGCATTCAGGTTTCCCTTCAGAATGGATAATGCTATGGAAAGTGTAGGCTAATTTAGAGTATGATGGCTTAATATCATTAGAAATAGTAGTTAACATAAACCAGAAAAATGTTTAAAACTTCTATTTAATTTGTTTAGGGGGGCAGGGTATTGAGGGTTTTTTTTGTTTGCATTATTACTATTTTTAAACTAAGCGTGGTTTCTCCAAAGGATAAAGAGGTTGTTGGATTGCTGGCTGTACGTTTAAATCATACAGAAAATTACCATTTAGAATTATATAGGGAGTACAATTTAATTCTATCGCATCTTTCTTATTTCATGAAATCTTTAAATAGAGTGTAAGTTCTTATACAGAAATATGTACTAAATACCTAATTCAACAAAGTTGGAAGTTAGGCACTGCAAATGACTTAATACTTTCAAGAAGAAAACATAAGAAATTAATAGTTTCTCTTTTTACCAGCATTGCCCACAAGCACTAAGCAAGGCAGATTTTGGTGTAGAAGTTATTTTGAAGAGAAGTCTAATTAAGGAGGAATGATACAAATTCACATGCAAAACAGGATCTCCCAAGGTAACTTACCTCAATGTCTTGTAGGCTGAACTCTTTCTGGTCTTTAAAGTTTGCAGCTCCTGCACTCAGTTCCATCAGCATTTTTGCTATTTCTGGTTTTATTGCTGCTGTGAGTCGACTCGCTGCTTCCATGACATGTTCCTGCACGTCTTTCAGTTGCATAGCTGCCTTAGAATAGTGCGAGTTCCTAAATACGCCGCTGAAAAGGTCTGTAAGGAAAGTGCTCGTACGGCAAAACACGTTGAGTGCATCCAGGTATTTGGAGATTCCCTGCTGGATGTCTGCGATCGGAGTAGTGTGGGACACAGGGTGGTTGCAGCTGCCCGCAGCAGCTGAGGAGACCAAAGGGGATGCTGGGGTTGTAGATGCCAGCGGTGCGCTCAGGGTCCTGCCTAGCTCAGGCATTTGATACTGCTGGTGTTGCTGCACTTTTTGCTTGGACCCGCCAAGCAAAAAGCGCCGCTTATAGTCCATTTTGCTTTCTTGTGCACTACAGCAATACATAAGTGAATGCTTGTCCAAAGATTTCTTGAATTAACAATCACTTGTCAAATTCCTTCCTCAAATATAGAGTTATGTACAGTAACAGTGGAGGACTGTGTACATCGGTTCCACAAAAGGCATTTCAAAAAGGCAAGCGTCTGTATAATCTGTATCAGCAGTGAGAAAGGCAGCAGATTCGCTGACTTTGTATTTTCAGTGTTCAGTGCAGCCCTGCTGCAGTTATAAACTGTACTCAAAAAGCAAGCCCAAGTATCTTAATAATGCTCTGTCTCTTGTTTGATATTCCACTCTGCATACATAAAAGCAATGCTGGAGCAGAGCAGTTATCGCCTACAATTTCTTCATGAGCATGTTATTGTCACTTGCTGTTAAGTCTACAAAAGTTATTTTTATCAATGCAAATAATAGTTTTAGAAGCAATACCTTAACACAATTTCCCCATTAGTAATATCAGGAAAAGTGGAGCAAACCACCGATCAACAGCGATTACAAAAACAGTGCAGAGGCTCCTTTCTTGAAAAAGCAAATCCTTATGTCAGCAGATCAAATATTTCAAATGTCTTGACAGATCCGGTCTGCCAAATTAGTTTATTTGTAGTGTCTCTTCTTAATACTGGAGGGAACAAAAAAAAAATCTGGACTCTGATTACAGAAGACTTTGCAAGTATAAGCTATTAAAAATTAGAGGGTTTATTATTGCAAGCCTTCTTCCCCCTTCCTTGTTTGTTGAGGTAGTTGTTTCCGTTGTAACATTAAGAAGTGGTGCTTCCAGACTGCATTTGCCCTCAATTGTAGGCTCTGAACAAAAATGCACAAATGTAGTTGTAAGGCCTCTAGGTCATTTCCTGTGAAAGGGAAAAAAAAAGTTTAAAATACTATGGAACAATGAGAAGGTTTAAGATTAACTCCTGCAGTATCCTGGTGTACTTCTCTAGGCATACATCATCAATACCCAAGATCAAAAGAAGGGGAGAGTTGCACTGACAGTTTAAAAGGCAGTTACAAGTTGGTGTTATCCTGTTACTAAACTCAACACTGCTGAATATTTTCTTATTAATTCTCCCACCCTAGACTGTCAAACTTTAGACTATATTTAATCCCCAGTGCAACCTTTATACAGTTAAGAACAGTAGAAGGCTATTAATGCAGAGCTCAGGGGGAATTAATCACATTTTCTAACCTCATCCTTTTTAAATAATTCAAGAATTAAGTCAATGGAACCTTTTTTCAGGCATCATAATTTATTGCAGAAGTCTGAGACTCCCATTCATTTAAATAATTTACTAAATCAACAGATGCAGGTCCTTAATCTTTTTTTTTTTTTCAGTACAAGTGACAAATCTGTCCATATCCTAACCGAGATTAGAAAAATAGAACATACACATCCCATTTCAGGGTGACTGACAGAATCCATCATATGCAACGTATTACATGAGGCAGAACTGTCTAACAGGTTGGCCTAAACAACACCTCCACCAGACATGAAAGTAGGAAGGAAATACTAGTGCTGCCCTGCTACTACTGGCAAACTCTGGTGCAGCTGGAGAGCCAAGAGCGCTTACTTGAAGGCATTTGTAAGAAGGTGAACAGACCCTGAGCAATGAGAAAGGGTCAGTTTGCAGCAGGAGACATTCAAGGCCAGGCTGGAGGAACTGAAGCTTCGGGAAAAGGGCATGAAGATTTTTTAAGCCCTTACCCTTAGCCAAACACAGCTCTTAACTTGACAGGGCTTGGCATCTCATGATCATGTTTACAGGTTGGAGTCGTATATCCATACAATGGTCACAGTTATCCTAGGAGCTCATTTACATATCTTTATATACACATTTTATATAAACACACATATTTATAAGCATGTGTGTGTGAGACAAGATTTTTTTTTCCCCCCATATACTATAAATTTATAGCTTGTTAATTAATCCCACCTCAATCATCATCTTTTCTTCTGTGCCAAAGTCAGGGCTGCACTGACCTAATTAGCTCTCATCCCACCAGCTAGGTTAGGGTGGGAAAAATCCATCCTGGTGGCCTGAACAGGTAACTTTCTACAGTGTAACTCGCTTGCAGAGAAAAACGTTCTATTTCTTGAGACTCCAGAAGGCATTGATTATCAATGTCAGGACATTATCAGAAGGAAAGTATAATATAAAGAAATGCAATTTGTTCAATCATTTTTTCTGGTCCTAGCTACTGAGGCCATTCTCTCCCTCTCCTACACATGCACGTAACTTGATTTGATCAAATAAGGACATTCTTATCCTTACTGCAGTAATTGCAACATACAAGGCTAATATCAAACAGTAATTCATAACAGAGCTTTTTTCCCTGAGCACTTAAAAAAATAATCCAGACATAGCAGGAAGGAGCCCTTTCATTCAACAACAAAATGTTCCTTTAACTATTACATTTGAGATATGAAAACTGTATTAATACTGTCAAAATAGTTGGGGAGTAAAGATTTTTATCTTCAGTCCAAATTTCTTATTTCCACCCTTATGAAGAAACAGGTTATCAGTTCATTCACATAATGTGTTTTGATACATACATACAACACAAGAATCCCACAGATGAAGCAGGCAAGACATCACAGGCCAAAACAACATATAGAGCCAGATTGTCTCACACCCACTGAAACAGATGCACAAGTTTTGCAGGAAGTTGTTGCTGCACATGCTTCTGCTTCTGAGATCTGGAGCAAGTATTCTTTCGCATTCCCACTTTTTAAAACATGATAAAGAGACAAAACACTGATTACTTTCTAACTACTTTATACTTCTCTCAACAGTCACACTGAATGTGTCAAAATGTGATAAACCCATTAAAAACAGCTGACAATATTTTTCTCCTTGCTTTACAAGCCATGGTGCCTTACAGTTGAAAGCATGATTAAACTGCTTTTTGTGATTGCCTATGAATTTAGATGGAACAAAAGAGTTAGTTAATTTATATGCCTTGTATAAGTAAATTGGTGATTATTTTCCATAAGTAGACATGAATTTCACATCGCAGAGGAACTTAAGAAATTAAGAAACATCCAAATGTTAACTAGTGCCAAAAGTAGAAAAAGCTAAGAAGGTGTTTTCAAGCTATACAGCACTGAATTAGACAAGCATATTAGAGATGCACTACAATTTGGCTGAGCCTTTCAGGATCAAATTAAGACTCTGATCATTTGAAACAGGCTGATATTTAGCCAATACATAAAACTGCTGCACCCTAAAAGAACATCAATGCAATTAATAGAAAAAAAAATATCTTTTCATGTTTTCTACAGCTATAAACAAACATGATAAATCATTTTGTTTTACTTCGAGACAATTTCATAGTCAAATCTGCAGGTACTTATTCAATTCTTCAACTTCAGTATTCCCTTGTAGTAAGCCCAACTCAGAAGCTTAAAGAGGACAGCTTATATTGTCAGCATCTACGGAGACACTTATTTAGGGAGAGGAAAGCTATAGTTCTCAACATTAGGCGTGTGGGTAATGCCATGTGTCTTACACTTTCTATAATGAGATCTCCAACATGCTACATACAAAATAAACATTCTTCCTTTTGCATCTTTTCCTGAAGAAGTGAAGCAGAGAATGTTCCCATGCTTTCCCGTCCCTTCCCCAAAGCTGCAGTTCCCCTGCTGCTCTTGGTGCATGGTCTAAAAGTGGGGACTTCATACTGCAACTATAAGAACTTCATGCCAACCTAACTCTTGCCATATGGGGGCAGGAATCAAAGTGTTTGATTCCAGTCATACAAGAACAGCATGTTATCAGTCCAAAGTACACACCTTAAGCTCGTAATTCATTCTGTACAAAACAAAAATATTCACAGAAATCAAGCGTAGACAGTATCAAAAAAGTTAGCATGCCACAAACAGAGAATTTTCTTCCTTCACATTGTCAAGACCAAAACAATCTTGTTGATATACTATTAAACAATAGAACTGATATTTAGTATAAAAACAAGCTCCACACCGAACACTGTCCCATTGAAAGCTGTAAAATGCTACTGAAAAAGCTCACCACATTGCCTACGTTCACACTTTAAGGAGTTAACACTATAGTAAAGGAACCGCTACTAGTCTGAACTATTTGAACTTCCACAGAGCAACAGACATCTGCATGATTTGCTCTAAAAATGGCCATATTTGCATAGAGGAAACAGAAATTGCATGAAAATGAGTGCATATGCAAATCAAGTTCACTATTCTTTTTATAAATGTAACATCCAAGATTTTTTGCTTAGATGCTTCCCAGAAAACCAAAAGTATTTTCTCCAACTTTGCCGACTGCAAGAGACACAAATTAACACGGAAGATTTTCAGACAAATGGAATTTGGCACCTCTCTGTTTCTGTTTTGGACCAGCAACAAGGGGTCTAATCTACCATCCATCCCATTTGGGATTACCCTGCTAGAAAAGGCAGCAATTTTCCCCTGAATCAACATAGGAAATTGAGCAGAGGATGTAGTGAGTAAAATGTACGAGTTTACCGCTAGTTAGTTTAGTCCCATATCGTCAACTTCCTTTCAGCCAACTTCATCTACCATCTAGGCAAATGTTTTGCAGGCTGTAATGGTTAAATTTTTTTTTATGCTTTAAAAAGGGTTCTGATCTCAATTTTTAAAACTGCTCTCAAAGGTCTTTTTTACAAATTCTGTTGTCCTTTCAGTGAATGTGGAATGTAACAACACAAGTAAAACTATCCAAAATACCTGAGGCCAATTTTTTGAAAGTAACATTTCCAGACATTGTACCTTGGTTTTAATTTTATGATGTAGATTCCAAATCTCAGGATGAACTTATCACAAGCACCATTCATATAAAACAATCAAAAATGAAAGCAACTAAATTCAATTAATGCCCCAAAAAAAGTAACTCCAAAAGAAACAACTTAGAACAGCCAGATTACTTACCAGGGAAAAGTCTGAACAAACAAAGCCTACTGCAGGGCCAAAAGGCCAGGAAGCTGCTAGAGCCAAGGGCCTCCTGTCGAAAATACACCAATTCCCTCTTACATTTAGTTACACAAAACTTGCACAAATCCAAAAATGACTCCACTACAAAAGGCATCATTCCATCTTCAAGTTCTACTGTCACTAATGTATACATCACCTGGACTGGCCACCCAAAGTCCAAATGTGGATACCTTAAAAAAATAAAAATATCCCGAATGGTCTTTGACATCTGAAAAACTAGGAACAGAATGGTAGGGGAAACGTATATGTTATTTTGTGAATACCAGTCATCCACTGTCCCCACCACTAGCTGGCTCAGAAGTAAAAAAGTTACTGGCTGAGCCCCAAGCAACATCAATTTGTGTTATCAGCACGTTGCAACGCAACTACAAACATCCTGGCCAAGGAAGCCCAGCCTAAAGCAGGGACCCCCAGCTGGGAACAATACCCAACTTTGACCCAAAGCCACGTGCATCACAAGACAGGCTCTGCTGCTTTGCTCACCTTGAGCACCACACTGGCAAGGGCAAGACAATGATGGCAAGGACGGAAGAGACAACACAAGGGGCTCTGGAGAAGGCAGCACTGAGACGCCCAACTACAAAAAGGTTTCAAACCAGTAGTCTACACGAAAGCACATACACAGTACTTGAACAGGAGAAACAGTTAGTCCCAGATAGGGGCCTTGTAAAGTAGGTGTACCGGACTGCTCAAGGCACAAAGGAACCATACCCAATCTTCATCTGGAGGGAAGAGCCACAGGCCGTGCGCAGTGTAAGAGGTTAATTCATGCTTCTCCTTTTAGGTAGACTACTAATTGTAGGTAAGAATACAGGTGGTGGAAACTCTTTCGTCCAAATAAACTTTTCCGAATCCTCATAACTAACAGGTTAAGAAAAACAGTCAAGTAGTCCCAACTACTTCGGTAGTAGTTTTTCTCCAGATTTTTAACTGGGAGATGATTAATTTTACACCATCTCAAACTAAAGATAGACCACATCTACAGCTATAGAGTGTGTTCAGCATTTACAAAACATATCCATGCAAAAATACAAGAAATTGGAATCCACATATCAGTCAATAAAAAGAACATTAGAATTTCAGTAACAAATCTCATAACTCAAATTAATTTCTGACAAAGTACAATATCTCCAACACTATCAATTAATATACCACATCTGTTTATTAAAATTGCCGTAAGAATGACAACTGTAGAATATATTCAATACATCCATAAAGAGAAAATGCATAGAATTAACTATGAGGACTTCTAAAATTTGTTTTCATTTCTAAATATTGTATTGGACATCAAACTTTTCAAAATAATACAAAAGCTGTAACTATGCTTTGGAAATTAAACTTTTCATTCAACAGGAACAGCCATCTCCGAGTAATGCTGACTAGCAGAAAATATGCATTAATCTCTGACATCAACTAAGTTATTTTTCACCTGTCATTTCTTACTAACACATCAGAAACACTTAAAGCTTACAAATGCTTTTATAGGGGTTGACAAGTATAATTATCTTCACCATGAGGGCAAACGAGGCTTACAGTTTCTCAGGACTAGCTTCATGCAGCTGTCAGGATGCAGGCACACGACACAGCCCAGCAGGAAAGGACGCACGTCCTGGTGGTTCAGCCTTTTAGCAGGCAACACGCGTCACCAAACCCCAACTGCTTTTGGTCAGGTGCCCGTACTTAGGCTACAAAGCCAGAAAGGGAAACCAACCTCACTTCTCAAGGCTGATAGCCTTTTTAACAGGGTGGGCTGCAGCCACTACAAGACCCGGCCAGCTCCCGTATGTTTTTTGGGGTTTGGTTTTGGGTTTTGTTAGTTGTTGTTGTTGTTTTTTCATCCAAGTTGTAAAAACCTCCTATAAGAGGAGGACAGGGTGTGAAAGGCAGAGACAGAAATAGCCTATTATACCAATATCATTTTAATTCTTGTTAGCTCATGAATTGCTTATTAGGATTCCTTTTTGGCGACTTGCCCAGAACAGTTGGATGAACAAAACAAACCAAAACAAAAAAAGTAGGCAAGCCAATCCTTAGTGAACACAGGAAGCTCCTGTTGGAAACATCCTCCTTCCAGGGTCTCCCCTTCCAAATACCAGCTCACCAGATGCTCTGGCTACTCCAAGGTTAGACAGGTGTCAATGGCCACAGTGTTAAAACTGATTCAGTGTCTTCCCTCCCACCAGTTGGGGACCATAGCTCACAGGACATACTCTACAAGGACCTCATAGTTTAACCAGATTCATCAACTTGAGTATCCCATTTAAATCTATAAAAATCTAAACAGACCAACTTATTAGTATAGAAACTGATCTCATTTACCAGTGAAACAATTACAAACAGAAGCATGGAGATTAAGTGGAAGGCTCCAGCAACTTGATTTTAGTAACTCAAAGACCGGTTTCACTGATGAATTATTTACCTAGTATTTATAGACAGTCTCTGAACTAATTTATTTTGTCATTGTCTAGAGTTTCTTTCCCTTCAAAAATGACCCTCCTTAAAAACAAAGCTATTAACTTATTTGTGCCAATTTGTGTCTTTTGCACTTATCCTGAAAAATCCTCTAGAGGCACATCTATGCTAGATGCCCTAAATGACAAGCAAAGAAAAAGATACCCTAAAGCTCCCCCCCTGCCCCCCCCCAAAAAAAAAAAAAAAACCAAAAAAAAACCAAATCACCAAAGACTTTGTGGTGAAAACCACTCGGAAACAGAGAACTGGAAAAAGCTGAAGAACACCAAATTTCTGGAGCTAGGTAAGGGCTGATGGTCTTGGCTGCTCAGCACTACACCACCTTGCTTCCAGCCCTTAAGCCTCCAGAAAAGAATCCATAGCCTTGAACTGTGTAACTACACTCCCTATAAAATATACATGGAAGAGGGTATCTCTGAATCAGAGCTGTCAGTATACTGAGCCGGATTCTTCCACAGCAGAGCCTACAGTGCATCACAAGACTTATTAGATGTTTTACTTTAAACAAAATGTAACACACCAAATAGCACTACCTCAATTCTCAGCAATGAGATATGACAGCAAAAAGAAAAGCTGGTGAAAGGAATGTGTTAAACCAGACCTTCTTTCAGACTTGGGTGCCTCCCTGAACGTCAAAAATAGATGCCTGTGTCAGATCAGGATCACTGTTTCAATCCTCCCTTGGCAATAGGTACTTATGTTATCTATTTTGAAAGCAGGACCAGTTCCCTTTTGAAAGGGAACTGTGGGTGCAGAAGAACAGAAAATAATGTCCATTCTTTTGATACAGTAGCCTAAAAAAGCATTTGCACACAGCATGAGAAATTCCCATGCAACGTGATTGTCAGCCAGAGGAGACTCAAGACTCCATCTCTCATCTCCCAAACCCAAAAGGGTGCACTTAATATGAGCCACAAGCACACTCTCTCTTGCTCCCTCATCAGAGCTGTAAAATGTGCTAGGATGAAGAAAAGGTCAAAGGGACCACAGTGAGTGCGAGCACGAAGAGCACAAACTTTCTGAGGAAAAGGCACAGCTCTTCCTTCCAGAACAGACCGCCTACAGGAATCTTTGATTCTGGCCACTACCTGCAGGACTGCTTGGGACGAGACACCTGCTCACAGTGAAAGCCAGTCACTCGCAGCCAGCCGTCAGAAAAAATACAGTTTTCTTGGAAACGGAGTGAAGATCTGAAGGCCATTGTTTCAAGAAAGGGATGGAGAGCTGACAATTTCTAGAAAACTCTTGAGAGTAAGTTAACATCTATTCCCATAAATGGCCATTTTCAGCCACAGATTTAACTTCCTGCTGAAGGACAGGCAGGAAGAAAAGGCTGAACTGGAGATATATCCAATTAAAGTACATGTGGAACAAGAATATTACTTGGCCAGGCTTGTGCATCATGGTGCAGTCATGGCCATTTGAGATAACTCCCCCCACCTGCCCCCTCCCAAGTCTGTCCTTGCAAACCTGCCCAGCACATCATATATGCATTTAAAGTCTTTCTAAGCTACAGCAGAAGCCACCTACGTTAGACTATTCTTCACCCTGTCACTCCTGATTACAGTTTCACTTCTAAACACAGGAAGCACAGAGAGTCTAGGATGGTATTTCCTTAACAGAGGAAAATAAGCATTAAGAAAACAATATTTAGGTTTTTCTCATTTCTGTAACAACTACAAAAATCACAATTTCCTGTATTTCTACAAAAAAAAACCCCAGCTTTTACATGGGAGGGAACATGATACAACAAAGAACAACAACAAAAAAAAATCCAAATCCAACCAAAAACCCCTACAATCCTATAATTTCATAGTAGACATCTTAAACCTTTGTGCTCACTTCAGCAATGGACTTAACCACATGATTAGTTCCAGTAAAGTTAGTGGCATCTCTCACATACTCAAGTGAGAGTCAAATCTCCTTGTTAAATCATGAGTCGCACCTTTCCAGCATAAGCAAATAACATATGTCTTTTTAAGCATCATTCACTGGGAAGACAGGGATTTTAACACTTCAAAATGTGTGCCAAAAATGTCTACTAAAATTTGTTAAAGAGGTTTAGGAAATCACCTTGGAGAGCTTAGTTACTACCGAGTCAGTGCAGATCAAGAAATCCAGCAGATGGCTCTATGCAGAGCTTTATTCCCACTGGCTTAAAATGACTTGTCCATGCACCAAATACTGCATAAAAAGTTTCTGCACCCAGAAAAACGGGGAAAATTCCCACCCTTTGGCAAAGTACATTAAGAAATAATCGAAAGACATTCTATAAAAGGTATCCTTCAGTACAACTTATTCCAAAAGTTAGATTCTTATTCAGAAGTTTTCATTGCTCCAAACAAATTAGCCCTTAAACAAGATTGGAAAGTCAAGTTTACTTGGAATTAAGAGCCCAAGACAAATACTACAGCACTTAGACACGACATACTACATGCATGCATATATGTATGTGTGTTTATATACACACACACACACAAAGAATGGCATAACTTTACAGTTCTGAGGGACTAAAATAAGATACTATATTCATTATGGATAAATTTATCAACTCATACATGGAAAAATAATCTTAGCTTCATGTACAAAATGATGGGCTCTGGCCTGATGATTACCTCTTAGGAAGATTATCTCAGTGTCACAACTGTCTGGTTTTGCTAAAATGTCAGCCTGATGCTGAGCGGTAGAGTCAGAAGAGTAAATCTTATGTTACAAATGATTAGCACAGGAATTTGGAGGGGAGCAGCAGCATCGGGAAAGCTAGAAACATAATTATGCTACTGCATAAATACACAGTTTACCCACACTACAATTTAGCGTGCAGTTCTGGTCTCCTTATCACTCTTTCTTCCAGAGGGGCTCATTTGGCTTACTAAATAGAGCAACCACAGGCTGAGGAAATCCTACATGCAGCATATCGTTGAAGACGGTTTTAAATGAGCATAGTAGCCCACAAATTCACCCTGTTCTTGCCTTTCCCTAGGTATCCATTTATAATCTCCATGGGATAAAGAAGGTTGAGTTGGATCAGTTCTGAAGTCTGAATCAGTGTGGCCACGTTTACTTTCTTATTCACTCCAACTTAGCGATCATCGAAAGCAGTCTATCACAATGACATACTGTTTACAACTGCTCTGGAAACAGCAGCATTTCCTCATCAATAAATCAGCTGTTAACTTTTAGACAAGGCTTCTAGCCATTTTGCTGCTCTTGTAAACACAGATACTATATTTCATAACGCCACAGTACTCACACTTATTAGCATATACACACTTGAATTTTTCCACTGAAATAAATATCCCTAAACCAAACTTCTAGACTGAGTTTGTGATGCTATGAAACTTTAGAAAGAAAACCCAAACAGAGAATAGCTTCACTACACATTTTAATTATTTTAGTAATGTTAGAAAAAGTAATATTTCAAGGGAGTGAAAATTACAGATCATCTACACATTTAAAGCTCTTCTATGGAGAAGGAAGTTCTGAGTACTACAAACAGAAGACAGATTACGTACAGAAAATCCTGTAAAGCCTTTATGTGATTTTTCATCTTTTTTTTTTTTTGCCTGTTTGCAGCAAGGATGATGAAAGCTTTCAAAACATTTGGAGTAACTCAACACCAACAATCTTTCCTTTCCCAAATTACCATGCTGCTTCTGAATTCTCAACACTTGCCACAGAACGAGTCTACAACATTCTCTTGATACTAGACTATATCAAAAGAGAAAAAATAAAAAGTCCTGCAAATGTGTTTTCTTACTTGCATTCTAAACGTAACCCACTCATATAAATGAAGTGGCTACTATTAGCATGCTTTCCTACATGTAAACTATTCACTTCTTCATATTTAATAAGTATTTCACCATACTATTTCTTTGTGACTGAAATTAAAACCTAATCCAATATTTACTAATATTTATTCTCTTCAGTACACAGTAGGAGCTTTATCTAAATGTTTGCCTTTTCCCCCAACTCATTCATTGACAGTCTGCTACTTGAAAAGTATTAAGTACTCTGAAACGAGTTTAATTGCATTTCCAAAAATAGGAAACAGGAGTACATATCAGAAAAACTGACATCAGCACATACACTTACTCTCTCATGACAGTTGCAGCCACAAGCTTTTTTGTCATCTAGCTAACATGGAGATTCATGTCTCTGTACCACAACTCCTGTGTTCTGAGAACAGACTTACCGAACGGTTTATGGGCTTACTGTATTTGAGTAGCAGGAGATTCATCACTGAACAGCTGGAGCTTTGCCCAGGAAAACAAACTATATTCTACACTGAAGAGAGGGACATGATGATTAGGCCTTTCATATCCCTCTCATGTTGAAAATTATGGAATTATCAGAAAACTGTAATCATGAAAATGTTAAACTAAGGAGAATGGATTTTTACAGCAAATTAACATAATTATGTTTACCATATTTGGGCTCAATGCTGGCTGGCAATTCAGGCTGTATATAGACAGCAATATCTGATTCACTGTCACAGGATATGAATAAACCAGAGCAATCCTCTGTGAATTAACAGTCTCCCTCCTATAACAAAACCAAACATTAGTGTGTACATAATACTCCAAAAGCATCATATAATACTGCTGTAAACAGCGATTTCATAAATAGTAGTGATTGAATAAGTTTAACCTTAATTCTGAAAATCTTTCTTGAACTGGGTCTTTGTATCAGGAGACTTTTGAACTTGTCAAAATGTTTTATTTCTAAGAAATAAATTTCTATGTTTTTTAATATATTAGATTATGTAGAACTAATTCCTGAAGTTGATGAAGGAACAGTGGTGACAAGTAATTCAAGATCATAAAGATTAAAAACATAGAAATGATAGAATGCATACTTCATAACCTTTCCTCATTCTTTCCTAATCAAAGAAGCTGCTTGTGTGTCTCGGGCACAGCATTCCCCTCCTCATTAAAATCAGAATTTTTAAGTCTTAATTAAATATAGATGAGATTTTTAAAATAGCACTAACTTATCCTGCATAGCTGGGGTCAAAACATGATTAGTTACAAGTTCAAATGTAGCACCCTTGCAGTTGATAGATCTCCAGTTCAAATCAAAAGGGCAAAATATAGCCAAATCTTGCCAACTATAACCTTTTCCCCTTCAAGAACAACCAAAGCTTAGCGCATATCTAGTTGTTCTGCCTGCTTTACACAGCAGATAACTAAAAAAAAAAAATCTCCTCCCTGAGTTGCTCAATCTTCTGTAAATGCCATTAATGACTGGTTCAAACACAAGTTAAGCACTGCAGACAAAATGATTCTACTCTTGCCCTACTTCAGCAAACCCCTGTGTCCCAGGAAGTACCACACCACCTTCAACAGCAACAGCTTACATCTTTGAGACTCCAGGATCTAGTGCCTTCTACTAGCTGTTCAGTAATCCTGCTTTCTATTCCAGTCCACAGAATAATTTCTTGCCTTTTAGCCACACAATGTAAATGCCAAAATAGGCCACAGGTCAACTTAAAATCAAAAAGCTGCAGACTGAAGGCTGAGGAATTCTAGAGCGATATCCTGGGTCTTCTCCATCCACTTCTTATACTGACACAGCTGTAAGAAATTTCTTCTTTTAAAAGCAAATAGTTACTTGTTTTTTGCATTTTATACATTCTCCCTAAGAAGAATAGCTGGATTAAAGTTATCTTCCTTTATTAAGAAAAGCAACAGACTTTAGTATTTTAACAGACTATTGTTTTCCTGCTCCTTTAAAAACGGAGTTAACACTCTTAAAAATGAAGTTTAATTTCTTTGAATACAAATAAATTTACACATTTGGAAAATAAATCTCATTTTTTATCTAGGATAGATGCTACCAAGGAATATAAATAACTTCACACAAGACCTACTTGCTAACAAATGCATACATGGAATTCTGCCGGCACGTCTCGGCAGCACTCATAGCTTTTCTAGCTTCCGGCTTTAAGCTGCTACATTAAGTATACGGCATGGAAAGGCATACAACAGTCAAACGGATGTGCAGATAAATACTGATGTGATTTGACTGATGTAACGTGATTTTTCCTTTAAAAAAAAAAAAATGGATTGTGCTTAGGTTAAAAATTGTTCCCCAAAGAACTCTCCAAATATTTCCCAATATAATTATCAATTGTTGAGTAATTATCAGTCCTAATTTACAATATATGAAGCACAGTCAGTCCACCTTACCATGTCCTGAAAGTAGAAGTACTGACAGTTTTATATAAACAACTAAGCCCTCGATCACGGGCATGATCTGTCACCAGGTTATGTGCCAAACATTCTGCACTGAGTTGTACAAGAAATTTTTTTGCCCAGCAGAGGATACAATGGGATATTTATACTGGGATAACACATCTTGAAAGAGACACAGATGTAATGTTTTAATCCATAAAACAAATTAACATGATGTGATTGATGTATTCAGTAGAAAGTAAGCATCCATAAGCAAACATGAAGACTTAAGCTTAAACTTTTATTATTTCTTAGATCTTTCTGAAACCTCACGTGTGTGTTCCCCTCCCCAAAACACATAGTACCAACAGTCCGAGATGTCATACACACACATCCATGGAAGACCCCAACTTCAAACCTAATTAAGTACATGCAATGGTATCTCTCAATACTCATTAAGAGAGCTGAATTTTGTTCACAAATGAAGACTAGAAAGAAACATTTACAATTTTAAGTGCTATCTTCTGATGTGTCATTATATGTAAAAATTATCAACATGAAAGACTAGGCTCACATTAAAAGCCAAGCCATGCCGACACTCCTTCCAAGCAACTTGTGTTGACAAAGGGCTTTCTGCTGCAGAAATTGCAACACAGTAAAGCTCTGCCAGCCATAAGACACTGCAAAGATGCCAAATATATTTAAGCAATGTTTCAATACCAGCTGATGCATCTATTTCAGATCTGGCCAGACCCTTTTCAAATGTACTCTCTAAGTATTAGATTTAGAAAAAGCAACCTTTTTGCCACCAGGACTGTTTGTGCAGAGGGTGTGCTGACTGCCAGGACCACCCCACTGGTACCAAGCACTGCCAATGACTAATCTGGCACCAGCAAGCGATGGTAAGGGAGAGGCTACAATACACAACACTAAGCATCAATGCAATGCCTGGCTATTTCTGCTTTATGTATTACTACAAACCCCCCTAGGCACCATTTTTAGCCACTGTTGGATTTCTTCCCTTCTCCCCATCCCCCAACCAGGCTCTAAACCTTGAAGTAACCTTGTTCTGTTCCCCCCCCAGAGACAGCTCCATGCCTGAAACATAACCTCTAATCTTATTTTCTATTTCTAGCATACAATTCACAACCCTTATCCCAATTTTTTAAATTAAATATCCTCCATGTTGCCGACTCTGCTTCCTATCGTTAGGACAGCACAGAGTACATCAGAATTTATAACCATATGGTTTTTGTCAAGGACAACTTTACATTACTTTTAGAGCATTAGAAACATAGTATTTATGCAACATAGGTTTAAAAGCCTTCTCTGAAAGAGAGGTTTTCAATAGCACTGTCAGTACTCCACTGCAATGAAACAGCTTTATTTGTTAGAAGGTTTATCTAAAGAACTTAAAATACAACAGATCTGCACTTCAGGGCAGTTTGCAAAGCAATTATTGATACTTGGAGACTACCTGTGGACACTAAGCTGAAGTCTCACAAATTCCAGGGGTTTATGAAAAAGGGAGTCTTCTCATCTGATACCACCTATTTATGAGAAGGACTTCGCTTAAGCTTGTGTCATTTGTTTGCCATCAATTCTGTAACATTTCTTACACAAAACAAATTAAAATAAAAATGGCCTACGGGATCGGATGTCCACTAAGGCCACAATGGCAGTAGTCAAAATTTATACTTTTAATTAATTAGCACTATCCATAACCCTCTTTCATGTTTTCATCAGCTATACCAAATTTGTACAGTTGCAAGGGCAAAATGTTCCTCCATGCACAAATTCTCCCACAAAAGCACGTTGATGCAGAACAGTTCCCTGAAGAATGAAAAATATTTTTCTGTCTCCAAAGGGCTGAAAAACAAGAAGTTTCCAGGATGCGTCCCAAGCCTGGAGGCTGCCGTCTGACACAGCCATGCCCTCTCAGAGCTGCCCAGAGTGACAAGTACACGTCTGCGCTTTCGTCAGCCACATGCTAACACTCCTCTGCCTACCCCAAAATAAGCTATTTCAGTTCCAGAAAACACATCCCCATGGAGCACAGAGGGAACATCTGTCACTGTTCAGCTGGCTGAGCACTCACTCTGCAGAGAGGAACTGATTTGGTCACTGTGCATTAGTGAACACCTTCACTTTAACACAGTGAAAGTTTAAAAAAAAAAATTAATTCCAGTGTACCCACATATCAAAGTATTTATAAGGCTCATACCGAGCTAATAGCTAGCCTTTCAAAACAAGGACAACTACATCGAGATGACTTTCTGTT
Source organism: Bucorvus abyssinicus (assembly GCA_009769605.1). Taxonomy (NCBI): domain Eukaryota; kingdom Metazoa; phylum Chordata; class Aves; order Bucerotiformes; family Bucorvidae; genus Bucorvus; species Bucorvus abyssinicus. Next base: position 12,117,240 of record CM020040.1, read on the forward strand.
GATTAATCAGAAAACTAGTCAGCCTAAGAAGCTAATAGCAAAGAAACTCCCCCCAATACTTCACAAAACTACTTTTTGAATATTTCAGACATAATCTGTTATGGGACAACTTGACCACACAAGCAAAATTAGGAAAGAAGGAATAATCCTTGAACTAAGACATGAAGTGTTAGAACATGTTTTGTAAAAATTATGTATATTTATATATATGTTATTATATATTATCAATGTTTACAATAAATACGGTTTGTTTTCCATTGGTCTGCACAGGCAGTTCTAGTAAACACCATTAGTTTGTTCCACTTTCTGTCTCCCACTCCTTCAGCTTCCATCCTATTCTCTAGGGCAAGTGGGAGAACAGCCTCTAGCAATTAACAACAAAAGCAGATACGTGAACATAAATCAGACTACAGAAAAACAAGTGTGAGAACTTTTCAAGGTAGCAAAGCTGGATTTGGAAATGGAAAAATAAATAAAATTATGTTGTCAACATAAAGGATAATTGTAAGTTAGGACTGCCTTTCCCTCAGCAAAAAAAGGATGTTATAAAAATGTATTCTGAATGGTAACTTCATTGAGTCTTAAGGGTAAACATTTGAAACCTCCACCTCACCCCAAAATGAGGACTACAAACATCTCAAAAAAACCTCACTGAGATTCTCATGTCAAAGAACGACAGCCACAAAAATTTATCATAGCACTAGGAAAATATTTGCAAGTGTGTTTTCAAAAGGATACTGTTATTCAAATGGAAAAAGAATATCACACCACCACCACCCAACAGCCAACTAATTCAAAATACTAAATTCATTAAGCATTTTATTACTGTGGTCTCCATAAAACACATAATTTAAAAACTAATATAATACTGCTTGCTGATGTAAATATAATTTTTAAAATGTTTTCCCACAGTCTCTGCTTTTAGAATGAAGGTTACCTGCCAGGGGAGCCTGTAGCCTCCTATGAAACCCTCCTTCCCGCAAAAAGGCAGACACTTCTGCAATCAACACCTCTCACAAATCACAGCCAGGGATCCTCCGTTTGAACACAGATCTCGTCTAAGACATTTCCACATATTCGCTACTCTCAAGTTCTTCCAACCTCAGTGGAACCATCACACAGTGGCTATGGCTCAGCCAGACTGATTTTGGATGAAACTCAATGCCCACTACTACATCATAATCAATAGTACAGACACAGCTCCTTCCACATGTCTCAGGAGAAGGTAAGCTAAATTATTACTTAGGCAAAAAGTTCATTTTACATCCGCTTCAAGATAAACACCACAGTAATAGACCCCCCCACAGAACAATTAACTGTTTGGAAAGAATCCTGCTGCTAGACCCTAAGATCTAAGGCTCAAACTTCCACTACAGTTCTTCACATGTTCTCCATTTACAGATACATCGTCTTCCACAATTTTCCCCCCAACTAGGCAAGCTCTGACAAACCCCTGAACTGGTGTGTACTACACACCCGATTACTGATGGCAGCATAAGGTGCAAATCACTACTGCACAATCAAACAAAACAGCTAACATGCTTTTGGAGGAAGGATTTTGATCCATTCCTGTTCTCCAAAGCATTATATGAAAAAAACATAGAAAACTGCCTTCTTACTGCTACTAATACGCCCTCCTTCCAAGGCTCTGTAAGGATCTTGCTCTATTTCTAGAGTTAGCTTTGTTAGGCAATTACAACTGCTATATTCTGCATAATAATACATAATATTATCTGCAGAACTCTCTGAGGGAACACTGCAAGGAATAAACACAGGCATGCTACATTTATTTTTTGCATCTTGTTTTCAAAAAAACTATTATAATATCAGGCCTGTAGTTACCTGCAATTTTGAAACCCAAAAATATGTGTCTTATTTTCTTGCTTTCAATTCAACATTGGTCCTATTTTCTATTTCTTTTTCCTACTTGTAGATTCACTCTCGCAAGCTTAAACACAGTATTAGTATTAGAGATGCAACCTTACTATACACTTAGATATATTTGGTTTTTTCCAGAAAAAAATACATACTTCCTTCATACACCTAATAATACCTGTTATCTGCAGGTTACATGATGTATATTCTCCTTTATTAAGGGATTTGAATTTCAATGAGTCCTTTTCTCAAAATTTCCATTCTAGAAATAATTATCTTCCCTCGAAGTGTCCACTAACACTATGCAGCTGGAGCAGACCAATTTTTTCATTTATTATTTTATGAGGAAAATTGTGTACTACAGTCAGGACTAGGATTAACCACAGAGTATTATTTGATACATAAAAGGATTTTGATCCTCAGCTACCACTCACGTAATGCTGTGCAGCAGGAGAGTTTAACCAGTGCACAGACACTAACACTCATACCAAACTGAGTTTAGAACAACAGGAAATCTTTCGCATTTTCAGCACAGCGGATTCCTCTCCCCAACTTTCAGCTAACATTCCAGTCCTCCCTGTGTAAGACATACAAACAGGAGAGTTTTAAATGTGAATTACAGCATAAAGCAAGAAAAAAGCAGTCAAAGTAGGGGAAAAAAATAATCACAGAGAGAAAAGGAAAGTGACTGGATTCAGCAGCATAAGAAAATTAGATGATTGTGGATTTGGCAATGAAATAGCTTTCTTTACAGTGTATCAACATGATGATACTCAAAATTAAGATTAAACTATTTTTTAGGGCTCTCAAATACTATTAATATGACATCCTATTGCTTTTTGAGTTGCTGTATGCCTATGAGCAAAACAGTATAGCCACTTGTAAAATGGAGTCTTACCTCCTCTTACATCTAACGTATTATTCTTTGGAACAGAAAATTATTTCGCAGACTGCTTTCATATCCTTCAGGTGATTATGCTGGCATTTCTTTGCCTCTGAAGATGAAACAGACTCCATTTGCACAGACATTTCTTTGTCCATATTTAGCACAAGACTGTGGATTTTTATTGGTCAGAAGTGGTACTTATTCACTACTAATAAAAATAATTTCAATGTTATATTAGGCAATCTATACCAAGTAAGTTCCTAGACAATAACTACTCAAGAAAAAAAGTCAATGAAAAAAACTTGTGGCATCTATGTTTTTAACCACATCCCAATGCTGTAAAAACCTGAGTATCTTATCCTCAATCCATGTCAGATTTAAGCATACTATAAGTGACTGGAAAGCTTTTTATCTAATTATTTCTTAATTCTAATAGATTACATTGAGTAATCTCAATGATTATTCACTGAGTTTATGACTATGAGTCATAAACTTCTGCTTTGCTTTGTTTCTTAGCATAGACTTCAATAATGAAGGTTTTAACAAGAAACCAAAACCTTTAAACAGAGAAAAGAAAACAAACAAAAAACCAAGAAAGCAGAAGGAGAGGCATTCTGGTGCAAGTGCAAGTAAGCCACAAGTACCTGCCACACAACCTACAGCTTACCACCAGTCCAAGCTGAGGCAACACCTTCCATACAGAAGAGCATAAGTAGCAGTTTCAGAAAAACAACCCAAAACTGATCAGTGAAAACAAAAAATAATTTTCCTTCGCATCTACCACAAAGCATCGGTTTCAAAGTGTTACTTCTTAAAATGTTGATTCTTACCTAAAAGATGCAGAAGCTCTTGTCAGTGCTGGAATACACAACAGTTCTAAGACAAGGGTATCTTGCATCTGAAGACATATATTGGTATACGTAAGTCAACTCGTCAAATGCTTCCCCTCTCAGCTGCCATTATTATTTCCTGCTTTTTTCAGAATATTTTAAGTGGGTCTTCTGAGATCACAAGGTTTGGATCGTTTCAGATGGAGTACTGTCCCTCACATTGTCTTTTGGCCAAAATACTATCTGCCTGTGACAGTGTAAGGTAAGGGAACACCTATAGTTCACTCACTTTAAGTCAACAGTGTGATGTAAAAGTAGAAAAAAAAAAAAAACCTCACAACACAAACCTGTAGAGACAGCTAAATAATGGATAAGAAGGCCACTTAGTCAACAGTGTTTTGAGGCACGTTCAGGTTTTTTGCATGCTACCAAGCACTATAATCAATATTCACACATATCTAGTTGCATAATATTTGCTCCAAGTCTACTGTTCCAAATTACTCCAGTTTAACTAAAATGAATCCTAATGTGAGCAAAGTTAAAAATATTTAGCATGGACATAGCGTGCAAGATGCCACGCATTCGTATTATAATTTATTCCTCCACACACTGAACAATTGGATCAAAATACAGCATACCTTCCTATCTACACTTGTAATTATGAGGACTGGATCACTTATAAAATCTTAAGTTAAAAGGAAGAGGAGCAATAATTAGGTACTCTAGAAAAATTCATAAACTATATTTACCCTTGTTTTTCTTGATATATGGTTTAATGTGCAGTGAAAAACAACCAACACAGCAGAGATGAGCAACTCATGCTCCAGAACAGAATATATCAAAAAGCGTATGCAAGGAAGACACAATATATTATTTCCCTGAAACCACAAGAATTTTTTTAAAAGAAACTGCCTCATCTGTGCTAAAACAATTTCAGATAAAACTTTTTAGCAGAAAGTCACTGACTGAAAGACATAATTTAAGTTGCATCCTGAAACAGGAGAAAAATATCAGTAACAACATACTATATCAGACAAAGAAAAGTATCCACTGGCTGCACTGTGAAGCTGAAAAAGCCCATAAAAATGTGAATGTCTCAGGAAAAAGAACAAATAAACCACAACTTAATGTCAAATCAAATTTTGTCAGTCATATTAGCAGCACATTTCTCCAGCTATCACAATGCGCAAAGCTGAGGGCCATGAAGGCCTTTGAAGTGGAATAAACACATAGCAAAAGGTGTTGAAACACAAGAGAAAGCACACTCTAGACAGACATTTTCCATCAATAATCCCCCAAAATGCAAGGCATGGAGAAGCACACATTAAAACACAAAACAATGAATAAGAGGGTAAGGACAGGCGATTCTGAAGAGACCAACAGCAACATCCCAATCTATAGATTCTTCCTTAGAAAGTGATTTGAGAAGTTCGGTTTAAAAACACAAGTTGTCACCAAAACCCCATATGTTAACATATTGCACAAGCAACAAACTCTGTGCAGCAGTTTAAGAACAAATTAAAATTAATATATTGTGCCTTTAAAGCCAGAGGAGGTATTCAACCATGAACTCTGGTGTAAGCCACAGCAATTCACACACCCAGTATTCAGCCCAACAATGCGTCTGATTAAAGCATACTCTTCAGAAAATCATCCAGAATCAAAGAAAGGTTTTGGAGTGTTAACTCTCTGACATTCTAACTAGCAACAACTTAAATATTGTTAGAGATTCAGTGATAAAAACACCTCCTGATGCTTGAAAGACAGCACCTACAATTTGAAAGGGATCTCTGCAGCCCTCATGGTCATCACAATAAAGAGAAGGTACAGTGAGAGGAGAGCTAGAATCTTTTAACCCATGTTCAGGGGAAACATAATTAAGAGGCCAATCATGGTCTCTTATTCATTTGTCTGACTGTATCAGACAATCCTAATCAAACCTCCTAAAATCCAACTGTTCCAGAAACTAAAATGGAAAAAAAGAATTATTTTCCTGCTGTGTCTTCAAAGGAAGAAAATGCATTTTTCCAAAAAAACATTTCCCCAAATCTTGTGTGTCAACTGCAGATTTACTCTATCATACCAATCCATTACCACAAAAATGTAACATTCCTATATAAAAACAAAAAATGTATCATTAGTGGTTTTCAACCGATTTCATGTCCAGAAACATCTGCAGAGCAGATTTCACTTAACCAGACCAAGATCTTTTCTAACCACAAAGCCAAGCAACAGATTATTTTCAAAATAGCACAGGTCAGATGTACCACTTTTCCACATGGATAAAGCAGTAAGTGCACTTGACCAAAGACTGCCAAACTAGACCATATGCTGTCCCGTGACCCAAATTACTATTTCAGTTCTAAGATCAAATACTCTATGAAAGATAACATTTAAATAAGGGTTGATAACTTGGATCTGTAGAATAGCTTTACTAAGAAGAACTTGTAAACAAAATCCTGTTAAATCCATGGCCAAATTTTATATAAAAGTTTGCTAATTACTGATGTTATTTTGTTACAACTTGTCTCAAACTTTAAAATACTCATTCCTCTTTGGACCTGAAATTAGGTCAAAGGGCTGAATTCAACATCACAACCTGTTGCCCTGGAAATTATTGCAACGTTTAGACAAAGAAGTTTATTATGAGATCTAATAGGATTGCTTGAGAGAAAATGTTTTCATTCTCTTCCTGAAAGCAACACAAGACAGACAGAAAGACTGGAAGCTCTTTGAGTAAGATCTCTTCCAAAATTTTAATACAGAACCAAGCATATTTCCAATAACAGTGTATGTGCTCTTTTTTTCAGGGTTTTGTTCTAATAATTGGCATTTCCTCCCAGCATCCCATACAGTTCTCATCAGCATGGAGTTCTCTTAAGAAAAATAAGCCACAGAATTCAAGTCCACTTAACACTTGCATTAATTTAGGAAATTTAGTTTTTAGTTAACCTATCCTGGTCTTCTTTACATAAACTTCAGCAGTTCCTCTTCAAAAATAGCTAAAACAGAAGTGCAAGTTATATTACTACCAAAATCTTAACATTGCGTGTATCGTAACTCCTTTATCCACACCGGTAGCTGTCCAGAAAGACAGTTTATTTGTCCTCCACTGTGAGCTGGAAAGCACACCCAGTTTGCTCTCTGCTTTCCTGCCGACATCAGCAGCAACCTGGCAGCCTTGATTTCATTTCCACTTCGAACTCAGTAAACCAAAATTCTGATCATTACCAAATCTCACAAACTTTTGTCTCTCTTGCTTTTTATTTAATAAAGGTTTTAGCTCTTCCAAGTGATACATGCATATTTAGCAGAAGAACTATTTTTCAGCACTATATTAAAGTTCTTGTTTGTATCATCTGCTAGTAAATGTTCATCTCACGTAGGAAAAAGGGTATATCTTATTACCTTATTATTTAAATATTTGCAAAGTGTGTTGCTCAGCCAAAGAGACACAAATATCTAACTGTCTTTGGTAAGAGGCTAAAGAAAGTTTATTCTGGAGCCACGAAGCATGCACTGATGAAGTGGGATTCTGTAACAACATATTTGCACAGTTTTAGTTAACACTATCATACACCACCTGGCCTCCAATTCCTATTTGGACAAAGAAGTACAGACCATTCACCAGCAGGCAATATTGCTGTTCTTTTCTCCCGCCAAAACTATCTCCTATCCTCGGGGTCTTTACATCTTTTACTAATCACATGTGCCTTTAACAAATGATGAAAAGCTGCATTTTTACCTTCATTGGACAAACATGGTCTCTTCTGAGCATTTGGAGAGGACGAACTTATTCCACACTGCACGCAAGATGCATGCAGAAGAGCATATAGTTCTGGAAGAACGCAACTTTTAGGTAGCCTCTTCCTCCTTCTACATAATACCATCTGGTGCAAGACTTGCAAAGAGCATTCGGAGAAAAATTTTGAAATACTCAACAGAAAGAGATTATGTTCCTCAAACCTTCTGGAGTCTGGCATAGAATTACATTTACCCAAAGTGATCTTTCTCCAGTGATACTCAGTCTTTTACTCAAGCTGTGAGGATGCAGACACAAGAAAACTATTTCAGAGTGTTTCTGTGTCTGTTCTCTCTAATCACTACAGCTTTCACTGGTTTTCAGCATTTTTGTTATATGCTGGGCCACAAAGAAAGAATGTCTAGCTTTTTCTGGATGAGACTTCCAGTTCAAGTATTTCTAAGGAACTTTTAAAAATATTACCTTGTACTTCGACTCTTAGGAAGCAAGACTTAAAGGATCTCCAGATTTTTCTGCAATGTGAACTGTAGACATTCAGGTGCCTTATCTTTCTCCGGGGAAGCTCTTGTCCTTGAACTCAAACTGTTCTTTAAGGCACAATCAGCCAAGTTCTGTAATCTGTACAGAAGAGCAGGAAGTTCAACTTTCATCAACAAAAAAAAATACCTAGGAACATTGCTCTGAATATCCTGGTATCAGATAGACCATGCGGACAAGCTTCAAAGGATCTAATTTTACCTCAGTAAATCCAGAGGAATTCCCAATATCATCCAGAAACTCACAAACATACCAAGTTATCGCAGTGAGGTAACCTACTTGGGAAACTAAAAACACTCAGTTGCTGACAGGACTAAAGACACGCTTCCTTGCTAGGTAACTCTCCACAAATGAATCACACTAGGGATGCCTGCGGAGAAGCGGAGAAAAGGTCCATCACAGTTCGTTCTTCCTACTCTTCCACCCTCTCCTCTACAACACATTCCATACTCTGCTTTGAAGTTCCCAAAATACAACACGTTAGAATAAAGCATTAAAGAATCAAAGTTAACTATTATTTCTATCAACGGAAACAAACTTTCACTTTCATTCAGAAACTCCTGAAGTTGAAGAGAGTTGTTCCACAGGTTGCCGCGTAGGCTGCACAGAGCCTGTGAGGAATTTTCTGCAATCGGATACTACCATTTAAATGTCAACTTTGAGTGCACAACTAAACAAGAATCACACCTAAAATACTGTTATTAAACCACCAGTTGACATGTTCCCTTATAACTTCCTAACCAACACACATGTAGAGTCAGGAAAGAACAAAACAGACTATCCAAAACTGAGAAGAGGTGGCTGACAAGGCGGTAGAGGGATCCTTCTGTTGAAATTTTCCAAGTAATCTGTCTTTCGTAATGCTGTTGTACAGAAAAGCTCACCAGAAAACATTAGCATCTGACAAGTACCCCACTGAAACACGACCAGATGAAACAAAAAAAAAAATCACATTGATCAAAACCCCCTAACCACTTAAAGTAGAAAACTGTTAGCAAAGCAAGAAACAAAAGACCACAAAGAAGGAATACAGCTATGTTGCAAGACAATGAAAATCTAGCTAGCCTAAAACAGAAAATATGCACCAGTCATTTCAAGGAGCAAAGTTTACTGAAAATGTAAGCAGGAATTAGTCACAATTTAGGGAGGTACTGTAAAGATGTTTCCTAAGCAATTACTTTCTCTGATGTGACCCTGACAGTAAAAACACACAAGGTAGAAGTTTATTTTAAGAAACATGGATAGCTACTTTACAGCAAAAACTTTTCAAAGTTTTTGCTTTGCTTTTTAGCTAATACAGGGAAAATTCTGTCTACTAGTGCTACCATGTCCTCCTGTGACAACTTTCCTTAGAAGAGAGACTATTTATTTCCTTCATTAAAATAGTTCTTCAAAGGAAAGCCCTAGCATATCCCACTCCAAACTTAAACTGTAAGAATAAAGTTGTAACAGGTGCTTGCCCCAATAAGCTGCCATCTGTTACCATTAGACTGAAGCCAATGTACCACCGATGGTACGCAACGGCACAACTGGAAATATGTCCAACTTGCTATAAAGGTGCTTGAATACACCTGGAGGCCTCACCGAGCCTCAGGTACTCCCACCTCAGATCTTCACTCACAGAGATCTCAGGATTCCCCCAGCCATACCTGCAGTTCTTAACACACCCCTTTTCAGCCCTTTTCTTCCACTCGTCAAAGGTTAACCGGCATTTCTAGACCCTCTATTCCGCTGTTTCTCACACACAACCCCATACCCCCTCTTTTTCTTTTGCTCCAAGGCTGCTCCAACCCAGGTCCCTTGAAGCCAGTTTGCCTTATGAGTTTATGACCGTAGAACCACACAGATCAATCCCCCCAAATTTATCTTAAGTAATCATCACACTAATCCTCATTAATTTCACCAGAGTAAGGTAAGATTGTTATTTCAAGACCACAGATCTCAAAATAATTTGTCTTGTCACATTAGAGCACTTCAAAGTGAAGCACACCTCATTAACACCATCTTTTTGAAGTTTCATAGAAAAGAATTTTTCTTTTGTTAATCACTGTTTTGGCAAAATTCAAGAATTGGACCAAAATGGTTTATTCACAGAACACTAGAAGACTGGGATCATATCAGACCAAATCAGAATTAACCTGCAAAGCAGCATTTGTGAAACGAATGCCTCCTACTCCCCCCACACACCTTAGTAGTTTCTTCGCGGAAACTATCGGTATGAACATCTAAGCCCCTCCTGCCATAAAATTATCTTGAGGTACACAAATAGCAGAAGAGAAGAAACCCACACAAAGCCAGCGGGATAACAAAACACAACTACTACTATCTAGATTGTTCTCAGTGACTTTGGAACCCATCTTTAACAAATTCTACTTAACTTTCAAAGTATTTTTTGATCCAACCAGGCAGAACCTCCGATTATGCAGATATCAATAAAGAGCACCTTTGGATCTGCAGTTCCCATGTAAGCTTCCAGCATTGCTTTCAGCCACAATACACACAAAATCTAAACAGAACCCGGAATACGGTATTGCCTGGAGAGCCCAAGATTGCCTGCAGCATGTTACTAATAAATTGTTGATATCCAAAGGCCAATGAAGTTTAAGAAACACTAATCCAGACACATCGCCAAGCTCTAGGAAGACCAGTGCAATTGTAACATAGATTTTGTCAAGCCTAGAAGAGCCAGTTGTCCTCTGAGCCAGCCCCAGCACAGTGTTTTGTGATGAGGTTACCCATGCTGCTGGAAATGCCATCTTTCATGTATGATACAAAACCCCTTCTATAGCTACTAACAATACCCTGGCATTGTTTGCAACATGTAGGGTGTTGCTCTAGCTAACATCCAGTTTCAGTAATAATATTCTATCTACCTACAGTAACCACAAGACGACATTCTTCATTTTCAGCCCCAAGTGGTTTTACGGCACAGCAGCAAGCTTTTTAAGAACTGGCATACCTCACTGCAAGTTCTGCCTTTCACTGCATGCTGATCTGTCTGCACAGATCAGGCATTTCTCTAAAACTGCAGAAACACCTTGAGATTACTGGGGAATAAAGGAGCTCTTTTCATACGGCATAATTAGTCATATCAGCAGTGATAGCTATTTTGAGCAGCACCCATTAATCACTATCATTAGCAGGATTTCTGGTGTACCAGCATTCATTGTACCAAGAACAAGTCTTTTCCTATTACAGTATTACTATATAAACAAAAGCAGCACCGCAGTTTCTCTTGACACAACCTGTTTGGAGTAATGAGAGGCAAATGGCAGCACTTAAAAACTACCATCAATTTAGGGTATAAAGGAAAGCTTACTTACACCTGACAGGACAGCAAAAATACAGTTGTTTTGCTGCAAAGAAAAACTGGCCAACATTCGCGTGCTGAGGAAGAAAAGGTGTTGAAAAGTAATAAATAGCAGGAAGAAGTGGGGAAGAAAGCTCTCAGGTTGGAGACAGTGGGGAAAAAAAGAAACAAACCAGACAAATAAGATTCAAGCAGAAAAAAATTCAAGTGATCGAATACAAGTGGATGCCTAAGAAGCCGATGAGACCTAGACTTCTCTTTTAAACATTCGATTGAAGGATCATTCACCTGATAATCAAATTGCAGAGTCTCAGAAAAGACTTCCAACTAGAAAAAAATATTCCCTGTATGCATTATTTCTAGTTTCCTGACACCCCGCATAACTCCTGATTCAGAGTGAGAAACACCAACAGAAGGAGTTACACCCTACACTGACCTAGGAAGCAGCACCACAAGACGCATGGGAAGCTGTGGCTCCATGCTGCCTCCAGCCCAGGTCCTCACACCCCAAAGGTTCCATGAAGCATCAGAAACATGTATGTTGACCTGAAACTCACCTTCTCCACAACCATAGATTAAATACTTACAGAGTCCTTCCTTCTAGGGGGGAAAAGTACAGAACAGAAAATAAAGAAACATGAAACCTTGTGCAAGTCTTGAACTTAGAAAGAGAGCAATTCTCTTCAGAAGGGTCCAGCTTACTTTCTGTAGAAGCGTTGCCTAGTAGAAGACTCCAGAGAAGTGCAAAATCATGTTAAATCCCATAATACACAAACAGCACCTGTACGCATACCAAAATCGGCCAACGCTCCTGATCCCACAAGCTGCATACCAAACCCTTCATATGGCTGGGAGCTACACCACACATACCTCAGAGAGGTGAGGGAAGGGGAGTGTACCTACCACAGGAGCTTCAGCTACCCATCATCCACAGAAAACAACAACAGTTCCTCAAGAGTACCCTTGCCCCTTTGCAAGATAACACCGGACTGAGAAAAAGAAGCATCAAGAAGCAACAGTGTTAAGATCCACAGCGACCTTTTCCCCAGTCTCTAGATTTGAAAGTATCGAACAGCCACAACAGTGGTTACAAGATGCAGTGCCATTTTGGGAACGAAGCCTCAACCTTTTGCCAGCTGCATGTGCCTCCAGAGCCACAAGCTGACCGACTCTGTAAAGCCAAGCAGTTTACTGCGGCTACACATGACTGACTTACACCACTCTTCAAGGCACTCAGACATCTGTTCCTCTATAAAACCAACAACGATAACACTAACGGTAGATTTATGTCTGTAACAAAGTTTATAATCTCACGTAAAACAAACAAACAACATCCTTCAACTTCTTTTGAATTTCTAAGCCAATATCCACCTGACAAATATATACCTGCACCATTTCCTCTCCATTCAAACGACAAAACCCCTCAAGCAGAAAGAAGCAAAGGTATATTGGCAAAGTTTTAAGCTACAGCCCAAAATGAGTTATCCTCTTCCACTCGCAGTTACCATATGCATACAGCGTACTAAACATAAGGCTACGTAACAACAAGCAGCACTTTCAGTGAGCATCAGGTGAAAAATCTGTACAAGCACACCCCACTGCAGCGGCCGCCAAGAGGCGGACGCTGCTGCCCGCAGGCCTTCGGGCCGGGGGGCGCCAAGAAAACCCACCGCGGCCACCGCCACGAGATCTGCTTTCGGGAGGCCGACGTTACAGCCCTCCTGAGGGACAGGTCGCACCGGCACCGCCCGGGAGGCCCGCACGGCCACCGGGACCGCCTCTCCACCGGCAGCCGGTGGCGCCCGGCCGGGCCGGGGCAGCCCAGCGCCGCGCCGCCCAGAGGCGAGGCCCCCGCGGCGGGGTCTCGCTGCCGGGCTGGCGCCCCGGGCGGCCGCGGGTCACTATTTAGCAGGAAGGTGCGCAGGAATTCCCGCAGGCGCAGTCCCAGCCGCGCTCCCCGGATTGCCCGCACACGGGTCACGGCGGCGGGAAGGGCGGGGGGGGGGGGGGGGGGGGCGGCCGCAGACTCGCCACCGCCCCGGGATGCGCGCCCGCGCCGTGCCGAGGCTGCCCCTGCCACCACAGGGCTGGGCCGGCCCAGCCTCGCCAAGAGAGCGCGGCGACAACCCTCGGGCCGCGCCCCGGGGCACCGCCGCCGCCCTCCCCCCGGCCGCGGTTCCTCGCAGTCGCCGCCGCCGGCCGCTCCCCCCAGCCTCAGCCCCTGCCGGCGCCCCCCGCCGCGGCCCAGGGGGCTCCCCCGAGCGGTCGCAGGGCGCTGGCTGCCCTCCTCCGCGCCCCGTCCCCCTCGGCGCCCGGGAAGGGAGGAGCGGCGGTAACGCCGTCCATGCCAGCCCGGTGCCTCGCACCGCCAGGGCCCCGCCGGCCGGGCTGCGGGGCTGCCGCCGGCCGCCCGTGGGCAGCGGCCGGGGAGAGCCCTCGCCGCGGGGCCGAGGGAAGGCCGGTCGGCGGGAGCAGGGGCTCGGCAGGGGCGCTCACTCACCTGCCCGCGACAGCCCTCGCCGCGCTGCCAGCCCGCTCTGTGTACTCCGGAAACGGCGGCTCCTCCGCCGGGCGCCGGGGAGGGGCCGGGCGAGGGGGCGGGCGGAGCCTCGAGTGACAGCGGGAAGGGGAAGGCGGGAGAGGGCGGGCGGACGCCGGCTGAGGGGTGAGCGCAGGGCAGGGGGCGGCGGGCACCAAGCAGGGGGGAGACGAGGAGGAGGAGGGGGCGGCGGGCAGCGGCGGCACCGGGCGTCCCCTTGGACGGGGGTGCCGCCGGGGACACGGCGAGGTGAGGTGAAGCGGGGAAGGGGGCGGTGGGGTTGTCCCAGCGAGGGGTGTGACAGGTACCTGCCGCGGCGGGCCCCGGCTGCGAGGGCTGCAGGGGAACGAGGGAGCGGGACGGCCGGGCGGAAGGGAAGGGCGGAAGGGGAAAAAAATAATCAGTGAATATTTTGTATGTGCTTAAAATAATGAGGTTTCTCATTGTGTTGTTCTGTGGTCAGGTGCGGTGTCCTTCCTCAGCAGAGCGATTCGTGATGGAGACGGCCAGTGGCACCCGTAAAGTACTGTATTCCTCTTCAGTTCAAAATCACTACCTAGAGAAACAGCAGAATTCAACAATGCTGTTACATGGATTTATTTGGGAATTAGGTAAAATGTTCAAAAATTATCTCAGATTGATCCCTTGGACATAATTGTCAGGGAATTGTTCAGACACAGGCCTGATCTTTGATGGCTTTGCTGTGTGAGTTTACAACTGCTTTGTTATTTTTTTCTCAGGCTTAATAGAGATTTTATACAGAAAATTTTGCTGTGCAATACAATTTCTGTCGAAGTAGTCTTCTGTTAATCCCATGTTTCTTAGTAGAAAGTGATTATTTTTTATTTCCAAGGCTTATTTAGAATCTTACATTGTAAATGGAACAAGCATTTAATAATGTACAGAAATGTCTGGTAGAAGTTAGAAAATAAGTTAACATGTAATAGTAGGAGAGTAGTTTAAAATCGTTGGAATATATGTATGCAAAAATTTTGTGTACAGGGCTAAGCATCTGATCATCTGGCTCTAATTCCCCACCCCCAAAAAACCCAAACCTACACACCTGGATATGATAGTATTGAAGTGAAAATAACAGTAATTTCCACTAGTTTCAGTGCTGCTAATCAGAAAACTCTGTGGGAAAAAGTTAAATTGTGAATTTATTGGATACCTTCTATCTACAACCTAGAAGTAGTCCTCAAGTAGTGTCTGTGGGAAGCTGCCTAGGAGCAATCTGTGGCTTTGTTTCCTTCTCTGTAACAGATGGTTGCTGGCAGACTGGGCTTCTCGTCAGTGTGTTCCCTCCAAACTTTTTCTGATCCTTGCATGTCTGCTAAGCATGTCTCTTCCTAGTAAATTTAGTCTTCAAATTAAGGAGTACCTGAGAAATACTTGGAAAGCACACAAGGGAACAGAAGGCTGTCATAGTGTTGGCTCCTTCTAAAGAGAAGGGTGTTGGAGTATTCTTTATACTGGAAGAGTGCAATACAGGGGCTGGAGAAGGTACTTTTTTTTTACTGCTTTTAACTATATGGGAGATGAAACATTGATTTTTTTAAAAAAAAGATAAAAAGGACTCTGATGAGATTTCAATAAGTTTTTGGAAGGGAGCACAGGTATGAAGTGGAAAAACTGACTGTAGAGGAAGTTAGAAGGAGCTGATGAGGAAGGAAAACACTGGGATGGATTTTCCTTCCTCCCAGGCCAAATACTGAGGCTACACCTTAAAAGTAATCCAAAAAAACCCACAAAATGCCTCCTAGTTGGTTTTCTGTGTCATTTGGGGGTTTTTAAGGAATGAAGAGAGAGATTAGCACACACAAACAGACATGTATTTTTAGGGTTATGTATATTTCCTATGCTTGGGAAGCAGGGTGGCCACTCCAGAGCTTTTCAGCTGCAAGCAGCTCTCCAGGGGCTCAAGTGTTGCTCTTGCGCTGAGGTCGTGTCACACAGCAGTGCTGTTGTAGAAAGAAGTGAACCATCAGCAGTTACTAAGGCAAACATTATCACTCACACTCGAGTCTTGTTGCATGTCCAGTCCAGGCCTGTCCAAACAGAAATCTAGAATCCCTGGTGAGCTATTGACATTTCCCACCTGCAAACTGTGCTGCTCTCCAGAAACTCTTCGGCTCTCCAAGCCGCATACCTCGCAGTTCTTGGTCATCTGAGAAGTGTGATTCGGTGCTTACAGGATCACAACAACCTCCTGCCCTGAAGAATGGCTGGGGAATGATACGGCACTAACTGATGGCCACCCACCAGATCTTTTCCTAATAGTGCTATGTGTTTTATCAACACGTAGTTTTACCAAGAGATCCCAAAACTACGTAAGCCACGCTGACTACAGCACACTGTATTCACAGGCAGAAATTTGTTCTACAGACCCAGTCATATGGTTCAATACAATGCACAAACACGTTCTTTCACACTATCAGGAGGTGTCCAAATCTACTCCGTGTTTTATTATCCTAGTGATTTAATTGTATTCAGTGGATCTGTGCAGAATTTGGTTCTGTCAACAAGTAACAGTGGAGTTACACAGAATAAGCGTATTTTTTATTTTGACTTCTCAGATTTATTTACATATTATAGTAATTTTTTTACAGTGCTGTATGTCAACTTTTAACACATAACTGTCTCTAAAGATCAGACATTTCATTTGGAAGTTATTACAGATGAAGTTTATAGATTAAAAGCATAAAGGCACAGAAGACTGGTAAGAATCCTAGCCTTAAAGCCAATATGTCTTAACCAGATGGTAGGAATTTAAGACAGACTGAGAAATAAATAGGAAGTTCACACTTCTTAATATGAACAGAGTATGAAAACATTCAATTCAGCAGAAGTGCATAATAACCAATGCAGAATAAAGAGGAAACTCTTAAGGACGAGAAAATATGTAGTGTAGACATCTATTGTGACATTGTACATTAAAATTATTTTCCTGAACGCATACAATGCTATATTTATACTGAATATTCTATTTTTTTGTTTTGTGAATTCTAAATACTTTGAAGGATGGTAGAACGTTTAACTATTTAGTTAATCATAGATGTATTGGATGAGTTTTCCTATCGATGTTACATATATGTGAAAAGTGCTTTCCAAGACCTCCATTGAATAGGAAGGGAAGGAAACCAGTGCACTGTTTAAACAAAATATGTAACAACGTTGTTTAGAAAGAGAGGAAACCAGCTTTGAAATGTATTGTGATTGCAACCTGATGTCGTGGGCTGTAGGAGGAAGAAATAATTAGCTCGGAAAAAAGCAGCACTGGCACAATAGCCATGTGCAAATGTTAATGCGGATATGCGTATCAGCAAGGTGCGGGATAAGATTAGGAGGATGAATGTTAGTGTAAAATCCCTCAAGAGTGCGTTGTCTTGTTAAAGGAAAAGGCTAATTTACAAGAGGTTGTCGTTTCTGTTAATCAGATAGAGATATGTTTAGCGAAAGGAAACGTGGGGAACACCAGGGTGATTCTGGAAGACAGACTTGATCGCTAATGTCCTATTGTATCAGCAGTGATTTTCCCTTTGTTGTTACTAATTACTCTGAATGCTGTAATATGTAGTATGTTGAAGTACAGGAAGAACAGCAGTAGTTTTGCATTAATATTTGGGCTGTATATTTGCAGTTGGAGGGTGAGAACTAATAAAAATGCAGGTTTAGATCTAGATATGTTATACAGTTTGTACAGTATGTCGCAGTCCTCATGGCTCGTAGCCTGACTCGCTCTTGCTGTCTGAATGTTTGACAATGCAGGCATACACGTAGGCAAATAAGACTTCTAAAAATACATTTCACAAATCATCCATTCCAGCTGTCAGGGTGAGAACAGTACTTTTGTCCTGCAGCCCCGGACAACCAAAATCCTAATTCAGACAAGTGAAATTAAGTTATTTGCTGCCTGACAGGAAAGCTGCTGACCTGTGCTTTACACCCCTCAGTACATTGACCGACCATTGTGTCCGACCTGAGGCTTAAAATGAGAGTTGGCCTCTTGCCCAGCTTCTTTGTAAACACTACCAAATGGCAAAAGAAATGCGTGGTTAGAGCCCCCAGCCTGCTGTTTGGAAAAATTCTTGCCCATTACCTCCACAGGGCAAGTCCCACTTTGGAAAGAGTGAACATGACTGACTATATATGGCCACCTAAAAATAAAAATAGGGACAATCACCTTTTCTTGTCAGACAAATCAAAGATCTAGGTCACCTTAAAAAATCCTAGGCTGCAAGCCAATGATACTGGCTGTAGGGAAAAAAATATATATGTATATATATAAATGTCTTAATCCTACATGAATCTGTCCAGTTTTGGTCAAAGTGAATGGAGGCCATTGACTTCAGTTGACGTTGGATGTGTCCCATGACCTTCTAGTTTATATATTTAGACTCCCCATACTAATCTTCTCTTCTACAGGTCTGATGTCATCACCATTATTATAAGCAGAACTTGCCACTTGATTGACGGCAAATAACCTTTCCAAAAAGTAGCCAACGAGTAAGAATGCTTTGTAAGAGTGACATATGATCATGACTGCCTACAGTCCATTTTTGTTTACAGACAGTGGAAGAATTTCAGATATTTCTAAGTCAGTGTTCCTAGTCCAGAGATGAAGGAGAAGATGTGTTTGGTTTTAAATTGCTGTTCTGCTTAAAAAACTGTCCTCCGGTTGTGCTGAAATGGAGGACTCGACTCCAAAATAAATTATTTGCCTTTTGGGACCAGCTAGATGGGCACAGGAATGGAGTACTCCCAACTGCATGCACAACATGGTCCTTGGCATTTCATATGTTTGCTTTAGCAAGTCAACTACTTAAACACATGTATAAATTTTTTTTTTTTTTTAATGTCTGGTGATTCAGATGTCTGGGATCTCATTTTGCTTTTTTCTTGAAAACTTTCACAAAAAGGAATCAGCTTGCAAAACCACAAAAATGTACTTCTCAGCCAGCTGTGGTAAAATAGTTTGCGTGGCCATCTGAATACTGGAGAAGTTTTTCTATTTTAAAAAATTATTCTGATGAGTAGAAAATGGTTATGAATTCATTATTAGCCATTAGCATTTGGCTTAGGACTGTTCGAAGTATGCAGCAAATATGGAGGTGTTGAGACAATATTTGTGAGACACAAAGAACTGTTGTTGACATTTTGTAATACTAAATCTTAGAAATTGTTACAAAACAGATATGCTGTAAATGTGTGAATGAAAACTAGACTTTTTTTTTATCTTAGAAATTAATATGGCATTTAAGTATATTCCATTGTAAGGCTGTGACTCAAAGTAAAATGTAATTCTATGTAATTGACTCAACTTATTAATAGGGTATTTAGGGCTTCTAATATAATAGAGTCTAAACAATATTTAAGAAGTGAAACAAAATGTAGAATTCATTCCAGGACATTTATAAACAGGTATAGGAAAATAGTATCCCTTCTACTAAATGTCTAAAATTAGAGGCTACCTGCCAAATAGTGTTTTGTTTGTTTGACCTTGTACAACTGATTGCAGTAAGGTGTTATGTGTGTTTCAGATAATAGAATTTTACTTTCTTAGTAAGTGTCTTACATTGGACATATAATTCTTATTTTAGTAGTCTATACGAAACATTACCATACAAATGGTGAATTTCAATTTATTTATTTTAACTTATTTTTATATAAATACACAGAAAAATATATGT
This sequence comes from Bucorvus abyssinicus, assembly GCA_009769605.1. NCBI lineage: Eukaryota > Metazoa > Chordata > Aves > Bucerotiformes > Bucorvidae > Bucorvus > Bucorvus abyssinicus. The sequence continues at coordinate 12,136,670 of CM020040.1, forward strand.
GCTTATAAATATATATAGATAAACATTTAAAGTGGTCTAGAAAGAAGCCTAAATGGTAGTTTTAAAGAATTTCCATGTGGTAGTTCCTGCAACACAGGATTGTTGCAGGAGGACTGAACAGGGAACCAAATGCTATTGCATTGCATTAGTTTCTGTTAGGGCACTGTGACAAAGGCAACTTAATTTCAGCTGCCTTAGTGGAACTGTTATTACCTTTTGCCTATACAGATTGTTTTGTATTGTGGAAAACCGCCAAATAAGGGGTAGTTTTGTAAAGGAGAATATGGAATTATGGAAGTAGGTTGAACAGAAGGATAACAAAGAAACATGCAAGCCAATACCTGATGGCTGAAATTTTGCTAAATTACTTGATAGCATACAGAAAAGTGTAGTAGATAAAGCTATGATCTGATGCAGGCATGTCACATGAACGAACTAGTCTTTACTCTAGAGTTTCTTCATTAATTACAGAAATACTCAAAGGCCCCGACTGGGATTGGAAATTAAGTAATCCACTTACAGGAAGGCATTTCTCAGGAGCAACAAAATAAGAGACTGACAAAGCTTCCTTCATAAATGATTCTTACTAAACCCCTCAATACAGAGCCCCTTTTGGGTGTCCTATCCAAACCAGTCCAGGTCTCCTGGTGACATCATGAAATGTGAGATGACTATGAGCTAGACTTTGGCCACGATGAAGCTTTGGCCACCTGTCTGTCCTGTGCTTGAGAAGATATTCAGGATGTTGACAGAGAAGAGTGGGATTTATCTACTAAAGCTTGGCAACCCAGTCTTGTCTGTTTTCCAAGGGACCAGTGCAGCTAGCAATGCTGGATTGGCTGAGTACCATTTTCCTCCAGCTCCAACAGGAAAGCCAATGTAGCTGACCTCTGTGGCTGATTTCAGGTTCTTTATTTGTTTGGTCAGCTTCTAGTGCATTCATACTTTCTCTGTAATTGCTGCCAAGAGTGTATTGGTTTGCTCGTATTGTGGTCCACCACCTGGGCCTGGTTCACCTTGATAAATCTGACATCAGGTTTGAGCATCTCACTCTCCCCATCACTAAACTAAACCTGGCGATACAGTGCCCAGTGATTTTTTGTTTGTTTGCTTGCTCTTTAAACTTCCTCAGCCAAAATGGTGGAGAACTGGCTGTGTTATTAGGTGCAAGTATCCTGCACTGCTCAACACATGCCAAGGATGCAGGAGCAGGTCTCACAGTGTTTCTGGTTCACTCTACTGTTGTCTTTTTCACTGCCCAGAAATTCCACAGCTGGATATTCATTTCCTTGAAGTGTAAGGGCTACCAGAAGTTATTTCTCTGGCGTCCACAATAATGTTAGATCCTCCACCATCTTCCAGATGCACTAGGGCATCTAAGGCAGATAGATGCCCTTTATGTCTGAGTGGGCTGGTTAAAGCAGCTCTCTGCATCCCCTGTCTCAATTTCTACATCCTCCTTTCAAGATGCACATGCATGTCATTTGGCTCCAAAGGTCTAGATTCATCTGTCATTAATATAAATTGTGTGTAGCTCTGTTTAAATTGATAGTTGTGGTTCCCAGCTCTTTGCAGTATTGTAAAAGGAGCCGTAAAAAGCTACCACGTCTGTATCACACTATCAGATCATAGTTCTCACTGGTGTGAGAGGCAGGAAGCAAAACATCAGTCCCACAAGAACTGCACATATGCATATGCAAATCTTGTGTGTGTTGTCATATCTGTCAGCGTGAGGGACCATGAGACAACAGCCCTGTGGTAGCAACTGACAGCTGAGGTTTGAGGGGAAGAAAGATTTTCAGCATTGTGTGTGCACTGTTAAATCATTCAAAGAAGCAGATAAACAGTACCTACAGGTGCATTTTTTTCACACTGATGAACCAAGATACTATAACCCAAATATATATACTTCAGATCCTTTTAGGCACACAACATCAAGCCAACCGTTACTAAAAGATAAGGGAGTAGTAAAGAAATCTGTAGGCCATACCAATTCTATACATCAGTTGTTTTCTTTTGTTGGATTTCGCATATGTTAGTTTTCTTTTGGAATTCCAAGAGTTAGAATGAGGAAATTATACGATACAGGCTTTTCAAAGTTAAGCTTTGATAGTGGTATCTCAAGGATCTCCATAATTCCAAGAGTTGGAAGATGAGTAGGCAATAAATAATAGGATACAGAGTACACTCTTTTTCCTTTTTAGTGGGAGAATATTTCAGGCATGGTGTTGTAGTTGACAGATGTTTGGTTTAGCATAAAAGCAAAAGGAGAAGAAAGGAGATTGAAATGCATAGTCATCTAGGAAATAAAAAAACTAATTAGTAAGGGAACCTATTGTGAATTTACCACAATGAAGTAGCTTATGCTTAGCTTCCTCTTAGTGAGCTAAATACATGCCACCTCAATGGAAATAAAGGTAACAGAGAATGATAAGCCCATCATTTTTGATATTTCAATAATGCTAGCAGTAATCAGTTTCTATCCAGCTCAAAGACAACCTTGAAACATGCCAAGAACACATATGTACATGCACAAGTACACACACATATTTGTCTTAACTTTAATTTTTACCACAGATATTGCAAGAAATAAATGAATTACCTCTTTTTACAAAGATTGATATGACAAAAAAAACACAGAGTAGATTTGTCTAATTTAACTTTGGTTTTCATCATACTGAGGGCTACAAATAGAAGAAGATGGTAAATAAACTGCAGTAGCATCAGGGCTTATAAATAGCATTCTGAGTTGGGGACACAATGCAGATCTAAATATTTTCTCTTCTGTACAAATTTGGAGACAATTCTATCCTGTCACAGAAACTGTATCAGATAATAATCATGAAAGTAGTGAAAAAACTTCTATTATTGTGCTCTTAAATTAAAATGTACAACATACACATCTATCCTCCAAAATCTACTCAATATTGTTTCTAGAAAACAAATAATGTGAAGAGTTGTTGAGGTAATGTGATTTGCTGTTTCCTGGAATAACTGCCCACAAACATGTGAGCTTGACCCCTGTGCCAACCAAGTAACTCCTCACTATGTACGCAGGGTGATCCCAAAGATGAGTTCAGAAAGTAGGATCTGCAGATTAGACACATTTCTTCCTGCCAGGAGTTGTGTTTTTCTCTGCATATGGATTAAATAACATACTGACAGTCTTCAGAGTTGCTAATTTTGGCCTTCTGATTGCAAGTTCCATGAACTTCATGTTTTGCTTCGTCTCACAGTTCTAGGAATGGTGGTTTCCTGAGAAAATCAAGCTCATAATACTTTAGGACACTCTCTCGTGGTTTCGTGCATGTAGAACTGGCAAACCAGCACAGTACATAATAAGAATGAAGTTCAATCTGTAGTGGTTTTATACCCTATGTTTTTAAGAGTGTGTAATCATGTTTCTGAAAATATATAAACAGAAATGTTTGTAAAGCTGATTTCTCCAGCTGTACAATGGTATACATGTAATTTGGGAATTTCCAGCCATAACTATAGTAGCAGTAGCAAAAGATACTTAAAACCTGTTAGCTTCAGTCATGTTTTTACTTAGTGCTTTTAAAAATTAGGGTGCTGATGTTGCAGTGAGATGCATTTACACATATATCTCATTGAAGGCCTAGGACCTGCAGTTAAGATGATTCCATTCTGTGTCTAATTGCATTCCCATTTTGCATAAAATAAATGTGGGCATTTGTTTCAAGGTCAGCAATTATGAATTAAGAATAATATTTGTACATATCCTCAAAATCCAATTCAATATGAATTTGAAAAAACTCAAAAATGCAAAGATCTAAAGAGTTTTCCCCCTGCAAAGCTGAATATAGCATGAAGGATGAGGTTCAAATCTATAAGAGTCTGTAATTATTTGCACTGTAGTCATTTGTGTCCTCTGTATGACCATATCCTTTTAAATTCAAGGAGTCTGACAATACACACCAGCAAAAAAATGCAGGCAGGTATTTCAAACAATCTTTGTAGAAAACAGCATTAACACTTAGATCTTTCTAAAAAGATTCAGTCTACAGAAGTGGGATTTGAAAGAGAGATACTGGCAAAAGAATTGGGCTCATCTGATACGCACAGGAAAAAAGTCAACCTGAAGGGCAGACATCATCTAAACCAAAGTTCTACATTACCAGAGAACTTCCTTGAACTGAAATGAGCTGCAAGAGAGGCTGATTTCTTAAAATATTAATAGTAAATCTTGATGAGACTTTCTCATTATGCTTCCACTGATGCAAATTCATTAAATTGCAATGATAATAAATCTTGAGAGATTAAGTTTATAAATGAATATCAAAGGCTTGTTTCTGATTTTTTTTAAGACCCCGAGACTTGTTTGGTGTGTAGCTGAACAATCATTTCTTTTCACTGACAGCCTGGTTTATGTTACTAGACTATGTGCTGCTGTACACCAAATGGCATTGTCCAATTGGGTTTTATTTTTAGGCTGCTTTGTAGCAGATGCAGACTGGCACATCACTGCTTACCCCAGTGGTGTGTGTGTTACATTCCCAGCAGAAGCCCCACTGAGAGGGGAGGAAGGAAACTAGTCACAGAAATGATAGCAGTGCAAAGCACCAGCCTCAAAACTCTGCTTTAGTGGGTCAGCTGCCAAGAATTACATATGAATGGTACTTTAAAGCTGTCTTTGCTTCCCATTAGGGACTTGACTTGCAACTGAAAAATCAGACATAGGGAATTTGCTCAAACTTTGAATTAATATCCACATGACCAAAACAGTTAGTCGCCTCCTACTTGATACTACAAATTCCTGTTCCTCAGACATGCATGTTATTCACTGCAGCAATGGTGAACGTTTAAAGTACTAAGCATAATTTAAAGAATATATTCTGAGAGCTTGGATCTGCTGCTTTTAAGATGAGTGGCAGTCTTCGTGTTAAACTTAACAGGAGTAGATCAGACCCTGTGAATGCAAAAAATGTGTTTTTCTAGAAACCAAAGTAACTTAAGTGTCTGTATTAAACCAGTTCCATCGTGAAAAGTGCTTTTAATCTAGAAATATGTAGCATTTTCTCTCAATAGTATGTTTTAAGACCTTTCCTATCTATTGGATAGTATATGTGCAAAATAAGTACAATATGTAATATTTATATAATTATTATTACATATTATTATAATAATTAATATTTAAGTGTTGTTAATATAATGTATCATAAATATGACAATTACCTAGAAAAGTAATAGTTATGGGAACTGACATAATTCCACTAACATAAAAAAGAATTTCCCATTGTTTTCAGTGGAACTGTATTTTACCTAACTGATTGGTTCACCTTATGAAAATGAGAGAAAACGGTGGCTGGATCGCAGACCTGCAAACCACGTTTGTGCAATAATTTCCTCTGTGAACTTGGTGAGTGCTTTTACTGTGAATATAGTCCAAAAGTATGTATAATTTAACAACTTCACTAACCCTCTACATGAAAAAAACCTGCTTGCTTTCTTCTTAGCTTAGTATTTTTCCTGCCAGTTTGTCTTTTGATCACACAAAAAAAGCAGAAAATGCTTTCTGCAACCCAGTTGGCTTCCCAGAATACAGGAAAAGAACACATGTGCTCAGAGCTGCTTTTGTGTATCCACTGGAACCTGGATGATCGCAGCCCGTGCTCAAGCAGTCTTTCTGATAGAGCAGAAATCTCCGCTGCTTTTGAAAGGGGCAGTCCCACCATGCCCTCAGCTTCAGCCTTCAGTGCTGCTTGCGCTGTATGTGCAGTAACGTTCTTGATGCTCTGTGCTAAGACAGTTGATGAGGCTTGAATAACAATCTGCTGCTGTGTATTATCTTTTTTTTGCCAGAGGACTTTCGGAAAAGATTTTTTCATGAACGCTAGGTTGGAGCCCAAGTAAGCAGTCTGATGCTCCATGGTGTCATCTGCAGCCTGAAAACAACTATTGCATGGGGCCTGATTTTATTGCCATTGAAGTCACTGGTGTCTCAGCGTTTTCAGTGGTGTTCCTGTATTACTGTTTATGACACAATTGCCAATTGACCATGAAATTTTAGCCTCAAGTCTCACATATATATCTGCAGTGATTTTGTACTATTCAAGTAAGTGTTCTTGACCACCATTAAAAGCTTTGATTTCTATAGCAGTGGACATTACTGAAAATTGGTAGTTCTTTGCTCATTATTCAAAAGAATACCCTTGCTTTCTGTAGCATTTCATACAGCATAACAGTAAATAATAAATTAATTTCCTGCCTTGGTAAAATCCATTGTGTATAGAGGAATTGCACCCAGAATGAATGTATTCCTATGCTGCCAAAACAGGTTTAAATCTGGTAGCCAGTAATAGTTTCATATAACAAAAAGTAGCAGTCTTTGTTAGAACCAAGACATTTTAGAGACACTGTGACTGGGTCGCTTTAGCAAAGCAATAGTTAACTGAAGAGCAATATTTTTCTGTGCTAATAGAAGTGATACAGTGTCACAATTTGTAAATTCAAGAAAGGTATCTTCTAAAAATAACTCTTAAAACAACCATACACCTCTCTCAAGTGTAGGATTCTGCTGTTGGGTTTGGCTTCTATGATCACATAAACAGCAGTGCCTGTGCTCCTCTCAAAAGAAATACATAGTTCAACAACACATGCATCTTCACGGAGACAAGAGACCTAAACGTGACAAAAAGGAAATTGCTCTCATTTTACAGAGTTAGATTAAAGCTTTAGGCATAGAGCTTTTTAAATGACAAATGTTCAATGAAATAATATTATGTCTTTGTACTCCAGAGCGCTATTAATCTGAGGTTTCAGGACTTTAAGAAATGTTAATTAACTAGTTAGCATTACAGTCATTTTGTGGGCTGATAACTGAAGCAAGGAAACATTAGGTTCTTCAGGAAGGATGGGATTGGGGTTCTCCTCCAAGCGTATGCCCTATCAGGTATTTACAGAGATGTTAACTGCTTATGCAGTAGTGATCTCCATGGATCTTCCATCAAGCTAGCCCAAAAGGAGCAGGAAAAACTTTGGGAGAGACCGTGAACATCAGTGGTACCCAGAGCAGGATGTTAGTGCAGCCTGAAGTTTTGTAGTGAACACTTGGGCACCTGAATATGGTAGCTAAGAAGCCAGGCAGTGTTCTTAAGGATGTGAGCAGCTGCATATTCAAGAAAAGAACAGAGTTGGCTGTTCTGCAGGAAGGTGAAGTTTTGCATCACTTTTTTTTTTTTTTTTTCCCCCGCCCAGGAAGTTGTCTGCTGTAACTAGGGTAATTAGGAAGCCACTGTTAGGTTTCTTGAAATGCATCTCTGCACAGGCTTGCTGAAATGTTTGTGATTTCAGCATAATTAAATAGGATCACTGCAGAATACGACTCACATTAGAAATTTCTAGAAACAGGAATAGTCCAGCTAATATACATTTAGCCTAATGTCTTCTCTACAACAGAAGCCATCAGCAGATGATTTGGAGGAAGGTGTAGAAGACCCATAGGCAATGAATAATCTGCTGCACATCTTAGATCTCAACTTAATCTTAAAACTGTTTTGTATGTTAAAACCTGAAGCATGGCATTTTCATATACTTCCAACAAGTTTTTACTCAATTGCTACTTTTGAGAATTACCGGTAACAACTTAACCACTGAATCTCTTTTTGAATCTTGTGAAATTGTTAGTCTCAATGATTTCCCGTAACAATAAGTTTTGTAATATAATTAGATGCTTATTTTATTATTGTTTTTTGCATTTCAGAACAAATTTCCTCTTGTTTTCCGATTACAGGACAGCAAGAACTGAAGTTCAAATCTATCTTTTCTGTAACATTCTGTAATTTTATGCGTTTTTTTAATCACAAGCCTTTCAGACCTGATAAAGAGTAAAACCCAAACATCTTTCAGTTTGCCTTTTTCCTGGGCCAGGTCATTCTTCTCATCCTTCTGTTAATTTCATCTAGCTCTGCAGTGTCCTTTACTGAGATACTTGCAGCCCCTATCATATTACACTTTCTTCCAGATGAAGATATCAATACTGATTTCTCTAATATTCTTCAACTTATTCATTACCACTTTTCTTATGCATGCCAAGATTTTGTTTACTTGTTTTGACCACAGCTAAACAGGACCTCAGTCTGTTTTCTAAGCTGATACTTTTTTTTTTAGAATGCTGTGAATCATATAAATTATTCCTTCCCTTCCATAGCACAATACTTCGTACTTATCAAAATCGAGTTTTGCTTGCTTTGGACAAATCCCTAGTATTTTAAGGGTGTCATCTTTCAAAAATGTTATTAAGAGAACCCCCATTGAAACAACTCAATTTCCCACTACCTTCAATGAGTAAAGAGATGAGCCACCGCGGATGGCATTCAAAAGCACTGCCCCTATATATAATCATTAAAACAAGTGATGATCATAATTGGTTTTCAGCACGTTGAGAGGAGTTTATCACGAGGTAGTAACCATTTCGCAGTGCCCTGGTAAGGCCAGGGCCAGACCACAGGACAGGTGCCGAATGCTCGGTGCAGTATTGCCATCTGTTGGTAACTGCCTAGCAAAGCTGCGGCAGAGCTGCTACAAACCCTTGGAAGAACTGCCACACGGACTGGCTGCAAATTATCACTGTTTTCTGCTTCCGAGAGGCTGCGTTTCCTTGGCAGGGCATTTGCCCTGTACTGCTGCATTGCTGGGGAACTGGCTGGACAGGACGGGGGGCTCTTGCTCCCAGCTCTGGCCCACGTTTTTCAGACCCTCTTCCACATCAGAAACTATTACCCAGGGCAAATTCTGCAAAGACCAGGCAGGTCTGTAGCAGGAATCCCCTGCACCCCTCCAAGAGGGAGAGAGAAGGGAGTGGAATTTGCAAAATTTTTTAAAACCTGTAAAACCTGTGACAGATGAAAAGCATATTAAAAGACAGTTCTACTTCCTAGCCAAGAAGTGCTTGTGCATCATAAATCAAATCAATGGCAATACATTTTAGTACAAAAGATATGGCATGACACCTGGAATTAGGAGTGTGGAGTTCCAGTGACTCACTACGAAAGTCTCAGAGAATCACTTAGAAGGTCACTTTTTCAGCACTGCCAAACTGAGATGCTCTACAGCAAGTCTGACTGCCAATCCAATGGTGGATTCAAGATTTGATACCTCTGCACAAGATCTGTCAACATCCATGTTTCCTAAACATGCATGTTCCAAAATTTTATCTAATGAACCAAAAGTCCAAATGAGGACTATATGAACCATACAATCACTTCAACCAAACAATCACTACATACAGAAATGAATTCCAATAGAAAAGCAATAAAACATAGAAAGAATTAGCAGTGGGAGCCTTAAGCAAAGTAATCATCACCTGTGATTGCTGTCCTCACCATCAAGAAATACTTAAAAAGTATTCTGAAAAGAAAAGCCAGGAACAACAATGACAGGGCCCAAAAAACATGGATATAATGGAGACGCTGATCTTACAATACACTGACATTTTTCACGCACACGCACTACCTTATGGCCCAAAGGAAATGAGTAGCTGACGTTCTCTGTTCTGTATAAGACCCGTATTACTTCTCGCCCTGCAAGATTCCTCCACTATTGCAGATGCCAGGTACTCTTTCTTTTCACCTCAAATTGTTTAACTGATTTACCTAGCAAAGTTAAATTCAGAGCATTTTCTTCCTGTCTATCCTTAACATGAAGTTTGCTCTCTCTGTGCCAGATCTGAAGCAGAGTTTGTATCTGACCATCATACTCTGAGTAAAAAGATTGACTCTCCTTGCAAGCCATCCCTTTCTCAAAAATATAGGACACTGAAATTTATTAGAAATACTTAAAAATTTAGATATAGACAATCAGCTCAAATATTTCAGAATTAGTACATTGACAGAGTCAGTCCTGACCTCAGATTACTATGTGCTTTTTTTTCCTGAAGAGTGCTCCAGTCTCATAAAAAGTACATTTCTTGGCTGATCAGAGTGACCCCTATTCACCCAATTCACGGAACTGAGTGTGTGTTTGGGACTCACACTGCTAAAACCAAAAGCTGATGGCTGTGAAGCACTCTGCAAATCTGGTTCCTTTTTTGTATTTGAAACCTGGGTCTGGATTTGGAAGTCTGGTCCCATTTCTTATTATCAGTCTTCAGAAGAACCCATTCTACTGCCTTCTCTGTGGCCACTCAACTATTTTGTTTCCTTAGTGGAAAACAAAAGCAGGATTCAAGACTGTAGTTTTCTTTGCTTTCATGTAATAAAATAAGTTAGTACAATGGAAGCGGAATTATATATGAAATTTTTTATCATGCCAGAAAATTTCAATTAGGGGAAATTAGCCACTTGGTTCTTCCTGATAAATTAATCATAGAGATAATCCATTAAACGTGCCACTTAACCTTTCTGGCATAAGTGCCTGAGGCAGTAGTATTTAGTCTCTCCACATTCATTTGAAAATATTAATTTCTGTGCAGCTGTCTTCCAAATTGGAATTTTCACTTGTCTTTTTTATAAGTAGGTCATTGTGCAGCTGTTGTTAATAGCGGCTGGCATTTGTAAAATGGTAAATCCACCATTGTACCCTATCAGTCAGAAAATTGATCTCCATCAATTACAGAATACCCTTTATTAAAATGCCCTTTCTCAGCTCCAAAGGGTGTCATCCCTCGCTATGATAGCCTTTGGCCTTTTTGGAATGGGAATGTGTTTCATCTGGTTATTTTGCAAGAGCTGAAGCACCGCCTTGTTCACACGATCTGTCTTCTATTAGTTTAAGGTTTTGCCTTGACTCTACATTATTGCTTTCATCGACATTAGAGGTGCCTTAAAATTAATCTTGAGGGAAACTAGTATGACAGCTATCAGCTGTCAGGGAAACAGCTGTCTCACCTGCTGCACCTCCCAAATTCTTCTTCCACCCTCTACAATGAAATCAATTGGCCTTTTCAGTGTAGACAAGGCCTTATTGTCCCTGTAGTGGTCAGCTGTTGCAGAGCTTATGGAGAGACAAGCACCTCCTGGAACAGCTACAAACCTTATCCTGTGGTCTTTAAAGATTAGAATTAGGACCTTGGCCTGGATATCTTTCGCCTATGTCATAAAATTTGCACAGTCTGCTGCAGAAGTAGTTTGAACTCTAGAACTCTTGGAGGCGTGTATATCCCGTATCCTAGGGAAAGAAGAGAGGAAGTAAGAAAGTGCTGGCACCAAAGGAGAAGGTCTAAGAAAATAGAAATGGCTGATAATTTATAAACTTTAAGGTTAATGAGACAACATCTCAAATCTTAGAATAAATTGTTACAAAAGAAAGTAAATGCAATTTACATTATGTGAGCAGCAAGCACATTAATTATGGAAACAAAATCAACGTTTTGGAAAGTGGAAATGGTAGCAAGGCAGTGATGTTACAGTCAGTTTGTTCATACTGTGAACTAGAATTAATACATTATAGATTACCTTATTGATTACCTGAGCCTATACATTCTTGCACAGATACAATTAAGTACAAGAAGAATGGTTGTAGATTTGGGCTGCAAAACCAACAAAATCCTGCTGACTTTGTCTTTGAGTCAGATGAACTGAAAGGTTTAAGATCTGGAGGATTTGGAGTGCAAGGGCTGTGATAAAAAAAGACAGGGAAGAGGAAACAAAATTGAAGAGAGTGGTGTTGAAACTTGGACTGAGGTGCATAAGGACATGGGATTCAGATCTCATGTGAAAAGGAAGAGAACAATTACAAAATTGATGATTGCTAAGTCATTGGAGCAGTAAGAATCTACAGAGCGATACTGTGGTTCAGTAGTTTGGAAAGGAATTGGAGAAGTGAGGTGGCCAGAGAAGAGAGCTGTAGTAATGAATGAGGATTTAAGAGAGGAATTGTCGAAAGACGTTTCAGGTCATGTAACAAGAGGCAGTGAAATCCTGAATATGAAGAGAGTAACACCTCAGATACTGCCAAAGTTTTACAGTGAAAGGCAGGACTGGGGAATTGCCAATTTTGAAACAATAAAAGCAGAAGAGTAGAAGCAAAATTGAGACATCATCACCATTTAAGAAAACAACTGGATAGCTAGAAGGACCTGCAAGAGAAGGGAATGTAAATTGTATACATGGCAGACCTTTGTCCTGAGGCTTATCAGTAGAAAGAGGTGAAGGTGCTCTGAGAACAATGACTACTGCTGACAGCAGGAGAGAAACTCAGGAAAAATGTATGTAAGGGATCCCTGAATTTGGTAGGGATGTGGTGAGATCACTTTAATGAAATCCCATTTGCCTTGATTTGAGAAAAATCAGACAGATTAGTTGGGACCATTTCATGGCTGACTATCAAGTCATCTTGGGTTACAGGGTAGAACAGGAGAGTAGGATTATTGAGCGTTTCATCTTAAAGGCCTTGAAAAGGAAGGAAAATGTGTAAAGTTTACATGGCAGTGTGCATAATGATCTAAGTGACTTCTCAATGACTTACTGGACACTTGTGTGCTTCTTTGTGGAATCAACTTCATGATCCAATTGTTAATTTTCATGTCATTTTCCTTCCTTACATGAAGGTATGCAGGGAACCACACACATGGATGGATGGTCAGGTAGATTCAAGCAGCATAAGAGAAGCAGCTTTGCCTCAGAGAAATTGCCCAAACCTATGACAGTCAGGGATGAGAGTGGCCTCCAAAAATGTAAAAAAAAATGAAAACATCCCAAGTTATTAAGATGTATTTTGCTGAAGAAAAAGGCTTTGACCTATTAAACAGTTAAGTCTAAAAAAGCAGACCTTAGAAACAAGCAAGTGTGAGGTAAGGAAGGATCCTTTTTAGACAGTCTGTTATCACTATACTAGAGGTACACATTTGCTAATATAATTAAGTATCAATTAAGAATTTATTTGTTCTGCAGCAAGAAAAATATGCTGATTCTGCCACTGAAGACTTGGGCTGTGATTTTAGTGATCTCAGTCAAGTTCATGCTCTGTGACTCTGATTTAGGCCCAGATCCATCAAGGGGCTTAGGTACTTAAAATATGACTTCACTGGGATTTATTCACCAAAGCTGCAGAGCGCGGTCTCTGGAATTTGATGTACTCCTTTACATGCCCGTGGTTAAACAACATTGTGCTTTATGCCCCGAACAGCTTTTTTCTTCCCCCGAAGAAGGGCGCAGCTGCTTGCCTGCCTGCCCTGGCCTCCTTCAGAGCCAGCGAGCCACCACCCGGGAGCGGGCCCGGCAGGCAGGCCGCCAGTCCCCAAGGCGGCAGCTCAGGCGTGTAAGCTCCTTATGTAATGGCTGGGGGAAGCCAAGGTTCTCAGAGCGCAAACCAGAGCAGCTGACGTGTCGTGCAGGGGCCATATGAAGCAGCGGGTAGATGATGCTGGCAAAGATGGTGGGCACCCCTTGGGGGGGGGGGGCGGGTACAGGTCTGGCACAGGTTTCAGGGTGGCACTGATGCCTGGCTGGGGTTCAGAGCTGCATCCCTGCCTGAAGGCCTGATGCTGGGACCACAGAGCGAACGATGCTTCCCTCACCAGGCTCCCCCTGCCCTTCGCACCCCTCAGCTGGGCTGCGCCATGCAGGACCAGGCCGCGGGGCCGACCCAGGATAAAAATAACCACGAGAAGAGACATTATTTTTAACCTGGTCAACTCCCTATGCACCTACGCGATCAGTGGCCCTGACACAGGTGCGGCAGCTGTCCATGGGCGGGTGCGCAAGCAGGGCGGCCGGCAGGGCAAGGTCCGCCGAACCGCTGCGCCAGTCCCCGCCGGTCCCCGGAGCCTGCCACCTCGCACAGGTGCCCCGTGACAGGGTACCCGCTCTTCCTTCAACACAGGTTTACAACCGAGGTGCGCTTGCACAGCCCCGAGGGCCACGACCCCTCCGCGGCGACCGCTACTGTTGCCCGCTCCGCGCAGCGCCCGGCCGCTGCGAACGCTGCTGACGCCAACGCGGGTAGGCAACCCCGGCGACCGCCGCCGCCGCCGCCGCCGCCGCCGCCTCACAGGAATCCGCAACCGGGATGACCGCTCCTCCCCCGGCTGGCACGGCAGAGGGAATCCCACTGCCCGCCGGGGCGGCCCGCAAAGAGGAGGGGGGCCGGGGCCGGGGCGGGGCCGGCAGCAGGAGGCCCAGCTCGTCTCTATAAAAGCGGAGGCGGTAGCTCTGCTCGCCGCGTTCGTAGCTGTGTGGTGGTTGTGTCCGCCTCAGCCCTCTCTAGCTGCCAACATGGCGCTCTCCGGCGACCCACATTTCAAGAAGCTGGTGGAGTGGCACAAGGCGAACTCCCCTAAGCTCGTCCTGCGGCAGCTGTTCGAGGCCGACAAGGATCGCTTCCAGAAATTCAGGTGAGGCTGTCCCTGCTCGCTCTCCCCCGCGCTGAGCGGGGCAGCAGCCGCCTCTGCCCTCCCCAGCGACCGCCGGGCCCTCAGGCTACCGGTACGCCGGGCACTTCCGCTTGCGAGGCCCGGGGCTGTGTAGGGCTGGCTCCCTCCTTCCCTCCCTCCCTGCGGTGGGCGCTGCCGGAGAACCGAGGCCTTGCCGCAGGCCGGCAGGATGCGCCCTCCCGGCCGAGCCCAGGCCGGGGCCACGTTTTCCGCGTGCGCGCGCGGAGCCCCGCGTCGTCCCCCTCCGCTCCCTCCTGGCTGCGCAGCCCCGGGAAGGGAGCGGGGCTCCGCGGCGGGGTGGGGCGGTGCAGGCTGTGCGTGTACACACCATACCGCGTACACGCGCGGCTGCTCTGCTCGCTGCCGCTCCCGCCGGCGTGGAGGGGGGTGGGGGCGGCTGGGGGAGCGCGGCTGTTGGAGCCGCGCCGGCCGCTCGGAGGCCGATAGCAGGCTGGGTACGTGTGCCCGGGGCCTGCAGCGCCCGGCCGGGAGCGCGGCGTGGGCAGTGCCGGGCGGAGGGGACGCTCCGCAGGAGCCCCCGAGGAGGGCGGCTGTGCGCGCTTGTCCTTGACTCATCCTTGCAGCAGGGTACGTGCCGGGAAGCACAGCGCCGGGCTGCGGCTCGCACAGCGGCATTGTGGGTCCTTCGTGTCTCAGTCTCCTGCACTGGTGTGCTTAGTCATGATAAGCTCCGCGATAAAATCACGAGGAGCGATCCATCCCTGTGACTGTCGGCGGTCCGGCGGTGCCTATCCCAGCCCGGAGATGGGGAAGGGGGGACGTTTAGCAGGTTTAGCCCTCCCTTGCCTTATCCTACCCACGTTACAGAAAACACATTGCAACATATTTTTGCTAGAGGAGGAAGAAGTGGAAGCAGAGTGATAACGTTCAGTGGGTTCATCCTGCAAAGGGAGACTAACGTTTTCTACACACTGGAGACTGCTGAGAAGTCATGTGTGTGGTTACACATTGTTGGGCTATACCAGCAATCTGAAAAGTCTAATACTACGTAGATGCACCTCTGACTTGAGTTTTAAAATGAGCCTGGGTAATATAGATACGGTGAGCTTCTGTTCTGAGGTGTTGAGATAAGGCTTGTTGCGTGTATCAAGCTTCTCATGAGATAAAATGACTTTTCTTTCCTTTTGATTTCATACTTCTTGAATTGTAATCAAACATCACATATGAAGTCCTGCATACCAGTACACAAGAGTTAAAATGTCATTTGCATTGAAGGAAAAGATATGCTAAATTTTTTGAGTATTCATCTGGCTATTCTAACAGGCTTTTTTTTTACTGTTAAATAACTTCATTAATATTATCTTACACAAATCTACTAGCTCTTCTGTAATAGAGCTAGTTTTGTTTGCATGTTTTCCTTATCTCCAGTATACCCCAAGAGACTGAATTTGGTAACATCCTTGGAACAAAAGAAAGCTGGAGCAAACGAGCTAACTCAAAAGGAATAATCAAGAGGTTTCTTATATGATTCCTCCCTGCATAGCTTAAGTACTCCTGTTGTGGTTAGCACTGCATCTTACTCTCATTGCCTGTCACTAATATTATCCAAGCTACTTTAACCATAAAATATACTCTCTCAATCTCAAATAATCTGTATTGTTCTTGTGAATGTGTAATATACTTAAACTTCTTTTGAGTGTTACACAGTCATTGTGTACAGCTAACAAAGGAGAAGATAGTTGACAACTGTTGTTTCATGTCTAACGTGTTTTCTCCAGGCTGAAAATAGTCAGTTGTTTCAAATAGCTGTCCAACTTAATGTGCTTTAGTGCTACCCATAAGGATAGGAAACAGTTGAAGTGTTTCATTGTTTACTTAATCTGTCTTAATCTTTTTTTCATTATTTCAGTCCTGTTTCCTGATAAACACATTCTAGACTCCCAGGAGAACCTTTTCATAGTAAAATACAATTGCAGAACTGACAGCCTGGGTTAGTTTGACAGATCTGCTTGTATGCTTCTCACTGATTGACACTTTGAATGAGATCAGGTAGTTAATGCCTGTTGAAAGCCTCTAAGCAGTCTGAAGGTTTGGCCACAAAGTCCTCTGTAGTTTGCATTTCTCTCCTCATGTGAAATTAATCTTTATGAATACATTTCAGTTAGTTCTGCTGGGTATTATCATAAAATCATTGACTATCTCTCTTTAGAAGGAAAAGAGGAACTTGTATCCATGTAAAAATGCTTCCTGATGCTGGTTCTGGGAAAAATTTCAGACTTGTGTGAATAATTTTTAATCTGAGTATTTTATTTCTGAGCACATTATTTGATCTTGTTATAAGAACCTTACACTCGCTGCTTGTGTCCTACAGAATATAGATAGAAGACCCTTTCCTCATTTTGTCCTTTTTCTTCAGAATTTGTATATCCAGTTTTCCTAATTGGGAGTGTAGTCAAACCTGTAGGGTACGCCTTTGGCTTTGCCACCCAAATGTTAGTTCTGGTAGGAGCAGCGAGTCTTAATGTGGGTGGTTCACTAGTAAAACTCTACTAGTTTTGAAGGGGTTAGAACTGATATGATGCAGCCATCGTGAAACTCAGCAGATAATAGATACTTGGATGCTGATTAAGGTACTCTTGATGCAGATAGCTAGTGCAAGATATAAAGCACTAGTATGACGCTCCTGCTAGCTGGCTTGTCCATTATGAAGGATCTGAAAGAGCCTCCAGTCTAAATGGAAAACATACTGCCCGGGAATCTGTGTATTAATACAGTTAGGGGTTGTATGCAGGTTCCTTAGCTTGTGTTTAGAAGGGAGATAAAAATTATTCGGAGATGCTGCAGGTGACCTTCTGATTAAGGGCTGCATCACTTAAATGTGGATGTGGCTTACGTGACAAGGCTCTTGTTCCACCTGGGTGGCGCTACCATTAGCTGCTGCATTGCAGAATGGGTTCTGTGGTGGAATGCAACTGAGCTGCAGGGATTTGGGCTGTTTAAATAAAGGGCAGACCTTTCCATGTCAGAGTTTAAGATGAGATCACATTGCATGCTGTGTTTCACCTTGAGTTGGAGGAAGTTAGATCTGGTATCCATTGCTTGCATTTTTGCATGAGGTGTCTTGGGATCCCAGCTTTCTGCAGTTTGTTCAAATGAGTAGTGGCTTGAATCCAGCCAGAATTTCATGGACTACTTTGTCTTTTAGGTCTAGTGAGATTGTTTTACTTATATGAATGAAAAAAAATCAACAGTTAAGTGTAGAAGTAAAACAAATACTGTAAGGATTTCGTGTTCATGGAGTAGAACGCTTGGAAAGACTTCTCTTTCTATATGAAACTGTAGATGAGAATTTTTAGAGTTCTTCTCTAAACTGAAGTATTAGTATATTAATAGCCTTGCTGTAACACTAGTAAAATGTGTTCAAATCTAAGACCTGTCTGTAAGTAATTGCAACAAATCTCAAATAGGAAGACTTACAGGATTTGTTCTTATTTTTCTTCTGTACTATATCAATAACTAGCGAATTTGGCAGTGAGAGGTAACAGTCCTTTCCTTCGCTAGCCATATTCCAGGTATCCTTGCACTGAATGGTGAGGGTTTCAGGATTCTTGTTTGCAGCCCTCTGAAGAGAAGAGTGATTAATAGTATTGATACTTTCTTTCCTTACTTATCTCTTGTTCTGGCCTATAAAAGAAACTCTTCTAAGATTGTGCTTGAAGACACCTTGCTTTCCTTATGTAGTGTCTCTTGTATTTTAACACCAGAAAAAGTACATGGTACTGTGTGTTTTCTCAAGTTAATGAAGTCACCCAAATGTCGAGGCCTTGCTGATGATCATTGTTGTTGCAAGTTCAGCTGCATTCTTCCTTTGCAGAATCTTGCCTGCTCTGTTGTATTGTATCTGTTTGGAATAGCAATTATGCCTTGGTTTGTCCCTGTGAAGTCTCTGGCATATATGGTCAATAAAACAACAGTGCATATTTCTGTGCTCAAGTATTGGCAAAGAAAAAACAGGGGAGATAATGAACAATGCAGAAACGTTGAGAACTCAGATGCACGCAATTTCCTGCGGCTTGTGTGCATGGTGTAAAAGTGAGAGTAAGATACAAAAGGTCTTCTGTGCTTTTGTAGAAGGCCAACTGAATTACTTACACACCTTTGATTTTTTCAGTTTAGAGTAAATGTGTATATTTGGCTGCAAATTATTGCAAAGAAGAAATGGGTAGAAAACATCTGTAAAGGACTAGAGGGACTGTGAAACTTCTCACACAGATACAGGCAATTGGACTACCATGTCTGTGTTTCAGAGGTAACCTGAAAGGTGCTTGTGTTTTGAAGTGTTTGGCTATAGCTTTCAGATCAGGATTAGTTAAATAATTTGGATATGTCCACTGAGTTAGAGTACAGTGAGACTACACCATGTACAAAGGGGGTTTAATTTTGCATAGTAGTTGAGAGAATGTTTCTGTACATTAAGCTGCGTAGATTTTTAAATCAAGCTCGTTCAAGTCTCCATATAAAAGAATGGCTATTTTTTCTTGAAAGGACCTGTGGGAAGACAGGGGGTTTTTAGCGGTAAAAAAATGTAGTAAGCTTTTTACCTATGATATATTTGGAAAAAACTAATTATAGCTAGACAATGCTAGTGGTTTAGTGAAAACAGAATGTGATTGTCCAACTGTGTGTTAAAGATGCTTCATTGTATTTGGACTTTCACAAGCAGAAAGTGGACACTATAACTTAGCCTGATGAAAACCATGGTCTTCAATTAAAACAACGCACTACTAAGTCATTTTATTAAACTTGTTGGGCAAATTGGTCCCTCAGGTCATCTGTAACTAACTTAGTATAATTAGGATTCCAATTATTTTATAATCTACAGAGGAGTTATCATTCTCTGCTTTAAACAGTTGCTGTTCAGGAGTGTGCAATTAAACATCCTGTTTGTCTTGACAGCTTGACTCTGAATAGTGATCATGGAGATATCTTACTGGATTATTCGAAGAACCTTGTTACAGAAGAAGTTATGAAAATGCTGATGGAACTGGTAACCTTAAATGTTGAATTAATAAACCAAATAGTTTTTTTAATTAACTCTTTACCTGCAACTGATTATTCTAGCATTGCTTATATACATTTAGCTCTGAATTTGAGACATCTGTTTACCAATCTTGGCACTGTTCAAAGTCTTGCATTGTCCTTTAGCCCCAAGGTACAAGGCCATTTTTCAATGTGCAGATCTGTTTCTTGTGCTCACTGAAAAGATTTTTGTCTGTGTAACAGACCAGCTGGTGTATGGTATGGTTATTTAGGTGTGCAGTAAAATAGAGACTCATGTAAAAGTCAAGAGAAGATTGTGTCTTCCATACTTGCAATTGAAGCAATACTTCATATGTCCTGTGGCCTTAGTTTTGAGATTCATTTGCAACTGGATGTATTTTAAGAAGTTTGTTGTTAACTTCAGTTTAGCATGATGTCCATATTTACAACCATTCCTTAGCTGTTCGTTCAGCCCAAGGCTTAGACCAGATAGCACACAGTTAAAAGGAAGAAGTAGCAAAAATACTTTTGCTATTCTTCAGTTTAAAAAAATTCTAAGCTGGTACAAAGAATCAGTAATCGCATAGCAGTTTGGCAAGATGAAATGAGTAGTTAAGACAGATTAATTGTCCTGGTCATTCAGTACTCTTACTGTGTAAACTCTTAAGGAAATAAACAGCCTGCATAAAAACTTGCTTTAAAATAAGGGAATCAGTTTTTAAGATAGAATCTACTGGGCCTCTTAATCTAATATTATAATTTTTGTTTCACTGTCTTACATGGTAAATGTTCACACTCTTTAATATAGTTGGACCTTTGTAGTGCATGATGACTTCCTACTATTTTTAAGAGGAATCTATTTTTACATTGCTCAGGCAAAGTCAAGGGGTGTGGAAGGTGCCAGAGAGCGCATGTTCAGTGGAGAGAAGATCAACTTCACTGAGGTAAGGCTATTTCTGTCCCTGGTTCTTTTCCCCTCAGTTATGCCTATGTATTATGGATGTTCATGCATCTGTGTAAGAGCAGTCTTGAAAAAAACTTTAACTGCTACTCTGAAATGCTGAGTGGTTGTAATGTTTGCTGCACTACTTACATGAGAAATTTTTACAGCTCTGACAAAGACAGAAGAAAAAATGTGTGAATAAAGCTATTCAATACACTCTTCAACATGCATTTAATTTTTTTTAGAGATTTCAGTGGGGTTTTTTCTTGTCTTCCCTCTTTTGTAGAGAGGAAGATGAGTTAGATCTTGCAAAGGGCATGGAGCAGAGTATTGCATTCCAGGTATCCCTTATGTGCTTTTGCTTAAAGTCACTGTTCATAAAGCTTAACAAACTGCCTACAAAGTTTTAGTGAGGACTGTGTAAGACTTTCTGCTTTGGGTTGTTGGTGCTATTTATATTTGGGTACGATTAACAGTAGAAACTATAAACAATCTTGGGAAATTAGCCAGCTCTTTGGGTAGGAGGATGAGTATCTTCTGGTTTTTGTACATCTGAAGGTTGTAATTTTGGTTAACTCTTCACTGAAACATACAGAAAACCAATGGTACCTTTTTTCTGGAATTAAAGATAGGATGAAAACTGGAAGCTCAACAGTATAGTGTGATTTGTTAGTCTGCCTTAAATATTAAAGGCTATCTAGTACTTTTGAGGTAAATTCACAGAAATCAGTAGTTCCTTTTATTTGGTTATTGAGTCATTTAGCTGTTGCACAAGCTATTTGCTTAAACTCAGCAGTTGGACATTGTATTGTTGGTGAATGCTATGTTTGTTAAAATGCACAGACATAAACAGAACTCTATTGGGGACATGATTCTTGTTCCTTCTGTATTAATGCCTTCAATTCAGACGTAACTCTAGCTAGTAAAAAAGTGGGAAAAGAGGAAGAGATGTCTTAAATCTACTTTGAAGGTTTGTTTTCTCAGACATTGCCTCTCACTAGCCTCATGTAACACATTTACAGGGTTAGCCCATCTCTCACCATATGTTATGGAGTTACTCTCCATTGTCTACATGAGAGCAAACGTAGCAGCTGAAGTCTTCTCAGAAGGATGCTGTTTTCACAGAAAGCACTTAAACACAGTATTAAACTGTAATGTGTTTGGCTTCTGCTGCTAGCTCCGTATTTTGCTTCCGTCTTGATATGGCAAATTTATGGAGCAATTACCTGCATGGTAATGTCTAGAAACATCTTTTTCATTATCAGACTTTCTTAGTCAGAAGTTAACTTGGAATTAGATTTGGTTTAATTTTCTATTTGTATAGAATATCAAATCAGGTTGGTTTGGCTCTGGAATATAAGCTGTGAAATTGTCTTGAGACCTTAAAAACAGGTTGCGCTGTCAAACAGCATGAGTGAATAAACTTAAAGCAGTAAGGCAGATGGGAGCTGCTTAATGGCAAGAACTGTCATGTCCACTACTCCTGTTCTGATTTAGAACATTTTTCAGCTGTTTGTCTTAGGTATTTAAGGCTTGTCTGTATTTGGTGCTGCAGGCATTTTGGCTGCATGGTGTGTGCTTATGTGGAGATTCTTTATAGTGCACCCAAGCATGTTATTGCCAGGTGTTTGTCCCAGATGAGTTAAAACTTGCAGCTTGATATGGCATGAAGACAGTGCATTACAAGGTAACTCATGTCTGGCTGCTCACTATGGCAACAGTCTTCATAGGCCACCCAATATTTAGAATATACTTCTGTTTAACAGCAGACATCAGGTCAAATACGACTGCTTTCTCCTGATCAAATCAAAACTTCCTTTAAGCCTGATAGTGAGCAGTATTTGCCAAATAATACCATTCCATGGCTGAGTCTTGCAAAAAAGGCCTCTGTTCACCCCAAATTTAAGTGGGTACTCTTTGATAATTAGCAACTGAAAGAGATTTCTTGTATTGCAAGTCAGGATCCACAAACTCACTTGTTTTTTTTAATTAGCATTTGGTATTTAAATCATAACTTGGCAGTTCATCTGTGTTTTCTTTGTCTCACAATACCTGTCATTGTACTGGGGAACAATGAGGTAGAGCAGACTAATTTTTTAATTTGTTCGTTAGTATTGACTAACTCCTTCATTCTAGATTAAAGCTGTTAAGCTTCTGAAGGAGTGAATCACAGGCCAGATTTCAGTGCTTTGACTTATGTATAACTGTGGAGAACTAATATAATATGGTGCATGCTAACAGATTTTGTTCTCATAAGACAACTACCACCTACATATCTGGTGTGCACGTATTCAGAGAGCGTTTAATTGTGGGCAACGGGTAAAATAATGTAGCTATTGTATTCCTTTTTTGTCAAATGTTCAAATACATACTTGTATCTTCCTACATGAAATGGACTACTCAAGATAGTTGAGAAAATGACAGAGAAAATAATTTAGCTGCTTGTTATAATGGATTTTCAGTATTATCATTAATAGGAAACAACTTTCCTTGTAGACCCAAAGTATGCTGGAATGAAGATCACTGAGTACTGAACATTGCCGAATTCTGAACCTCAATCATTAAATGCTTTTTCAGGGGATTTTGAGCTTTCTGTTCAAAGTAAACGAATGAGCTATTTGTTTACTTTGCATATTATATGCTTTTGTAAGCCCTCTGCACTGATGCTGTGAAGTGAGAGGGTGATTTAGCTGGTGATGAGTGTGTATACACATACATGCACAAACTACTGCTCTACTAATTCAATTAATGCAAAAGATTTTTAATTCTTGAAGATTGTACTGCCCTCTGGATGAGGCACCTGAGGCCCCTAGTTATGATTCAAAAATAGCATCACCTTTTTTCTCTTCTTGTTCTAGAACCGAGCTGTGCTTCATATTGCGCTGAGAAATCGTTCCAATGTGCCAATACTTGTAGATGGAAAGGATGTTGTTCCAGAAGTAAACAAAGTGTTGGACAAAATGAAGCACTTCTGCCAGGTATGAAGTACCACCATAGCTTTTTTTCGTATTTGTTCTACACCCAGTCTGGTTCTTAAGTGTGTTTTGTGAAGCATTGTTTGTAGGCTGGTTCAAGTGAATTGTTGTGCCCTTGTTTGAGGTTTATAAGTGTTCTGGCTCAAGCATGGTGTTGGACCTGGTTTTAGTATGACTCATTTTTCTTTCTATGTTCCCAGTTGTGTTTTTCTTTAATGGGCTCTCTTGATCTCGTTGTTTTAGCAGTAATCTTGCGTTTACTTCAGAAGTCTTGTAAATAATTAGCCATTCAAATATTGCCTTATTTCTTGCTAATTTTTCAGCTACTTTATTGAAGAGAAACTGCCTCTTAAAATTTTTGTAAAATCAGGAAAGAGGTAGAGGCTCCCAGCTCACTTGCAATTTGATGCTCTACTTACAAGATCTTCTGGGTTTAGGTCAGATTCCTTTGAGTCTATTCTGTTTTGCAACTTCAGCAGCATGAAAGTTTTTTTTTTTTTCTTCCCTAGTTAAACACAGCAGTTAACCATTATCTTCAAATATCATGAATTGTTTTTGATTCTGTACATCTTTAAAATGTAGGCATCTGTCAGATCTGTTGAGGAGATGCTCTAAAGAACTTCATCGATCATTCCTAACAAAGTCAAATTTGTGTGATAAAACCAATCAGTATAAAAGCTCACTGAATAGTTTTGGTGCACATGACTCTGAGGAATTGGACCTGCTTGGTTGCTATTGTGAGTCTTATCCAGGTGGTAGTGGCCAGTATCAATGCCAACTCATGCCTGTTAAGCTGTACAAAATGAGCCTGGATTATGTCCAGTTCCTAATGGATGAATGCCAAAACCACAATAAGTGACACTAATTGGTCTGAATTTAGTGTTTCTTCAGATAATGTAAGAATTGAATGGCCACAAATTCAATGGTCTGTTTTCCCCTGTAGAGTTTTTAGCTGATTAGATCTTGGTAGTGCAAAACAAGAGTTCTCAGTGGTGCCACCCTCTTCATTGCTGTATGACTTCAATCATCAGAGCCTGTGAATATGACTTTCTATGCAGATGTATCTTCTCTGCAAAACAAAAATCACATTAAGCAGTTTCTTCGGGAAGATTAACGATGAAGCTTGTTTCAGTCAACTGACTTAGGCAGATGGGATTTAAAACTGTGGCAGCATCACCTACAGGAATGGTGTGTACTAAAAGTGGATTTTCTGTTTGGAAAAACAAATAGCTTTAACTTAAACATCTGTAGGGAAGGAACTATCAGTGTAACCAGGGATTTGTTATAGAAAAAATTACTTTAAAATTGGACAACATATGTAGAAGTGTGCGTGATACTAGGAAGATTCCTTTTGTGATTGGAACAAATTTAATGCATAGGTAGTATATGGTGGACAAAATTCATTGCAGTGTTTTGATATTACTTAATTGAGAGTTCTAACGAACAAAGTTACAACAATAACTAAGACTGAAAGAATAGAGCAGAAAGCTGTACTATGTGCTGTTGAGGTTGAAGTCCAGAAATAAATATGAATGCAAAACATAAATGCAGTAGAAAAGCTTTTTGAATGCTTTGTTTGGCAATAAATCTCTATCTCTGTGGCTTTATTCGTCTTTTAATATCTTCCAGTTTAGTGAAGGTGCTCCTAATTAAAGACACGTAACCCCTTCAGGTTCAAATGTTTGTCTCAAATAGTCTAATGCCCAAGATTTTTTCACTTTTAGCTTGATTTCTCTTGCCTTTGCCAGCACTGTCATAAATGCTATAGCAGTCCAAACAGAAGGAGAGTTAGTTGCAGTGTGGTTCTGAATTTGTTAGACTTCTAGCACTTAATGAAGAGTCATCTTAGACATAACCAAATGTCTAGCTAAGAATGTAGGCTTTAAAGTGTAGAAGCTTGAAAGTTGTCTTTGGAGACTTTCTATAATGCTTGAAAACAGAACCTATTTCCAGTGTTAGAATCACTAACTTCAGTGTAAGTCTAAAATAGTCATTGCAATATTTTTTTGCCACAGAGAGTCCGTAGTGGTGAATGGAAAGGCTACACTGGAAAGGCAATCACTGATGTGGTTAATATTGGGATTGGCGGCTCTGATTTGGTAAGCTCCTGACTTCTGTACATCTTCCATGTTTTTGTTATGTACGTGCTTGCAATGCGGAGAAGATGTAATTGTTGCTTTCTGTCCAGGGCCCTCTGATGGTAACTGAAGCCCTGAAACCATATTCCAAGGGAGGCCCTCGTGTTTGGTTTGTATCCAACATTGATGGTACTCATATAGCCAAAACCCTGGCTGAGCTTAAACCAGACACTACGCTCTTCATCATTGCATCAAAGGTATGTCTAGTACAATCACTGGGGTGTGGCTTTGTCTAACTGTGAAGGATTCAGTCAGAATAGAGATCTCTTCACAGGAAGATCTAGATCAGGGAGTTCTAGTATGAACTATTTCTAAATATGCCTGTTGTGATTTATCCTAAACTTGCAGTACAAGCTTGTGTTGACTTCTGGATCCCTAAGTACTTCAATAGCAAGTGCTAAAAATTACTTAAGCTAAACAAGTAAGACACATGAGCAATTTCATGTGTTGACTGAGAAATACCCTAGACAACTTCAAGCTTTATTCACAGAAGTTTTTGACTGCACTTCTGAGTGGAATGTAGGATCCTATGATCCTACTTGAAATTCAAGATCTTATTGTCTCATTCCTTACTTTTATTTAAGATTACTTTTGGTCCTTTATCTTAAGTACAGTGTTACTTGTTAACAGTGTTCTGGGTTTTGCTTTAGTGTTTTGCATTAATGAATTGCATGTAGTTTGGGGATCTTTGTTCTGTTTTAGGGTAGTAACAAAGCATCTTCACCTAAAGAACTTAAGTGCTGAGTTCCTTGAGCACTATAAGTAGTAAGCTTCTTTACTTACAAAGAGGTAAAGATAGTCTCCTGGTAGTTTATAAGATGACACTTATTTCTGAATACAGGCTTAATAGCTGCCTTTAAGTCTTGCTTGACTAATAACATTCTGTAAACATAACTGCTAGCTGCCATCTTCCTTTGAGGAGTGCTTCTCTCTTAGGAGAGGAAACTGGTGAACACAAACTTCATAGTTATGTAACTTGGGTCACCTTTGTAAAGCACAGTAGAACCTTTTTGCTGTTGAAGACAAACTGCAACAAGTGAACGTGTGTAATGCTGGCTGTGCTCTATGGTGGTGCTCATTATCTTGTCTTGGCAATACTGCAGCCGAGGAACAGCTTATGGAATAATAAGGAAACTTCACAAAGTAATACTAATGGTCACTTTGAATAATTGAGTTCAGAGATTATGGTTCAAAGGCTTAGATGACTGCCAGATGGAAAGAGTAGCACTTCAATTTCTGTCTGCCAGACTGTGGTTAGATAATTGGATATATTTGGAAGAAGATGAATGGCATTTTTTGTTTTCCATAACAAGCCTGTGTTTCATAATGAAATATTTCTGGAGATAGATGAGAGTAGATTGAATCTAATGTTCACCCTTAAAGCTAAGTTTTGATGGTTGAGTAAATCAGAATGGTTGTAGATATCTGCAAAACCGCATGACTGAACTTCTGTGCACACTTCATGAAACAGTAAA
Source organism: Bucorvus abyssinicus (assembly GCA_009769605.1). Taxonomy (NCBI): domain Eukaryota; kingdom Metazoa; phylum Chordata; class Aves; order Bucerotiformes; family Bucorvidae; genus Bucorvus; species Bucorvus abyssinicus. The sequence goes on from CM020040.1 coordinate 12,163,534, forward strand.
ATGTTTTCCTCTCATCAGCAAAACAAAACTATGGCAAGAGTCTTAGCAGGAATGAATGTTCCTACATGAAAAAGTAGGAGGACAATCCAGCTAGATTATCCTGTTTTGATGCTCAATTAGTTCCTTTTTAGTTGAGTGGTAGAACTTATATTTACTGAGAGACTAAAGTAGAAAATTTTAGTCTCAAGGTTTTGTATAACAGTTAGGGAGAGGTAGAGCTAAGGTAGAAATAGGGAATAATAATTCTAATTCCAGATATATGTTAGTTTAAAACTGCTTAGGTAAATCTAGCAGCACTAGTCTTTACTAGATTGACAAGCTGACTTTTTTGCTGAAATCTGGCACCAGCTGTCTCTTACGGACGTTATTAGAATCACTCTGCTTTGGTTATCTGTAACTTGTGAAGTTTTAGCAGCCTGAACTTATTTCATTTTTAAGTAGGATGTTTTACATGCTTTGTTTTCCAATGTGCAGACTTTCACCACCCAAGAAACTATCACCAACGCAGAAACGGCCAAAGAGTGGTTCTTGCATGCTGCTAATGATGTAAGTCTCATATGTTTAGGTTATGTAACAGAATGCAACAGCTTGTTGTGCAGTTTCTCCCTGATCATCCTGTGTGCTGTGGAGCAGAGCCAATAGCTGCCCAAACATAAGCTGTATAGCTCAGCAAATGCTGTACATATACCATTTCAGTGCTTCATGATTAGTGACAGGCTGTTAAGTCTGACCAAAGTGATAAAACCACTTGTTTTTCATTATAAATGGTTGTCATGCATTGTTTCCCCAAATCCTGCCTGTTAACAAAATAGAGCATAGCATTTGCCTTAGAGCTGGCTAACAGTTTGGTGGAACCACTGATATGGAAATACAAGAATATGGTGTCTGCGTCATTACCTTCCAATTTTTGGCAAATCTTTAAAAACTAGAAGTGAAGCTATGGTTGGAGTGATATACTGACATTTCTGTAGCAGATGGCTGTGCTATGAATAGAAACCTTGCCTTTGGCTCATTCTCTCCTGTTTCTAACCTTAAAAGAAAAAACAGATACTGCTTGCTCAGGTAATTAAGATGGTCTCTAACCTGTTCCAGTCTGGGTAGCTGTACTTAGTTTGAAAGTTGGGCTTTGAAATCCATTTTTACACTACTGTTGCAGACAGCTCTTTTTTGTTTATCATATCACTTACTGAAAGACCAAGGTCTAAATCTGGAGCTTGATATTTATCAGTAGTTCCAGTTGTCTCAATCTTTTGACCCTAGCTGGAAGGGTAGCACATGTACAACAAACTCCCATCTGCTCCAAGGTGGTGGTAGATCACTTCCAAACTGATAACATACTCTTAAGGAAATAGTGTGCTGCTCTAAGTAGTGACTGCTTCCAGAGGGCTTCATGAGAAATATTATCAGAATGTTATCTTCAGACACGCATGCTGCCAAATCCCACACTGAATAGGAATAAGATGATTCTAAGTTGATAATTCAAAAATAACTGATGATAGTTGACACTATTTCATTTAAATGTAAATGTTAGCAGATCAGTTTTATGACCAGAAATAAGTAATTAGCATTCTAGATCTAACAATCTGTTTATTTTTATTAAGCCTTCAGCTGTGGCCAAGCATTTTGTTGCCTTGTCTACCAACGGTGTAAGTATTACAAATCTATTTTAATTTTTTCTATTTACCTTTGAGATGGCCTCACTTTAAGATCCAGTAAGAAAGCCTATCTTTTAAGACACCATTACTTGAATACCAATAGTTAGCCTTCCTTTTGAAAGGAAGAGGTTTTTTTATACTGAAACACTGAGTAATGAACTGTATGAAGATTGGACCTTCATTATAGATTTGTACTTTTTCTGCTAGAGCTTTAAATCTGAAATCAGTATAAGATCTTATACTTGAAATGACTGTCCTGTTAATGAGTGTTACTGTAATTGCTTAAGTGTGTGTGAATGCAATTATGTAAACAAATATTACTCTCCTTGACTCCTGAAGTTTAAGTGCTGAAGTGATGCAGGTAGTTTGTGTGAATAATCTGTAGCATATGATGAGTATAATGTACCCTGATGTGGTGTTTCATGCAGAAGTGTGAAGTAGAAAGACCAATAGCAATTGGAAAAAGACTCTACAATAATTGAGAGGCTGTCAGGTACTGTGGTGTGAAGTTCCTTTCATCCATTCTGGTTCTGTTAAATGTAAACTGAATGTCTATCTAACCCCTAACTATATTGCCACTTTGAGAAAATGAGTGTATGTCATTGATTTTATTTGAGACTACTGAATAGTGATGTTGATCTCTGGAAATGAAGGTATACTTTCTTCTGATGTATTTTTAAAATAGAGGATGTAATTGGGGAATTATGTGTTTAATAGGAACCCAACTTGTGTTTATTTGTTAGACATAAAGCCTTTTAAGAATACTGGTTTTGCTTACAGTGTTCTTACAAGCTTTTTTTTTATCCTAGCCTAAAGTTAAAGACTTTGGAATTGACCCAGAGAACATGTTTGAGTTCTGGGATGTAAGTAAATGTCTAATGTTTTGTGGTAGATGTTAACTGTTAGAATAATCTAACTTGCTTCAGAAAATGCCAACTAGATGTCAGGAAACTGCCAAAACACTGCAGTTATGACAGTTATATTCTCTGTACTGAAATATCTGAAAACTCATAACTAAAGGCAAATTGAGAATGTCAGGCAAGCAAAACAGACTTGTTTCTTGACAGTTCCCTTAATCCTGCAGTCAAAGGTCCAAAGAGGAGCTTTCTATTTTCTTGGCTGGCTCATCAGCTGTTGGGTAACAGGAGATGCAGGCCTTAGCTTCCTCTTTGTAAGTAGTTATTATAAGCTGTGACATTTGACTGTTGGGGTCTACTGTATATAATCTAGGCCTGTAAAGGTCAAACATCAGAAACGGGAGCCTAATTTGATATTTTGTGGTAGATGCATATTTTAAGTATACTGCCCTTAGTCTTGGCCCTTATACTTTATCGGAAACAGATTGGCTTATGTCTCATTGACTATATGCCTAGCAAACCAGATTTTAAAGCTGCTGTTTAGAAGTTGTCTAGAGCATTACCTTTCACTAGATAGCGTCGTGATCTTGCTAAAGCAGGCTTTACCTATAGAGGAGTGATATTAGGAAAGCAGTTAATACAAGCTGCAAATTTAGTATTTGAAAGTAAACTGGTATCAAGGGATCTGCATCAACGTATAAACTGGACAAGTAGGATCACTTTAAAGTCTCAAACACATTCTTAAGTCATTAGGGTGCTACTGTAAGGTGCAGGTTCCCTTGACCAGTCTGTATAATGTGTAGTGAATTATCACCATAAAGAATATTGATTTTGCTGAAAATAGTCTAAACATATGCTGCTATTTCCTAACAGTTTGAGTAAGTTCGAATTTAAAGCCTTGTACTTCTCCTGACTAAACCAATCTCTTGTTTTCAGTGGGTTGGTGGCCGCTACTCTCTGTGGTCTGCCATTGGTCTCTCTATTGCCCTGCATATTGGTAGGTATTCCTGTGAGGTAACAATGCCAAGAATTAGTTGATTTGCTTCAGGAATATAACTGTGGAATGCATTAACAATAGTAGATTATGAATCAGATTTGGGACAAATAGTGCTTTACCCAACCTACTCTGAGTGGTAGGATGTTCTTACTGAAGAACAAGCTGTAATGCAATGGAAATGTGGAGATCTTAGTGCTGACAATGCAGTTTTCAAATTTACCCATATGTAGGTGCAAATAGCCAAATTTCATCTCTTTAGTCCCTTGTGTAGCCAGAAGTGTGTGATTTACGTAAAGCCATGTCAGTGTTGAAAATCAGACCTTGCAACTGACATTCCTAAACTATATGAGTAGGGTATTTAGTTTGTGTGGCAAAATCCTATGTCTCCAGTTCTGCATACGAACTGTTTTTAGCATTAACTATCTTCTCCTTCCATTATTTTTGTTCCCTGTATTTGTTCTTCTAGGCTGTAAGGCCTTATACAGGAATGCTGCTTCTATCTGCAGTTGACTGGGGAGCAAACAGACCCTCAGAATTGATCCCCACCTACTTGTATTGTTAAGAAGCAGTATTGGGATTTCTGATGCAGATCTCAAGCACAGGTGGAGAGTACACAGTTAATGTGAAAGAGCTGTAAGAACTGCTGTTTCCTGGTGAGCAGGCTGTTCGGCAGCCTTGCATTTGTTCCCTCATCACTTCTTACAGTTATTTAAAGTCTGAAACCATAATGTCATTTGTATTTCTAAATCAAGCTAGAATTCCCTTAGACTGAGGTTAGAAGAACATAATTGGTTCTCATTTTTTGGAATTGTATTAATATGAGTTGTCATGTGTAGAAAAACCTATGTGAGCAACAAAATAAACTTCACTCAGGCGCATACTGCTTTTTCTGCAAAAAACTGTTCATCTCTGTCAAGACAGATTTGGTGCTGACCACTGACATGCCAGTCTGTCTGCACTTCTCTTACCTCTGTCTCCCAAAGCTGGCTTCTGACCGTAGGTAGACCTGCTGCTTTGCCAAACAGGTCACCTCCATTTTTCCATATAAGAATCAGACTTTCTGGCTTTGCAGGAAATTATGGTGTTAAACTACTCATTAGTGAAAATGAATGTGATTTAAATACCCTAATTAGAGCAAAGAAAAATCAGGTGAATTGTTAAGAGAACAAGGGGGTGGGGGCGTGGAACAACATGCAACACATTTTTCTTTGAGAAGACCTTACTGCAGTTCTTCCTAAGACCAACACAGAAATCCCTGTTGCACTGTAGCCTTGCCCTGTGTTCTTGGGGGGATGTCTCTCCTGCTGTGGCTGTGAGGTGATCAAGTGTTCAAACTTGCTGAAAACTAAGTAACTGTTAATATAGAGCCTGGTTTTAATGCCTCTGCTTTCCTTCTAGTTGCTGTTCCTGCCTGAATGAGGATTTCAGGCAAAGGTTTCTGAAGTATGTTTCACAAAGTTGGACTTGTTCTGAGCACAGACTTTAATCATAACTAAATATAGCTGGCTTATGGGATGCAAATTTCAGGAGAAATCAAAGTACAACTCTAAACTCAATTAGGAGTTGGGAGTCTTGCTGTATACAAGGAATCTCAACTGTTTTAAGATTGTCTCTACAAGAAAAATCAAGTTTGAGTTGTAATAGTAAATGCAAACTGATTTTTCTATTATTAGGTTTTGACAACTTTGAGAGCCTGCTTGCAGGAGCACACTGGATGGTGAGTGTGGGATGCCTGTTTCAGATTTGCTCCTCTTAAGACTTGTTAGAAAGATAACAGAAGGCAGGTTGGTTTCTAAAGTTCAGCTCCCCATGTCCTCTCAAGGTTTCTAAAATGCCTGTGCTTGGAAAGCTCTCCCTGGATCAAAAAAAACCATAATAAAACCAACTTAGGAATTGGGAGGGATGACAGTTGCTGTATCAAAAGTGTAATTTTCCTTTGTGTCGTAGGATAATCACTTCCACACTGCCCCACTGGAGAAGAACATGCCTGTTCTGTTGGCCATGCTGGGGATCTGGTATATAAACTGCTATGGATGTGAAACCCATGCCCTTCTGCCCTATGACCAATACATGCACCGCTTTGCTGCCTACTTTCAGCAGGTAAGGCTCAGACAGAGTAAAGGTTTCAAGAAGTAAATATGTAGATATGTTTATGTCCTGGTCTTACTTGCTCAGTTAACTTATTTTTTTCCTCAGCCATCCATTATCTTGATGTCCATAAATTAAGTGGCTATATCCCTGATAATTAGAAAATTTCTCTAAATGAGCAGCACTCATTGTTGAAGTGTGTATGCAAACTTGTACTGATACTGCATGGTTCTATAAGAAAGGTGATGCTGCCCTTCTCTTGTTTTAGGGTGATATGGAATCTAATGGCAAATACATTACCAAGAAGGGCTCTCGTGTGGACTACAGTACTGGCCCCATTGTGTGGGGAGAGCCTGGCACCAATGGGCAGCATGCTTTTTACCAGCTCATTCATCAAGGTAAACTGAAACTATCAAATATCTTGGTTTGGAATTAAATTCTGAATGGCTACAAAGATGCAAGAGTCTGCAGAATTGACACTGGTTTAGAGGTTGGTCTTTTATCTAACATAGCATCCCATTGCTATGGTGCTTTTAATTAGTGGCTTTTGAAGGCTACAAGGTGCAAGTTTTAATTCTACAATAAGGAGGGTCAACTAAAGCAGAAATACTGAGCTATGTTGTTACTTCCCCCTGCTGTTAATAAAAAAAGCTTATTTTTAAAAAGCTTTTTTTAAAGTGACTGAGTCTTCCAGTGACTCTGAAAATAGGGTCAGAGTTGTAGATTTCCTGAGGCTTTCTTGTTGTGGGGTTATTAACATGGCTTTTCTTGTAGGAACTCGCATGATTCCGTGTGACTTTCTGATTCCAGTCCAGACACAGCATCCAGTCAGAAATGGCTTGCATCACAAGGTAACAAGTTCTTTGTCAGGGCATCTGTATTTTTTTACAGCTGAAGGCATTGAAGCTTATTCAGTATTGCAGTGTGCAAGATTTTTAAATGTCCCTTTGAAACTCTACACATAGGCTCTGTGAACATTCACAATAGGTTTGAAAATACCATTACATATAATGTGTGATTACAATTTAGATGTTTTTGTTCTTGAAGAAATGGCAGCCACAGTTCCTTAGGCAGATCAATGGTGTGGCCTGTTGGCCTACTGAGGCTGGAAAGGTGATTAGGTATTTGGAGAGAAAATTCCTTGTAGGAATGGTAAGGAATATAATCCTTGTAGAGCAGGAAGCAGCAAATTCTCAGAACTGATAAAAACTTCTTCAGAGATGCTGTTGCAAGACTTAAACTCTCTAGTAAAAAATTTACTGAGTATTCTAGTGCGGGCAGAGTCATAGCCTTCTACACAGACTTATTTTAACCAGTCCACTTTTTGCTTAATGTATCATTCAGCTAAGGATTTCCAGTGAACTGTGTCTAAAAATGTTTTAAGTTCCATAGGTTGAAACATGTTCAGGTCTACTTAGTGCATACTTCAGAAAAAGCAAGTTTCTTCACTAAATTACAATTTTGTCATGATTTTGGATTGAAAATGCTGTTTAAATTGTGTAAATCTTGTCAAGTAACACCAAGTTTAAGCAAAAATTTTAGAATGTGACTTTGCAAAAGGGGAGAAAAGGTTTCACTTGACTGTAGATATAGTAGGAGTTTATCTTCAGTGTAATGGGTAGGACAAAACCACACATGAATTTGCAAGCTAGCATTAGGCAGGGAATCTACTCTTTTGGTAGGGATTGGTATATGGTATGCTGTGGGGATTTTCCTTCTCTAGAGTAAGTACATCTTAGTTGGTTGCCTTTGAGTAACTTTTGGAATATGGCTTTCCATGCATGGGGTGTAGCATGGGATAAAAGTATAGTTTATACTGGGTGAAAGGGATGTGTGAAATACTGGTTCCTTTGTTCTCACTGGGAGACTCACTGCCAGTTTCAGCTGGAATGGGGTTCTGCAAAACAGTCCTGGTTGTCTCTGGATACATGCACTAGTAAAATAGTAGCAAGCCTCCTGGCACTCTGAGGTAAAAAGCTGTAGCATGCACTATGCAGTTCAGACTGTTGCACTTTTGTTTTTAACACTGTCGCAGTAAGGAGTTGTTAACTCTTGACTAGGTGTTGGTCTAGATTCAAGTACTAGGTATCACTATTCCGGCTAAGGAAAGAGCAACTGGAGTTGATGTTTCTTATTTCTACCCTCTAGATCCTTTTGGCCAACTTCCTTGCGCAGACTGAGGCCTTGATGAAAGGAAAGACTGCTGATGAAGCTCGTAAGGAACTTCAAGCAGCAGGGCTGAGTGGAGATGCTTTGGAGAAGCTCCTTCCCCATAAGGTAACCAGGCTTTGGCACTTGTGAGCTTTGCTCTAGGTAGATGCACTGGTTGGGAGGGTGTTGTGTTGGTCCGCTGTTCGGTGGAGTTTGCTGATGGGGTAGTGCCCTCTGGTGGCTGTTACGTGCTACTGTCTGGACAGCAGTGAAGGTTGTTATGGGTTCTACTTGGTCAGGTCTCAGGGAGCAGTCTGGGAATGGCACTCTTGCTAAAGCATGCTGATCTGGAAGCCTTTTGATACCGCTCAGAAAAGATGAGTTATCCCATTGCTGCCCCTGGGATACTGACTTGTATTTTACTTTCTGTAGCCCATAATAGCCAGTAATGGCGCTTGGATATAATGTTTTGCTTTTGTGTTTGCAATAAAACATGAAAATTATGCAATTTTATGGTTGAAATTGATAGCATTTAAGGCCAATACAAATAGTCTGGTGTGGGCTATAAGGAAAATATGAACTGCAAGCTTGATATAAGTTCTACAACATACTAGATAACAATTAACCCTTGTTTTGAAAGGTCTTTGAGGGAAATCGACCAACCAATTCCATCATGTTTACAAAACTCAACCCCTTTACTCTGGGAGCTATCATTGGTAAGTAAACAGATCTCTCATTGGTGAATACTTAAGATTTTTTCTGATGAAGGTAATTGATAAAATCTCCTTTTCTATTTATAGCCATGTATGAGCACAAGATATTTGTTCAAGGAATTGTCTGGGATATTAACAGTTATGACCAGTGGGGGTAAGTATCCTTGGTACATGTCTTGTATACTTAATTGACTATGGTATTCCTTAATCTGTCAAGACTTAAAGACAATGAAAAAAATAAGTATTATACTTAGAGCAAGTTATTATCGTTTTAAATGAAAACAGATTTTCTGGGAATAAGTCACCATGTATCCTTGTTCAGCCATGTGTCATGACTTAGATACAACTTCAGCTAATGACCTTTTAGTTTAACAAAACCACTATGAATGCAAAAAGTTAAGCAGGCCGAACATGTACTCTGGAAGTTAAAAAGGGAAAATAATTTCCCTTTTAGACAGGGAGAAAAAGAATTACCTCTAGAAACATTTAGTAGGCAGCTTGAGTGCCATCTATTAAGCAAAAGACTGACCACCTCTTAATTTTCGTATGCTAGAGATGGAAGAATGTTCTTGGCAGATGTCTTCATATATAGGAGCCCTAGGTCTAATGCAGGCTACACCTGTGACCAAAGTTTGTGGTAGAGCTTCATGCAGAGAAGAGCAGCTTTGAGGAGCTTGTTACTTTTAAAAATGAAAGACTTAATCAGGAGCTGATCAGATTATTTTTAATCTGAGTAATATTAACTGTACAACATACTGTAGGAAGACTTATGCATGAGAGAGGGATTTGGAAATAAGTAAGACTTTCCAAGTGAGACCTGCCTATGCTGTGAGGGCTTATTTTGATGAGCAAGTTTATTCTACAGGCCTAGAATAGCTGTTTACACTAAGGTCTCTTAAGGGCTGTAGGTTAGCTCTTTGTATGTTTTCTTAGAGCTATGCTACCATACCAAGTTCTTTAACTAGAATACTGTAGTGGAAACTGAAAATGGAAGACTGTCTAATAAAAGGTGATGTCTGCTATAAACTCAATCAGGAGTGGGATAGGAGTAAGTACAGCTTTTACTGAAACACCAAAATCTAACTAGTGGTATCCAAAACCTAACTGTAGAATGGGGATACTGCAGAACCAGACTAGTCTCTTGCAGCTGTTGGAATATCCCAGGTTCTTACCCTGTGTGGCTGTACCTCCTGGATAGCAGGCTCTAGTGTTGGGGAAGACTTCCAGGCCTGCAACTCAGCTGTTGTTTATTGTCTTAGTGCTACAAATCAGTGTTCTGGGTGATGTCCTGTTCCACATTAACAGTAGCAAGGTGAATGCATTCTGCATTGGAGCAAGCTGCATAACACAAATGAGTACTGAAGGGATAAAGACTCTGCTCAACTTCTAAAACTTTCTCACTTTAGTCATCCTGTAATTTGAGAGCAGTCTCTTCAGCTAAGCTGTTGTGAGAACTCCAGCTGTTGATGAATAGTACTGAGTTAAATAGTATTAACTCTGTCAGTAATTTAAGGGAAGAACATTCATCATATTGTTCACTGTCAAGTTACTTTTTACTGGCATGTATTGTTAGTGTTAATGACTTAGTGCTAATAACTTACAGGATTTGTTATAATGTTGTTTTTTCTTCCTTCCCCTGATTTTATAAATGCAGAGTTGAGCTTGGAAAACAACTTGCCAAGAAAATTGAGCCTGAACTGGAGTCAGATGCTCCAGTGACATCTCATGATAGCTCAACAAATGGGCTCATCAATTTCATCAAAAAACACAGAGCCTGAAATGAAAGATTGGGAGGACATCGACAATCTACCCACTGAATATCCAAATCTGTTGTAGTCGTGCTTTTTTGGCCACTTCTAACAAAAATAGCACTTTACAGATGTAGCTTCTTGTTGCGGTTAATCCTGTTGCGTCAAGTGTTACGAATGAAAACTAGTTTTGTGAAACCTGGAGGTTGTATAGTTGCTTTCTATTTTTGTGGCTGTTAATCTGTAAAGTGCAGCTGGTATGTTCCGCAGTTTTTATCCCTCAATTTCCTTAAAGATGATCACATACTGATGTTAGAAAATAAAAGGTTTGGATGAGTAAAATTTCTTCATTCTGTATCTTTAAAGTGCAGACCTAGTAACATTTGCCTCACTGACTGTAAGGTCCTCTGAAGCCAAGTAAACTAACTTCTGACTGTTTGCACTGGTTCTGCTGTAAGCTGGAATCTAGAATGTGTTCAGAGACTCAAATCTGCAGCCATAGATTGTTCAGATTGCATTATTTGATGTATTTGATCAAGATAAAGATTTTATCCAATGCTACTGTGAAAAGGAAAGCTTACTAATGTTTGGTAAAACCTCCTGATTTCCTCATAAGCTATGGAAAGCCCTATATGGACAGCTATCCAAAAAGGAAGAAAGTTCCTGGAGTGACAGTGGTATCTTAATTTTGCAAACAGTTTTCAAGAGTTTGTGAAGCAGAAGATTGGGATCACTTGCAGAAGAGATGTGGGTTTAGTGTCTTCCAGAAGTAGTTTCTCTTCTTAAATCAGCATCACTCTTCCAACATAAAATAGAGAACAACTTAACTATTTGTAAACAAATTGCTTATGTTCTCTTCCCTGTTCTCTTTCACTGTTAACCCCTCTCTGCTAGCAGACTGGCATGCTGTGGCTGTTGTTCTGTAACACCTTTAATAAAGGTAAGACACAAGCATTGAAAAGAGAAATAAGATGTTAACTGTGGTTTCATACCCCAAGTTCATGACAAATGCTACTGCGGAGACAACATCTGAGCTTTAAATATTAAGGCATTTAATCTTTGCTCAGATTCATTGGCAGGGTCAAAAGCCTGATCTTGCTGATGTGGCACACGCACAACTCCATAGTGCTTGACATCTGGCTGCATGTGTTTGGGTTGTTAAACTCAGACCGGCTATAGGTAGTGCTTGGATGATTTGGTTTTGCGCAGCTTTATGAAGCAATTTCTCTGCATAAAGCATGGTCACAAAATGACAACCCACTAGAGGGAGGCATCATGTTTTTGTAAGGTTTTAAACCTTTCATCTACCTCTCTTCTGTAGAGGTAGGTGTGAAGCGAGACCTTTTTATGTAGATGCCTATCATGCTTTGTACAGCAAAGCCTATTGTTTTGTCTTCGTGCTGTTGTTTCACCTTTTGTCTGTTCTTTTGGAAACTAGACCCCAGCATCTCTTCTTGGAGAAGATAACCATTTGTATTCTGTAACTCGTTGGTTATTCTCTAACCTTAGCAGTGTTTTCAAAACCTGTTTTCCTGCAGAGGGTTTGCTGATGTGAAATATAATCGGGCATGTTATTAACACATCAGATGTTCTTGCTGCCACCCTTTGACTCAGAGCACAAGCAGGACAGCAGCACCGCTCAAGCCCCTGTACTCCTGCGGAGGTGGTGTCAGACCTGGACCTCCAGGCTGTAAGAGTCACGTCGGAAGCGTTTCACCATGGTGCTGAGAAGGGGAGAAGCAGAACAGGCTGCGGATGGCCTTTTGCTCCCTAGGATACGGGCGAGTCCCAGTGTCTCATTTTTTGCGTTTCGGAAGCAGCCCCCAGCCCTTGCGGAGGGGCGGGGGTGCCCCGGAGCGCTCCCATGGATCTCGCTGGGGGTGCCGGGAGCCGCCGGCACTTGACCGTGGGGGTCCGGGCCCGCGCTGCCCTCGCGGGGGCGGGCCCCGGGCTGCGCGAGGCGCCTCCCAGCGGCGCGAGACTGCGGGGCCCTCAGGGGCTTCTGTCAGGGACCCGTCCGCGTCTGAGGGGCCCCCGGGGCCTGGCTGTCGCGGGTTCTCCCTCGCTCCAGCGAGTCCTTGCTCGTGTAAGAGCACTCGGGACTGCCCTTCAGCTGTGGACGTTATTTGCTAACTGACGGTGAAATCACTGGGGTAAGTGAAGAACCACTTATCAGCAACTTGCTGGTTCATCAACCTGGATGCCAAAATTATTGCCTTTAGCGTTTATGGAGGGTTGAAAATGACTGCTCTGTGGCATAACAGCTCATGGCTGTAGTCAAACACAGGATGAAAGTGGAAGAGAAGCTTTAAAAGGAGGTTTTTTTTTTCCCCTACAGCATTTGAAAAGGGCAGGATTGGAGAGGTCAGGAGTAACATGCAGGGGAACAGACTGAGGCAACATTTTGAAGGTGAGATGGCATAAAACCCATATATAGTTCAGGAAGTCACTTCCAGTGACAGGAACTGGAGACTAAGAGCCGAGAAAATAGTCATGTGCCTGCCCAGGCCTTGCTCTTCCCTGGATATATCCTTACAGCTGTGCTGGATGTGGGCAGTGACCCGGCTGGGTCCTGAGGATGACCTGTTGCCGTTGTTCCTACCTTCAGCTATGATGTGTTCCTGTTGAATAAAGAATGGTTTTTGACTTAATTTCTGCTACCTGAGCTCCAGCAATTCAGTTTAAATCTTTCTGTGTAATACAAGCCAGCCCATTCCTGCAAGAACAAAAAAATTGCTTCATAAATAGTGCTCTGGTAATGAGATGGTCCAACCTAATCAATTCTAATTGGGAAAGTATAATGGGCACAGCTGAGCTCCCTGATGCTGCTGTATTGTCATACTACAAGAGAAAATGAAGGTAGTAATGTACCTAAAGTAAGCAGGAACTTGTCAGACCCATGAGCTGGAACAGGTTCCCTGATCATCAGCCCAGTGCATTACCCACAACACTTAGTTTTTTTGTGAAGGTCTCTGAAGAGATACAATGTAAGTAGTTGTCTGAGTTAATCTAAGTAGTTAAGTTGATATATGTATATAAAATACCTTCTTTACACTTTCAGTGCTAATTTGACTATATAACCATAACTTCTCAAAGTCAAAATTAATCTATTAATATAGTTTAAGAATTATTGAGAAGATAATTACTGTAATCAAGGAAAAATTCTAATATTTTTAAAGGAAATTGTTAAATTCATAGTTTTCTCAGTGGATGTGTACTTAATATAGACTGTGGCTATGAGATTAAAGGAGAAATATGTTTGCATTGTAATTGATCTAAAGAGACTGTCTGAGAGCTACAATTGCTATGAAAATGTCTTCTGGCTCTTTTGTTTAGAGAGAATTTGGCAGGAATAACCAATAAGTGATCTCCTTTGGCCCAATTAACAGTGATCTGATCTGCGGGGTTTCTAATTTCTGAACTATCTAGCCCTATTGTTCCTGCAGACTCAGTGATGGTAATGGTTTGAACTTGGACTGCTGAAGGGGGGTTAAGTAAAATGTCCTAAGCTATGCCAAGAGCTTCAGCTGAACCTGCTGCTATCCTGGAGGAGCAAAAAACACAGATCTGCAGTGTCAGTGCTGAAGCAGCTAGGCCATGAGTCTATACAGATCAGTCAAGTAAAAAGATAGTTTTACCTCATTCATTTATTTTTACCTCTACATTTTTCCATGCAAAATGCTTATATTTACATGTTCTTAAATATTCTGCTTTGGCAGTTCCTGTTGTTGTTTTTTTTGTTAAAAGGAAATATATTTTTGAGAGTTAGTTAAGTTCAATGTACGATAGAGTAGTAAAGTCTAGAGCATTGAAGTTTTGCATAAATCTGGTTTTGTGAAATTTCAGTAGGATGCTTACAAGGTATGCATCTTGTCAACTCTTATGTAGATAAAAGTGAACCAGCTATGTTAATAGTAATATTTTAGAGGCTACAGGGTGTGACAAACAGCAGTTTGACTTCCAGAGTTGTGTTAAGCAACTTGGTTTTATTAATGAAAATTCAGCAGAGAAGAGCATGCTTTTTAGCTGCTATGTCAGTCAAACTTGAATGCCAGTATTGCTCTACCCTCTTTGAGAGAGGCTTTTCAAGTTTTTGTTAGTTTTGTGGCACATGGGGATTATCAAAATCAGATAATAAAATAGTCCCAGAGCTAAACACTTCCAGGGGGCTGGTAATGTCCAGAAAACTTTACTGTGCCTTTAATTTTTTCCTTTCTGTGTTCTTTCTCATACTGATTTTTCTGACAGAAGAAAAATAGAAAATAGTGAGCTTGTCATAAAACAAAACAGTCCCAAGTCTGCTGAATATACATGGAATTTCAAAAAGTATACTCTGAAAAGGATTTGTAGCCAGGTTGTGTCAGGGTCATGGTGTCTGGTTTTTACTTGCTGGTTTCACAAATAGACATGTTTCTCAGGATTTCTCTAAACTGTTTTTTTTTTTGAGATTTATGTAACGTTTCCTCTAACAAAGTATTTTGAGCCCAGACTTGTGGACCAGTGTGTCCAATGTGGAGAAGACACCCAGTGTGGCTGCCCATTCAGTTCCTATTGAATGGGGCTGTCCCAGACTGTGAGAAACGAAAGGAGCTGGGGAATGGATAATCCTTGCAGAGTCTGGAAGCAGACTGTATGGTGGATTCAGCTAAGGCAAGAGCTAGATGTCAAGAAGCCTGCTAAGACTTGACCTGGGGCCATGCGTCTGGAGCACTCTGAAGTATGCAGCAATTCCTAGAAACCCTGAGCTCTGTCTTTCATCATTAACAGCCACAAGGGACAATATCTGGTAGAGAGATCACTCTCACTTAGACAAGAAAAAGTGTAGCATATTGTTTGTTGTTGGATAGAGTGTGAATGTTAGCGAACATAAAAAACAAAAAAAGCCAAAACCCCCTTTAGTAACATTTCCAGTAGTTTTTTGTTGAATATTCCTGTGTGGTTTTGGACTAATTAAAAACAGCACTTTTGTCTTTATACGTCAGTAAAGAGGGTAACACATGGCTAAGCAGTTACTGAGATTGACAAGTTCAGGCCTTGAACGTGACTGTTCATAAAGATTTCAATTTACAGTTAGTCTAATTCTTAAATTTTATGCAGGGACTTCTAGATTAACTAAAGGGCTTTGCTGTGGTAGCAGAGCTGCTCGCTTTAGGACTGTCTCTCCAGGCTTTTCAAGAAATGTGTCTGTAGCCATACCATCTTTTTAACTCTACTGATAAATCTCTGTGTAGTTTTAACTTTTTTCTTGGTACCTTATATAGTAGGTGTTTTTAATGTTTGCTTTATTCTCCTAAATCCACTGTAGGCTTTAACACAAGACAACAAAAAGACTGTTAGTGTAGCTTTGTGGCTGGATGTTTTGTGTTCTAGCAGCAGTTTCCTGAACCACTTAAGAAAACCAGTATTAAAAGAGACAGTCCAGGGTGTTATTGCTGGAGTTCTGCATAAATAATTGTATCAGTGTTGATCTTCAGTGGCCTTTTAACATAAATTATGTCATTTTGAGTTGAAAGACTTATAATGATCTATTGCCTAAGCCATGTTTAATTCTCAGGATACATACCTGCCACCTGTAATCATAGTAGATTTTAGGATTACAAAGAAGTGGGGGGGGGGGGGGGGGCGGGGGGGGGGAAGTTATAGGGGCTTCATCCGTTCTTACCTTAGAAATGTGGAGCATACTGTAAGGACAACTGGCCAAGGTTTGTGTGAACTGGCTTGGTCAATCCTGTTTAGTTACATTTTCCACAGGATTGAGATTTTACCGAGAAGACTTGTTGTCTCTCAATTCATAACTAAGACTTCATGGACCAATGAATGCCTCACTGACTTCAGCAGACATTGGTCTGGGCTTTGGATTATTAACTGCAATCCTGAAGAGGGGATTTGGGTGACCTGGATTATTTGAAAAAGATACTTGTTAAGTATTTCAACCTGGCTACAGATCTACTTCTCCATGGAATGAGAGTTAAAGACCAGTCTCTGTGCTGAGAGGCAGATGCACATGCAAGGAACTTACGTTGTAGCCTGTAGTCTTTCTAACCTGACTTCATAACTCTCTATTCAGAGTTGAGCAGTGTTCAGCAATATAAAGCACCAATTTTATTTGGAACATGGGTACCTTTGGGGCTAAATTAAAGGAGAGGAATGATGACATGGTAGAAGTCCTAAAGCAGTGCTCTTCCTTGCTTAAAAATATCTTGCTGTTGGATGTCTAAGCTGCAACAAAATTAATATGGTGATGTCCTTGAATTTGATGGTACCTTTAATATGAAATAATATATGCATATATAGATACATATTTAAAATATGCGTATGGATTTTAAATATATAAAAGTACATTAAACTTGTTTGTCTTTAAAGTCTCAGGGAATCTTCCTCCTGGGAGATACTGACATTCCCTTTGTGTTGGGTGGATTTACCATAAGGATAGCTAGAGGAAACTTAAAAGTGTCCGGTTTTGTTTAAAACCTTGGTGGTCTTTAACGGCTGCCCCACAGTTCCAGCCTGGTACAAACTTAAACAGAGCTCTTTGTTGCTCTTGAATGTGACATAATCCTTTCATCTGGCATGCTGAATGAAGTATGCACATGGCTTTTTTGCTGCCCCTGCTGGGCTGCCTTGTTACACCTTCAGAGCAAACCACCCCCCAGTAAAAAAGCTTGGAATCTGTCATCCACCCTAATGCTAATAAACAACAGATAACTATGGCATCTTTTGGCTTTAAAATGCTACCCCTCATTAAACTTGTGTGTTGAGGAAGGAAACAGCTCCCCACATCATTGTTTCTTGCAGATACAGAGTACATTTTTTTGTTGTTTGCATGTTTGCTAATTTGAAGCTCTTTGAAGAGTCCTATGGGGAGATCAAAGACAAAAGATTAGAATGTTTTTAATAAAGTGAAGAAGGATCAGGTTAGATCAAAGGGACAAACTGACAGGAAATAAGTAGGTGCCGTTGTTGGCTGACACTTGCATGCTGTAGGGTGATTTCTGTGTTAATGTGAGGTCAGGAGGAGGATTGCTTTACATCTTATTGTCTCCAGACTTTGCTGACTGGGTGTGTCTTTGTACTTTGCTTTAATCTCAAAAATTAAAACCCATAAAGTCAGAGTTTGACTAAGCCACATGACTTTGGTTATTTAGCTGTGATTTTGAAATAAAATAATATTTGTAATGTACCAGCAGAGTATAGAGGTAATTAATTGGCCTGCAAGGGGATTCAGCTACAGGAATATTCTTTATCAGAGGCACTGGGCCTCAACTGCCCCCAGTGTCATTTCACTGACTTTGAGGGTATTAGATCTTACCCTACTGTCTTAAGATGAAATGTGTTTCCTTTATATATACTGAAAACTTGTGTGCTCACAGGTTGTACCACTGAAATTAAACCAGTACAATGGAATTAATATAACCTTTTCAGTTGGGGTGCAGTTTTATTGGTATAGAGCTGCTAATTGGATAGAGGGCATTTCCCTGAGAGATTAGAGTGCCAGCACTAACTGCAACAGGCTTACTGGTCTCCTTGCAATCTTCCACATGAAGGTTGTGGAAGATGCATGGTAATCTGGCATACATACACTAGAAGTAAAGTGCTTTACAAAATATCTCTTTCTTCTAATAATAAATGACCCTTCTGCCTGATGTAACTAGAAGCTAATTTGAGGACGGTCACAGGAAAGCAAGCCAATTCCTTTACTGTGTGATAGGTGGTTTTGTAGTTGTACAGAGCTTGATCTCTGCATGTATCTTCACAGGTGAAGGAAACAACTAAATGATTGAGAGGTTTTTGTGACTTCGCCTTCATTAGCAGGAAACCTCCTTTACCTGAGGATGTTTTCAGGCAAAGGTGCAGAATTGGACACAAAGAAACAGTGCTTGTTTTGTTCCGCAGACAACAGGGCTAGTAGCATTAGCTTGCTGCTCTATGCAAGTATGCACACAGTTCCTCCTTCAGCACTGCGTCAAGGGGGGCAGTCCAGAGCCCTAATGCAGGATAGCACTCTGATGGTTAGATATACTATTGGACATGGTGCAAGCAATAATTGTCATCATGTTTTTATCTAGTCATGTTAAATCAAAATAACAGGTTTTGGTATAGCCTTAAAAGAGAAAGCTGTGCTCAGCCCCTTACTTATTACTACAATACAAGAAATAATCACACTTCATTAGAGAAATGTATTTTTATTTGTATTTTATATTTTTGTGTTGCAGGCAGTTATGTAAATGAGCAATCACTCTACGAATCTAAAGGAAAGTATTCAGTAAAATAAAGTTAATCTGAATTTATTGGAGCAAAGGAAAACAAATGGGAAGGGAAGGTTAGTTTGCATTTAGGAAACCGAAGAAAGTTTGTGAGCCTCAAAGGGATGTTCAAAACAGCACTGAGTATCACTAACGTTCACCAATGTGAAAAATCATTCCTCTTTACTGCCTGTGCTGCAGCTGAGCAAAGCTGCTCTCTCCTGGTACATGTGGCTCTAAGACAAAACTTCACATACTGCACTGTCATTTGCTGCTTGTACGCATGCCTTATCTAGGGTTCCTGATTAAAAGCCATATGGCAGATTGTATGAAGGGCTGCTCTTATGGATACAGTCAGGATCACTTCACAATGCAATCAGGATTCAGTTTCAGGAGAGGTGACCCTGGGGGTGCAGTGCTATTAAGCCAACAGCTGAGAATGGCATATGGGAAGAAGACAACCTGGTTTGGTTTTGAACACCATCTAATTTTCTGTATTTGTTTGCATTCCATGGAGCCTTCTGGGCTCCCAGTCTGTTAGTTTTCATGATTGGTAGGTTCTAATTAAAATTACTTCTAAGTCAGAAACACACAGCAAAAAAGACTGAAGGCGCTTCAAATACTCAAAGTGCATCTGTGTGGCCATTGTAGCAGCACATATAGAGACATCTATCTCTCTAACCATTTAGTCTCTGTTGACTTGCTTCCTAGACTTGGCTTCAGTTGGCAAATATGCCCTGATATGCTTCTATAAACTTTCAGATTTAGAAGTGGCAAGTCATTCTTTTTTTGAGACTTACCTGTCCAGTTAAAACACTGAATTTCTGCCTAAATTTTGGACGTTGCCTGGAGCTGTAGTTCTGCAATTAAATACAGTCATTGGAGAAAAGCAGATGCTGATTGGAAAAATGAGTAATGATTGGGAAGAAGAAGAATAGGCATCTTGGGGATTGCAACAGTGGACAGAAATGTCTAAATCCTGCTGAAGTTGTGAGGGATAGTAATGAGTCCAGCTGGACAGATTCCTGGATTATAGAAGTGCAGGAAAATATAGGCCATGTCTGAAATAGGAAAATCTGGAGTTGTAAATTGATTTAAATTTGTGTAATCTTTTAATATATACAACACCGTAAACCTACAATCATTGCAGGAGTCTGATAGGACTGGAATGTGGAGAAATTCAAGGTACTCAAGGCAGTCAAACAGTGTGAAAGGAAATGGAAGAAAAAGAGAGTCCTTTAATGGACTTTGCGGAATGAAGATTAAAAGTTCAGAGAGAGGTGCAAAGGAGGGAATGAGGATGTTGACAAAGTGTTATGGTAACAGAAAATTCAGTGATGAAATGCAGAATTCCCTAAGGGAATCATAAATCAGCTTTAGTCTCGAGGTATGTTGGTTCCTAAATCAGCAGGAGTCTGGTACCTAAAGAGCTTTGCAATCTAGTCCCAGATGCTTTACTTTGGACTTTTCCCTTCAGGTTTCATGTGGTTTTAAATTTAACAGGGCACTTGTTTCCTTTTAACCAAAGCATGTTAGTAGAGTCCTTAATATATTTATAAAATGAAGTCTCGAAGAATATCTTGGTATTTTTCAGAGTAATGAAAAGCTAAATGTTTTAATATAAAGTAGAAAGCCTTAAGAAAAGGTTGGAAAATGACAGGGAGTGTCAAGCTGAGACTGAATAACTTTGGGAGGTTTGATTTATCCCATTCTTGAATCTTTAGTGGCTCTTTTTGTGGTTCATTAGATGTGGGGCTGCAGTGGTAGCATACTAAGAACAAATTATTATGATCTAAACATGCATACTGCAGTTTACTTGTTGATTAATACATCAACAAGTAAATGTTAGGGTAATGTGAGATTGAATGAGACCTATGGTGTGGATGGAGGTCAGAGGCTGGCGGGAAGCTGCAGTCGAGCATCTGGTGCCCACTAGATGGTAATGCTGGCTGTGACATCCTGCTCCTGCAGTGCCCAGCTCCTCCTCCTCGCCGGGAAGGAAATTTTTAACACTAACGAGAAACTTCAGATCTGAGCATCTACAGGCTTTTCAAGGAAAGCAAGACTTAGTAAAGTTTAAGGTTTAACATGTAGCTTTTGGTAGCGTATCAAAGCCTTGTATAGATGTGCCTTATCCAGTGATACATGTCTGTAACATCTCTATCTAAGTTTTGGGATGGCTTCTGAAATTGTTGATCATTCACTGTACAACAACCATGTTCAGCAACCACTGTCTCTAGTTATTTTAAAAATCTTTGTAATAGGTAAATTATAGTCTTTCATCCAAATGACATATGAAACTGAAGGAATGACTGGATGATAAAGTGTTGTTATTGGCTTCAGTTTGAAGGTGAATTTGTTATCCAGTGTGGTTTGTGGGGAAGAAAGCTGAGAGGCATTTAAATTAACTACGTACAGCAAGCTGTACGATGAAGCCTTTGTTTAATAGTGTATTATGGTGTCTAGGACTGAAACAGTGTCAGGCTAGAAATGAACCCAAATTGTAAAAGGGAATTTAGGGAAGTAAGAATATTATTTGATCTAGAATTTTGAAAGTGTGGATGGGCATGGCAGACACTGGACAGCCCTGCCTGGCAGGAGGGGCCCTGGTGTCTGAGCTTTGGGAGTACACAGAAGGAATTGCTGGAGAAAGGAGTGCAGCTGTGGCAGGTCCTGTCTGCAGGTGCCACCACAGGAGTGGCAGCGGGGAGGCTGTGCTCCTGTGTTGCAGCCGTGGTGACTGTTCAGCTATAAAGCAGCTAAATAGCCTTATGCTTATGATAGGTCTATAGAGGCTGACACAATTCCAGGTCATTAGCAAAATTGCAAGACAAAGGTGGAGAAGACCCATTATGTCAATACATTTCAGGGAGATTGGCTTTTTTTACTTTTTCCCAGTAGTTTGAACTCATTCTGGAGGCATGCTGTGTGATTGCTTCTTTCATCATCTTGCCTTTTCTCTCTCAATCAGGTGTTTATCTCCCTTCAAGTGCTGATATAGTTCAAAGTACATTTAAGTCCCAGTATTAACTGTAGACTCAAAACACTGCAGTAATGTCACTGGTGTAAATGAAAGCTTTACAAGGACAATAGATACTACTGTTTTAATGCTGGCAATGGAGATGACTCATATTCCCTGTTTTGGAGCAGATTTTGTATTTCTACAGAAGCAAACTACTAAATGCATGCAATTTCTGTCCTTCCCAATTATATTTCTTGTCAGGCTGTGCTATGTGACTAAGTCTAACTTTACTAAGCCTGTCATTGTAGCAAGAACATCAACAGTAACAGTGCTAAAGCATGGTTTTCATGTTCTTGATTCTGCAATCTCACTCAAAAATTTTTGGGTTGGTGTAGAGTCCAGTAGATTAGAAGTGTTTCTTTGTATGCGTAATGGTTTGATTGGGCAAATCAGTGCCAGGGTCAAGGACTGTCTTTGCCAGGATTCATTTGGAGCAGGAAATATATCTGTCAGAATCTGTTAGCTCTATGAGATAACTTGCCTTGCCCACTAGCCGACTGACAGCATTTTGATTCTAAGAAAAATACAATTTATCTCTCCATGGGAGATTTTTAATTAAAAAAAAAATCACTGTTATAAGCCTTTTTTTCCACATCCATATTTACTTAAGTCTATTTTTAACTGCATTTTATGTAATTGTCGCTTGCTGATTTAAACTGATCTCTAATAACTTACGTTTGTCTGACCAGAGGAAAAAAAAAAATCAATTCCCTTAGCAAATCAGAGTTATATGTTGGCATTCTTATGCTTCTACCTCAAAAGTAAAACATTAACATGAGGTGAAATGAGGCACATCACCTAATATGTTAATTATGGAGATAGATAATAATTAACTTTATTAAAGCTCTTGAGGATGATTCAGGATTATAGAAAAAAGTTTTTTTGCCTATATTTCTGTATTTTTAAAATACCTAAGTGCCTTGTGGATGGGCTTTGAAAAATAGATACAACAGTCTCAATTTTTTAAGTCAAATTTTTCTGTACAGCTCTGACAATACAGGATTTCACTCTTTAGCATAAGCTTGCTGAAATATTTGAACAGTTTTCTCCAGAAACTTTAAAGAAAACCTTACTATTTTCAATTTGAAAAAAAATTTTAAAATAAAAAAAAAAAGGAGCTTTTCTTGTTTAAAAAAAATTCCAAAGGAATAGAGGAACAATTCTTACCTAACCTGTATTTTTAAGACTTTGGATCTATTGTCTGCTGCTTTTACCAGAAAAGACATAGAAGAATCTTCAAAGCATAGTAAAAAACCAAAGTTATAGTGCAGGTGTTTGCTCAGGGAGACTAGAAATATTGGGGTAAATAGTGCTTATCCTACAAACAAGTAGGACATTTCTCTTCATTGTACACCTAGTATTAGCATTGAATGCATTGGAGTCGACAAGACTGTCACAAACCCCAATGAGGAGACGTGAGGGGGACAAAGCTGAGCAGCTCTGAATTTGGCCTCTGCCATTTGGGAAACCCTCCCCTCACTGACTCATGTCAGTGCATCAAGTCCTGGCAGGGCACGCTGGGGATGTGGCAGTGTCCGTAAGGTCCTGCTGACTTAGTGTCATTTTCTGTGGGACAGTGAGAATGGAGAAGCACAGGTCTGGAGAAACGTTTGTGTTTTAGCAGGCATTTCTTCAGTACACCCCAGATTTTGCTTTTATTAAGTTTTGGCTCTCACTGATGGGAGAGGCCAGAGTCAGTGAGGAGCAGGACCTCCACAATTAGCAGCAACATGTGACTGGTCTTACCTTGAGGAAAGGGAGCAATTTCAAAGGACAGTGTCTTGCCTAGTAGTTGCTTACAACCGCCACTTTCTTTTCTGGGGGTATGAGAGGTAACTTATTTACAACCTAGCTAAAGGCTTAACTTTCTCTTCCTAAAGATCATGGAAAATTCACAAATATTCTTGGTTTAGCCCTTGACTTCACATTGAACAAAAGGAAGCAATTTTGGGAAGTCACCAAAGGGTTTTGGGTAACAAAATCAAACAAGGCAACAGAAGCCCAGAGCTCTCAAGCTCCTGGCAGCAGGCTATTGCTTGTGTCTGCCCTTGCCCACAGCTAGTTTAGAGGAGATCTGATTTTTGCAGGGATAGCTGCTAATCTTCTCAGGCCTAATATTATCATATGGAAGATGCTCATATATGTTCTTGTAATGATACACCTTCCTCCTCAGGTGTTGCTTTCAGGTATTAAGACATTTGTGATGAACACATGGTATTTGGTTCAAGGAGTACCTAGTAAACACAAACCACACCTTTCAAAGCTGGAGACCCAAAGTTATATTCCCAAATCCATGTTTAGGTTGCTGCTTATGTTGGCTGATTTTCAAGATCGTGGAGCTACCTTTGGCTTCAGTGGTGGCTGCTGAATGCGAAGCACTACAAGAAGTCAGATATCTCCTTTAAAAAAAGTGGGCACTTCTTTCAGACAATTTTGACAATGAATGTGGTAATAATGCTTGTGTATGGACATAAAACAGAATCAAAGTTTTTCCGTAAATCAGAATGGGGGAAAAAATCTGAAAATTTTATACAAATGTAAGATAGAACATTTTGAAGTGAAACCAATGCTGTAGGTTTTACTTGACTAGAATTCGGAGTGCATGTTGGTCACCGATTGGCTGAGGCAAGCCAATCACGGGGATGTGTCCTCTCCTATCCCTAAAACCCCCTTCCCCTGCACCAGGAGAGAAAGGGTTAAAAAGCAGAGATAGGAAAAGGAAGAAAGATTTTGTGAGACCTCTGAATGTTTGGAAAACTGAAACAAAGTTTAATAAAACTAGAACAAAATATATAATATGCAGGGAAAAACCAATGCAAAATCTGAGGGTTTGTACGGGATGGAGCAGCGAGGGTTAAACACGAGTGAGGAAGAGGGGGGGGAAAAAAAACCAAACCGCGGCAGAGCCCAAAATGGCGCTCTCGTGGAGTGGAAACAAAGTAGCCGCGGCTCTTATGAACGCCGGGATTTTGCGTGCAAACTGCGATCTGCACTGTTCCTACCGGTCTGGGCGTGCGGGTTAAAGAAAAGTAGTGAGAGTACAGCATTACAGCAGCAGGGAAAGAGCAGCCTCGGGGCGCGGCGTCTCAGCGGCGAGTGGTCTGTTCCCAGGCGGCGCTGGCAGCAAGGAGGAGGCAACCCCAAGGCGCGGCATCTCCAGTCCCAGGCGGCGCGGGGGCTTCCCCAGCACACAGCTCCGCTCCACTTCTGCAGCGCGGAGGAGTGGCAGCCGCAGGCAGGCGGGCAGGGTCCGAGCTGAGGGGACACAGCCTGTAAGGTCCCCGGAGCCAAACCGCAAGTCTGGAAAAGCCTCTTTCCCGGAGCGAAGCTGCAAGCCCGCGGCGCCTCTCGGAGTGCAAAGCAGGAAGTGTACGGGAGGTCCCGGAGAGCAAAAAGCACAGAGAGCCACAAGGAGCCTGCAGCAAAATGCGATACGCGCCTCTTAAAGGGACAGACACTCGCCGAGAAACTTTTACAACCAATGAAAGGTGCTAAACGTAACATGGAAGGGAATAGTCCAATTCGTCAGTTTAAAACAAAACCTGAACAGGAGAGAAACTGGGTTTTTTTCCTCAAACTGCCACAATGTTGAAATGTAGAAAACATACTGTATTTGTTCACATAACATTGTCGTCTTCTTATACAAAATCTAGTGGGTTTTCCTGGGTCTGAAGACTGCAGGTGTGATTACCTCTGGTTTCCAAGGGAAAACCCTATGCTTCTATTTGGAGAGTCCCATTTCTTGTTTGTTCATTTTGAAAGGATAAAATAATACTCACCAGCATTTACATTTTTTACAAGGAAAGTTATAGCTGTCACTGTGTGTACTGTGGAACAAAGGATTTGTTTCTTTTTCCTCCCCTTGTAAGTTGATAGATAAATCACATATTCTGTGGTACTCTGCATTTTCTGTCTTTTTGTAAAACATTGCTTTTGTGGGTACATGTAATGTTTGGTTAGTGAGCAGAAGGCAGATGAGAGGAGAAAATTGACCATAAGACATTCAATATTTTGGACAGTTGCTTTGTATAGCTGTGTTACAATGAAAGGAGATATTATTATGACATGTGCTGGTTTGATTATAAATAGTAGTACGTGCCTCTTAAAAGGCAATGGGCATATGGTGTTAAATTGAACTGGACTAAAGCAAACACAGGCTTTCTCCTTTGACAAGCTTACAGTCTCATTAGGGTGAATTACCCAGTACTGAGCTCCCTGTTTCTATGATTACATGGTTATTGGGATCCAATTTAATTAGTTTAAAGCTGGCTTGGGTATCTCTACACAACACTGTCGTTATTTCTATGCTGCTGTGGAGACATAGTTCATAGTCTTCATTTGAAATCCATTAAAGTCAAAGCAGCTCTTTCTGTTGGTTGAATGAGCATCAGGCTGAAAACATGTCAAGAGTACAGTACCCGAAAACAGAAAGCCTGGCAACGTGGTCCAGGCCTGGCATGTCTACTAGGATATAGTGCTTCGGGGAGGGTGCCAGGAATGCAGGCACAGGGTGGCAGGGCATGGGGACAGCAGGCAGAGGGGCCAGGCCAGGGAGCTGATGAAGGGAGCTTGCATAAATGGAAAAGCACAGCGAAAAGCATCAGAGAGATGAGGGAAGACTTCTGAGGAGTTTTGCCAGTGCTGGGAGAGACCTGGATTTTGTATGGAGGAGGGCAGAAGGGCGGTCTGTCACAGCTGAAGCAGCACCCTGTGGAAAAGCGCTCAGCCAGCATTTCTGGGAGACACAGACAAGCAAAGGCAGGGCTGACTGTGCAATAAATGGCTCTACAGAGAACAGTCAAGGGAGGTAGAAACTTGGTGGGGGAGTATACAGCACAACCAAACTGGTGGTAAATATAAAAGTATTTCCTTTCCCAGCACATGAAACAATTTGCTGCACCCAGCATGCTCTTTAAAGAAATCCAACTTGACAGGAGTGGGGGAGCGGCAGGTGAGCCCCAGGGGCTGGAACAGACAGTTGCCTTTCAGACTCGTGGAGACATGAACGTGCTAAGGGGTGATACGCTTCCAAAAAAAAAATCTGAAAAAGCATAGCAAGCATATTTTAGGGTAGGATGGAATGTTTGCTCAATTAACTAGTCAAAACAGGATTTATTTGTGTTTCTCACAGCACTGCAAAGGGAACTCCCTTTGAGAATCAAATTCTTTGCCTGTATCTTCATTACCCAACATACACCATCTTCAGGAGCTCTACTAGCATTAGCTGATCCCACTCTCTGTTGTGGAGTAAAGGAGCTCTGTTTTCTCCTGACCTGACTGGATACAGAAACAATAGGGTCAAAATTAGACAGCTTGCTCAAAACCTCCGGAGGACTTGCTATCACATTTAACAGCACAATTCTGTTCTGCTCATGTAGGTAGGACCCTAAGATTAGAAGGAATCACCTTTTCATCAAGCCTTGCCTGCTGCCACCGTATCATAGTTATGTATGGAAAGCCCAGAATGGTCTTCACAACACCCACTCCACATGCTTCTACAAACCACAGGTTGCAAAACACACTCTATAATGAACTTAAAACTATTAATTTTCTGTAAAGGATCAAAAGCCTCAAACTGCCACATCCCACTGGACGAGATCTGGAGTGAGAGCTTCATTCTGCTCTTAGATCCACACATTAACATGGAACTTGTTAAGTGACGTTCCCAGATTATCTGGAAAGCAAACTATGCACTACAGTACACAAGAAGACAAAACAATTATTGTGATGTTCTTTAACAGCCTGATCTGAATTAAAAGCTTTCCTGATTTTGCCTAACTGTGCATCGAGGTTGTTTAGTACCATGAAGAGCATCAGTAGCCTGGCTTATACCTAACACTTGCTACTTCAGGGAAAAAACATCAGTTTTCCCTCTTCCACCACAAGTCCTGAAAATCAAGTTATGTGTAAAATTGAGAAATGTATACAGTTTCCTAGCCTATTTTGGACAACAGGAGTACAACACAAATATGGTGCAACAGGCACAATCTCCTTAAGATTAAAACAGCACATTCAAATCAGACAAGAACAGAGTAAGCAGATCAGCCTCCCTCAGCTCCTCACTTGGTCTCTTGTTTTCATACTTTACATTGTCTCAACTCTTTTCTGAATCTTCTTTTTTTTAATTTCCTTCTTGAATTAAGGCTATCAGAACCATGGCTTTTTTTTTTCAGGGTTTATACCAACAGATTATGCAGCAGGAATGTAGCATCTCTGCTTTTATCCAGTGTTCCCACTTAGCAATCTGGGGATTGGGTAAGTCATTTTGGCCATAGTGTTTCATGTGGTGCTAAGGTTGATTCCCGCTTCCCCTGCAGACCACTCCGTTATGGAGGTAGTTATGGCCTGCAGTTTTCAAGCCAAATGCATAGACTGGTATCTGACTACCACAGTGCACGCAGCCAGTTTACCAAACAATTGCTTTGACTCAGGGCCCTGCTCTCATTACTGTTTACCATTCTTAAAGAGATGTGTTGTCTGTGGTTTTAATATCCAGTTTATATATTTTTCCAGTTTACAGGTAAAGATCCAAACCCACTCAGTTTCAGGAACCAACCCTGTGTAATGCCATTAAAAATACAGTCAATTAATGATGAGTCTCTATTCACAATTGTATTTGTGGACCCATCAGTGAAGTGGCTAGAAGGACTAAACTCCAGACAGGTTAGTGTCAGTGCCTGTTACTGCTGCAGCTGCACCATTGCTGGAAGTCAGATTAGCTGTTTGCTTCTCACCCTTGTGAAGATCTTCCTGCTTGTTATCAGCTGCATTACCAAATATGTTTCTTCTTGTGGTAAGGGCTTAAGCTCTATCCCCTATCCAAATGGCAGAATTGAAGACCCACTCACTGTGAGGCTGACACATTTCCACAGCCTCTCAAACAGGATAAGGCCAGGAGAACCAGTTTAGCACAAGTGCTGTGCATGCCTTGGCCTGGTGATACACAACCTCTTCTGCTTGGTGCTTGAGATACCTTGAATCAACTGTTTTGTGGTAATTGCTGAGCACTGGTAATGGACTGATGGATGCAGAGTGATGCCATGCTGTACATCTGCTTGCTGATCACCTTCAATGTGCAGGATACGTCAAGAGAATAAGTACTGGTTTCCTCCAGAGATGCCCATGCCATATAATGCAGACCTAGGCTGCGTAACTGAGGGAAGTTTCTTTGGACTATTCACTGACTTGCTGTAGAGAAGAGCAGCATTTATGTTGGGTGCAGAGTCAAGGCCAGGAAGCCCTACAGACCCCAGCCTTTAGGGGCCTGTAATGTGACAGATAGGGTTACTGATCTGGTGCAGTCTCAGATAAGCCATTTAATCCCTTTATACCTCGTTTTTTCCTTGTAATTCCATATGCTCCAGAGCTGAAAGTAGAAATAAAAAAGGATGGGATGATGAAATATTGCTGTATGTTTTGAGAACTAAAAGTAGCTAGGAAAAGGGATGAGATGATACAATACCGCTGCAATGAGAGCAATATGGGCAATATCTAAAATTACACGTTACCTTCTCCGTTAACCATCTATTGAAGTCTGTACTTTTCAGAACTGTGGTTTTAGCTTCATTCCTGCTGTACCACAATGAACAGGATGCCTAGGAGACAGGGCACTGAGCTAGAGTGGACCCTGAGCCTGAAGGCTAGCCTGTACATTTGCATACTCATTATAGTTCTCAGATCTGAGACTTGTAACCACTTTTATATATGGTTATATTTCATACATATTCCTGCCACATCTCTAAAAAACTTAAGCTACTGCTCACCAGAGCCAAGTCCAGGTTGTTACTGAAGCCATGTGAAACTGCGAAGCTGAGTGGTGGCTGCTGACTGACAAGTTGATAGCATTGTTGCTGTAGTGATACACATTAGTAAAGAAACAGAAACATTTTTTGTGTCATTTTTGACTGCAAAGCCCAGACAGCAGTTCAATGACTGGCCTGGGATGTGCAGACCCTTTTGCTTGTCTTGTTTTTTGGTTGTTTTTTTTCCCCACAATGCGGTCTTTGACTTTACATTAATGAAAATGTGGGTGCTTTTGCCAAAGCAGGTGAACAAAAGGTAGTATGGAGTATGCTAACAGAGACTGGAACAGGCTGGGAGGTAGGTGTTTTCCTCTAGAACAGCAGCAAACAAAAACCTGTGTCTGTAGCCAGAGTCTGGTCTTGAGTGCTTCCAGAGGGCACGCAGGGAATGGTGATGGGGCAGTCAGCCTTCAGACACTTTGTGAATCCCATTTTTCTTCATTTAGTTTAATTTTGTCCTTGTATCCTTAGGACTACAGCAGCAGCAGCTGTTTGGTGTGTGGGAAGTCATAGGCCCTGTTAATGCTGCTGCATAGAGTAAATGCTTTCTTTCATAGCAAGGAGAAAAATAAATGAAAAGCCTTTTCTAGAGTCATAGCAGAAAGCAATAGGGAGCTGGAGAAATGGGATCAGCTGAAGTCAAGCTGGGGTGTTGCTGGAGAATTTCTCTGGGAACAGTGTGAAGCTTACAGGGGTCAAGGGCTGCTGTGCTGCAGCTGGGTAGGTGAGTGTGCACGGCAGAGGAAGAGAAGGTAGGAGGTAAGGGAAGAAGCAGAGAGCAAGGATTTTCTGAGACACAGGCCTAACTAAAATGGTGGGCTTGGGATTTGTAAGGTAAGCGGGTGTTCGTTGTTATTAGAGTATGTGTATCAGAGGAGCAAGGTTGGATATGTTCCCTTTTGCACCAAACAAATACCTGATCTCCATTTTCAGCTTCTTACTCTGGAGTGGTACAGCCCAGTGCTGAGTGGTTAAAGACATACTGAAACAGATATAGGCAAAATTAACTTTTGTAGTTTGACATTTCTTCAGGCAACACCGACATTTTGGAAAGTAAACAATTAAGCAATTGACAGGTTTGAGGGGTTTTTGTGAGAAAAAATCCTGTAGAACTGGCAATTATTTTTATTTTCTCCTATCAGAAAAGCGTGGTTGGACCTTCTCTCTAATCCACCTAAACACACCTCATGCACACAGATGTGTAACCTGGCTTAGCCTTCATTCATTCAAAAGGGAGAGAAGGTCCCAAAGTCCATTAACTATAACATGGGAAATATGTAAGCCTTTCTAATACATCTGTTCTTTAATTATAAAAACACTGTTCTAATAATGCTGTCTGAAGACATAAAAAAAATTACTTATGGTGTTTTTTTTGGCTTTGCTTGAGTATTCCAATTTTTATATATAATTTCACTAAGGGAAACAGTAGCTTGTAGTTGTGGCTGTTTGACAGTTGCTCTGTATGTTTCCCAAGAAATATTATATTTTTTCTTTGATTTGGTAAAACCCCTTGGACTAACCTGAGTTTGAATATTTTTTTTACTTGTTTTAATTTATTTTATTTTCTTTATGGTTCACATTCCTTCTGACGCTGCCCTAGCTACCTTTATAAACATCTGAGTACTTACTCTGTTTTCACATACAAAGAACAATAGCACCTCAAGTGCAGTGAAAATACCAAATATTGATCTGTCCCTTGAATGCCAGAAAAGCTCAGCAGGAGGTTTACAAATAATTTCAGAAAAACCTGCAGACCTGGAGATTGCTGTCTATTATTACAAAGACTTGCTGGGGGGCGCCAGTGACCTCCAGCCTTCAGCTATGCGTGTCTCTTCCAAGGCAAAGAGAAAAAATCTCACAATGTTTGTGTTCATCTCATATCCTGTGTCTTTCACCTAATTTACAGAGGTGCACTGAAATACATCAGCCACCGTGATGCAGCATCATCTAACTTTCACAGCAGTGCTGGAATCTCATACGTGAGCTGCTTTCAGATTAAAGATTTGTTTGGCTCTTTACACCCTTGCAAATATACCTGTAAGTTAATCAATTGAGGTGGGTTTTGGAGATGTCACTTGCTATATAATGCTATTGAATGTGTGCTTAAAACCCAGCTGCACCTGAATGCTAATTTGCACTGTGTTATAAACATGCTTGCATTACCTTGGGGATACCAGAACTGTTATGCTGCTTTTCCAGTCCAGTTTGGCCCCATGGGGACAATGAGGGTTTCTGTTTGCTCTCCTTGGCTTGTGGGGTGGCAGTGGTGGTGCACTGCTGTTGAGAGGGGCACTTGCAGCTCCTATCAGGCCACCACAGGAAGCTCAGGGAGCTGGAAGAGTCACTATAATCTCCAGAGTCATCCGTTTTGGAGAAATACAGGCTCCTTCTATTTTGGCCTTTGCTTTTTCTTTTGGACAGTTCGTGTGCTGTTCTCGCAGGCCGTTTCCCTGGTTCTTGGGACCCTGTCCCCAGTGCTTCCCAGAGCGAGAGTGGGTCTGGACTAATGATCTCTAATCAGAGGATGAACAGTATGGTGTTTGAGTGAACGACTAAGGAGCATTTGAACTCGGTTCTTTGAAAACAGTGGAAAGAGGGTAGTTCAAACAGCTGCTCAAGTGCCTCTGACTTCTCTACTGCAATTTTCTAAAGTTATAAGACAAACAAACCAATGCCCAGAGCTTCCAATCTCTCTCTCTCACACTTTATTTTTTTAAACACAAAAATTACTTATTTCCTTGTGGTTACTAACTCCTGTAACTCTTGCTTTTACATTTCCTATAACTCGTTTTCATCTCCTACATAAAAATGATCAGTCCTTGGGTAAATCGCTCTGAGAATTGAAATTTAATTTTTTTTCTTCTTATTTACAATAGAGGGAGCTCTAAAGAAACTTATCCTTCCATAGAAAGAGTAAACAGACTGCATCTTCAAAAGCGCTTGATGAAAGAGCAACATCAAGGTGCATGCCCCTTATGACAGGTATATATACTCACAGTCATGTTTCAAAGTCAGGCCAGCCTTCAGTTCTCTACCACTCTACCACAAACCATTGATGGCTGTGTAGAGGCTAATCAGTAGCTTTGTCTTTCTTGATAGGAGCCACTCTGGAGAACCCGTTACAGTACTTCTCCTCTGCGAATGCCTGGGGACTCTGCTCCTGGTATTGCTGTACC
Organism: Bucorvus abyssinicus; assembly: GCA_009769605.1. Taxonomy (NCBI): domain Eukaryota; kingdom Metazoa; phylum Chordata; class Aves; order Bucerotiformes; family Bucorvidae; genus Bucorvus; species Bucorvus abyssinicus. The sequence goes on from CM020040.1 coordinate 12,195,986, forward strand.
AGGGAGCACCGTGGTTTTCATTAAAGAAGGGTGGGGTGGGTGGTGAATTTACAGCAGAGTGTATGTATGCGGAGGGGTGGTTTTATATGAGCGAGTACAGGATCTGCAACTTTAATGGAAAGATTAGTTCACACTGACTGGTTAGAAATCATGCACTGTGAGGCTGGCAGTAACGAGTGGACTAGTTGTAATAAACAGTGGTGACAACAATGCTGGGGTGTTCCTATGTGGAAAAGCAGAGTAGCAGGGCTGTTACAGTGCTGACTGAAACAACTGCCCCCGTGGCTTTGAATGTCTTGTTTAGCCATCTTCTTCCCTGTGTACAAAATTTGTATCAAAGATCTTTCATACTTTAAAGAGAAAAATGTATTAGGAACCAGGCTGGTACTAAGCATGTGCTGTGGACACCAGGTCTGGTTTTATCAAAATCATCTGTTGATAATATATACTTAATATCTGGCAGGGACCTATGGATTTTTTTTTTTTAACTGTATTTGTATATGCAGTACCTGGAAGCACAAGACCCAGTTCTTCAAAAAATCATTTTGATTTACACTTTTGGGAGGAAAAAAGTGTAACATTTTTTAAAACAGTTGTTTTACTGTTACAATGCAAATACACGTTTGGCCATGTTATTAATGCTTTTTCCAATGGGTTTCTTTCTCTAAACATACAGGAAAATAGATTTGAGGAAAATGCCATCCAGCCTTGCTACAGCATTAACTTTTAGAAGAAGCAGGGTGTTGTTTATGGACTCAGTGTACCTTTGTTTTTATAAGATCGTCTTTGCTGTATTCCTTGAACCAAGGCTTTTCATTGGCAATCACATATTCATTATCTATCAGAGGCTGTTGTACTAAAATGAAATTACTCTTTTTCTAAAAAATTAAAAGCCCCCTGCTTCTTCCCCAGTTGACAAGTACTCTTTAACATAAAACATGGTGCATAAACCAGTGCATCCTACTGGCTTGTTCATACTAGAAATCCTTCTCAGGATTAAAATGCAAACAAAGACTATGCACTAAATTTTTGTTCTTGTAAGTCTTCTTTGGACTAGTGTGATGCTTATTTTCTGGGGTTTTTTGGTCTGCCAGCTCTTGCCACAGAAAAAGGTTGTTTGAGAAGCACAGTTGTGGTGATGGAGGGAAGGGTGAGAGGCCTGTGCAACCATGAGCTCACTTCTTTGCTCCAGGAGGTGAATGTCAGGCGTGGAGTGTGGCAGCAGGGTCTGCAACCTCTCCCCCACTGCCTGGCTTTGATGAATGCCAGCTCTGATATGGGGCAGCTGTGTAACCTTGGATCAGACTGGTATGAAAAAAAGCTGTGAGAAGGCTCGTTGGGGGCTTTCTGCCTTTGTTTGGGAGTTGTGCTTGTGCCTGGATGTGGGCCTTCCTGACCCTGACCTTGCCTTTCCTTGGCTTTTTGGCTTGACCTTGCATCTGCTTCATCACTGCAAACTTGCCTGGTGAGTGCAGGACTGTGGCTGACCCCCGTTAATGTGATTGGACCTGCCCTGCTTGCTCAGAGACTGTAGGATTGTGTTGCCTGCTTATGAGGTCCTTGTCTGCCTTGCTTTGCCCTGGCTCCCAGCTTGCCTCCCTGGGCAGAGGTCTTGCTGCTCTCAGGTATGATGGGTTTTGGGGTTTTGTCCTCTGTTGAGAATAAATTGCTGTTCTGTTGGTCTGAGTGTCCATAAGAATGGACTCCTTTGCCTGGGAGGATGGACTTGGCACAGTATGCAAAGAGGAATTATTCTGATGGGGTATTGATTTGATCATAAAAAAAAAATTGTACTGATCTGTGTTTATGGATGGTGCTTTATGTCATAATGGTAACTGTTGTGTGTTTTGGTGGTTAAAAAATAAAACCAAGGCACGTAATTGAAAACTACAAATTACACTATAATTTCTTTGGACAAGAGGCTGGATCTGTCTTATGACCTAAAAGAAGGAGATTATATCATATATTGTAATGTTTGTGGACTTAATGGCTTGAAAATTCAGAGCTGAAAAGGACAAATACTGGTAAATATTTCTACTGCGGGTTTCCTAACAGAAATCTTGCACTTTGCATGTTGCTTTCCATCATGCACATCATCTTCAGCTGTGTAAGTCAATGAGATAATGCTGCCCATGCCCATGGGAGGCCTTAACCAGGTTCATGTGTGCAAAGCATCTGATTTTTAAAAGCATGATAAAATACTAAGATGGTAATAAAAAAATTGTGTTAATTCAAAAATAATCTGTTATATTTTGAGGAATAGTGCTTGTGCTTTCTGTCTCCTAAATACAGTTCATGATTTGATAGCAGGTAACTAATTCTTTCTTAAGAAGCAATTCTGAAATAAAGGGTACTTTTGTGGTAAAAAACCTCACACTTTGGATCAAAGATGTGCCCCTAGTGTCACTCTGGCTTGCTGCTCATGGTAGGTTCTTTGGCAGAGTAGGACAGAGGAAAAAAAAATCCCTCTTGCTTGCCAAGCTGAAGCCTGGCAAGGCTGCTCTGTGCTCCTCTGCACAGCATTGCTTCTCGGTCTGAGCTTTCCACCCTCCTTTCTCTGGAGGGCTGCCTGTTGGCAAGGTTGGTGGGGGACCTGTGTTGTTCCACTCATCCACAGGGCGCAGTGTTCAGGTCAGTGTCTGAAGGACACAGCTACAGTCCAGGGTAAAGACTTCCAGCCTCGTTTATTAGCTGAGCCTTACTTAAAAGCTGCTCCTGCTCCGCACTTGGTGTCACCCCCTCCCAGCTGGCCCAGAGCCTCTCTTGCCTATCTGACCTTCCCTGTTGGAGACCCTTTCTCCAAGGCTGCTTCGGTGCTCTCTGCTGGCTCCTCTGCTTTTTCTCTGGCAGCTCTGGGGGTTTGGGTCTGGGACTAAACTTCTGGCAGGACTATGAGAGCCTCTCAGGTGCCAGTGTGGACATCAGGCCATCCCAATTGCTCCCCTCATCCTGCACTGGGCTGTACCTTGCCTGTGGAAACCCCCTTGTTCTGTGGATGTATAGAGTGATGGGAGACGGTTACAGGAACTAAGGAAATAACTACAGTATACGTAATAATGCATGAATTGTATTGGAGGCTGCCCTTAATTTTCAGCTTTGACAGGTCATTATTAAAGGACCAGACATGTTTTAGAAAGAGTGAGTGTAAACATTACTTCATTTCTGTGCTATGAGTACTCAGTAGAGCTCTTCTCCCCCTTCTGATTTTTTTCTTTTTTCCTTAAGAAAAAGGAATGTTTTCTCTTTGTGAATAGGTGTAAAATACTAGCTTGTGCCAAGGGGCCTGGTATTTGGCCTCCTCACACGCTTGCAGGACATGGGTTGCATGTAAATCAGGAGAAGCGTAGAGAGTCGGGACAATGGATATTGGGGAGTAATTGAAAGATTAAAAAGAAATCTCAGACATTGCAGGGAGACAAAGATTATAATGAAAATAAGGGCAATGGAAGGTATAAGGCAAAACTTTGCAGGGCAAGAGAAGCGTTGCTTTTTTTTTTTCCAGGGACAAACACAGCCATGCAGCTTTTCTTTGTCTCTTGGAAAGTATGTTTTATTAGTATAACAGGAGGATTGCAATGGAGCTTTTTGGTAAGAACTTAGGTAAAAAAAGATCTATAGTGGTACTCTACCCTGACTCTTCCTGTCCTCTTCATCCCTCTCTTCCCCTTGTTTAATTCTCTGCCGGTAGTGATGGCGGGAAAAGAGCTAATGGCACCTAAATGGTTTTCGCCCCTCTGTATGAATCTCCTCATTTGAATTACTATTTGAAATCCAGAGTACTGTTTTTTAAATAGCTCAGACTTGAGGCCAGTTTGAAACTTCACATTAAGCAAGTGAACTATATCTCCTCTGTTTTATGTTTTCATTCAATAAATAGATGTTCCAGTTTGCCTGCTGCACTGTGATGTACTGTGTTCCTTGATGAGGCTGAACAACTACTGCCTGACATGTTTTCAAGTTAGCTGGTGCTCATGCATTACACTCTCCTGGGACAGAAGTGGGAGGCAGGAGTAGGTCAATGCCCTCACCATGGATCGGAGTAGTTTGAGTCTTGCTCTGGAGTAACTGGAATCCACTCCCCTTGATTCATTTGGTAGAAGGGTGCCTGGCTGGTAAGGACTCAGGAGCAACTGGAGTTGATACCAGCCCCATAGGTTCTTGATTTGCTGCTGAAAATGATGTAGTTAATTGCATCATTGCACTCAGCCGTGTAGGCTAAGGCTGGGCCTTTGTCTCTGAAGTAGGACAGCATGATCTGATCTATGTTAAATGGCTGTTATGAAGGATAAGAGTAATGTATGGCCCTAATGTGGTCTCCTAATGATGAAAAGTGGGCAAGGCCAACTCAGTGGCTTAAAAGTTTCAAAAATAATCAGAACTTGAAAAATAATTGAAGGTGGAGAATTCATCCATGCGCAGATCAAATATTCTCACTAATGTTAAAGGATCTTTGTTTGTCTCTACAAATTTACTTCAAAGATGAGATTTAGCTGACTTGCCAATTCCTAAACAGAAAAACATTTTCAGAAATCTTGAATTCTGTAATAATTTCTTAATAGAATTTTCCTGCAGAGATGAGCTTATACATGAGCAAAACTTTCCAGGAAAATAAATAATCTTTTACTTCAGTGGAATATAACTTTAGAAGCACTAATTATTGTTCAAAATACCTACATTTTACAGGTCTTTTTCTTGTTATTGAACATATTTTTACACCACTTTTTTGGAAGAATGCATAATGATATGTCATATCGGATGGTGTCCCAATGCAGAAAGGTTTTGTAACTCTTTTAAATAAAAATTAGTACAAGTATAAACAAATCAAAGTGACTCCCAAGTATATCTGAATACGAGTTAATGTTTAGAGTTTTTTGCATAGAAATTATTAAACATTTAAAACATCAGGAGTATGTCACAAAATAACAGTATGCCAAACCTCGGTACATAAAAAAAAAATTAAACTACCATAATATTATGCTGCACCAGTGACACTTTGTGTGACAAGAAAAACTTAATGCAACACTGAAATGCCAAGTTTTTACCCAGAACTTCCCATTTGTAGAAACCTTGAAAATACTTTTTTTTTTTTGTTTCCTACTGAAAACAAACATCAAGGTTTTCTTTAAAAAATAGAAACTCAAATTTTATGTATCTGTGTTAATAAGTACAATAAAGATATTTTTAAAAGAAACACCTGCTTTGTAAGGAGGCTTAGAGAAGGCTCCAGGGAGACCTTATTGCAGCTTTTCAATACTTAATGGAGGCCTATAAGAAAGATGGGGACAGGCTTTTTGCAACAGGACAAGGGGTGCTGGTTTTAAACTAAAAGAGGGAAGATTTAGGCTAGATATAAGGAAGGAATTTTTACAATGAGGAGGATGAAACACTGGCACAAGTTGTCCAGAGAGGTGGTAGATGCCCCATGCCTGGAAACATTCCAGTTCAGGTTGGATGGGGCTCTGGGCAACCTGATCTAGTTGAAGATGTCCCTGCTCACTGCAGGGGGGTTGGACTAGATTACCTTTGAAGGTCCCTTCCAACCTGAACAATTCCATGATTCTAAGAATTCTTTTGGAAACTGGGATTTGTCTTTCATATATGAATATATGATTGTCTAAGGAATCAGCCTTTTGGGATAGAAAATGAGGACTGGCTGGTGCCCAAGTGTCACTGAGATACCTTTTATTTATTGTTTTTAAATAAGCAGTCACTAATGGGATGCAGACCAGGACACACATTCAAGCTCATGAAGATTTATTAGGTTGCTGCTGTTCCCCACTCATTTCATTAACCCTGCCAGGCACTGGGCACATGCTTTATGTCACAGTAGGCAGGGGCTGTGCCTTCCTCTCTCTTGGTATTTGGGCAATATCCACCCCTGCCCGAGAACAGAAAGGTGCACAAGGAAGGGAACTAGGCATCTTCAGGAAGTGTTTTACCAAGGTAGCTGGTTCAATTTGAAGCAGCTTCCTGCAGCCTTGCATGTGCTGATGCACTGCATTTGCCCTAACTGTCCAGGGAAGCACCCGTGTCCACCAGCCTGCCAAGACTGACATCCTTTGGTGGGAAAGTCCTAGAAATCATTTTTTCAGAGATCAAATGGAAGTCTATTCAAAAAAGACCAGCTTGATTACAGCAGGCTGACACAGCACCAGGAGTGGAGGTCACAGCTCACTGCCTTGATGGAATTCTTTGAAGATATTGCTACTTGGGAGATATGGGGGACAAGCTATAAAGACAACACCTAATCCATGCCAAAGTGGGTCTGACAGTGATGTGCTTGATCTGTGTTTCAAGCCTCTGCCTTTTTATAGATCTATATGTTCTGCTCTGCATTTACAAAGCACAGCCAAAGCCAGTGTTGCAAGCATCATTGATAAAGTCTTATAAAAATGGCTTAAATGGTGTGCCATGAGTGAGTTTTGCCAAATTAGTAGTGACAAATACTGCCAGGAAATTAGACCTGATCAACAGAGTGAAGATGGCACAGGACATAATCATTTGAAAACTTCACACAACAGAACTCATTCAAATTACTTTCTGTATTTGCATTGATAATAAAGAAATCCAGGGACAAGAATGAGAGATTAAAATAGTATTTAACAGAATAGATGGTCCAGGTTTGTATGTCTGAGTAAACAGATCAGCTTCAGGTTCTTTTCTGAAAGACTTGGAACTGGAGAAGCTGTAACCTCTCCTGTGGAGTCCTTCAGCAGCTGCTCCATGGGGCATCTCAGTGGCAACATCTGTGTGCCAAAACCGACCCTCAGTCCTGTATGCTGACCTTGTTTGATTCGTGCACACGAGTGGTATTACCTGACAGGTTGAGGTGATTCTTTTTGATATCATGTTCCATATCACTGAATGCTGAAGGACAACCCATTGAGTCTAAGAGGAGGGTGTAATAGCCCTCGCTTCCCAGAAGACTTATTATGAATACCTCAGCTCCACACATCTAGAGAATCTGGACCAAGTTTCAGTGCCTGGTGCACAGTAGGTCCTCAGTCATTTACAAGGCAAAGAGAACCTGTGACCCTCAGTAGTGATGTACTCTAATTCTGGAGTCTTTGTGAATGCGGTATTTAATGCAAAAATTGTACTGTTTTAGTCATAGCAAATTTGGGGAATACCAGCATGTAGAACAACTTGTGGCCTTAGGATGTCATTGTGTCTGTGACAGCATGAGGTATGAGAAACCACTTGAGGGTGTAGGACCTCCAGGGCTCTAGAGGTGGCAATGGGGGCCACTTGGCAGACAGACTGACCAAAATATGTGTTTTCTCCATTGGGGGTGGGTGGGGGGTGGTGGGTGTGGAGGCAGAGAAAGAGGAAGGGAAGGAATGAAGAGTTAAATTAATAAAACTGCCTCATCAGCATATTTCAGAAGAGAGAAAGAAATGGTGGGGAAAATGAGGATAGGGATCTATATTTCAGGTTTCTACCTACCACTGGGGACTGAAGCTAGCCTAACACACGTCAGAGATCTTCATTCAAATGGCTGTTTGCATGCAGGCTCCACGTGAAATATGGAGTTACACCAAAGCTGTGGGGTTGTGTATGGCATTTGTTTCAGTTGATGGCAAGCCAAGGGAGGGTGAGGAAATGTGTAGTTCAACCTTTGCATTTAGGATGTAAGTCTGTGTCAAAGCTGAGAGCTAAAACTGAAGATAGGAAGCACAGAATTAAGTTAGGACTGACTCTCTGTGCTTACACATCCTTTTTGGCATATTATCTGCCAATTCAATATATACAAAGTAGACACCTCTTTTACAGCTGTGGGTTTGATAAGGTCTAGCATAGGTGCAGGGTTTTCATTAGTTTGCAGGGGGTTTTTTGACATCCATGGCATTATTAAGTCTTTTTCTAAAGAAATCATGCCAGAAACAGGGTTTATGCCATTGATTTATCAGTGCCCTTATAATTTCTGAATTTTGGGCCAACTTCTAACCAAATTTGGTTGTTCTGAAAATCATGTGAAAATAGTTGGGGAGAAGATGGAACTGAACTTTAATTTTTTCTGAGAGAAAAATTGTATTCATTAGAGAATCCTCTAAGGACTACAATCTTGAGACATAAAAACTATGAGAAATAATACTTTATTTTGCTGCTCAAAGAACTATTTGTCTTCACATCTTAACAAGATCTTTAAAAAGCTACATTTAAATAGAATTATCTCTATAATTTTGAGGTTATTAGTCCCTTGTGCTACAAATGTTTATGTGCAAGGCTGGTCTTGGCAAATCGTTAGGCTCATTAATTTCTTCAAAGCTATTCCCCATTAAGCCTGTGTGTCAATACTTGCAATATAAGCCCTTTGCTGAAACTAAATGAATGCTGGAAAGTGCTCTTTACTACAGCTGGAATGAAATTGGAATGTGCAGTGATGGTATATAATGTCCTCTGGGATTTTTTTTTTAATGGTAAAGGAAAAATTGTATCATTCAGCTTACTCATGACACAGAGAACTGAGTTGATATCCTTTGTAGGTAGTCTTACTGGCCCTCTGCTCCAGCATAGTGTATCAGGGGAAAACAAACTCTGGACAAATTAGATAAAATTTATTGTATGAATTGTGGTGGTAGGAAAATGCCTGCAAAGTGCGATTCTGTTTACATAGTTCTAAAAAAAAAATTGACAAATGTTCTAAGGCTATTTACACAAGGGAACAGGAGCTGAATCAAATGTTAAAAAAAAAAAGCAAAACAGTTGCTCTTTATTATTTTAAAAATATGAAAAAATACCCTACTCTGATGTCAGACTGGCACTGTTTTTTAAAGATTTAAAATTAGCATTGAACAGTCTGTTCTGGGAGCCCATGGTTTTAGTACATGTTTTTTTCCACTGCAGTCAGCACTGGATTGACTAGCGTTGCTGTCCTTGCTTCAAATACTGTAGCTGTTCAGTCAGGAATGTAAAACTAAAACGAACAACTGCAAGGAGGAATTATTAGGATTGTTTACAAATTTAGATTTGCATGAGGGAGCAGAGATGTTGACAGTTATACTTTAAGAATCAAGCTACTGCAGCTGGATAAACATTTATTGGATATCTCAAGGCATCTCTCTCTTCCCACCCCCATGGCAAAGAATGAGCCAAATGCAAGTCCAAGCTAATCTGAAAAATAATAGAGTGGCTTTCAACAAAACCTATTTATCTATGAGGTCAAAAAGCCTCAGCCTAGTTACACTCCTAGATAGGCTCTTCTTGACAACATCGTCATATGATCTAGGAGGCCACAAGTTGTAGTGTTACAGACCACCCAGAATTATTGCTCCCACAGGGCAATGATAATGGTGGTATGATTTCACTGCCTACAGACTTGAACTAACCTTTTAATGGCTTGAGTAGCCATGGGAAACATCTTGCATTGTTGTATTTTATGGATCACTTTTCCTGGATGCTTTTTAGATACCAATAAAACCATGATGGTTGAATGAAGAAGTAAAGAAAAATTGTAAGAAAAGAAATGAAGAAACAAGTTGGTATTGGCAAGCAGAGCTTAACCAAAGCTAGGCGTGACTAATAATAGGTTTTATCTTCTTGGTCTTCAGTTTGTTTGTCACACCAGAGTTCTGTCAAACTCCTTATAGAAGTAGAATATCTGATGTTTCTTATGGTAAAAAGGTAACAGTCTGCCATTTGGAATGAAAATTAGAGTGTATCCCAAATGCAAAGGGCTGTCAGTTTTCTGAATCTGTAGACAAAACCTCTGGGGCCTTTGAGTGCATCAGCAATGTAAGTTTGAGTGCAGTCTACGGGAAATAACGACTTGCGAAAGGTTTACTAATCTTGTCTTGAGAAAAGATTGTAGAAATAACTTCCCATAAATCCATTCCAATTGCTGAATGATCTTCAAGTTGATGGACAGTCCCATATGTAGGTCTGATTTAAAAACAGAAACAAACCCCAAACAACCTTGAGAATGTTTTTGCAGAGGTTGGGTTTCTATTCTTGCTTCCTCTCAAGTCAAAATAAATTGTGCCATAGGTTTGAATGGGAGCAGATTTGGCTTAAGAAAAGAGCAGCTTTCATGGGGAAATGTTTGTACAAATGGAGATCTGTTTGTGTAAGTGCCGATTTACATACTCAAATATCTGTGTAAGGAAGCATATTTGGGCCTGGCTGTTCATAAATACTGCAAGGTGCATGTAAGTCTCTTTTTCTTCATTACTGTTCAAAGTAGTCTGCTACTATCCAACTGTAGCTGAAAAGTAGTATGATCTCTTTTGTCTTTTTCTTCTCACCCTCCAAGCTTCCCCAACCCCCAAATCCACAAGATAGCTATGAATTATGGAAACTATCACATTGCTTTTCTGGTAAACCTTTGAGGTCTGCAAAGAGCTTGCAGATAAGGTTATCTTTCTTTTTGTTACAGTCCTGCAGACATGAGTAATGTTACCTGGTAGGTTGAGATGAATCTTTTTATATCATTTTCCACCATGGATAATTAATAGCAAATATTTTAATCAATGTGCTTTTTCTTTTGGGGGTTGTTGTGTTGAGGTTTTTTAGATGGTTATGGTTGATGTCTGTATGTTTGTGGTTGGTTTTGAGTGACTGTTTTGTTTGTTTAATTGGATATACTTTTCAATTCTGAATGCTGAAGTCAGGAATTGTGCCATCATTGTCTTCCCAAGAAGCTCCCAAATTTATGACTGCAGTTCTACTCTTTGAGCTGTAATTTAGCATAAACACAAATATTAACAAAAATATCAGATTAAACTGAGTTCCTCTTAGGCCCCAATAGGTCCTCCATGGCCACACCTGGTGTCGTGATCTCTAGTGTATGAGCACTTGCTTTAAAATCTGCTTTCCAGTGATTATTAGCTCTGGTGTCTGGAAAACCACATGTGGAGGAGGAGGCAGGGCGTTAGTTCTCTGATGTTTCCCTTGCAGCTCCTTCAGGTGACTTTGATCCCAAGAACTCTCAGAATTCAAAACCCATCATTGCCTTCAGTGGTTGTAAAGGTGAATATCAGAAAACATAGACTTTTTGGTATGAACTAACCTCTTGGAGACAGAGATAAATGTAAGCTATAGGTTGTCAATAATGCTTCTGTATGGCTAGAAACAGGTTTCATTTACATCAGGACACTGTAACCTGTAACTGTCTTTCCACAGAGCATGATGTCCTTTGAACACTGCAGCTCTTCTTGTTTACGATCTTGTTATATGTAAACCTTGTCATGGAAACAGATATGTTTGTGTGGCTTTCTTTTTTCACTATATTGTATTAGTCACAGATTGCTTCCGGGTTTTTTTTGTGTGTTTGTTTTGTAAACCACAGAGAAATGGCCCAATCCTTTTGTTGTTGTTAAAGCCAGCAACATGCAGGGAGAATGAGGTGTTGCAGAAACTTCTCTTCCCATCTGAGCAGATGCATTTCACAGCCAGAAGAGCACGGGATGGGGTGCGTTGTTCTCAGCAGCCTTAGTCATGTAGCCCAGGAACAGGGCTTCTCTGCTCCATTGATTTGGCAGCATCTGGCCCTTGTAATGTCTATAAAAATTGGAATAAACTTGTGGTGTTTCTCCAAAGATGGATGGTTTGGGCTCTGATGCGCTTCTTGGTCTGATCTTCATAGAGAACTATAAAGTCTTTCCCTGTTTCATTTTTCTGGATGAAGAGGGTCATTTGTTGATGAAAGTCCCAGTTACTTGGCCTTGGCTGAAAACTGGCCAAAGTGCTTTCTTTTGAGGTAGGGCAGGCTTTGATACTATGCCATCTGCACCCACAGTGATGTGATCCCTCACTATCAGACAGAGTACGATGTCCAGTTTCTCTTCTTTTTCACTTTCCTCATCTCATGCAAGTTCTAGACAAATTGTCCCACTCTGCTCACCTCAGCACAGCCACTGGCTGGAGGCACCTGAAACATGACCTATTTCCTATGAAGTCTTAGACCTAACTTCACTGCCCTTCAAAATCCAGCTGAATCTCTCTGAGTAATTTGGGAATATCCAGTACAGCTGAACCCAGGAAACAATCTAAGAATTATTCCTCAGTGTTTTTGTATTATTTATTTTGATGTATAACTTGGAAAGCCTTAGGAAGTATATATGTTTTCCAGCTACTGGTGGTATTGTTTCCGATGTGGGTATTCTCTTCCAAGGGCAGAGACTGCGCTGCCCATACCCCAACACATCAAGAGAATGTCGATGTCTGAGGTATCCTAGTAATTTGAATGCAGTGGTAACATTGCATGTCCTAAGATCTGAAACAAACCCCTTTAAAACCTGTACTAAAAAGGCTAGTAAAAAAACACTCTAAGTGAGAGGAATTAAATAAAGGAAAAAATTTTCCCAGTATTTTTTGTTTTAGATGGATCAGCCTAGTTTTTTATTTTTCCTAATTTTAAAATGGGGCATAACTAGTAGAAAAGGTAGTTGTTCCAAAGGAAATCTCAGTTTTGGACTTGCAAAAAGGAAGGAAAGTCATAAAGTCAAATTCAGTTGCTTTTTTTTTTTTTTTGAAAGATGACTGTATTGTCATTGCACTGACATATTTCATGTTTTGGAGGACTCTCTAATGCTTTGCTGAAAGCTCTGATTCTGTTTCTTACTTAGAGTTACTTAGGTGGGTTTTTGTGGTTAAAGCCCATGACCAGGAGGAAAATCCTGTGTTGTGCTGAAAATCAGCAAGGAAGCAGCTGCTTCTTTTCCCCTCACATGTGAAGGTTTCCACACCTGGAAGAGCAGCTTATTTGTCTCATACATTAAGGTCATACAATGTGTTTAAGTGGGTTTTGGGATTGGTTGGATTTTTTTCTGATGGGAATGATAGAGCCCTTCATTACAATTACCTGCTCCTGCTGTTGATTTCTCATTTATCAAAGTAGTCTCTGGCCAGTACTCTACTCTTACCTTGGAGATGCAACTCTAAGAGGTCTGTGGTAGCAGGAGTCCATGAGCTTCTAAGGGGAAGAGTGGATTTCTCTGTGCAAATAATGCAACGCCAGGCAAGAAACACATGATGTATGAAGAGTACGTGATATTGCAGTATGAACGTGTTGTGTCCTCTTCTTTTTGTGAAGCATCAGTACGTCCCCAAGGAAGGGAATGTGCTGGTTGCTTTAGGTATTCCAGGATAAAGTCCTAACCACAGATTCATAAAAATTAACTTGGGCAGTGGATATTGCATGTCCACCAGACACTTAAACATATAGAGTAGGCTTTTTTAATGTTCTAGAAGTTCAGTTTTGATTTAAATGAGATCTTGAACATTTAATTAAACCACTGTGCAACTGTAACTACACGAACGACTTATTTCTTCAAATGAGAAGAAGGTGCATCTATTCCTGTGAACAATTTTAGCACTTTTCTCTCTAGAGAACCTAGGCTTTGCCTTAGAGAGAGATTTTTATCTTCAGAAATCTGCTATTTATCTTATAATCATAGGAGATGCAAGAGTGGATCTCAGTTGACTTTCAAGTCAGATGAAAGTGTCCAAAATATTTACAATGAAAAGTTCTGCTAGGAAACAGCTTTCAAAAAATTCATCTAATAATGGAAAACAATCTATCTTGCCAAAACTTTCCCTACATGTTCAACAGGATTTTAGTTTAAAAAGTCTGTTTCCTACTTAATAGCAGAACAGCTGCATTTTGAATGCAAGGTGATTTCATGTTTTGCTGTTTGGACAACTTGTATTCAAACACTCCTGCAGTAAATGTAACCATTTGCTATTTTCTCTGTTTGATAAATGTAATTTTATTTCATTACTAATATTTGTACTTCGGTGATTTCAGTGTTTTGGCTCAGTCATACCAATACCTGAGAAACAGCCACATAAATGTGAAATTTGCATAAAATACTTTTAAAGTGTCACCTAGTTTTGATGCACAATAATAATAAAATCTCAAGTATATTTTAGGAAAATATGGAGGCGTGCATTTACCGTTTTTTTTTTAAACATTATATTTTTTTTTCACAAATAGAAGTATTAATTATACTAAATGCTGGGTCTGTGTTAGGCAGTGTCCCTTGTGCAAGGAATGCACCCAATGCATTGATCCAAAGGTTACCACGAGTTCATTTTGAGATCCATGGTAAAAGGCTCTTCCTAACATTAAAACTAAGATTTTTTTTTTTTTTTTTTTTTTTAAAAACCCAGTTTTGATTGTGCGTGTGGATTTTATCTAGTGATTCTCCATGTTAAGCAACATGGAAATTTGCTAGTCTCCTAAGTATTATAAATACTCTGCTCTGTGCTTTTGTATCCAAGACCATAACTTTTCACACAGGACAACTCAAAGTGATGTGACCACAGGGAGTAAGGAGAGAAAATAAATGCTAAGATTAGAGATTGTCAGACTATTTTGGGCCGAATTAAATGTAATCGAAATGTATCACTTTACTGGAACATCTCTGGGACAAGTGAGACAGGAGAGGAAACACTGGGACAAGAAAGATTGCTTGCACTTGGGGCACGAGAAAACCTGCTATGGCTGAGACAAAGCAGGGTTATACACTCCAGGTCAGGAGAGTCTGGCAAGATGAGTCTTGAATGTGTGGGGATCCCACATCCCAGTGTAGATCCTAACATCTGCTCTTCTGTGTGTTTTGATGGTCATTCCTGTTTGTTGAGAGGAATTGTGCCCACATATCCAAGCCTTGTAGGACTTCTGTTCCTTGTGCTATGTGGCATTAGTGAAAAAGAAAAAAGGAGTACAAGATAAGATCTTTAAAGCTGCCACAGAAGAATTTCTATGTCCTTGATCTGTTCTTGTTAGGATTGAATCAAACTACCCATTAGATCTGGAGCTGGCTATGTTCTTTGAGCGTGATTTCTTTGGGAGAGAACGGTGCTCAGCTGCTCTTTGGAAGCTTCTGGTTGGTGCTGTCCTGGTCATCCCTCTCTCTGTATAAATGCAAACCTTGTGTTCCTTCTAGTCTTCACCACTGAAGACATCAAGGAAGAGATTTTGTTCTGATTTGCTGTCATTTTGGGGAAATGAATGAGATTGAGATTACTGAACAGACTGGTTTCCCAAAGAGTGAACTTGAAGCTATAAAAGGGGAAGAATTAATGCAAGAAAAACTCTAAGGAAAACAGATGAGAAATAATAACAAGAAATTTTGTATAGCATAAAACTTTGTGATTTGCCTCATCTGCACCTTGCCAGCCTTCGTCAGTTGTCCTTAACTGAGGTAAAAAGTGGTGAAGGATGATAACAAGAATGTACCAATGACTAACCCTAACTAAAAATTGTCCCAGATAGGCAACTCAGAAGTGCTTGCCCCAGGCACTCTTTGATTATTTGCTTATTTTTTTGGTTTGCTGAGATGAATTACTTGTAACCCTCTTAAAATTGTACCTCCCTTGGAAGTTGGAATAAACGAACATTACCCAGCCAGTTTTCAAGTCTTTTTTGCTTACAGAAACTTCTTGTGAGTCTCACTTCTAACATTTGCTGATAATATTCTACCTTTATTGATTTATAGCAGAAATCCTTGCCCCTTACGTATCAGCTGTGTGATTCCCACACATGGTATGTGAGGGTCTTTGCTAATGGGGAAGAAAATCTTGACCTTGTTTAATCTTCACACAAAGTTTGCCTGCTGAAGTACAGTCCTTACGTCAACTTGACTGGCTTTCTTCTTTTAACCTCATCTATGTTCTTAAGGAGGGAAGAGATGTCCAATACAAAATATCCTCTTGGTTATGTCACAAGCATTGCTGGTGATACCGTCATGGAAAGTACAGGCCTTGTGTTTTCTGTAAGGAAAAATCATAGACTTTGTGTTGTAGTTCAATTCATTCAGAAACCATCCTTTAAGTAGAAATTCTCTGTTACACAGAGTTGGATTTAGATAAGTACTAAATATTATATGTTTACACATTCAGAGTTCTTTGTTTCCTCCTTTTCCACAGACGTCTGTTTCTAAATCTTTCTGTGGTGTCCATCACTACGGAGTCAAAACAGCTTACAGACATCACCAATTATTTCTCGTGATACCATTGGGGGAGAGATACTGCTATTTCAGCCTTGTGGATGGGTTACTGAGGTTTAAGCAAATTGCTCAAAGACAGACAGTGAGAGAAGGCAGGAGCTGAAGCGTGAAGTAGTGTCCTTGCACCCGCTCTTCAGGCAGCGCTGTACAAATGAGCTATCTGTTCAGCTGACAGGAATCCACTCCTGTATATGACGCTGTTTACCTTCAAAACTTTAAACTATGTCGGCAGGCCAGGCATCCATGGTATCCGCAAAAAGACTTGGAAACAAATGTCTTTTTGCATTTTGAGCCTTACTCATTTTGGAAATCTCAAATTTGGCAACTTATTCTGCACAGAATTAGAGAGAGGCTCAAGTTTCAAAATGCAGTTCTCATCTTTTTTTGTCTTTTTGTTGACTCTTCAGCTCGAAGGTTTGGTGTTGGCTTGTATGTAGCCATAACAAGATAGCAGAGAAGTCTTTTCAGTATGTGTGAAGTCCTTGGCAAAATGTCCTGTAACATTTATGTGAGGTTTTTCCCTAAGAGAAAGAGCTGTTATTACTTTTCATATAATACTTAGCTTCATTCCTAAGAATGGCTATTATTTCATCTATTCAATTTATTTCAGAATATCAATTTTATATGCGTACTTGTGAAGCTGCAGTGCTTTTTGTGTTCTGTGTATAAATATTGTCCATACATTCTTTTTTCTAGTGTAATCATGTGATCATGGTTGTAGGCTGTTTGCCTATTCAGCTTCTTATGTTGAATGCTAGTATGATTACAAATGATGCTGTATTTGAGAGAGTCAGTTCTCTGATGATGATAGCACTAAGTTACCCTGTTTTTCTTCGTTTCTGAGAGGTACGTGTTTAATGTTACCTGGATGAGCCTATTGAGACAACAGCTTTATTGTTGCCTGGATTCCAGCAGGTCTTTGCTTTTACAGTGGGAAATATAAAGGCTTAGCTTCTGCAACAAGCTATTATTGTGGTTGAAATTAGCAGCTCTGCTTCTGCTCAGAAGTTATTTACCCGCTTTCACATACTTGCCAAGTAATGCTTTTATCCATGAACAGGATATCTTTGTGACTTCTAGTCTCTTGTACAGTCTCTTTTTACTTCATAAAAACATCTGCATTAGTTTCAATTTCTAGAATGAGACTTCAGAAGGTCAAACATGCAGAAACAAATAAAATCCAATATGGGTGTGTGTGTATATTTGGAAATTACAGATTGTACCTTTCCATTTTGTCTCCAGGCTTCTCTACTCAGTCATGGGGCATTAAGTTATCTTGAGACACACCAATAAAGTTTACTGCACAGTGAACCACATGTGCACATACAGTCTGTACTAGCACTAGCACCCTTAGAGACAACCAGGTAAGAGATGTAGGAGACATTTATCCAGGCTGTAACCAGAGTGTTCTGCTGGATTACTAGAAATGTCACATTTCCAAAAAGTCACAGTAGGGAATATAAGCTTTTGCTGTTTAGGCAATATTATCATATTGCTGTCACACAAGCAAAGCAAGAAAACAATAAATACATAGCTCAGGTCAGCAAAGGTTTGCATATGGGTAGAGAGGCTCTCCAGCATGGAAGCAGGGTTCAGCATTACTGACCTTGCTGGTGAAGACAATTATGGTGCTCATGTGTTACCTGCAGGAGGGACAACATGCAAATATCTGAAGGGAAGAGAAGAACTGGGGTTGGGGAGGATCTCTGTAAATGAACAGATGATGAAAACTGTCAGCAGAGAACTTCAGGAAAAGTCAGGCATGCAAGAAGCAGTGGAGCTGTCAGTGTTTGGCACCAGCATGGCATGTTTCTGCTACAGGCATGGTTACAGGGCTGAGCTCCTCCTGAGGATGCTTGAATGTGGTAGGAGAGGTGCAAGCAAGCTTGCTTCACATTGTTCATTCGCCACAGGTTATCTTGGTCCATCTCTCTTGCAGAAATGTTTCTATGGCTAGCACAAGGCTGTTTGATTTGGCTCAAGTATGCATGGCAAAGCGGTAATGAACAAAATATCTAGAAATTACAGTAGTCAGGCACCTGGGCACAAATTCTTGAAGGTCTTAAAACCTCATCTGGAGTCTAAATTAGCAACTGAAATTATTTTACATGCAACGGACTTCTTGAGTCAGTATTCTTGTGGATTACATTTTCAAGTATTTATGCTGTAGCTATGTAGACCTCTATGCACACATTTGAATTCTTTTTCATTCCCTTGTATCTTTTCAGGGCTTGAGGCTACAGTAAAAGATGAATGTGGAGGGGGGAGTGTTTCTTAGGCTTTGTTTATTTATTTTTATATGAAGCATTCACAACTGCAAAAAGGTTTTGTCAATAATGGGGGGGGGGGGGCGGGGGGGGGGCGGGACGGAGAACATGGGAGAACAGACCTTCTGATCTGATTTAGTCCTTCAAGACGACAAAAATTACCCTCAAAACAGCAAAAGTAATCTGGAGGTGGGACGTTTACTCTTTCCCCCTTGCAAGCCACCACTGCTGGTCTGGAGACTTTTAAAAGCACTGAGCAGCATGGAAGGTAGATGTGACATTGTACAGGGAGCTGTGGATGGGAGGCTCTCACAGGCCCATGAAAGTAAACTTTCTGGGGGCAGCTGTTCTGTGTCACTGCTGTCATGTTGTTGTTTAACTGGAGGCAGCAGTAACAGGAGGGAGATGGTGCTGCGCAGAGCTGCTTGCTGCCAATCATACAGAGAGCTTCACCCTTGTTTGAATAAGGAGAGTTTGACAAAGGGAATCATGATCAAAGTATTAATGCATTAATTCAGGACTCTGCTTTTTTTCAAATTACCATACTCTGCTTTGGGACTGTCTTTTAGATAAACGCTTAACAAATGGCAAACTCCAAGCCTTCTGACTGACTGCTGTTTCTGAACACCATCGCCTTTCCAACCTCTGCTGCTCGGAGGCTGACTGTCAGGCTTTGATGCTCAGAAATGGTGGTTGTTATGGTTGCTTATGGCATGATTCATAGGCTTAAAGATAAGCTGCTACTTTAGGACCCTGATATCCTTTTCTGAAGAAAGTGGGTTTGCGGGAAAACACAAAATACTCTACTGCATCTGTTTCACTGTCATTGTCTTTCAGTGATAAGGTGCTACTAAAGATATCTCTGGCAACTCATTTCTCTGTTTTATGGATATTATACACAAGCAAAGAACAAGAAAACATATAGGTATTTTTATTAGTAAATTTGGCTGAATTTGAACAGGTTTGTTGGAAAAACTTTTCTTCCTTCAGAGCATAAAAACGGGGTTGCTGCTGTGCTGCAGTCTTGCCAAAGGGCTTTGCTGGCATTACGTGCGTAAGTGAAGATTTGGGATGAATTTTACTCTTTGAGTTAGCATTGCTGTTTCTTATTTTTCAGTACATTGTAGACTAAATAATGAAACAGAATAAATAATAGTCTGTCTGACTCTTTATTAAAAGTGAAGAGCAGAGTTTTAAGAACTTTTTTGGCATTTGACCAAAAGGAACATGTCTTTAATGTTCAGTGGTAAAAATGGCACTTCAGTGAATCCTTACATTTTTGCTGGTTTGAGAAACAAGACGAACTGAAAAAAACTTCCCAAGAAAGTCAACTGGCAAAAAATAAGTTGACCATGAATTAAATTAATATTTCCATGTCAGTAATACAAAGCTGGTGCTTTACATGGTACAGGAGAACTAACCTTCCAAAGCCATTTTTTAAAAGTCTCTCCTATTTAAGGCAGAGTGGGATTGCTCATGGTTATACTTTATTATGCAACATTATCTGGGAAATTGAGATTTGGGGGGTTTTCCCACTGAAATAACTGTTCAAAATACATTAGGAAAATGCTGCAGTTGCCCTGGGAGAGCACTTGCAGGTGTCTCTCCCTGCTAACCAGCTGGAGCAAGAGCACTAGCGCTGGCACTTCCATTTAAACACCATAACGTTTAATATTTCTCTGATGTCCTTCTGATCCTTTCTCGAGGAACTGAATGAAGCGAAACCATTACTGTAAACACAGAAGACATTCAGTGATGTTCCAAAGTGCACATTTTTGGCAGTGGTAAGCTTTCTCCAGAGAGCTGCCTGGGAATTTACAAATTGGTCACATCTGAATCCATTTTGTGAAACTTCCTTGAGTCTGCACCTGCCTCCCAGAGACACAGGAAAAGAGAGAAGCTATAGACTTGTTATCCATTTGATGATGCTTTGTTAGAGCTGAAAGGGAACAGCCACATTTTAACGGTCTGATTACACCACCTTCGGTGGCAAAACATCATGTCGCTTGGTGGAAGGGAGCACTCAGTGAGTCAGTTGTGCTTTTTGTTGTGTTGTTTTTTTCCCCTGGGCTACAGGGATTTTTTTTTTTCTCTTCTCTGAATGAAGCATAACTTTCACCAGGTTATTTCTGCTGAGAAGAGAGGGCAAAAGCTCAAGTAATGGAGACTGAGTGAGTCACTGAGCAGGGGAAAGATTCCTGGCGCTGCCGTATTTATCATGTATTGGGGCCTATATTGAATAAAGAGGGCAGCAGTGAGTAATGGTTGTGCAAGATCCAACAGGATGAAACTGGGTGTGCAGGTAATGCAGCAGAAACCTCTTTGGAAGGACTTGAGTGTTTAATTGTGCTAAAAACACTGTGCCAATGTTCATAAAGCATGTGTTTGCTGATGAAATGTAGGCCACAGCAACATTTCCTGCAAAATTATCAAAATATTTGTCCATAAAACATGAAGTCTTTTTTATTACTAGTATTTAGCAGATTGTCCTGTTAGATTCAGGTACAGAAACTGAATTTAAAGCTTACTAGCTTACTAGATTTTCAAAGTGAATTATTATTCCAGCTCAGCAGCTCTGGAAATGCACTGAAACTCTTTTAAGAACTACATAGGTTTCTCGATGTTTTTGTCTATCTGCAGGACAGTTTCATCACTGATTGTGGCACTCCACACTTGCTGTGTTATTTGGCTGTTACAGGAAGATTGCAGGTTGTTTGGTTTTCATGTTTATCTAGTCCCAGGTACAACTTGTTTGATGTGAGCAGCCACTTACTGGTGGAACTGAATGCTCTGTAACAAAGAGAGGGGATTGAAAGGCACGTTTCTAGGTAACAGCTTTTGGTCAGTAAGAAAAACAAAACCTGACTCGCTGGGTCTTCATTTAAATCTTTGGATGCAGATGCTTTTATAGCCCCATGGGCTTCAGTCAGACCAACCGCAGAGGCATAAACCTGTGAGGAATCGACAATTCACCTCCTTCTCCTTTCCAGAGCTTTGGGAGCGATCTCCTGACCCATTGTATTCCTATGGACTTTATTAAAAAATACAGGTACATGAAGACAATTAACTCTATCCCAGCCAAAACCAGCACAATAGGTATTTACACAGACACAAACACATGCATATTCTCTAAAACATAAATGCTTTCCCTCTACTTTTTTTTGAAGTCGTATTTTCAAGGCTGGCAGTGACATGAAGGTAGGGCTTCTACTGTTTTTTATTAATTCTAATATCTGTTTTTTTAAGACCTGTTTCTAGTGGGAATAGAGTATCCTAAAGTCTTCGTGGGCTTTCTCTAAGTCGTGAACACTTCCAAATGTCATTACTGATGTAGCCTCAAAGAGACAAATGTTGGAAGGCATTTCTTTCCTAACAAAGAATTGATTATTTGAAAATTAACTGTTGGATTTTTTTAGCTGTTATCCCTTTTTATTATGGCATGAACACTTCATTTAAAAAGTTTGAGGCAGCCTAATGCTTTACAACAAACAAAGGTAACACTGTACAGTGCAGTCCTCTTCACAGCAATTTACAACAATACCTTTTATTCCTTCCCCTGCTCGTACCACTTGAGTCTCCTGATAAAAGCCTGGTTTTATCTGGGAAAGTACCAATAGCATCTCTTTCACACCTCAGCTAAATAGTTGTTTACATGGCAGCTTTAAAAGCCTCTGGGTTCATCGATGGAAAAAATGCTTGGAAAGGAGAGAGCTAGTACTTAAATTAGTTCTATCAGCACTTTTTTTTTTTTTTTTTGGCTGGGACTTGTTCTCACAGAATTTCAAGCTGGATTATTTGTGTTAAACTTCCTGACTGAATTCCGAACAAGTCATCTTTCCCCACAACACTGACCTCTAGTATGAGGCCAGGATAATTTTAATTTGTTTCAAGTTTCCCTTATAAGCAGGAGAACAAGAAACCATATCTCTCTAAGACCCGTTTAGCTAGCTGTATGGCAAAATATTTTTGAATTCTAAGTGGAAAAACCCAATAAAGTTGGATATTCTGAACTGACATCCGAATGGCACAGTTTCTGAGTGGGCTTAGCTCTGCTGACTGCCAGGCAACCAGTCTAAAAGCTGTGGAAAAATAATGACTTCAAAGAAAGGTATTAAGTAACTAACCTGTCTTTAATAAGGTTATGACCTAATAGAGGCATTACAGGCATATTCCAGACTTCTGTTGGCTGTTTCTGGCCATGGTGGGGGCAGAGATAATCACTTGAGCTGTAGTTTGCTGAATACATCAGGCCACCACCTTGTGCTTGTGCAGCCTCCAGTCTCCTGCTGGCATAAGCACCTGTCCATCCATGCAGTGAACAGGAACCAGGTAATTGATCTGGCTGAATGCAAATCTTTTTTTCTTTATTTCTTTTTTTTTCTTTCTTTGCTGGATTAGTTTTAACTTGGTTTGGCTTCCTGATCTGCTTCACAGCACAGCTGCACTATTGCCTGTGCCACCGCATGGGAGGAGCTGGTGTGAATGTAGTAGCAAGTGACTTGGAAGGAGCATGCTACGCTTTTATTTTACAGGCAAGATTAGATAGGAGGACAAGCAGTCTCAGTCCTGTGATGGTACAGAACTGCTGAGAAATTAGAAGGATATGACTGAAGGAAATCGCGGTAGTTTCCTATTAGGAAGAGATGAGAGCAATGTATGCAGAGCCAGGAGGGCCGGCCATGGGGTAGGCAGCTCAGGTACCCTTAAGTAGACCTGCTTGCCTCTCAGCTTAGCCCAGCAGCACAGAGGAGAGATGGCACAGATAATAACCACTGGAGAATCCACAGTCAGTAGCAGTGTCTTCTATGGGATGTCTTTCTTTTTTCTTTACTGGGATAAAAGCACATTTCCTGTGTGAACAGTTTATCAGCTGTTTGGTTCTCAGACTTGCTGCTGCCCATAACTGGAAGTGTGCGGTCTTGACTTTTACAGAGACTTGGCTTTTGTTCCTCCTTGCCGGACACTTAGTTTCAAATACACTTGTAGGACTACAGAGGACAGTCACAGAAGCAGGGAAGTTATTTCTTTTCCAGCGCTAGGTGGCCATATGGAGTTCTGCAGCATCCTGTACACAAATATTGTAAGCTGGGGAATGGGCTGTTCTCAAATGCAAAACTTCTGCTTTTTCAAATCTCTTCTTCAGTATGTTGGTTTTTTTAAGTTAGAAAATCAAAGAATAAAGGCATTTTATTTTTATAAGCTTGTCACTGGCTGCAGACTCCTTCATCTCTGTGGAGCCCAGGTGGGAATGGAGCCCACCACAGAAATTACTCTGACTAGACTGTGACTGCTGCAGTTGGCTGATGTTGCTGCTGCTGCTTTTTTCTTAGAGGCTTGGATTTGAGCATTAAAGGAAGAGTCGATGTGTGTAATATCTGGTCCTGATCTTTCCAAATGGCCATGCTACTTGAAGGCCACACGGTGCTCCACATGGGACATGAGGACAGTTAGGTGGAGGTCGTCCGCAACACCAGGGGGCACAGGGCAGTTGGCGGGTCCCTGACTTCTGTTGATTCTTAAGTGCCCTGATGGGTGCAAAGCTGTGCTAAGCTTTTCTGAAGGACTTGCTGATGGACTAAGGTTGGAGACAGTTAAGTTCTCCTAAGACCTGGCTATGCTTCCCCCTAGGCTGAGTGGCTTTGCTCAGCTGTTGGTTTGGTTTGTTTTTTTTTTTTTTTCTACAAAGCCCAGTACTTTGAAGCAATTTGTCTCCAAATGAAAGATAGGCAGTTGTTTTCCTTTCCCCTTACTGTACTATCTTCTCTCCTTGTTCTTCCTCAGCCATGATCTAGTCTCTGTGCATTTCCCTGCCCAGGACACCCCTCTCATTAGCAAGACCAAGACCTAGGTTTCAGCTTAAAAGGGAATATAAAATCCTAGTGTAGTGGCTTGTGCAATCCTACGTGCATAAAGCCTGATGCAGCAGGGGTTTGGCGATACTCAGTTGTCCCTCTGGTTATTTCTTTGCAGTTAATAGCAGTGAAAGAACCTTTCACAACTGGGTTTCTTTTTGTGACTGAGCTTCACCTTCTAAATATTTTACAGGGATGGGAGCCATTGTAATTTTCCTCTTTTCTAGAGCTCTCTGGAGTGTAGCTCATGCAACTCCGCACTGAAAAATCCAATGACACAAAACATTCATTTTGCATTCTTATGGTGACCCATCCAGGGTGGTGATACATATTTTTAAGGCAGGAGGCCTAGCTGAGGATTAAAGATTGTGGGGTGCTCAAAGCTGCTCTAAGTGCAAAAGGTGGGACATCTAATGAATTAGCAGATCTTCTAAAATGAAAATGTTTATTAAACCATAAAATCTGGGGCTCAATAATACATCAGATCTCCATTTTGCCAGCTGTTGTATGTGGATAGCAAAATGTTAGTTTAGGCAACCAGACATTTTTTTGTAACTCTGCTTATATTTTTCAATGATGTTGCTTTGCAGCCTTGTTTCATGCCTGCTTTCTCTAAATGCTCTTAAATGAAGATCATCAGGACATAAGAGTAATGTGAAGGAGTATTTGCCCCCAGGTTTTTGCACGGTTGATCAGATACGAAAAGGAGACGCTGCAGTGACTCATTTGACCTTGCAGACCCAAGGCTAAGAGTGCCGACAGTGGTCTCTTGCTAGGGTGCCCATCACAAGAATGCGAAGCATTCCAGAAGCTTTTGTCAACAATTCTAGATAGCGGCCAGCAATTTTCTTGCCCGTGTTACCTGTAATAGACAGGGAAAGCAAAAGACTAATTGGGTAAATTATTGTGAACCGCTCAAGCAATCTCTTTAATTCATACTTGGCAATGGAAACCCACTGCAGGAATAGTACTGCTAAGGATGGCTCTGCTAGGTGGTTTGTTTGGGTTTTTTTAATAAGGACAGCTTTCAGTGCTAGACATAGAAATACTTCCTATAACAGAACTGCCATTACATCAGGCCAAGATTTAGGCAATACTGAAAGATTTGTTGGTGTTTACTTGTAAACTTGTAGAGTTGCAAGAATGTTTTCCTTGTAATTAAAAAACAGCTTTTTTTTCCCCTCAGAAACTTACTGTCCAAATTTAAGATGGGATAGATGGGGACAGCTGGTAGCCTGAGTGTGTTACCAGCTCTTACTGGCAGAAGTCATTTAGATATCGCAGGAGACGAAGGTATTAGGGAGGGACTTAAAGGAGGATAATGAGGTAAATAACTTTGTGGTTCCTTCTAAATGCCAATCCTCTATAATCAGGAAGGGCCTTGTAGGAGAAAGAATGTGAGAACAAGCAAGCAATAGCAGGGCATCCTGGCAGCTGATGGCGTGGTTCGAGCTGAATCACAAATGCTTACTACCGGTGGCTGCAGTGTGATGTGAGCTGCCAGCACTGGCCAGGAATACATCAAATGGTACTGATAGCAGGCGGGGAGCGAGGAGAGAACATAAATGCTGGCTTATACAATCCAAGCCACTCATATACATCTAAATTACTGTCTTGGAATATGTTTAATGGAAAAGCAGTTGGGCAAGAGTTTGGGGTTTTTTTCTTGGGGGGGGGCGGGGGGTGGGGAAGTCAGTTTGCATCAGTGCCTAATTTTATACTGAAAGCAAACTTGTTTGTTCTCTGAAGGCAGCAGCCGAGCATGACAGGTCTCTGGGGGGCAGCGTCGATATCCGCAAGTGGCCTGCCAGGGCTGCTCTGGGATTTGTTTTCTTTTGATTATGGGAAAAATAACCCAAGATATTTCTGTGCATGCAGACCATTCTCAGTGACTGAAAAAGCTGTTGTCAAGTAAGGATAAGGGGGCAGTGCCATCTTGAAAGACGACACAAATGTGTTTGGATTAGGTTTAAAAACCCAAACAAACTTATTTTTAGTGACTTCCAGAAGCTTCTTCCACCAAAAAAAAAAAAAAAAGTTAGTTGCACAGAGAAATCTGGACTTGCTGTGGTGGAACTTAGTGGAGTTCACTGCAATTCACAGCAGCAGGCGTGAGAGGAGGGTCTTCTCCACGGCCTCCCAGATACTAATCATTGATCTCCTCCAGATGAGAAATGCAGCAGCGTTGTTGTCAGGCCTCTTAGGGTTCCTTACACAGCATGGCGGGGTTGATGAGACTTTGTGCCAGTCCCCAGACTGAAACAGCTGATTTGGAAGAGGAGGAGAGGGGCCGGTGGTGCTGCTCTTGACTTTCTAATACTTGCTTGGTAGCTGGCTCTGCTGTGCACACCAGGAAGCACTGGAGAGGATCAAGTATACTATTCAGAGGTATCTGTTTTGAAATAACTTTGGTATTTCCACTTGAAAAGGTCCTCTGGTGACATTCCTATGTCATTCAAAGCCAGTGAACTTGGCTCTGTGCAGAAGGCTGAGCAGTGCTCCTCAAACCAAGCCACTGGCTGTGTCACCTCTGGCTCTTGCACCTTTTGGCCTTCATTATTTAAGTTCAACAGGCTGCAACTTTTCACCTGTGACGCAAACCCAACGAAATCCAGAGGGTGCCTCTTGCAGTGCTCGCAAGCTTGTGCTTTGTGGTGGCAGGCCATTGGGGCAGTGTCTAGAAACAGTCACCCAGAGCAGCACAGGAGTTCGCTCTCCATCTTTTGCTGTAGCCTGGCCCCAGCTCATGCCCCGCCACGGCTGCAGCAGGCAGAGCTCATGGGTCCTGTTGCTGCTGCTGCTGCCTGTCCTTGAGCATGTATCTGCAGCTAGGATGAGAACTTCCTCCTTAGGAAAACATTTAGTAAACCTCAGCCGGAGAGGGAGTGAGGAATAATGATCTCTGCCAGATAGTGTGAGGAAATGTGCTTATGTACACCCAAGAGTTGCTATCACCTGCATCAAATAATAATATTGGGATATATTTAAAATACTCTGTAACCCTTTGCCAGTGATCTCATGTGGCCTGCTTCCCTCTGAGATCTTTGCACAAAGCAGCCCTTCAATCTGCTTACACCTCTACATGTGGATTTATTTTTTTTTATATATATAGTGTACAGTATAGTCAGTAAGTTCATATATGTGGGTTTGGGGTTTTTTGAGGTGGGAGGTGCTGTTAGGACAAACAAAACCTTTTCCACTTCCACAAAGGACCCCATGTAGTGACAGTAAAACTGCAGAGACGCTGGATGAAGCACCAAGAGACTGCTCTTGCACTACAGCAGGAGAGAACAGCTCCCCTTGCTGTTCCTGTGCAAACAGGGATGGTAGCTGGCGTACTACACACAGTCCTGCTCACCTCTTCTGTTTAATGTGGAAGTGTGACGGAGTCTCTGCAGCACCTTCTCTTCCATGCTGCTTTCTTTGGGGCTGCATGTTTACGTACAAGGCTGCAATTGAAGATCCAGCTCAAAGAAAATGGCAGTCTTTGGTATCTACTGCTTTGCACTCCTTGCCTGTGCCTGGTAAGCCTGCAAGCGAATTCCTGCTGCAGGAGATCCTTAGACCTGGGCTGCAAATAAAGCCATAAATTTGTTGGGAAAGGTGGTAGGGAAATGACTGACTCCAGTGCAGTAGGTGCCTAGCTTCATATTATCTTCTGGCTCATCAGAAAAGTTTTCAACTTTGAAGATATTATGATCAATGAAAAAAAAAATCCAGGTTAAATTATATCATGAAGTCCAGCACACTTCATCAAAGCACAAGACCCATTTATACCAGTTGGAAACTGCGCATGTCACTGTTTCCTTAGTGGGACTGGAAGCACTGAGGGGTGCTTCTGGCTTTCATTTCTCCTGCCAGGGCAGCCAGTAATTAACTGATCAGTTGGCTTTCACACTCCCGCAATAGCTTAGATGTGCCAAATTGTTAATGAACAAGGTTCTTTTGAGAGTCCATTTAACCACTTGAATCACTGTAACTAACCAATGCAGTACTTGTTCTTCAGGGTGATGACTTCCCAGACTTGTCCATACAAACGTGGGGGTTTTGTGGATTTTCTTTCAGCCGTGACACAAACCTTTAAGAATTTGTTCTTAAATGTGTTGCTGGATAGATACTTATTTTACCATGTTTGGCAAATCAGCTCTCCACATGGTTTCTTACTTCTTGAACAGTTTTCAGTTTGTACTTCTATGCTCTGTGTGTGTGAGCACAGTGATTTATGCTGTCTCGTGGTGTATTTTCTTCTGATGGGACAGAAACCAACAGGATGGGGAAAATGCAGTTACGCAGAAATGTGCTAGTTTTTACTATGTGCTCTTAAACAATATGGCAACTTATTTTTGCTGTCTCAGTGTTAAGTGTGAAGAGATGATGGTGAGAACTGCACTGAGCACGAGGACAGGCTGTTAAATGAATTTTTGAACAGGGAGAAAGTATTTTTGGTCTTCTGGAGTCTCAACAAAAATTGTGGTTAACTCCATAGCTTTTAAAATACATAATTCAGCTGCTGCTGAGCCCAGTGGTGCTGACTGAGGCATGACCTGCAATATATTCCAGAAACCAATGCCCTCTCCTCAGTGGGTGACACTTTCATGTCCTGCCTAGGCATCCAGAGAAGACTGATGTGTCCTGCTCTATGTCGAGCAGCAATTGCTCACTATTTCCAGACCTTGCTTAGTAGTTCCTAAGGGAGATGGGAGAGTGGCTGTAGCACTAATGTCCTTTGCTTTTAAATAGATTTCACAGGTAAAAGTGTCTGTTTCCATGTTCCAATATTTAATGTAAATAAACCAGTGATTGAAATGAGGATGTCTTAGCAAAAAAAAAAAAAAAAAAAATATCCAAAAGCACAGGTGCTGCCTCTGCAAAAAGCCACACCAGCTCAAAACGTTTGCCAACTGCAGCGCTCATGCTGACCTGAAGTTATTTGCGCTGGTTTCACAGGGCCCTGGTTCTTTCCCTTTCTTTCCACATTTGCTAACCTCTGATACCTTTTTCTCTCTTAGTTGGCATGAAGTTGTTAAAGGAATGAACATCAGTAATCCACACAGCTTGGAAACAAAACTACAATCCCAAATGTGACCACTGAGTGGCTTTGTTACTACCTGCCAGACTGGCATGATTAAGAAATGCTGTAGTAGTAGGAATGCAATTCCAGCTTCCCCAATGACACACCCACAGGAATATTTAAGGTATCACATATATATACACACACACACACACACACACATACATACATATAAAAAATAAGGACATTTTACACACACACACATATATGTATTTTTTGCTTTGAGAGTGTGTGGTGGTGTCTTGCATCAGATGATGCCCTCTTGACATCTTGTCCAACTTCACTTACTCTGAGCCTATGAATTAGGGGGACTAAAAGCTGAATAACAACGTGAGCTGAAGGCAGCCTCACCAGCCCAGTTCACACATTCCTAATGGTTCTCAGCGCTAGCCAAGTGTCTCTAGTTCAGCCCTGGGATGACCTAGAAGAAAAATCCTTGTTCTACTCAATAGCTGCAAGGTGAAGGGTGCAGACCTGGGGACAGCTGGCAAGAACAGGGCTAGCAGAGCCCTCCTGAATAATCTGCATGCCAGATTTAGCAACCCTGCCTCACGCAACAGCTTCCAGTTACACACTGCCCTGTGACTCAGATGCCATGCCAGCGACTCCTACAACACTGTAGACTTTTGTGGTGCTCCCCTCTGGGAGCTGGGTCCTGACTCACCCTTCCTGCAGTGAATGTATGTTCATTTTCCAGTATGTATTTCCTGCAAGGAGGCTCATGAGGGGCACTTAGTAATTTTAAGTAAAGTACTCTGTTCTTTTCAGCCAGGCTTGTTATGGGTTGGTGTAAATTCTTGCTGCATTAAGAATATGTTCTAGATGTTATTGACTACATTTGTGTCATCCATATGGCGAGACACTGTCAAAATGCTTGGGGTTGGCTAGTATTGGTGATTTTTTTTTTTCTCTTCTTCAAGGAGATCATCAACTGCTCATTTTTTGGAAAAATGTTTAAGAATTACATGTGAGAAAAACAGCATGTATGTGAAGGCCTTAAAGAAGCATGGTACATCTGTTTCGAAGCACAGAAGTGCAGACTGTGGCCCTAAAACAATTGTGGCATTTATAACTCTATCCATTCTGACTGTGTGAAAGAAAAATTTTGCCAAAATAGCCATGTGTGAAAACCACTGGTAAGTTTCATTATGAAATGTGAAGTAACTTGTACTTTGCAAAGCCAGGGTGCCAGAGCTGCGGAGCTGGCCTCTTTGGGGAGCGGGTGGCATCACACTGAAGTAGCAGCTTGGGACTATTTGGATTCTGCAAGTCACTGGAGGAAAGAGCATCTACAAAAGGATGGGAGACTGACCAGCTTTAATAGAAAGGAAATCCACTGACTATAATGAACCCAGGAAGAAACTGGTTCTTGTACTCTTTCCCCAGGCATCCACTTCTGGCCATTAGTTGGAGACAAGATACCAGCACTGATGAACCTTTCGTCTGACAGAAATAGCTGTTCTTGCAAGGACCACTGTGTGCAGAAGGTAGATGTGACCAAGCTCCCATTGGTGCCATGAAGCTGGAGAGAAGCAAGTGGTAAAGAGCTTCAGAAGAAAGGTAAAATATATAAAAAAGAATCTTTTTGATCTTATCAGAGCTCTGGGCACAGTTTCTGAATAACTGTGACTTAGCAAGAAAATTGAGAACACTTCCCAAACCAAGGTCTGAGTGCTTAAAGCTATGCAAGTTCATAGCCCAGGCAAGTTCTTCTGGAACACCCCAAAAAGATCATGGGCATCTTGAAAAGGAAGTGTTCCTCAATACTGACTGACCTAGGTGTGAATGAGCCAGACTGGTTAAAGCTTAATTAAAAATTGCCAGAGTGGCTAAATTCTTTCCTAAGTTCAGCTGCAAAACATTAGCTGTGGGCATATTTTAGACCTTAATTAGTAACACTTGCACTGGAAGACCAAAATCTTTCATGAATGCAGCTGCAATCCATTAATATCAGTGAGGCATTGCTGCAGGCAATACAAGGGTTGCCTGAAAATTTTTAGTGCCCACCTAGATTAAAAAACAAAACAAAAACAATCTTACACACAACAAACTACAAAATCAAAACTACAAAATGTCTTTATTGAAAAAAGCAGATTATAGCATCTAAGGTTAAATGAAACTTCTGACTTTAATATTAAATAACTTAGGATGATAGCAAGTAGCTTCTTCTTTAGATAAATAACTCTACATTCCCCATTTTTTTTTCTTCAACAATCAAGGGAATCAAACACTGAAACACAAAACCACAAGTAATTCTGAAGACTAAAAGACAGAAGCACTTTTAGATGTTTTACAAGGATATATATATACAAAAATAGTTAAACTAATGTATATTTTCAGCATGTAAACTAGTTACATGATATACAAACTGGGAATTTATGTATTTCCTACAAAATAAAAATCAACGTTGGTCCAAGTTCTTGGAAGAAAACTATATTCTTTTAAAGAAAATGAAAATATTTCTCAAATGAAAACTTAATTTAAGTCAAATTATATACTCTACTTATGGCATGAGTTACAGGATGAATCACAAACTTTTAAACTTTTCTTGAAACACAAGAAAGCAGCTTTTGTCTCCTTTAGAGCTTTGGTTTACTTAACTATTCTGGAATTTCTTGTCTTAAAGAGCTCCTCTAATCATGTTTTCCTTTTGAAGCTCCACCTTACAAAATATATATAGAGATATATATACACACACACACAGATGTGCACACAAGTGAAAGGAAAAGGAAAGAAACCCAAACAAACCCTCTTTGAAAGCTCAATTATCTGAGTGCATTCTTTTGTTTTCAAATTATTGTTTTGGTCCTTTCTTTGGAACTCGTCCTCCAGTGCAAAAGGGACTCCGAGTCGCCGACAACAGTTTTGTGTTGTAGGGACTTTGTGAGATTCCTTACCAAAATGGAAAGGTGTAGTCCTGATGCAAATGAGAACAAGTTGTTATTGGTTTACCTTTATGGAACTACACTGAGAATACAGTGAAGGCTTCTGAAGAACAATCACATCATAAAGTAAGTGAAGACTGGAGTTTTACATTGTGTTGAACTGAGTTAACATAAGAATACTCCTCAAGAAAATAATTAAAAGAAGCTTCCTCATGCACGTGATTCCCCAGAGAGGAGGTAAAAATGTGCAGAAACTGCACTAGCACTAAAGAGTGCAGCATGTCATTATTTTAGATATGCTTTTATTTTTCATTTTGATTGGTGTTTTTTTTTCTTTTTTTTCCCCCCCCAATCTGGCAAATTTCACACAGTTTCTATACTAAAGGCCAGCAAAGCAAAGCTGTCCTTGAATATACAGTAATGGACTGCACCTGCCAATAGCAAATACTGGCCCAACAACTGCTGCTTTCTGGTTTGAACAGATTGCTCAGTCTATAGTGAAATACTACCTTTTGATACTTCTACCATGATGATACTTAACACAGTGAAACTGAGTAGAACTACAAGAGACTGAGACATTAATATGTGAAATGAAAATAAGTATTATTTTGTTCTACAGTATGATTGTTTTCAAACAGGAAAAAAAAGAGTATGGTACGTACATGTTGGTGTGCTGTCCCTTGGAAAAAAAGGATATTAGAAAGGAAGCCTAAACTTGCCACTGAGGGAGGTGAAGTGCAAAGGAAGGTACTGGCAGAAGACTGAGCTGAACTCTGGCATTAAGTCACCTCCATCTCTGGCCACTGTGATTTTGAAGGTTTTGCTTCCATTGTGGTAGATTAAACATTTTTCGAATACAGTGAGTACTGTAATGGGATGACTTGCTCAGAGGAACAGACCCAAACCTTCTCTGTGCATTTTAATGATTGTTTTCTTAATTTGGGTTCCTTAACCATATATTGTAAAGACAACCAAGTAAAAATACTTCAAAGCTAAACGCAGTCCAAAGCAGCTTGCTTGAATGGACAAAGTATTACATTGTAGCTGATGCTCAAGGTTTATCCTGAAGCTCTGACACCCTCCATGTTTCTAAGAGCACTGAGAAATTGACCTAGGCATACAATCCAATTTAAGACAATTTTTTTCCCCCTCCCTTTTCTAGCATTTGCTGTTTGGGCAAGAGGCACATGTATTTCCACTTCATTCTGAGGCTGGGCTGGTGACTGTAGGCACAGAGGTAATGTTTGCAGATGCAGAAAATGAGTGCACGCACCCAATGTTCTCTGTTTTGCAGGCCAGGCTTCTTAGGTCACACTGTAGAAATGGGGCACTAGTTGCACTCTAATTATTTCACAACATGGCTCTCACAGTAAATATGTTAATTATAAACTGATATATATGAATTAGAAAATTACTTTTTAAAGGAGCATCTGACTTGCCAAGGAGCATTCACTAGGACAGGTTCATCTAGGCCAATGGAAGTTTGGCAAAAGTTTAGGAAATGTACCTTTTGTTCCTTAATAACAGCAAAAAATAGTTCACAGGAATTTTTCCTGCCCCACTCCCTTTTCCCCATAAGGAAATTCCAGACTATCAAAAATTTCTGTTAAGTGAGTTAATTATTCCACTTAGGAATCAGTGTCCATTGGCTGCTCTTTGTATTTTCCAAGAGCACTGCAAATGGCTTTCAAAAAGTCAATGGACCGTACAAAACTAAACTGCAATGGTGTTGCTAAATTTGTCAAGTCATTTCATCTGTCTGCGTGCTGAATTTAACATGGGATCATTTCTGAATGGAGTGGTCAGATTCTCGACATGTTGAGAATTGGCATGGAAATGTCCCAATTTACACAGGCGGAAAATCTGGTATGGTATGTCCACTTCCTCTGGAGCAGCAGAATTTCATTTTATTGTAATTTTGGATACAGTTAAAGACAGCAATGACGGATTTATTTAAAATATGAATTCAGGAAGGCTGGATCAATTCTCATGAGAATGCAAGGAATTTTTTTAAACATACAGATGTGTGATTTGCATGTAAATCATCAACACATGGTAGAAAACAAACCATTAAAAAAAAAAAAATTCATCTAACTTCCTATATGGAAGACCTAGATTTCCCCAGAGCCCTGAGGTTACTGTAAAAGCTTATGCAAAACATGAAAGTGTGTACATTCTATGTACATCTAATACTTGTTATAAAATACCAATGTTTCAATGGTCTGACCCTCTAAATTATTTCTGCTAAGCTGCCCTTTGTTTTCCAATGAAGCCAACCTCCATAATCAGTTCAAAAGAACATCCAGAAAAGAACACAAAGCTGAAAAGATCATACAAAAACCACTGTCCCCCTCCTTGTTTAATTATGTAGCAACATACAATCATAAAGCAGTTGGTAACAACTGAAGTAAGTCCTGCATAAAACAAGTAGTATAAAGACAAGTGTACCTTTGCATAGCGAGGGGCTGCTAACCCCTGTTCAACAAAAAACAGGTTTAGAAGATGGATTTTTTACTAAGTGCCAAATCGAGTTGGTATGAATGCATTTTGAAACCATGGCTCCATTTGCATACAGCAAGCAATTACAGAGGGCTGTAACTTTCTGCAACTGTTAGGAGCCTGCATGTGCCAATCTTTTGGACATTTTCCTCTGTAATGTGGTTTTTATGCAAGATGCTTGCTGTCTTTCTTTAACAAGCTAAATAGTCTTTGGAACGTTGTAGGATGGAAAGCCAACCTGATACTTCTTCACAGAATGCCATTATTCAACCCGCGCTGAAAACTGACCTTGCTAAAAATACTTGTTTGCTTCCTATTCGCTATTTTTGGGAATCTATGATTTAAAAAATGTGAGACTGTATTCTCTAAGACCAGAATTCAACAAAACTAGCTAAAATGCTAGCATTTATCTTATGCCTGCTGCAATGTGATAAGGTGCTGACTTTTGGAAAGTAATTCTACAGTCCTTACTTGGGCAAAATCTCCACTGGAGGAAAGTGAGCAGAGCGCACAGAACAGCCCTTTGTACCACTGTTTTTAGAAATGCTGCCATTTACAGTTACAGTTTAGTGGTGAATTATTTGTTCAAGTAGACGGTGTTTCAGTGAAAATGTCTAGATAAAAGAATGCATACGTACAAGATCAGAAAAGGACCCCTCACCTTTGATTTGAAAAATAAATAGCTAGTTTAGACGGTTATTACTGGAATCTCATCTGTAAAGGAACAGGAAAGTCATTTTTAGATTTCTGTCTTCTCTTTCAAACAGCTTATTGGTAATGGAAATGTCTTTCAGAGTTCTGTGACGTGCATTGGATAGCTCGGAGGTGGATATGATGGCAGTTTAATATTAAGGCGCCTGATATGACAACCATGGCAGAGCAAGTGGCCCTCTAATGGGTAACAACGATGGCCTTCCTCATCATTGAGCTGCAAGCCACAATCCTGGAAGAAACACAGACATCCCAGATTAGTGAGTGACGCAGGTAGGTCATCTCATGACAATGCTCATCTATCCCGCATAGCTCCCTCCCATGCCTCCAAAGCCAGCAACCTCAAGAGCTTTTGGTAGATGGACCCTGCCTATCTCATACTGAACAACATGACATCACTGAAATTGAACAGGACAGTCTATAGCAGTACCCAGCATTTTTTTCCCCTTTTGTCTCCCATTCTGGTCTCTTCTTCATCTACCAAACGTTGATGCAAATCAGACAAAAACAGGCCAAAGACTAATCCTTGACTGACAAAACCTGGAAGAGGTTAGAACAGAGAAGGAGCTAATCCTGTAACAAGGCAGCGAGCAAGAAATGGGGGAGCATAAGCAGAGAATGACAGGAGTGGGGAAGATGAGACATGTTTGACTTCCGAAGCACTTTCTCTAATTGAGCATTAAAAGAAAATTAAAGATTCCAAGGCCAATGGTCCACCTTTAGTAGAAATATATTAGTACCTCTAGGACCAGCACATAACTACATGGACAACAAGGGTGAACAACAGTGGAGGAAAAGAGATAAAAAGAAAAACAACAAACAATGATCCTGCTGACTATTATGTACACTGCAATAGATACAATCCTAGTTTCCAGCTGTCATTTTTGTAATTTTGAGGACATTTCAAGGTCATGTCAGTTTTGTGCTTGGATTTGATGTTTCAAGTATGTTAAATATTTAAAAATTGTTACTGTGACGAGTCCTGAGAAACCGAAGATTCTGAGTATGTACCTGTGCCCTTAATAGAAAGGAAAAACAAAATATTAACAAGTTGGGCATATAGGTAATTTTAGTATTGAAAAGGGATGCCAAGTTTTTAATTGGACACAAAGTACAATTTTTTCAGCTTTCATAGCTCAAGTTAAAATCCTCAAATTTTACAGTGCTGGAGTAATGATGAAAAATGGGTTTTAAACTAAGTTTTAAAAGTGGAGTGTTAGTTTAGAGAGGCTTCAATCAAAGTTTCCGCCAAGGTAATTTTTTGTGTGTTAATGTGTTTTGTAGTAACTTTATAGTCCTTTATGTTAGATTTAAAATTCAGTTCCTCATGAGAAGTCAACATTTTCAGATAGATACCCTACAGATGTGCCAAGTGTTCATAGCCTTCTCCCTCTCTAAAAACTGGGGTTTTTCTGTGATGCGGAATTTCAGTTTTACAACAGGTGTCTACTGCTCTCTAAACTGGCTTGAACTTCTCAGCAGAAGTGAAGTGGTTGCACAAGAAAGAAAGAGATGATACAGCAAAGCAGCAAAGTTTCCAAACTGACCGCTGACTTTGTATGGCCATCGGGTGATGATGACATTTACGGCATTTCAGAAGTGGCTGCGTAAGTCGTCATAGCCTTTGCTGAAGTCTCCATGTGAATATCTCAAAATACTGGTGCTAACTTTTCTAGCAGTATTTGGAGACAGCAGTGACCCAGTGTGTACAGTTTGAGAACCTGATTTGAGACCATTAGGCAGCAACCTACCCCTGTTAACACATGGCTAACCCCCTGATTTCTGCACGTAAATGCACTCTGCCATTCCAGGCAGATGTGGAGGCAGCTTGATTTGCCTCAAGCTGGAAGGAGAATGGGGAAATGAATAATGAAACAGAACTGAAAATAAACCCCCATTGGGACATTCTAATATAAAGTCAATAGCCTGAGAGCGAAGGGGAGGGAGCTGTCATCTTAGGTGAAGCCTGCACAAAGCAATAGATGGGGGAAGAAGGAGGAGGGAAGTACAGCTCTTCAAAATGCTGCATTTTCCTGTGCCAATTTATGTTTAAAAAAATAATAGAAAAGGATGGACTATCAGGTATGTCTGTTGGAAGGAGATAGCTGAGTGGATGGAGTCTTCCTTACATTTAGGTTCACGTACATTTCAAGCTACCCTGAATTTTGTTATTTTAGTTCCTCAATTGGAAGTCTCTTTGTAGAACCCTTTTTGTGCAAAAGCGCGTGGAAGTTAGCATTGCTGCTTTTTCGACAGTGAGGCAGCACAGTTAAACACTGTGTGGATATTTGCAAGTTATATCAGCGCCAAACCTACAGCAAGAGGCAAGCAAGGGTCTTCCCCTGGACAGGCTATGTGAATTTAAGTCTCAGATCAGAGCCACACACGCTGTATCCAGAAATGAGGAAAAAGAGAACTGGCACCTACTTTTTGTTCTCTCCCCATATAGAAGTATTGAGAAAATTCAATCCAAACAACCAAACTCAGCTTTTGAAGTTAATATACTGTGGAAAAAACAAAGAAACTAATTTGGTACCTGAGATGGCAGCCTCACCTGCCACCCAGCTAGAACTCACCCCTTTGCTTCCCTCCAGGAGATGCAGGACAGAGGCCTACCTGCCCAGGCATGCAAGACCCAAGCAAGTGCACCTGGGGTTTGAGTCCGGCACCAACCAAGAGGCTGCTGGTTCTGAGCAAAGCCTTGCTGTAGGGTGGGCCAAGGCGCCAGATGCTTACCTCGCAGTGATAGCACTCCACATGGTAGTCTTTGTCCATCGACACCACCCGAATGGTCTCCTCAGAGCCCTGTTGCAGAAGCAGAGAGAAGGTAAGAGTGGGCATGTAAGCTATGTTTTCTCAATCTTCTTTCAGTACCCAACCTATCATGTGAGAGAGCTGTTTCCCTGAGCAATCCCCTCTTCCTCTGCAGAGCAGAGCTCTGTGACTGCTGAGGGTCTTGTCCCCTGGTGCACAGCACTGCTCTGCTGGTTTTGCTGTTCAAGTAGCAGCGTGGGCGTCTGACATAGCTAAGCTGTAGAGGTCATTTGGGAAGTGTAGCCAAAACGTCATCCTCAAGGGACAAACTAGTCTTGAAATCAAATAATTTTCCAAGGGCACCCACGAGCTGAATGAATTACCAGCCAAAAACTATGACCTACTGATTGGGAACTTTTCTTTGTAGACATCCTGGCTTGAGTTTTCCAGGCCTTATATTCCCCTCAAACCATCTGCTGCACAGCTATTTTCCACATGCACATGTCACTGTATGTACCCCATAGGGATTTACATACCAGGCTGGCAGGTAATTATGCGCATAGGGCCAAAAACCTCAGCGTGAGCATGGATACAATGGTGGTGTGTAATTCCCGGCTGAGCCCCAGGCCCTGCAGGGCAGCCTATACCCTGCTTGTAACCTCACAGACACCTCCTCTGATCCACTCTGAAGCCAATGAAGACAGAGCTCATTAAATTTGTTGCCTTGCATTATTTCCAGTTCCAGGTGTGGTTAGAGCATCATATATGACGTAGACTACGTCTGAAAAAGCTGTGGGCAAGTTGGTACCTGCACTGCTAGACTTGAACTAACCTAAGAAATCTTCATGGGAAAGAATGTGAAGTCTACCCTGCTAGCCATGAGTCAGCAGTAGGACTGCCCTTTTCTTCCTTTTTTTTTTTTTTAATTTTTTAATTGGAGTCATTTTGTAACACAAAAATCCGATGAAATTTACATAGGTGTTTTCTCCTCTCACATCCCATCACCAGGACAAGCAGTTCTGGCTCAGCCTTTATAAAGTTTTTAACAAACAGGAACAATAAGAACAACTAGTGAGTAAGTGCAGAGTGATGGAGGTGGGCATGCGGAGAGGCTATAGCCACAGGCTTTACTGGAGCACACAGCTTACAGGATGCAAGTTCTGTTCTCTATAAATATGACAAGAGGAAAAGAAGGGAGGCGCTGAGGCCCTTGCTTACAAATGAGCTGATCAGTGACCTCGGCAATGGGAACTCACCAGAGCATGAGCAGGCCAAAAGGGATTCTTAATGCAGAAGTCTTACAGTGCTAACTATACTGTCAGGATAGGCTGAGGCTGCAAGCAGGCCATTCACTTGGCTTCCTTTTTCGTCAACTTTTCTGCTGTCTTTTCCACCCCTTTAAGCACTTTCATTACATTGCCACCTCAGGACGACAGACTGTGAACCAGGGTCAGCGTAACCCCCAGATATTTTTTCAAGTTTGGGCATCTTAATCAAGCCACAACAGAAGCGCAAATATAGCAGACAAGGAAAATTGCTACTTGACCTCATGGGAGATTCTAAAAATAAACAGGGCTTTAACTTCTTGGGTTTTTCTTGGAGCCCCATTCAGGGCTTTCTATTAAATGAGATTTATAACAGCATAACAAAGACCTGGAAAGCACCCTAAAGACACAAAGTACTATGCTGCATAAGTAGTATGAACTTTACAACCTTTGGGAATGTTTGGGAGTGACATTACTGCCAAACTGTATTTAATTTAGTATCTGAGATAGCATAGATTCTGGAAGAGGGAGGAAAAAACATCTACTGTGTTTTCAGAAAGTGTTCATATGCCAACAGCTGTTTTCTCTAAAGAGGCAGTAAGTGCATGGTAACACATACCTGTGCTGGTAAGATCGGCTGGTTACAGGAAGCACATTTTGGTGCAAAAACCCTAGGGTGCAAGAAGGAAGTGTTCAAATCACATTGAAAGTTTCTTCAAAAAGTAGAACTAAGAGAGTTCCTCTAACCATGTCTTGTTTTTAGCAAAATGCAGAGTGAATCCAGCCCTCTTCCCACATATGCCCATTCTCTTACATTCCTTTACTCATAAAGCCATTCAAATTCTCCCAGAGACTCGCTGCTTTGACTGCAAAGCAGCTCTTGATTTGAGGCCTGTCACTATCTGAAATCAGGAAGACATAACTATGCTAAATATGAGAGAGGCTGATTGATTAAACCAAATACATAACCGGTCTTATTATCTACAGCTGCATTTTACAATCATTGGGCCATCATTCATTCTATCCTTGTAACATGGTCAACTTGGTACCAACAGGGTTGAGTTTAGAGTGATTTCTCATGCTGCGTAATTTGAATTATTGGTTGACTGGAGCTAAGAGCATTTACATCGTCTTTAAGTGGGAGCAGAAATGAGTCCAAAAGCAATCACTTAAACTACAAAACTTTGTCAGGTGAGGCTAAAGTCATTCTTACATTAGCTTCTAATTACAGGTCTATGTTCTACTGTCCAGCCTAGGTTAACCTAATTTACACTCACAAGATTAACACACTACCAGAACTTCGACTCTTAAAAACAGCCAGCAGAATTTACAATCACTTGCAGAATTAGCCTGATCTAATTAGTACTGGACAGCCACCTGAGAAGTACGTCCTCTGACATCACTTGATTTTCAACCTCACCTGGCCACACTGGGGCCACGAAGTGACCTTTAATATAACTTTAAAATACTTTACAATTGCAACATGTGAAGGCAGCACTTGAGGGACATCTGAGCAAATAGGAATGACCCTTTTTATCTACCACAAGGCTTGTAACTATACTAATAATTTATCCACTGTAATTTTTCCAAGCATGCAGTGGACCTGTGTACTTACGTATGGTAGTCTTTGACACAGTAAATATTGTTCTCCACATCTACAGTGAAGGGGACTCCATCCAAACACTCGTTACACACCACACAGCGAAAGCAGCCAGGATGGTACGACTTTCCAAGGGCCTGTAAGATCTTAAGATGCAAACAGCAAAATAAGTGAATGCATGATTACATGAGACCCCCTCCACATACTGCTGTGTCTGAGTCTTAATAATGACAGTGAGAAAAGCACTTGAGGATGAAATTACCACTCTGCAGATCTGTCAGCAAGGAGTCTTTTAAAACAATCAACTTGCTTATTTCAGTGGGTTTCAGTAGGCTCCCAATAAAGAGAGCGAGCTGTGAAAATCAGGCTAACACCCATCAGTGCTAGCTCTGCAGAGCCAATACTGCCAACAGAAATTAGAAATGGCTTCAGACACCACTTTTTGGAAAATCTGTTGCAGCCAAATATGAGTTACTGGATACAGAGTTAATTCACAAAGCTTAACAGGCTGTTAAGACAGACAGAATCCAAACCAGTCATTACTCAAAAAGTAAAGTAAGGTGTCCCTTTATTTATTAAGGATCCTAAAATCCACCACAGTTACTGCCTGGTTATCGCTCAATCATAGGGGCCCATCCGTTTCTGTTAAAATTCCATCCATATCCATTGTTTGGATAGAGATCTATTCACTTGCTCAGGTTTTTTCCCATGCTGACCTTTCCTACTGCATTTTAAAGGCCTGAAGGAAGGCCTGATGCACACTCAGCTACACTACTATAGAATAGACTCCTCTCTCTCCTCGCGTCCTTGTATGTAATGCTGTGTGGCACTGGGACATCAAGGAGGATGCACCAAGCCCACGAACAAGTCCTGGGGAAGAGTGAGACATGGTAACATCTTCAGGCAGTTCTCAAGAGCTTCTAGCACCAACTGCATCCATATATATCCAGGTATAGGAAATACCTCACCTTAGAGCTGCTAATAAGCTGGAGATGATAAATCTCCACAGGCCAAGCTCTCAAGGCCCTTTTGACAATTCTATGAATAAAGATCAAATCAACAGGAAATAGAAGTGGCACACAGGAAACATGTAAAAATGTCAATTTAATTTAACCTTTTTTTCCCTCTGATAAAGCCCTATAGCTCTCCGTGCAGTGAGTAGCATCAGACCCCACTGTTTTGCAAGCCTGTTTCCAGCCAGAAACAACTCGTCTCTGAGCGTGTGCTGCTAACTAGGCAGCTACATAACACACAAAGCCTGGAGTGGTCATGCAGCCCCCCCTTGGCACAGCACAACTCCTAACTCAACTGCACTTTCAGCCTTGAACAGCTCTGGTTGCACCCGGGCCTGTGGGGCTGCAGCCCTCTGCTCCTGCACCATACACGGGCACCACGGCCGGGCAGGCACGTTTGCTCTATGTGTGCTCCCAGGGAGGAACGCGAGGGAATTAGCCAAATAACGCTGCTTAATTCCTGGAGCTCCCAGAGCTGTTTCCTTTTGTCAGAGCACACTTGCTGATGGGAGAAAGGCAGACAAGCACCTGCCAAGCTTCCAGCTACTCTGCTCCACCAACGAGACATTATGGACGCTTGCCTGGGATTCTGCAATTAAGGGCCAGCTCAAAGCATGCAAGTCAGGTTACCCCTCCCCCTCCCAGCATGACACAACTTTACAAATTTGCTCTTGGGCTAAAACGAACAATATCCTTGTCCAACCAGTGGTGCCAGGATATAAGCCAGAATCCTCATTAGTGAGGTCTCCGTTCCAGCTCCTACTAAACCTCCCTGCCTGCAACGCAATAGCTCCTTCTATTAGGCATGCTGAGGTTCATACACATTTTTCAAGTTAGAGGAGAATAGATATGCTGTATGATCTGCACTTCTTCAATGTGCAAAGCCACTTCATTTTGTTTGGGAATTTCTGCTTAGGAAGAACAGACTAAAGTCTTCCTACTTTCACCACTGAAACGATGCCAGCAGGATCTGGCCCAACCCACAGCCCTTTGATATTTCTATTATAAAAGTAACTCTGACTACTGGCTCCTTACAAATTCCAGGGGCAATAATGCATTTTAACTGATGTGGAGCAAGAGGCAGAAGGTAAATAATCCAAGTTACAGAGTGGACAACAAACCTCAGGACTATTGGTAACGTTGCTCTCCTCTTTAGTCCAGATTCCATCCACTTGACAAAGCTCTTGCTATGCTACTGTCTTAGAGAGCAC
Organism: Bucorvus abyssinicus; assembly: GCA_009769605.1. Lineage (NCBI taxonomy): Eukaryota > Metazoa > Chordata > Aves > Bucerotiformes > Bucorvidae > Bucorvus > Bucorvus abyssinicus. Next base: position 12,239,067 of record CM020040.1, read on the forward strand.
ACCCTCTGTATTCCTTTACTATGTTCCCATACAAAGCTGTGCTGTTTTGTCCCCCTTCAGTATTAAAATTCTATTTAAATTTTTTTTCTTTTTTAAACTGACATGTGGCAGAACAACAGCTTCCCATGATCTCAGGTAGAAAAGAAGCCCAACCTACTGTACTAAAGTAATACGGCATAAAGAGAATTGCTGTTTATTTACTGCCTCAGTTTCAAAAATTACATCGACAGCAGTGAGTACACAATGATAGTCTGACCAGGGAAAAAACACAGTATTTCACAGAGCACTACCCAACACAAATGAAAAGCAAGCTACCCCGCGGCTAGGAATTGAGGTCTCTTACCATTTCCATTATGAGGTGTCCACAAACAAAGCACTTGTCCGCTGTTTGCTGAAAACCTGAATACTGTTCAAATGGCAGAAAAGAAAGCATTATTAGTAGCCACTCCTCTAGCTGCAGAAACACCTTTTCAGGATGCTGCGCTATTTTCCAGCCTGTGCTGTACATGATAGCAAATGATACAATAGGTTTAGGAGACAGTGACTCGGAATCCTTTGCTCTGCTTTGCAGCATGCTCAAAAACCAGCTTGGCCTTCTGAGCCACTCAAGATTTCCATTGACATTTTCAATGTAACAATTTTATTTTAAGTTTGATTTTTATTTTCAAAACCTGTTTGGCAAGTTTGCATTCATTGTGCTGGGATTAGCTTGAATTAACTCTTCCGGTGGTTGTTGTTGGGGAAGTAAATAACATAGGACTTACCTCCCGACTCCTGCTCAAATTAGTGACCAGATGCTTAGTGACCTCAGCTTTTGGACCTAACATTTCACTCAATGCTATATGCAGGCTAGAATAATGAAGACAGGCTCAAGGAGGATTTAGCTGCCTCATGGACACCAAGCTTTTTATCCAGGGAAGAATCTAAAAGTCCAGTTGTAGGAGCTTGGGCTCCCTGCACAAACCCCAACCGTCAGCCCGTGCTCCAGTCTGCAATGGGAAATGGGAAGACTGGTCAGGCCTGGCAGCAGAGCCCTCTCAGGTTCAGTGTCAGAGGCACGGCAGCGAGGAGATACTTTGCCCACCTGGGACCAAAGCTCTGTGTACCCTGCCTGAGTGGTTCTGACCTTAACTTTGTACTAGTGTCCCCAGATTAGATCCTGTTTCAGATACCAGTCTGTCTTTAGCCCCGTGTTTACAACCATACAAAAAATATCAATGTTATCAAGCCAGAAGATTGACCTACCAAACAACTACCCTGCAGGCAAGAGCCATTTGCCTGAAGAACCCCAGCCATGTGATTTTGAAACTGTTATTTGCAGTGGCTGAACTTCACCCTCACCCGCTGCAGTCCCATATAAGCTAAGTGATGTGTGTGCACTCTTTCCTGCCAGAGGAAAAGGGTGCCCAGTTATGGTATGGTATTGCACCGTGACACTTACTTCAGCAATTAAGGTTCTAGCAAAGCTCACCTGAAATGCACTTTAGTTGCACAAGCTAAAAGTCAGGGACTGGGAGGATGAGGGTAAACTGGACTCTTCTCCCAGAGTACAGGTTAATTGGTTCAGGCATCTAACGCATCTTCAGCGCCTCAGCCCAACAGAGCTTACAGCTTGCTCCATTTCCCCCGTGATTTAGCAGGGATTAACTGTCCCTTCACTTCAAAAGCCAGTGGTTCCCAGCCTAGACTGCCATAACGTTTTCCTTTTTATTGGAGTGAGGGGATTACATGTTATTTCAGATCAATAGGTTGGCAACAAAATTATTGTTGCTATGCAACAAAGCGATTACGAACGAAAAGGTCTCTCAGACACTTTGACAGGGCCAGAAAGTCAGTAATTGATGGTACAGCAGCTGTCACAGCTCCGAATTTATGATGCTCTAAGGAACACAGTTCATTCAATCTTAAGAAATTTTGAAACATTATCAGAAGAGACCAGGGCATGGAAGTTTTTTGCCTTCTTCATCTTCTTACTGATGCAGAAAAAAGGCCTCACTGCTTGGGATGCTTCTTGGCTGCACTGTATCTGAGTAACCATCTGGCTAGACTATTTGCTAAGGCTGTGAACTCAAGGCTTACTAGAAACAGGTGGGCAGGTTCTAGTGGCGCAGACAGCAGAGGATTAACAATAGTACAAACCCAGCTAATTCTAAAATCCTGCTGGAATGAATTTACCAGTACCATCTGGCTGTCATTTGATAAGGAATGCAAAGGAGCATCTACCCAGCTATTGATTAAGAGGGAACATTATTCCCCTGAAACAGAATGGCATAGTGGTCAGATTAATGTCATTTATTGCTAACTAGACTGTCATAAATCACAGTTTGTTAGAAAGAAAGGCTTTGCTGACACAAAATCACTTTTTCTATGACTAACCCTATTAAATTAAAACCACTTTTTTGTTTTTTGTTTGTTTTTTTTTTTTAACAAGAGAATTGTTATTTGTCAAGCACATCCAGAACTGGATTACCCAATTATGAAGACCTTGCAAACTGGCAGTAAGTGTAATAGCAGTGACAAAATATTTCATGGGCTCTGGGAGCTGTCCTTTACTACTACACTCTTTTCTGATAACAGTATCAGTCCCAGACAAACTGGAGACCTGATTCAGTGAGATCAGGGGTTTGGATTCAGCTCTGCTGGTGCTTTAAATCAATTTGGACTGGAAAAGAATGAAAGCCTTAGAGCCCAGCAGCACCATTTTCTGTGGACACTACTGTTTAAAGGTGAACAATAAATGATTTTCTCTATAATTTTGTAGCTCACCTGTCAAATTCTGCTTTGCAGTGTTTGTCCTTAACTTTGAGAGTTCAATCAGGGCTGTTGTTGTGCTAAATTTTCCATTTTAGAAGCAGAAGTCTTAAAAATATCCATTAAAATTGGCACCCTCTGTCTTTGAAGCACTTGTTATTACTAACCTTCACAAATCTTGTGTGTGCAACAAGAGAGAAGTTGTGACTTGCTCCAGATTGCAAACAAAGCAGAACAGCTTCTTTACTATCCCTCAGCGCATCCAAGAGCCTCCCCGATGTGGGGTTTCCAGCATGCCTAGGTGAAAGAAGCACTGGTCCCCCAGAGCTTGTGAACTAGGTAACCGCCAGAGGAGAGGAGGTTATGCTCTACAGACTTGTAGCCTCTTTTATTACTGACATAGTTGGAGGGGGGGAAAAGTGCTTTTGTGCACAGAAGCCCTCCCTCACGATCTGGAGTCGTGAAGAACACATTGAAGTGAAACACTGAAGTAACACAGGCTGATAGGCAAGACGTTAAGTAGAGAAGCCAAGTAACAGCTATGCTTCCTGTACGCAGGGTATTTTATGCATACGATTTCATTTGGGATGGCAGCAGTACCGGGCTCAAGTCTAGCCTTACCCTATATAGGTTTTGCATGTGCCAGCGTTTTTTTTTTTTTTTTTTAAAGTATTTTGTTGGCAGACCAGTAGGATGATGTAAATACAGACCAATCTCAAACTAGACAGTAATGTTCGGAAGTCCACAGACAGTCTGTACTCAGGACAAAAGAGCTTAATTTTGAACTTTCCCAAATATTCATTAAAGATGTTCATTAAGCACATGTAAAAACATCGTAAGAAGTTATAAAACAAACAGCAAACAGCCCTGAAATTCAAAGCTGAAAATGAAGTATTACTCTTCCCTCTCACTTCCGTGGCTGAGAAATAAGATGCTAGTTACCAGGATGCAAAGAGAACAAATGCATGTTGAAGAGCTGGCATATTATTCCTCCTGATTTCTTAGTTTGATCCCAACTGTTTTCTCCCATATTTACCTTGTCCTTGACTTCTCTGACAGGATAATAAAATCTCTCTTTATATGCATTTGCAATCAAGCTCCACAATTATAAAATAAGACTCTGGGAAACTAAATAAACCTTGAGAATAATGATAATTACGTTAGAATAGAAGAGTAAAAAATAAAGTAGAAGACTTGGCTGGCTGAACTTTTCTTTTGTTTGCTGTCCAATATACTTTGATTATCAAACAGGCTCTTGCTGTCCAAGAGTCTTTGTTTCAATGCAAGAGGAAAACAAGTCCCCTTCTGTCCTGAATATTTAGGCCTGTTAGTGTCCTCCTGTGATAATCTTGGGGTTTATAACTCTTCTGTCTAATGTGCAATATATCCAAAAGAAATTAACAATGAATTTTGAGCATATAATGAACAATTATGCATGGAGGATAATCCCACCAAGCACTATGAGAAACAATTTCTCCTGTCTGCCCTCAGTCCAGTAACCAATCGTGGTTGTCTACCCAGGGTCTTTTCAAGTTTGATGTTCTCATCATGATTTTCAAAAGGGAAAACATTCAGAAAAACAGCATGCCTGAAAAAGGCTTCAGGATCCAAAGCTTCTACCTTAGCTGGTGTGAGATCTTTGAAAAGACACTTCGCTTCTCCTTCGCATGCCTAACTGTGCCCAAGGAGAGGCCAATGCGCTTCCCTGCTGTTATATACTCAACAAAACAAAACCTTCCTCCTGGAAACAGACCCTGGAATCTCATTCAGGCCCATTTTCCTCTTTGATGAGGATGTTCAAAACCTGCTAAAGGTTTGTGCACGCAGATCGAGTGAGTTATATTGCAGTAGGTGTGGCGGTTGCTGCCTCGGTAATGGTATGAAGCTGTAAAAACTACAACTCGCTGTTAGAGCCCTGCAAAGTCACTGAAAGCGACTGCCCAGCCTAGACTTGAGATTCCTACTCTCTTCTGCTTTATGGGATTTTGAGAGGGATGATCAGGAGTTTTTTGCCAAAATGCTCCAGGCATTTAATTCTGAAAACTAATTTCTGAATTGGGTGCTATGCTAATAATGTATTCCGACCCCAGGCTGCCTGTAATCCCTCACAGACTCTCTTCTTGGTTTCCCATTAGCAGAGCATCTGTCTTCTCACTGCTTTATTGTTTGCTCTCTGCATGGGACCTTTAGTACATGGGACACAACAATGCCAGAAATTCATGGGACCACGTTAAGAGAGGGAGAAAATATCAAATTTGGTTTCATGCAGATGAGGTTTTATTGTTAGTGGTGTTTTTACACACATATTTAAATGCAGTGATTAAACTGAACTGCGCTAAACAGGGCCTTCTCAACCTCAAAGGTACAGGAGCCTCATGGTAGGTGGCAGAGATTAAACTAAAGGAAAATAGTCCAGACTTTTCATCTAGCTAAAACCCTGTCATATATCCTGTTGTTTCACTCTGTCTTGGTGCCAGTGAGGAAACACTACTGCAGCAGCTTAGCTTCTTGCTCCTGCGTCTGCACTTTGTTATGTTTGAAGGACATGGGTAGGGCAAGAAGGGACTTCATGTCCTGCACAGAGGTAACAGTTGGGCTGGCCCTGCACAAAACTCTGCCAAAAATTCAGGAATTCAGCTGGTAGCTAACTTTGCCTTAACAGTCAGGCATTTCACAGCCTCTGAGCAGGGAACAGCCATTTACTTTCTACAGAGACCCATAAGTGAGCACTCACCAAGGCTACTTTCTGTCTGATTAATTAAGAGCCAACACTGATTTTCTTACCTAAAGCTTCCTTAAACAAATGCCTGTGGAAGCTTTGCAGTGACAACGATCAAGAAAAAAGTCTGAAGCAACAACTTAAACTCTGCATCATATCACATGGCCCAAAATCTATTAACTTGATTCACACTGTAAAGCACTACATATCGCACAGCGCTATAGTCTTGCTGTGGGTTATTTATCGTCACTGCTACCATCTATTACACTGCAAAAGAAACTGCCTACGTTACATATCTTCCTGGAAAAAAAAAAAAAAATCTGGATTTCTTTCAAAACAGTTATTGAAAGATTTCGATTCAAAAGTGTAACAGCAACTAATACCTATATTTACTACAAAAGTGGAAATAAGCCACTTTCTCACATTGTTTTCTTCTAACTCTTCCATAGAAAAAAATTAATGCTGTCTCCTAACAAGTGTTTGTCAGGAGTTACACATATTTAGAAAGAGCTCTAGTTCTTTTAAGTGTGTTTCAGTTATTGTAATTTATTTTTCAAGTTATTATTAAGAAAAATGGGGTGATCTGACATTTTGGATCACCATCTCAAGAGGAAATAGGGGAGTGACCTTCTGGCATGAAAGCAACTGGACTTTTTAACGCTCTCTTCAAAACATTCCACTAGCAAATGTCAAGAAGGGGATAGTTGCAAAAGCTAGTCCATAGGGATACATCTCAGAAAAAAACCACCTTTGTCTTTCCTTGTTTATTTTGTTATGGCCTGGGGAGTGATTCCCGTGACCCATTTAACAGTCCGTAACCCAGTTCAGGAAATGTTGAGCATCCCTTTAGTCACTACAGATCTTACTCATGCATTGACATTTCATCACATTCTGTTTATCTGCATTATCACCTGGGTGATACTGCCTGCGTATAGCTCTTTTATAAACCTGAGAGAGTTTTCTGGATTCCAGCTGGCCTCCTCTTTCAAACCACCAATTTTCTCCGGTTAGCAGGCCTGCAGTGTGCCATGCCATGCAGTCTTTGCAGCGTTCACCCATAGCTTCTCAGCCTTGGTGCCAACATCTTCATATGGCCCCTAGCTTTGTCCCCTGGGATGAATTCCTGGGAGAAAAGCCAGAGCCCCCTGAAGTCAATGGGACTTCTGCCTCCAGCTTCAACGGACAAGTAACTTCTCGATACAAGATACAGCGCTACAGTATTGTGTTGCAATGAGAGGTGAACTCAAACTGCCAGCGCTACACACTCTTCATGCTGATTCACATTCAAGTCCAAATTGCTGAGGCCAATCAATCAATGTTGACTATCCTTAGACATTTTGAAATTTGAATTTTAAGCCCACGTGTAGGTTTGATGCAACACTTCAATTCAGAATAACCCAATTACTCATCATTACTGTTAAATTCTACAAAATAAAACCAGGACCACTGGCATACTACAAACTTAGGAAGAACTAAGGAAGTATTCAAATTTTTTTGGCAGGGAGAGGCTGGAGCGAGACACACACAAGTAACAACATGAACTTCACTCCCTCATGTGCTGATTACAGTAACACACTATAATTTGTTTTGCCTTTGTTTTCAGTGACGGTATTTGGGAACACAGCAACATTCAGCATTCATGATGCCTCTGGAACTTGAAAGCACCTCCTGTCCCAACCTAGAGCAGTCAGCACCTTGAAAATGCGCACAGACTTCCTCATGGCTTCTGTACATCAGGAATACTGCAGCAAACCCCCTTCCAAGCTTTGATTCCATCACTCTGTTAAACATCTTGGTAAACACCCATGTCCGCCTGTTCTCTGACTGGAGTGTGCATTTTAAAAGTAAGTCTGTCTCCTCAATACAACATCCTCACAGTTATCTAGAACTTCATTTGCTCTGTGATTCCCACTAGATATGAAATGGACACAAGCTGCAACTCTCATAATTTACCTTTTTCAGCCAAGTCTATTTCTTCCGAGTCTCGCTTAGCAGCAATGGGCTCTTGTAACTCATGCACTAGTCCCGGTGCTCACCTCCTAAAAGGGGGGTCTCCAATCATTTACACTCAATGAGATGTAAAATCAAACTTCTGGCACCAGCTTCCACTACATTAAATAAAAACTATCTTCCTAGGCCCCAGCAAGTGGGATGGGCCCTTTCCCACACTGCCAGCCTTAGAAAACAGCATCTGCACAAACTAGAAAGAGTAGCCTCGTTAGTATTAATATGTACAGCCAGGCCCAGGGGCCCAAATTAGGGTAAGGGTCTCATGTTTGGTGCTGCTGGAGCTGAAGGTGCAAGCCCTGCTCTCGTGAACTGCCAGTCATCCAGCTAGTCCTCTGTTGATACCCTATCTCTTTCCGCATGAAAGGCTGATTGTTTCCATTTGTCACCTACCTACCAGAGTCTTGCACACCTTGATCCTTTTGCATTTTTAAAATCATTGAGACTTTTACAGTTGTGGATATAAGATGAGGCCCTGTATGTTCTCTGTGGCCAACTTTTGCACTGCAGTGGCCAGCTGAGGAGCAAAGAGGCTACAGCTGTAGAAAGGAGTGTCCTGAGCAGGTACCAGTCACTGGTGTAGGGGAGAGAAGGATCAGAAACCCCAGCAGACTGGACAGAGAGGAGAAGGAAGAATTGAGAAGCCCCCTGCAGGGTTGCAAGGCACAGTTCTGTGGGGGCTGTGTGCTTCTTGCCCTCTTCACACACTCCTTAGCCCTTGTGTCTCCCTGGTAGGAGGGAAGGATGCCAGGGCAGAGGCACCAGCATGTAACCGTCACACCTTCTGGGCTGGGAAGGGCAGAAAAGGGACACCCAAAGGCCTCCTGGAGGCTGGCGATGCCCGAAGTCTTGCATTACGGTTGGCATATGCAAAACCAAGTTTTCACAGCCTCTCACTTTGAGGATTTACTTCCACTAGTCTTACTCACTGAAATTGATGAACAGCTTTAGATGAAACTTTCAACGAGTAATGACAGCAAAGTTAGCCAGAGGGAAAAACCTGGCGTGAAGAAGTTCAGCCTAAATGATTAAATTTGGCAAAGTTATAAGACAGTGAAAGAGATAATCTTAAAAGGGGAAGTTTTGGGTGGCCTTAATGCTATGAACTGCAGCTTGTGGTGTCTGTAACAGGTTATTTCCAGAGCATCTGAGTGTCTTCCAGTAGTGCATTAAGCAATGTAACTAACATTTGTCGTGATCTTCTTTTTCCCCTCTTGTCTCTCCCCTGGAGGGAAATTCTCTCATTTCTTAACCTCTACTGGACCCCCACTCACTAATGCTCATTACCTCAAGAGAAAAAGGAAAAGCTTATCAAAAAGAGACAAAAAAAGAAAAAAAGAAAAAGAACAAGAGAGAGATAATAGATCCAACATTCAGGCTGCTTTGGTGACATTTTAAAAGCTTTTTTTGCCAAGAAAAACAGTAATTTCTTTTAAATTTCCATACACAATATTTAAGCACTGAAAAGGGAAGACAAAATTATTGAGCTATTTTTCCTTCACCCATGATTATGCAGCAATTTATCAACAAAATGGAATAAGAACATCTGACTGGGATTATTTATTATACAGTAAGGCATTTAGTTTTTGTTTGCTTCCCCAGGAACAGTGTTCCTGTTATGGGTAGTTAGCCATCTGTGTCCTCAGAGCTTTCAGGGAAGGATTAAACTGTCATTTGTTTTATTTCCTTTCACAAAATAACTATCCTAACAGGGCTGAGGCAAGACTTGGATATTGCTGGACTTGCTACCTTAAGGTGGCATGAAAAAGAGTAAGACTGGGTCTTCCTGGAGCTAAAGCAAAGCAATGAAAAGTTTGGGCTTTTGGTTTTGTTCTGTTTACTCCTTACACTCCGTAACATGCAGGATCACTACTGAAGTGCTCCTACTGGAAACTGCATGGACCAGGCACTCTCTGTGCCATGCTTAGGCAGAAGTGGAACTATCTGTGCATTTATTTTTATTCTTTAATCACATTCATTCACTGCATTTAGTCAATAAGGCTTGTGTTTAAGCACTGAGAGAATCTGCAGCTAATCAGGGCTAGAAGCAGGTAAAAACAAAGAAAGGAAGGAGAGGCATGCCGTGTCTTCCAGGTGTGAAAGGTTTACCAGCCCTTACCCATCAAGTCACAACCCCACACACGGAAACCCTGCACTGCTCTCATGAGGACAACTGTGGCATGCAGCATCTCTTCCCCACAAGCGGGTCTGAAACCTTGTAGCACTTCTTCCCTGGAGAGAATGAGCAAAATAAGCCACCTGATTCAGAGAAAGATAATCTGTGCCCTCAGTAAGAGCAAACATGTGGGAAAACTATTTGCTAGAAGAATGTACCTTGTGGCTGTTGCCAAAGGTTCTGATGGGTGTCTCTGCGCTGTGGATAGCTTTATGGCTGTGCAGTGAAAATTGCTCCTGATGAGTAACACCTACATTCCTCTAACACCTTTCATCCAGAAATCAAAAGCACTTTCCGAAGAAAGGGCTGGATTCTGAACGCTTGACACTAACAGAACCTTTTGTCACACTTTTACGGACTGATTTTTTTGAAACAACTTGGTAGCCAAAGCTCTCTGCCACTTGCTATGCTTTAAGTGACAACTGACCTCACTTAAAAAACAAATGTGACCAGCACAGCATTTCACCTCTGGGTGGAAGAGACACAACCTGGAGTGGTTGGCACCAGCGCTGTGCTGAACCTCAAAAGGGACAGTAAGAGCCCTTCTCTTACAACAGGTGGCAAACATTTACGGGGATCGGATAATGGCTTTTCTCAAGGTCTTGGTTTCAAGGACCATATATAATACTGCACTGAATTCCACGTTACCACCTTCAACAGAGAGAAAGAACTGATCTGTCTTGAGTGAGCATGAGTTAGAGTTATTATTGTATGAGTTCTGGAGACCGCTCTGGCAGTAGCCCTTCTGACACAGAAAAGAGCAGCATTACAGGAGAATTAAAATACTGTCATCTATAGCATGTTAAACATTTCTAACAGTTACAGTAAGAAACTCATACATGATACCCATTCTTCCCTAAAGCTTCCTGCAGTGACAAGCAAGAGCCAGTTCAGCTTTTCTGCCCATAGTTGTTCATGTGCTATTTACTGCAGTCCCAAAGTGGGACTTGCTGCAGCCCCTGTGTCTTGCCTGAACTAGCCTGCAGGACATCTCCAGTATGATGCCATGGAAGAAGCACCTCCAGCAAATTAACAGGATACATGGGGTAGCAGTGGGTACGGACAGAGCTCTGCAAGAATTACAGCCCTCAGCTGTGCCCCATGCTGCCTCTTGATGGAGGGAAAGGGACAGGGTCTCCTCCAGGCATCAGGGAGGCTTCAGCCCACTACCATCCCTGCTCTCCATTTGCATTGCATTTGCAATTCAGCTGCTTCCCATCAGCATACCTCTTGCTGGGAGGGCAAATGGGTTCATTCAGACCACTGCTGCTTTGGTGGGACTGTGAGCAATGAAACATCAACTCTCTCGTCTGTCCCTAGGAATCCGTGTAATGATGCTGCAGCTGCAAGCCTACCTACATACACGCTGGCCCCACCAGTTCAGTTATTATTACATGCATTTCATCAATAACCCCAATGTGACAGCACAGTACCTCCTGCCCAAATTTTCTGAAGCTCCTCTGCTTTCTAATTCCTGTTAGGTGTCATACTTGATAGAACCTGGTCACAAGCTGCAGGGTTACAACTCCACAGAGCCATGACCAGGCTCCCATATCTATAGGAGCATCTAATTCTCCTGATCGGTTTCCAGGCAAACAAAAGCCAAGGAAGAGCAAGAACACCAAGGGGAGACATTATTTGCTTAGAAGGAATACAATTACAATGCTTACCTCCCACAATTAAAATAATCTTTCTCTTATATTCTTAACTAAGAGACCAGAATGTGATCCACTCTGCTTCTGACTGCATTTACTGACCAGAAACAGGCTGCAACAAGCTAAGAGACAAGATTCCCAGTGCAAGAATGGTTGAAGGTAGGAGCATGTACTCACACAGCTGTTACAGGACAGGGCAGAGGCTTGCAGGGAGGGAGGAGGCATGTCTCTGTGGAAGACCTGTGGATTCAGGGCTATGGGACAACTCCACGGATTGTTATAATGCATAGCAGCTCCTATAGCTCTGCTAGTGCTCTCTTCTTGGCCTGCAAAGCTTGCATGGTACTGTCAGAGGACACAGTGCAAGATCTGTCTAATTCACTCTCAAGCAAATTTTTTTTACACCTCCGCCCCCAGCCTTCAGCTCCCCTAACATCCCACTACCATGCGGTCAGTGGGGAATCCACGTAGAAAGCTGCATTATGATTTGGAGTTACAGGAGGCACTGAAATTCCCAGTTAACACAGACAAAGCATTTGGCTATGTGCTTTGGACTGAAAACACCTCTTTTTGGAGAGGACTGGGGTTTCCAAGGTTGGGAGCAAGACCTGGGAATATTAAGTAGTTAAAATTATTTCCTTTTTAATTGCTACTTTGCAACTTTTTCTTCTGACTTTGAGAAAAGCTTTGAACTTTCTCTATCCGCAGAACTCTAAAATAAGCAAAGTTGTTTCATTTTATGAGAGAAACGAGACAATTCCTAGTATTCTTGCTATGGTATTTGCTCAGGGGAAGCTGAGAGAAGATGAAATCCCTCTCTGAGAAGCAGCTGGCTTAACACGGGCAGGGACAACATCAGAATTTTTTTCTTTTGCTGACTTATGCAGCAATAAGTCCCTTGGTCTGCTTCTTTCCCATCCCTCTGTGCTACTGGCAATCTGCTAAGACAGATCTGTGGGAAGTTTGGGCTTTTAAATCTGTGCCTTAAATGTCACAACAGTTCCCTAACTTACAGAAAGTTTATTCCTCTCAGATCCTTAACCTCAGTTTTCTTGAGAAAAATCACTGCAAGTATCTCCCTTCAGGAGCCTACTACAGAACATGTCTAAAAGCTAAAGCAGCTTCCCCTCCATCCCTTGAAAACCAAATGCTCTCCAAAAGATTGAGATTTTTAGATTTAAAATTCTCGTGTTTATGCTGAAATTACAAACTAATAACAACACTCATGTCATTAAGTCTGGACAAAAGGGAAAGTACATTCCAACACAATTCAAAATAAAAATCTGAAAGGTTTGAGCCCTTCCATCTCACACTCCACTCCTTTCCTTCTCCCTGTGCTTCTGCAGAAACACAGGAAAGAAAGCTGAAAAACCAAGGGAGAAAAAATAATTTTCACCCCAAAATGCAAGCAAAACAGTAACACATTTCAAATGTAACAAGAAACTTATTTTCTGCACAAAATACAATTTGCACTTTTCAACAGGCTCCAGCTGTGGTAAGCTGAGAGTAAAGGTGTTACACATGAAGGCAAATATGGCTTATATTTTAGGAATTTCCACGATTTTTATGGATTGCATTGATGAGAAATGCATTTGCGCACTCTGAACTGCCAGTAACATTCTTGTTGTGGGATATACTTTGAATAATTCCTTTATAAAAAGCATGGTCATATATTCATTAGAAATGGAAAGTTGTTCTGGAAGACCCAAACTTCTAAATGAATGGTATTTCAATCAATAAAGGTGGTATAAATTCCATTTACCAATTCTCCAACTCATCATGCTCTAAGATAAAATACATCATTCCTCTCTAATTTCAATTCCCAGCCATGCCATCCTCTTAATCTTAATTATAAATGGTCTGCCACTTATCAAATCAGTCTCTGTGCCCTGCACAATCCTCACCCTTAATTGCACAAATATTTTATTTTTGGAACAACACAGCTCAGCAACAAGCTTCATTTTTCTTTTCATGACTCAGTCTCTAATAAAGTAAAGCATTTATAAAAGCTCTGGGCGCATGAGAGAAAATTAGTTGCTCCTCCGTGGCTAACAGTTTTTAGCTAATCACAATGCAGCTCCACATCACTCTGAGCAGAGCAGTGATTAAAACTGCGCCTGCAACAAAGCAACATTGTACAGAGCGATGACGTGCTCCAGTCAGAAACGTCTCCCCTCTTGTTATGATTGGTATTCCCCAGATGTTTGACTTTGAGCTCTAGCTTGGCAGGCGAGGCTTTGTGGCTGCAATTCAAGTCCCAAACTTGAGCAGCCTGAGTGTTTATTCTCATAATTTACAGTTTGTGATAGCTTATGGACAGTTATGTACTTGGTTTCGTAGCCACCACTTCAAACCAAGGGCCTGATCCTGCCTTTATGGAGTTAGTAGTAACTGCTTCCCAATTCCAGCGCTGGCAGGAGGCCCCAGATGACTAAACTGCCTCTCAAAGCAAACAAGGCAATATAAAAGAACAATTTGGTTTAAAAACAATAGAAAAATGCCTGAAATCTTACTTACTAGGAAGTCTTCTTCACAGTACACCTTGCCATTGACATTGTAGAACGCTTTTCCTCGTAGCCTTCTCCCTGTTAAAATACGGTACCATCAGAATTGTGTGCTCCATCCCCAAACCCAGTTGTTTAGGATGCAAAGAGAAACGCCACCCTGCTGCGCCTGTCTGCACAGCCAGTTACGGGCCCCACTCCTCCCTGGAGGGTCCACCCAGAGATGCAGGTGAGCCTTCGGCTCTCAGGTCTGTCCTGCCGTAACAAATGCCTCATCATCTAAACATTATTTCTAAGTGCAGGTTATGGAACCGAGATGATATCAGTTCCTGAAAATTTTTAAATCTAAACCTCAAAATCATTTTTTGGTGGGGAAAGGTCATTTGTACATCGAGACAACTTTCTTAGCAGGTGAAATCACAGCAGGCACACATCCACTGCAAGCAACATCAGCACCGGGTCTGTCTCCGAAGGACCAACCAAGGGAAACTGCATATGGATGCCGTCACCTTCAAAAATGTTAATACATTAATCAATGCCACGGCAGCTACACCCACAGCACCCTGCGGTACTAAAGCAGTACAAGGCACATGTGATGGAGGGAAGGGCAGAAAAATCACACTGAAAACAAGAGATTTCATTTTCCAGTTTGAACATTTGCCACTCCATTAGCACCTGCGAACTCCATTGACAAAACCTGTGATCGTCATTAACTGAGGGATCCCTTTACAGCTAAGAAATGCACAACAGACTCCAGAAAGTGCCAACAAAAACAATTAAAAGGAGGAATTCAAAAACCACTGGGTCTCACCAGTTTTTAGATACAGCACATCAGATCTGTCTTACACCAGAGCTGCTCCATTGAAAGCAATGTCGTTTTATCAGTGTAAAACCAGAGAGGGAGAAGGGAAACCTCACTCATCCTGACTCACCTTATTTTCACTCTGTGTCAGGGACCCAGTGGCCAAAGCTCCCCAACATTTGGGTGCTTTCAAAAGCCATTTGTAGCCTTGGCAAGCAGGTGGCATGGTGCCTACCACAGGCTGCATACCAGCTGCTGTTAGCAGTGACACAAAGCAAGGAAGTGGGCAAGAGGCTCTGTATTTACAGGTCAAGCTGAAGCTTTTACTACACAGACTAAAGCCTGGACGTCTCTTAGGGAGGCAGAGCAGTTTCACCATAAACACTGCTGATCTTTGCAGAGGGTTTGACTCTGAGGGCCTGCTAGCTGAGCCAGCTGGCCAAGCATAGAGGGGCAGGAGCACTCTCCACGGTTTCCATAAACAATGTTGAGGAAAATATGATTAATTTTCAGTGCTTGAAAGTGCCTTTTACATGTTGCCACTGTGATCTGATCCTGGGAAACTGTGTGGCACAAAGAAGTTGAGATCTGGGCTGATGCTTTTGGGAAATCACATGCTGCATGTGGTTGTCTGGTGGTTTTACTGTCGTGGCTGAGGGAAATGCTTCTTTTGTGTGCACATTCTTGCTGTAGATCTCACGGGCTGCTGTCTCCATACTGGTGGTAGGTGGAGTCAGCTCTTGTTCGTCTTTCCAGCTGCCTGGTAGCTCTGGTGGGTACCAGGAACCTGGTAGTGTGGGCAATGCACTGAGACTGTCCCATCTCCTCTAAGACTCTCAGGTAAAACTAGGCTATCCTACATGTCACACAAACAAGGCAGGGGGCTGGGACAGCAATTAGGGGGTCACAGGGCCTCTCTCAACTGATGCAGGAGCAACCACCTCTAGATCTTCCCTCCTACTTATCCAAGCTGTTATTAAACCTCCAGCAAAAGGTAAAGAAAAGGTAAACGGAAGGGAGGGAAGAAAAGGAAAGAGGCCAGAATGGCTTTTTAAAGGACTGTTAGCTCTGCCAGACCCAGCCTTGATACACAACTCATCTTTAGATGGTGTAAATGAAGTGGCTGCACCCCGAACAGGAACTTCCCTTAGACATGCTGACATAGCATAGCCACCTGGCTCACACACACCACGGATGCAGAGCCAAGATGTTTATTTCAGGTGTAGAAGAGCTGGCCATCACCCTTACCACATACCCATCATGGTTAAAAGGAGCAGAGATAAATTAAAAGACAAATCCTCAACTCCATTGCTGGAAGGACTCTGCAGGAAAGGAACACGCTAATTCAAGGAGGCATCAGCATCTCTCAAAGCACTACAGAAGGTGGACAAGGACCTGTACATCCCGCTTTGTATCCCGGTACGCAGAGCCTCAGTGCTCTGGTTGATAGAAATGCCCCAAATTCTGCTCCTGTTGTTTCTTCCTTAGCACAGCATCACTGGCAGAAGCCAACGGGGTAAGGGCTTTCCTGGACTGGGAAGAAGTGGGAAGCCTACGACTCAAAGCAAACTTGATGTTTTGGACTAGCTCTCAAAGATGTTTATGTTATCAGACACGTTTGGCAGCTGATTGTCAGGCAACACAAAACTACCTCACCCCAGCGCAGCAAAGTTGCAAGCCTCCCCCTTAGCCAGGCCACAACTTGTGAGCCCCTGCTCACTGCTCATAGCCCGCTCTGCAAGTCCCCCCCGCCTGCTAAACACCGACAGCTGGCCTCTCCCTCCACACAGCCAATGTGGTAAAACACCTCTGTTTCACACAGCACTCGCAGTGCAGCACCTTTCAGAACTCACGAAGAATACCATTTTCCCCATTTTACAGGTGAAAAAACCAAGCCACCTATTAGGGAACTGACTTGTCTAAATTCATAAAGCAGGCAAGCAGCTTGCTCACATGATAATTACTATTATTAGCAATAGTTAATAAGATTGACAGGCCTTTCACCTTAGAAGAATTTCATTCTGAGATCATACAATAATTATCTCACAAATGAGAAACAGCAAGTTATCACACACATAGCTGTGGCAGTGCTATATTGGCAAAAACATACACTCCATTTGCCCTCCAGAAGAGTTTCCTAAATGACAGCATTGAACACAAACACCAAACTCTGCAAGTGCCTGGGCATCACGTGAAAACTGCAGTCAAGAGGGAAGTGCTGGACCCAAATCCCAAGGAGATGCAGCATCGGTACCTCACAGCCCCAGGGCAGCCGTGCAGCAGGGCGGGTGCAACACCTCAAGGTTATGGTACCTGCCCCCAGCTCAATGCACTGGACAAGGTGGTTTCACCTCTCAAGGTCCTGGAGTAACTCGGGGGCCTGCACAGCACCAGCCCGCTCTGTGTAGCCATAACCTATTATTGTCAATCAGGCAGAGATTACAAGTTCTGAAAAACTAATGTTGCTTTAAGCCAGCTCAGCCAAGCGCCTGGACAGCTAGACAAGGTGCTATCATCCTGCTCACTGGCACACAGAACCTGCCTCTTGGCTTTCCTTTGAATGACTGAGTATAGTCAAGCCCATGTTACTATTTGCTTTCATAATACTGAAATAAAGAAGTCAAGAGTTTCTGACAAAACTTGATGCAACTTGCTGATAGTTCATTACAATAATAAGCAGTTATAACGAGCAGCCTAGCACAGAGTTCACAGTACGGGGTTTCACAAACACTGTGCTGCTTTCCTTCTTCTGCTGGATACCCACCTTGGCACGTCCGCCCCGTCAGACCAGTTTTCAACAGTAGCGAGGAAGAGGCTTCATTTCATACTTGACCAGAAGAGCAGCAGGTCAGCCAGGACCACACAGGAGGACCACGGGACAGGGTAGAAGCTGCTCAGCCCATAGCCTTTGTGCAGGCACATAACACTACCTTTTATAGTGAAGTCTTTTTTTCCCCCGAGTGCTCCTTAGCCTTGTTTTACTGTAGAAAACAAAGCCTACACACTCATGACGTCAACAAATACTTGTTGCAAGTAATTTTACATTTCTTAACTGACACCCACCCATTTGAGAGTTAATGAGCACCAGGATAAGGGGGTCCCACCACCTCAGGTGGGAGACAGAGACCTCACAAACGTTCCAGCAAAGAGGGCAAAGATTCATGCCGATAATCTAGTAGTTAACAAAATGCAAGCTAGAAATGACTCTGTCCTAAGGAACGATCACAATTGGTGTTTGCAACCAACATGACAGACATCCATAAGAATTCAGCCTTTTGGAACTTTTAAAAAACCCCACAAAATCTGAATCAGCTCTATGTTTTTAAGGTCAGTTTTCACATTTAACCAGTTT
Source organism: Bucorvus abyssinicus (assembly GCA_009769605.1). Classification (NCBI taxonomy): domain Eukaryota; kingdom Metazoa; phylum Chordata; class Aves; order Bucerotiformes; family Bucorvidae; genus Bucorvus; species Bucorvus abyssinicus. The sequence goes on from CM020040.1 coordinate 12,257,033, forward strand.
ATGAGCCTCTGGTATTTAAATGTGTCTAGCAATTACTTCCTGCACAATTTTTATCTTCTGTATGGTGCAAACTAAAAGGAAGGAATGGGAAAGCTGGTGCTTTAGCAAAGGACTCAACTCAAAGATTTGACTTGCAAAAGGAAAAATGACCCACAGTTGACAAGGGCTGTCCACAACTATTCTCTCCAGTCTCCACAGCACTTTACTGGGTGGTGAAAACATACCAGCCAGAAAGTCAAGATGGGGCAAAACTTCTGCCAACACTGTTTCAAAAGCTGTTCCAGGCCCTCATGGAACAAAATGTGAATCAGACTGGCTTTTATGGCCTTGAGGAGGTCCTCTGAAAGAGCACTGAAAATGTCCTGCCCCCTCGCCAACTAGCCCGGAAAGCATCTTCAAAGCCCTCCCTGCTGCTGCGGGCAGTGGGGTATTTGCCTATAGAGAGGTGAGTTCATCAAGTCACAGCCTTCAGTGGTAGAGCTCCAGTCTCACATGGGATGATGCAACCACATCGGGGGCTAACAACTCCCCCTTCCCCTTTGTATGACAAGAGATAGCCATGTCTCACTGTTGCAGCACGGTTATTAGACCTAATTACTGTTTGCAGCATGCTTTGAAGTTGAAAAGTGCCAAGCATTATTATAATATTTTAAGTACTTTGATGATTAAAAACATGCAACTGTTGGGTAATAATCATGATTAACTAGTACTGCAGTGGAAGCAAGTTCATGTGAGAAGCCTGCGTCATCTCAGTGCCTGATGCTACTTAAAACCAAACAGCTCTCCTCTGACATAATAGGAATGCTGCAGCCCTGGCCTCACCTCCCAGATAAAGCCTGGTGCAACCCTGAGACTGCTAGCATGCTGAAGAAAATACACCAGTGTATCTCCTCACCATCACGATCTCTCTCAAGATCTGTGTGCCTCTTCTCATAACTTCATGCAGGAGAGTTTCAGCGTTAGAGGGAACAAAGTGTGAGATGCCTAATAGCATCCTTCTAACAATTACAGCTGCGTGGAACAAGAGGATTGTGTTTTAGTCAGAAAATGTAATTAAAATGTCCCCAATGGAGTGCAATCAAAGAGTTCAGCTGTAGGTATCGCTGCTAAAGATAGGGAAATTTATTAAAGCAGAGCTAATTAATAGCCTGAACAGCCCAAGTTATCGCCACAGAATATTATTTCATGTACCTGCCATTCCCGTTGGCAGAGGACATGGCTGGATGGGACTGACCACACACGAGCACAGACCTCAGCTCGACTGCCACTTCTCCCACAGAGGCACAGCCCCTCCAGTAAGTGAGCAAGGTGCAGGTTGTGGCAGGACCAAGCGTGATGGCTGTGGCTGCCCCACCGTGGTGTCAGGGGCTTGCTTGAGCTCCTGGCATGGCCATGTGCTGTTCCTGCTGGGAAAGTGGCACCCACAAGCTCCTAGCTTGTCTCTCAGCAGCCACACAAATACACAACATCCTTCTTCAGCAGCTCTTTCTGGAGCAAAAAAGCATATCACGTAGCTTTTCTCATTGGGACTTCTTCCCCTTCTTATTCTATGAATTGCCAGTTCTAAGGCTGAACAGGACACTCGGAGAGAATCTCTGCACTCTGGCAGCTTTGGTGTACAACTCACACAGCTTTCTGAACATGGCAGCTCCTGGCATTTCATGCCTGACTGACCAAAGAACTGTGCCTAGATGTTTTAGTTAGCAATGTTAAACATGGACCTAATTGCTTGTTAACTGCTTCAGACGCCATCTCTGCAGTGACTGATGTGACACCAGCATCGCTGTTGGTCTCATGTTAGCACCTTAAGTGACAGTCTCCCAAAGCCTTCAGACTAAAGTGACGTGTGAACTTACATGCAGGGTTAATACGCAACAACATTTGTTCAAATATCTCCCAGCTACCATAATAGGGAAGGAAAATTCCCACATATTGCCCAAAGCCCTGTACAAGTGAAACCAGACATAAGGTGGCTTGGGTTGAGCAAACGTATCTTCATGCCTGCTGCCCACTTGCAGCCACAATCTCCATCACTGCTCAGTAGAAACGCAAATTTTACCAGGCCAAACCCGGTAATCTTGTTTTGCAAAAGCCCCTGGCATGGGTCTGGGGCTGCACTGATTCAGAGCTGGTCTGTGGTGGCCATCAGAGGCTGACCACACTCCCAAATGCAGTCATGCAGATGTCCCAAATACCCCATATGTGACACCCATAGGCTGTGGCAAGGCCCATGGTCGAGCCTATGCAGGGGCAGTTAGTGCCCAAGCGATTTCCTGTATGGCCTGTGGACACTGTCATAACATGCCAAGATGGGGAACACCATCCACAGCCTTAAACTAAGCTCTGGCACAGACATCGCAGCTTTTCTTGCTGTGTGAGGTGTGACCCACCCTCTGAAGAGCGTCTGCATGCTCTCTAAGTACACCTTTTAATGACTGAGAAACCAGGACAAAACTAACTCAAAAGCTGAAGAGTAAATGGAACACGCAGAATCCAGTCTGTTCTCCACAAACCCCCAGGTTGGACAACTGTTATTTCTGAAAAGTAGAAGCTAAACTTCAGATGATTCCAGGAGCTGAAACTTCAAAAGAAATACCAAGTTTTACAAATGCGGTTTCCCAGGAATTAAAGATGTGCCTAAAGAAAACAAAAGCTTCCAATACTATTTCTTTAATTGTTACCATTTCTCCTTTATTCACATGTGATTTGGGGCCTGCAACTCTCCATCTCTCCCTCTGGCTTATGATTGCCTATCTGCACAGAGATTTTCTTTACACAGTGTTTCCATCACTCCACCCCCTTGAGGATGGGGAGCACTGAGACTGCTTTAGCTCCTGAATAACCGCTAATTAAATTTTTCTCCTCTGTCTCCCACAGGGGACTTGCACAAAGCCACTGCGCAACATGAGCATAACCTCTCCATGACAGGGGCCTGCGCTGGAACTGCAGCCTCTGTCGTGGGTGCCAGGGCGGGGCAGGGATTTTGGAGCAGGCAGGGGCTGCAAGGAGGATTGTGCTCCAGCTCATTCTCCAGTCCCTGGGCTTGGAGAAGCTTCCATCCCCCACTGCCTCTGCCCCATCCCGTCCCCTCCTCACAATGCTCAATTGCTCAGGCTCTGTGAAAGGAGGGGTGAATTTCTAGGGCTTTCAGGGTTTTTAAGATAGAAAAAAAGGCAATGCCAAATTGCTTTGAATAGAAGATACTGCATGTTGGCAGAAGCCACTTTTCACGTACTCCAGCCGTTTGAAATCTGAAACACTAAAAAGTGGCTACTGTGGATGTGCTGTATTCTTCTTTTCAAAGCAATCTGGCACACGATTTTGCTCCCCTGTTTCAGGACCCAATCCTGCATTCCTTTCACGCTCAGACTCCCATTGACTTTAAGGAATGCAGGATTGGATCCTAAATGTGTGATTTACTCACACAATAGCTCCTCATGGTTACGATCTATTGAGAAAGGCACACTTTAAAAACCATTTGGAATTACAGGCTCATCCACCAGGCCAGAATGCCTGTAAAGATCTGCCATTATTTCAGGAAAAATGCTCGGTGTGTGAATTACACACACACACTTTCACACATTTTCCCGGTTTCAAGCTGCAGACACAGCTTAGCTTGAGATGCATCAAAATATTTTGAGCACTAGCTTGATAGCTCATAAAGAAACCACGTGTAATTTTACTTTTTTTTTTTTTTGGGGGGGGGGGGGCGCGTGTAGCGGGGGAAAAAAACCCCACCAAAGCAGGCATATAAGCAGCTGAATCTTTAGGATCGTTTTTCAGAGAACTTTTGTAAAAGCCTCTAAAAGGTCTGCACCAGCTAAGACAAAACAGAGCCTTGTGCTGCTAGTTTTGAGGATGCTGTATATTGAGTTACGAGGCTATTACGATGCAAATCTCAAACGTACAAGCTTTTTACTTGGCCATAAACACAAAACAGTATACATTGTCCTTTCAGAAGAAAAGGTTTGCTGCTAAAATAGCAGAAGCCCTACGTAAATAACCAACATTCTTTCTGCCTGAGGTCACTGACTTGGCCTATTCAATTCTGGGCTAGTCTGGGATTTGACAATCTAAGCAGGGGAGAGGCCCTTTCCTCCTCCCTCCCCCCCACCCCCCCAAAAGAATGCTGGGATTTTATTTGAAATTTAAACTCTTGCAAACAAAAGGTGGCATCGTATGCTAGAGGCCTATGAAGGTGGAGTACAGGATGTGTATTGTTTTCTCCCTTTACATAGATTCTTTCAGGAAAGTATTTAGAGCCTGTGAACAAGTTCTAATCAAATATTATCATCAGGTAGGCAGACAGAGCAAAATATGAAGGAACACTTTTAAGAGATTAGGAGATTTATTTTTTGAAAATATCGATGAGGGAAAAGCATAAAAATTGTTTAAAACTATAAATTATCATTTAAAATAAATTATTTTTTAAATCTTAATTGAAATAGTTTAGGTTCCTATTTCCATTAGGTTCCTATTCTGATTCGTACTTGTATACTAAAAAAGAGCTTTTCAGTGCAAATTAACTGTGCCTACAAGGTCAGTATCATTCTCAGTCTCCATCTCAAGTCGATCTGTCCTGCAGAGGCAGATGGCAGTTAACTATTTCTCCTCCCGATCACCACTGCCCAGCTCTTACTTGGACTCTCACAAAAGAACGCTCTTGTATAATGCAATTATCATTTCCATTTCTGGGCTGCTGTCCAGGCTCTGCACCGCTCTGTGCCACCTCTCCAGCACAGGAGCACCAGCTCCTGCCACACCGACGTGCCAGCACCACACACTGCCCAGCCTGTACCTCACACTGCCCACCACAGATGACCATACTAAGCTGAATTTGCAGCTGGTGGAAATCACAATTGATACAAGCTGCAGACCTGCCCCAAGCTACTATCTTCACTAGAAAAAAAGTCTGCCTTCGCTATGCACTCACTAACGAGTGGCAAAATCCAGATGAAGACCAGGCAGTTTATCAATTTGACATGTTTGTAGCCCAGGGTAAGCTCTAGACTCTCCTCTGCAGTTTACCTTAACCTGCCATGATGTCAAAATAAAAAACTTCATTATCTTCCCTAGGATTTTGCCTCGTGTCAGCTATCACACTGAAGGAAACATCTTCCTATCCAGAAAGCATGCCTTTGCTGCCAGGAAAAAAAAAAAAAAAAAAAAAAAATCACATTTCTGCAGTGAGGTAAATAACATATCTTGTTCTGACCACTCTGTGGCAATCAACACCACCAAAGCCAACAAGCCCAAGACCCGGTGGAGAGGACATGGAGGGTACATTTCTGCCCCAGTCTAGCTGCATAACTTGAACTGCCAGTCTCCAGCAGGATTATGTAGATAGATAGCTAATTTCTTTTGTTAACTTGCTGAAAAACCCCACCTTTCTTGGCAGGGTAGCCATGTTTACTCCAGTGCGGAATTCTCTCTTCCCTTCTCTCTCCTCCTACTCTTTGGTCAGGTTATTTAACCAAAAGGTTACTTAATGCTACAGGGACAAAAAGATCTTTGACCTCTGCTACTCGGGCAAAGCATTCCTGTGCAGACCGTATTATAAACTTAGCAGATACTTTCAAGCTTCCATGTAATTTGCAAAAGTTAAAATTGGCAGATGTTTCCTTTCTCTCCCACTTACATATTTATTCTATCCCATACCACCCATCAATTTCAGAGTTAAGGCATAAATTATTTCCATAGAGCTCCAACTGAAGAATTTATGTTGAAAAGAGGTTTGTAAAACATAAGCCAAGCATATATTTAAAAACAGAAATACAATAGCCTGGATTAATCTAATAGCTATTTTGGGCCTATATATTAAGAGGTATCTTAAAACATATTTCTTAATAAGCTAGCAAGCGGACACACTAACAGGGCAATGTAAAATAAAGTTCCAAATGTACTTCAATTAAGATTTTTTTTTCCAGGGTTGCATTTACAAATGCAAAAAAAAAAAAAATGTGAAGAACAAGGGCAAAGCAACACAGACCACTGGGTAAAAACCATGGGAGGCCTCCCCATCACTCGGCAAACTGGGAGGGGAAGGAGGTATAGCTCTTCCTCCAAGTTAGCTTCCACTGTGTGAAGCTTTCTTCATTCCGTCACAGACCGTGCTTGTTATCAGCAAAGAATTCCACTTTTCCAGCCGCTGCCTGTAAGCCAGGACTTAACACTGTATTTTTCTTATCACAGTAGCCCAGGGTCCCAGTGTCAGCCCATTCTACAGCAAAATAAATCCATCACCAAACTGCAGCTTATTTCAGACCAAACCTTCCTGACTCTGCAGGACACAACCTTCTCAAGCAGCCTTGTTGCCTGCTACCCATGCAACGTGGTAGCATTGCCACCAGTGGCAGCAACAAGGATTCATCTAGCATACTACCTTATCTCCAGCTCTGGCCAAGAGCAGAAGCTCAACAGGAAAGAGCATTAGAAACAGGGCTCGCATATGCTGATGTGTTCCCAAGAGCAAGCTCTCAGCTTCCAGCAGCCAGCACTTAAGGCTCTCCTGCACCGCAGGCTCCATCATAACTATTATGTTTAATAGCCTCACTGGGCCAATGCTTCTTTAATTTGTCCAATTCCTCTATGAGATCATTTATACTTTTGGCCTCAATGCTGGCCCTATGGCAGTGAGTTCCACAGTTTTATTATGCATTGCATGAAGTGTTCCCTTTTGTTTGGTTTAAATCTCTGCTATCTCAAGCTTCTGTTGCATCCTAAAGAACAAAGCAGTCTCTACAGTCATCCCACCACACTAGAGAAGAACTTTCTAAGTCAAAGCATGAAATTTCAGTCTTCAACTGCACCTGGAAACTGACGGGATGCAGATCACAGGAACAACTGGTATTTTTATCTAGCAGCTTTTTGAAACTCTGTTCAGGTTCTCCTTGTACAACACAGAAGTGGACACGTATAAGCGGACCTATCGCACTCTGTGTGTGAGCTCCCTGCAGGAGACATGACCAAGCCATCGAGTCCTGCACTGCCTGCAGTTAATGAGCAGCCTTCACGAGGAGTAAACTGCTGTAATACACGATGGGAGATAATTCTGTTGGAATACATTCAAAAGAAGCAGCTACTGTATTCCAGTAAGACTAAAAGAAAAGAAAAAAAAAAAAGAATAAAAAACGGACATTCAGAGCAGGGCAAGAACCCACCAGAGTACTCCACCTGACAAACTTAAGTAGCAAAAGTTAGGTCAACTTGTTGAACCAAAAGCACTGCAGACCCCTCATCATTGGTAGCAGGTTCCTTCTTGCAAATTATGATTCTCTTCTTCATGCAGGTTCAGCCTCAACTAAAAATCATAGCTTAGCCTGGCTCTGAAGCAGATGATCGGAAATCAGATCAAGAGCTGGAACAGCAAAGTCAGACTGTTGAATGTCATCTCTGCATGGAGTGAGCTGCAGCACTACCTTCTCTCCTAATATTTTACACATAAAAGTACGTTGTACAAAAGGAGTGGACACAGCCCAATCCTGTGGCAACAGGCAAGAGAGCCTCAAGGGAGATGAGCAATTTCCCTGAACTATCTTCTGCGTTGTCTCAGAAAAACAAGAATGGATTTGCACAGGAACAGTTTACTTTCTTCCTCCCAGTAGCACTGCATGTGTCAGCACCTCAGTTTGAGCGGCATCAAAGAGTGCTGCTGATGAACCTGAACACACCAGCAATGATTGACTTGAGTCACGTCCAGAAAGCGTTCAGCAGCCAACACCAATGGCAGCCACATGTTTGTGAAATCAAGCTCACAGCGATCAGTTCTCATTCCCTTGACGTAAATCTTCTCAATAAAAGTGAGATTGTTGAGATCCACAGTGCCTAGACATGCCATCTTGAGAAACAGCTACAACATTTTTCTTTGTGTTATAATGGAAGAATAAATTGGGGAAGAGTCCTTGGGACCAAAAGGGCTAAGAAAGCTTAGAAAGGTTAGTACACAGGGGAAAAAAATCTAAATATTCTCAGAACAGCAAAGTATTCAAACATTCTGACAGTTCTGAAGCACATTCTTTGGGTTTAGATTATTTAGCACTAAGTCTGAAAGAACTGCACAGAGAGACAACTCTTGCTTACACTGGTGAACAATTATACTGATGTTAATAATGTTACTTCAGATTTATTCTGCATAACTTCAAACAAAACCTTGCTAGGAACTTAGTTATGTGTTTTAGAAAATATTTCAGTATAATTTGCTATAAATAAAACTGAAAATTACAGTTGTCCTGAAATCCTGAAGTGAACTGCGGCTTGCTCAGCCAATTTAAAATATAATCAGAAATTAGTCCTCCAAATGTTTTTTGATGGACTGACCACAGCTTCCTGCACCAGGTCATATTAGAACTAAAACCACCGGCAGCTTCCACAACATAGTGCTGAAGAGGTAGGAATCCTGACAGCACACTCACTTCTTTTGGTACTCAGGTACAATAAGGATATTGTTCCTTTAATGCTCAGCTTTCCTTTTCAGAAGCATGTGAGATTTCAGCCAATTCTCCCCAACGATTAGTTCAGGATGAATGTACTTAACTCAGGATTCTGCTGGAAAAAGCCCAAGTAGATGCAATCAATTTTCCACTAAATCCACTTCCTTCCTCTCTTCCCTACCCAGCAAGAGACTTCAGCTCACCACTACAGACAGTGGTGACTAAGACAATGAAAACCTCTGCCTTCAGCCATGCTCGTATCAAACGTGGTTATTCCTTCGTTTGATTCTCCCTGTTTTCTGTTTGTGCGTATCTTGTTCACCGGCCCAGCATTTGGGCTAGGTGGAAAAGCAGCTATACAGCAAACATGAAAAAGCACCTACACAGCAAACCACAAACACCAAATGCACTGGCTGCTGTAAACCCCAAAGTTAATCATCCAAACTGCACAGAATCAGCTACAGAACTTCACTGATAAAGAATGACTTTCTCCTTTGTACATTCTTAACTGGAATCTTCCCGAGGTTTCAATGTGCAGGTACTGTATGTTCGCATCTGCCATCATCCATGCTGTGCTGTCTCCGTGTGTAACACCAAATTATCTTCACCATCGTCACCTAAATACCACAGTACTTCTGGGATATTAGCTGCTGGCCACTTTACTTGAACCAGCCTCGTGCAGCACAGCCCAAAAAAAGAACAGCTGTAACAGCAGGGATGATTTGCTACTAGAATTTACCTAGGCTAATAAAAAATAACATCAGTTCAAAAACAAGGCTTAGAAAACATGATCTCTGACTCTCACCTACATGCCTTCTGAAGAGTTTAAGTAGATGATTTCCACCCTCACTTCCCCGAGCATATGCATTCTCCTTTGTTAAATAACTTGTGGAAACAGCAAAACAAGTCCTGGTGTCTGTGTATTCTTCAGGCTTTCTTCCTCTAGAAGACTGGTCTCCAAACTTTTTTGTCCATTCTTTCCTATCAGTAAAAACTGTTTGAGCATGCAGCCCAAATACACGTACATTTATTTATTTATAAATGATACACATCTACTACTGAAGTACTTTCTTCCTGCACCCTAATGAATTGTCTTGAGTGCTCTCTGGGGTGCATGCACCCCACTTTGGAGACTGCTGCTCTAGAGACCACTGGACTGTTAATACTGATTTAGCAAATTGTTTCCATAGGTCTGAATTTACACTGCTGTGGTTCCTAAGGCCAGTAAGTCCACTGACTCAAATAAGTTATTTGCATTATTTCCAGGAAAAAAATTTGCAGGGAACACAGTTGGAAGAGTGACAGTGTAGAGCACCCCAGGAGCCAGCTGAGTTAGGAGACTGAGCTTCTATGACTATGTCCAATTTAATGTTAGGACATACCACACTTGTGTTTTAAAACACACTGATAGACAATCACTGAGATGCAGCAGTCAGTAATCAAAAATGATTGCTAAATCCATTCCTGCTTTTAAATATGCATAAATCAGACACCTTTCATTCTGCACAGGTACAATTAAAAGAGCTGGCAGGTATTAGCAGCCATACTGTGCATGTGCATGAGCACTGTGTCACCTACACCAGTTGAGTCAGCTGTGCTCTAAGAAGCCAGCAGCCACTGATGATCTTATTTCTTCTTACAGGAGACACTTTAAAAGTCTGTCCCAGTCACCTCTTTACCTCTTTCTTGCCTAGCTCATCATTCACTTTTATTACTACTATTCCAAACACACTACAAATTCACAGGAGTGTGGCAAACAACGAGTCACAGCTTGATGGTTTTAGGCAAGAAAAAACAGCTTGGGGACTAGGAGAGAGAGGAAGAAAGTGGCACCCTAAGGAGGCATCCAGAGCAGGGAGCACTGCTGGAAGCAGAGTCCCTGCCAGTGGAAGGCAGGGCGGCTGGGCAGGCAGGAGGCGGGAGCCCCTTCCCGAACACAGGCAAGCTGCCTGTCCACACCAATGCTGGGCTGAAGGAGAGGACAGAGAGAGCAGGCAAGGGATACCAGTGCAAGGGACTGACCGACTGAGTCACAGGGAAAGAAGCAGTAACAGCAGATACGGAGGTGAGGACAAGGTTACATGGGGGCCTGAACAGGAGAGGGAAGAAATAAAGGGGGTTTGCATCTATAAAGGGAGTTTGGGAAGACAGAAAGGAGCGTTGACAGCGCACAAAGCAGTGAGGGAACCCTCACCAAGCATCTGACGCCTCTGTGCCACCTGTATTCCATGGGATGAATGGGCAGAGGAAAAAACGGTATCCTATGCGGCCTGAAACTTGTTTTTGCAAGACTGCCCCTAACACCACAAAGCAGCAAGCACTCACAGGGTACTTTGGGAATGACTTCGAAATCTCACAAACAGCTGCGTTTACCATGGGTTTTGAACCCCTCCTCCAAGGCCACAACTGCTAACAGCCCCCCTACACCCTCCCATCCCAAAGCACTCCTCCCTAATTGCACGAGGTGACATGAGCACTTGTAAAACCACTTGGCAAAGCTGTTTTGAGAGCGCAAATAGCACTTAACTGCCTCCAGTAAGCTTCCACCTCTCACTAATCAGGTCATGCACAAAACAAATGCAAGCACAGTGAGATGCATCTTCACTTGTCACTCCACTTTGTTAGAGATGGCACAGAGACTGGAAGACTCTTTGCCATTTCAGCTTGCAGGGCGGTTGTTTCATCACCCACAAGCACCAATGTTGGGGGTGAAATGCTGAAGCACCTAAGCTCCCACTAGCCCAAAACAATGGTAGGAGGTTGTTCTGGCCCAGGACCACAGGACAAGGACTTTTTCCTCAAGCACTAAACATCCATAAGAAGAAGAGCAAGAGGACTAAGTGTCCAGCAAATGCTCAATGCCATTCCCCAAGGAACCCCTCCTCACTCCCTGCCTCATGCTCTGAGCCTGTGGGGACATTTGGGGCAGGCAAGGAACACAGGACTACACCCGAAGTTATTACACTTCTGTTTTTTCCACCACTTGAAGAAAATAATTCTCATTAATTTATTTAAATGTTGAGCCAGGAGACCTGGTGAGCTCTTATGAGAGGGTGGACCATCGAGAGAAGGCAACTGTTTTAAGGGTCAGGAAAAAGCTGCTACCTATCAGGTACCAGCCCCAGCCAGACTGTTTTCATCCTCTGCATCCCAGCACTGATTTCCCGACACGCACTGACACTACAGCATATCGCATTATCTCCGCTGGCTGCTGAAGCGCACTGCCTGAGCTCAATCAGATACTGGTCCTGGGAACTGCCAAATGGAGTCAATAATCCTATAAATGGAGTACTGGATACGGGCTGGACAGTGGCCATCAGGGAGGCCACAGCGGGGTTCTGCTTCAGGTTTGTTTTTAGAAAGTATTTACTGTACCTAGTTCAAGGCTGTGGGATCAAGTTCGCAAGTGTGAAGATTTCCTACTTTTATTTGTGTCAGTTCATAGAGTCACAGAATCGTTTTGTCTGGAAGAGATCTTTAAGATCGAGTCCAACCATTAAATGGTTCAATGCAGGGCACCCACAGATAGGTTTCATGCCAGTAAGATACTAGGGAGTTTCTCATTAAAAACATAATATAATTCCTTACTACTTCTAGCATCATGTTCATAATCAAAGCTATATTGCAAAACTACCTGCTTTTTATAAAAGTACAGGGAACTGGCTCACCTAGGGTAAATGACACCATTAATCTTGGTACGATAGGAGCAGGTTCCTGCTGCCCAGCTAAGAGCTCATGCCTCTCTCCATGAAGTCAAGAATAGTTTGACACTAACTGAAACTGTACTTGGGCAAGAGTGATGATAAATCTAAAAAGTCCCAGTAGAAGTTCTGGTCAAAAGCAGGATTTTCAGGAAATGAGGTATTTATTGGAAGGGGGGAAAATATGCTTTCTGGCTAAGATCAAATTTACTGAGTTTCTTCCTGTGCTGTGTTTAGAGGCAGAGAAGAGTGTTTGGGAAGAAGAGCTCTTCCCTACCTGGCTTAAACCAAGTTAAAACTTCCTGTGAAGTCCAAGGATAGAAGAAAACACCTACTGCTGGTAAATAACTGGGAAGTGACCTGTAGAAGTCAATTTACCATAACCAAGCTGGTCATTCTATAACAGTAGGTTTATAAGCAAGCAAAACATTCAGCTCATGTCAAATACCAGGGGTTACCAAAGCACTTTCCTTGGTGCCCAAGGACAGCCCACTGCAGCTGTAATTGTCCAATCCTCCCGAGTCCCGTCATGTAAATGAGAAAAATTTATGGTTGTTTATGTAGGCTACCAGCCAAGCCTGTTTCTCTGATAAGCTTCTCTGGTCCATTTGTGTCTCACATCCGACTTAGAGTCCTCTGAATACTGGAGACAGCATTCCTTGGATACTTAAAGTAAATTAAAAACACAACGCTGGACTTGGAAAGAGGAATGGGAACATTATTCACGTGGCCCAGGCACTAAGGGCTCTGGGGAGTGGTGCTGGGAAAGTAGGGGTTTTTAAATCTTACATTAGTCCATTAATTTAATGATACACAATTCTCAAAATGGTCCTCCATAAACTGTAGATACACATTATTTGAGCAAGTAATTATTTTCAGTAGCATGCTGCAGCAGCTGTATGGCTTGGCTGCCAGACACTGCAAGTGTTTCCTCCAGCAAACACTTCTATTTGTGATATAACACGTTATTTAACAAACTACAAAACTTCTCATTTCTCCAGTACTTCGACCTTAGGATCTCCAAATAATTTCAAACTATTAATGAAATCAGCATAGTGTCACTCATGTGAAGTAGTAAGAATAATTATCTCCACACGGGCAAAGCCGGACAGGCTCAGTGATCTGCCCAAGGTGACATGCAACCCCGTAGCAAGTGGAGCAAAGCCCTGTCCTCTGACTCACAGGGCCGACTTACCCTTTGTGACCACCAACTTATCAAACCTCTCAGCTAAGAATTTTTTCTATCATTTGCCAATACGCCCTGCCAGAAGAAAGCCTGAAAGACAGGACGCTAAAGTTTGCTGCCACTGTTTATTTTATAAATATGAAGACAAATTTTACCAAAACAAAGACCTTTTGTTTTGTTTTGTACATGGCAAGATTCTTAGGGGAAACAGCTTTTCTAGACCTGCAAGAAGTAAAAGCACTGTTAAAGTGAACAGTGGTAGCGGAAACCTTTGATCTTTGGCTGCTTTCCGGTGTGGAACATCAATGAGTTTTCAGGCCATACAGACATTTCTCCCTTGAAATAAGCAGTAACCAAGAATTATTATTAAGGATGAGTTAGTAACCTAACATGGATAGGAGGCATGGATGAGATGCAAAGCAAGAGAGCTCTTTTGTTAAGAGAGCACATAAAGATGAAAATAACAGAAGCAACAAAAACATATTTCTACTTCACACCATGTCCTTTGCGAAGAGCTCCTGCCCTTGTTAGGCAGGACTTGCAGGGCAGGAGTGAGAGGTGGGTGTGTGGCCTGGAGAGAGAAGAGGTCCTGCCACTGTGCTGCAGTGTCACCAGGGGAAGGGACAGCAAGAAGTCCACGACTGGAGACAACAGGAAAACAGGTAAGAGGAATAAGAACAGAAAAGTACTCAGTTGTAGAAGGACACAGGAAGTTTGGAAAAAGAGCTTTGCTGGTAAAGAAGGACAGACTGAATTTTCCACGGCTGCAAAGCAGTATAATCTTGCCTCGTTGGTAAGGATGTTGAGCTGCCAGCAGTCTGGAGTCTTTGCACCCTGGGAACTCGGGGATCCAGGAAAAGCCTAAGATAGATATGTGTAACAAGTCAAAACCGGAAGTGACCAGGGTACAGCAAGATTTCAAAGAGTGCCAAGGGCAAGGGGGCAAGCTATTTTCTGGAGAAAAAGGTACTGAGATGCAGTTAGGATCTTCACTAAAGAAATCCACTGTGCCTCCTTGAAATGAAGAACAAAAGATGCCCACATAGAAATAACAATAAAGTCTGAATTCTTCAGTAGTAGAGCAGGCACATGCCAGAGCAAACAGAGGCAGAAGGAAGGAAGAAGATAGAAGTCAAGGGACATGAAAAGCTGGCCTTCCCTCCTTCACAGAAGATGCATCAGAGACAAAACCTGAAGTTCAATCCTTCCAATGCACCAGGAAAACAATCAGGTAATGGTGGCCCACAGACCACACTTTGGTGTCAGCCTAGAGCAGTAACAATGAGATCCACACATCCAAAGGGTAGGACAAAAGAAAGATGGAGATTCGGTCAAATGGTAAGAGAGTATCCAAGTGACTCATGTTTAGAGGGGAGGCTAAACACAAGCATGGACATGTTTGTGTACAGGGACAGGTTTGTGTGTGGGAACCAAATTTACTGAGACAGGCACCAGAAAAGAAATGGTCAGTTGGTTGTGGGAGGAAGAACTGATTTACTGAGTGCTGAAGTGATGAAGGACAAAACTGATTAACTGGCACACGTGGAGATAGAGCTGATGTATTGTTAAAGAAGTGATGATCTATATTAAATTAGAAATTATTTCAGAGAGCTATAGCATTATGGGGTCTAGTTTTCAGATGGGTAAAGTATTGAGGACATCACTAAAGCACTGACTAGGCACTTTGCAAAATATATAGAGACAACATATAGCAGAAACTTAGATCATTACAGGAAGACAACCACGTATATCTCCTTTCATTTATTCCCTTTTTCACTTTTCTCCTTCCTCCTGTTTTTCCCTGTGTTTTTAGGTAACACTTTAAAACTACAGAACCTGGAAATAGGAAACAGAAACATCTGTTGATAATGTCAGTGACTTGCCTGAGCTCTATTCTGGATTATTTGGACTTCTTCCCCTTTGAGAGATAAACTCAACAGCAGCCCAAGGGAATCTTTCCTTTCGGAAAAACTGAGATGTGTTCCAAGAAAACATTTTAAATGGGCAGAGGGGAAGGCAAGAAAGGGAAGAAAAAAGAGTAGAAGGGAAAGATGAAAAAAAACCACACAAAGAGAGGTGGGTTTCAGGGTAAGACAATCAAGACTTGAAGATAATAGATGCTGATAAGGAAACAGGGAAATTTTAGCAAATCTTGTTACGTTAAACAATAGGTGGCATTCCAAACACACAAAACTATGCAAGGAAGTGATTAGGTTCTTTGTGGCATTTACAGAGAAATAGAAAACAGAGTCAGAAACATTGTTAGTTTATTTTTTGCATTTTATGTGTTTTCCAACCCCTGAAAGGGTCACAGGTGCCGCCAGTGATTGGTTCCACATTATAAATAAAAAAATACTGTGGGAGGAATAGATCTATGGTCAGTCAATCAACACAGAGAAAAGTTTCCACCATTAGTTGCCAGACAACCCCCACCAATTAAAATAACCATCAAAAGTCATGCATTTCATACTGGAATAATTAGAATGCAATTACTACCTTTCAAGGAAACAAGGAGACAGAGACAAACCACTAGCCAACTACTGATTGCATGCCCTCTGATAATCAGCAATAGGGAATGGAAATGTTTTCCGTTTCTCTGTTGGCTACCTATCAACACCACCTTTCCGTGGGGGACAGCCTCCAGATCTACCAATGCTAGCTGCTAAACAGTCCTCAGAGAAGAGTGATACTCTGTATTAGGACACACTCCCCCACACCAAAAAAAGTTTTAAGCACATGCATCTTCAAGCATCTGAGATGTCCCCACGGAAGTAAGGCCCAGGGCTGGGCCAATGAGATGAGTCACCCTCAAAACCCAGCTTCTCTCCTAAAATTGATCTAACTTAATCTGAAGTAGCTGCAGAACTGAAAACCTTTCATGACAGAACATCTAGTAGTATCATCTGTAGAGGGACACTATCAATGGACTGGTCCATTTATCTGAAGTCAAGCACACAGATCATTGTCCTGCTGGACCAGAGCTAGCTGGGACAGAGAGCAATGAAGATGAACTACTAAATACCTCCTAAAATACAAAAACACAACTAAATACATTCTAAATAAAGAACAGTTTCCTGTGTCAGTCCCACTTCAAATATTTCTGATTACCCTTTTCTCATCCCGTCCTTTTTTTTTTTTTCCTAAAGCCTGGAATATTATCAGACTAACCACGGATCAAGATAAAGGAAACATTTTTCTACCAGTCGGTACCCAAAGGTACTTGGGCTCTTACATAGGCTGGTATCCAAGTTTGACTTTCAATTACCAGAAGACAAGATTACATTCCTTAGCTGAGACTCATTCATGGTTCAGAGTCTTGCGCAAGGTAACCCCAAACTGTCTGAAGCCAGCTGTCATCTCTACCATCCCACTGCCTCTTTTCAAAGGGAGCACCTCCCTTTCCGTGAATTTTGCATTAATTGGTTTGTCTGGAACCGCAGTTGCAGACATACCTGAAATAGCTTTTAACTATCTGTCTTGATAGGTGTTAAACTGGAAAGCACGGGGCTAAGCACGGGCTGTAACTTATCCCAGAGGCTCAGAATGACTCAGGCAAAATTCTGCACTCCTGCAGCAGCGCTGCAAGTTATCTCAATTACATGTCTCCACAAACTGCAGCCTTAGCAGCGCATACAGCAAATCCTTCGGTCCTTTTTCCTATCCAAACTCACACCGCTCCAAAGTGCTTGGCTTTTCCCAGGAATCACACTTCAAAGCAACTGCCCCACATGCAGCACATCAGGATCTACTGCCAGCTCCAGTTACAGCTTGGAAACCACCTAATGTTCAGGTGGCGAATTCAATCCAAACGCGGGGTTTGAGTTGGGGATGAGTAACAATCACAGTTATGCAAGTTGAGGGCACCCAGCTCTCATGCTCCAGGCCATGGGGGTCAGGGAGGAATGTTACCACATGCACAGCACTGAATAACCCGCCGGCTTGTCTTCCCCTAAGTAGCAGGTATTAGCCAACGGCTCTGGCAGGATTACAGACCAAAAATCCCAAAATTCCAGTCTGCACCAGTCCAACAGCATGTGGTTAGAGAACCACAGGGAAAAGTGTGCAGGACATTAGCTGCCCGGCAGACTTTCACTGCACAGCAATCTACCCCCCTCGCAGCAATAATCATTAGCTCCTCTCCCTTAAGTGCTCTTGCTATGTTTCCCTGGTGCTCAGAATAGTTGCATAAAGTGGTGACAGTCAGATGAACAGATATTGAACCTGGAACTGAGTCACCTAGAAGTCAGTCATGAGGCACTGAAGAGTAACACACTGTGTATGTGTGTAACACACACACATATATTTGAACCACTCTGATCATCAACTCTAACACTGGTGGACATAGTGTACAGCTCACAGATTTGTCACTGAGTTTTGTTTTATTCTATATGAAAATCACATTCTCAGAGAATTTAATTTAGGGCTACAAAGCAAGCACTGGCAGTGTGCAATTTGGATGCAGTCACTCATGCCAAACTTATAAATATGCTGTGGGGACAGAACAAATATGAAGAATTGAAAAGGAACCTTCCCCTGGGAATTGGGGTATTTTAAAAACTCACCAACTGCTGGTAAATATACACTGAAGGGACACAGCTTTCTTAAGACATTCTGTGCCTTACTACCACCAAGAGCAAACCAAGGTTCAACCTGGGGCAGCAAATATGCAAAAGACCATTTCCAGTGTCACAAAACTTCTCCCTGCAAACCAAGACATGAGCAACCTCCTATTAATAGACATCTGCATACAGTAGCACTGAGTGGCCTCAGTCAAAAGGGAGCAGTTGTCTCCAAGACGTAATGTGAGCAAAAAGGCAGGCTGCATCCACAGCCATGAACCAATTCCCCTTTCGCATCAGTTGGAGGTCACAGGCTAATTTGGAACTGCTCTTTATACCTTCAGGGTAACAATACCTATTGCTACAGTTGTCCCACTTGGGCCTTTCAAAGTGGCGATGCTGTCAGCCCTCGCTGTCATCCTTCTCCTAGAGGTTTGTAGGAATGAGCTTGTGAAGTCTGGACAAAGGGTGGTGCTGAGGCAGCAACACCGGCAGTCATCAACTGAACTATGATACTTTTATGAGCTGGCCCTTAACATTAAATGGCTGCATGAAAGCCCCGTGAGTACTCCAGTCTGATCAATAGCTACCAGGTAAGAAATGAGCTACATACCTTTGGGATTATACAGTTTGCTTTAGGCTTCTGATTGATCTTGTGGTAATCTCCTGTGCCTTAAAAACCAGTGGCAAAATGCAAATTAAAGACAAATGGCATGCTCAAACATTTGCTTTCACGTAAGAGAGCAGAGTGTGTTTCTGGGTTTATGGTGAAGTATGTCGCAGCTTTGAGAGTACAGAGACTTCAAATCCTTAGCTCTGCAAAGCTCATTCTCTGCCCATCTCCTACTCAAACAACAAATAACAAACCAACATTCCTCACTGTAAAGATTTATCTTACTGCAGTTTCTACAATCATTGCCACTGGTTTACAATTTTCAGCTTGCGAAGATGCTGTGGATGGCATTATGTTCTGCAAACTGGAGGCACCTGGTAAGTTATCTTCTGTAATGAGTATTAAATAGAGCCCATTAACTTCTGCTACTGATCACCTGCACTTAGAACACACAAGTGATCTGGCATTATTGCAGTTATTCTTCAAGAAATCCTGTCATGCTCTGAAATACTAGCAAGAAGAATTAGATCATGAGCTTTTATAGCAGACACTTTTCAGCTCTTGTCTTCCAAAAGCAAAATCTGCAACTGAATTCCTGCCAAAACTAAAATTTTACACTTAACAGAAGAGATGAGAGTGTATGCTGTTTTCTGAATTCATCTGTTATTTAAGATTCAGCACGGCATGCTTACATGTGAGTAATATATTTAAGCACATGTCTCGGTATTTTACTGCATCAAGGCCTAAAAGAGGTTCCACTGGTGTTAGAGCAGAGAGGGGATTTCAATCTACACTTAAAAAACATCTTAACAAGCTTCAGTTGTTTTCTCTAAGAGATTGTGGATAAAGATCTACATCGAACTACTTGATCCCAGGGAAACCAGATCACTTTGGCTTTTACACTACCTGAAGAGAATTATTTGACCTCTGGAGAAGACAAAAAAAAAAAAAAAAAAGAAAAAAGCTATCTGATGAGCATGGCTTTTTGCAGAAAGCGATAGCAGTTTACACAGAGACATAACAAAAAATAAATGACAAAGTTCTGAACTTGCTCTGTTACAGGAGCAAGGCACAACTATCCAAAGCCCACCAAACACATCAAAGAGGCAGAAATGCAGCACATAAAATGTACCTGCTAGGTCATTTACTTCCTTCCATTCTTCTTCTGACCTCAGCTCACTGGCAAGGTTTCCTTTTTTTTTGAGGAGATCCTGTAGACTCTGAATCAATTTATTACTGAGTCTTATCCCAAAGTTGCCAGAAGCTAGGAAGACAATCCAAGCATTTTACCAAAACATCTGAAGAGGACTGTTTTTTCACTGTATCTCTGAAATACTTCCTCATCTTTCTGTGTTCATGTTCTCAAGAGGTAAGCACCATCACTGCAGAAGACCCCTGAGAATCCATCTTTGCATCCTCACACTTCTACACTAGCAAGGCTGGAGTCCTCAAAGAGGTACCTGCATTTGTGAACGTATTTTAGGTTTTCCTCTTAATTACAAGCAACACAAGCTCTCAGCAATGGTGTGATATATGATGACATATAAGAAAGGCAGCACTGGGACAAGCATAGTATGTTCCCTCGAAGGTGCAGGATGGCCTATTTTGCCACATGCTGCCCTTTTCAACCAGGGCATCCTGACAGATAGCACTTGGCACTGAAACCAGAGTTAAACTCAAAGAAGTACCTAAGAAAAGACACTGACTCAGGCAGTATTTACTACTGAGGGTCTCTTCCCGCTTCTCTACATAACTGCACTTGTCTTTGCTGAGATGAAAATACTCACTGTCGAGGGCTGAAATGAGGCCCTTGGAGGCTCCATCTCTCATTATCACATTTCAGCCTGAGTGGTCTCCAAATCACAACTTTTCCCAAGGGTTTGAAAAAAAACAAAAATATGATTGTAGCTGGTTAAATATTGGGCCCTTATCTAAAACAAATGTCTTCAGGTACACAATATTTCTTTTTAGTTGTAAAAGCCTTTTACTTTCTAGATCGTTATAATGAAAGTAAGACTAATAACTGCTGGAGGATAGTTTGGATCATTTGGGGAAAAAAGAGGAAAAAGGAAAGGCAAGCTTGTGCTCTTACTCTATTCCAGATTTCTAAGTATGCATAGCAACTACTGCATAGGAACTGTTTTAGGCAAAGTACTAATGTACTTCTCTACTCTCCTGTCAAAGGATCAGAAGGAGCATTAGTCTGTGTGCTGTGATCTCTTGCCTAACAAAGCTCATTAATGATCACCCAGTTTCGTATGTATTGAATCTTAAGGCTTGACTCAAAACACTTTCCAAAGGGACATTTGGTCTTAATTCAAAAATGAAGAAGAATAGAGAATGCGCTACTTCTCTTGCTATTTTGTTCCAGCAATCATCCTCACTGTATAAAAATGGTCTTTGATTTCCTCTTTGGATTGTGTAATTTCAGCCTCCAGAAAAGATCTCATGTTTGTCTCTAGTACATGTGAGACTACTTTCTAATGCTGTTTTATGGTAAAAGAATTCACGAGCTCCAGCCACACATCCCTCCCATAATTTCTGATCCCCAAAACACACTGGGCTCCCACAATTGGCTTTTCTCCAGCCTTAATATAACTCATTTTGGACCCTCTACAGTTTTTCCTCATTTCTCTAAAAGTAGGCACCAAAACTAGAATGCAGAATTCTCACCTGGGTCCCATCAATGTCACACTGAAGGTAATATAACTCTCTGTTCATAAACTGCAGTACTGTGAGAACTTTCCATTTCGTTCCCTGTACAAGATGTCCCCTAAAGCCCTTTCAGCAGCACACTGCAGGATGTAGTTCCCATAGATGGGACCTGCATGCCTCGTTTCTAAGGTCTGGATCTACTGGCACTGTCCTGAATCACTCTGGTTCTCCCAAGGACCATACAGACTCAAATAATGCAACACT
This sequence comes from Bucorvus abyssinicus, assembly GCA_009769605.1. Lineage (NCBI taxonomy): Eukaryota > Metazoa > Chordata > Aves > Bucerotiformes > Bucorvidae > Bucorvus > Bucorvus abyssinicus. The sequence goes on from CM020040.1 coordinate 12,278,440, forward strand.
CCCTTTCCAGCTATGCTCATTTTGATACTATTTTAGAGCTGAGTTGAGAGGAAAAAGCTCTGCTTCTGACATGTAGCTGAACCTAAGCTTTGATCGTTTGTTTACCTGCACTCAAGCACTGATGCCACATCAGCAGCACATCCACCTTTCAGTGCCTAACATAAGAAAGTCCCCACACACTCCGCTTTCAATGGGATTGTATGAGAGGCTGCAGACAGAAGGAAATTCAAGCCCTTCTTACTTGTGAAACATCCTGGTGGAAGGTAGCTGAGCCCCCCGTCCACGAGCAGTACAGTGAGAGGCTCAGAGACAACCTGAAGCACTGCTTTCCCATGCGCATGCTTGACTCACGGAAAGCTGTGTGAATCACAAAATTCCGCCAGCACTGTGGGGTGGGGCAAAACTATGCTCTGAACAGACATGTCTCAAGTCGCCCTGTGGTAGATGTACACTGGCCACACACACCTTCCCAGAATGGTCAGAACAGCTTGTTGTGCTTTTGAATAATTAAGCTGTGTTTCTATTTTGCTAGTAAAATACATTCCTCGGCCCTTATATGTTCTTCTGAGAAACACAGTGACCTGTGTACAGACCCCTGTGGTAGCAAACATGCATCCTGACTACTTAAAAAAACCACGTCTGCCCCAGAGAAGAAGCTGGAATTCACCCATGCAATTAGGTTAGGTTAATGTTGGCAATGAATGGATAGATATTATCTGGTATCATATTTTGTAATCCTCTGCTAAGCAGGATGCTGTTCACTGTGGGAGCCAACTAAACAGCTACTCATTCAGTCAGACTTGAGCAAAGTCAAGAGCGATCTCTGAAGGTTTGCAGTGACTTTATTCTAGAGCATGGTAATGGTCCAGAGTCATTTATAAAAGTCACTAAATTCTACATTCAGGTCATAGGTTTCTTTAAACTGATATTTAACTGTACAAATCTCAGGAGAAAAGACAACACTTCTCCTTTCACAAGTGAACTTTACAATGGTCTTTTCATTATCAACTTATTTGGTTCTATGCCAATAATCTATTATCCTTTATTAATCCTTATATAAACAATTTATGCTCAGCATATTCTGGTTAGAGTAAATCTTTTGCTGTGTATTTGTATCACATCTTCAACATCCAAACAAATGTTTTTCACATATTAGGAACCTAAATAAATATGTCAGTATATCAAGAAAAACTACCTGACTCCTGAAAATCGAGCTCTCATACTTCCCTTGAATTCAGTGCAAATTTGTGAGCTCTCAGCAGTTACAGAGGAGACACTGAGGAAGTTTCCAACTTAAGTTCACAGCGCTTGACTTAAGGCAAACACTTCTGAAAGTGCTGCCCTAAATTTTCCAGACCTGTTGCCCCTGGCAAGGCCATGACTTCCCCAAATATAGAATACATCACTTTCAGATGAATTCAGATTAAAAGAGAAACCTAAAAAACTCCTGAGAATAGCAAGGAGAAGACAGTGATTTACCTGCAAATTTTCCTCTACAAAAATTAAATATTGTAATAGCTTAAGGCATTTCAACACACAGTTTCTATTCGTTCTTACAATTTTTGCTCATTAGGTATACACAGAAATGACAAATATACATGCTTGATTAGAGTAGCATTTGCAAATAGAAAGTGAGGGAAAATACTGTTTTGGCTGCACAAACTTCCACCCTGCAATTCCATTAAATACAAGTGAGTTAAAGTATGCAGCACTTATGACAGACAGGTTGTAAACACTGCCCTCACAATAACCAAATACTAGTTTTCTGGGCTGTTGCTTAGGAAAACACCATTGAACACTTACAGATGGCAAATAAAAAACAACTTTTGAAGCTGAAGTCTTGCATGGGAATTCTGCCTCAGGAAGAAGGCAAGATGAGGTCTCACTTTGCATGCTGCTTGCTAAAGGAATATATATTACAAAAGGAAGCCACTTAGTAAGGCTATGATAGATCTGACTTACCACAAGAGCAGCATGTGAAGCAGTTGGTATGATAGAGGTTACCCATTGCTTGGCAAGCCTGGCTCGCTCCATACACGCCTTTTCCACATTTTATACAAATACCTACAAAGCAGAAAGAGAATGAAAGTTAGAATTCTCCACAGTTCCTAAAAACAGCTCCAGGCCATTGATTTGTAACACTCAGGATACCGCTATCAGGCCTTAAATCAACAAGCTCCTCATCCTGAATAGATTCAAGTACCCAAGACAGCAGCAGGTGGCTTGAGTGAAACAAATGCACTTATTTAACCCAAATAAAAGGGCAGAGGGGAAGCCTCTGCTGGTGTTTCAGTGCTGGCTAAAGACACAAACCCAAAGGAGGCAGGTGCAGTGAGAGAGGACAGCAAATCCAGACACTCTCTGGAAATAACTCCAATCGCCCAAGAAATAATGCAGTGAGACCTTCACAGCTAAGTGCTCCACCATATCACATTCAGTTATCACTACTAAAACCATTCACAGTCTGAAAACTGAAAGACTTCTCTTTGCTCCTCTGCAGCAATGCAACATCAAGAGTGTTGGTCTATGGTGGAAAGCAGTGTGCACCAGGAAAACGGGTCTGTCAGCCACAGTTAGTAATTGTTTAACTCTCCATGAATCACAGAATAGTTTGGGTTGGAAGGGACCTTTCAAGACCTCCTAGTCCAATCGCTAACACAGGATAGTAGTCTGTAACCTCATAAACAACCTGGCACCTTACAAAACAGAAAAGCAAGGCTTCTACCTACTTTATGGTCTAATGGCAAAAATTCTGCCTGGCAGTTTTGCTTCAGTGGGGTCAGAAATTCACCTTTGCTGCTCAAGCCTGGTCTTGGTGACGCCATGGATGACTTCCATGAAGTCTGCATGAACCAAAGTACAAAGAGTCACTGTGAGCACTGGGAAAGTTGGAGGTTAGTTCCACACACAGCAGACTCACAGGAAAGGTCATAATTTCAGTAAGTTTTTTGGGGTTGTTTTTTGTTTGTTTGTAAAAAGCTTTTTCCTCATAGTTAACAGCTTTTAGAGTCGTTTGCCTGTGCATTTATTTCTATCTATATGTAACCCCTCTAAATTCAAACCTGGGCACTCAAGAATCACTTTGTTTCTGTATCCCCTTGAAGAGGAAATGAAACGCTGGGGAATCCATGTCTTTCTGTCACATAGTCGGACTACCTATTTTAAGTTTTTCTGAGATGTCCATTGGTCTCTGTTCGATTGTGGCAGCACATCTCAAGACAAGATGTGTGATTTTTTTTTTTTAAATACTATAGTAGAAAATAAAAATTTATATTTTTGCCTCACACAACTCTACAATGAATCTGCTGTGCCTCATGTGCTGTTTGAGGCTCTATTTCTAGAAAGGCACACACAAGCTTAGCATTAATCATTAGCATCAACAAAACTGTTAACATACTTAAGAGTCTAGGAGCTCAAAAATTTCAAAAACGGTCTTTAATCATCCAGCATTCTCCCCTGCTGTGCTGTGAACATTTTATACAAAAACACAGAAAATACAAATGCAAGCTGTTTGGGGGGAAATTAGCATATTATGAACTGGTAGAAACTTTAATAGCAGAAAAAACAAAGTTAAGCTAACAAAGCATTTGGTGTCTTGGTTCAGTTTTCATCGGTTTTACTCTTCTTCACTCCCAATACAGGAACTGGCCTAAGCTGCCACACCACAGAGACAGAAATGCTGTCTGTTGCTGGTAGGTAGCTGTGTGGAGATGAGTAAACCTGGCAGAAGAGCTGTACCCAGTAATATAGCTGAGACTTCTCCCGAGCTGTCAATGAATGCCATGATGCCCATGAATATCTCTGCCCTCCCCAAGCTATTCAAGATACATTCTAAATACCATTTTTGAAACTGAACTGTTTCAGTTCAGTGCAGCATTAACACAGCCACCTGTATGGGCTGTGTAGTGTGATCCCTTCAAATGGGGATACTGTCAAGTTAAAAAAAAGACTATGTGAAGACAAGAATTTTTCAATTCTATCATTTCAAATGCTGAAATGGAAAGACCATTCATGAAATCATTGGTTTCTTGGTGTTTATACCTTTAACTCCCTCATTTCAAATCATGAGGAGAGATTAGCTTTTCATTCAACCAGCTCATCCTGGCACAATGTTGCCATTTTGGACCATGAGTGTTATTTGTCAAAAGAAACAATCATTTTAAAAAACAATATATTAATAATTTTTAAACATCTTAAACCTGATTTCAGTGTTTCTGTGAAGTAGAAACTATAACTTTAATATTACCAGATACCAATGTCCCAAGCTAAACCTGTAATACAAACCAGCTGCCAGCTAGATCCACCAGTTCATTGCAAACAAAGTGTTAAGAAAATGCTGGTCCCTAGGCTAGCTCAGCTCCGATACAGGAAATGGGAATTTCAGAAAATTTGTTGCCTTATCCAAGGCTGTTACATCTACTTATTTATTTGCAACCAAAGGTTATGAAAAAGATCTGCTATTTGCCATGAGTTAATGGCTAACTACTGATGAAAGATGGTTATTGATTACTGTGGACACTGTGATCAGAAAAGGCATCCTATCAGCCAGCAGCTGCAGGAATTACTCCCAGCAGCAGCACAGCATCCACAAACCTGCACTGTCTCATCACATACCACGAGCTCTGCAATATCCCTGGTCCCTCCCGGTCCTAGGGCAGAAGGGGTTGCACGCACAGCAGAGAACATGCAGTTCACATCTGAAACAAGCAATCTGTTACTTCAGCATCAGGTCTTACTAGGATACTTCAGTTTGCTCTTCGCAGTGGAGACAGAAAAAAATCCCTTCAGAGCTTCCCAGCTATCTGCACCCTTCTTGCCCACCTTTTCATGCCAACCATGTATGCAGGACTGGCAGTTATTGATAGTCTGTCTTAACGTGAGATTTACACTTAATATTACTCATAGAGCAGAAATCCACAGTCTGCAATTCTCTGGCATTTCTGTCTATGAGATCTCATGCACAAATCTACTACAGCCATGAGCTGCTTTGATAAATTAAGTTATTGCCTCATTTCTTTGCCATTGCTCCACTGAACCATCAAATGCAAAAGAAGGATTTATTGTGGATGTTAAAACTTACATTGGCCTCTCCAGCAGGTGATTCGTTATGAGCAGCTGTCAGTTTGTTAACTCATTTTCTCTAAGAGACTAGTCATTAACTCCAGGAATGAATGACCACAGAGACAATTAGCATACTCAAAAAGTGCATGTGTAATTCCAAAAGTGTATTTTGGAATATGCAGCTGTGGTGTGAGTATAGAGTGAGCTCATAACTGCCCAGAAGCAGCACTGATTACATGGCTGTTCAGGTCTGGTTTTCCACCAGAAAATGATGTAGTGAAAGCTACTTTTTTTTTTTTTTTCCAGATTTAATTCCAAAGCTTGTTAAACTGCCTATGAAAAATGTTCTGTTACAGAGCAAGCATGTCTTTTTTCTGACACTTCACTTGACACGACTTCAGATCAACCACTTCAGCCTCTACACAATTCCTTGCCCCCCGACACCTCTATTCTAAGCAGTCAACTGTACCTCCAGTTAACACATCAACTGTTGCATTTCCACCAAGTCATCATCAGCTCTCCTACAGACAGTTCTTTAGCTAGAAAAAGATGTTACAAGACATTGCACATACCCGAAGTTTGCATAAAGGTTGGCTGAGCAAGAGCACATCATCACAGCATTCCTTTGCTGCAGTGAAGAGATGTTTGCATCCTCACACAGCTTAATCAAACATGAGAGTAGAGACTGAACAAACACGCTCTGTGGACCATGCCAAAAGACCACCAACAAAAATGATACTAGAAAGAGAAGGAGATCCCAGAGACTCCCTGCTGGAGCTGGCTGCTGGAGTTGCACTGCCCACACCTTTAACCAGTCCACTTCACTGAGCTTGACAATATCAGTCAGAAGACCACCTCTGGAACACAATGCAGGCAAGCCTCCAGCACTGTAAGGCAACACAGCCATCAGAAACACCATGTTCTCTGGGTAATTCACACATTAGCAAAATGCTAGTATCAGCATTAGGAGGAAATAAGACAAGTACTTTCTGATGTAGTCAATGATTTTGATCCAGACTCAAGAGACGGAATGCTATGTGTTACAACAAGCAAAGGCATCAGCAACAACCTAGAGAAGGTATTAAAGCTATATGATTTTTGTTCAGCCTGCAGTAAAGTACTTGTAGGAGTTCCCTGTAGTAGCCTACACATTAGAAGTTCAGTTTTGGACCTGTATAGCAAATCCTGGGATGCTCTTTTGACCATGCTAGTACAGGCTGGTACTTCATACAGACTTCACCAGGTACCCAGAATTGGGAAACAAGGCAGCAAACAAAGGTTAAAGTGAGTACATGTAATGGCAGATACATAACGACCTTTTAGCCAAGTTTTGTTCTCAGACACACGTGGAACTCAGCCTGTGCCTCATGCCACCCTCACTTCACTTGAAGTCAATGGGTTTAGCGCAAATGCAAGAAAAATGGTACCATATGGCCTCTCAACTTCAGTACGCAACAGCTGTGTGAGACAGGGAGAATCTGGCTATCGCACTCCTTGACAGCAAGCCATGGCTCAGGGATGTGCTGAGCTCTGCTGTCTTACAGCCACACCATATCTCCAGGATAACTGCTACATGCTGCCTACAGTAGGAAACAACCAAGCCCTGTCATCAAGAGTTATGGTAAAGCTAAAACTAACAACTAACACATGGCACAGATGACTCCCTCCCTGCCTCTGCAGTTCTGTTCATGCTGCAATGCTGGGAAAAGGATGGGTGAACATCACTGGGCTACTGCAAAATCCTCTTTCCTTCTCTTGGACAATAAAACACCATCCATAAGTCCTCAACAAGGTTTTCCACACCTGTGGCCTAACCAAGGTGCAGGGTCAGGGAAATGGAAAACCTACAGCCAAGAAGCAGGAAGGACAAAGGACAAGGGAAGCCTTAAGTCAGCTCAAGAAATCAAACTGCAGCAACAGGGGCCAGCTACAAGAGCAGGAGGCTGTGGAGAGGCTGCATTGGACACTTGCAGATGTCACTGGCCACAGGAGGTATTCCCACAAGGGCTCAGTGCCTGCACTGCAGTCGGTGATCTCATGCCCAGGCAGGTTTTACGCAGGGTGTTGCTACTACCTTTAACAAAATATTCTGCTAAGAAGTTGGGTAAATAGTGAAGCATCAGAGCTGCCCCCAGCCCAGACAGCCATGCCACTGCTGCAGCAGTATCTGCCCAAGCTGATGGCAGCTACTGTGCAGACGTCCTAGACTGCAGCAGCTCGGATGACTTCAGGCAAGAAAAATGCTCCCTTCCTTCCAACAACCACAGGAGGAGGGATCTTCCGACACACACGTCATCTCCCAGTCAGAGGCAGATCCAAGAAACAAGGCACCTACACAGGGCACAAGAGCAGAGCCTCTTCCCAGAAGCCAGGCAGGAGGGAGAGAGGCAGCCCAGGAAACTCTTCTGGCCCTCACCACCATGCGTAGCTCCCCCGGAGAGCTTTAATTTGTCACCTGGCAAATATACCAAGGCTTGAATAGCCAACATAAAATAAAATCTGGTATGTACAAATTACAAATAAATAAATATATCCTGGACATGCTCAGCACCAACATTTTGTGATAGGAACAATGGAGAAACTGTCTGGCCAAGCTATCACCACTGCCCTCTCCCCCAGAGGAAGATCAGACGACACCACAACTTGAATTGGTTGAAAATGACAGACTAAGTGGGAAATGCTCAAGCTAACATTTTAAGCTCCCCTCCCAAGCCGCAGCCCATCCACAGCTGGCACCGCAACACCCCATGGCCGGGAGGGACCTGACCTCATCCAGTAACACAACTCTTGCTTGCAAATACTCAGGTACTCCTCGCAGCAGCCACGCTGGAGCTTGGAGCAGGTTAAACTGCAGGAAGATGGGCCACAACACCTAACGCAAATCACAGCTTAAGCAAAGCAAGAAAAAACAAGTGCGGACCAGGAAACTTTGTACTATCATTGTTAAATCTTTTTGAGATTGCCCCCGACTTTGCCTTCCTCAAGGAAAGAAGGTAAAAACCTCACCAATAAACTACTTAGGCCCTTGAGATTGATATCCGCTGACTTAAAAAGATTTCCATCACTTCAGTGCCTGACTGCAACAGGAGGCTGTACTCACTTAATATACGGGCTTGGGGCAGGGAGGATGCACATATAGAACTTGCTCAGAAAAATCAAAGTTTGAGATTAATTCATGTTTGGTTTCAAATGCAGTGAGGTTCACATTGACTGGAAGTTTTGTAGAAGCAAGCTCTTAAGTTCTAACTCCAATTCCTTGTTTTCATTACATCCACTCTGCCTATTGCTTAACAAGGCTGTGGCTCAGGTAGGACAAAGCTGCTGGGAGAGGTCATGGCCACAAAGGGAGGCACTGGGACCAGTTCCAGGAATGACAGTGCTGATCAGGACACAGGAGCTGAGCTTTACCTGCCTAAGGGATCGGTGCTGTCAGCAGAGCTTGGCCTCAGCCTATTCCCCTACTTGCTTCAGTAAATACATGGGCTATTCTGTTTTGTTGGAAACTTTCCAGAGTTTCAAATGTAGAGTGAAGTGATGGGCAAGCATCTGGGAGCATAGAAGGCTGTAGAAATAACTCTCAAACACCACTCTCCCTGACTCTGTAGTTCAGCAGCTTTGAGCCCAGGGCATGTCTGTGCTGGTGAATTAAACCACAGCAGCTCCAGGTCAGCACTGCAGAGTGGCAGATGTCATGGGAGCCAGTATCAACTCTGATTAGCAGCTGCTGGAAACTGGAAGGCTTTTGTTACTGTTAAAGTAGATCCACCCAGTCACACAGTGAAAGCCCAAAGCTAGCACAGCAAATGGTTATTGCTTCATACAGTTTGTGAAATTACTGCTCTGAACCATGAAATTACTGACACTATCTGCACAGAGTTCATCCTGCCTCGGCCACAGCCGGCGTGCCTCTGCATAACTTCCCTTTGTGTGGCTCTCCGACTCCATCGCGGAGCCTCCTGACAGCACAAGGCATATCACAGGCCTATTGTTCTGCACAGTGTTTTAGTTACACTGACACTTGGTTTACAAATATTCATTCATTCTTCTGCTTCTTGATTTAGTGCATGGCAGTTCCAGGATGATTTACACCTCTCACTTGGCATTTATAAAAAGATCTTTTGCTACTAAGGCAATGAACTGGAAGACCAAGTAGTTCTTGTGGCTGCTCTATCATCTGTGCCGCTTTGAGTTGCCGTGTCCTCAATTCAGAGCTCAGCTGACTGCTCAAGGTTCACATTCAAGTTGAAAGCCAAAGCAGGAGGCAACTTGTAAATAACTTTAGCAACTGAATTATTGACCAAAAAAAAAAAAAATAAGCAGAAGAAAATCTTGCTTCTAAACATACCTTGTGATTACTGAGATTAGAAAAGCAAGGAGACACGTATAGCTCAGGGCATAAAGGAGAGCACAACTGTGAATAAATGACTAGGAGGGAAAAGGGCATCTGTAAAACCCCTTCCCTGTCCTACTGTCTCTCCTCTGCTAAACATCTGAATGTCTCACTGTGGACATGAATCTGCTTTACAGCCCAAAGGGACCAGGTCAACAAGGGCTTTCAGCTCAAACCACGCTTACTTTGCCTGGAACATACTGAGTGTGATCACACATGTAATGCAGGCTATTTGTGGAGTGTAAAATGTCTAGCACAGTGGTAGCAGCAATCAGGTGAAGACAAGCTAGGGCCAGCAAAAACTCGAGCTTGTACAACCACCACATCCAGAGTCGCCGGGCAAGCACAAAGGAGACACACACACAGGTCACGCAAAAGCGAGTGATGTTTCTGTAGGTCCTCGTTTCAGTCCAGAAAGATCTACCATCAACATCCAAAGTTCCCCAGCAGTCCTGGGCAAATTCCTTGCTGGGAAGCTGGTGTAGAGCACCAGAGGCATTCATCCCAGCTGTGTATTCACCCTGATTTAGAAAGAGGGCAGACCTTCATAAGGCATACCGCAATATAATGCACAACAGAAGAAGTGGCAGTTCACAGACGGTGATAGAGGAGATTTCCCAAAAAAAAATAAAAAAAAAATAAAAAAATCACGTTGCAAATGCACTTAGACAAGCATTTGGGTTTAATTAACAGGGATACTGCAATTCCTACCAGTCCTTTAATTTACATGAGTTCATTTAGCTGGTTGCACCAACGGGAGATTATCTGAGCTCCAGGATGAGATGCTTGTCCACACCACTACTTTAGATTTACTTCAGCATAATGCAGGTCTGAACACAGACATGCTAAGTTTTATTTAAGCTGTTTCCAGTGGCAGGTTTAGAGACATTAAGACAGTTTTATTACAGTAAATAAACAATAAACAAAACATTTAAAGCTTGTACTTCTGTTATCTTTCCTTTGTGCTTACTGACACCACACATTAATAGTATACCTATGTACACATTGCAGATTTCCCTATATAAATGACAGAGATCACAGCACAGAACCAGCCAGCAACTCTACTGTACCCACCCCCTTTTCCAGTTTTGACTTTCTTAGTTGTCTTTAGCAAACCATTTAGTTTCCCTGTGTCTTGACTCTTTCCTACATGAAATGGGAGTCACTGACACCTGTGTGGTCTTCAGAGAAAAGACGCTGAAACCTTCTGAGATGACACAGAAAAGACAGAATCAATTTACATGCTTCACCTTAGAAAAATATGTGCAATCAGGTAACAACAGTGATACTGAAAGCACCAACAATGCAACCCCAATACCCTGAACTTCACAGCACATCAGACTGAAAACATCAGTTGCACAGACGTCAAGTTGGAGAGACTTTTAATTACGTTCTCCTGACGTTGCACTTATGAGTCACCACTCTAATATATGGCAGAAAAAGGTCATATATTACAGCTGCCTTCCTGACATATTTAAAATGGGCTCATGATTAAACAGGGAGACTAGTCTAAAAGTTTCCAGGTGCATTTTTCTATTTTCTTAGATAACCATCTATTTCCAGAACAAGTATGACAGTCTGGAAAAGGCATGGCATTACGTAACCACATTTGGTTATAAATTCAGCAGCTCCTTCCACGAGCAATACCCAAATGTTACACGTCCACAGCAGCCCCATATTTCCACCACCCATCCCACAAAGTTACCACCAACACCGGCTCACTGGTTCTCACCTGCTACAGGGAGGTTCTTTGTCATTTCCAGAAGCATGTATAGATTTGCTTAAACAAAAGCATGTATATAGGTAGGTGTTATACCAAACTATTTAGAAAGACTGAAGTATTTGCTTAAGGAAAGCCAGAAATTACTTAAAAACCTGAGACCTCAACTCTCTGAACCAGGTTTTTTTTTCAGTCACTGCAAGTCAAGTGACTCAAGGATGCTTTGAGAACATGGGGAGGAGGGATATACCTTCCTGTAAGGACATCCTGCAGGAAGAACAATTTCAGAAAGTCATTTTCTATAGTTTTTGCCTACTTTCAGCTCATTAAAGGTTTTAGTTCCAAAGTACCTAACCTGGCAGGCCTCACTTTCCCTGCCTTGGCCACAGAGAAAAGTCCGTTCTTCTCTGCAGCTGTAAGGCCCAGTCCAGGGAGGTGCTCAGCGCTAGTGCAAAGAGCCACACTCCTCTACTCCAGTAGGACAGGAAGACTCTCAGACTGTACGAAAAACCTGTCCCAATCTAGCAAGTTGAAAACCCTTGGGACAGCTGGTCAAATACAGCACTAACAACATGTAAACAGGATATTCTAATTTTGCCTTCTCCGCCTCCGGGAAACAGTAACACTAAATGCTATATATGTAGGCTCATTTCCTTCCTATGGACCCAACTAGGGGAAAAAAAAAACCAAACAAAAAAGCCCTAAAAATTAGAAAATCAACACACTGCCAACTTCCACAGCAAAATGAGGCTTCTGTAGACCGGGGCAACCCCATGTGTTCAGCTGCTCGCCACTGCAGACCTAAGGCAGTCAAGTGGTGGTTGTTCCAGGCTTTAGTTAGATTGCCATCTGCAGTGAGTCTCACAACTGGATAACTCTGAACTTCACATAACCATAAAAGGACCTGAGCTCCATTTACACCTTTAGCGACTTGCTCTTCAAGGCAGCTGTGCCCAGCCAGCATCTCTCAGACCTGCAAGAACAGGCAGATCTCATTTTGCTCAACAGCGACCCTTCCACTGAGACAGGCAGTTACAACGCTGCACTAGATGAGGCCATGTTCCCATGACTGAATAAAACCAGCTTTACAACTCTTCGTACCATGCAAAAAGATGCCACACAGTGTGTACTGACGGTTAACTTCATATTGGCAGTATTTCTGCTTGGTCAGGTATTGTCCGTCTGGACTGCTTTGAGCTTTTGCTGGATCAGGTAACAGTCCGTTCTCTCCAACAGCTGGTGTGAACTCTGGGGTACATGGTCGATCTGGCTAATTCGACAAAAACATGAACACACATTTGATCCACATCCAATTAGTATTGATGAATGATCCAGAAATGCACAAATATCACACGTGGGACCATCCCGCTCCTTTGCTTTGTCCCTGACTTCCATCTTGACATAAAATGAAAACGAAGTGGGTATAAAAGGCCAGAAAATTAGAAAAGAGTAGAGCTAATTTTCTCAGATGAAAACAGTGGGTGACAGGCATGGTCACAGCACTCAACTAAGAAGTATGTGTTGACTCTGCTTATCCATTTGGTTATGCACTGTTTCCCAGCGACTGATAAACCATCTCCTAGAGTTATCAGACTGCATGACTAGAAACTCACTTGGTTTTTTGCCACCCACTTTTTATATTCTCATGGACTGACCAAGGGTGTAAGTGTCTGGCTCCTCCGCAAAAGGTGGGCACAGAGGACAAAAAAATTTACAAGACAGTGAGTTATCTCAGAAAGGACTTAGCAAAAAAGACCAACTATAATGGGGTTTTGGCATCATCTGCTCTCTCACAACCTGCTCTCTGCACCTGCAGCCAAATTCTTGGCCCATAACCTCTACAGAGAAACTTGGAACCGCTTAGCTCCTATTAAAGAACACGTGTCCTGTGATAGTACTTGGCACCGAGATGCAAACAGTGAAATATACTTTTGCCTCAATGTCTAATATCAAAGTCTATTTGCTTGAGTGGGGAAAGGATTTATCTTTTGAGAAGATCACTGCGCATAGTGCTGGCACCCTGGTGACCAATGAGTCTTGTCTTCACAAAGCAGATGACAGTAACTGACAACCACCCCTCAGCACTGTGGGACCCAACCACACATTCAGGCCTGCTCGCACAACTAGCATGCGCTTTCTCCACACCCACCCTGCTAGCTGTCTCCATGCCAAGATGGCAGGGCATCTTCTTTTTAAGATGAATTTTGGAAGACGGACCATCATCCAGAGTTAGCAGACTGGAGCTGGATGCCAGACTCAAGTCAATGTGATGAAGAAGAGGTGAGATGCTCTTCTCTCCCACTTCTGACATCTCACCACCCTCTCAAGCATTCCACCACCCAGACATAAACTCATTTAGTGAGTAACTTATCAGCTCCACTGCCCACAGTTGTCAGACAGCAAAGGAGTTATGGCAAAATTTTCAGAAACACTTAGAAAAATACAACTAAAGCACAGTTGTGAAGCAAACTCCTCTGGGACAATTATTCATTAAAAGTCTTTCTAGAGGCAGCAAAAAGAAAACTCAGAAACTGCAAAACCTGGGAAAGACTGAGCAGGTAGAAAAGACTGAAGATCTGCCTTGTTAGTTACAGTAAACACCTCAAAATAAATTTGATCTTATGCAATTTATCAGCCAAACCTCATTTCTCCATTTTGAAAGGTTAATTTACATCTTAGAGGACCAGCTAAAAAATAACAGAAACCTGTAATCTTCTCATAATTATAAAGTCAACACTTAACTGATATGAGAAGCCTCTATTTAGAGCAGCTAAAAGGAACATTCATTCCTCTTTACATTGTCCCTTCAGTGTTAGTTCTTGATGCCATTTTCAACAGCAGGTGAAATCACTGAGATTTGGAAACAGTGTGAAAAATTTTCCTCTATCTGGTTTTAATTAAAATACTCAGCAAAACACAAAGGAGTTATAAAGAGAGGTAACCCTTTCCACCTCAATTGTGCTGTCTGTTCATCCATTGTTGGAAACCCCACATGCTATGTCAGTGGTAAATATTTTCCCTACTACCAAAGCAGTGGTTCAGATTAGGATCATGACAAAAGCAATAAAAGATAATTCACTTCTGATGATGATCTATGTGGTAGGTGTTTGTGGCCTTTTAAATTTCAGAGGGTCCACCTGAGAAGCGTGTACCAGAGGGGCTGCTATTGGGAAGACTACATGAGACCTGAGCTGACCCACAGGCTCACATCACAGCAGTGGGACCCTCCGACTGGCGACTGGGTAAGAGCTGGTGCCTCTCCTATCCAAGACCTACCCACACTAGAAGCTGACACAATCCATTCAGTCCCATTTAGACACAGCTCTTGTGGGCAAACTGTCCAGAAATTGAGGATATGCAGCACATCGATAGAGCATGGGGGCACCCAGGTCCCAGGCAGACCTCCAGCTTTGGTATTCCAAGTACAAGACAACCAGGTCTGAACATCAGCTCGAGATGCTGTGTGCTTGCTTTGCCACAAAGGCCCCCAGCTCATACCATTGTACAAGGCTGTTGCTCCCCAGGTGCAGGACTTTGCCTTTCCCTTTGTTGAACTTCACGAGGTTCCCGTTGGCCTATTTCTCCAGTCTGTCAAGGTCCTGATGAATGACAACACATCCACCTAGTCTATCAACCACTCCTCCCAGTGTAGTACAATCTGCAAACTTACTAGAGGTGTACTGTCCCATCATCTAGGTCATTAACAAAGATGTTAAACAGTACCAATCCTAGTATTGACTTCTGGGGAACACCACTAGGAACTGGCCTCAAACTCTACCTCATCCTGCTGGTCACAATCCTGAGTCCAGCAGCTCAACCAACTTTCAGTCCATCTCAAAGCCCACTTATCTAGTCTGTACTTCATCAGTTTGTCTAGAAGGAAGCTATGGTCAACAGTATCAAAAGCTTTGCTAAAGCTGAGATCAACAACATCCACTGCTCTCTGCCCTTATTCATCAAGCTTTTAATCACAGAAGGCCAACCCAGTACCCCGATCCACATTTTTCCTAGTCTTCCTTTTGCTCATACATCTGCAGAAGCACTTCTTGATCTTCACATCTTTCACCAGATTCAGCTCCTTGGCTCTCCTGACCCCAACTATGCATGCTCAGATAGTGTCTTTATATTCCTCCCAGGTCACCTGTCCCTGCTTCCACCTTTTTATACTATACATTTCCTTTTCATGTCTGTCTTGGAAGCTCCTTGCTCATCCATGGAGCTCTCCTGCCACACTTGCTTGGCTTTCTGTATGTCAGCATGGATCATTCCTGAGCTTGGAGACAGCAATCCTTGAAAAAATCAACCAGCTTTCCTGGACATCTTTTCTGTTCTTCCTAGCTGCTTTCTAACTCCCTTAAGTCAGTATACAACTTATATATGTGATATTTGAAGTTGGCAGTCTACAGGAATGCTCTCCCCTACTGTAGGTACTAGTAAAGACTGGAATTCAGTTTTCAAATAAAGCTTCTTCTAACTAAATTCACAATAAAATGACATTGATAAGTAAAGAGCTACCTGTGAATATTTACACATTCAGCTCCTGCTCAGAGATTTACCTCCCCAGTGGATTCTCTTTAAACTTCCAAATAAGCATAAATGCATTTCTGAGTCTGACCTTTAATCAAAGCATTCAGGATCAGCATGTAAATCACTCAGTTGGAATTTTCCTTCTCACACACTAAATCACTGCAGCACAACCTAATGCAACTGTTACTTTAACTGCAGCAAGAATCTTTTGGAATCTCTCCTTTCACTGTATCAACCAAGAAATAAGTTTGTAAACTTTCCCTTTAAAAAAAAAAAAACAAAACTCCCAACACTGTCTTTTAAAAAGCAGCTAAAAGAATTAAGTGTATTTGTAGGGTGTTTTTTCCTTTATTTTTGCATTACTAAAACCTTTGTGTCCAGATGAATCTAGCCTCTTCTATAATTATATCCATGAAAATAAGGGTATCTTTTGTTAAACCAATGAAGAATCTCTCTACTGTGCTGCCTCTGTAAGGTTAAGAGTGAAGTACAGAGTTGGTACTGAGCTGGTGCCTACACATCCCTTACTTCTCCCACTGCTGCCTTCAATAGAGGAAGGATTTTATCATTTCTGGAGAGAAGTTATTTGTCTCTCTTAGAGAAGGAATCACTGCTTATCCTAAATTAAAACAGATTCTGTTCACAAAACCTCTTCTCTGGTTATCTTCCAGCATAAGCAGAGAGATGTCTCTTCAAGCAAAGCAATAAAAACTAACGGTTGCTCCCCATTAGTTTTCATCTGACAGCAGCCACAGCTTTTACCTTGCAGTGGTGTCAGTAACTCAGGCTAACAGGAATGACTCATGCAAGTCTCTGGCAAGGAGAACACCGGAACATGTATCCTTTTCCCTAGCTTTCCTTGAACCAACAGACATGCCGTAAAGATGTGCAATATCATGTACGAGTTAACCAAGCTACTTATATCTTACCTAGAAAGAAGTTGTGTTCCTCTACAGTACTAGGTTTAAATCCTGGCAGGTATCTCAGTCCTTTACCAGCTGAAATAGGTAGTATTCTAAGCATCTGTTGACAGAGAACGACCTTCAGCCCAAGCCTGAACTACTGGATATCCCACAGCCTCCAATCTCTTCTTCCCCGTATAATATTGCCCAGTGCATTAGTTGCTACTATTTCTTAATGACCAGATCCTGGAGCATTTTTAGAGAAGAGATTGGAATATTTTATTCCTATTTAGGCTCAAGCATGTCGACTGTTCTCTGTTCAGACCTACAGTCCAGTCTGTCCAGAACAGAACAACCTTCTCTCACCTTCCCCAGACTTAAAAGTTAGTGCCCTGGCCCTGAGCTGCAGGATAAAAACAGACACGCGACTATTTGTTATGAAATGATCACGCTTGACCTTGGAGTCAGTCTTACTCTAATTTAGACACCAGGACAACACTTACTCTGTTCTCTTAAGTCAACTGCTTGGTGAGAAACTGCAAGCTGCACAGTCCAAAAAAATTCAAACAACGATTTGTTCACAGGCTTTATTGAATACTTTTTCTGGTTGGTAACTATTTTTCTTCAGAACAGTAGTGGAACAGAAGGAAATGCGTGCAGAACTGAGTCTGCACCAGCAGCTCACCCAGGTCCCAGCTGCTCATCTTTCTTCAAAACAGATTCAGAGAGATGTCTTTACAAGTGACTGCCACCTGGCTGTGTAGTCCTTGTCCTTTGAGAAGGCAAGATTTCCATCGATCTCACTGCAGTTTGGTTCCAGTCCTAAGCCAATTTAAAACACGTATAAGCAAAATAGAACTTAGGACCTAACATTCCTCCACAGTGTCTGTATAATTTGGTTCTGTGCTCAACATGACAACAGCTCAAAATAAAAACTAAGTGGTTTTAAACCCACTTTCAGCTCAGCCCTGGTGCTGGCAGTTCTGAACCAATGCGCAATGCCTTGATATGGCAAAAGCCTAGAAAATTTGGTGAGGGAGAAGCCAAATGTACAGGTGTAAGCTCCATAATAAAGGTGAAATAACACTATTTCTTAAAAATTTAAGGAAATACTGCCACATATTTGCCAGAGCTCTCAACAGCTTCCCCCCTCTGCCTTTTAAAATCAAAGTTCTCTTTTGCATTTTACATATTGGTTACAAACGTTAATTTAGAAGCTCCCAGATGCACATGCCGGTGAGCTGTCCAGTTGCAATGAGCACTCCCAGAGTGACTCACCCTCTGAAGAGCAATTCCACCACCCACTGCTACACATCTCATCCTCTCTGCTTTTAAATATCACAGTAAAATTCATAGCAACCCTGAGGGACCACAGCAGCTACCTCCTTGCAAAAGCAACGGTCTGTGTACAAGCCTGCACAGTCCTTGTATTTGAGAGGGGGCAGGAGTCAAGGCAAAGACAACTCCCTCCCAAAAGATCAGAATAGAGAAACTCTTACTGCTGGGATCAGCTGGTGTACATCATCCTCACCCAACCACATGGGTTGGGAGAGCTGGAGGAAGAGAAGCTTGGATGTAAAAGGGAAAAATTCTTCTACCACTTGTTACGCTGACATCTGTGGCTTCAGGTCCAGCTAATGTTCGATGCATAGCTGTGTGCTCTCTGCAGCACCCCAGAGCCTACCCTCACCCCACTAGTGCTGCTGCTGACCTTTAGTTCCCACGGGTGGGGTTCAACATCACACTGAAAGTCCCAAAGCACAACATACAGCACTGCTGGTGGACAGGGCAGTCAGTTCCACAAGTTCCCTGCTCTGCTCTGAACCAGGCACAGAGGCCTTTGGCAGTCCCTCAGCTTGTCGTCCCACCTGCAGAGCAGAGTTAGAAATACACCATGTGGGCACACCATGTGGACTGACCTATTCGGGAACAAAAAAAGCTCTAAGCCAATACTCATTACTCATGGGATACTTTGTCAAAAAAATGAAAGGACTTCCCTCAGACCTTGCAAGGCACCCTGTCTCTGACCTTGCAATACTCTTAACACCAGGTTTCCCCAATCTCCCAATCTTTAACTAAGCAAAACACCCAGTAATTTCCAAGGAAGTTCTGCCCACAGAAGAGTCCAAGATTTAGCCTTAAGCTCAGGAGCTAGCATGTTTTAGTTTGTGTTTCTATTTTTCTTTCATGAGCTACAGAAATAAATTAGATAGACACAAGCAAGATGAGGTGCCCAGCCAGAGCCAGGCCACCATTGCAGCCAGATGGGTCTGAGCTGCTTCCCCACTCCTGCTTGTCATCACTCCTGCCACCACGACAAAGCAGCCAGGTGAGGGCCTTGCAAGGTGGGGAGCAGAGGTGGCAGCAGGGAACGGTAGAGCTTCACACACTTGGCACGCCAGGAAGCTGATTTGCAAGTCTGCACTTGGAGCATCTTCAAAGTATTTTCTTTGTGAATAAATGCAAATCAGCCTCTAGAGATCATCTCTTTCTGGGCTGGCTCTTCACCAGCTTCAATTCCTCCCAGGTGTGGAACAGGGGCTGAGAAAGTCTTTTCCCAAAAGAGTAACATCAGTTTGCTCTTACACAGCATGCAAGGCTGTTTCAGCCTAACCCAAGCTAGCCCTTCTCTCTTCTGCTTTTCATAATAGGTCAGAGGTATTTTTGTTTTGTTTTTTTAAAAGAGCATGGTCTGGCACTCCTGAGTCCTTCCACCCCACCACACAAGGGCTCTCTGAAGCTCTAGGACAACGTGGAATTTGGCTAGTGAATTGCCATGCCACCACACTGCAAGAACTACAACAGGGGGCAAACCTTGCCTTGCACCTACCCTATGCTGTGTTCAAAGCTCCAAGCCCAGACCTGCTGTGGATTTGATTTTTTTTTTTTTTAAACTCTGTCTGAATTGGGCAATGACCTGCTTTGCAGGTGTTGCTTGTGTGGCTGCCAGGAAGCCCTGCACCACTCTCCAAGACCAGGCAACACCTCTCAGCACAGCCACTCTTGCCAAACTCGTACAGGAATGTCTCCCTCAAAAGTAGCATATAGAAATTAAGGCTGGGAGATTCTCCTTGCAGACCAAGCAAAACAGCAAGCTTTTCTCTAATTTTGTAAAACAACATCTGAGACAACACCTGATGGCTGCCAGAATTTCAGGAAAAAGCAATAATCATCAATAAGCAGGACCTACTAATCTGCTGAAAAAAGGCAACCAAAGGAAAAAAGTGGCAACAGCACCCAGAGCTCCCAGCAGTTCATTCGCAGCACACACAGCATCAGCGTGCCCTCCATAACCACCTGCAGATCAGATGTCACATGCATCCCCCACATCCATACCTGTTCCTCTGCTCTCTACATCCTCTCCAGGTTTAGGCCTTGATATCTTTAAGTGACTTCTATTCTGGGCAGAACACGTCAAGGAGAGGAAGAGTGGAGGATGCAGAACTCCACTTCTGGACATAACCTCTACCCACCCTGCTGAAATCACATGCATGGTAAAGTCAGGTTCAGCCTCTGAATCTAGTCTCTTCACACTGACACTTCAGTGTCCCAAGACAGTGGGATCCCAGCTTCTGCAACAAGCAGCTTCCCTAGGATTCACACACATCTTCCATAAATCCATCTCCCAGGAGCAGAGAGACTTCAGAACTCAGTGCCAATAGCTGGCTTTGTACAAGCTGAAAGAGGACAGCAGGACTTAACAGAGCATTATAGCCCTCTTTCACACCATTAAATCCACCTGCTCTTTGTTATCTACATCATAATTTGCAGAAATTGGTGTCTATCTGTCATGATGCCATGTTCCCAGGCAAACAGCACATCACTTTTACAGCCAAAACACAAAGCAGCCATGTACCTGACAGCTCCATGGTGGATATGTTCTGGAAGATACAGAGGCAGCTGGGCAGGCCAGGCAGAGAAACACAGCAAGAGTAAAACAGATATGAATTTACTTATTCCCTGATCTCTGTGGAGTACTAAAAACAACTAGAGATGACTCTAAGATGTCAGAAACAAGTCAAACATACCCCTGTGACCTAAAAAGGACTGTCATGAATGAGAGGGGTCTGGATTTATTCTACAAGTGTTCCATTATCAAAATAAAAATTAGTTAATACCTTGTATGGATTTTATTTTGAGATGTCAGTTTTTTCCTGAGTTAAGTCACTAAGGTCTGCACCTGAGCCGCAGGGGTTTTCCCCTGGAATAAATGCACTGCTTGCTGTGAACCACTGCTACTTTACAGGGCTGCACCTCAGAGGCTTAGCCCTGCTCTAGCCAGGAACAGGTACAACAGGCCAACACGCTTTCTAGGAAGACGAGCTACTGACCTACACTTCAGAAAATTACATGCTTATTTCTCAAACCAGCTCAAAATCTGGAATCTCACACACTTAATTGTTGCGCAGCTCTGTTTTCTATTGAGTGTTTAAATCTGGGAAACATGGCTTTGATTAAAAATGGGCAACGCACCAATTGTAGAGAATTTTCACATAACTGCTTGGCAAAAAAAAAAAAAGCGGCAACAGTTGTTAACCATTTGTCAAAACTTCGGTCTATCCCCTGAGAAATTACCTGCTTCACCCATCTACACCTGAGAAATGGGATGCTCAAGGTTAACAGCATGGCAACTGCCACAACACAGAGAGAAACATCATGAAATCCAACATTTTACCAATTACAGCTTTTTTTACTGTCTGCTATAAACGATTGTTTTGTCTCAGCTGATGTTGGGTTCCAACATATTTTTCTGCTTCTACCTTTTTAGTATTTTTAAAAAAAATGAAATCAAAAATCAACATTCTCTTTTAACTAACTTAAGTTACGGAGAGGTGGAAAGAAGAATGACAGGTGAGACAGTCCAGAGACGATGAGTCTAATCCTGCTGCTTTTCATGCAGATGACAAGAACAGGCAGGGCAGCAGACAGCAGTATATGGCTGGGTTAGCATGGGTTTTTGAGAAGAGGAAACCACGGATAAGTGGCAAAGTCTATTCACTATCCCCTCGCTTAGAACCATTCCCCCAGTGATTATTTTCCAGTCATTCAACACCTGGGCCAAACAATTAGATTTAGTAGGAATTTCACACCAGGAACAAAGACAGAACACAAAGCCAAGATCCTACTCTAACACTACTGAAGGCAATGCCAGGAAAGCAGAATCAAACCCCAGCAGAGAATTCTGTCTCAGTCAGGTCAGCACTTGATTTTTTACAGTAAAACCCAATCATATTTCTCCCTACCTTGTTAGAAATCCCTTTCTAGCAAAGGTTTCCAATCAACTACACCCTGCACACATACTGCAGTTCTGTACATGCAAAGCCTACACACAAAAATGAACCTTGAATTACTTGCATTCAAATTCAGCACATCCGCAACAGTTGCTTGCCCCTGTGTTTCAAGTTCAACACACCACACTGACCCAACCAGGAACCTGTGTTCAAGACCAATCTTACCTGATGCTCCCTACAACTCCACAGATCGGAACTGCCAGCACAGAAGTAACATTGAAAGAGATGGAGAAAGTGCAGCAGAACCACTCAAATTCCAGCCCAGAAGCTTTACTTATGGGATCCCAGTTCCCTGCACTGCATATGCTTGGGGACGAGCTTGCAGCACAAGAGAAAGCTTTATGCAGTGACCACCAGAACAAAAGGGTATTTCCCATGCCTGGGAGAGGCCACAGGGTCTCCACAGACCACAGGAAATATGATCCAAGTGAGCTGCAACATCTAAATAGGCACAACTGTCAAACTGCATTTAGGAATGGCTTTTCATTTCTCTTTATTTTAACTTAAAAATTTTCTAATTTTTTTAAGTGGTCAAATTAAAAGAGAGAAAACATCTCGTTTTCACTTTCCAAAAGTTCTGCGGTGTTGCATGTGAAACAGTTCACCAATTAAATAAATGTTTGGATGGCCAGGAAAGCATTTGAGAGTCCCCAGCAGTTCTCCCACAATAGCGATCTACTTTTCACAAAAACTATAAACATGTTCTCAACCAAAATGAGCCTTGTTCAGACAAATTCTTAAAAAAGCAATGGTATATAGCCATACATGACCACTTGTAACCAACTGAATGGCTTTTCATTGCCCATTTGATCCACTCCCTGGCTATTTCATGACAATATGTGGTATCAGTATTCTTTACATTTGCACACTTCCTTCCCCACACTTCTCCCAGTATTCACAAATAACAAGTATTAACCTTCACAGCAAGTTAGATGAATTTTAGTGCTGCTGCCTGCAATTAAAATCTTTAGAATTAAGGCTAGATTCAGGGGAGATAGTGAAGTATTTGGGGTGTTATTCCAACTCGATCACATCCCTCTTCAAAGTAATTTGATTTCTCATCCCTGGCACTTGGAGAAATTCAATTCTCTGCTGGGTATCTCAGCTCCCAAAAACTCATCACAGGGTAAACTAAGCACACCTGCAGTGCGCAGGCAGCATGCCGCACCCATTGGCAGACTCCACACCAGGCCAATACTGACAGGCAACACCAACCAAATCAGCCCAATATACCCCTTCTTCCAAGTCACACAGTAGCTGCCAGTGTTGCCTCCTTCCCTCAGCAGCAGCAAGGGTGGGGGCTCACAGCCGTGCTGGGTGAGAGGATGGCTGATCTGCATCTGTCAGCGCACATGCACCACCACGACCCCAACAACACAGAGGTTTGAACCCAACTGCCTACAGGTATTCGTGCACTACCTGCAGAGAGGAACCTTTCCAGCATCTCAAATTGGAAATAGGTGTCACTAGCAATAAATCCTTACCCCCAGCTGAGTCACCCCATGTAAGCTCTTACATGTTTTATATGCACAGTAGTTCTTAGCCGAGCATTAAATAAGTATTTGTGCTCTGGAGTGCTGAGTTTTTTTTCCTTAATGAGTCATAGGCCTTTTCTTAAAAGTTTGCTGGAACACATAAATGTGACATTAGGGGTTTAGTAAAACTGCTCCAAGAAAACAAGGAACAAAGTTTCAGACAATGTGAAATACTCCAGCTGGAAGAGATACACAACTTGTTTGGCTGTCTTCTTGAGCTCCTCTGTCTCACAGCACAGTAACAAACAAGGCTACGCTGATAGGGAGTTAACACAGCACAGTGAGTTTAATAGCAGGTAACACATACCACAAACAGAACTATCAGCTCCAATGTAGAAAAAAAAGGGACAAACTACACTTCCAGAGACAGCATCCACACAAGCACTGTCAAAAATAGCATTAAAAATCCAGCCAAAGCCTGACATTTACTGGTTGATCATTAGTATATCCATTAACTTTGTTAAGAGTTGAAGGCTGGTCCTGCTTCCAAACAAGCCAACAGGAATCCTGCTGCTAGCCTCAGGAGTTGTCACACCCCTGAAGCATCTCCAAGCAATGCCACATCACAGCCCCAGGTACCTCTGTCCTGTCAGGACTTGAACATTCCAGGCAGTTGAATGCAGCCCTCCAAAATGAGACTTTTAAGCTCATAATAAAACTTACAGTCACCATGCACATTCCTGCATTTCTTCCTTTTTGCTGCTTCAGTTTTGCTTTATACCATACATTCCCAGGCCTGTCAGAGAGGAGACACTTTGTCCAGAACAGGCATAAAAATTGAACACCACATTATACTCTAAGAGACACCTAGTTTCTTCAGCCACAGAATAAGAAATTATTTTGGACACAACCAATGCTGTCAGTGGAACCACTCCACTTTGACAGGCTGCGAGACAAAGCATGGACTTTGAGACACCATAGGAATGGCTGCATCTCCTCTCCCACCAGTAGGGCAGGGGACCTTGGAATCAGGATCTCAACACATTCATCCCAACAAGGACAGCTGCCCAAGCACCCAGCTGGCAGGCATCCATCGCTGAACAGCACTGCAGGATTACATCCTCTGCCAGTGCCCAAACTGTGTCTGGAACAAAGGAGATGCCTCATCAACACCGTAGGGCTCCAGACACTCCTGAGAAAAACCTCAGACCGTAGCTCTGCCAATGTGCTGTGAAGCACTGTCCAGCAATAGCTTCTAGGACATAGGTAGGAAGGCAAGCCCAAAACTTACTAAATTTCTGCAAATTGTTTCTGGCTTTAGTAAAACTGTTTGGCTTATCACTGCTGTTCTGTTTCTTTCCATTGATGAACAACCCTTTTAAACATTTGAAAATTACTCTGCCAGGGTTTTTTTCCTTTTTTTTTTTTAAAACAATCATTTTAGTATTTGGCAGATTCTCTTGCTTTGAGAAGGCTTTCTGAACATCCAATATCCACATGGCTGTAACAGAGGCTTTTACATTCTAATTTATTAACCATGGATATTAAGGATTTCAGCCTAGACTGGTATCTTTGCTGCTGCCACCAAGCCATCAGCCAAAGCACATGAAGTTGTATCATTTACACATCTTAAATGTAAAAATGATACAACTTCAGGGAAATGTTCCACTAAAAAGCATCAATTTCAATCACATAACTACATCCACTTTGACAGTTCCTTCACAACAAGGTCACGTTTCCATTTTGCAAAATACAGCAGCCACAGAATCCATTAAACCATACTCCCAACTGACATGCCACCGTGTACAGATTTCCAGTGCAGGCCGTAACATCAAACTCGGACATTCGCACCCACAAATCTTTGTGGAGGATCAGGCAGAGAGGCTAGGTAAACAGCTGCTCATACAAGTTAAACTCCACTAGAGGAACAATTTTTTTACTTTGAATCTTGCTTAGGATGTCTCCCTGACCACCACCACCCCACCCACCAAGAGGGCACACCTGATTGGGGGTTTTAGAGGGGACAGACACAGGCGGAAGGATGTGTTTAAAAAGCCTGATGTTACTTCTGGGAATTTGAGAACCTCTTGAGAAATGCAATACAGACCTGGCTTGGAGCATGTGACAGAGCCCTAAAAACCAAACAGATCTAATGAATTGCTCAGCATTCATGCAGTGGCCCCGTGGCTCTGCAATCACCAGACCCACAGCATGCTCCAAACCAAAGCAAACTGCAACTCAGCCTTTGCAAACCAGTATTCTGTCCACAAAGATACAGACTCTTTGAACCAAACAAAAAGAAACTTCCTTCTCCACATGCATTTTGCATGTAAACAATCCCCTTTATTTCAGACCCGCAGTGCTGGGTGGCTCAGGCTTTCCCTCCCCTTTGAGACACTGCTCAAAAATGACTCAAAAGCAACCAGGTACAATATTGATGGGGGTACACACATCAGGTACATTTCCCAAACCATAAGGTAGCAGGAAAGGGTAACAAGCCAGGAGTTACTATACCACAGCGCTGCCTATGCCAACGCTGATACCTTCAAATCTTTGTATTGGAAACCTCACCTGTGACTGCCCTAGTAAAACACAAGGTGGCTCTTTGGAAGTCACCAGCTCCCTCCCCAGCAATGCTTTTTTAACAATGCAGAAGGAACCCAAGAGTAAAAACACAAACAACAAAAACAAACAAAAAACATTTTCCATCAAATTATCACCCTATTCACAGTCGAGTTTCCTGCAATTGGAGGCAAGAAAGCAGTTGTCCCCATTCACAACACATGCTTCTGTGCAAGTTACAGTCACTAAAATTTCCATTCCATGTTAATTTTACATGTTACCTACATCTAGTACTTAATAAAATATAAACACACTTACATTCCACCTCTCTCCCCTCCTATTATTACATACAACATGGTTTATCACTTCTCAGCTTCAGGGGGCCTCCCAAAGCAGCTAGCTCATGGCTAGCAGGAGTTGCAAGAAGCCACCGAGGACCACTCCCACATCCTTCACAGGACATTTCATACCACAAACAAAAAAGACTACTTTTTTCCAGCTCTGTTGACTTGTGTTATCACACTGATTTTTTGCATCCTCTCCGTTGTCTTAAGCTCTTCCTATGTTCTCTCCCCCCACCTTCCTACTCCTTCCTCTCTTTGGATGACCCTCCAGCTTCAGGCCTTCCCTATACCATTATGTTCTTGGTTCATTCAGCCCATCATTCGCTCACTTCCTCTCTCCTCTACTCTCATGCAGCCAGGCCCATGCAGCAGCACCATTCATTCTCTCCTTCACGCACACACAGTCTCCACTGCCTGTTGTCTCAGTGCAGAAGCAAGGACAGGAGGGTAAGCTCCTTGTAGCTGCAAGCCACATGTACCCCAACATCTCTTCTTGCACCTTTCCCAGTGAACCCACACCTGCCTTATCAGACCCCGGCTTTTGAGGGCTTTCTTGCATTTCAGCTAAAAAAGTCTGACCACTCTCAAATCAGTTTCAGCAATATATTTTCCAGCTGTAATTGGGAGACTGGCAAAACTAAACTCTGAAGTACGTGACCTGTTTGAACACTTTAGGAGGCCACAACATCTAAGTTTAATTCTGTTTAGATGTTTATGTATTAAAGGCTCAAACCTAGTGGAAAAGAAATCCTTTTCCACAGTACAGCCTCAACTGCAAAAGTTGAAGGATCTCAGCTGCTTATCAAAGCTGCATGGACTTCTAGGCCCAGAAAAAGATAAATACAAACCAATTTCCAGACAATAAACCTTTGCTTTTTTAAAAAAAATGGTATGAACTGTTACCTCTATTTGGATGGAAATATGAAAGATCTTAATATTTCACAGAAATACTACAGCATCATTTTGGTTGGAAGAGAACTTTAAGATCAAGTCCAACCATTCACCCTGCACTGCCAGTGTCCCCAAACCATGTCCCTTCAGGAAATCATAAGACAGAAAACAACACTTCAGCAAGTATCTCAAGTGTTCTGGTTACCAACTGCAAGCTAAATGTCATTAAGATTTCCAAATTTCATCTTTAAGCAATGCAATTTCTAGGGATTTAGCACTCTTATCTGTCTTAATTTTGATGTCACTTGTATATAACACCCTTTTTGTCACATCAACCTGCACACACAAAAGAAACACGAACGTACAACTCTGAACTCAGAAGAACATTGCAGGGCCCAAAAGCCAATCTGCAATGCCAGCAGGATTTCTCAATGCAAAGAAACAGATTTTCATGGATGACTATGTACACAAAGGGCAGAAAGAGCCTGAATGGGTCTAGGAATCTATTTCTTCCCTTCTTTTCCACTAGCTCCACTAGCTTCAGTATGCAAACATCTAAACAGAATTAAACTTAGATGTTGTGGTCTCCTGAAGTGTTCAAACAGGTCAGGTACTTCAGAGTTTGGTTTTGCCAAAAGGCTTTTCAACAGGATGTTATCAGCAGCATTTCTTGGTGGTGCTCCCCAAGCCACTTTCCATCATTTACCAACAGTCCTGGCTGACAGGGGAAGTCCCATTTGACTGGAGGTTGGCAAATATGACACCAATCTACAAGAAAGGCTGGAAGGAGTACCCAGGGAACTACATGCCTGTCAGTCTGACCTCAGTGCCAGGGAAAGTCATGGAGCAGATCATCCTGAGTGTTATCATGCAGCATGCACAGGATAGTCAGGAGATCGGGCCCAGTCAACATGGATTTATGAAAGGCAGGTCCTGTTTGACCTACCTGACCTCCTTCTATGACAAGGTGACCCGTTTAGTGGATGAGGGAAGAGCTGTGGATATTGTTTACCTGGACTTTAGTAAGGCCTTTGACACCATTTCTCATAACGCTCTTCTGCAGAAACTGGCTGCCTATGGCCTGGATAGGTGGACGCTTCACTGGATAAAAAACTGGCTGGATGGCCGGGCCCAGAGAGTGGTGGTAAATGGAGTTAAATTCAGTTGGCGGCCAATCACCAGTGGTGTTCCTCAGCGCTCAGTATTGGGGTCTGTCCTCTTCAACATCTTTATCAATGACCTGGATGAGGGGATTGAGTGCATCCTCAGTAAGTTCGCAGATGACGCTAAGTTGGGAGGTAGTGTTGATCTGCCTGAATGTTGGGAGGCTCTACAGAGGGATCTGGACAGGCTGGATCAATGGGCTGAGGCCAATTGTATGAAATTCAACACGACAAAGTGCCGCATCCTGCACCTGAGCCACAACAACCCCCTGCAACGCTACAGGCCTGGGGAAGAGTGGCTGGAAAGCTGCACAGCAGAAAAGGTCCTGGGGGTGTTGGTTGACAGCTGGCTGAATATGAGCCAGCAGTGTGCCCAGGTGGTCAAGAAGGCCAATGGCATCCTGGCTTGTATCAGAAATAGTATGACCAGCAGAAGGAGGGAAGTGATTGTCTCCCTGTACTCAGCAGTGGTGAGGCCACATCTTGAGTACTGAGTTGAGTTTTGGGTCCCTCACTTCAGGAAGGACACTGAGGTGCTGCAGCGGGTTCAGAGAAGGGCAACGAAACTAGTGAAGGGTTTAGAGAACCTATCTTACGAGAAGCAGCTGAGGGAACTGGGATTGTTTAGTCTGGAGGAGGCTCAGGGGAGACCTTATTGCTCTCTACAACTACATGAAAGGAGGTTGTAGGGAGGTGGAGGTCGGTTTCTTCTCCCATGTTACGAATGACAGGTTGAGAGGAAATGGCCTCAAGTTGTGCCAGGGGAAATTTAGGTTGGATATCAGGAAAAATTTCTTTACGCGGAGGGTCATTTAGCATTGGAACAGGCTGCCCAGGGAGGTGGTGGAGTCCCCATCCCGGGAAGTGTTTAAAAGCTGCGTGGATGTGGTGCTGAGGGACATGGTTTAGGGACCCTGGCAGCACAGGGTGAACGGTTGGACTCGATCTTAAAGGTCTCTTCCAACCAGATGATTCTGTGTGGAAAAAAAAACATGCTGGAACTACTAGGTGGCTTTCTGAAAAGAACTCTCAAGCCTACTTGCCAGGGTAAGAATGAGTTTTGCTAAAGAGATGACTACAGTTATTAACAGAATCCAGACTTTGCGTCTCCTTCTGAAACAATGACTGCTTCACTTGGTAAACCTCCTACAGGGGTACCAGGAAAGAGGTTTCCCTCAGGGTGAAGAATGGTCAGACAAAGGTGCCTGTGGAAGACAAGAAAGGTGATAGGACCATTTATTTCTCACTGAGGAGTACCACATGTGATATGAACTTGCTGTATTTTGCATATCAGATGTGAGAGATACGGGGGTGAGGTGGCAGCACAGGGTGGGAAAGACACTGATGTGTGAAGATGAGAGAAAGCACCTTCACAAAGGGCACTCTACAGGGGTATCAAAGGACACCAGTAAGATTGTAGACTTGTCTCTCTCTCTCACCTTTGCACAGGGAGGAAACAATCTGCACTCTCCCCACTTCCCTAGTCTCATGGTCCCTCTTCCATCTCCCCTTTAGTTCAAGATGGTGAGACAATTAAGTCACTTCTTGCTCTGGATCCCACCACCCTGCCCAAGATGTGCAGACAGCTCTTGTTGGGTAATGGCTGCAGCACAGCAGGGGCTGCTGGGAGTGTGCGATGGCTGCCTATGCCCCTCTGGCAACTCTCCTTCCATTTTTGACAACACACTAGTAGAGCCATAGGACATACAGAGCAATCTTGTTCAACAACAACAGCCAAATCAGCATGACTGTTCAACACAATCACATTTCCCTGCCTGGCAGATGACAAGCCGTAGGTTTACAGTCAATCCCACAAGGACTACTTGACTTGGATGGGCATGCCAAAATCCAATTTTTTGCCTTAAACTGTCTTTTTCAACACCTAGATATCAGACTGAAGAACTCTGCAAAGTAAACAGAATTTAAGGAGGGGGGAAGCCGGGAATGTGGTCAGTCCTTCCAACCCCTCATGTGCTTGCTCATCTGAAGCTCAGCTCCATGGATGATCTGAACCAGAAATGCAGGATCAAGCCCACCAGGATTTATCAAAACAACTCACAGAAATCAACTTTCTCTTCAAAATCACCTCAGTTTTCTGTGTCTCATCTGCTTCCAGGGTAAGAGTCACAGCAGCACTTCTTTGCACTGCTACAACAAATACCTACAGAGCAGCTGGTACATATGCTCTCCCGGCACAATGGCACAAGCTTCCTGCTGACCCTACTTAGGACACATCTGCCAAGGTTTAAGGCATGCTGCAATGTGTTGATACAGAAAATACCTGCACATAACAACACTCACAACAGGCAATTCTTATAAATAAGAAAAACCCACCCACAACATAGATTCGCCAGGGCAGCTCCTGGAGTCCCTGATCAAACACCCTGCTTCCCTTGCCAGTGGAAACCCCTCTCAGAGGCTCAGGACAACTATAACTTATTTCTTACTCTAAATACATCTTATTTCTCAACCTCTCACTGTATACCACAGAAATTTTGAAAGTCATGTTTCCTGCAGGGAGTCTTAAGGAGCCCTCCCATTCAGCTTCTGCACATACTCAGAAGTGAACCACTCCCGTCCTCAGTTGGAGTCACTCAGCTGGTGAGAGGTACCATGCCAGGTGCCAGACCCTGAAATGCAGTGGATGACCATTAGCTTTCTGCTCAGACCCAGGGGATGGAGGAAGGCAGTAAGCACTGCTTTCAGCTTCCTTTGTCTGGGCACAAAAGCTTGTAGAAATGATGCCACTGCAGTTCACAGAGAGATTTTCCTAGTAGGAGTACTACTCACTTAGCAACCCCTACTATCAGCCCAGCTCTGCCTCACTACCAGCATCTCCCAGACACTTGCACGGAGCCCTGCAACTCCTACCTTCCATGCAGAGAGTACCAACACTGTGCCAAAAGCAGTTCGAATCCTACGGTTTAGATCAGCGACCAAGTTAACACGTCTCCATCCTCAGCAATGCTCCTGCCGGTCAGAAATCACACCCCACCAGCAAGCCTCTCCCCTGCATCCAGGCAGCACACAAAGACGCTGAGAGAACTGTCCCGTCAAAGGCCACGGATGAAGGCTGGCTCATCCACTGCCCCTCATCTTCCTAGGGCTCTTTCCCCCTCCTCTGCCCAGAGCTCTTAGGCCCTACGCAAGAGCTCTAACCCCTAGTTCAAGCAAGGGACAAACCACTTCTGAGGGCTGCCCCAGTTGCAGCAGTCACCCACCTCATCTGCAGACCCCAGCGCAGGAGAAACAGGGCAGTACTGCACACTCCAGGATCATCTTTCAAAGGCATTCTGGCTTTTTCCACCCCGTACAAAGTAAGAAAGACAGGGAAGCTTAATGCTAACTAGTGCAACTACAAAACACATTCACTCATTTCAAGAGGTTATTTTTGTTCTATGAAAAAACAACAAAAACTCATGAGAGGACCAGCAGGCTGATTTAGCCTGAGCAAGGACAGAAGACTTATCTCCCCCAAGCTCCCCTCCCATCTGGGACAACACCGACCTCTGACAGCCTTGCATGCCGAGCAGACCCCGCAAGGCCTCGCAGTGCAGAAACAATGCCAGGCTCCCACAGGCACTCCGAACGAGCACAAAGATTTTATTGAACAAGGCACTAAAAATCGCTTCTCAGCCACACTTGTCATCTATAAAATCACAGAGAGCCTGAGAGCATGATCGCAAATGCCACAGGCTTATGGATGCTGGAGATTATCAGCA
Source organism: Bucorvus abyssinicus (assembly GCA_009769605.1). Taxonomy (NCBI): domain Eukaryota; kingdom Metazoa; phylum Chordata; class Aves; order Bucerotiformes; family Bucorvidae; genus Bucorvus; species Bucorvus abyssinicus. The sequence continues at coordinate 12,310,488 of CM020040.1, forward strand.
GCCCAAGAGGAAGGGAGGCAAGCAAAAGTCGCTGTAAACCCCAACGGCAGAAACACCTTCTGTAACACCTGAGTCAAATCTCCCAACCGCACGTGGATGGGGAAGCAGCACACATCTTGGCAAACGGTGCAAGGAATAGCCAGGAGAGAGATCAAAGACCAGAAGCGAGCTATGGCATGAGCACTTCTGACACCAGTTAGACAGCATATGTGGTGATATGGGACTTCAGTAGGCACCTGGTGCAGAGCAAACCTGGGCATCACACGCTCACCTTCTCCTCAGCCGAACCCACCCGGCTCCAGGCAGGCCCTGCACGCCGCCACCCTTCAGTCACCCGCACCCGAGTCCGGTGCTCACTCACCGAAGTACTCCTTCTTCATGTGCATCTCCAGCTCCTTCTCCAGCTCCAGCGTCAGGGCCTCCAGCCGCCTCTCCGCCTGGCTGGGACCGCTCTCCCGGCACGGCGTCACCTGGTAGGGGAGCTTGAATTTGGGAGCAGAAGCGGAGCCTTTGGTCGGGCTGTAGGCGTAGGGGGTGGCCGCCTCGGGGACGGCGGCCGGGTGCTGCTGGTCGTGCCGCGGCGGGGACTGGGCATGGATCTTGTGGTAGACGTCCCCCAGCTCGGGGACGGCGCCGTCCTCCTGCAGGCCGGGCCCTAGCAGGGAGGAGCGGGGCGAGGGCAGCTGCAGCTCAGGGTAGGCGCCCATGGAACCGCGGGAGCTCCGCGAGCTCTGGCTGGAGATGCTGGAGCGGGGGCTGACCACGGCGGCGCCCGCCGCGCCGCGGCCCTCGGGGCCGCAGAGGCTGGAGCGGGGGCTGGCCAGGGCGAGGCCGGCGCCGCCCGCCCCCTCTGGCTCGGCGCTGCCCGGCAGGCCGTACCTGGAGTCCGAGTAGCTGGAGCGGGGGCTGGTGGTGCAGGAGTACTGGCTGGCCGTGCTGGAGCGGGGGCTGGCGTGGCGCTGGTCGTAGCCCATGCTGATGCCGCTAGTGCGGTTGCTGCTGGGCTTGCTGCCGCTGCCGTCGTAGCTGGTGAGGCTGGTGCGGGGGCTAGAGTGCTTGCTGGTGTCGCTGGCCGTGCTGGCGTAGCTGGAGCGGGGGCTAAGGGCGGCGCCGTCGTACTGCACCAGGCTGGCGCGGGGGCTGCCGTACTTCTCCTGGCCGGGCACCACCAGGCTGGAGCGGGGGCTGGAGAACTTCTCGTAGGGCAGCGCGGCCGCACCGCCCAGGCTAGAGCGCGGGCTGGAGAACTTGCCGTGCTCTGCGACGGGGCCCGGCGAGGCGGCGGCCAAGCTGGCCCGCGGGCTGGCGGCGCCGTACTTGCCGTCCGCCCGCCCGCCGCCCTTAGCCACGTAGCCGCCCTCGTAGGCGCTACCCGCGGCGTAGCGGTAGCCCTCGGCCGAGTAGCGCTTGCCCTTGTCGGCGAAGCCGCTGTAGCAGGGCAGCGCCACCTCGGAACGGGTGCACAGCCCCTCCTCGCAACACGGTGGCCCCGCGGCCGGCGGCGGCTCAGCGGCGGCACGGCCGTTGGCGGCGCGGAGCGGGGCGGCCGGCGCGGCGGGCGGGTAGGCTTTGCCGCAGGGGGCGGCGGTGGGGAAGGCTTCGGCGAGCAGCGGCGGCGGAGCGGCGGTGCCGTTCATCTTCCGGCCCCGCTGCTCCGCCGTCATGTGGGCGACGATGACCCGTTTGGTCTCCTCCAGGTCGGGGTGCAGCACCAGGTCCCGGGGGCCACCCCGGCCGTACGGACCCTCTGGGCAAGTCTCGTAGAGGGACAAATCCTCCATGAACTTGGTGGCTTTCAGTGCCATGTCCTTCTCGTACTTCTCCATGCTCGGCCAGAGCCCGGCGGCGCAGGGCGGGGAGGGACGCCGAACTCTACACGAAAGCACAGCCCGGAGCAAAGAAAATGGAAAAAAAAACCCACCCAAAACAAAAAAACAAACACCCCCCCCAAAAAAAAAAAAAAACAGCCCAGAAGAAAGTCCCTTCCCGCGGTCCTGACGGGGCAGCACTGGGCGCAGCTCCTACTCCGGAGAGCTGCTCGGCGGCGACCAGGCGAAGCGGCAGTCACCTCGGCGGCATCCCCGCGCCGCGGCGCTCGGCTTGGTGCGGCCGGGCTGCCTGGCGGAGCGTGGCGAGCGGAGACGAAAGCCCCTGTGTCACTTTCCAGCCTTAAATAAGTTGCTCGGTCCAGTCAATGGCGCGCTGCGCGGAGGAATTTGCGCTCGGCGGCTCCCTGCCCCCGCCGCCCCCGGCCGGCCGCCCTACGGCGGGGCTGCGGCCCGGCCCGTACCCTCGGGCGGGGGGCGAAGGCAGCAGCCGGCCTGGAGGGGCTTTCCGGCGTGGTGAGCTGAGCGCGGGGCGCGGCGAAGCAGGGACTCCTTTGTGTGGGGCAGGAATGCGAGGAAGGAGACTGGGCGCTGCGTCCCGCTGGAATGTAGTTAATGCCGGAGCCAAACAATGATTTTCACCGAGTCAGTCAGGGAGAGGACGGCCGCGGCGCTGCTCGGCGGTGGGGTCGGCAGCTCCCTTCCACGCCGCTCGCTCTCCTCCTTGGCCGGCGCTCACCGAGCCCTGCCCGGGGCTGGGTGGCGTGCTACGCCGCTGCTCGACGCGGACGGGGAGGCGGCAAGTCTGTCACTGCGCCCTGGTCTGCCGCCGGGCGGGAAGCGGCGGGCTGAGGCGACTTCTCGGCGGAGCGCCCTGAGGGAACTGCCGAGGGGTCCGCCAGGGCGCGAGGCGCTGAACGACCACGCGCGCGGGGTTCCCGCCTTCTGGGGGGCTGCGCCGCTCGCGCCCCTGACTGGAACTTTCCGGCGAGAGCCGCGGCCTCGTCCCGCCGCAGGAAGGGCAGCTCCCGCCTGCCTGCCCTCCTGCCGGGCGCTGCGGCTGGGGAACGCCAAGGAAAACAACCGACATCTCGGTGGTGCCTGCGGTGGCCGGGGGTTGCGGGATCAGCCCCGCTGCTGCAAATGACTCGCACCTGTGCAAAATCCATAGAACCTGCCCGGCGACTCCGCTGAAAGGACCCGTGCTCTAGCATGGCAGCTGACGATTGTTACCAGTTATTTATTTAGCCCTTAAAAAAAGAAAGGCAGTACGAAGACATATGATAAACATATTGTGGCCTAAAGCAGTATATGAATTGACACGAGTTAAATAAGCATGCTACTGTCTGTGTAACTTTGCAAGAGCCTCAGCTGTTCACCCAGTAACAAGACCCAGCACTGCTGGGCATTTGCATCTGTGTAGAGGCGAAAAAGGCCCTCAGAAAACAGCACCCCTGAAACGGCTACCGAACCGAGCTCTTGGAGGGATGATGATGAAGCCCTAACAGTAGGTACTGAGCACCCTGTGAGGAGAGAAATACGTTGCAAGTTTGAACTGTAGGCACTTTGCCATGCCAAGAACATTTTATCCTGTTATCATACCTAATTAAACATTAAAAGCAACTGTGTACTTAAAAATGTCCCCAGCTGTGGAGAGCAATTGATTGGCAATCTGCTTGTTTGTGTGTGCAGGGTGGCAAGCAAAAAAAAAAAAAAAAAAACAACAAACCATGTAAAGCTGTAAAGCAAGACCTGAAAAGCAAATCTTTCAGATGGGAGAGGTAGTCCATTGTCAATGTGAACACGTGTGTGCAAATACAAACAATCTTGGGAGCCAAGTGCTATTTTCTAATATGCGTTCACATCTTTCATTATACTTTCTGCCAGTCTCCTAAACAAGCTGTTACCATGTGCTTCTGCAGCTTACTACTAGTGGAACAAGTTACAGTTCACCTCTGGTCTGCAGGTGCGTGCTGGTCAAAAGTGCCTCTTGCCGTTGTGCATCCTGGTGCACACCGTCGCTACCACAGTGCAGGCCCTCAGCATCAGCAGCAAAAGCTTCCCAGCAAGCATGCCACGGCACTGAGCGCAATCAAAGCAGCAGTTCAAGTCCCTGTCCCATTCAAGCCTTGGTCTTTCTGGTAAAGCTGTCAGCACAGACACAAACTGTGCTGTTAGCCACATGGTGTGGACACATACCTACCCACAACAAAGACAGGTTCCTTCCACAGGGCACATGGAAATCATCATTAACTTGAGCCCTCATCTACTCTACCTGGGACTTCTGCACAAAGTGCGTTTGGGGCAGTGGGCGTCTCACGGGCTGCTGCCTTCAAGTGAAATGATGCAGAGCTCCTTCAATTGTTCCCAGGGCCTGTACTGGGATGTTCTCTCCTGTTACTGACTGAACTACTTACTGCCAATTCTTACAAGGTTGTCTTCTGGAGAAACTAGGAGAGGCTCATGGACAACCTGGGAACTTGGTCCATCAAAGCACATGTAAAGAAAAACTAATTTACTCTATTTAAAGTTGTTGTGTTTGGGGGTTTTTGTTGGGTTTTTTTAAAACATTACAACATGAGATAACTTTACTATTAATCTAACAGTGTGGGTAGGACATATTGGAAGGCTGTGCCTGTGAGCTCAAGCAATTTGCACATTTCTCTTTACAGTAGGAACTGCAGAGCTGATTCTATGTGAAGTCAGAAGCATAAGCTACAGCAGGAGCTTTGTCCTTCTAAGCCACAAATCTGCCCTTTTTCCACCTTTTGAGGCAGCACAGTTCTACATCGCTTCTGCTGCCAGCAGGTAGCAAGTTTCTATGGTAAGCCTCTTGGTACGTAAGTCGTTAAACCATGTGCTTTGTGGAGTATGAATTCATGGCAAAAAACATCCTGGGGAATGAGAGAATCTAAGGAATCTAAGGAAACAGCCCTTTTTAGTAAGTAATATGGTTCAAATGATAAAAATTACTTTTTGCTGTTGAAAGCTTATGCTCAATAACGGAATCCTCAAAGCCGGTCCCAGCTGAGCCTGCTGCAGCCTGGACCAGAGTATCCCTGCACTAAATTCCAATCTCAGCCCTGCTGCAGGGGCAATGCTACAGAGCCACTCCTCATCAGTAAATAATACTTCTGTCATACACATAATGAACATAACATTTATTCACACTGTAGCCACAGATGTAGCCCACATGGGTAAAATAAATATGTTTGCAGTGGTACATCACATACTCAAGCACTGCTGCATTTCTCATGGCAGGCCAGATGTGCTGGGCTGTGCAAACAGAAAGCATAAAGCGGCTGTTCCTGTAGTAAGTACCCCCATCATTCTCCTTACTGTTAGATACAAGAAAACCCAAACTACTGGACAATTACAATCTGACAATCCTAATGTGGTTTTCTCCCCACTTTTAAATATATTTGCTTAATTTTAACAACCAGCAGTAAAATGTATATATTGCAAAAAGACTCACTCAACACAACTGAGAGCACAAGAGCTGTCACAGAGTATTATAAAAGCTGAACTTCATTTCTTAATTTGGTGTGGTAATCCTTACACCTGATTTTAAGTTCTATCAGTAAATCAGATATTAAGGAAAGCCATCTGCTTCTGTTAAATAAACTCCTTTGTCCGAGACTTAAAGGGAGCAAAAAAGCCAGGTGGAGTTATTGATCTGTGAATATCAGCTGGCTGGGCCTCACAGGCAGTGTGCTCCTGTTTCTTTTAATTGCCAGTGCCTTCAAGAACACGTTGCCTAAGCCAGCAAGCAGGGAGACATCGTGGTCTGCTGGGGATTTTGTCTCCCTGAGTTGCAAACAGTTTATTATCAACAAAACAGAGAATCTGTAAATGTAAGAATTCACTAGTGAAGCTTTAGCCCTGTTGAAGACAATGGCAAAAATCCCACTGACTAGTGTTGTGGTGTATATTGTATCGGATGTGGTTTTACTGACACAATGCACTTTATCAATATAACAATTTGAAACTGCTCCACAGATCTGCTTATTGAGTTGGATGCTACCTGATTTTTTGCAATTTCCCTCCTTGTCTCCAATATTAAGAAAACAAGGTAAATAAGACTTATTATTACTCTGGGATTTACTGTTCTGATTTCCAGTTTTAAATTGATTTGTTTCTTGGTGACTAACCTAATGATTGTTCTTGTTCTCTAGTCTGTTTTGAGACTGACCAAAAAAAAAACCCCCAAACCAAACAAAACTGCAGCAAAGCAACACACCAAAAACCTTGTGAAATTCATAAAAATATTATGCTGAGGAATATTTTTATTTTGGGAGGGGGGAACTGAAGTTTTTATTTTCTTTGAAGTGCTAGCTGTATTGTGTTTTATTTGCTTTGTTTTATATTGCTTTGTTTTGTGTGTTTGGGTCCTATATGTTAATTTGTGTTGTGATAACTTTAAGTATAAGCAAGCTTTTGGAATATGAAGTTTGGATAGTAGTATGTATTTGCACTTGGGTGATATTACCTTGTTTTGACATGTTTTTAGAAGTACTCATTTGCAGTTGATCACAGCTTTTAAAAATTGAAATTATTGAATGTGTTTTAGGGCACCATCTTCTGGTAGGCAGAACACATTGTACTTGAACAGCTACTTTTGCTAGGCACAACTATTTAAAATATTTTGACTAACACTACTCTGCAGGCTTACAGGTCATTTCTCATTCTAAATCTGCAATAAAACGCTATTTAACATTTTTAACATTCTTCTTATTCATTGCCAATGCAGCTATTTGCTGTGCTGCATAAATATAACTCGGGACAGACCCTGTAAAATTCCAGTCACAACAGGCACTTTGTGTATGTGCTAGGTCAAACAGACAACATGTGTCCCAGCTCTTACGATTAAGACACCTTTTGTGTATCTTATGTTTTTAATAGTTTCACCTTCCACTTCTCTTACCTGTTTCAGATAACAACACTCTGGCCAAAGCAGTTTACTGCCTCTTACTCTGGAGACTGCAGATAGCCTTAGTCAAAATTCCTTGCAATCACAGGACATAATCACTGTCTATCCAAAGACAATGTTAGCTTAATAGCAGCCACTAACATTTGTATAAATACATAATTTAGTTGGCCAGCTCAGTTAGCAGTGCACACACTTAGTACTTTGAAAGACATCTTAGGTTATATACCTTTTTATTTCAGACACTTGGAAAAACAAACTTGGGACTCTACAGAGATAAAATTTATCTTAATAAAAAGAAAGTCCTGATTACAATACTGCAAATCATCAGCCATGAAAGAAATCAGATAACATTAGTGCATTTAATAAAAAATAGAAACACTGTGTGAGGGTCAGACTGCTCTACATATGCTCCCCTTTTCTCTGCTGGGGAAACTGGACTAACTGTGTGCGCCTCTTTAGAGCCATTCGAGAAAGGAGGCAGGCTATGAGCACGGACCTTCTGACCTGACAATGCAATGCACTTCAGCTATGATGTGAAGAATCATTTCAGAAGAGGACACGGGTTTACTGAGAACACCAATTACATATACATTTCATGGTATTGCCCATATAAAATGGTATTATAAACATTGTTAACTGAAAAAAATGAACAAATTTGCAAGACATATAGAGCTGTTCCATAAGCAATGGAGGTAATGAAGGCCGCTGGTCTACATGTCTGCATCCTTTATGTTGTCCAGCTTGTAACCTTCTCTCCAAATCCCCAATAACACTGCAGTCCTGTCACCCCCTTTGTCCCATAGAGCTCTTCCACTGCTACAGGACTTAGCCCAGTCAGCCAATACATACTGTACCTCCAGGTTCCTCCCACTGTATTCACCTACATCTCTCAACAGACTTGTCAGTGCTCTTCTGTCTCTGGCACTGCTCCTCTACAACATCTTTAATTCTCTACTAGGTCCACCTACAACACCTTCTCTCTATCCCCTTTGTAATATCCACAGCTTCTAACAGCTTCCTAAGCTTCTAGTTAGGTATCTTAGCCACGCTTTTTGCCCTAGCATGCTCCTGCTACCTCCAATTATCATTGGTTAGATGTGCACAATGCAGCAAACTCCCATGTGGACTTGTATACAGACCCACCAGCAGTAGGTGTGTGAATACCACACACCTACCTGAGTGTAGCACCCGAGTGCTACCGTAGAAGTACTTCTGTGGATCTGTCTCTCCTTAGCTACAGCCACTTACTTGTAGAATTGCAGTAGTTTTGAGATTGCTGATGTAATTGCTTAATACTTGCAAGTAGCTTCAAATGTTGCTGAAAAGGACTGGCAGAACAATTCTGTAATTCTCTTTCCTTTAGGAAATCATACTGAAAATTTCTCACTTTTTCTCATGTGAGTGAAGAAGTAGGCTGATGAGAAAGACAATGACACGTATCTAAACAGCAGTTTTCTTAATACAGATAGAGTAAATGAATGTATCTAGTGTATTTATTTACTCCTATTCCTCCCTTAAAGAATCAAGGCTGCCAAACCAAAGCATTAAAATGCCCTCCCTCCTATTCCTTTGTCTGTAGGTGTACGTTATCTGTAATCATTCTGCTTAGACACTAGCCCAGAAATAACCTCAGGCAAGCAAAAAACAGATGACTGACTTGCGTAAGATTTGTTGTATTACTTTGATTCTGGTTTCTGCTTTCTTGCACACTTGGTATTTTAGATGCACAGAATTGAAGGCTGCTTCTCCTTATAGCTGCAAAGAGAAGAAAGAAAATACCTCTACCTGTAGGCAGCAAAACCAGAACATGATGAAACCCCCAGATTTATTTTCCTGAACTCAGTGTATATAGTTTTCTAATCCAAATTTAAAATTTTGGGGCAGTAGAGAGATGGCTCAAAGCAGATAATGGTGTATACAAATTGAACACAAGCCTCTTTTATCTTCTGGGATCTAATAAATGGTTAGTAAGAGGTCTTTGCTGTAAAGGTCAGAACTTGAAATGGCACATCAAACTGCTTGCCAGTTGTCAGAGTCAATGGGCCAGGAACGCATGCACCTCTCTGTGGTCAACAATGAAAAGGTTTCATAAAGTAAAACTAAAATGTCACATAGTACATACTACAAACGTTAAATGGTTATCTACAGGTTAAAGTTGCTCTTTAGGAAATGGGCTGGTTTCCTGAATGGTTATCAATTGCCCCTCGAGGGCCATTCTCTACATGCTTTGAGAATCAGACAGGTTGCACTTCTGCTCCCCTACCCCCACCTTTTTTAAAAAAAAACCAATGATTGTGGGAAAGTTGTTACAAATTTCTTCACCCTGAGTCAGAGCAGCTTAATGACTCTCTAGTTAACTGTTGTATCAATCGTGGTCAATATTCCTTTCCATGCTCCACTGCAAAAAAGGGATATTAAGCTAATAGCACTCAGATTCCAGATACACTCTCAGCTGCATTCAACTACACTAAAATATTCCACTATTTTTCTTGTCCTTTTCACATATGGCACTCACTAATTCACTAAGTAAATAAAAAAATACTTGTGTCAAGATTGAATCATTACGATGAAAGGCAGCTAGAAAAGCTTACGTGTGTTACAGAAATTTGCATCAGTATCAACAAACAACTAGAGAACACTGTGTGACAGAAGAGGCAATTTGTAGTCTGATTTAACGACCCTGGCTCAAAAATCATTGGTGAAAACAGAGCCTACACTAGGGTTGCCAAGCTAAGGCACTGGGAAGAATTTCTCCTCCATTTTAACATTTAAATCTTGTGTCTTCAACCACAGTTCCTTCTGTATCAGTGTTATTGCCATTGGGAGTTGAACCCTTTGTCAGTTGAAAAGTGGCTTGCTTTTTCTTTTATTACTTGAAAGCTTAATAAATGCTTTGATTTGTAATTTGCTCTCAAGGGCAAGAGAAAGTTTAAGTTGGAAAATTCTGTATTACTACAATATTGGTGACTAGTAGCCAATTAAGGACATTCATACTCCATCAGTTCTGAAAAGCAGTTTTTCACTTAGCACAGAAGCAGTTTGCATTTTTAGTGGTTCATTCAGTAGTGCCAAACTTAACAAGAACTGAATAGAACAGCTGATGCTATATGAACAGCCTTGTCATATGTTCTATAGAAGCAGCCTGGGTAAAGAAAATATATTAGAAGTCATTCACTTTAAAGTATTTTACAGAAAGGATCTAGGAGCATTGTTTTGACATCTATTCAGACAAGAGCAGCACAGTTACATCTCCTCAATACATTGATGTAATTGCTTATGTAGTTAAAGTCTAGACTACTTTTCAAGCTGCAAACCAAATGATGATGCATCGGTAAAATTACTTAATACTTCTCTAAAATTTAACCTACCCAGTGTCCTGCAGTGGTAGCCTCCCATCTAAGATACAATGCCTAATTAATTCCAAACATTTTTGCAGTCTGGTTTTGTTGACAGAGTTGTCTACTGCCCTGAGAAACTATTATGAGTATCTTCTCGGACAGCAGCATCCCAAATACCCAGAAACCAGTTGAGTATTGTCATCTTATGCTGTTAATACTAACAAGGAGTAGAAGCCAGTGAGGCTGCATATCACCTCCTCCCTCTTATTTGTTGGTATTAAGATGTTAAATTGATTAAGCTCATATACCACTCAACTTCCAAGCGATGAACACTCTCAACTTCAGTAAAACTAATTCACTAAAGTTACCAGAATTATAGCCTCTACTGTTAAAATAATCAGAAAAGAGTTAGGAAGCTAAATTCCTGCATACCAACCAGTACGAGCAGGGAAATTTCTCAGGTCATGAGCCAGGATCGCGCTACCTTAAGACACATTACACATGCCATCAGCTTAGATAAACCTTTGTCTGTCACAATGAGCAGCACATCTTATTACACAGATAACAAGTTGACAACTAATTTAATAAACCAATAATTTTACTTTTAGTAAAGCTTAAAAAAAGATGTCAGCCTTAACTTTCAGAAGATGTAATCAGACATATATTAACTGTTTATGGCAAGACTTATAAAAGTTTCCCATTGTAGCACTGAAAATTCTTTCTGTAACACCTCTCATTTACATCTTTACCTCTCAGTCTTCACTCACTTTGGCCAAGCAGCAACTAATTCAAAAGGATTTAATTTCACAGTAGAGTATTATGCTTCCAAACAAGCCACTGTGTATGAGTAAAAGAAGAGATAAAACATTAATTGCATTGTAGAATCATAGTTCTGCACGGCATTAGCAATTTAACACCGATAACAAGCTGGCCTTTATACTAGACAGAACCAGATGTAGGAATCAAAACCTAAAAAGGAGCTGGGTTTGTTATTTGTTTTCCATTCTTTCCCTATACAGTTAACATATTTTTTTAAATTCATCCAGTTTGCAAACTATAACAATAAAACATGTCTGCTCAATTCCTCTGCTCTGCAAGGCTAACTGCTTACATACCTATGAACAGAAGCAGTTTTGGTTCACCAAGCTGGAACATAATGTCAGTACAGTGACAGATATGGCTCATTAATGTGTTCTAAAAGCTACCAAAATAGTTAAATGAATGCAGTTGGTTTTAAGGTACTGATTCTGAACATTGCACTTCTGTCCTATGCACAAGATGTAATGTATACCAAACCAGTGCCTTCTCCTTTCTGAAGGCATGAGGTGGTGAAAACGTGTGTGTGTGGTGCAAACTCTCCAACTGAAGAGGCCAATAATTGATTGTCCAACAAAAAAAACATTCACAAAAGTTTTATTAAAAAAATTCCCCTTTCACCTCAAACAAGTGAAGCTTAAGTTCTGTACTACTAGGTTATGTTTAGAAAAATGAAAATAATACAGTAATTTTTGAAGGCTATACATTGTAAAATCCCATAAGTCAGCATAAACTTGGACTGTGCAAGCAAATATAGCAAGTATTTCAGATGTCATTTATTTGGTCCATCAGATGTACAGTATAGTAGTAGTATCTGAGTTTACAAAACATCAAATATAAATAACCTGAAACTGTAACAATACACAAAAATTTGCTTCTTACATTGACATACCAGGCAGTACGAGCTGAAAAACTTGAGTAAATTAACAGTTTTACAGTAATGTACATAGTGCCAGTTGAAGTTTAAGAACACTGTTAAAACATGGCACTAATTTGCTTTATTGAATTTCTTCTTTACTTTTTCAGGGTGTGAAAAATGTTTAGGACTAGGCTAAAATTACTTTTCTTCAAGCCAAAAATAAAAATGTTGTTACTTAAAATCTGGGCATCAGATGGTGACCCTTTACTAAAGAGTAGGGATTTTTTGTCCTATTGAATTATACCTAAAAGGTATTCACACAAATATAACATGCTTTTTTCATAACTGTTTAAGCAAATATTTATGTGTAAGTATTTATAAACTATGTTTCTACTACATTTAATCTATGGAATTAATGGGAAAACTTCTGAAAGAGTCTATTGAGATGAGAGCTTTAATCATCAAGATAAACAGACACAAATTATTTAAGCCAGTGGTTTGGTATTCACTTGGAACAAAGGCCTTAAAATTAGTCTAGTTCTGGACATTTTTCACATCCCAACATAATACGTTGTTACTGTATTACATTATCTGAATCGTTTTGTCAAGGGGCATTTGCATGTTCAGTCTAATGCTATAATTTCATCTTGCTCTTCCATCTGCTCAGTACGCACTCTCTTTGTACTGGTGCACTCTTTGTCTTCTAGTTTTCTCTTGCGGCTTTTGTTTTCCGTATCATCAGCATTGCCTGAAGTACCTTCACTGTCACAATCAATAATCAATACATCATCTTGATCTGGAGCTGCAAAACACATGTTTTTAATTCAAATGGATACTGTAAAAATAGTCTACTCTCAAACAAAATTTCATACATAAAAATAAGAATGTCTTTCATACAAGAAATACATCCAGGAGCATTCACTATCCATATTCTTTGTCATTCAACTGCAAAAGTATTTTTAATTTTTCAGAAATCAGTATAGAATAAGCTTTTCACATGGTTATTCCCTCTTCATTAGAGGTATGGAAAATACTGCAATAATCCCAAAATACAGGAAACACATTAGCACAATTTTTTTTTTGCATGTACAAAATAGAAGAATTACACGCTATTTGTAGTAGTCCTTGAGAACTTTTACACGCACTGAGTTGTAGTCCAGCCTCTACTTCCACTAGCACATTCAACAGAACTCCCACTAGAAGCCAGGCTCCATGACAGAGAACATGCAAAGGTGGAAGGATGAGCAGAGGATAACAATGGATAGTATAACGAATGGAAAATAGAACCAAACATGAACTTTCAAGACATCTAGTAGATTTTGTTTGGTTTGAACTATAAATTCACTGTAAAACCTAATTTTATGCTATTTTTTAAAATATAATTTGAAATAAATTTTATCAACACTCCTAACATTTAGTCATCCCGGAAACAAGAGGCAAGTGGAAGTGACTACATACTTGGGCACATATCTTAAATAGGACCATATGACAGGCAAAGGAACATCATCCAAAGGTGTAAGACAGAACTAGATATCCAACCTGTATCTGTCACAAATATTCATACACTATCCTTATAAAACAGTATGACATTTCCAGTACATTAGTCTTCAGTGCTTAAGGATCCCATATTGATTTAAGTTAAACGATTTTGAGTACATTCAAAGAAACACTCTACATTAGGAAGGTGGTGGTACTCCTTTCTGGATACCAAATACTATTGTCTTGCCATGCTTTGCTTGACAGGTGGAAAATAATTATTTTGTAAGAGATAATAAGGAGGTCTCATTAAATCAACAAAATGAAACATGATCAAAGACATCCACAAAGTAATTTTTAAACTGTAGGGAGAAAGTAACAAATTTGTTTGATTCTTCTTTTGCCAAGCAATAGCATGTCTTAAATGTGCATTTTGTAACAACTGTAAATGTGCCTTTTTCTATTTAATATTATATTTATACTCAGAGGCAACTTCAATGCCATTTATTTAATGTTGGCAAATTTAAGCCTTAAAACTGAAGACAACTATTCTAACTGGACTACACTACCAAAAGACTATTCTGTTTCATGTAATACTGATTACTGTTATTTACCTGTTGATGTTGAGGGTTGTGCTCCATCATCACTACCATTGGTAATGTTTTTGGGTGTTGGTTCCGATGGTTTAGGGCCAACTTTTTCAGGGGTATCACCAACAACTTCAAATTCTACATCTTTTTCTAGGTCTTCACTGCAGAAAAATACATATGGTTTTAACATCCAGATGAAAATAAAAACCTGTCTCTTTCACAAAGTATGTCACTGTAGTATTAAAGCACCAAACAAAATGAGAAAAACGTGTTAAAAAAGAAGAAAATCTGTTCAGTCCTCTATAATTTTTCTCTTCATAAACACTGTTCTACCCAGTGCCATGACTTAAAATGCTTAGGAATGAGAAGAATCATTACCTGAGCTTACCTGTCTCCCTCAATGCCACACTCCTCAGTGAAAGTGCAGTGTGTTAATTTACTCTATATAATATATATATTACTTATCCAGGGTTAAATACACACACCAATTATATCTATTTGCATTGCTGTATCTGAACACAGGTGGTCAAGCAGAGGATCTGCTACCCCAGCAGGCTGAGCAGGTTTTTTTGCCTTTTTTTAAATTTTTGGGTTTTAAATGCCAGTTTCTCACTTGATGGCTGCCCCAAAAGTAAATTTGGTTTTGCATTGTATTTTTATGTTGTGCAATGACAAATTATTAAAATAAACTTTTTCCAATTACTGTAGTAAAAAAAGTAAAAAAACCCCAAACCACAACAAAAACCCAAACATCCCTCCCCAATCTCAATAAATTCATAAAAAAATAACAATTCTTCTCTTAACTCTCTATTTTCTTTCCCCACCTTAATCTTTACGCTCTCTTCATCCATTTAAAATTCTGAGTTAGAAATTTCCTGTGGAACTGTTTTACATAAATTACCAAAAAAAAATTTATTTCAGAATCCTTACCTATGAAGCACATTGATTAACAGCGTATAGTCCTGGAGGAAATCATCTGCTTGTAGTCGAGTGCCATTTCGAATTCCGAAGTCTGATAATTTCCTGTGGTTATTTGCTAGAAAAATAGTGAAAAACTGCACTGTATACAGCTATTTCTACGAAGATCCTTTTCACCTGAATAACTATGATGAAATGAGTACTCCAGAAGTTTTATATAGAAAGTTAAGATTTACACTTATTAGCTATATTTCAAGTAAAAACTGACACTTAAGCCTATCAGGAGTTAAAAATACTTATGTTTGACTTATTTACCCCTCATGCACCATGTTCAAGCAATTCACTATTATTTAGGAACATTTCAGAGATAATATTTGTATTACAGGGCATACAATCATCATAAGAAGACCACAATCTAAGAACAAGAAAATGAACGGGACTTGCAAACAGAGGAAAATAACTGGTGCACTTTTGTAGCTGAATAACTATTCTTGAAAGGCATCCTGATACTCCAGGTGTCCTGCACATGCAAGCTTGCAGACAACACTACTAGCTGTTCTCGAGCCACTCAAACACCTGCAAATCCAGTTCTTTTCAAATATTAGTCTACAGGATGAACACTAGAACATTTGCTATACTTCCATTCTGTATATCTTGGTTTATTCCTAGTTCTTATCTACTCTTCTCTAGAAAGCTTCTGTATGCATACCTTCTGTTTCTCCTTCTTCTGAAGAGATAAGAATAGTTCCTTTTCCATCATCTATTTGTACATCTGGTGCTACCATAGCAAATTTTTCTTTCACTATCTGAAAAGATGAATATGATTATTTAATCAATATCTTACTTAAAAACACTTATAAAGAACGTTGAATGATGTTGATTTTATTCTCCTGGCTCATTTTCAGGCATCTACTGAAAAGCCTGTTCTACTTTTTCTTTTTTTTTACTTTAATGATCCAAATAATTATATTTTTGCCATCTGAAACCTAGAGGTTCAGGTATGCTGAAAAGTTTTTTAGTATACTTCACACAATGTCAGAATTACAAATCAGTTGTGACTGCACAACTATAATATGGCTACTGAACTATTCAACTGAAATACAAATTTAGGTTTTTGATCTTAGATATGAATAGGCTTTAAAACCACCAAAAAAATTTACAAAATACAAACATTCTTTCACAAGATACATAAGCACACCTGAGTAAGAAGCACACTGGTTAATCTAGCTCTTCTTGTAGCTGAGGGAAATGCAAATGTAGGGCAAATATAAACTGCTGATGTTCAGTCAAAATATATAGAACAACCCCCTAACTTTAATAATTTACAGTATTAGAATAAAAATGAAAAGTGTAGCTAATATTCAAGAATTACCTTATCCTGGAGTGTTAGCACAGTAACTTTGTGTACATTAAGTTTCACAGTCACTTCTGGCTTACTTGCACATACATAACAGTTAGGATTTGGTGGATCCAAAGCACAAGGAACCAATAGCTTCTTTCTGGGATTTGGCTGCTTGTTCAGAAAAATCTTGAGGACAGACAAGAATAAAACAAGTTATTTTGAAAGTAACAGCACTCTTAAAACCCATTTTCCTACAGATTTAGTCTCACAGGTTGTCCTGTTCTCTAATCCTCATGGACATGCCTGCTGAACAGGAGAAAGTGCATATTACAGCCAGACCACAGTGACACCTGTGCTGACTGAGCAGCTATTGCCAAATAGATCTGCAACATGAAACAAACATGTTTCAAGTGATGTCAGTCTGGTGCTCTCTCCTATCTAGCAGCCAATTTTCATTAAATCAGAGGAATTCAATGATCCTTGAGACTTCCACTTCTCTTTTCATTGTAAGTAGAAGTTCCCAGCACATTCACAATCTACTGAAGCAACAAGTGAAAGACAGTAAAACTCCACAATAGTCAAAGAAGGTTAAACGTGACATTTAAACAAAAAATAAATAACAAGAAAGTAAGAGTATCTCATTCCCACTTACCGTTCTACACTGATCTATTTTTCCTGACAAAATCTTCAAACCCTCCAGCACTATCAGACCAGCTATTACTGCATTAGTAGTAGCTATAGCTGGGATAATATTTCCCGCCATTGCTGTAAAATAAGAAAGAGTATGCAGATTTTTACCAGTAAATGAAAATGAGAAGTTTAGATTATTATTTAAATAAAACATTATATTGTATCCTTACACTTGATATCAAATCTGCTCTTCATATTCATACTGAAAACATGCATCCTGAGATTCGCAGCTGAAGTGACAAAATCCATTGCAGAAGGGTCATCCTAACAAAAAGTTAATATAAAAAATATTTTAAAATATCAGATTACTCATTGGAAAAAGTCTGCAACACATGTTTCCTAAAACCTTAAAAACAGAAAAGTTGGGTTTTTTTTTTAAAGTCTGTACAAGTTTCCATTTCAAAGTCAGTATACTTCCTCTTTCAGATGGTACATTTAGAACCCCAGAAAGGGTTGTGAAGCACTGGAACAGACTGCCCAGGGAAGTAAGCAATGGAATCACCATCCCTGGAAGTATTTAATATATAGAGATGTGGTGCTGCGGAACATGGATTAGTGGTGACCTGACAATGCTATGTTAATGGCTGGACTTGATCTTCAAGGTCTCTTCCAACCAAAACAATTCTGTGATTCTCTTTAGACAGAGCAGTAAAACTTGAAATACATGTGTTTAGAAAGTGCACTTAGTATTTTAGTAGTTAATTCATGTATTAGGATAAATAAAATGCCTTGTATGTTCAAAATAATGTCCAAATCCTAAATCTTGCAATGTTTTATGCTCATTTTCAAAAACTGATGTTTCAGAAAGAAGTATTTTTACTATCTGTCTTAACACTATTTTATTATTTTGTCCCGCCCCCTACATTTACAAAGTCCTTTTTTTCTTGTGCCAAATGACAACGAACTGCAGGACGAGTACATTGCCTCTGGTGCTAAAAGAGAAAATAATTTTCTTGTTTTTCTTTAGCAAAACTCATATCACATGCCTATAGTCACAGCTAATTACTATGTACAACTCAGTAGAACTCTAGCTACAAACTGCTGTATAAGAGTCTGTTTTAGAGAAAGCGAAAAACATGGAGTTGCATTATTAAAATATTTTTTAAAATAAAATTTTAACAAATATTTCTGAATTTGTGCTTTTTAAAGTTGTTGAATTAAGTGATTTTACATCAGAATAGTTAATCCTTACACTCAGCAAGTTACAAAATAGAGTGTTTAAAGTATGTGCTTGTTTACACATGGAAAATGCTTTCAGTGAGGTGCTTTTGTTCTAAGTAGTACCACTTTGCAATTAAACTGAATGAGTCCAATTAGTATTTGTACTACACATGCAGTACTAACCTTATCCCATATAAGCTCTGCTCCATCACCCTTCTCTGCCAGGTGAAGTCTCAGGGTTTCAACACTCTTTGAAAATAAGTGTGCATAGCTCTTGACATCGAGAACCTGCTGATCCTTCAAGACCATGGAGGATTCATTTTGCTGGTCAGATAAGTTTTTTTCTTTGGGAAAAGAAAAAAATATATTTAAGATCAAGAATGCTTATAAATCCCAACAAAGTTCTCCCTTAAACTGCAGTAGCCCTAACGTTTTGTAACAAATCTGCATTTAAAACTGCAACTATAGCTATGATTACATCAATCACCTAGACATGCACAAATTACAGCAAATGTAAATTTTCAGTAAAACTCAGCTATCAGAGAGAAACGTATCAGTGCTTGATAAGGTCTCCTAGAATAAGCTGACATGTAATTTTGTGCAATGTAACTTTTCTACAGCCAATACTGAGCATCTAAAATAACAACTGCAAAACAGTTTTAGAAAAAACATTTTCCATATAGACAAAACCTTCAAATCTTCAGGAATTGCGAAGAATTCGTATGTTCATTATCAGTACTCAACTGTGACAGTGAGAAAATGTACATATCACAGAGATGCGTTAACAAACAGCAGGTATGACTTACAAATACATAGTAGGAGGAGGGACAATTACCTTGACTTTGTACCTCAACCCAATCCAGTGGCACTGGAGGCTTTCTTTTCCTCCACAGTTTATCCATTGTCAGCAGATATCTAATGTCATCTTTGAAAAGCTAGAAAACATTAAAAAAACCAAGCAAAAAACCCCACATTAAAATGAAAGGGGGGAAAAAAAGGACATACTTTATTTTTACATCTGTGAACTTGAAAAATCAGCATTAGATTTATGTGGTTTTGCTTTTCTCCTTGAAAATATTTTCAGCCACATAAATAAAAATCAAACTCCCCAGGAAAAAAGAAAACAGATTGGAAAAACTTCTTATTCCCCATTCTCTAACACATAAAGCAGACACAGCTCTGATTAATCTGGGGGGGTGTAAAGTAAAAATCAAGAAACTATAGTCCAAACAGTGGGTCCATGTGCCTACTAACGCCATCAATACAACTCTTTGCATACTCTCCCTAAGACATTCTTCCCTACATGCCAATGAAATTCCAAAATAAAGTTATTACTACTTACCAACATCATGTTCTATACTCATTTCCTCTATTTACCCATTTTCAGCAACGATTTAGAAGAAAAAACCTAAACCAGTTTGTATTTTCTTATGTCAGAGCCTAATTATACACAGAAGATGACTGATAGCTTTTAGGCCCTCAGGTCAGTTCTGATTATGCCCAGTGACATTCCTACAGAATTCAAGTTTGCCTTTTCATATGAAAAGTAATTCCAATTAAGTTTTTTCTGTACAGTATGGACAAGCTGCTGAAGCCATCTGTACAGACACAGATGGAATGCTGGAAAACAAGCAAGTGTTGCAAAAGACCAACACTTACAACAAAATCAGTGGAAATGATAACTTAATTGCATAATTTATGGTTAGCATTAAGTGTCCAAACTGGTTTTGACGTAACTTCAAAGCACCCCATACACATCAAATAAAGACATTCACTGGGGGTAAAGAAGATACCTTAGTAAAAAGTTTCACTGGATCGTATCCAGTTGATTTAGCCCACTCCTTAGTTGAAACACGTTTAATCTCACCATCTTCATTGGATGCTCGTGCTCTGGCTTCTGCTTCTGCTGGCTCCCCTATTAATAAAGCGTTAACCAATACTTTAATTTAAAAAAAAAAGAAAAATCACATCCAGATATTCCTCCTAAAGTCAATAACCAAGATTACTCAGGGACCATAAAACGGCTTTACTGTGCCCAACAAAAGCTGAATTAGACACAGTGCCACTATTCCTGTTTGCTTCTGCAACTGCAACTCACTCATTTATCTTGATGTCACCTAATTCCTTTATTGGCAGAAACAAGGAACAATTGTTTCCTATTAATTTTTTCCTCATAATGTTGCAATTTCATAAATGTCTAACCATCTCCTTTTAGTAGTCTCTTTTCCTGGCTGAAGAGTCTTAGTTTGTTTAGAACTCCAACACAAAAAATACCAGCTTCCTAGCTCTGGTTATTCCTACACAAAAAAATTCCACGTATACAGCTGCTATTCATTTTGTGTTTCTTTCCTGGTCACCTCCAGCAATTGCTATTGTGATTCCTAATAAGCAGCAGGTTGATATTTTCATAAAACTATTAACACTTTGACTGAACAAGAAAAATCAACTCAGAGACCATTACTTTACGTGCAAACTTGTGGGTGTTCGCTCCGCCTTCACCAGCGCATCATTTCATATTTACCTGCTCCAAATCCACGTGATGTCTCATTGCCCAGTCATTCTGGATTGCAAAGCTTTCTACTACTTTTTGCAGTTAGTCCTTATCTTTAGTACTCCCAGTGACTTTGCAAAATCACGTATGCTGAACAGCGCTGGTCCCATCCCCAATCTGAGACACTGCTCTCATCACCACCCATCTCTCCATCAACCTCTGCTATCCCCATGGCTGCTTAGCTCCTTCAAGTTCCTCACTAGAAGTTTTTGAGTGTCCCCTGCAGACTCAAAGCAGCATAAACCAGATATGCTCATCCTCAGGTTTGCCGATTCCTTCAAAGGACCTGCAGAGCCACGCAAGGCACAACTTCCCTTTACAAAGGTTGCATTGACTCTTCCCTGATATCCTATGTACGTCCACTGATTCTAAACATCGTTATTGCTATGGACACTTTGCTCACTATAGACATGAGACTACAGCTCAGGTCTTCGTATAATTGCCCTGGTATTTTTGTTTAATTAAGCGGCATTCTGTCTGCTACCTTCCAAGTATTCCAGCAGCCATTGTTTTAAGTGAGTTTATATGCCACTCTTGTTAAGACTCAGCTTTCATTCTGCACTTCCTGTAGGAACAACCTGTTGAGTGATCACTATCCAAGAATCTGAAGAGTCAGAGGATCCTCTAAGCTCCCTCTCCCAAGTCCATTGGATTAAAGTCCATTTTGGATCAAAGGATTCAAAAGAAGCAACAAACAATGACACTTATTCACCTTCACAGTAACTACAGTTAGTGTTCTTACAGAAAAATACTGAATAGCTACAAAAACACCACTCAAAATGGGCATATTGCCTATGTAGATTAACAGAGAAGTGTTTCAGGCTGGAAGAGTTCAAACACAATCTCTGAATTTCCTTGCAGTCCCTCAGAGCTAGAAGTGGAAAATGCAGAGTGACTACAAATACCACTCACTCCTCAGTTGAAAAAACAAGCATCTCAGCTGCAGGGAAGGAAGCATCCCATCAAACCCAAATGCAGAGGGGAAAAAAGGCCACCGTGTGAAGACCAATTATATTTAATTTGCACTTTAAGCTCACTTTTCAATTCAAGTTTCTGTTTACATGGGAAAGCCCGCTGGGCTGCAGAGGGAACAGGAGTCTCTAAACAGATACAAGCCTATTCATCTAAGTCATTTATCTTACACCTGGATGTGTTAACTGGAACTTTATGATTAGCCAGTGTATCGATTGTGTTCCTCACAGCTTTCTACCCCCACTACTGAGAACAAGTAGCGAATGCCAGCGACCCATCTTACACTATATGAACAAGTTTTAACCACAGCTGGGGTGATCACTTTAATAACACTTCAGGCTGCTGACAAGGGCCACATTTGTGACAGGTGAAACTACTAAACTGTTGTCATTTTAAGGAGTATTTTTTGCACATTCTCCATGCAAAAACCTCTGGTATACACTGTGCATCAAGTTAAATTCAAAACACCAAAATAGTTTCAAATATCTAATATGAAGGAACTAAATTATGCATGTGTACATGAAGGTCTGTAAGGGAAACTACTGTTAACAACCCCCAAACTCGTGTTGTCCAAGGGTACAGTAAATGGAATCCTCTTAAAACAAAAGGTTACAGAGTTCATTTCAATTAAGAAATGTACAGAAAAAAGTCAAAATCTCTGAAATAGAACATTTCAGTCACAGGGTAAGCTACCAGCTTATATCACACTCACAGGCAGCTTCAGGGTCAGCTCTGTCAGGAGAGACTTCTTGATCAGCATCTTCTTCTCCGAACAACTGGCTATGTAATAATTAAGAACAACACAACACTAGAATTTCATCATATCTGGTTAAAGACTGAAATATTTGCTAACAGATATATATCCACTTAGAATTCTTGCTATCAGAATGCCTCTTCATACATTGCTTTTTAAATTGCTGGGATTCATCACACGTGGTCTTAACAGTGACAACACAAAATGTCCAATCCAAAAATGAATTTAGCAGAACTGTCCTGTATAACTTCCTCAACAGTTCATCTATCCTTATATTCATATTGCAGTACTGAATTCATTGCTTACAACCCTCCAAGATCCCAGCAAACTTTACATTGGTTAATACATGCACTAAACTGAAAAATGTGTTAACTTCACACAAAGGTGAAGAATAAAGTAACCTCAACCTACACTGCTGTGCCAAACTACTCTGCCAGATTTTCTGTGATATTAGAGCAAGGCCTAAATACTAAGTTACCTTCCTTCTTTATATTAAAAGAAAAAAAACAAAAATTCCAAAAACCCCACCCCAAAACCCAGGTCAAAGAACTGGAGATTTTTGCTATAATCCACATTAATTTAGGGGAAAAAAAAAAAAAAAATGCCAAAAAGTGTGTGTCTACTTTATTTCTGTCTGTAAGTTTAGAAGCCAAGAAGAGTGAACCACAGTACCTATTTTCTTTCTAAAAAACAAATAAACACACACCACTCACTTGAACAAATACTTAGCCCACACAATGCAATGGATAGGTTCAGATGGTGTATTTCGGATTGTGCAGCCTGGAAAAGTCTTCTGAGTTGGTTTAGGATGACATTCATAACATTCTGTCACTCCCTGGTGAAAAGTGAAATATTTACTTGTCACACTGTGAAGGCTTCTGATAGTATATGCTATTACTAGACAAACTGTAACTGTATCTCAAAACATCCCACTCCTTGTTGTCTAAAATAGCCAATGATTTAAACTTGAAGTGACAAGAGTAATACACAACCTAACCTTTTTAATAACTGTTACTTGTCCAAGGTAGCCTGCAGTGCCACTCTCTATAAGAGGAACGTCAGCAGCCAGACACATCCTGTTTACATGGTTACGGGCAGCTGCAAACGAAGAGTTTTTAAAGAAAAAAATTGAACAATTAGGAGAAAAAAGTTTTACTTCTCCAAATTCAAACTAGCCTCCTGTCCAAACATTTATCCTTAATCTGCCTTCTTTCATTATAAAGCACTATGCATTTTTCACAAAGTCAATTTTGCAATTAACACAAAATGTATCAACAATATTAAATATAGCAAACTCAACTGGGTAGTTACATACGTACACACAATACTCATCAGTTCCTATAAAGCAGCAACATAGCAGTTAATGTTTACTTCCAAAACACCACTAAAAGCACTAACTACCACTTCAAGTTTCTAGTGAAGCACATAAGCATTAGTCAAACTACAGATGGGTTAAGGGGATACTTGTTACTTAACTGACATTGCAGAAGCACTAAGAGTACAACACGTTAAAGTTCTGTTTCTATGAACAAGCAACAGTATTTTGATCTCCAATATAAAATCATAGTGAAAACTTCACCTCTGTTATCCAGAGCATTCATAACCAACGTAAACTGGCGGAAGAACTCTACGTTATAGTCAGGGCTACAGAAAAGAAAAACAATACTAAAAATGGCGTATCAAAGTTTTTGGTTATTATGCCACAACAGAAACTATACACATGCAAAGGGTGGACTGATGTTCATGTGATAAACGACATGTATTATAACTGTACTGATAGCCTTTAACTGCCTCATTTGTCTTCTGCCCATTTTAAAGCTGGGTGAAAGCATGAATTTTATGCTGCAGGAAGAAAGCTATTGCAATTAGTAACAATTTGACCAATGAAACAGGCAGACAACGAAAAAGCGATTATACTGCTCTGACCTAATGAGTAAATTGGCTGAGCTGTGGTAACTGACCTTAAAAACCATCAGCTGAGGCTAAAACATGCACACTAACTACCATAGCACATCACTGTTGGTAATTCACTATTCTGTGACAGCTTGATTGGTTTTGATCATGCCTCCACACCCTTAGGAGCCAAGACATGAGATTTTAAAACCTTGACACTTCAGTATCTTTACATTACATTTTTCTGACTTAAAGAAAGTGTCAAAGAAGAAAGAGTAAAGAGCAAACAGGATTAACGGTTTTACAGTTCCAGAAGGATGCAATTCCAGAAGGATGCAATGAGTCAGTGTTTCAGTGGCTTACAGCAACACTGGCATTCAAACCTTAGTATTACAGAAGATCAATTTTTAAAAAAGTGAACAAACATAAATTAAAACATGGGAACCAGCTAATGAGAATCTACATAATCTATTACTCCACTCACTGATTATGGATCATAAAGACTACATTTCAACAGTTTGGGGCATACATAAATGATACTCGGTTACATATACACACACACAAAGACCTTCATTTTTTTTTAATCACAGACTCAACATTCACATCTATTTTAATCTAATTACTGCTTAAGACATCAGGGCATCCTTACACTGTAGAAACTTATATAGTAACTGTTGCTAATAAAGTGAAAAATAGACACAAGCAAATGACTACAGCTTATTACCAGAGCTTAAGAAAATTCATGCAACACCCACACTCCCACTCAGGTGCATGGTAGTCTCATATATACAGCTATATCTTCTTACTGCAGTAGCTTTGCAAAATACATTAAAGCACACCATTGCAGCATTTAAATAACACAGTACTTGCAGATCAAAACATGTAATTAGAGCTTAAAAACAAACATACTTCATGATGCTATCATGGTAAGCTATAATATTAGCTTCTGGATAAAACTGTAACACGCTTTCCTTGGCAACCTAGAAATAAAAAACAAAACAAAAACAAAAACACCACTTATTATTTCTTCCTTCCTTCTAAAGATAGACTCAATACCAGTTAAGTATTGAGTAAGTTGACTACCTTAAGGATTCAAATACTTTCATAATGAAATGTTGTGGATACCCATGATCAACCAACCACCACTTACCTCTTCGTAGCAGAAACAAAACTGTGACATGTTTCTTACGCTGTCCATAAAATAACACTGAGCAAGACCTGAGCTTCGACTTTTTCCTCACCTGAGATTTTGATCTTCCAACATGTTTCTTTTGAAACAAAAACTGCCTGTTGAGATTGCTGACATCAATAGTATCCAAATCAATCTACAAACAAAGAGAGAGCCATTTCACTTTTACAGAAATAAAAGGAACAAAATCATGAGCACTGAGTTTGAATCAAACGTGGTGACCAAAAAGCAGAAACTTTACAGACCCCTTTTCAGACCTGCATACAGGTGTTACATCTGCAGTACAGCAACTGTGGAGTACAAGTGATCACCTAATCATCTGCAGGAATCCACACATTTTAAATCATTACTAACAATGGAAACAAATGTAAAAAATTAAGGGCTACATGACAACAAACTTTCTGAAGAAAGAGTCCCTACCGATAACTCAGGTGAATTTTGAGATACGTATGCACAGTGGTTAGTAGAGAGTCAAGAACTGATTGTCCTATTTACTGTACGATAAAGACTTAGCGTACAAACTCAGAAGAGATACTGCAGAAATCGGTCTAGATAGATCCAGTCAAACTCTATAGGGGACTAACCACCCCAGAAGTTGGTTCTGTACCATGCTTCCCCAAGGTTCAAGAACGGCTACTCAGCAAGCTAATTAGTACTCCTACTTTTTACATTTGAACATGGCCTTGAGCAACTGAATCAGTAAACTGAAGGCTGCATTGTCATCTAATTCATACACTGCAGGGTAAAAGCTTTTACGGTTTGTCACCAGGACTAACTGCTTAAATGCATATTAAAAAATTATGAAGTCTACTTACAAAACAAAAATCCAATCACGCAATTCGGATGTTTAAAAACATGTACCACGAAACACCTGTGACATACAGCCTCAAAGGATGCCATGACTGTGATTCCCCTAACAGATATGTTTCTATTTATTAATACATGCACATAAACATCATAATTTCAAATATCTTTAACCCCCACCACAAGATTTATTTCTACCTTCATTGCCACTACTTTTCCTTTAAATAAATGGTTTCTCTGATCAACCACTTTCTAGAAGTCCTCTCTTGTTCCTAACATTTTTAACTGAGAGGGTGTGAGACAATTTTTCTGACCCTCAGAGATATTTCTCCTGAATTCCCACAGATAATGCTGACATACTCAACATAGTAATGCTTTCAGCTATATGCAGAGTACTAACAGACTGACTGTGCAGCATGAAGTTTAAACATGACCTACTGAGGGTGTTCACATACACTTTTAATTTTATGAACCAAACTTGAATAACGAAAAAAGTGTGCCACACACTCCTCATTGAAGATCCCTTGCATGCAAGATCCAAGCTTCAAGATTAAAATTCCTGGTTTCTGAAGGGAATATTTTTAATTTAAGGATTAAGTTTTAATGTATTAAGAACCGTAATAGCTAAAGGGCTTTATTTAAACACTAAATAAAAGCACCCGTGGATATACAGCAAACAGAAAATACACAATGTTTTTGAAATGTATTATAAAGCAGAGACTGTTAATCTTTATTACCCGTAGTATCCTACTAAGTATCCACGGTGTTGTTTTTCTGTGAAAATGGTATTTTCATGAAAACACATTTCTACCTCCTTTTCCTTTCCCATAAGACACACAAAGAAAGCTGGCCTAGTCGAAAGCCAAAAAGCCTGTGAATCTCAAGTAAAAATTATTAAGTGCATAATTCTGTTAAAACTTCCATTAGCCAGAAAGCTTTTAGTACTTTAACTGGAGATGGTAACAAGTGACATCAGCTACAACTGAAAATAGTACTACCAAGACCAAAAAAAGCAAACGAAGTTTTTCTACAAAGAAATACTTGAGACCATTAGACCTCAACAGAAGCTTCAATCTAGCTAAGATCAGAATTTAATATTTCTCTTATTAAAATACCTTTTGCACTGCCCCCATTTTTGTAAGTTGGAAGGAAAGGCCTCAGAACTTCCTAAGAATATTCTCATATTCTTAGTTCAGCCTTGGATTTTGCTCTTCATTCATGAGGACAACAGCACTGCCTTTCAGCAAGGAATACTTACTGAAATAACATATTTGTGAGTTGGCTGGTATTCAAAACTACTAGATATTTTTTATTAGTAGTCATATTTGGTCATAGGGGTTTTTTTAATCACAATTTATAAAAATAAGAAACATTTTCAGGTGTTCAAATTTGTTCATCTTTAATAACCAAGGAAAACCCTCAATACTATCACAAACATTGCTAAAAGCAATTTATTCTCCCAATAGCAAATTTCCTCTTTGCATAACAATTCTTTTTGCTCTGACTTTGTCTTTTGTGCACCCACCCCATATTTTATCAAAACATTACTGCCTTGCATAAAACACTGCCAATGATATTTTTAAATGAAGATGGCCCTGATCCAACATGTACTTAAGGTAATGGAGTCCAACCAAGTCAGCCTTGAAAGACAATACAAAAAAAAAAAAATCAAACTATAATAAGTGAAACAATAAGCTATCTCCAATGAGATTTATGCCTAATGACTAACTGGAAAATCAGGAAATATTGAATTCTTTCTATTATAACAGATGGCAGGAGTACATAAATGATATAGTAAGGTAGAAAAAAAAAGAGGGGAAAAAACAGTGCTGAAAATGCAGGCTTCCACTCTTATGCATAAGTTTACTTCACCGGTACAATGTTAAAATTGCATAGGTTCTCAGTGGCAAACTCAAATCAAAGGGAGAGTTTGGAATTACTTTTAAAACTTGTAGAATTTGCTAAAGTGGATTTCAGTCAAAAGGCCTGAGCTGTATCAATAACAAGGCAAAACAGTAGCTGGACTCTTCTACACACTAATACAGTTTTAGATAAAAGCTGTTTCTAATAGGCTCTGCTCAACAAGTCTAACTGTAAAAACAACCTTCTTACAACTTGTCATACAAGACTCTCAGATGTGACTTCTGGCCAGGCACACACAAGTAACAACATACTGGAGGAAATGGATCTGTGCTCTGACTGGATTTGTACTCCCGTGACTTCTTAAAACAGCATTACTTTGCATAACTACAAAAAGAAATTAATAAAGGTCTGGAAACTAGGTAATCAAGAGTTTTGCTAAAAGTATTTCTCTTTACACTGGTTTCATTACCGCCCTTTTCAATTCTACCCTTCCTATACACATTCAGAGATGAGTATCAGGAATCAGAAGTGAAAGCAAGAGCCCGCGGGAAGCTGACCGGCCTCCTAAGACTGACAGTTTTACAACCCAGTATCTAAAAATACAGTCCACCTCCCACGTACTTTGTTTTTCGCTGCAATCCATCCCTGGACCACTATCCGCAGAATTAGCCAAGGCGGCATTAGGCAAAACCAAGACTTTAATAAGCAATCTCTGGGAAGCGAACACGGCACACCAGTTTCCCAGGAGATTTCGTCTACGGGTTCTCCGAGAGGAGCAGATGCTCCTCCGCCGAGCGACGGCTGGAGCCACCGCTGCCCCGGGAAGGCGGCTCGACCTCCGGGGGAAAGGCAGCCCGCTCACTCGGGCGGGGAGCCCGGGCACAGCGGCACCGCCGCTCGGGGCGGCCCGCAGCAAGGAGGAACCCCCGTGGGGCGGGGGCGCGGATGGCGCCGGCAGGCCGCAGCCCCTTTGTGGCGGAGCCCGTCCCCCGGCGGCAGGGGCGGCGCGGCCGCCTCGCCCGGCAGCTTTGGCGGGCCGGGAGCAGTTTGAAAACACGCAGACAATGCGGCGGGCGGGAGGGGCCGCGCCGCCACAGCGCCCCCGGGCCCGCCACGGCCCTGCCGCCGCGGGCCCCCTCAGGCCGCCCCCGCTCCCTGCCCCCTCCCGCCCCCCCCACCCTTGGCTGCGCCGCCGCCCGCCGGCCCTTCATTCGCCCCGGCCCCCGCCCCGGCCGCGGCCCGCACCACGTCGATGTTGCTGAAGCCGGTGAGCACCAGGTCCTTGAGGAGCTCGCAGCCGATGCCGCCGGCTCCCACCACCAAGAGTCGCGCCTGGGCCACAGCCTCCGCCAGCTCGCTGCGCAAGGGGCCCGACACTGGCACGGACATGACGGCGGGCGAACGACGGCGGCGGGCAGAGGGAGCGACTCCGCGCTGCGCTCCTCACCGGGCCGCACTCCGGACAGCGAGCCCGGGAGAGACTAGAGCGGCGGCCGCCCGCCTCGTCCGCAGCGCCCCCTCCCGGTGGGGAGGGCCTCGGCCCTCTCCCACGCACCGCCCAGGAAGGCGGCAGCGGGGCCGGAGCTGGGGCTGACTAACCCGCGGTTCGAGCCCCGCTCCTGCCGCCGCCCGGACCCGGGGGCCGACTCGGCGGCTGAATCGACTACGGCCGGCACCGGGGACAGTGCTTTGCTGGAAAGCCGGCCCTCGCTGTCTGCTGCAGCCGCCAGTGCGGCCAGGGCTCGGCTCACGAACTGTGCACCCGGGGCTACCTGCCATAGCTGGGGAAAAGAGCCGCCAAGCACCAGCTGTATTCCCGGCCTAACCTAAGATTTTGATGTTAGCCTGTTAGCTGTCTCGCCTCTAGAAGCTGACATGGTAAACTGCAATTCTTCCTCAAAAAAAGCAGTTTTGCAAACATGTTCCATCATTTTAGCTACCCTCCCCCCTTTATTTTTTAAACCCACACTTTTAGTGCATTAATTTATGCTGCAGCATTAAACCTGTACAAAGAGCTTTAAGGACACTTACTTAAATTACTCCTCCATTAAGTCAATTAAAAAACTGCAATTTAGCCTAAACCAACAGCGAACTCCAGAATTTAGACTGTTTTAACTAAAGCAGCACAATCAGCCTGGGAGCACTAGGCTGCAGTAACAAGGCAGGTGCTGTACCTACCCCATCATTCCGTACCTGAACAAAAGCGCTACCAAAATCTCCACCTTTTCGCCATCCGAAGCAATGTGACTGTCAGAGCTCAGCCACCCAAATGTAACTCATCCTTCACTGGAAAAACATACAGAAAAGCTTCATCATAGGAAGACTGTAGTGATAGCAAGGCCCTTTCAGCCACTGCCCACTGAACTTCCA
This sequence comes from Bucorvus abyssinicus, assembly GCA_009769605.1. Lineage (NCBI taxonomy): Eukaryota > Metazoa > Chordata > Aves > Bucerotiformes > Bucorvidae > Bucorvus > Bucorvus abyssinicus. Next base: position 12,340,830 of record CM020040.1, read on the forward strand.
GTATTTCCATCAGAACAAAGCAGATCCCCTGCTAATAGTTTCTAAAAACTGGATCCTGTTTGGCTGATGAATGCTAACAGTGTAACTGACCGTGTAAGACAACCTTTTTCCCTTACTTTCCTACCTGATTGTCAAGTGTAACCACAATCATGAAAAAATCTCTACACTTCAGTTTCCACGTGTACCTGAAGTATGCAAGTTTTCTGTCACCATACTTTAGAGACATGCTAATACATTCTTCAATCGGTTATTCTTGGAAATAAGCACAACATCATCAAATTAATTTCATTTCTCACACATCTGAGGAAAATTCTGTTGCATAATTACACATTTTCACTTGTAGCAAAAAAATACCCAACAGACTTTCCATCTATATGGAGAAATACAATTTATTTAAACAATCTCTGATCTGGGTCTTCTTGTATAAAAATAAATTCTTCAAGAGGGATTTGATGATTTGTTGGCCAACAGCTTCTCTCACATGTGTAAACTATAACAGTTCCAAATTCCACTGACAGATCTAAAAACAAAGCAATAAAGGTATGTAAAGGTATGAAGAATTACATAATTGGGGCTATTGCTTATTGCTGTACTTCAATCTTTGCTAATTCATAAAATATTTTTCATATTCAGTCTTCCACGGAAAAAGCATTTTCTTAATTTTAAAGATTTTAAAGCAAGCTGACTCAGAATTTTCACAGAGATTCTTAAGTGACTGCAATCTTCTCTGATGATATTTACCATTTTCCAAGGCCTCATTTAAGCAGCAGTAAAGATAAATTACTCCCAAGGTCATGGAATTATCTATATTGCTGTTATTAAAGTTCACTAGTGAGCAAATGAAGTTGCAGTCATGGTCTCCACAAAGCAGAGATACCTTTTGCTTAGTGAAATCTATAATGGAAACAGAGTGGATTCTAGGTAAGATGATCGCTGTAGTTAAGCACATCAGTGCGTTTAGAAAGAAACAATCCAAATCGCAGTTCACTGAACTTTACCAAGAAGGTGACTGTTTCTAGAACTCATTCAGCTAAGTCAAAGGTCCACACCTGAATCACTCTGGAGCATGCTGACCAGCGCTGGCATGAGTTGAAATTCAAATATTCTGTTGCTTCCACAGTTACTGCAGGCTGGAATACCTTTGTCAATGTTGGCTGGAGGACACGTTATGAATAAAGGCTGGCCACCCCTAGAATATCTAAGAGAAGAAAGGAAAAAACTGTTCGGTTTTTGTATCTACATTTCATAGGAAAACATATTTGTTGGCAACAGTGTTCAGGATTCTCTGAAACCTCTGAACTTGCTTGAAGTAAAAAACATTGTTATGAGCCAGAATCACTGCCTAAGCTTCAGATGAGTCATTAAACAAAGAATAAAGATGGGGAGAGGGAACTACTTGGATGGTCAACACTTGGAAAGTCTTAAGAAAAGTGCTGGATTTAAAGGAGATAAATGCTTCAAACTGACACCTCCAAAATACGTTGTACCTGACTCATTTAATTTAGCAAGCTACACTTTCCTGAAAAATGGAATCCTAACCAGGGGCAGTTGAAGATATTGAACATAGAATAAGTCTCAAAACTACCATAGTTACACCACAGAACTGATGTTTTATTTTTAAGAGCTGTCATAGCTCCACAACTAACAGGAAACCAAGTTCAAGGACAGATTCTACTGAAATGCCACGCAGGGGAACTTGTGCCATGCTGAAAGCTGAGCAGAGATTTGGCAGCCCAGGAGAAATGGGGGTCTACAGGCATCCTCACAATACCCATGAAGGGAAAAGGGAGCCCTGCATAAAGATTGTAACTACAGATAGCCATAGGGAACCCCAGAGGTGATATTTTAAAAGAATAGAAAATTCAAAGAGCATAACACTGCAAAGTGATAGATTCAGTGAAAAAAAAGTTGTCTGAATATGTTACTTGCACTCTGCATTAGTACATTTCCTGTATAATCTTTGATACATAACTAATTAAAGTTTCTAACACTTCTTATCTGTGTAAGCAGACCCTCAAACTTCACCTCCTCATCAAAAAGGTATCAGTTAAGTTCCATCTGATTCTGGAAACCTGATAAAAAAAGGTCCTGTCACTACACTGAGATGGTTTGACCAGACAGACTGCACTCGACTCTCTGGAACAAAGAAGTTAAAAACTAACACTTGCTATGATCCATGAAAGCCATGTGTATTATCTGGCACTATGAATAATTTATGATTTTAACTCTTCGTTATACTTTCATTCAGAATTAAGTCCTCTTTTGGGAACGCTGCTGCTCTGAGGTTAAATCTGCTTTTGTTCTAGGAAAAGCAACAGATTTAGAAGATCTGAAGACTGCAGGGTCCCGAGGGTTAATCGCAATAAGCTGCAGAAGAGCTTGGGCTCTAAGATCTTGAGGACTGAAATATAAGCAATTACAATAAGGTTATGAATTTCAGAGGAGCAGATAGCCTTGGAAATGTCTCACAACAGCATACCGCTGTCTATTATAGTCCCACCTCAAAACTGCCTCCTGAAAACCTCTATGCTTGAATTTTAGTGACCCTTCAAGGACAGGCTGGGTCTGTTCTCGTCAGGTCTTATGTTCAAGAAAATATCCCATAGCCAGATCTTGAGTCGGTGACCCTTCTTTGCTTCTCATCTACTTATACTTTGTATAAAAAAGCCTCTTAGCCATTTTTTTTGATTAAGAAACAAAAACATGTATCTATTTCCAATGAAACGGTTTATGTTGATGCACTAACAATCCATGTCTATGCTTTGTATCTCCCTGTTACAACCAGATGATCAACATACCTTAGAATCTGTTCATGACACACAGATATTCTTTTCATAAATTTATGGAACGTGTGGTCCCTGCCCTTGACTCCACTCTTCTCGTATTTTTCACTACCTCCTTCATCTGTAAAACTATAAGAAAACAAGGAGCAAGATTTCCAATAAGGTTTTCAGTATGATATGCATGTTTTAAATAAGCAATGGTTACTACACATTCACATTAAATTATACTAAGTACACTGAAAAAAACTATACACGTTAAATTAAGAGGCAACTCCTGATTGAGGTTGCAAGTGCACATTTTGCTTTCTAGTTCTTCGGTTTCTGGTGACTTACAAACACTAACAGTGTTTCAAACTATCACCTGAGATTAAAATCCACCAGATACCTCCTTATTCCTTAAAAAAAAAAAAAAAAAAAAAAAAAAAATCCTTTAGTAACTTCTCAGAGGTTTTGCTAGTTCTTAAGTTACAATGTTGCCTTTTTAAAATTTGAACTAAGTGTAATTGAAGTGCTACGATTCCATAAAGGTCAACAAAACTAAACAGGCACACCACTACTAAAAAGCATTCTATGGAGATTCTGCAGTTGACAGGAGCTTCAGTTATCAAAAAAATTCAATGTTATTCACAATTCCAGAAAAGTCACTGTATATGTGAATAAAATCAAGAGAAATGGTCTGGATAGAAGCGCTCACTGTGATGACCTGAGTTAATACTGAAAGTATTTTCAGTAACTAAGTTCAAAACTTGTTTTTCAGGCAACCTTTACTAAATCTTCAGAAGTCTTACCATCATCCCAGTGTCTAGTCAAAAATCTCTAAGTAATTAAACTGTTTAAAAGGCAATTGGAATATAAGAAAAGCTTTAGCGTTGTAAAGAAAAAAGAAGACAAATGTTACAATATAAACTCATGCCATTTAGCATAAGACGTTGTTTAAACCACACTGATTTGGTTTCAGAGATTGATGGTTCACTGCTCTGTCTGGAGCCCAAGGACATTCCAACTGCTCAGTCACTCAGAAATAGATGCATCTCTGAATAACTCAGAATTTGACAGAACTAGGTGCATTGTTATGTTCTTCCAGCAAAGTACCGTACACACCAATGATTCCTGAAGGGCCCAGTTATAAACAAAAATCATTTAGGTTTACTGAGAGTCAGATTATCAATCAGCATACAGGAAACTATGTAATCTCTTCAGTTTTAGCGTGAAACCCAAACCTGTTCTCACCTTTCTGATATTAACTGCTCCAAATCAACACCCTCCCTCTGCTGATACTCCTTCAATAGCTTATCTGCATGATCTGTATCAAGGAAACCAGTGTAGTCTTCCTCATCCACAACACTAATGTAAAAGGGCTGGAATACAGGAGCTGAACTAGACGTTGCCATTACCATTCCCTCACTGACTGAAGGATGTGTATTCAGGGAACTTGATCCATCTGTAGCTTCAGACAAGCAAAGCTGTTGGAACTGGGATGCACACTCCACCTCTAAGGACAAGACGCTGCTCGCTGCTTCATTTAAGCCAAGCAGCTGAAGGGAGGCACATGCAGGAGACTCTGCTCCATCACAGATTCCCCAGTCATCCGCTTCATCACACCAATCCTTTGCAGCAAAGTTAAAGTCTGATTCTTTTTTCTGAGAGGAACAAAAAAAAAAAAAAAAAAAAAGGAAAAAGAACATTGTCAAGATCAGCCACCCTAATGCACTTAAAATACAGTTTCGTAAAAGATAAGATAACTAAAACCTTAAGCTAATGCTTAGTGTTATTTCACCTATTCTCCTGGCAGCGGTGTTTACCAGCATACCCATGTTTACTTTTCACAGCAGCACAGTTATGGCAAATAAACATCTCGCACTGGGGAAAGGGAACAAGAATGCATTGGTTTTTTGAATGGCCTTTGCACATCATGTTGGCAGACCTCGGCTGCTGACATGACCACCGACGGCTACTTTGGGTACATTTATGTGAAGCAGTTACTGCACCACAGGTAAGCTCAGACAGAATATGAAGGAAAATAATAACAACAACGATAATGCCATTGTTTTATCAGACTATAAGATCATTTACCACAGACCAAAAATTCATGCTGCAAATGCACCAGCAGAATAAACACTTTCTGCTTGTCATCACTAGTCTGATAGCAATCATCCTCCTTCAGTCTTCTTAAGCCAACATGCAGGTTTTCTTCACAAGCAAAAATACCAGAATTATATTAATAATAATTGAGTCAGATTAATTAAAACCGATGATATTTTAAAAATCTATTTAAATTAGAAAATAAAGACAACATCTTAAAGATCCAAACTTAAACAGTACAGCCCAAACATTTAAAGTTGAAAAATAATGTTTAGGTAGCTCAAGTAATTAAAGTATTAAATATCAGTTTTGCCCAGACAGCTGGACTGCAATCGCCACTTTAAAACAACCCTAATGTAGATCACAAACAAGAAATGAATCTTCTAGTAAATAAAGTGTAGTACTCACAGTGTCGGAAATTCCACAGCCACAACTTCTACACATGACCACATTCATGACTCAAAACTAGCATACAGCACAGCTTCTTGAGAAAGGTTATGGTTACAAGTGTGAAACTCATCCAACTCCGCTGCATTTCTACTTTAAAACGTCCTCAATGCTGCACTTCACACAGCACACTGAAACAGAGGACAGAACCCCAGAAGGCAGTTCGCTAGTTATACCTGTTTAACGTTGCAATCTCGTGTTTCCTCTCCCGGTGTCTGCAAATACTGGGAGCGCAGCACCTTCCAGCTTCAACACACCGTGTTCAAAAAAAAAAAAACGGACATGTAAGGGACCGATCATTTGCGCCGCAGCGGCATGTATTAGTCGCAGTGGAGCCGTGCATGTTTAGGAACAACCCGCAGACCCCGTCCTCACCTCCGGGGCGCTCCCCAGCAGCCCTTCCCGACACAGGCGAAGACGTTGGCGACGCGGTGGCAGGGGGACCCCTCCAGCGGGCAGTACACCTGTACCAAGTGCGCCAGCGCGCTCCCGCACACCCCGCAGCAGGGACAGCCCGGCCGCACGGAGGGCACCCAGTCCTGAAAGGTGAACAGTACAGGCACCGCTGGAGACGCTCCGAGGGCGCCCGGCGCCTTGACCGGGCTCTGGGCTGTGAAACCCCTCAGGGCAGGGCCTCTCCACCGCCATCCTTCCCCCGTCCCAGCCCGTCCCTACCGCAGAGCCGCCCAGCTTGTTGGTGGTCCAGGCGGAGGCCTGGCCGCCCCCTCGGCACGGCCCCACCATGGCGGCGTCACGGAGACCCAGCAGCACGGGCGGCCCCTCCGCCATGGCAGCGCCGCCCCGCCCGCTCCGCTACGGCAGCCGCCAGCGGACACGCGCCGCCTGACCGCTCGCCCCCTGCGGCGCGGCACGGCTCGCGGGCGGGGACGCGCAGTACGCATGCTCGGGGGGCCAAGTAGGGGCGGGGCGCGCTCCGGCTGTTCCTTTCCTGGGACCCGTGAGGCGGTGGTCAGGGTTCCAGGCCGTCTGCGGTCCGCCCCCTGCGCCCGGCAGAGCCCGCTCCCGGCCGAGGTGTGCTGGGCAGCCGGCCGCCTGAACCGCGGCTGGAGCCGGGCACGGCGGCCTCCTTTAACATCACTAAAAATAGAGACGATTCGCTCTTGTGTGGTGTTCAGGCAGGCAGGAGCACTTACCCTTCGAGCAAAGCTAGTGTGACACTCTGAGCCGGTCAGCTCAGCTTAAATTGCTCCTCAGCAGCATTTCCTGCGGGAGACAAGGGGGGTTGTAGTGAAATTCTACAACTGCCATGAAGAAGGTTGTAGCGAGGTGGGGGTCAGTCTCTTCTCCCAAGTAACAAGCAACAGGACAAGAGGAAACGGCTTCGAGTTGTACCAGGGAAGGTTTAGGCTGACTATGAGGAAAAAATTCGTCACCGACAGGGTTGTGAAGCCCTGGAACAGGCTGCCCAGGGCAGTGGTGGAGTCCCCATCCCTGGAGATATTTAAAAGACGTGTAGATGTGGCACTTAGGGACATGGCTTAGTGGTGGAATTGGCAGTGCTGGGTTAATGGTTGGACTTGATGATCTTAAAGATCTTTTCCAACCTATAGAATTATAGAATTCTATACTTCTAAGATGCTGTGAAAGCGCAAGGTGCACAGAGACGCTGCACAGCGCATTTGGTGCTCTTCTGTTTCAACCCCAATGTAGGACGTCATTCCAATGTTACAGGAACGCTGCATGACTATGTGTCCCCAAACTGATTCCAGATAAGGAAGATCATGGAATAGCATGAGTCCAGCACTCTACAAGAATACTAAAATTTCTTATTTTAACAGAAAAGTTTTTATCTTAACAGTGCTCAAATACAAATGATGAGTAAACAAATTATTTACCAGACGCAGACACCTGCCAAGATGGGCTTGCCAAGTACTATGCCAGCATCATCTGCATGATCTGCTTTTACAAAGTTTGGTTTTGAACATTTACTTGAACTTGGTTGATGATGAAATTCATAGAAGTACACTGGATATAATAGACAACTATGTGATCAAAACTCAGAGCTGGTGCTTCAGTGTTCCTTGTTACAGCTCCACTTGAAAGCAAGAGGTTTGCAGGAGCTCAAAGTGAAATTACGTTGATATCTCTCAGGTACTACCAGACAGCAATGCCTGCTGTTTTCCCTATGTGGAAATCACTTGCATAAGGAAAAAAAAAAATCTATCAATACTATTTTGAGATTACATTCCCCACATAAAACATGTTAGTTAAAACAAGGGAGGAGGGACAGATGCTTAGCAGGAATTTCCATTTACCAGAACAGCAGTTGTGCTGACAGTCTAAATGTACCTCCTGAGTTCTGACTGGCAACAGAATTTGGACAGAAGGACATAAGAAATCCCACCCTATTTCTTCCACTAAAGTCATTGAGGAAGATGGGATGGCCAGTTAGTTGCTGTAGAACATTATTAGCTATGGACAATCTTAAATTCTTCTAGAGATAGCGGGGAGATGAAAGAAGGGGGGAACAGATGCCTAGTGCTCCATAGGATCTGTGAAGCTGCATAATGCTGGTGTGAGGTAGCAGCAGGGTCAGGAAAACAGCTGGGATAGCTGCAATAGCCTACGAGCCAGATACAGGAAACAAATAAGACAAAGCAGAGAAGAAGTTTTCTTGACAACACTGAAGTGAAACGTTGAAGACTTGTTCTTGGTAGTGCAGATGCGTATTAGGAGGTAAGGGCGCTGCAGTAATTCTGGTACAAAAGAAACTCTCTCCAGTGCTAGTAATGAAGGCCTGTGACCCAGTGCAAACAGATAATCTGGAACTGACTGAGGGCAGACAGAACAGCCTGGAGCACAATGTAAAGCACCATGGAAAATAAAGCATGAAGATAATGTTACCAACGTTGATCCTTCTAGGGGAGTTATTGCTAAATTTAAAAGGGAAAAATGGTGGGTAGTGGAGACTGTTTTTCCCTTTTCTAACATGAGTGAAGTCTACTGCTGTTACAGATGGTGTATCCCAACAGTCAGAAATATACCATCTCTTGTAAAACCAACTTACAAAGCAGAGCATTCTTTAGTTCCTTTTTTTCACAGAGAACATTTCTGTATCTAAATCAGACCAAAATTTGGGTACCGTCACTGACAGCCGTGACATCAAAACCAGTTTTACTTGCAAATCGGGTCTTTATTGATTTAACTTTATTAAAACAATGTTGCTGCTACATTCTGTCTTCAGTTACAGGGAAGCAACTGAAAAACCTGAGCAGTGGGGAAATCTGGTACCCATATTTAAGAAGCGAGGCTTTGCTTGTAGACACAAACCCAGGAAAAAGTAAAGGATCAAAAAGGGGAAATAGATCAATCAGAATTATTATAGTGAATAATTGCAAATATGACAACTGTGAAAAAAGGTGAAAAGAAGGAAAACATAATTTTATCCTCAAAATTACTTCAAGTAATTTCTTTTACTATACTAAGAGTTTGCATAGTATGTGCATGTTTGGTCTGTAAATTATAATTCTGCATTAATCTTCTTGTTTTCTGTTCTTTTGTTATTTGTCTTTTCAAACATCACCTTTCTCCAAAAATCTACCTTCTTTTCTTTCAACTTTCTGTCTTTCTTTTGGTTCAGATTTATCTGTAAGTATTCTTCATTCAGGTTGTAAGATGGCCATTCAGCCAAACCCTCTCCATTAGGATTTCTGTAAACAACAAGAAAGCAAGGGTGAATGCCCTTTTCAGTTGCAGAGCAATTCAGTCACAGAAGTTAAGACTGAATCAACAAAACAGGAAACTCACTATGGAGTCAGTACAAAAGAGGAGTTAAGTGTCATGAATCTCATGATTCTTACCCATTTCGAGCAAAGTTAGCCCAGTACTTCATTAGAGTTCTACTAAGGTTCTTTTCTTCATCGGTAACCTCACCTGAGGGACAAAATACATTGTTATCATAGTTCTTATAGTTATTCTGTGTGGTAGAAATCAAAACATTGCTACTACAGAAGCAGCATTTCACTTTTTGAATATGTTGTAGCAACTTGCTGATTACAACAGAGGCATGCTACCTCCAATATGTTAGTAATACAGCAATCTTCAAGAGCAGTTTTCAGCACTCTTTATGAATGAGAGTAGCATAATTATCCTCATTCTACAAATCAGAGAATTGGAGTACAAGGAAATAAGGTGATTTGCTTGTAGCTTTTCAGGAAACCAGACACAGAACCAAAAAATAAAGAACGCGTGTGTCCTGAGTCCCGTAGCATCTCAAGGAATGGGCCACATGGTTTAGTTTCATAGATCTCATAGTAGCTTTGTGGGACCGAATACAAGACAATGTCATTCTATGTCTCAACACTTCAAGAATATTCATTTAAATACTGTTACACATATGTCTACTGTATCATCTATGTGAAAATAATTTTAGTTACAGTGCGTAATTTATTATAAATGCATCTTAATACATCAAGAGAAATATTTGCTATTTTAATGCTTTCAGTAAGTTCAGGCAAATAGAAAAAGAATGGTAGAGTGTTTTCTAGGGTAAGATAACGTAAGTAAAAAAAAATATAAAATATCAGCAAAATCAGAAGGCTCTAGTAACAGATTAATGAATGCTTTTACAACACAGCTGGATTGCTCCAAAGTTCAATGGAGTAAAAGGAAATATTTTCCTTTATGTAGGCTTTGAAATAGACTATGAACTCTATTATTGTTTTAGGGATATGCAATTAAAGCAAACTGCTGGATTCATAATATTCTCAAGGATGTGGCATCTTGTATCTAACTGTTCAATGATTGGCACATTCATTTGGACTGCGGCAATGTGGGATTCTGCCTGAAGGAACCACAACTTCCAGAATCCTATAAGAATGCCCAAACTGACAAGGCAAAGGCAACTTTGGGAGTACACCTTCAATCCTTCCTCAATGGACGGGTTCCTTTTTGAATAAAATACTTAAATATTGGGTCATGGGTCAAAATAGTCTTTAACATAACCATTAGATCTTCACACAGAAAATGAAACACTAGAGTTCCAAGCCTCACTCTAATCAACACAACTGGAACACTATCTGCAAAAGAGACCGAGTCCCCCATTTTCGTAAGGCAGACAGCCCAGTGGATTTCCTGGAAAGGAGACATTAGCTTAAATTCCTCAGGAAAAGAAGAAAGCCTAGATTTCTCCACTAATCCTCTGCAAGTTTAATTGGCCTTCTCTTCAATTTATTTTTCAGCAAAAACTATTTGGCAAATTTCATGAACAGTGCTGATATAATGACAGTGATGTTTTTAGCAAATGTCTTATTTGCTAAATTGTTGACAACATGTGCAACTTACTGTTCTTCAGAAACAGCAATCTGTACACGATAAAGAATGAAGAAAACAGTATAATTTTGTTAAACAAAGGGTTACACTTTGGCCTCATTGTTAATATATGAACTTTAGTCTTGATTAAAATGGAAGTAGCACTACTGAATAGAATAACACCAGTGTAATGAGAGTAATTTATAGGTGAACATTTAATGTTCTATTCCTTACTACGTAGCTGAATATCACCGGCCAGAAATGGTCCTCCAAAGACAAAGCCAACTTCATCTCCATGATCAGCTTTCACATACTCTGGTTTACTATCCCCGTATGAAGTAGGCCGATGTTGGTATTCAAAGAAGTAGGCAGGAGCTCCAGACTCTAAAAGATGTAGCATTTAGAGAGTTAAGAAGAGATGCATAAATTACAGTTGACATCAGCTGTTTAAAATATTACTTTAAATATGCCCAAAGCTTTATACTGGACACATTTAAAATGTAATGTTACATTCAAATATGTATTTTTTATTCAAAATTAAGAACTCACAGCTATTCCACAAAAAAAATGAAAGATCCACTCCAGGAAAACTTTCAGAAAACAAAATAACATCACATTATTTTCCAGTTCTGGGTATTTTGGCATGGCTTGTCTACACTTAAATACCAGAAAATCTCCAGACTACACAGCTCCTGACTTGCCAGGTAGCAGTGGGCCAAAGGACAAATTCCAGGTTGCTTTAATATATTTAATTTTTAGGCTTGTATACTTCAGTTAGCAAACATTTACCTGTGCTATCATGCTCTGCTGTCAATATATCATGACTATGAGCACAAGTGCACTAGTACAAAGCTAAAGGAGTACATACACTTGCTTCACATAATCCTGCAGACCTATATCACTCTTCACTCTCAAGTTCCCAGTGGGAATCTCAAGGGCTCCCTACACACGACAGGATTTGTGTCTACATCATTTGATACAGCATGTAGTAAGAGGTTTGCATATCCTACTGGTGCTTATTAGCTTACCCCTGTGATAATTCAATGCTTTAATGGATGGCACAATGATTCCTACATCTCCTAGCAAGTCCAGAAATTGGTCCCGTAGCTCAGCAGGATCATCTGTGTTTCCTAGATATTCATCCACTATCACAGGCAGAAACTCTGATGGTACATGCTAAGAGAAAAAGGGGAAACAAGAAACAAATAGAAAAATTCTCACTCTCTGAATTAGCAACTGAAAATGTCATCTTTTAAAGTTCAGGGATTCCGCAAAGGCACAAATGTCCAGGGTAGCACCTGTGTTGACAGGAAACTATGATGGCAAATAACACCTATTCAGACTTCTTGTGGGACAAACAAACAAACAGACAAACAAACAAACCATGAAAACCCAAACCACCTCAAGTCAAATTTGCAACAGATTTATAGGGGTTAAAACTCTACAGGACTCAATGAATATCCGTCAAGTTCTCCTGATAATACCTTTGGCTTCTGTTTTCTTTAGGAGAAAAGAGATAGGAATAACAAAAGTAAATTCTGAGTCTTTGAAAGATTTATGGACCATTAGACTACAGGGCAAGACCAATAGGATCTCCAAACACAGCTTATGTTTTTAGTGATAGAATTTGCTGCTTGAGAGATACATTTAAAGTATTTACTTTGCAGTCCTAATTTTTAGAAGTTACATTTAATTTAATGTAAATATATTGAGAAATCCTTCCTTGAAATCTATCAACCAGATTAGCCATCAGATACCATAAGATTAGGGACACTATTCCAGTAATCCTACATATAAATACATAAAATAAAAATATTGGTTCAGAGGTCTAGAAGGAAAAAGGCTTTTCCCCAAATCCCAGGCCTGACTCAATCCTATTTCTGTGTAACTCCATATGCTGTAGTCCAGTCAACTTTGCTGGGGCTCTCCCCAAAACATAACATGACCTCAAGTCTTAGTAACACTAGGACTCAAGTATGAAATTAGAGAACACCAAACTTCACACATCTGTTACATGCACTACAGAGACGTTTCACTTCTCAAATTAGATTAGTGCAACAGTACTTACGATCATCGGTAATAAAAGCTCTAAAGTAGAAGTGATCGACTTTTTATCTCCTATTTCCTTCAAACCTGGCATTTTAGATGTCTGCACAGAAAAAAAATAATGTTATTAACTCCATTCATCTTCTCCAATATTTTTAACATTGGAACTACATTATTCCACTTTATTCTTACTAGTGGTGTTTATTTTTGAAGCATCATATCATTTGCAAAAATGCAGTACAATGCAGCAGCTGTCTTGAAAAGCTTGCATTTACTACATAAATGATTCCTTGGTGAAGGTTTTTACATGAACCACTCATACTAAGAAGTTTATCCTTAACACATATTGTTAAGAAATTTGTAAGACTAGAAAGCATTAGGGCAGAATTGAAGCAAAAGCTTCTTCTGTCTCAAGGGCTTATTTTCCCTCTGGTAGGGGAGATCTTAAAAGTAACTGTCAGTCTCTCTGTTTCTAGTCCAATTGTTTGAAACTTTTGAAGTAAAGATAAGGCAATGCTCCTCCTCTTTTGGAGCATTACATAAAATAACTCGTCCGTCTGCAAAATGAATTAGAACAGCTTTCCCTTTAGTTTTCTTCTTGGACTCAGTCCAGCACACTCCCAAAACACACAGTTACTATATAAATTCAGAACAAATGCTTTGTGCTACATAGATGAACATGAATACTTAGGAAATGAAGAAGACAAGGAAAAGAGAGGACACAAATCCACCTCCTGCAGTTTTGTGCAATTGCTCATTTTTTGGAGTTACCCATGGAATCCATATGAGAAAGGATTTATGTGGGGTGGACACTTGCATTATCCCCATACTCAGTCCTCACATGAGATTTTCAAACAATAGATCTTTCTGCGTGGTAACGAGGAACACAGGGGCAATGATATAACCAGCAGTCGGAGTTCATAATGACATACAGGGTAAGCTGCTTAAGGTGATCAATGTCACATTTTAAAACATTTTATGTATCAATCCTGAATACTACGGGTTGTGGGGAAAAGGACTGGTTTTGTTTTTCTTTGAGTAATAAACCCTTGCCTGTTGCATTCTTCTTCCTCACTCGGCCTGGAGGAGGGATTAAAATTTTAGCATAAGAAAATACTGTATAAAATTGCTGCACCAAGGATGTCCATGTAGTTTAACTTTCAGGATGAATCCTGTCTCACTGTTTTGTGACCAACTGGTTCTGGGTCACCACAGAATCATAATACAAGCGAAATTTACCTCGTATGTATTTCCAACTATGCAAAGCCTTTTGGCCATATTTAAAAGGTGTCCTACCAGCAAATACCTTCTCAGAGTTGCCTGCACCAGTTAACACAAATGTTTAAATAAAATGAAGAATAGCCATTAAATTACCGATCTAATATTCCAGCCAAATTCATTGTTAGTGACTCCTATCATAAGTGGGACTGCATTAAATTCTTTTCCAGCCAATATATCTTCAGGTGACTTATGAAGAAATACTCCATCCAAAACTAAGGGTAGGAATGGGATTTCCTGAAGGAGGAGAAAAAAAGATCAAATTACTTGTTAATAGTATTTTCCATTTTTCCTTCAAATCATGTAATAAAATATCCATATTTAATGTTCCAAATGCAAAAAAAAGGGCTTTAAGAAATCTGAGTATCTATAGACACTGTAACATAAATTTACAGTTTGGCACAAGAGTATAAAATGCAAGCCTGGCTGGGTCATGGTATGGAGTAATGGGTTCCTGATCCTGTGCTGCTTCTAACTGACATTAAAACATATGCATGCCCGAGTCTTGCTCACAGCTTTACAGGTGCTGTGACATTTCACTGAAAATTCTAAAGAGAAATTATGTGAAATTACTTCAATATTTAGGGGGTACTTTGACAAAAGTTAAGAAAAATCAGCTTTGGAACAGGCCAACAAAGAACTCTGGTCAGAGGTCGAGCTGAAGTTTTGCAAGCATGCCATTAAGAAAACCTGTTACTAAGAGAAGTTTCACCTACCGTAGTGTTAAAGACTATATCATTTGCTTCCTGGTTTCTCAAGCAGTTTAACAGTGAGAGTGAACTGCTCGTCTCACACTTAAATATACTTGCAATTTTCTGAAAATTATGAACAAAGGCAAGAACTGTTAGCTATGACGTGGTCTTTAAAGAATTTATAAACAGAAAATTATTATATATAGTACTGTTAATAGTTTTATTTAAGGGCACATTTAGGTGAGCTTGATAGGTCTTCAAGTATTTTATTTTACTATAAATACTACAGTTTGATCACAAAGTGAAATCTCTCTGGAATACTTCCCTTTCTTGCTATATTTCCATTCACTATTCTACAACAAACCTTGCTGTAGAGATAATACGAGGATGTAATATAAATCAAATAAGGAAAGAAAATTCAGAAAATCAGCTTATGAGAGATATATATTATTAGTACCTGCTGTTTCAGGAGGAGAAATGGGTTTTGGGGGTTTTTTTTAAATTATCTTACTTCAAACAAAAGCCCTCTGTAAAAGACCACAGCTGAAAAAACCCTGAATGCTTATTCTCAATTCTAATTAAACTTTCTGTAATAAATGTCATAGTTACTGTATAAGTTACAGTGTGCATCAAAATGGACTAACTTGGCATGTGTGTAACTGAAAACACTCACAGATATTATAATCACATAAGTGTACAATCTATTTCCAACACCAAACAAGATTGAAAATAAATAGATTATTTGAATTAACATTTACTTAGTGCTAATCTATATATTTATAGGTATGGTGTGAGAATAAATTTTACGAACTTTGTTGCATAATATGCAATAAGATTATTCCCTCTTCTCTTTTAACCAAATTATCAGATATAAGAAATATCCTATTTTAGGTTTTAAAAGCTTTAAAATGAAGAAGAAAAAGAGCCTACCTTAAGATCCATTGAAAGAAGTATATCTTTATCAGAGGGGATTAGAATTCCACTCTCTGATATTGCTTTATGAAAGAGCCCCTTAGACAAAGGAGATAAAACCTGCCAAGAAGGGAAGAACAGAAAGTATTTCTTCTACATTGCTTTATGCTTGACTGGATTGCTGGATTCAGTGGGAAATTTCACATTTTTACATGCTTACAGGGGAAGTGTCCAGCCTTAGCACAATGTGTCATTAATCTTACTTTCAAAAACCAGATTAAGCATGAAATGTTACACTATTTGAGCTTTTGAAAAAAAAATTTAAGACTTTACTTCTAGTGTATCTACTGCATGCCTACATGTGCAAAAACAGAGCAAGATCCTGCAGATACACCAAAGAGTGTGACAGATCCTGGATCTCCACCAAACTGTTCAATATTTTCTTGGATCCATCGAAGAGCTGCTACTTGATCCAAAAATCCCCAGTTCCCACGAGCGTGTTCATCACCAGTACTGAAAGAAAAGCATTATAAGCCAACTTCTCAGGAAGAGTAATAGTTCTTCTAATACCAGAATATAATAAATCTCACCTACTTACATTTTATGCCAAGTGTCATATTTGGCCAAGGAAAGATCTGTGTAGCCTACTGACCTAAAGACCTTCATAGTCAGATGTGATGGCCACTGACTTACCTGCCTCTACTGTTTGTTCACCCATACAGAGATGGATCCCTGGCCTTTACACTGTATGATTTTTTGCTTTACATACCAATGGATGGAAGTAAAGGCAAGAACAAACATTCTATCCAGAACCAAACAATGTGACTATGATTTGATAGCAGGCTACAATCAAATGGGTTATGCAGACAGAATTTACGGACATTTCTTCATGTTCTTAAGTCCTGATGTCAGTGAACTATGTGCATTTAAAACACTGTAACAGTGGGAAGCTGGTATAGAAGTTTGGCTGATTTAGAAAATGAAAATACACATGCTTTAAACATGATAGGAAGTATTTTGTAAAAACTGAGTTTATCTTACTTGAAGAATCCAAGAAGTCCAAGTCTGTACTGAATTATCACTATCACAATATTCTCGTAGGCTGATAGTGCAGAACCATCATACCTAGAAGCACCACCAAATATAAAATTGCCTCCATGGATCCACACCATTACCTTAGAGAAAAAAGGATGAGACACTTTTATACATTGGTTGGTGGATTTCATTTGAAAAAGACAGACAACATCATAGAATTAGGAGCTTCAAATCTCTGAAGCCCAATGGGAGCTGAATTTTAGGTTGGTGCACTTTGAATTTTACATAATAATATTATTTTTGCTAATGCAACATCACAATTTCAAAAGCAATGAAGTGATTTAGGAGCTATCATTAGGTGTAAACTTTGCACAACACGTTTGTACACTGGGTTTACATACCGGTAACTTGTCCTTCTTGTTAGAACCAGCAGGGCTGTAAACATTGAGATACAAACAGTCC
This sequence comes from Bucorvus abyssinicus, assembly GCA_009769605.1. NCBI lineage: Eukaryota > Metazoa > Chordata > Aves > Bucerotiformes > Bucorvidae > Bucorvus > Bucorvus abyssinicus. Next base: position 12,357,838 of record CM020040.1, read on the forward strand.
TCAGAAGTTCGGAATGGAAGATGTTTTTCTTTAAAGTTTTTTTCAGCTATTTTCAACATGGACAGATCTTGAGGACATCTTCACAAAAGGAAGCGAGACTATTAGTGCAATAATTACAGCAGCAACAATGTAACAATGATAAAGCAAACACTTTATTTTGCCCCACAGACAGAACTCCCACAGAGTGCTGGAACTTTGTGTTACTTATATTCAGTCAGAGGTGCAACTTCTAAAAACACAGCTCCATACTTGCACTTAAAAAGCTGAATTATTCCAGCACAGTATAAACTGAAAATGTGATTTCCAAAGACAGGAATTTCCCAGGAATTCTTTTTCATTCCTAGTCCCCCACTTCTTATGAAATAGTTCAGTACTGGCAGCTTATTCACTACCAGTCAATACAAGCTCCTTACCAAAAATCACACCTCTGTACCCTAATAAACAAGACATCGCTGACAAACATGAGCACGTCCTATATACAAATGAACCGAATGGCTCTCACAGTGGTGGGTAAGAAGTTGCATCTCTCAGATCATTCCATGGTTCAGGTGGTTCAGGTGGGGAGAACCTCAAGGATCCAACTGGGGCTTTTGCAAAAGGAATTCCAAGGAAAACATTTACAAGTCGGTCTGTGCCCTTCACATTTGTTTGTCTCCCTTTGAGCCGTCCAAGTGTGATAGTCACTTCTGGCTCAGCACCATTCTGTCCTACGTAACACAGAAGGTAAAGAAAAAAAAAAAAGTTGCATCTTCATAATTATCAGACAGAATTTTCTATGAAGAATTTTTATTGACTGTTTCATTTAGAAGATTTCAGCTTATTCCTTTCAATTTTGTTCAGTTTTCATTTCACTTTTGTACAATGACAGACACCCCCTGCCAAACACTCCTATAGCTGTCTCTGCCAATGACAACTAGAGCTCAGGAAGACATAGTTTAGTCACTGTGCAAGAGCATAAAGCTTAAAAACAAATTTCAGAACAAACAGCAACTGTCAAAATCATTAACATTTTCTGAATTTATCATCCAACAAGATCTTAAAACTATACTGTTTAGATAATTCAGAAATGTTTTTGCATCCTACCTTTTAAGAAAGATAGGAAGTTTTATTTTCATAAAATCATCTCAGAAATGGTTTCATCCCACAAACCCAGCAATTTTTGCATCAAGCTTATTAGGATACTTTTGCAGATTGCTAACAAAAGTATAAGAGATGTACTGCCGTTGAGAATCACTACACTGCAATTTGTTAGTACAGTTGGTCCCCCAACAACAATAATTACAGATTTTGCATCTCACCTTCTGCTCCGCAAGTGATGAATGCTATACTACAAAACAAGGTACAAAGCAAAGACATCTGGCTTTGAGGAGCCATTTTTCACCCCTGTTTGGACTCTGGATTATTTTCTAGGTTTATATGGAGGAGAACGGTACAAAGGTCCCTGGTGAGGGCATTCTGAGTAGGGAGTGTGGCTAAATTCCCTCTTGAACAAGCACTGCATTAAGCACTTTCGGAGCTGTACTTGATACAGAGTGTAAATACAATCCCTTAGTGTAACACACCTAATCATTACCTGATCCTGAGAATGGATGATTTGAAAACAACCCAACGCCATCTGTGAACCACAACAAAACGCAGAATCATAGTTAATCTGCTGTTAATCCTACAGGCAGAGAAAACAGTGGAGCTCTGAAGAGGTTCCAGAGTTGTTGACCCTTAAATTCTTGTAAAAAAACCCCAAACGAACAAAACCTCACCAGAAATGGGATTATAGAATACAAATAAATAGAAAGTAATAATAATAAAAAAAAACCCCAAAACAGAATAGTTAAGTTTTAATGAAGGTTAGCACATCTGTACCATAATTGACATTTTATGTGCTTTCCAGCAGGAACTGGCCTCCAGCCTCCAGAATAGTTCTTTAGCCATTCTTGAATAACATTAGGCATCCCATATTTTTCAAAATTAAAAAGAAGATTAAAGTTGAGGGTCAAATTATAGCTGCTTCTCTACAAGCAGCCTCAGCAGGGGTCAGAAAGCAAGGTCTATTTACCAACACTTTATGGGGTATGTACTTCCCTCAAAAAAGTGGGGAAGAGCCATGACCTCACCTTCTCTATAAAATAGCTTCCTACAGTGGAAACAGGCTGAGTTCCTGAGTCTCTGGGTTCTTATAGCTTTGTAAAGAGTGCCAATTTCTCATGAATTTCACCTACAAATATGCATTGTAGACCATGATTTGTCTCTTATTTATTATACTTCCCACAGATCTTTCTGGAAAATCCTTTCTGTTGCAGTTATTTTTGCTCCAGTCCAATGAGAATAGCCCTGGGATTTTTGTTGATGCTTCTTGTGGAATAGGCAGACAGACTTTAACCACCAGACAGATTTCAACATTTCTTTGTGTACGTATACATTCATTCATGCACATAACATGAGGCAGGGATCAAGGAGTTAGAAAAAGCAGGATTCGTGGAGGCTACCTAAGCTGAACGCTTTCTATCACTGAAATCCAACAAATACGGACTTCTTGTGCTGCCAAACTGAACTCTCTTTATCCAATTAAAAAAGAAAAAACCGCAACTAAAACAAAGCAAACAAAAACTACTTTTAGAATCTGACATCTTCGCCAGGGAAACTGCCTCCCTCTGCACGTTCACATCTTCTTACCCGTGACCATGACTTGACACAGCAGGTCTAAAAAAACCCAACCCTATACAGACAATTTTTTGCGAAAAAATCAAACCCATGGCAAGGAAAACGGTTAATATATTTACACAGGAGTACGTGCTTTAAGCCCATTATAAAGGGGTGTATGAAGCCAAAATATGTCATCATTACACTCTGGTTTCTTTAAGTTTCCAGGGTTTTTTTTGATACAGTTTGCCTTTTCAAATTAAAGATGAAAGAAATAATTTTAATCAAGAACATCTTGCATTGAACGTGCAATTTAACTGACCCATCCTTGACAGCACTAAGCTCACTTCAGAGGTCCCTAAGAGTCACTTTTCAGCGCTGCTGACTCAAACCATTCGCTTTTCACTCCCAGCTGGAAGCTGTGCACGACCGCAGCCGCTGAGCGCTTCCCCCCCGCGCTGCTCCCCCGCCTCCTCACAGCTGCCCTAGGAGCGACGCGGAGCGCCCCCGGCACGGCGGCTCCGCGCGGATCACGCCAGTTCCGCGCCTTGCCCACAGGAGAGCACCTCCACCACGGACAAGACGCGACAAAGCCGCCCCAGCGCCGCCCGCTCCCGCCGAGGGCCCGCCCCGCGCCCGGTGCGGCGGCGAACGGCGTCCGGGCTCCTTCCGCCCCGCCGGCAGCGCCGCGTGCCGCCGCCAGCAGCGCCCGCCCGGAAGCGGAGGCGGGGAGTGCCCGAGCGGCGGCCATGGTCGGCCCGGGCCCCGGCGGCGGGGCGCCGCTCGAGAACGCCAACCCTCTCATCTACCGCCGCTCGGGGGAGCGGCCGGTGACAGCGCGGGAGGAGGACGACGAGCTGCCCGACTCCATCGACGACCGGGAGATCTTCGATATCCTTCCGGGAGAGGAGGAGAGGGCCGGGCCGGGGCAAGGGCGGGCGGGCCGGGGCCGCTGGGGCAGGTCTGCGCAGCTCCACTCCGCTTTCCTTAACCCGGCACATCTCATTCGCTCCATCAATGACCCCGAGCACCCCCTCACCCTGGAGGAGCTGAATGTCGTGGAGCAAGTGCGAGTGAAAGTGAGATCCCCGCTACGATGCGCTTACCGACCCGCCTGCGCAGCAGTCCCGCCGGGGCTCCGGGGGCTGCCGTCGGGGCTGCCGGCCGCTACGTGCGTGCAGTGCTGCCTCTGCCGGCTGGTTAACTTGATTATCTTCTAACATTAGAAGAGTTTTATTATAGCCGTCTACTGCAGCTAAACATAGTATTGAAAAATGTCAGTGAAGAAAACCCTAAGGGGCAAAGTACAGCTTCAAGTTGCATTTCACATAAAATGTCTCCAGCGAGTCTGGGGTAAAGGCAGTGAGTTTTGCACATGCTAAGTGTTTGGTTTTCGACAGGTGAATGATGCAGAAAGCACGGTGGCAGTGGAGTTCACGCCCACCATTCCTCACTGCAGCATGGCAACATTAATCGGCCTCTCCATAAAAGTAAAATTGATCAGATCTCTGCCTGAGAGATTTAAGGTGAGTAATCAAATCACTCTGGAAACCAACAGAGGGGTTTGAAAGGGAAAGGAAAAAAAAAAAAGGCAAGAAAATAAGCTAACTAACTTACAGTGAAAAATAACTAGAACTTTTTTCATATTGTGGGTGAGGGAAACATTCCGGGAACCAGAGGGCAGTGGACTGAAGTATCTGTGCAGCATTACAGTTCGGTGACAGTCAGAGAGTGGGGTTATGGAGGGAAGTTACCTGCAGTGCTCTACGTATGGGAGGAGGAGAGGATGGTGCCTCACCCCCTTGTCTGAAGAAGGCTTAAGAAGATGGAAATGCAGATTACTCTGTGATTTTAGACTTTTTTAATCTGCTATATTTGGTAACTGGTATTGGCAAGAATGTCCTTTTTTCCCCTCTTTTTGTTATTGTCTTATTTTTATTATTAAATAGTTTGAACTTGAGCTTCCAGTGTTTTGTTGACTTGTGCCCTTTTTCTTTTGTGATGCTTTTTAAGCTGGACGTTCACATAACACCAGGAACACATGCCTCTGAGCATGCAGGTAAGGTTTTTAGTGCTCTGTTATGTGGTCTTTATTGTTTTTAGTCTTGAAAATTAGTGAGGAGAGAGATCATCACACCTGCAGAGCAGCTGTTCAGTATCTGGGACTTCATGTGCGTCAGCTCTGGGGGATGTTACAGAACAGGAATGCGTAATAATGACACTTAGGTCTGTTCTGTACCGTACTTCAAACATCTCCTCAGACAACCTGTGCTGTCAACTAGTCATTGATTTGCCTGGGTTATGGAGGACTCAGAACGTGAGGAGAGGCTGGGGGAAAGGTGCTTCTTGTGTTACACCTATACATGCATAGCTCCTGGCTGCTGAATCATGAACAGCTTGCTGGTTTAACTTGGGATAACACACTAGCTTTGACTTCAGGCTGCAGCTCTGGCATGTCCTTCACATCTGCAGAATTACTAGTCTACCTGAATACCATAGCAACAGTGTCATCGTGTCTCAACGTAAAATGCTTTAAAAAAGACATTCTGTACTAATGTTTTGACCAGTTTCTTCTGGTGTTTTTTTTTCTGCACAGTTAATAAACAGCTTGCTGATAAAGAACGTGTAGCAGCTGCTTTGGAAAACTCTCACTTATTGGAAGTGGTGAATCAGTGTTTGTCTGCTCGATCATAAGTGCCCGATGAGGAAATTGTTGGTGTTCTGCTATGTTAAACTAATTCTGTATATAAGTGGAAATGCTAGTGTTACACTATACATATATCTATCAGCAAAATAAAATCACTTAGATTTTCTTAAATGTTTCATTACTCTCACCAGAATAGTATGTGGGAAATTAGCTCACAGGCAGCTACAAAAATAGAATGAAAATTGACTTTTAAAGTTATTGTTCATTGTGTAGGTAGGATTTTTCTTTAAAAAGATTTGTTTCCACTTGGTTTTAACTGGTTTCTCACTATGCAAAATTAGTTATAAATTGCATTTTAGAAGAAGATTTTTGCACATTGGTCTTCATAAGTACACAAGCAAACTGGCAGGTTTTTTTTTTAATTCCTATGACTGTTTTGAGCTGATAATACAATTGTAGCTTCTGACATAAAAAATTATGTAAGTTCATGTGTGCAAAGTTGAAACACATTTTAGCAATGTGTGTAAACACTTGTAAATAATTTGCCTGGTTTGCATTATATTAACTTGGATTAGCCCAATATGGAGAGCTTTTTGGACCTGTATAAATTGTGACTTATTTTTAATTACTCATTACTTGTCGTAGGAAATACACTATCTTTGAGGTAGGGTGTTTTTTTCCATGCACCTGCTGCAATATAGGAGAGAGTCAGTCATGGTTCTCAGTATGAACAGTCCAGCTACCATGTGCTGGAAGGTCTTCCTGACAAAGTTTGACAGCTAAGTGACAAGTTTCGCTTTAAATGTATTGAGATATAATAATACCTAGTCTATGCTTCTGGTCCAGGAAATGTGGTATTTACTAAACTATCATCTTTGGCAGAATTGACAATAGAAAAATTTCTTATGATGGAATTCCAGAATTAACTTGAACTTTTGTAAAAGATGTTTCTAATCATGGACCACATGGAAAAATAACAAGCAGGTAGAAGAAATTCTATCAGGTACTTTGGTGCCAGCACACATGCAATGTTACATTCATCGTCATCAGTTATCTAGAGGGTAACTAATACACTTTTTAACAAGTAGCTTGTGCTCACCTATTTGATGCTAATACTTTATATTCACTAGTATTTTCTCTTGGAGGGTCTCAGATGCTATTCTAAAAATGGTGAAGCTTATGAAGCCTATGTAAACCGCAGCTTAGTGTTCCAGTCTAGTCTGTGAGCAGCTGAGGAAACTGAGGCAGTGGTGATCCAAGTGTGACATCTAAAATCACATAGCAAAATAGGACAGAAACAAATCGAAATCTTCCCATTTAAGACATGAGACATTTGAGGTGAGGGCCCAGATGAGGCACTGGGCTTCTACAGAAAGCTAACTCTGCAGCAGCCTTTATCTGCTTATTTGGCTTAGTGTGCTTTGAATGATCAGTACTTGCTTGGATGTATGAATGAAACTAAAGAAGACAGTATTTATGTAGTATTAATATGGGAGAGGAGCAGAATGACCCAGCTGTTAATACTCTCTCTCCTCTCTGCCTCTCTTGCTGAATCACTGAACTGATCAGTTCTGACATACCCAACGTTTGCACCACAAATGAAACTTCAACCATGGCAACGCATGCAGGCAGCCCATGGGCAACATGCTTGGTTGGAGTTTGTTTGCTGGGATTTTTTTAATAGAAAATGAATTTTGCCCTCACAGATTTTGGGGAAGAAGGGAATGCAAATATGTGCCAGGGGGAAAACAGAAGGATGACTAAGCTGCCAACAGATTGCTTCAATGCGCCCTCCAAATAGAGAAGGAATCAGTTAGTTATGCTTTGTTCAATGTCTGCTTGGCTTGCACCATTACATAATATGAGTGTTAAATAATTTATTGGGGTGTTGGCACTTGTCTCATGAAACATTGTACACAGTAACCCTCAGGTGCACTTGGTGCCATTTACCTTTTCAGAGAAGCAACAGCACGTGGTTAGATTGTTTATAGTATAGAGTTGGGGGATGACTTTTTGGTCAAGGGACTCTGTTGTTGGCTATCAAAGAAAAGGTCTGACTTCTGTTGCTTAGGGTCAAAGAATTCTATTGTTTAGATCTGTTACGTTTCTTTAAGTGATGTGGATGTTATATTTCTGAAAGGATAGAAAAAATAGTAAGGACAAACCCACAGTTCCTTTGCTGAAGATCACAGGTCCTGTTCAGGCTCCCTCAGCTTGCATACTTGCTGAATGATAACGTACTACCAGTTCTAGCAAAGACCTTGTGCTCCCTGGGTTTAGTGATCATTAGCTGGATCCTGCTGTATGGACATAAAGTGAAAGAAGAACACACTAATTTATTACAAATTCTTCTTCTCAGACTTCTATTTTTCCAAAAAGCTACCCCTAAATTTGGCCTCTGGAATGCTTTGTAATAGGACACATTCTATCAGAAACTATGACCCTTGAGAGCAGCTGTGTTGAATACAAACAGCCTCATTCAAGTCCAGGAAGAATGCCAGCAGCAGACATCTGTTTTGCATTCCTAGGGTCTGGGCAGAGCCTTTCAGAGGTGGCTGAATGGCACTCTACTCCCAATCTCCAAATGCTCCAACAGGAGCTCCCTACGGCAACTGGCTGCATTGTGCACTAGAGTACCCTGCCGTGTGTTCATGCCTGCAAACCAAAGCAGCTTGTGCATCTTGAGTTCCACCACACTGGATATGCTTGGGCCTGCCCATGCAGTCCTGCTCCCTGGAATGGAGCAGACTTCTTCCCAGTTGCTCTCATACTGTCATTGCTGCCTAGTACCCGCAATCTGAAACTTTTGAAGACTGTTCATCCCCCAGCTTCATGAGAGGCAGCTCAGCAGCTTTGTAACCAAAGATGCAACTGAACTGTCAGAAAACTTCGCACTCTAGTGGCAATATTTCTTGTTTTCCTTGGGAGGAGTGATGTGTACCACACACTGGGAACTGTTAGTTAAAAAAAGTTATTTCAGTCTTCTGGCCATGTTTAAGACTGATGTGTTATTGTCAATAAAGTACTTGGATAAAGATCTCCCTCTGGAGCTTTGATTTACTAACTAGATGTTTCACAATGGTTTTTTTTAATAGCTATTAAAAACATTTCCCTTTAGCCTGTCAAGCAGACAACTGTACCACTTTCCCTTCCTATGAAGGGAAATGTTCTGTTAGTTATAAATACAGACTGAACAAGTGGCAGAGTTAACTATTTCTTTCAGCAAAAGAAAAGTTTATAGCAAAATCTTTCAAATGTTACTATGGAAAGGTAAGTATCAGCAAAGAGAATAAAAACAGGGGAAGTTGAAGCTATTACCTGTGTGTTTAAGTGTGCTGGTATGTCTCACAACAATTTGCCAGCAACATTTAATAGAAAGAAAATAAATTTTTTTTCATTCCACAAAATGCTAAAAATACACATTTTTACAAAACGTACAAATAGCAGAGTGCCCTCATTTTGTTCAACACACTTCAGTGGTTGCAGAAGACATGCTATCACATTCTATGACCTTCTTATGAATTTATTTCATTCATACGTTTCGTCTTTCATGTCTTACCTGTAAAGAGCTTTTTCATCCTGTGGCATGTTATCTCTGTTCCTTTTTGGATCCAAGGAGCAGCCCTGTCTGCAGCGATGAAAATGTCCTGGTTGTTCGGATGGTTAGAAACCCTGCTCTCCCAGCTTCATTCCACACACATACATCGGGGTCCTTGAGTAACTTGACAGTTTTCTCATCAGTTTTGTTGCTTTTCAGCATCTTGTTGCAGTGCAAGCTTCAGATGCCAAGACTCTCCTCTTTAGTACAGAAGTTAAGACAGTTTCTGGTTCCTGCCATTAGCTCCGTTCCCAGTGCAGGGCTGGAGAGAGAGAACAGGGCAAAAGTTAATTTCCAGCAACTCTGTGGAACAAATACAACCTGAGAAAGGGGAGCAGCTGCTGCCTGGGAGCTTTGTGAAGGCACAGTAAGAGAAAGAGAAGGGAACGTCAGGGGCGTACAACATCTCACTGAGCTGCCAACTAGTCTCAGTCTGTGGCAACATTGAGAACAGGGAGCTTCTATAGTGCTGGAGGCTTTGTCCTCCAAATTGCAGGGGAAATAAATGAGCTCCCATTACCTTATGCTAAACACCTCCCACCCCTCTGATTTCTTTGTTCCCTACAAAGTGGCTGCCTGAAGGGGAGATTCCCACATGGGGCCTGTAGCCAAGGCACAGCCACACTGACCACCCCCACCCCACCCTCTCTTGCTGGGCTGTTAGGCAGCACATCCCATTAGTGTGCTCATGCTGCTGCGGGTAACAAGAAAGCCTTTTCTGTCCCCCTGCAAGTAAGTCACGAACACCAGGAGACAGGAGGACAAGTACCTACATAAAACCAATGCTTCAAGTCGACGAAGGGAGACCCCAGCAACCGGCAAGTCATCGCTGCCAAACTCCCCCTGCTGAATGTGATCCTCCCTGTTATTCTGACGTAACTTTGAGACGATGGTTTATCATAACACTTTTTTTCCTAATCTACCCAAATTAGTTCCATCTGGGTTCTCATCAGACGTGTCACACATGGCCTTGACCAAAATAACCTCAGTAGACTGTCAGGAGCTTGCTTAACCCCAGGATGCCGGGCAGCTTGATTTCCCTACACTTTTGCTAATGGAAGAGCTGGCACACACTCTGCCTCAGGATTATGAAGGTATCTAAGCAGCAATACTTTTTATTTTCCCTGCAAAGTGACAAATAAATCATCCATGTAGTCTGAAATGCTTGCAGAGAAAAACAATAAATGCCAATGTATTAAAAAAATTTTCCCTAGCAGTTTTAATAGAACAAAACTAATTTTATTACTGAAAATCAGAAAATAGTTTCCTTAAGACTGCAGCCAACTTTTTTAAAAACACAATTACTTTTGAGGTAGATAGATAATAATCATTAGGAATGAGTCACACAAATTGTTTTGCTTCGAATTGGTACTGACTTATTTTCACAACAATGCATTTTAGACACTGTTTTTTGAAACATAAGTCAATAATGTAAAAAGCCTGTCAAATTCTACTTTAATAATGATTCTTACTAATGACAAAATTGACTAGGAGCTTGAAACAGGAGCTGTACTTAAACAATTTCCTCCCTCTCCTCCTCAAATTCACCATTCTGGGTCTGATCCTGCAAACTTAGCGCTTTAATTGAGGTTATACTCTGGATTATACTTTTAGCATAGAAGTGATGAAATCTTGTCACATTTGGTTTTGTTGTTTAGAATAATATTGGGCCATTTCTAGTAAAACAGCTGAGAGTTAATTTTTTCAAACAAAAAGTAAACTGTATATCAGCTCTAACCTCAGTCGTAACTGCCTTACTTTAAATGCATATGCCATTTGCATGTACACATTTCAGTTTATCTGTAGTCTAGGCACTTAACTCCATGGGAGATGTACTTATGCAGTTACCAAGCCATATAATTAATAGTTTTCTGCATTTTATGGCTGAATAAATAGTTTAGATGCAAATTGTATACACATCAGTTAATGCATCATACTAGTTTAGCACTTGCAACATATTCTACTAATCCTTAAAACTGTGGGACCTTTGCTACGAATGTTATGAAGACAGTGTACCTTCTGACTTTTTACTGTGACCCAGTCTTCAGCCTCTTAAAAGTTGCTGGAGTTTTTCACTCACTATAAATAAATTGTGTCTTTTTTTGGCTTGCGTGCCTAACTGGGCAATCCCTCCGTCGCCACAAAGAATGACAAGATCTAAGAGACAATGTGGTATGAACTGTGCCTTGGTCCAGCTGGGAGGAATGGACACCATCCCACAGAACAGGCCCTGGAATACACAAATAAAATAACATGCCAAAGAGAGGAAATACATACATGAAAGCTGCCAAGACTGTGATGTAATGTCTCTGATTAGCTACATTCAGGTCTGTACCAGAAAAAATGCTTGCCACAGAAACTGCAATGCATGTGCCCTCACAAACCCAGACCCTGCCCCAGGCCAGATGTCTTCTCTAGCCCCCAGGTCTGCCAGCGCCATGCACAGCCTGCCCTGCCGCACCCAGCAGGGAGACAACATTCGAAAGGTCTGCAAGTTAATTCCATTTTTGCACGTACAGGCAAACTGTCAAATTAGTGAGGTATAGAAAAGGGAATATAGGAGAAAGAGGAAAGATAGCTGGAATCATGAGCTGAACCCCGGTGTGGCTCAGGGGCTGACAACAGCACCCTGGCAGACGGTGCTACAATTTCACACGCGTCAGCAGCTGTCCTAAGACCTGGCCAGGACAAACCTAGATGAGAAACAAGGGGAGATGTCTTCATCCAGCATCTCAGAGCTCCTGCTGCCTCTTGAGGCTGGAAAGAGTCTCCCCAAAGCCTAGAGGCTGGCCTGGCACCTCCATCACCCTCTGTTTGCCAGGTTCGTCACCCTCATCCAGGGCACCAAGGCATCGATGCCTACGCTGTACCTGCTAGATCACATCAGTTTTTCAGCTAGAACTTAACCAAGTCCCTTCACAAGTATAAAAACAGTGTTCACCATTCACAACAGCTGTCCCTAGATACAGTGATGGACTGTGCATACAATAGGATGTCTTTTCCACTCATAAAATCTCTTTTTTTAAAGCTGACATGGTTTCAGCTGAACTGAGATACAATTTATTTCAGCTGACTTGGTAATTATAGAAGCATTCCATTTTAATTAGAATGATGGTTAATGAAATCTGCCATTTAATCATTTGTGGGTTTTCGTCTTTGTAAAAAACCTTACAAATATGTAATAGATATAGAGAAATAAATAGGAACAGTATACAATGCACTGTTATATTCTGTCACAGCTAATCGAAGGAAGGCTATGCACCGACATGACTTGATGGTGACAGAATGACAGACTCATTTCTCCAATGAACCACTTTCTTCTTATAAGGCGAAAAAAGCACTGCGTCTGTATGAGATCATCTAGAAAAGTCCTGCTTCCTGAAAAATACTGTATTTTTTGTTGCCTAGCTACATGCTGCTGTTACCTTAGAAGGCTATAGATCCATCTGAATGATTCTGGTAGTGCTGCTGTGCTTCAGCAGAGGAGTAATGCAAACAGATTATGAAAAAAAGGGGTGAGTGTGAAAAGAAAGAGCCTTTGCAGAAAAGCAGTTTACTGTATTTGTCATATTCTTTTTGACATTGATTATTGAATAAAGACCATTTCCCTCTATAGTCCTGGGTGCATGAGCAGGCAGCGAAATAGTGAAATCACAGACTTAACGCTTTTGACCTAAGAGTCTGATGCCAAGGAAGCGTTTGCCTTGTTCATGTTCATTACTGCTGTAAGTAAGTGTAGAGAAGGGAAAAGACTGTCAAAGCATGATTCTGACCTCATTTCCAAAAGACTAAACAGAGAAAAATGCCATGAAATACAACCAGAGTCCTTTGAATGTAAGTAGCTTTGATGATTTGAAAAATTAAGGAAGTCCCTTAAAATGCCTACAGCCCGAAGATTTACATAGTAATATCCCTGCCAAAGAAACCTCTGACAGGGAACTCTACCCTCAAGCACGAGACATGCAGAGACTGAGAACTGAGCAACAGCTCCTGGCACCTCCCCACTGTGATCAGCAGCTGAGCATGCCACTGCCTTGCCAAAGATTTCCGTACGCTGGTATTCTCTAGACATGGGGAAGCTGATTGCAGGAAAAGTAAGATGAATGGGAAAATGAAATTATTTCTTACCCATTTTGCTATAACTGGTTTGGGTCTAGAATGTCGTTGATGTGTGTCAAGATTTTGCAATTTTATCTTTAGGAATGAGAGACTTCTACCACTGGAGTTTTGATTCAGCTTTTTCTAGTTAGGGCTGGCTTTGAAATTAAGATCTGCATTTGCTTTCACAAAATAGTATTTTCTAAGACTACTGTCTATAGCCCTCTTTATAGAAGGTAGACACTTCATACCATTCTGTTACCTCAGTCTATGCTTGTGCTTGCTCCTTCTATTTTATCATGAGCCTAGATCCTGATCATTTTATATTTTTTGGAAAGAAAGTGGTAGATAATGAAGCATATTATGACCATCATAATTATTATGACGTTATTCCTCAAAAACAGAATCAGAAATAACTTCAAGAATTTAAAATGAAAATGAGAAAGTTTATTTTATTCTAGTATATTCTATGATGAGGGATATCATGTGTAGCAGCAGAGGCAAAGCATTCTCAGGAAATGAGACGTCTAAAAGAAGCAGAGGTGCCTATTACTGCTATGATGCAAATGTAGAATTTGCCAAACTCAGCACATTCCAACTGGACAAATTCTGAGTTTCTCGATAACATCTCTCACATCCAAATTCCTACACGCTTTACATGAACGATTCCATGACATCACTCACCACAGGAAAAGTCACCATAAATATAAAGAAGAGTAAAGCCTTTCTAATTCAAATTTGTAAGTCTCCCCTGTGACCATGAGGTTTTGTTCCTGCTTCAAGCTCTCATTCACTGAAATGAAAGGAAATGGAGTTTTCCCCACAAGGCAAACAAGATCAGACTTTATCACGTAAAGCAGAAGGGCAGCTACATTTTAATTCTGGTCACCACCAGTTCCCACCAGAAGCCTTATATAAGGTGCAGTGATTCTTAGCATTATAAATGCACATTTGGACACAAAGCTAAAGTTCTCTGTATATGAAAAGACGCTCATCCTTTTTTCTATTTAGTACACAGAAGAGGGCAGCACAGTTAAAGTTTCACTTTATATTGCCACATAACATTATAAAATACATTTCTCTCTTATGCCCTTCCCTCTATGATGGATCATTGCAACTCTGCGTGCTGGAAACGTGGTAATTTCCTCCTAGGACCACAGGTCTGCTGCTGCTTATGGGTTTGCACTGCAAAGACACTTGTCCTTGTTCACCTGTCATATTCATAGAAACATCTACAGTATGCTGACTTTATCTAGATTTTCAGGCCCCGTATCCCCAAATCTTCTTTCCTTTGATATATCTGTAATGTGTTGAAACATAAGCAACACTTTGTCACTGGCACAATCTGCCATACTCCCGACACCCTCAGTGTAATCTCTTGCTACAGAATTTTCCCTTACAACTGTACTTTCCTTCCATAAGTTTCTGTACTTCTTTCTGCAGTACTACGTGGAAGATACCTGCTAGCAGGCAACTTTTGAAGATGTTGTCCTGCAGGCATATAGAAGAAATGGGGTCCACTTTAGGCTGTTTTCTGCCCAATTTCCTGCCTATTAAATCCTTCATTCCTCAATAAAAGAGTTACAGAAGGTCCACGATAATGTTATTCAATGCTCAGCTGACAGTGTAGACAGATGCTAGGAATTCTCAGGATTAACAAAGAAAGAAGCAAGCATCACTGTCCACCACTGTGGAAGTTTATGGGCACATGCAGTTTGAATAATCTGTGTTTCTAACCTGTGTGCTTCTTGTCCCCTAATTTCTGAAAAGATGTATTAGAAAAGATACAGAGAAGGGCAAGTAGGGATCATGTTCCTACAAGGAGTGACTGAATATTCTAGGTTCCTCAGCAAAGAGAGATAATTAGTGCAGAAAACTACATAATCATTATATGTATGAAGAAGACATGAGGGAAATCTCTGCCTCACAGTAAATGGAATTGTTGCAGGATATTGAAAATCTACATGGGTTAAAAAGCAATTAGAAAAATATACAGAAAATTCACATCAAGGGCCTCTGAACAGAAGGAATAATTCTAGCCTGGTATGGGGGGAGTTTTAATTGTGTTTATCATGTTCTTATTCTTCATTCTTCTTTAGATATCTGCTACTGACAGCTGCTGGAAACTGGCTGTAAGTTGAGTCTGACCCAGTACAGATCCTTTAATTTGTTATTGTAAATAGATTCATTCCTCTTGCCAAGAGCCATTGCTGGTAAACAATAAATTTTACATTTGCAATCTGCTTCCTTACCACTATGTACTTCTTAATAAGACAGACAGCCATTTACTTTGCCCACTCCTTAAACCAACTGCCTGTTGCAATCTGTAAATCCAGAAACCTTTTCATGGTATCCGACTTCTAGATATTTCTTGTAAAGGGCCTCTGAAATCCACACTAAGGAGTATACATCCCACAGGAATTCTAACAGGGTATTTAGCATTCCACTCATGGACAGACGATGTATGTCACGCACATTGGCCATGACAGGTTTAATACTGAAAAAGAGGAATTAGGGGTGATAAAAGAAATTAATTATAGAAATATCTTAAGTCATGTTCTTATTTTACTCTAAACTTGAAATGCAATAGGAGCAAACAGCTGATCCCCTAGAGTACGTGCTAATGAGTCCGTTCCGCAGTGACTGACGAAGCTAAGGGGGTATCCAAACTCTGACTCTTGTTTCAGGGCATGACATGAGTGGTTACCATGTCAGTAAGAAGTAAACTCAAATCTGAAAAACTAAAAATCAGTGCAAATTTGAAGTTAGACTGAGACAGAATGCTTTTCCCAAGTATATTCTAACAGGATATTTTACAAATAGTGTGGTGTACTCTGTGAAAAAGAAACAGGGGAACTGCACAGGCAAAAATGAAATTAGATATGCCACTTGTGCAACTTCTTTTTTCCAGAGCAATGATTCACCTGGTTCAGCTGGTCATGAGGTTATCTTAGCGGAAGTTTTTGAGCTTACTGAAAGCACTGCAAAATTCAGAGCAGCAGGAAAATGAACCACGTTTCCAGTTATTCTTATCCCAAGTTATTTTTTGCACTCTTTTGCAAGAGTTTCAGAAAGGCAGGCCTTTGCTTTATGTTACAAACATACTGACTTAAAATGTACCAATTTTATAATTTTCTACCTGAAAAATGCAAACAGTACTACATTCTTTTGCAGTGCCTATCAGTGACCTTTAGAATTTCGGGTCTGGAGCTGAAAGGAAACACAGCAGCCACAAGAGGAACCAACTTGTGATTAATTTTGCAGATATAGTAATGGATTTAGTTTGGTTTCTGCTTGCATTTCCCCATTGGCACTCTAGCTGTCTAAGCTATGTTGAATTCTATCAACTCCAAAGCTTGAATTTCTCACATTATTGTTGCAGCCCCAATTCATGGTTACCACTACTCAATCAAAAATATTACCTGTCATTAAATGCAAGAGTACTCATGACAAGAAGCATGGCTCCTTGGCTGAAGGGGTGTGCCGCCCTCCCTTGGCAATGTCCAAACACAGGTTCAGCATGATGTGACACCAGGCTTTCTGACAATGGAGTTAGTGTGAAGGCTGAAAGCTCCATTATCGCTAGTTAACTCGCACAGTTCAAACTGTAGCCTACTTTTACATCCCTATATATTAACTGCAAGATAATGCAATATACCATATACCACACATAAAAAGGTCTAATGTATTTGCATACAACCCTCAAACTGAACCAGTTAGCCCATATCTGTTCAGCACACAGTAATCTGTGATTTTAAGGGTGATGCTGAGGAAAACTTGATACTACATTTGCGCTATATCCTACTTTTTGTAGGATGACCAAAAAAAAGCTTTTTTTTTTCTTTTTTTTTTCTTCATTTCCCTGTACTTCTGTCTCTCTTGCTTAGGTTAAAAAACCCCAACACATTTCCCACTGCTGCCTCTTCTCCCACTGGCCTGAGTCTGTCAGTTCCGAAATTATTATAATAATAAATGTTGCTCTTTCTTTTTTAGTCCAGGTATTTGGGAGGTAGCCAGACTCATGCTTCTGCAGGAGTAATGCTTCATATAACTTGGCAAGAACAGACCATTGTGGATATCTCTGCAGTTTGTATAGAAATAACTTCACCCACATAATGTCTGATTAATTAGACTTAAGGCAGTGCAGATGAGTTGAAAAGCATGGAGAGGAGAAACCCATGACTTAGAGCATGAAGCCACACTCTGAGAACAACACCTTCTCCCAAACCTCACTGCTGCTAATCCAGTCTTTGGGCTGTTCAAAATATTTCTATTATTCCTAACAAAATGTGAAACAATTCCAATGAAAGACAGCAGCAAAACAAAAAAATGGAATTCAGCGATAATATTAATTTGATGTAAAAATTACAAATGCTATTAATAATATGGCATTTGATCTTGAACAAACACTGATGAGGTAGAATCATATATGGCTAATTCATCCTCCCAAATTCTGCTTTTTTATCTCAAAATTCAAAGGGGAGGAGGTTAGGTTTTAGGTTATACATGCTTAGTTATCAGTGCACCCTCTGCAAAGTCTGTGCTTGTCATTTAGACTGTGAAATGCACTCTGCACCTAATATAGCATAAAGAAACTCCGGGCACAAGCTTTACTACCCCAGGAATAAATAACTGGAAAAATGGGGTCGGACTGCATGTTTTACATTTTCCATATGATGAAAAGTACTGAGACCAAAAGAGTGCACCAGAACTGAACTCTGACACTTCTCAAAAGCTAGAGGAAAACTGAACAGGGAAAAAAGAGAGAGAGAGGAAGAAAGGAATGAGATTACAGAAAAAAGAACTGGATATACTACCACAGTATAATACAAAGAAAGGCACCTTAAGTGAAAGGCATATGAAATAAGGAAAAGTAAAACCATAAGAAGATGAAATGAAAATGGAAAAAAAAAAGTAATCTCTTTTTAGAGAGCTTTGTGCTCAATTCCACACAATATAGGATATCGGTGTTCGTTTCCTTCTAAGTCTCAGAACAAATTCTTCCATGAGAACAGGACACATCACAGATGCTGGGCAGCCATGCAAAAGTGAAGTTTTTTGACGGATTCACAAATGGCAGGTTACAGTGTCTCCACCACGATCTCAGAATAACCTAATAATTAGGATGTAGTTGACGGGGGTCCCTGAGACCAAAAATGACCTGGTGCTCCCAGCCTCAGTAAAATTTGCTTGTTACTTTTGTTAAGCCGCATCTCCTCATGCAGTGAGGATCTGGATTAGCCAGCAGCCCCTGGGCTGCAGCTCTGCTGCTGGTTGTATGACAGAGCCATTGCAGGGGACAGGCACCTGAATGGCTCAGGAGTCACTCGTGACTCAAGAAGTGCAGATGGTACACGGCTACTGTGAAAACCCTGATTCAGTGCGCTTATAATCTGCTGTGCAAGCTGGAGTGGACTTTTAGCTTCAACATCGACAGACTCCAGGTCTGGATCTACGTAAAATCAACAAAATTATAAAATTTCCAGTTTCCATTTGGATACGTAAGGAATGGTATATTAGGCTTACTAAAAATATCAAGTCTACAGTATGTGTCTGAAGCACTCATTTAATTAAAACAAACCCTAGAGCAGTAGAAGCTAGAACAATAGAAAATCAGAGTAGAAAAGCAAGACATTAAAATCTCTTTTAAATAGAAATAAATTACAGTTAATATATCTGTTAGAAGTATAGTCACATAGAAGTGGAAATGGAAGGCTGGTGAGAAAGGAGACAGCCTTAAAATCCTTCAAAGAAACTAAGAGATCAGCATTTCAAGCCTGCAGTCTCATATGCACTCCACTGAAACCAGCAGGTGCTGATACAGCAAGGTATACATGAATATATAGCAATAGTTAACAGCAAATAGAATTACATGCTGTGTGAAGAAGCACAAGTGATTAACCTGAATTATCTGCTAATTCCTTCCAACTTCACAAAATAGCTGGACTTATTAAGATCAAAGGAGATAAACCAGCTACATGACCCCTGGGATATCCCCTCCCTCTGGTTCCAGGCACAAATCCTGTGGCTGATGGGAACAGATCTAACTGCCTTGGCACAGCTCCTCTGTGCAACTCGTACTCATCTTCTAGGAACAAGTGAAGTGTGGGGATCTAATCCAAGGCCATCTCACTTTCTGTTAAAGGGCAACTCACAGAACCCAGTGCCAGATCCTGAGTAGCATCCTGTAACCGTGGTGATACTCTATAAACATTAATTCATTAGTTGTATCTGGGTGCTGGCACAAAACAAGTATTCGCCACAGAGTCCTGAATTTTCTGTATGATTTCTATTAGGTATTATTGTATTTCCAGTCACTTTTCCTGCTGAAACTCTGTTCTCTCAGGGTTTTTATTTAGCACTTTCACATATGCCTTTTCTGTTATTTTTTGTCTTGCAAGGGGTCTATCTTGCATTTATATCATTAAAATATTCTCATCAGCAAAAGGCCTGGAATAAAATATGACTTCAAGTCCTTTCAGTGAAACTCCCATTTTTAGTTTGGTTCCCGACAGTAGTGCTATATATGTGGCACAGAAGTGGTGCTGTATCTTTGGTTCTGATGCTTTTCGTATTTCCCTTCTTTCACACAGAAAAGAATTAAAAATACCCCCACTTTATATGTCAGCTTCTAAAGTTTGACCCTGATACACACTACAGGCATGCAAGAAAGACTGCTCCTAAAGACATAAACCAATTCAGAATAGTTTCAGGTGAGAATTCTAAGCAGAAACATTCAAAACTTAAAAAGTCAACTGCAGACAAATTATTTCTGGAAGCGTATTTACATAATTAACTGTATATAAGTACAGATTATTCCAGATGGTTTGGCACATTCCAGTTTATCCGAGTTAAGTAACCATGGTGTACTTAAAATGCTAACCATAATTTGTTTAGATATGATTTAAAATGCTAACCAGAGGTTTATAATTGAGTTCAGTTAACTGAAGCACGTACTTCATTTCACCACCAAACTCTATTTAAACTGACAAGGCTATTTTGGTTGCTATTTTGTGAGACAGGCAGAGAAAACTTGCTGCAAGCACTTGGTGATCTTTAACTGCCACATTAACACTTCAAACTGCAGTTATCAGGGTGAAGGGGCCAAAACCACCCCAAGAGCTGGGCTGGAGAATTATAGTTGGCTCCTGAAAATAATAGAATGTTCACACACTTCATTTCATAGGAAAAAATATCCATTCCCTATGGTCAGTCCCTTCAAATATTTTTCATGTTTATCTTTGTCACAGTTAAGTAGCCTGGGAAGTTTGACATGTTATAAGAAAAAGATGTTTCTGAGCCGGTACACTATTATATTGGCTATGCAACCCCACAGCCCGATCCCACAGATTCTTTTCTTTCCCTTCCTTTACCCCCTATATCTATAACTTCATTTCCATCACCTTGCTATCTCTTGCCTTCTTCAGCCTTGTTTCTGCAGCTGATTTGTAAGTGCTTAAACTTTCACAAATTTGATGGCAATCATTCCCAATACAGAGTCACAGGGATATTCCCGTACTGATCAGCCTGTAATCTTTTGGGAGCAGGAGCCAGAGTTATTTTGGCTGTAAAATGCCTGACATGTTTCAGTTGCTAGGTAAACAATAAACTGTATACATGATGCTTGGGTGAGCCGTTCAGAATACAAGTATAGTTATCTGGTTAGTGGTTTCCTCACCCGATCACACGGTGATGACTATGCCACTTATGAGATAAGACTTTCACTATCTCACTTTGCTGCTCAGGTGAAATCAAGGGTAGAATTTGACCTTTATGTTTTACATTGGTCTCTTAAACCGTTAAAGCAGCACGTCGACACATTGGCAAGCATACTATGGAAGTGCAACATCTAGCACAGGTGCTTTTCTTGTAACGCACTCCTGAACATTAAGTAAAGCAAGCACGAACTAATGCAAATTTGCAAATATTTTTCCTAACACTACTGTAGACACCAGGACTATACCTACACTCCCGGACAATGACACAGAGCCTAACAAACCGAGGAAACCTATCTGCATGCAACAGCGCTGTGAGTGGAAACAACCGACATTCACTGCCTTCCATTCCGCCTGGGGGAGCGCCAGGCAGGAAGAGCATCCCGAGCCGGGCAGGAGCCCGGCCGTGGGGCAGACCCGCGTGCCTGACTGCCCAGCCTTTCGCTTGCTGCACGCAGCGGTATTTCCCATCGAAACGCTCCGCGTCCCTTCCCGCGGCGCTCGCCCCGCCCGGCCGTGTCCCGGCGCCGGCGGCTTCTCCCCCTCGACGGAAGGGGAGCCCCGCCGCCTCCACCTCCGCTGCCGCCAGCAGACCGGGCCGCGCCGGGCCTCCCCGCGCCGGGCCTCCCCGCGCCGGGCCTCCCCGCGCCGGGCCTCCCCGCGCCGGGCCTCCCCGCGCCGGGCCTCCCCGCGCCCGGCCTCCCCGCGCCGGGCCTCCCCGCGCCGGGCCTCCCCGCGCCCGCCCCCGCCCCCGCCCCCGCCGAGCAGAGCAGAGCGAAGCGGAGCGGAGAGCAGAAGAGAAGAGCCCGGTGGGCGGCCGGCGCTGCCCACGCCGCTGCTGGGAGGTCGCCGCGCGGTGCGCGTCACGGCGGGGCGGGGAGGGCCGGGCTGGCAGAGCCATAAATACGGGCGCGGAGCCGAGTGGTGGCAGCGCTCGCTGAGGGAGCTCCGGCAGCAGCACGGACGACTAGCGGCGGGGAATCTTTCACTGCTTCCCTCTCTCCCTGAGCAGATCGCCCCGAGGTAAGCGCTGCTCCGCGGGCGGTGCGGCGGGGCTCAGCGGGGCTGGGGCGCTGCGGCGCTACAGGGGTGACGGGCGCTCACGGCTGTTCTCTCCCCTCCGGTCGTAGCTCGGCACCCCTATGACTCTGAACCGCGGCGACAAGCTGCGCTACCTGGACAAGCGGCGCGGCAGCATGCCCTTCTCCGTGCACCAGCACCTGCACCGGCGGAGCATGCCGGTGGACGAGCGGGACCTGCGGGCCGCCCTACCACAGGGCGAGCTCTCCGGTCTGGTGCGCTGCACCTCGTACAGCCCCGGCGAGGTGCACCGGGAGAGCTGGGCGTCCGACTCCTCCGACTCCGTCGTCTCCTCGGGCAGCGACTCCGACAGCAGCCTCTACAAGGTGATCCTGCTGGGCGAGCACGGCGTCGGCAAGACGAGCCTGGCTCGCATCTTCGGCGGCGTGGAGGACTGCGCGGACGCGGAGGAGGCCGGTGAGGACGCGGGTCGGTGCGGGACTCGGACTCCCCGTCCTGGGGACCCGCCGCCCGCAGCGGCGGAGCGTGGCTGCGGCCGTACCACCTTGGGCAGGCTTCTGGCACCGATGAAGGAGAATAACTTATTTTTTCTGAACTTTTCTTCCATAGGAAATACATACGACAGGTCAATTATAGTTGACGGAGAAGAAGCATCTCTCGTGGTGTTTGATATATGGGAGCAGGTACTTATAGGTTTAACATAATTTTTCCTTATGGCTTGGTCAGTGGTTCACTCTTAAAAAGAGTAGAAATGGAAAAACTACGTCTGCCTACTTCTTCAGTCAGATCAGTAACTTTAAAAAAGTGACAGTAAAGAATTAGAATTTATATTGCCTTTGTTCTCTCCTGCAATTAATTGCCTGCCTAGCTACAACAAAAGCCTGAATAGAGCTGGAGTGTGAAACCTTGAATGCTTTGAATAAGCAGCAGCTTACATGAGCAGCCCAGGGAATTGCTGTAAAATTAAAGATTCGCAATCTGATCAGTATAGACCTGATACTATTTCTGGAAATTACAGTTTTGTTTGGTAATATATTTTAAATAGCAAAATCCTTAAAAAAAAAAAATAGGCTTAACTTTTACTGACTATAACAAAACTAAGAAAAATATCTTTAGGGTGCTTACAATAATTAAATCATTAACCAGTGTTGAATGGGTTTTTCAGTGCAATAAATCTATTTCTTGTCTTCTCTTTTAGGATGACAGCCAATGGCTTCAGAACCACTGTATGAAAATGGGAGATGCCTATATTATTGTATATTCAGTGACAGACAAAGTTAGTTTTGAAAAGGCCTCTGAGCTAAGAATCCAGCTAAGAAGAGCAAGGCAAACAGAAGACATTCCTATTATTCTCGTGGGCAATAAAAGCGACCTGGTCAGGTCCCGGGAAGTCTCAGTTGATGGTAAGAGATGCTATTCATTTATACAGTAATGTCTAAATTAGTAGCAAAGGCTGTGGAGGATCATGGCCAATAGCAGTGGTCCAGTTTTCATGTAGAAAAAAGCATGATTTGAGGCACACTGGAGAAATCAAGCCAGCTGGTTCATGCTGAGGGACTTGGTACCACAGAACACAGTGGAGAAGGGAGGCGGGGGGTGTGTGTGGAGATTTGTGACTGAGCAAAGCAATGCTCTGAACTGCAGTACAAGAGATAAAAATGCATCGGAACTGCAACTTTAGCATACTGTTTGGTGTAGGGTTCATTTTTGGTCAGTATTAACTGAAAGGGTTTAATTGTATGTTATGTGTGCAGCAGCACTTGCTAGTCTCAAGATGTGGTACCTGGAGCTGTGCTTTTTAAGGGACAGGAGTGCCATGTCAGAACTTGGGCAACCTTTGGAAAGGGTGATCCCATACAGCCTGTACAATCTTTCTTCTGGAAGTGATTCCATCACATTTGAGTTGAGCTGGTGGGACCAGGCTGACACAACTTCTTTTTGTGTATGTTTTCCAGTTGTGATCAGTGAGAATTTTCTCAGCTAGGTCCAGCTGGCATTTGGATAACTAGAGCACAATAACCACTGCCAACAGCACAGTATTCATTTCACTTATTTAAACATTTGGTGGTTTTGGTTTTTCATTTTTCACTGGGAAGAATACTCTGAAATATCGGTACCTCAATGATGAACCATCTCATGCTGTCTGTTTTTGCCATGTTCCCTGTGTTAAATGCCTGCACACGGAATTAGCTGGAGTACATCAGGAGAGTATCACGTTTTTCGGGCTGGTGGCAGTGCATGGTTGATCTGTCCTAGTCATGACATCAGTACTTTGCTCAGGTTTACAACTTTGCCATCATTTACCACAAGCTGAACATGAGAATTAGCTCTGCGACAATGTTGCAGAGTTACATGCTTATGTCAGGAACTTTGAGCATCTTGCATTTTGAATGCAGTCCTAGCCAAATGCAGCCATCTACAACTTCAGGACCTCTAGTGATCTCTTCAGTGGCCTGACCTTGTGGACTGTATCAGCTTCATTTGTAGCTTGCATGGGGAAACTCTCACTTGTTACAGCAAGGCAGAAGTGCGTAATTGCTCAACAACTTCCAGAAGAATAAACATTGCTTTCTGTACCTCGCACTGTTTCCTGTCAAACAGGCAGCGTGCATCCAAGTGCTTCTCTTGTATCAGTTTTAGCTCTTAGATGATACCGGGATGGTCTGCCTAGAGGACAGTTGTCCCCTTATAGACAGTACGATTGGTAAAATGAGATTTCTTACCATACCACAACAAACCCAAGAAGAGTAAGGGAGCAAAACCATGAGTGCAAATTTGGACTTTCCTACCATGTAGTAAAGCTCTTTTGTGGCACTGAGGGGACTTCCTTACTTAAAGTCAATTTTTGGTTTTTGTTTTGTTTTTCTGCCAGTATATATGAAGAGAAAATGTGTATCTCATCTCCCTTTTTCTCTTTCCTTGCAGAAGGACGGGCCTGTGCTGTTGTGTTTGACTGCAAATTCATTGAGACCTCAGCTGCTCTTCATCATAACGTCAAAGACCTGTTTGAAGGTATCGTTCGGCAAATTAGACTTCGTAAAGACAGTAAAGAAGACAATGCTAGGAGAATGGCCAACACAAAGAGAAGAGAAAGCATCGGCAAAAAGGCAAAGCGATTCCTTGGAAGAATTGTGGCAAAGAACAATAAGAAGATGGCTTTCAAAGCAAAATCAAAGTCTTGCCATGACTTATCTGTGCTTTAGAAGCTTTCTGCAAGGCCAGATGTTGCACATGGGTGATGAACAAGCATTTGACTGTTATGAGAAGTGTATAGATAATCCTCATGGTGATAACAAGAATGACTTATCAATTGGGACTCTCATTAATGCCTTAAGGTGTGCAAGCAAGTCCGGAAGTTACAGTGTTTGCTTCATTGATAAATGGTTTAACTTTCAATGTGTGAAAGTAAATGAACTAACTTTAAAAAGTGGCTTGACATGTCCACATCTTCACTGTGTACATATGTTATATATCCTCTTGCCCTGTGGATACCAGAGATGCAAAGATAAGAAAGGATGATGATAAGTATCACCATAGACTCTCTTGTTTGCAGAGCAAAACTTAAACTTGTACGCAGGCTCGTACACTCTTTTTAGTATAAAGCAAGCAATGATAAATCTTTTTAAACTTAAATGTGGGGAGGGGGGAGTAGAACCACATTAGAATGGGAGAAAACAAATTATATATAGTTAAATACAGAACAGATATCATTTTATTAAATTAATTTGCACTTCCATTAACTGTTACTCAATTAATTTGTTACTTGTTTACATGCAGATTTTATAATAAAGTATTATTTCCTGTTATAATAAACTGTGCTTTTCTCATAGTATGGATAAAGAATGAGAGAGCAGTATTTTTATACTGACCTTTTTCGCTGTACAAAATGTTATACACCAACTACGCAGATTTGTATGTGATAAAGTTCTGGAATGAGATGAATCAGGGATACCTTGTGTCTTTAATAGGCAGCTTTAAGAAGTAAACCCTGCTTTTATGGACAATCTACTTCAACAGCTTGTATTGGGAAGGGGTGCCTTCACCCTTCATGCTGTTATTCATCTTCAACCTGTTCTTGTCAGCTCTGGCAGGAACAGGCCTCTATACAATGTCTTTAGTAGGTCGAAGTCTTATGTCTGTACTGATAAATGGAAGCCTACAATGTTCCACTTAAGTCCTCTCCTGGCTTGAAGGTCTTGTGTTATAACCAATAAGGAAAGGCAAGGGTTTAATTTCTGTTTTGTTTTACTTTTCTGGGAGCAGTGTAATTTTCTAATCTACTTCTGAGCCTGTAGATACCTTCCAGTGGTTTCAAGAAGCTCAAAGTAGCTTGGCAAGGCTGTCTGAAAGAATTGTAGGCTTCAGTCATGCTGTAGGAAGGCCTTCTGCACTGTTAAAGTTTTCATATTCATTTTACTGTGTTATAATTAATGTGTTACCATGATTTTTTTCCCTATCTGCTATTCATGAAGTAAAAAGCAACTGTCTCAGTGAAAAACTTGGACTTAACTGCATTTGCTATATAAATTCCTCTTCATAGGATACCTTCTGTTTAAATTAATCTATAAACTCACTTCTAAAAAGCAGTAAAATATATGCTCTTCTGTCATCTTCTACTGTCCCTGTCTGAGTCCAGTTCTCTAGAGATTGTTCCAGCTGCCTGGAAGCTCTCTTTGCCCATGATCTTACTGGGGCCGACCTTTCCCATACAGCAGGCAAATTGCATCAGCTGTTATGCCTTATATGAGCTTCCCTGAACTCCAACGAACAACTCTCCATGGGGTTAGCCCGGTGCTTGGGCATTCATCAGGAAATAGTTAGTACTGGGGGAAATCGCATCTGACTCACATAGGTAAGGCTCTGTAGAATTAGTGTCTCTTGATGTGCTGCTGGTGGACCTGACTGGCTAGACGCACAGGTTAGCAAATGTTGCTGGTAAAAGGTCACACTTCTTATGAAGAGAGGTGTTTACTTTGTGCCCTGAGTGAAGTCCAAAGTGAATAATTCTATCCTGCTGCCAAAACTCACATTTACCTGATGATACATTTTGATTGGATTTGGCTTTTTCACTAGCCTTGCTTCCTGGCAAGCTAATGTCACTGGAACGTCTAACCACTGTCTGAGTACGGCACCAGGCATCTATTTACATGGAAGCTTTAACTGTCAGCACCAAAGAAAATGCTCTAGTCCTAAAACTCCACAACAAGGGTGTCCAAATTCATGTGCATAAATTTGCCATGTACCTGTTCACACACATGCTAAAGTTACAAAACTACATGGTGTTCCCTGTATGTTTGCAAAGCTTCTGTCTTTTGGTTGCCCTGTGCTTTCAGAATTACCAGGAGAGGACCCATTCAATTGACTTGCAAGTTTTATTTCTGTCCATAATAAACACATGGAACAGGATGCAAACCCAGAGTTTAAGATATGGCATTTCACAAAGTGCAAAATGATGCAAAAATGTGTCATTCTTAATACTGCAACGTAACTGCAGTTACAATGCCTCTTCAGAGTCACAGTGTGCTTTCTGCACACTTTGACCTATAAATCAGACATTTTACTGGGTTCATTAATTCAAAGGTTAGGTTTGGACAATTCTTAAGGCCAAAATATTTCTGAGGTGCCCTAGCACATTGCTAGAGGTTCATGTAAACTGGAAAATAATTTGTATTTTGAAAGTATGTCATATAGGACACTGAGACAATGAACGATGAATCCCTCTAAAGAAACTTAGGCTAATCTGTAATGTATTCCATCAGTTAATATTGTACAATAAAATACTTATCAAATTCTCATTATTCTAATTTTTTAAATTATGTTTGTACAGGGATTAGCATAATTCAGCCATGGTTCATGAAAAGGTGGAGGGTTTGTTGTTGCAGCCCTGACAGTAACCTGATCTAGACCAAGGTCATGCTGCGCTATAGAAGTGTTACCATGAGTACTGTTTTGCTGAGATTTTGTAGCTCATGGAAGATTTTCTACCCAGAAAAAAATTAATTTCTTGGATGTCATTTAGTGGAATTTCCATGCAGACTTCTGGAAGCACATGTGCAACAGCAGCTAGAAGTCAGTAACAGGACCTAACTGATAAATGCCTCTAAAAATCAGCCTTCTTCAAAAGGTTGATTTATATCCTCAAGCATTTGAAAGTCATCTGTAGGTTTTTGTAATTTAAGATGTTTTATTGGTATGGATACTCAGATTCTTGCCATTAATGGGGTGAATTTACATCATGTGAAAAATAGTGAGTCCCAGACAGCAGTATTTTCTCTAATTATTACTGAAGTAGAACAGAGTGTGAGGGGTAACAGTGTTGTGAGTTTTCTTATTTTTTGCCAATGTACATCAGTTTTTATTTGGAGGGACAGTTCATACAGTCATTTAATCTTCACTGCTGTTGCCAGCTGAAGTTCCTATTACTGCTAATTGTGGTGGTGGATTTTGTGTTGGGACAAATCCATTTGGAACAGCTAGTTATTAACAACTACAGTGGAAGGACATTGCCTTTTGTATGCGACACACACGTTAGGTAAACAAATCAAAGACTCCTCTGCTTGCTATCGCTAAACTAGCTCCTGTAAGCTCTTCACCGTATGAAAAATGTGAAGAAAATCATTCCCACATCCGCCAAAACCACAAAGCATAAAGTCATGTCACATAAATATAGATGAAATGTTAACTGCTGGGGGAAGACTCAGCATCACCAAAAAAGTAGTTTTACTCAGATATATTTTCTCAAAATAAGACTAGAAAAAACAGGGCATGATCTACGTAGTAACATTTCATAATGTCACTCTTCTTTAGTGAAAAGTATAGTGAGTTGACAGTGATTAAGAATCCAGTGTATGATAAAATATTGCTTAGATGCAGTCTAAGAAAAGTGAGGTAATACTTACACTGAAATCTGCTTTAGTTTTAATTTTATTCAGAGACAATGTACAGGTTTAATTGCATGTATACCACAGAGACCTCACTGAACCTGCAGTGGCAGTCAAAGGTGATGTCTCTGCATTCCAGGACCACCATTTAATTTATAATTTACCAAATGATCTCTAGCATTATAATGGACAATTTGAATCCCTCTTTGCATAAGGGAACATCCGAACTCCAATACTATTGAAGTTACTAATTTCTAAAAATTGAAATAGTAAATCATGTCAAATGTCCTTGTGCTCTATGATATGGATATTGATCAGAGAGATAACAGATTAAAAGAGACCAAATGCCTGTTGTTTAGCTTGCAAATAAAATTTCTCTAACCCACTGTCAGAATCCAAGTCAACATTGTTTGACTTAAAAATGTACTGAGGATTCTAGCAGTAGAAGGTAAGAAGCAAGTTAAGAAATTTACTTCGACACCAATAAAATACTATTAATTATGTATAACAAAAATGTTCTGGCCACTAGGTAAAACAGGCAGTATATGTTCTAAAGACTCCCTTCTCTCTTGTTCTCTTCCCATCCCCCCACCCCCCCCTTTTTTTTCCCCCCTATTTATAAATGTGCTGAGTGAATCATTGGAAACCAGTTAGGAGCCTACAGATTTTTTTCCTAATACTTCCCATATTTATCACAGGAGCTGAAGAAAATATTAATCTGAACTAAAATTTAGCAGATTCAGAGACTGAGATAAATATAGTACTTTTTAAAATATCGCTTTTCTCACCCTCCTAAAAAAGCTTCTCTAAGGTCTGAAACAGGGGCTGTAGAAAGGACAGGATTTAGAAAGCGAGTGCTTCTGCACTCTAGTCAGACCCATAAAAATCTACTCGGCTTGTTTCTGGCAGTAAGTCCCACTTTCATCGGCATTCTTACACTAGCATAAATAATTACACTACTGTTAAGCTTGCAGTCCCACCCTTACTTTGAGAATGACAGTTTTCAGTTCAGTTACTGCAGGAGAGCAGTAACTTTTGACATGTCTAAATTGGATTATTGTAATGCATTATGCTTAACAAAGAGCTTTCAGGAGCTCCAGGTAGTAGGAGATACAGCCACGTTAATTAAGCTGTCTAGGTCAAAATGAGCACATAAGTTCTGTGCTCAGGCCTGGGTTCTCATACGTTTTTAGGTGAAGTGGTGATCTAGAAAGGTCGTAAATAGCATTGGGCATCATTAATGTTGAAAATGCTTCACTTTGTTTCTTGACTAGCTTCAAAGCTTGTTGAACTCTCGATAAAGTCAGCAGCATTGCTTGATTTTGCAGTGCTCATCAAGAACAATCTTTGCATTTCTAAGTGCAGATATTCAGGTATCTTATTACAGGTATGCAGCCACAACAGTTGCATTTGACACTGCATCGATAACTGCAGGAGATCACACCCTATTGATTACTCTTGCTGATCAAGGATGCAAAAAAGCATAAAGCAACAGAAATACATCTTAACTGAACCAGAGCATACAGTGAATTTTAAAACCGGCTCAACTTGCATCAGATCCATTTCATTACAGGCCTGCCACTGGAATTTATTGAGGACTGTTCACCAGCCTCCTTCAGTGCAAAGAATGTAACGCTCTTTGGGTATTAGCCAGGTGCTGACCAACTTTCTCACGCATTTTTCAGCTACGGGTATCTCAGTTGTAGGGCTTCTTTGTCACACGCTTTTCATGTCAACTTCAATTTTATCTTTCCAACCTCCATTGTTACACACTGTCACCCTTGCAGCAGTGGCTCAGCATTACGGTGGGAACGGGAAAGTGGCACTCCTCTATGGCCACATGACTTACTGAAAAATATCAGCTGTCAACAGCTGCAACACGAACCTGGTACCTCAGCTCATTGCTTTACATAATATAGTCTAGATAAAAATGTCAGATTTTGCTGCACATAAGTTCCTGATTAGGACAGGCTGAGAGAGTTGGGGTTGTTCAGCCTCGAGAAGAGAAGGCCCTGGGGAGAGGGCCTTATAGCAGCCTTCCAGTACTTAAAGAGGGCTGACGAGAAAGCTGAAGAGGGACTTTTTACAGGGCATTTAGTGATAGGACAAAGGGTAATGGCTTTAAACTGAAAGAGGGTAGATTTAGAATAGATGTAAGGAAGAAATTCTTCACAATGAGGGTGGTGAGGCTCTGGAACAGGTTGCCCAGAGAAGTTGTGAATGTCCCATCCCTGGAGGTGTTCAAGACCAGGCTGGATGTGACTTTGGGCACCCTGATCTAGTGGAAGATGTCCCTGCCCATGGCAGGGGAGTTGGATCTACATGATCTTTAAAGTCCCTCCCAACCCAAACCATTCTATGGTTCTGTGAAATTAAATTACTTTCTCCTTGAAAGTCAGGGGTACTGTTGCATTTGCAAGGCAAAAGGGAATGGAAGATTTTTAGCTAATCTGTGCATAAAGAAAAAAATCATACAATCTGACAGCCACCTCTCATTTTGACCCTATAGTAGTTTTTAAACTAGTATAGGGTGTAGTAGCCTTGGAGTATTGTTGTGTATGCTCTTCTGCCCTCTGACTATTCATAGAGTTCTTGCATCTCTAACCTTCCTACCCAGTCCCATATGGAAAATCTTCTTAGAAGTCTGACACATGAGAGCTCAAGGAAAACAAGTTAGGTGAAAGATATGAGCAATGGAAAAGTTTCCATGATTTTGAAAAAAACTTATGACACTTTATTCAACAAATTAACATTTCTATGCAGGTTTTACAACTCACAGTCCACAGAACCATAGTAGTCCATTAAATTCAAAAAGGAAAAACTGGTTACAGAAAAAAAAAAACAAACCACAGAACTCATTAGTTTTTATCAATAATAAGTATTTTCTGTGTTTTTCTTGGTACTCTGCCACAAATCTAAAGTCACTGTCTGTAATAAACTGCAAAGAAGTAGACACACCAAAAACTACAAGACTAGGATGTTTTCACTTTGTGGTTGCTACCAATAATCTTTCACTTGTGCAAGCAAGGACACTCAATTGAAGGTACGATAAATACCCAATGAACGCATCTATATGCAGCCATTACCCACAGAACTGTTTTTCTTTTTTTTCCTCTTACGTAGTAATTCAAAAGATACTAAGTTACAGCATAGAAGTGAAATAACCACAAAAATAAAGCAGTAGACATCACCGAGTAAGCATATAATGCCTCTTGCACATCTGTCTCTTACCACACAAGTGTCCACGCATGTCTGCACACCATTTATGCAAAAGCTGAGATATTCAAGTATCAGAGCAAAACTCCAAATGGCCAAGTCCTCAAGAACAAAGATGTAGGATACAAATATGCACCAAGGTACCTTCTACCTTCCCAGAAGTTTCATTAGCAGAATGTCCAACACCTTTTAGATTGGTTTGAAGGGTTTTAGAAAATAGCAGGTTATATTCTAAAAACATATTCAAACACCAAGAAGTGTTAAGAGCTTTTTAATGATCAATTTTGGGCTCAGCCTTCAGAAAATGAGTTGTAAATTAAATTCTTAGTTAAATTCTACAGATCCTATCTTGGTTAGTAATTGGTTCATTTTTTATTACAAGGTAAATAATTAACTAACGTGTCTTTATTATTTTGCTCCCAAAGTAACGTTCTGCCCTTCAAGTCTAAGATAGATTAAGGAGAATTTTCGTTTTACCGAGAGAAACTGGGAGTTGGTTGACTTTCTCTTTTCTGCCACCTCGGACTGTGACCCCTTAAACTCTCACTCTCTCAGCTTTCATTCCCACTAACAGGAATTAAGGAGCTCTCCAGCCTTTGAAGTGAGCCCTGCAGTCATGAGCATTTTGCCTGCTTTTCTGCTTTTACATTTCTTTTTGAATGACTATGCTTAAATATTTGCTGGTACAGTATTCATTTGAGGAGTATGATGTAGAGCAGATGTCAAGCCCAAAAAAACAAACCACAGACAAATTTTGACAGGAGTTTGGATGCTATGAATACATCATCTTTACATCTGTAAAGAAAAATTAGTATTCTGGGTGGTAATTTAAGGTCTTTCTTGGCTGAACAAAGATTTTTAATATTCTCCTCATTAATAAACATCATTATTGAAGCATTGAGACACTCTAAGCTTTCACTTTTATGTTGGAGGGGGTATGTTTGGTGGCAAGTATCAAAGATAAAATTATGTCTATAAAATCACATTTGTTTTACACTGAATTTTTAAGGATTTTTTTACTTTGGGTATCATAGGAAGACTGACTCTATGTTGGCACACACAGAAATCACATAAAAGAAAGAGCAAAAAGGAAAGCATTGAAATTAATTCTATATACAACTTGCTGTTTCATTCAAGGGAAGAACTGGAATGTTTATGAATCAAACCACCAACTTCACTGCTGAAATTGCAGATGAGGGATGAAGTGGATAAACAGGTCAAAGAATACCTACAGGTCCAGATGTAGCATGCACTTTTTCACCACCCCTGCTGCCAAATGCTTTCTTTCCAAACTCTACAGCCAAATGCAGGGGTTCTTGGGCTGAAGCAGAGAAAGGGAGGACAAACAGAAGAGGAATAAAAACGTTGCTTGTACTAACTTCTTATCTCTGAGCTGCTTCAAGAAGAAACTGCAGCGTGGGGATTGCTGACCTCAGCAAGGAGCTGTGCCTGAGGAAGACTGAGTGAAAAGCTTCTAAGCTGCTCAAGCAGGAAAGAGTTCTTCCATGCTGTGCTTGGTGGGAAACTTTCTGCAACCCAAAGCATCACCTCCACTCTTCTTCCTCCCTGCCCCACCCCCAAAGAAAAGACTATTTTTAATTCACTGATTGTAAATCTTTCTTTCCCAACAGCAGAATATAATTTTAATTAAAACTCCACCTGGTACTAACATAATCCAGCAAAATCTCATAATTTCAGGGAATAAATCTTTGCCAAGGTTAGTTAACCAAAGCAATACAGTTTAGGCAGTTTTCTGGACTCTTCCTTGAATTTAACTGTATTTCTGCGAGAAAAGCTGCCAAAACCGTTCAAATGTTTTACATGACATTGAAAATGGCTTATTAAGGTCACTTAGTGAATAATGAATGAAGAACACTAACTGCATTTTAACATCCGTATTTTGCTTATCCTTTGTCATTTCCACAAGGATAAACAGAAAAAAAAAATGTCCAGGTGAAATTTCTAATATTCCTTACTTCAATCCCTATCTGTACAGCAGAGAAGGCACAGCACCTGCATTGCTAAACGCACACCCAGCTTTATAATTCCTTATTCAACTGAGTACTATTCATGCAAATAATGGTATTAAGATCACAGCACAAATCCTGCTCTTTTCTGGAGAGTCAGCAGACTTAGGCCCTGGTTTTGGAAACACAGGCTTAATGTCAGCAAGGTACACTGAACGTGTAAAATTGAATGAATACTTAAAAGGCTGTTAGTTTGGAATTGGGTTCTTGCTATACTATGGGGAAAACAAAAATAGAATTTGGCATTGTGAGAATGCCTACATCATGGAAATGTATGGTATGTTTGCAGAATCAGGACTACATTTTGAAAACAAAATAACTGCAGGGCAACTTCTGTGAGAAACAATCACACTGTGGCAAAAACACAAGCACAAAATAGTTCTCAAACTAACCAAAACCAAAGCCAAACAATTCCTCCACTGATGATTTACTTTACTGAATTTCATGAGCCATAAAAATAAGACAGATCAGGTATTCACTACTAGAACAAGAACGAGGGATTATATTAATCACCCATAAATTCAACCCTGTATTGGAATGTTCTCAGCAGTTACAGTTCATCAGTTAAAAAAATGATTAAAATAATAAACTTAACGTCACATAGACATAGAACTTTCAACAGAGCAGAATGGAGCTAAGAATTAATTTTCCAAAGAAAGGGATATAATTCTAACACTTCATTCTAATTCTGAACTCTGCAAATTTATCAAAGGGATAGTTGAAATTTTGCTTAATATTCTACCCATTCTACCTTTTGGAGAGGAATGATTATGTTGGAATCTCACTGCTATTAGAAATTAAGGATCTAGCTATGGGGGTACAGGGAAAAGTTGAAAATGTAAATTAGATAGAACCCAACGGCTCAAATAAAAGATATTTCTTAAAATTCATACAATTTTGAATCTTAGCTTGTGAATTTGTAATAAAATTGTTGATAAAATTGGTGGTATCATAGATGTCTGTGATCTGTGGAAAGCACTTGCAAGTCAGAGAACCAACATGAACTTCATCTTCTTTTGAGTTACAGCAGAACAACTAAAAAAATAATTGCACTGATTTTGAAAAAGAACTGGATCTAGGTTTTTTGTTTTCTTTTGTTTTTAAGCACTTCTCTCTTTATTTTCACTTTGATAAGAATACTTTATGAAATGAAGCATTAATTTCATATCCTTCTACTGGCTCTTACCTAGAGAAACATCTCATTTTAGACCTAAGTTTAACTGTGTGACATTTTTTATATTCTCATTAGAAGTATGATTACTTCATTTTAAAAATGAAAAGGTGTAAATTTGTAGCACAGCACACTATGTCAAGCTTTGCCTACAGTAACTAGCTTTTTTTTTTTTCCCAGACTTTGCTTGCTATCCTAGATGTTGAATTCTCAAAAAGCTGAATAGATAGTTTTATGGTGTAATGTAATTCCACCTTATCTGGAGCTTCTTTGTCTTCTCTATGTCCACATATGCTTTTTCTTTCCATGCTGAAACATCAGAGACCGTTCCTATACTTCTGCAATACAGGAGAAGAGACCCAAGTGCATCTTAGGAATTTTTAAGTCCCCAAAGAAAGCCATCCTGCAATGCTGGTTACTTGGATGGCTGGATGTCCTGGTTTGAGTCAGAACAGAACTAATTCTGTTCAATGATTTTACTTTTCAGTTAGGTCTCTTCTAAGTGATGGCACTTTCTGAAGTTAACGGCATATTTTTGCAAACAGTGCCCGCTTCTAGTAGTGACAGCACTTGACACTGGAGCACTGAGCTTAAAGGTAAATGTTAGGTTTTTTCACTCGTCTTTCATAACTAAGACGGATTCCAATTTAGCTGACCAAATGTATCTTGGAATATGGGTGGATCTGGATCCAGTTGCCTTAGCTTTCAGAATCATTGTTCGATGAAATTCTTTTTCACTCCCTTTCCACTTCCCTAATGAAAATAGAGAGTACTCTGGGGGTTTGTCCTGAGGCTGGTAATAAGAAAAAAAATTGAATGCCTCCAAGAGTCTTGTGGTAGGAAAATCATTTCCTACTCAGCCCTGCTGGCAAATACAATGCGTTAATGCTAACTCTGATGAAGCTTCCGAGTTTTCCCTTAGATCTAACTATAGCCAAGAGCCGAATTTCCTCATTAAAGATGTAGTAAGTTGAAAAAGCACAAAAAGGAAAATTAGTTCTATTCTTAAGTGGATTTTGTACAAATTAGCAAACTATGCACAGAAAGAATACAAAACCTGCACCTCATGTTATGTGTTTTGCACAAGAATGTTTTGACAGATGGATGCATTCAGACAGAGAAATTAAGAAAATGAATGCAGAAAAGGTTTCCTATTATTTTTGTTTCCAACATCTCAAATATTTGAATGACTAAATGCAAAACTATGTTCCTATGTCTGGGAGGCAATTAACAACAACAAAACTGCGGAAAAGTCTTTCATTTTATTTGATTAAAAATAGCACAGAAGTCAAGAGTCCTACAAGGCATATGCTCCTGCCACACTTAATGTTGCAGAAGAGCTTTGAGTTCAAAGGCACAACTTTAATTTAAGAAGTTAAACATATGCTGAGGGATTTGGAGAGCTGACCTTCCCCAGCTCACTCTCCACACCACCTCTTTGCCAGCGAGTATATGCCCTGCACACCAGGCACCTGGCTGACCTAGCTCAAACCACCAGGGAAGGTAGGGCTGAGGTATGATCTGGATAATCCTCACCTGAGAGGTGCCATCCCTATTTGAGAACATTTTAAAGATCCACAGCACAATGTATCAAAGCTCTTCTATCACAGCTTTCAACAATTAGAGCACTTCTGTAAAAGCTGTTGTGTATTAAAGAATGAATCAGAACTAAAACTGATAGACTCCTTTAATAAGGGCAACTTTAATATTGCTCCTTCCCAGTATGCTGACATTTAGATATGTGCTTGATGCTACTTGAATAAAAATCAAGGTAACATGCTCATATGTATTTGCACAGCTACTGCTCCAATGACTAACTGTGGCATGAGGACATCCATTATGGTATTACTCTTCTTTTTGTGTAAACCAGTATTTTTTCCTCAGAATAATTTATTTAAAAGACATCATGACAATCCTGACAGATTAAAATAGTGTCCAGTACTTACATGAAAACAGGAGAAATCAAAAACATTCATCCACTGTTAGATTTGTTGCTTTATATAATGGGAATGGTCAATTAATTTTAGTTAATTGTTTTAGTGTAGTTTATACCAGGGATGCATTTAAGCCAATTTTCTGACACTGAGCCAGACAGCAGGCATAGCTGGCTTTAAAAATTATTTTTCCATATATCGTTCTTTCACCATTCACCTTTCAATAAACAAAAGCATTTACATACAGCTCTAGTAAATATCTTTATATTTAAAAAAAAAATTACAGTAATTTTCCATCTTCAACATTCTGTTTTGATAAAATTGCTACTTTCAATTTTCTAGTAGAAATGAACTTCTGTTTCATCCTAAAATCCTTCTACCTTTCACAGGGATATTTAAATATGAGACTTCAGTTATCTAGCTTGTGCCTGCCGAACTATCATCAGTCTAGTTTATGGCTGAAACGTTACAATGACTATGCACTACAGCACCGATGACATCAGCAAGCTCATTCTCCTATTTAATGAATATGTGTTAGCTGAGACTCCTTATAAATGTCTACCCCTTTCAGATATCTCTGTTTAAGACTACTGAAAGCTTGACTGCTTTAAAACATGAATGTGGCCTTTTTAGTTAAAACTTTGAGTTTTAAAAAGAAACAACATTTTATCTGAAACTGTAAATAAAAAAATTATCAGAAACCATGGTAGGTTAGAGTTAAGCCTTTTAGAAAGAAGTCAGTGATTTTTTCCTTTAATCTTTCTTTTGACTTAAGGGTCCAAGAGTAAATTTATGTGAGTATACTTACCACTTGAGATATGTCAAGCTGTACAAGGCAATATTTTCCTGAAATAAATTAGCCTAGCACAGTAGGATACTTATCATCAGCTGAGAAAAACAGTATATGGTAGTATTAGATGTCATAGGCAGTGGTATTCTGTAATACAATCTATCTCTAACCTA
The DNA here is from genome assembly GCA_009769605.1 of Bucorvus abyssinicus. Classification (NCBI taxonomy): domain Eukaryota; kingdom Metazoa; phylum Chordata; class Aves; order Bucerotiformes; family Bucorvidae; genus Bucorvus; species Bucorvus abyssinicus. The sequence goes on from CM020040.1 coordinate 12,395,766, forward strand.
CACAATCGTTCGCCTGCAAAAATTATCCCTTTTAAAATCTATTATATACAGAAAATATGAAAATAATATCTGGCATTTTTTTCTGGAGTACTGGGAAAGATCGGGCTTTTTTTAAAATTCTACTGCTACGTGGCTTCTGATCAGGCTGAAACAAGTCTTTACTAGCACTGGGGGAATAAGAATGAATCCTCCATACTTCTTGTTTAGGTGTTGTATATTCCTACATAATTTATTATTTCATATGGGTAATTATATGTATATTAATATCATTTTACCTTATCAATTGTGTCTTACTCTGTTAATATATTTTGAATATTTGTTTTTTGTTGTTATTTCTAAGCAAATCAGAAGATAAAAATTGGGAAAGAAAGTTTTCTAGCTAAGGTAAGTTATTTCTTTCATTTAATTTCAGGATGTCTAAAATAACATTTACTGATTGGCTCCTGATAATCTGCTTTTCCAGGCCTGAAAATAGAAGCAGATTCCTTCTATGAATAACTTTTCTGTGGCACATGTGTTGGGACTTCATAGACTATATATTGTAGTACAGCATATGCAGCATAAAGTTAAACAATAAAAGCCCCTGTTAAGAGAAATACTAGAATATTGTAATAAATATGGTCTCCAGTCACCAACAAATTAAATTAAATTTCCAAATATTTATACCATTAGCATTAAACTAGGGAAATAAGCTTTTAGTTTTAAGTACAAATTTATGATCCCAGCTACTCTCCATTCTACATATGGAATGTACCTTCCAATTAAAAAAAAAAGACAGGTCATAGAAATAGTTAAGTTAACATAATTTCTTGGATATGATCTCAGTTCACGATGTTGAAACATCCAGTTAAGCTAAGTTTTTAAAGGCATGCTTGACTGAGTAGATGAGCCATCATCCTCCTGTGAGTAGATGCCTTATTCATGTGTTTAAAAAATGGATGTCTACATAAGAAAGTGGGTGAATCATGACCTAAATCAAGAGTCACTCTATTTAATTGAACTTACACTGCTGTGAGATCAGAATAAAATATAGAGGGCCCCATTCTTTACTTCCTTTTTAAATCTTTATGCAAAGTGAGTCTCAAACAGTGTGGAGTCCAGAGGATTCAAACGAGGAGTCTGTTGCATGTAGACAAACAAGGCACCGTGGGTGTATTTGTACATCATCTTGAGGCAACCTCTGCAGAAAATCCTGTCTATGCAGGTTACCTAGGTCTCTTCTCACCCCGTTTCCAGACATACTAGCAAATGGCAAAGCTGCAGCTTCTCAGTACTGCCATGCAGTGCTGACTGATCCACATCAAGGACACTGGGTGTGACTAGGTAAACAGCAGAGGCAAGCTTTAACTCCAGCCTGTCCGAACAAGCTAAGGTCTCTCAAGGGCCAGCTGATGCCAAATATTCAGAAATTCTGGGTGAACAAACAGACACAGATTCACAGTCATGTATCATAACGGGATATTTGGCTCATAAAATTGTGATATGACTCTAAGAATAACAGTGGATCAAGAGTCCTTTGTACCATAGATACTCTTTCTGGATCATAAAAAGGTTGATTTGATTTTTGTCCCTAAAGCTCACTATGAACCTGCTACAGGAGTTTGCACCATGAACAGAAATCTATGATTCTGGAAGAGTCAAGCCCCATAACCTTATAATATATCTATCCACAGTCAGATTATTATCGCATTCATTCTATAATTAGATCTAAAAGGGTGTAGGCTGACAAAGACAATGACCCAGTAAAGCAGAAAAGTATGAAAACAAGGTGATAACGCTGTAGGAGGCTAATGACAAAGACTTAAAAAGGTTCAGATAAACCTTTTGCACATACAGCTGCACACTGACACAATATTGAACCATACACATTCTCCCATTTTGTAGGAGAGAGTTTGTGCTTTGTCACTTTATCTCATTCAGATACCACACTTGCCAACAAAGGAATATTTATTACCAAAAAATGTCACTGACATTTCTTATGATACTGACATCTAGGTAGTGACATCAGTTCCAAAGAAGCAGAGCCTTCATTTCTTTGCTTTTCAGACCTCCTGGATACTGCAGAAAGACTTAAAAGACTCTTGTGAGGTCTTCTCACTCTTATGAAGAGTTACATGAGCAGCCCATAATTATTCCTTTTCTTTTTCCCCGTCCATAATGATTCACAATACAGCAAATATACATACACACATAAATGTTTTCTTTCTGAAGAGTGAATAATCTGTACTGTTTTGACCGGATTAATTTTTCGTCCATCTGCCATCATACAAAAAGGTACAATGTAGAGTCTCTTTCAAGGTTAAATCCACGTTTCTCTGCATTAGAAGGAGAGGTTATGGCCTACATTTTTCTCCCACTGGTTGCTGTGCACAGAACTGTTAGGTCTAGCTATTGAGTAAAGGTAGGTAACTTTTAATTACAAATCATGTGGGATGTCTCCTGTCTGGTCTGTGGGTCCTCTTGATATAAAGCATATATAGAGACCACATCTTTGAGAAGTATCCATTACTATACCAGAGCCAAGAAGTAAAGTTAGGCATATCAAGGAGTCCTGATCACTTTATATTATTAAACGGGCTAAAATTTATTTGTGACATTACTCAGAGTTTTTTTTCTATGCTTTTTGCCTAAGAGGTAACCTGTGGCAAACAACAATAATCAAATCATGGAACTTCACTCCTATCAGTCTACTAGTTCAAGTATTTTCTGCTTCATCATGTCCTCTGATGGTCAGTGATGTTACAAACAAATGTTTTCTGCAGGGATAGGGATAAAATTCATTTATTCCACATGACCTTTATAAGTGCAGGAATCCTGTCACCTAAGCAGTCGCCTGTGTAATATGTCTGTCTGTTTAATTACCCTGAGATTGTATTTAGATCTGATTCAAGGTTGATGGTGGTTATTCAGATGAGCATGAACCATAAATTTATCTTTAGGTGAAATTTTTCAAGAGTGTAAGGGTATTTATCATTCAAGCTTTATTCTAACCATCTTTAAGCTATAATAACTCTCTAGCCTGAGATTAAAGAACAAGAAACTTGACTGCATATGGTTCCTGTACCAAGTACTGAGGTTAGCCGAGTAGCTCAGACCATAACTCAGAGGCAGAATTAGAGATAGGTTCAGAACTCATTCCTTAGCATTAAAAGCAACTCCAGATCAGGGAGATGACTTCAGATAATCTTGATTAGAAATCTGACACAAAGATGTTATGAATTCCAGGGGATTCAGTGGAAGTTGTTGATGTTCAGCACTATTCAAGATTAAATCCTCTATGTTAGTTGCAGCTTACCCTATCTGCTGCTAGAAAGAGTCTAAACATTTCCTTGAAGTATAGCCAGGTTTCTGGCCAGTAATGTCACATATAAAGGGAAGATTAAACATAGAATGGTTCATTTAAGTTGTTAACCTATGCAAACATTTTTGCTATGTATTTCACTGAAGCAGAGAACTTAGAGGAATGTACTTAGGGGCACTGTACAAATAAACAAACAATTATTCTTTTTAAAAAGATGAGGAGGACTGAAGTCTGCTTCTGTACATTTTGATCAACTTCAGAATAACAATACTAACTTTCAGGGAGTCATGCCACTGAATGAGCCTGGTATTGGTTCCACTGCTGTAAAGGGAACATGTCACCCTAATATCACCAGAAATTTTTAAAAATCGTATTTGGTTTTGTCTGAATTAAGAGGTGAATTTATCTTTCAAGTTTTTATGTTGTTATCAACAATATATCTCATTAGGGGAAAAGAGTATGTAAAGGTACCTGAAAAGTATGGTGGTTCATTCCCTCTGAGTTCCTTATGCTACCATAAAAACCCACTCAGAACTTCACAGGTATTATTCTCATTTTCACTGTTTAGTAGCCCCACCAAAGTCAATGAAATGACATTTGTAAAACAAGTATGAGCCAAACTGACTAACCTGGCTCACCTTAGTCTGGTGCTGCTTTCAAGAAACCTTTGCAGCATATTTTTTAAAAAAAAAAAAAAAAAAATCACTTTCAATGTTAGTTTGCTATGTGCTTTTTAATTCCTTTTTCTCCTCCAGGACCCTATTGCTGGTATCTAGGAAATACAAGAAAAGCCACTAGCATCAGATAAAAATATATTTATTTTAATATACCTGTCTTCAGCAGCCTCCTTTTTGCCTTATATCTAGATAAACTTTTACACTGACAGCATTTTTTCAGCAGACCGAGACTAGGAGTTCAGTGTGAAAAATGGACTAGAAAAGCTTTGTCTGGTCTTTATTTACTTAAAAGGACTGTCTCAGTACTTAAAGGAAGTATTTGGAAAGTCGTTTTCCTCCAAGAAAAATGTCAACAGAAACACAAACATTTTAAAAGAAAACATTTCATAGAATAATTTAAAAAAAAAACCCCAACCTCCTGGAAATTTGGACTTGAAAATGTTGCTGTGGTAACTCTAAGGAGTCACAGATCATACTCTATCCCACTCATGAGCTGGAGTCGGTAACAGGGCAACATGGATCCATAAAGCAAGAAAGTGTTCCTGCTTCTTACATGTCTTTAAGAGTTCCTGATCATTGTGCATCAAAAAAAGTGGGATAATAGGAAGATTAGTTCACAGAGCAGAGAATAGCTATCAGAGACCCAGAGAATATTTCCTAGAAGGCTCTGAAGGTCTCAAAATATATTCTTTACTACTTAAAGCTGTAATTTTCCAGACTTCAGTCTACATCTTCATTTTAAATGAAGAATTAGACACAGGTAGCCTACCTCTAGTTCTACAATTACTATACTATACAATCTTTGCACAATAAATGATGAAAAACAAACACAATATCCCAAATTTGTTAAATATAAACACTATTGACTGGAGCCACTCAGTTAAAATACACACTGAAAACAATTTATACTGTGTACGGCTCTGCATCCTGGGATCTCATAAGGCATAGAGGGATTTTGGAGAAGGCAGCATAATTATTCAAGAAAGCAAAGTCCTTTTAAGATAAATATTAAGCTTCTGCTCAATCTCCATAATAAGTTTTGCCTTTTAATTCCTAACAAGCCGTTTGACTTCAGTAATTGCCCTCCGCTAGAATAATAAATGGTCATTCTCCTTCCCAGTCATAAGCACCATCTGCCATTTAATAGGTGCTTCAGTGACTCATTAGTCTGTACTTAAATTGACTTTGAACAGAACACTGCCATTTTATTGTTGCTGTGCTTCGCACCACCAGCTAGGACCTTAAAGTGAATAGTGATCATGTCAGTATCTTTGAAAACAGTTTCCAGGCTTGTGGAAACAGTAAGGGAACTTTATTTTAGTTTTGTTTTCTTCAGCCGCACTCTCTGAATTCATGAGCACACAACATCACCCAAACACAACTGTATTATTTTTCATATGGTAAAATTGCACCGCATATTTTCAAAAGAGATTTAGAAATGTTTTGCATGTGCTAAAGTGTGTTTGGAGTGCACAACTGCTTAACTGTGTGTGCAGAGTCAAGTTCTGTGAACTGAAATAGACATTAAATGAATGTGAAAAAGTATTTATAGACTTATTTTTAATATTGTTTGAAAAGCTACTCAGAAAACATTATTGGAACCTCTTTAAGTAATAAATTAAATTGCATTTTGATGCCATTTACCTTCTCCTTAAAATTACTTCCAGATGGATCTATTTCTGTAAATATTCTAGCTATTGAATACAGAATAAGTCCTTAAAGTCACATTGCTAAAAAAAACCCCCAGCAGTTCTTATTACAACCTATGTACACTTCACCCAAGTTATCAAAAATGGGTATTTACACACCCTTTTTCTTTTGTATTTGTAATGTACTTGCTTGTAATGTCAGATCTTAAGCACTGTGCTTGGAGATCACTGAATGGAAGAACTAAGTAGCCTTTATCTTATAGGGACTACTTGACCCCAGCTGTTGATACGTGAATGTGCAAATAGAAAATAATCAGTAAATAATTCTAATTAAAGAAATTAAGATAAAATAATTATTAATTTAAAACTAAGCCCAAGTTATCAGCTAATATCATCCCACCAAATACAAATTTGCAAATTAAAGAACATGGATTACTCTTATACCTTCTTATCTTTCACCTTCTATCCTCCCAAACACAGAAAATGCCCCCACATGCTGGCTAATAAGAACTACAAACTTTGAAAGGAAAACATGGGGGCTTACCATGGTGGCAACTTCATAGCTACCTCTTTAATTTCCTGAACCCTTTTCATGAAAGAATCACATCTTATAGTCTATTCCACAAGTAGGCTACACCTCTGTGGGTACTTACTCTGAGTCACCTGTCTTCCCCGACACTGTTTCAGGCCACACTTAGTAACAAAATCACTTTATCCCCAGGGAATTTCAATATGAGGTGAGGACAATTAAAAAAATTCCATAGCTGAAATATTTGGCTATAATTGGAAGTACGCACTGCAACCTCCAAATTAGAAGTTTCTCTGAAGACAGAAAACATGCATGCATCTGGTTACATCAATGTATACTGCAGACAAGCTGCCATAAAGTGATAGACTCAAACACCCAAAAAGCCGAATACCATTCCAGTGGCAATACTAAAAAAGCAATATCCAAGCACAGGATCTCTTCACATTGTTTGTTTCTTTTTGTAAGCAAATTGCACTGTAGTCATGCCAAGATAACTAAAAGGATGAAAAAAAAAAAAACACATCATCCCCTTCTTAGCTGTAGGCACAGAAAACCATAACTCCATACCTCTGTCCCTGAGAAATTACTAGCAGCAGTGGTAAGACCTGGAGATCAAAACAGGAGCCAGCCTTTTGTCTCTTCATTACCTTTTTCTATGGAGAATATGAGGGACAGAAATTCAGATAGGAGAGACAAAGGAAGCTTATCTCCGCACCTCAGTTTATTTCTTTCCCCTGTCCTTTAATTATTTTACATTAATAGATTTTAAATCTAAATATCACATGCCCTTTACTATTAGCAACTAATAAGAGATTTTGCTGTAGGTCTAGTATCAAGTGTATTATAAAACATGTTTTAAAAAATGGCATTTGAAAAAGATGAAGGTGAGCATCCAGAATTGAATTCCACAGCCATAACCCCAGCAACCAATGATGAAAAAAGGCAATATGCCAGTGTTGGCTGAAGACGTCTACTCTGCAGTTCTTAGCAAACACAGCAAGGTAACAGTAACCTTCCCAGCTCCTTTCTAAAAAGGCATGTTCCTTTGTCTCCTCCTACATGCAAAGCCAAAGGTTTTATAGATCACGTGCTCATCTTTGTAAATTTGGTCAAACATTTCCTTAAAATAATCCGATTTGTATAAATAATATAGTGTTTATGCTAAAAAGTTCAGAAATTATGCTTTCCCAGAGAGAAGACTAAAACTGCGTATCAAAAGAACAAGCATAAAATGCCTTCTCTCCCCAAAGATAACGACAACCATCCACGTGGGAAGGAGAAATACCATGCTTTACTCTTTGGGATTAGGGCATTCTTTTAATTTGCCATTTGGCATTATGAACACAGTAAACAGAGAGAGAAAATATAGAAACCATGTGACTGCTTGTTCCATAGCCTTTTGCACACTGCTGCTGTGGACTTGCTTTCAGATGTCAGTACAAAGCTGCCTGCTCACTGATGCTCAGTAAGAAATGTCAGGGAAGAGATAAGCAGGCTAAAAGGAGACTATTTTAGAAACATGGACTGTTCTATCATTAGTTCTATAGATAAACTCCCCAACATATTTTTGAACAGCAAATGTTACTCCTTAGACAAATGTAAAGTCAGAATGAGAGAGTATTTTAATATGGAAGTAGGGGTGATTTCAGGACCTTCATATAGGGTGATATAGTTCAACATTGTTAGGCTTTGTTTTAAGCTGTTAGTGTACTTAAGTCTTTATGTTAAAATTATTCTGCTTGTCAGAAAATTGGGAAAAATATAAGCGTAAATCTTCAGGACATAAGTCAGAAGTAGAAAGAAAATTACCTATCTTCAGGGGAGCATTAAGATGTCATAGAATAGTAAATAAGGGCCAAATTCTTGATAATTCTCAGTTTTGCAAAAGAAGGAACTCATAGAACGGTTTGAGTTGGAAGGGAACTTTAAAGGTCATTACCCCTTGTCCTATTGCTACAGACTTTACTAAAAAGTCTGTCCCCATCCTTCTTATAAGCCCCCTTTAAGTACTGGAAGGCCGCACTAAGGACTTCCTGGAGCCTTCTCTTCTCCAGGCTGAACAACCCCAACTCTCTCAGCCTGTCCTCACAGCAGCTCCAGCCCTCTGATCATTTTTGTGGCCCTTCTCTGGACTTGCTCCAGCAGGTCCATGTCTTTCTTGTTCTGAGGACTCCAGAGCTGGACATAGCATTCCAGGTGGGAATCTCACAAGAGCCAAGTAGAGCAGCAGGATCACCTCCCTCGACCTGCTGGCCACACTGCTTTTGATGCAGCCCAGGATATGGTTAGCTTTCTGGGCTGTGAGTACACACTGCCTGCTCATGGCCAGCTTTTCATGCACCAGTCCCCCCAAGACCTTCTCCACAGGGCTGCTCTCAATCCCTTCATTCCCCAGCCTGTACCGATAAAATATGATGGGATTGCCCTGACCCAGGTGCAGGACATTGCTCTTGGTTCACGTGGGCCCACTTCCTGAGCTCGTCTATTGTTCTGAAATACCTCGTAACTGGAACTTGTGGTATCTGATGAGGCACTTTGCAACCAGTGTTTCAGCATGTGAGCTCTAATGCTTCAAACAGTAAGCAAAGGGCATGTCACTCATCTTTTGGAAACATTCTGGAAAGTAAAACTGAAGGGATTTGACCAGCATCACAGCGAATGGGTCTATTAAAATTAGCTCTGTATCTGCTTCTGTTCTACTAATGTCAAAAATGAGCAAAATCAGGTTCATCATATTTTACTTGTCAACTGGGTTTACAATGCAGAAGAATGTATGTGGACCACAAAGGAAAAGTGGTTTTACACCACATTAAGTAGCACATTATGAACATTGTCAAAGACTGAAGTGGTGACAGGTATTTTCTTGAGGTGATCCTGTAAAGGCGCACTCAACCTATAGATCATCTATACTTGCGAACATATATTAAGATGTTCTTTTTTCACAATATACTTTTAAAGCATGTTAGTTAAAATATTTTTAGAAGTCCTCTTAGTCATATCTAAACGCATCCCAAAGGGATTTAATTTCATCTGCGATTAATTTTCCACTCCCCTACATAGCAAGTACAAATGGTATAAAAAGCTCCTACATGAAACAGGAAGCATTTTAAAGCCAGCACAGATGTCAGGCAGTTGTGATGCGAGGCAACAATCAGCAGAGAATATGACCTATTTGGTACCGTATTCCTCTCACATTGTTACAAATCAGGAGTAACTCCACTGAACTCTGGCTTATACTGATGAAAATGAGGTGAAAGCCAGAAAATAAGTTCCTTGATTAATCCCAATAAGTTTTTTGTTTGAACTACTTAGTTGTCTTCAGCATTATGGTTTCCTCAGTGTAATCACTTGGCTTGCATCGGTCCTGCTGTTTTGTGTCATGTCTCAGAAGGCGTTTTTTAACAGCAATATTCGATGTATTGTAGATGTTATAAAAGGTTTGCTGCGTATTCTTTTATGTTTATAGAAGAGGCAAAAGTTAATTCATGCCACAGCAGCAGAAAGATTCATAGTGTGAAGGCTAAATGAGTTTTAATGGGTACTTGTCATCTGCTCCAATCCAATAACAAAAACTCTTGAGAACAAAGGAAAAATAGGTGGAGAAATGTAGTGCTACAATCCATAGTTCTACATTACTGACATTTAACATAACAGCACTTTCCTAATGTTTTCTAAATATTACTACTGTTCCAAATATTAACTCGTCCATATCCTGTCTTCATATTAATGAATTAACTTTCATATTAATTAACTATATTGAGTTAGATGTTTATTAATGCTTACTCCTCAGAACAATCCTACAAAACATTGTTGGACACTACTATCCCTCATGAGACGGACATTTTTGACCAGGCAATTAGCAGGTCCTTTGGGATTCCTCATGCACGTCAAACTATATGCCCCTGACTGCACCATTCAATTTGCATTTAGCAAATGCTACTGATTGTATAAGCTACAGACACATAGAAATTCTCCACTATGTCTAGAAAATCCTACCTACACTGACATATAAACAAAGGTAGAGTTTGGCTATGTTTTGGCCATAGAGAAAGCCATGTGTAGCGTGGAATACAAAAGCTATATAGCAGCTGTTTAATGCACATACAAATATAAAAACTGGACTATTTACTTCAAAGTATGTTTCATTCTGAAAAATTAAACACCACCACTAAAATACAGAAAGAAAAGAATGGACATTGTTCACATCAGGGAAACTCACTGAGTTAGACCAACAAGGCCACAGCCCCTCTAAGCAATATATCGATTTGTTGCATACCTCACACTTGCTAGAAAGACAAGAGAATTGGATTTCACTCACACCAGATGTTATAAGAAGAACGTTTTAGAAATATTGCCACCTCTGAGTAAACCCCTAATGAGAGGCCAAGGTCTCAACTCGTATTTGATCTATTGCTGCATTTCTTGGGCCATAGGAAAGCCAAAAGAAAGACCATCAATCCAGGAGGAAGTACTCCACCCCATTTGAAGTGGTACAGATGACTACAGAAGATGAGGTGCACCTATATCTGGGCCCTGTATTCCCATCACTTGTACAAAACAATGATTTTGCTTCAGTTTTGTAACTGTGGCAAGCCTGTCACCAGGAGGCTTAGCTGACACACGGAGAAACACACAGATACCTGAAGACTGTCTCGTTCAGCATGTTCTTACTGTTGACTTCCTTCCACGCGTCACACATACAAACATAACAAATACCCTAGTAAGTTCTTTGACCTCCAATTTTCAGGTTAAGCTTTCTTTCTGACAATTTAAGAACAAAACCAGCAAGGACCTGACCGTGCCTTTTCCATGTGTTTCCAAGAGATCTAATGCAAGATACATACAGTCTGTAAAAAACTTCTCCAGCTGCTCAGCTGAAAGGTCTAAATAGCAACAAGTGGAAAGAACCACCTGTCCCTAAAGTCTCAGGCCACACTTTAAAAGTTTTCTGTGCAATCAAAAAATCATGTTGTTCCACTACTAGCCTAATCAAAACTGCCAGCAGATGGGTTAGTGAGAAAGGCAACAAAGAGCATGAGAGCTGGCAACTTTGAGCCTACAAACAGGGCTGATATGAAATACTGCAAGGCTCTTGAATGCCTCAGAGAAAAGGTGCTATAAATTTGCTCTTGCTAGTGTATCTCATTTACAGTAGATCTGTGGCAGCCCTAAGATTTAAAAATTTGCAGGACATAATTTTAAGAAAATAAACTATTAAACAGGCAGTGAATGCAGAATCAGTTTGACCACAGTAATGATGGGAAGGTACACACCACTCTGTCTTTTCCACCTGAATGAACACCAAACTCTCATACAAAATGCCTCTAAGTACAATGCATTTAATGTTTTCAGGACAGGCAGATGCTTGCTAAGCAAACAAATCTGTTTATAAAAAAGTACTTGTCATGTTGAACCCCACCGTGTTTTAGATAAATTACTGTGCCACCAAAACCAATTTGCAGTCTTTAAACCTGGAGCTTCTTTTGTGCCTGGCTGCGCCGCTGACTTGGATGACACTTCCACACCAAATGCAAAATTACAGTACAAAATCCTTACACAGACTACAAGCCAACCTTCAGAGCACGTGTTTCAGACGGATTCAAGGACATGGACTATTTCTTTATCTGTACAAGGTAAGATACAGCTGGGTAGTTCTCTCTTGTTTTGTATTGAAGTGTTTGAACAATAAAAGACCTTAAGCCTTAGGAAACAGAAGTCAGTTATCTATTTTTGAGACCGTGTATAACACAGACAAGCATGTGAACTAAACAAAGAAATGTTTTTAGAGGCTCAAGGATGCATTGTCTCTTTTAGAGCTAGAAATAAGCTCTAGATTTGGAGAGCTGTTTAGGTGCTTTTACAATAAAAAGTCTTGAATCCCCTACACCACTCCACTGATAAAACTCTGAATAACCACATTAGTACATAGTAGAGAAACAAGCGCACACAATACAGCAGATGACATCATGGAACTCCTTGCTTTTATATGAAAAAAGGCCCTTTGGTAACAATGGAAAATTTTCCATCAGGTTTTTAGTCCTGATTTTAAGTTACTTAAGCAGTAGAAAGGTAATACCTTGGCATTATGCACTCTGAGTGGCACTTTATAATGATCTCAGTAATGCTGACATTTTCTGTGACTCTGAGCAGAATGCTTTCTTCCTGATTGTATCCCAATTCACCTACCACCAGATGCTGCTGCCCCGATGACTACTATCCTCACTTCTTTTGTGAATAAAATCCATTATGCAAAGTTTATTCTATAGCAGATTTATTCTGAATCTGCAGATTATGAAGCACAGCTGAGAACATGCAAATTGAGAATATAATTGAAAAACACTGCCTGATGTATTGTGTACACCCACATGATGTATCACCAATAATGACAGGTTGGATTAGGTTTTTTTTGTAGAGCAGTGAAAGGTCTTTTTGAAGTTCATTTCGTGTGCCTGCAATCATTGTGTACTGCATGAAAGATTTTCGAAAGACCAAGTTCATACTATTGTAACAGCCATAGAAAATTTTGGAAAGTGCAGCTATAACAACTCAATATATATGGGTAGAGGATTAAATAAATCTATAAAGATTTTTTTAAACCCATAACCCATAACTTGGAATTGTGGCAACAAATTGTGGGAAAGGGGGTAAAAACAGGGAAAAATTACTTTCCTCTAAAAAAACTATAAATAATTTAATAAAGTCAAATGTTGCGAAAGAACTAAGGCGGCAAAATGTCTGCTCCCCCCAAACAATATCCAGCCTTAAAAGTTTTAATCACATGCCACATTGACTGAGGAATTAATATCTTGGCTTGGGCTTCAATGGGCTGGCTCTGTAGTAGATTTGCAAATGACATTTTATATGGAGAAAAACCTCCTGGAAATATGACAGTAGAACATGACAACTCAAAAGCAATAATGGAATGAAATGGGAAGGCAGAGCAATCTCATCTGTTTAGAAGTCTGCACAGGTTACAATGCACTGTTTAAATGTACGTTGCTCCATTGTGTTACAACGGCACATGGTGCATTCCTGGGCACTTGTCCATATTCTTCATGCAATAGCATGAAAAACAACTATTATTTAATTATGAAATTAAAAATTCAAGTCTGTAAATTGCCCCTCAATGTATTTTTCACTTATTCTTACATTTCCAAATACTATATAAGACTGACCACCATGTTGGGAAAACCAAAGCCAAGGTTGAGACCATAATTTTAAGTGTTATTATGGAACTCGGAGAAGTTTTTTTCCCCTGGAAAAACAGCTGGTAGCCATCACTTAAGAAGGTCCTTGTTTATGTTTTAGATAAAGCCTAAGGTCAGAATAACAGTCAGAAACAATGACCAATCTGGACCGCTAGTTCTTAAATTATATGAAAGCTGTTTTAACTAAACTATCACTGAAAATGTGTGTCAAATAAAGCAATAAACTCAAAAAGAGAAAAGTTCAAATTAAATCAGATTTTTCTCCAGCCTTCTAGTGTAATATTGCTCCTCTAATGTCTAAAATGCAGCTGTCATTCAGTTGATTTCCTTTGTTCCAGGAACAGTTTAACAGTGAAACACGTCATCCATATAACTCTGTTTTGGATAAACAGATTGAAAAATACCAGCCTTTCCCAACCTCTCTCTGATGGCTGCTATTACTTTTGTACTGACACAGCAACCCAATACAAATCTCACCCTCTGATACAGAAGCAAAAACGTCCTCTGCCTCCCTCATAACAGAAAAGCACATCTTCCCTCATCCAGGAGTTCAGAGAAATTTCTAAGGCTTTCAGGTATTAGTCACTACAGAATCATTACAGAAAGCTGCATCACCAGCTCGACAGAAATGTAGGAGGGAAGAACATCCAAAGATAAATCTACATGCCCCTGCCAGGTTGCTTTAAAACAAGGTTAAGCCCTACATCCTCTCCCACTCCTGACATTCCCAACTCCAGTCAATGAGATTACTCATACAGAGGAAGCAGAAAGGTAATCCAGCAAAGTTTTGGAACTAGATGAAAGGTCCATACAGAGCAGTTTGGGAAGGCCTACCTTCTGCTCACAGAGAAGCTAGGCAGAGTGAAAGGTAAGAGGAGGCCTGCAATTCTCAGGGGTCTGAGCCTATCCTCATCGAGGAAACCCTGGTCATCATGAGTCAGCTTGATGTCATCTCTGTCAGTAACATCCAGCACTGTGACATGCCAGGCAGATCAGGATGCCTGGTGCCTAAGGGTTTAGGAGCTGGTGTAGCTATGTTATTTTGTCTGAACAGTCTGCTCCTTTGGAAATGAGAAGGGGGACTCTCCTAAATCCAGCTTCTGAAAGCTTTGCCCCCGACTGCCTGCAGTAACAAGGGAGTGTCCCATGCTGTATGCTGTGCAGTCATATTGTCATGGAAACAAACATCATCTCAGATATGTGATAGTGAACACTGGTCACAGTCTTGTCCAGAACAAGATCACTATGATATCTAGCTGGCTGTCTCTGATTTGCCTACATACTCCTTCACCTGTCCCTCAGCAGAGCGGGTTTCTCCTCAGAGCCCAGAAGCGGCGCTTCTCTCTCTTGCCATCTCTCATTCATGGCTGCTTAAAGAGCTTTACCTGGCAACACTTCATTTCCTTTCCAGCAGCAGATGAAGTCACCTTAAAGTGAAAATTTAGGAGCCACTAACCCAGGATTATCAGCAGTGAGTGATCAGTACAATCATTACAAGCCTCTGAAAGACACATAAGTATCATGGAAAAATATGGTTCATAACTGTCATAGAAACACCCCAAATTCTTCCCTTTTAGCAGGCTCAGCAGAGGTGTCACATCCACCACTTTATTACCATTAGCAGAAACAAAAGTGAAGTGAAACATCAGTAAATAAATACAGAAAAATAGACAAAAATCAGGAACACAGAACTATCCTCATAGCAAAGTATCTGCTTTAATTATTTAGCAACAATTAACCAGAAAGGGAGCTTAATTTCATTTTCCTACACCAGCTGTCCTGCTTTTGCAGAAGAATTATAAATGTCTTTGATATGTTTCTCTTATTTGTAGACAGCTCTGTAAAAGACACATCCCAGATCAGCAATTAACATCTAATTGTGCATGTCAAAGATTTGGGGAATCAGTGTCTATGGTATTGGGCCTTAGCAGCTCTAGAAATTGCAGTTGTGGGAAACACCCAGGTAGCTCCAGGTGCCATTTTCCTTACAGAAGTCCTGAATGTGAGTTATCCTCAGATAATTACCAAGGTAAGTCAGAAGGTCCCGATTTTCAAAATCATTGGACTCAGATCACTCAACTCGGATGAGACGACATTCTCTTGCTATCTTAAATCTACTCTGATTAATTCCTCTGGATTAGGAACATTGGCTTTGATACTGTAAACCTGTGATTAATTTAAGCTTATGAATAATCCTATTAAATTCAGCCTTCTCTTGTGCATTTGCAGAAATGCTGCCATGTGCACAGGTTCATCATGAAAAGCAGATTGCTATGTGATGAAAATTGGAAAGCAAAAGGGAAATGCATGTGGCAACAGGCCAATTTTAATTAGGAGACCAGGAAATACATCTCAGGTATCTGATCTTCAAGTGACAACCGATGAAAGTGTGCTTTATGTACATGAAGGTGTTTAAAATCATTTACATGCCTGTGTTTTGAACTGACAGTCCTGTTTTTCTCCCCAAAAGGCTAAACTCCACACTTTTACATTCTTACCCCTACATTCTTGGGAATACCTAAAATCAGCACTGCATTTTCCCATCTTCTTCCTCCAACCCTAACTGCCTGTTCAGCTCGCATTGTTTGAGCAGTAACAGAAACACAGGGCTGTCTAATGCACCCAGTAAAGACTGCTGTTCTATTTATTGGAACTCCAAAGGGAATCCCTCAGGCATGCAAAGAAGGAAAAGGGGTAGGAAAAGGTCGCTTAAAATAACAATCTTATTTTAAACATGAATTCGATTGCACTGTCTTTCCTCACAGCAAAGTGAGTAATGCAGCGAGGGAATGGAGTCACATAACTGTATCCGCATACTTTGGGAATACAGTCATATGGGTTAAGAGGCATAAAATCTAAACAAAAATCACCCAAGAAACACATTAGTGCTGGCATAAACAAATGGATGTTTAAATTAGAATGAGGCCTCTATAATGGCTTTGTCTTGTTATTCTGAGGACTGATTAGGCACTGCACATGTCCCATTTATAAGTCACCTTCTCCTTTCTCCTTGTTAGGAACTGCTCTGAATCTGTGGAGTCAAAAGGGTTTATGTCTTATAAAAACAACTGACAAGCTGTATTTCATGAGGATTGTATAGTCTAAACACAAGTGTTTGTAGCTACATTTCCATGGCAACAGAAAAAAAATTGGTTATCATTTTCTCAGTGTTTGCTGTCCATTCTTCCTTAGACTCTCTGGCATAGAAGTGTTCATTGCATTTCACCAGTGCAGCACTGCAGAAATATTTTTAGCTCCACTAATTCAATTTCATATTTAAATCAATCTGAAAGTGAGTTAATTTTCAGTCTGCCAAAGGACATCAGGCAAATCTTTCACGGATTTGATTTTGCTTTGGCTTGTGATGATGGAAAGATTACACCAGGCAACAACAAGGAAATGTGTCCCAAAGTTCTAGAAGAATCTAATTATTCCACTATTTTTTTAAATTTTATTAAATTTTATTTTTGAATTTATTTGATATAAAATGCTGCTCTGTGGAGCTGTGGAGGCTTGCACTATCTCATCAGAAGTCTGAATAACAACATAATTATATATTCAAAGGATCTCAAAGCAGATTGAGAAAATTCATATACAAGTCCTGCAATATTACAGGAAGCAGGCATAAATTATATTCTATTATAATTACTATTTTAGAATATAATAAGAATATATTGAACAATATAATAAGAATATATATGACTGAGGCAGAGATTAGTTGGCTGGTTAGATTAGTTGGCAGAGATTAGATTAGATGGCTGGTTATTTAGGTGTTCATTCATAAACCCAGTTAAAGTCAATAGAAACTGGTTAACTTTGGAGTCATAGATAGCCTGCCTACTGTTACGTAGAATGAGTCTGGCAGAAATAAATCTCCAAGCCCAGCATTTCTCAATTGCCAGATGCCTTCTACAGCCAGTAGACCATATCTCAACATTTTTTGGTAATATAAACTGCTTAAGAAGCCTATTATGGCAAAACACATTGGCACAGTCTTCAACCACAGCTGCTTTAAGAGCAGACGCTGTACTGTACCTAGGTACAAGAACAATGCTGTCTCCAGCTTCATCTTGAGGCCTGTTGCCTCTCTAAAAAGAATAGCTGATGAAAAGGATTAAGCTATTTTGCTAATAACAAATTCTGGGCTTCTAACACCAGCTTGCTTCTTGGTTCTTTCTCAGCATAGGTAAGGAGATGGAATGATAGCACAAGAACCTCCTAATTGTCACCCAAAGGGCCTGGACAGTGCTCCAAGTAGATGATTTCTACAGGGCAGTTTCATTTCTATGCCTGCTTATTCTTAAGAATCTTCTGCAGCTGCCAGCAAAAATTTAATGGTCTTTTTGAGGGACCCTCTGTCCTTGAGACTGAACCATTCCAATGTTATTCATATTTTTGAAACTTAGACTATTTCCATTTACATTGTTTTACCCATGATTCCAGGTTCAGTGGCAGAGAGGTCCATTACTGCTTTAAGGGGAGCTCTCATCAGGGATTTTTTTTTTTTCCAATTCATCCAGTTGGAAACATTTCCACAACACTAGAGCTTAACAGAGAAAGTCAGACAGAGATAAGTATAAATACAAGGAACAATTAGTCTGAAGTTGTAGTATCTTCTTCTACCAGTGCTCAGAAGATCTGAGTATACAGAGGATTTTGTTAAGCTGGACTAAGGAAAACTCACATAGGTGAAATAATAATAGTATTCTTAAAGACAAGGCCAGGGAAACAATCTTCTGCCTGCTAATAGGGTGATGAAACACTGGAATAGGTTGCAAAGAGAGGTGGTAGATGCCCTATCTCTGGAAACATTTCAGGTCAGTGTTCTGAGCAGTCTGATCTAGTTGAAGATGCTTACTGCAGGGGTGCTGCACTAGATGACCTTTGAAGGTCCCTTCCAAAGCATTCTATGATAAATAACTCTTAATAGATAGCTCTTCAGCATTTCCAGGCAGTGGGAAAATGCTAGTATCTCCTCCTACAGCAGAAGAAAAAACACTAGGTAGAGTCATTTGCCCAAATTCATACAGGCAGCCTGGGACTAACCGAGGAATTATACTCCGTTCAGTGCCTTATCCATTAAACTCCTCCTCTGATATCAACTGCAGAATACAGTTCTCTTTCCCAGTACAGAAAGACTCTACTGAATTAGAAGGATTTGACTCTTGATTATAAAACCCCCAGTAAATTCTCAAATATAACTCATACTTTGATTCTGTTTTGAAGCATTAAATCTGTTTAGATTTCTACATCAGTATTGCATTCCTTTATACTTCCTCCATAGTTGTTTTAATGGGACTAAATCTCAAGATTTTTCACTACGTAATTAGTCATAATTCTCCTCAAATACCAGGGAAACCAACTCCATTTTACCTGAAAACAGTCAGAATGAAAATCCCAGCCTCTGTCCCAATGAGGACAGAAACAGAATATGGGCTAAAGGTTCTGAGTAGGGTTCTCCAAAGGAACAGTAAGCATAGAAAGCATTTTGGGTGCTTCTGCAGCAAGGCTGGTCTGTCAGCAGCACTGTTAAGCAAATCTGTGCTTTAAATACTGTTTCATATCCTCCTAAACCCGATCCCAGAACCCATCAGCCCATAACAAGCACACTAAACAGAATACTGAGTGAAATGTTGAGTTAGGTAGACATACAGTACAGATCCTATTGTCTACACTATCTTGTCTTGGATTTTTTGCATGTTCTTACTATGATGCTACTGTCCCACTTTTCTATAGGAATGTGACAGAAAGGAGTTTACTGATGTTTCAGTGATGTAGGAACATATGGTCCTAGATATTTATAGAAAGAGCCCTGGGACTTGCACGTATTAGGAAAGCCTGCAAGCTGCCATCTGGAATTCTGAAGTTTATTTTCTGTCAGTGATAACACATTTTACCTTTAGGCTTTGGATTTTTGTCTGAAATATATAAAGCTGAGAGTAGTGCATGCAATGAAGTCCTGTTTGAAGATCTCTATAGATAAACTCTCATTTGAAATGTGATGAATACATGTCAGAAAAATTTATAATTATAAAGTAACTTCAGGTCTGTCTTTGTAGTCCAGCTCATGGCAGAAATTCTCAGCTTCTGGACAACACTGACTACTCGTTTTGGTGATGCATCCCTTCAAAACTATCTAGGCTAACAGTTCAAAAGTTTGGCATATCTACCAGCACAGTCCACATGCTGCATAGAGTAGCATAAGAGTTAATTTTTGTGCCCCACTCTAGCTGAAGACACAGTTGGCAGAGGGGGGAAGGAAGACACTAGCTGTCCATTATTGTATTCTCCTCTCCCTGTTTCCATTAGTTCTGCTAACATAACACTATAACACTAGGCTTTGTGCAATCTATAAAAAACATTATTGAAAGCATTCTATAACACAAGTTACAAGTAGCCTGTGCAGCTCAACACAGAACTTTAGCCCTTTTCAATGTTACATATCCTTACAAATTTTCCAATTTGTTTTTTTAAGTATTAGAAGAGAGTTGAATGTTACATCTATACTGCAGATCATAGCAGAGTTTTTATATTAATGGAAATATTAACGCCAAACTTTAAGATTAATAATGAACACTTTAATCATATTAAATTTTTTTCATCAATTTGAACTGTAATCAGCATGAGACTGAGGTTCTTGCTGGGAACAGGCTGCTGTACAGTGCTCCACTTAAGATGCTGGTAACAGTCATGGATGAGAATGACAGCTTGCCAGTATTCGCCCAAGAGTTTTATCAGATACCACTCAAGGAGAATACAGCCAAACGTGAGAAGTGTTCTTATGCAGTAACGCAGGCTGTAAAATTATGATGAGCCCACCTCAGCTCTAAGAAAGAATAATACTTTACTTAGGACTCAGCTGCACAATCTTTGATTCAGTGAGAAGCAGCCACTAAGGTGGCTGCTAAATAAGAGAAACCAATTCATTCCTTTTTTTGCACAGGACTTGCAAGTGCACTTGGAAGATTCATAGTTTATCTAGAGAAGGCATGATCATTCATGAAGTAACAAAAAAACCTTTGAGGGATCAGTAGTGGGAAAAAAATACTTAAAGGTATGAAAGCTCTCATTAATCTAAATGGAGGTGAATCTATAATACCTGAACATTCACTGTTTATTTCCCATGTCCTTCTGCTTTATTTGTATTCCTGCAAATATATACTCATTATCACATTCTTTATATAATGTGTATTACATAAAAATTGTCTCAAAATGCTGAAATTAAAACCCATTGAATTTCATTCTAAACTTTTTTCTGAATAGTGATCAAAGTATACACATTGTTAAAATAACCTTTTAAACTGCTGTATTTATGGGGTTCTTTTAATTCACTCTGAACTCAGTATTTTTACTGTTTGCAGAAAGTGAGATCACAGTAAAAGCAGAGAATACTAATGACCCAAAGACTAATAATTCTGAAATGGTTTATGAGATACTGAGCCAAGAGCCTCAGGTATCAAACAGCTTTTCATTTCATTTTGGCAAAGAAGTTTATATGATAAGCAAAGACATTGGAATGATAACCTTGCAAGATTACAATTTGAATGCCAGTGCTATGAAGCATTACCAGCCTCTTTGCTCAAGCAGCAGCCTTTCTGAGTGGCTTTGAGTACACCAGGTTTTCTGTAGTCCACAGGAAATAGTAACCGCTAACTTCATGTTCATTACACTGGCCATTACCATGATCAAGATGGATGATGCAGTGATACCCCCAGTGATGCAGTGTGACTGCAGCTCCAGTGGCATGGGTATTTCTATAGGAACTTTATAAATATCCAGTGGCACTCACAGTCTGAAGTGACCAATCTGGCATATAGATCCATTTTACATAGCATACCCACACACATGCACTCATAATACAGATGAGTTTACAATTATGACTGCTACAGAATATCACTTACTGGACAGATCACTGAAACTTTGTTATCCTGACTTGTAATCAGATCTAGATCAGATCTTGAATCCTAATAGGACATTATCTCTTGTCAAACTAACAATATCACAGACTCTGTGGCAGGCAGTCAGGATAATGTCCTGTTAAATAATGTCTGCTTCTGCATCAAGTATTCACTTTGGGCCAATAAGCCCTGAAAGTTCACTTGCATTTCCTTGTCAGAACTCAGCAGCTCTTATAACACTGTCATTAATATGGTAGATGTAAATAACTCTCCCACCTTTTCACAAAGGTCTATTGTTACTAAATTCCTGCTCCTGATAATAGCATATTGCTTATTATAGTAGTATATTACTGACTGGAAGCATTCTCTAGTTGCAGACTTTCTCAGAAGCGTCACCCACTAGGGGATTATCCCTGCAGTTGTACTCTTTTCTCCTGTCTGTTCTATACATGAAGGAAGCTCAGGCACATAGCTGAACACTCCAATAAACTGGGAAAAACACAGGGACACAAATTAATTGGGTATTTATCAGCAATGCATATCAAAATATTTTAATGAGTTGATTGGTACATACCTCTTGGCTGATACATGGGTAGCTGTCTTATCAGTACGTGATTGTAAATGATTCATGCGTGCATGGCTGAACACATACTCATATGTCTACTTGTGCACCTTTAAGCCTGTATTGGAGTAAATATCTTTTTTTGGCTAGCAGTACATATATTTGCTACTTTGGGGTGTGGGTATGACCCACATATGTAGGTATGCATGAAGATTTACCTACTCTTGCAGAGGCTTATGTTTGATGAACAGTCAAGAATCTACTTGTATAGGTTATTCACCCAGTCACTGAGTTACAGAATGGCTGACCATCTCGAGATGTTAAAAAAATCAGAATGAAGGCTCCCAGATCATGATATCATTCTACACACATACACGCAGACACATTCACACACAAACTGTGCAGGGGAGATGGACAGAAGAGTTGCCTTTTGTTTCTAAAACCTCTGCATTTCAATCAAGTCACATTTCTACCCTGTCTCCAGGAGCTAAAACTATAGCCAAAGCACCCGTTCTCAGAAGATTTGCAATTAACAGCACAAGCACTGGGCATACTAACTTGGATGTTTATACACCTGTAAGAACTCTTCATAATACCAAGTGTCTCTTTTACAGTAGGCCAGAGTTTTGACCTACTTTTCCAGGTTTGTTAAGGTCTCCTTTCCTTGGTGCAACGTAGGTTTTTGAAGACATGGGTTGCTTAGGTTAGAACAATGTTCTAATGAGCAGAGACAAACTAACTTCAATAAGATTGATAGCTTTTTCTTGCAATCTCAGTATTTCTGTGTTGTTTTTAGAATAGCATGTGAGGGGTTAATGCCAAGATAAACACAACACAAAATATAGAAGTGATTCCAAGCAGCCTTGATAACTATCTGGCCTGTCAAGATGTTGTCAGTCTTATTATAGAAGGTGCAATGTTTGATCTCAGAGGGGTCAGATTAACACACCAGACTTGGAAACTTTACTCTAATAGCTAGCTGTCGAAGGAGTGCTGACATCTTAGAGACTTGCACTCTGGAGTATTGAATAATGTTCAGTTACTCAGCAGCTTAGTCACTTCCATATGTAGACAGCTATGACAAAGGTTAAGGGTAGACCTAACTTTGTTCCCACTAAACTCAGTGCTAAAATTTTCATTAATTTCACTAGGAGAAGAATCAAGTTAATTGCAGTTCGATACTCTGTCACAAAGATTAGTTAATTGTTTTGAAATCTAATTACACTTGAGGAAATAGCGCTGGAAGGGAGAAATGGATGTATTGCATGGTATATTTATTAATCTCAGGTATAGAACATTAGTTTTTCTATGCAAAAATACCTTTGTCACCTCCTCTTCTCCCTACCCTGCTGCTTTTTTCCAATGTGAAACAGACAACTTGGTTTTCATGAAGATACAGAAGTAGGTATACTGATAACAACTATGACCAAAACAGATAAAGATATGATATTGAAGTTCATTCACTTTTCTGAAGATGGAACCTTCAAAAGTCTGAACATCCCACGGACCAGAACTGCAAGCATCTGGTCTGCAAAGATACCACAGGATTTTAGCTGGGGAAGATATAATTTGAAGCTTGTGAACCAATGGGTTAAAATTGGCTCAAATTAAGGGGCTATGACATACTAAAATCACAACTTTAACTCAGCCAGTAGCTGTTTACAAATTTGGGTGGAGTCTCTTAAAAAATAAGTGTTGTGATACATAAAAGGTTTGAAGTTAAGCGAGCATTGCTAAGTCAATATTTTTAGATAGTATAATTCACCAGTCAAGATGTCTAACAGATGAGATTTACCAGTATGAGCTAACTTCTACATTTAAACCTCTGGACTAGATAGTAAGTTCCAAAAAAAAAAAAAAAAAAAAAGAGAAAAAGGAAGTTCCATTAAAAAATAAAATAATGTTCCATTAAAAAAACCAATCCAGAATAACTATGAAATTTGTAGAGTAATTCTGGATTTCTCTTGGGAACTGAAACAGAATCTTACTATTTCTGTTTTCACCTCAGACATCAGACTAATTTGGCTAATAAATACTAGGATGCTGGTAGCTCCTAATAAAAAATGTAGGGCTAGAAATACTATTTCTAACAGCAGATGCATGGAAATCTAATGAGAATGTCTGCATGGTTTCTTTAAATTACACTTTTCAGTTAGCTCTGTCCATAGTTTGCTCTTGCTGGGGTACCACATGACAAGGTAAGCATTATTAGTACTGAATTGCCTGAGTACGATGGAATCTGACAAACGAAATTATATTCCCAGATATTTACCAGTCTATGGACTAATCTTGTATAGCACTCTTACCTTTTTGTAACATAAGGTTTAATAAGGATTATTTAGAAGTCCAGTCTGACCCATAAATCTGGAGGCCTTTTCTTCTGAACATTCAAGGTAACCAGCATTTTTGAAAATACCTTAATGACTAGCCTGAGCCTTGCTTTCACTGCTATGAAGTATTCTTTCCCCTGACTGTAGGGCAAAGTACAGAAGCCCTTCTGAGTGGAGAAAAGGAACTTTAGCCTTACTGCAAAGAATACTAACCAGGGTTACCACTGTGTCCTTGCCCAGGGTGTACTGTATTTAGTTTACCTCTCTGTAAAGCTAACCTTTAATATTTTCTACCTCCTATTTAGCTCACATAATTACCTTACAATAAAGACCACAAATTTATAGGTGTGATAAAGTCCTAAGGTTTTTTTACCTGTTCTGTGTTTTAGAAAGGATATTTACCATGTCTAGCATCTCATGAGGAATATCTGAGAAACAAATTCTAAAGATAAGTTATATCACTTTATGTTCCTTTTTGTATAGTTTTCTACCTAAGATGGGGATCTACAAAAACACAAAGCAAAGGGACAGTAGACTATTGCCAAAAAAGCAGTTAGAAGAACTCTAATCAAGCTTTCCCTATCAATTCTTCTGCATTTAATTATTTACTTCCCTCCTTGTACTATCACAGGGCAAGTACCAGTTTCACTAATTATTTGTAACACAGTAGCACCCAGGAATCTACTCCTGAGAGAGGACATTATTATAATAACCTGCAAAGACAGAATGGGACAAAAGGTCACCATTCCATACAGCTTACTGTACCAGTAATTCTGCTTTAGTAGGGTAAAGCAGATAATGTCATTCAATAGATTCTTACAATATAGACATAATAACTGGATGAAGCTTCAGGTTGGAATTCTGCATTTACTAACATCATTTACAACATGCCTACTTATCACTTAAATGTCTGCTGGAATCACAGGCAACCATTATCACTTTCCATGAAGCCGAAACAATATTAAAATGAAAGAAAAAAACCTCAGTTTGTTATAATCTAGTTTACCAGCTAACTCCACTTTTCTATGAAAAACAGACATTTCCCTTTTTCCCATCTGGAAAAGCTCAGCACAATATGATATAAAGCTACAGAAGAAAAAAGGAGATACAAACTTTTTTTTAAAAATAGAATGAAATTATCTTCTTCCTGAAATATAGCCTTAAGCTCCTGGAAATTAGTGTTTAGTTTTTACTTGACTTTAACCAAGCAATTTGGCTGTAATTGAAGTAGCAAGTGACACTACAGAATAAGTAAACAATTAAGTCATTACACTTGTAAAAATAACACTAATTATTTCTACAGTCATCTCCATTAGCAGAAGATGGAATTGTCAAGACATGGTCTTACACTCCTTATGCTAACCTCTTCCTCACTGTAGTCAGAATCGTGCTTGGTAAGGGCTATGAAATGAGTTATAGAGATCCATTTTTCTTCAGGTTTAAGAGGCAACAATAGAAGTCATTAAAACACAGTGTGGATTTTGTCTGGGGACCACATGAGTCACTAATAAATAAAGGCAATGAAAAAAGAGATTATCTTTTCGTAATTGTATAATGCAGTGCATCCTTATTGGTTTACTCCTCTGTAAATCAGCCTTACCTTTCTACTGACGTCAATGAAAGAGTAAAATCTGGGCTTTTTAGGGTCATCAGCAAAAGCACTAATACTCTGAAGCAGACAGCCATGTAAGTGATAATATCCTTTCAGTGAGGTCAGCTGGAACAGTAGGTTTTTTGTCACTGCACGTCACTTATAAGGAAATCTTAGCTTCTGACAAAAGTGGCATAAGGTAAAACAGAATATTCAAAACCAGGTACTTGTTGAGTTCTCAATCAGTAAGGTAATATGTACAGGCTTGGACAATGCTGACCATTATCAGCAAACATCAATTTTAGTACAAACTCTGTCCAAAAGACAAGTGGAAGATGTTAATTCAGAATTGGGCTTTAAAATGATTAAGTCTGAAAAGTTCAAAAAGTGTTTTAGCCAATTTTCAGATTGTGATAGTAAGGAGTTTGCCATCTAAAAAGACCTTTTGTCCTCAACACATAATACAACCTACTGCATCCCAGAAGAGAATCCAGAAAATACTCTGAAGTAAATGGAGGAATATGGCAATGTTGTATTTGAGGGACACATGTGGAACTCTGAAAACCTTTGGGGGAAAAAATGCAAACCTGTTTTTATCCAATGGTTCTGCTTCCTCACAAGCTGGTACTTTTCAAAGTTCTTAGAAATGGGGGTCACCTGGACTTCATGGGGCTCTTGAGGCCTTAATCTCTCTGTTCAGCTTGAGTACAGATGTCAGTCTTGGCTGCCATCTTCCCTTGGGGGTGGAGGGTGTGTATGTGTGTCTCCACACGACGAGCAAGTCTGGGAAGCAGTAAGTAGTGCCACTCAGTTCCACTCCACTCCGTACAAAAGCGTCTAGGGAAAACAATGGCAGAGAGAGAGCACACTAGCAGATGGTATTTTCAAGCATTGCAAGTCTACACACATCAAAACTGAAGGGGCTTAACACACTGTCAGTGCAAGATGTGTGGCCAGAGTTTGAAAATTCTGAAACAAAGAGAAAAGACTGAGAGGTTTTAAAAAACAAAAGAACACTTACAATGTAACAGTGATCCAGAAAATCATGGGTTTGAAGAAGGCAAATTCCGGAATGGAATTTAGATAGATCCCAAAGTCTGAGGAACAAATCCATAGCCCTCTCCCAAACTACACTATGAATATTTACTTGGGGAGGATACAGGCTAGATGGAGGGAATGAAGGTATTTAACTTAACTTGAAAGTTTTAATCCTTAATTGTGATACATTATCTGAAAAGTACTAAAGACATTGAATTATTAAAAGCATAAACTACATCCAGAAATTAAGAAAAAGGACCCAAGCAAGAAGTAGGACTATAACCTTGATTATTCTCTGTAACTGCATCCTGCTTCAGTTTTCCCATTTGGGAATCGAGGATAGCTCTATCTACTAAACTCAACTGATGAGTCTCAGGTTCTTTTTCTCTGGAAGGAGTGAAAAAATCCTTAAATACCAGTCCTGACTTCTCAGAGATACTGTGGTGAAAATGTATCTTCCTTTTCATGATTTTGTTGTATCTTCATTATTACAGAGGCCACATGCCAAAACCCCCACAGGCTTTGTTTACTGTTTACAGAACACATTAGGTTCTTACCAGGAGAAAGCAATGCACACACTTTGCAGAACACACTGGGAACTGTGCCCTGGCCAAATAGGGTAAAAGGAGATTTCCACCCCCAGTGAAATCTTGCATGTGCCTGCTGCGCTTCCTGGCCTGCAATGGATGTCTTAAACAGCGCTGCTAATAATGCAGCAGGAGATCTTTACAAGACAGTTTAGTACATCTGACAGCTGAAGTAGAATACTAGCAATTCTTGTTATATACGTAATAGTATGGGCTATGGAAAGATTTATCAATACCAAGAACAGCAAACATCAAGAGGCAAAAGAAAAGAAGTCACCAAGAAATGGGCCAGTGTCCAGATGGATTTAAGGCATGATTTGGATTTGGCCACAAAAGTAGGAATCTCACTACTCTTAGTTATAGGCTTTATTTCTGAGAAATTTAATGAAAGAACATAAAATTTACTCAAGTAAAAATATTTGTAAATGCTACATGAAGCCTAGAGCAAAAAACATAAGAGTCTTGGATGTGAAATCTCAACTCGTTCAAATAAAATAAAATAAATAAGATTAAAATAATCAAATAAAATCAAATCAAACTGACAGTTGTTGTCAGTTTTTGTACAAGTTTATTGGCAACCACATCTTGTAACTGAAGTGGGTGCTGGCTGAAATTCGTCAGCTTTACGTTACTTGCTCATTAATATTTCTAGTCAAAACTATGTATCTATTCCATAAACTATTGCAAAGTTTCAGCATTTAATCAAGAGGAAGAAAAATTAAAAGATTACAGCCAAATCCAAAACACTCTTCATAAAGTTTGCCCTGGCAGGAACTCTAATATGAGAATTTTATTCATAAATTGTAGCTGATATCATTGATGTATTATTTACTCTTTCTTAACTACACACATATTTACATGCTTCACTGTCAAATAAATATAACAGCCAAAATCTGTAAGGAATGCTCACTGAGAGATAATTTTGTTCAAAAGGGCACGTGACCTTTGTTTCCTTAATGACGGTGGAGAGGTTGTCAAATTAACACAATAGAACCAACTGTATATAATAGCATCTGAATGCTGCCATATGAGGAAAAAGTACGAAAGAGATGTGGGTGCTCTGAAAGTGCTTAAGTCATTTGGAGTCACCTTTAACACCTGCAGGTTTTTTTGTAGCAAAGCAGATTGGTATTTCATTTTTATTCAGAACCTAAAATGGACATTGCAATTGTTTAAGGAATATTCAGCATAAGAGTGAAGATTTTGCCCACCTTGTTAACGCGTGATATTAGAATTCTGGTTAAAACTGAGACAGTAAGTTAGTTATAGATGCTTTGGCACCCTGCCAGCAAGCACACAAGCACCAATGAGCTAATATATAATTTTTCAAATCACAGTCTACAATTCATGTCTATTTGCCTTGGCAATGTGTTCCCAAACAACATTAACACAAGAGCACAGATTCTTTTCAAAGTAGATAGACCACTGGTTAATAGGACTGAATACAAGAAATATCATACAAAGAGACTTCAAGAAAAAAAATCTAGGTTTTTTATTTTCTGACAATGCTCACAGTACGTCTTTTCACGTAAGTTTTACCACATCTGTTATCCCACCTCAGACTCAAATATTATTAGCATTGGTGTTTCTTTTTCTAGGCTGGTTAGTACAATTCCTTCCTTTTCAAGCCTCCTAATTCAACTTCCTCCTGCCTAAGGCACCAATTTACCCTTCTCTAACATTTCAGATATCCTGGATATCTACGTTCCATGTAAAAGAGGTGGGCATCCCTCCAGCACAGCACAGCTATCTGCTATGATGTTGTAGCCCTTTACAGTCATTCCCCAGCACAAGAAAATCCAGGAATTGTAAAAGTAATTTAATCTGCAAACAAATTATAAGATTGTTTTAAAGCATGTATTACACACTACCATTCAGCTTTCAACATCAAAATATACAGAGTGCAGAAGTATTTTAGAAGCTAGGACATTTCTAATAAAATAAAACTAAAGCCAATGGCTAAGAACATTATTCTGCCCTGTCAGTACAGTATCCAAGTCCTCTCCAAATGTTCCTTGTTCCCAAGATCCTGCTCCATTTCAGTCATCATGGCTCCAAAGCACAAAAGTAGTTTAAGCGAAAAGGTAACTGAAATTTCTTACACAAAGCCCAAACATTGTCATTGCCTACATTTAATCCTGGATATGACTATAAAGATTAAAACAAAACTGAGCTGGCAACCAGCTCAACCACTCTCATGCAGGCAATGAAGATGGCATTTTTCTTATAATCAAGGCAAAATTATTAGCAGCTGAAAAACATCTTACAAGTGGAAAACATCAGAAAGCCCTAACAAGCACATCCCTTTATGTCTTTTTCACTACATCTGTTTGGCATATCAGCCCTAGATGGATCATATCCCTTCATTCCCATCAATAAAATCATTATATTTCACCAGGAAGTAGGCAGTCTTGAATCACTATGCAACTATTGTGGCATAAAAGCTTATGAAATGACCATTAGTGCTTGATGAAAACTGATGACTTGAAAGTAGCCTAATTTGCCTCAGTCTTTCATTCATCTGCTCATTCTTTCAAAGGAGAATTAAAACTGGCTTTGCCCATCATGAACCTGTAAATGACAGTATAGATGCTAAGCTGAATGTCAGGTCCTTTTATTTTTCACTTCTGAAAATATAAAATGAACTTAAGTATAATTCACCACTACATTTCACTTTGCAGCTGCTCCCCGAGATGTGAGCTGCTGAAGTGGTTTGCCACTGATGGGCTCTATGGCCAGCTCAAGCCATGGAGGGCCTGGACAGGGCAGTTACAAAATGCAGGTCATTGCTCAGGACAAAGGTAGGAATGGATTTTGAGTTTGCAACAGGAAACGGCATCTTCCCATCCACCTCTCTTTAGGACCAGCAGAGCAGACAGCACTCCAAATTGAGGTGGCACGCATGGATATAAGTTTCACATTAGTAAATAAATATGTGGGATAAATGATTGGCAGAAAACATACTAGCCATATATTAGGTAATCACTGGCTCCACACTTGTCCATGGAAACTGTTTATATTAAAAGTGCACCCGTGGAACTCCTAAGATTCTGTTAGTTTTGAAGGCAACATGAAGATAGAGATTTCTGGCCTCAAATTCCTGTTTTTAGACTGAATTGTCAAAATTGACAGTTCCCTCTCGCCTAATACAAAATGCTCTTTCAATAAAACTCATCCTTTGTGGGTCATTTATTACTGGAAAGGCAGATCACCTGCACACTTGAACCTGTGGAGAGAACTCTGTGGCACAGAGTAGATATTGCAGGCAAACCTTTGATGGGGTGGTTTATTCCTGCAAAATTCTACTGCTGATTACAACAGAGAAAAATTAGCGTAACCTATAACAGCAGTGTGATGAAAATCCTTGTCTTTCACACAAAACAAGTATTTTCCTGCAGTTTTTTTCCTTTATTTTTAAAACAAAGTTAGCTGTTTCATACCCAAATTGAGAAAGTATCCCCTAATGTCACAACATAATATCATTAAGAACAATATGAACACACCTAACTGGGCTTAAGGCTTTAGTTCTCAAATGCTTACATGGCAGCCTTGTTCAAACAGCTAGACCTATACATTGTCTCATTTGTTTCATTTTTATGTGTCAAGGGGACTGCCAACCAGCTCATCCAGTTTACATTGAGCATCACAAACAACAAAATTTCACTGTGACTTTTCTTCCTCAAACACTAGTTTGAGATCAGCAGACTGGGAAGTAATCTAATTGCAAAAAAGAGCAGACTGTTTCTTATGACTAGAGCTGTTAACTCAAGCACAGCAGCGTCAGCCATTTGTCACTGTAGAAGTTACTTCTCTGCAGTGATTCACACTTTGGTGACATCACCAACCAATTTACCTAAAAAAACCCTCCAACTAAGTTGGACAGGAATGTTCCCTTTTCAGCCTGTCTGAATCACACCTAGCTGTGACAGCAGATGGGGAACCTACTCTCACCATTGTGAATGAAAGAACCATATGTGAAAGCAAGTGCTGCAATTTAAACATTCATCTGTGTCACATAAGGCTGTAGTGAACTGGCTGCAGTGGATAAAGATTGGCACCCAAATCCCCTTGAGCCAGTGACAACTGCTGAATGGTAAATCACTGAATGTATTAGAGGGCAAGGTCAACAAGATGACTGTGATCACATTTCTTTATAGACAATTACAGTAAGCAGCAAATGGGATGATTCATTCCTAAATATAAATAGTATCAAGCACTCCAAAAGCCCAATTCTGAACAGTTTCAAAATCAGGACTGGAAGAAGCTTAGCCTCTTCTATGAGAAAATGAACAGCTTCTACTATTAGGCTTTAAAAATCTTAGCTTCAGGTTCACTGGTGTCAGAGGGGCTGCATTCTGTCTCCAAGAGGGCACTCACAATTTTGGGTGTGGAGACCAGGATTAGGCACATGAGCCTAACAGATACTGGCTTGTTACTTTTACAACCCACAACTGTTTGCTTGAAAGATTCATCACACTCTGAGATTGAAAGGTAAGCAGTACATTATTCCTTCCATCATTTGTTCATGTTCTCAGGTAAGAAGAATTCAAGGCTTTTTTGCATCAAATTTTGTCCATTAGCTTTGGAAGAGATTTCCTAGTCATGTAATATATATTTGTAATTTGAGAAATATTAACATGAATTACACGTACTGATTGAATCACTTGGAATTCATGGACTCACATGGCTGAGACTTCTCTTGTAACCCTCTGATCATCCTTTCTCTGCCCTTATTTCTACTTTATTTAATAAAGTTTTGGGGTTTTTTTGTGAGAGATTAAAATTATGCATGTTTCTTTAAATGAAGTTGAATCAATGCAACACAAAGAGGTATCATATTGCTTCTGCTTCAGAATCTCTGATTTCCAGACATGACATGATATCACCTGAGACATGAGTCATATAGACATTGTAAGATCTTTTTAGCAATGTTGTAATGACACAGCAGAGAGTGCATTTTCAGCTGCAGCTTCTAAATCTATGCTTACAAAATATCAGTTATTCGTGCATTCAAGTAAGACGCATTCTTGTAAACTTGGTATTCTGTAAAAGACTATTGCAGGTTTTTTCCTGCATGCACGTGATGCAGTTTTAAGTAATTAGATACCAGTTGGAAATTCTCACTCTTGAAAGTCCACACTGATTCCCTATAAGGAAAGGGTTAAGACTTCTTGAATACAAAACTTCAAATTAATAGAATAATTTAGGTTGGAAGGGTTCTTAGGAGGTCATCTTCTGGTCGGGTCCGATCTCCTGCTCAAAGCAGGGCTAATTTCAAAGTTCAATCTAGTTTCTCAGGGCCTTGTCTGGCTAAGTTCTGAATATCTTCAGGAATAGAGATGCCACAAAGTTTCACATATTCCATATAACGAAGATAAACTGCTTCCTACCATTACTAGGGACCTCTAAGACAGAATGATTTGAATTGTCTTCCAACATTATGGCTGTTTGATGTGGTCTAAAGACTTCATATAACACCTACTGGCTTCTTATCTGAAACATTATAGCAGGCATGTCTTCTATGAACTTCATTTCTTTCACTATGCCACTTCACTGTTTTAAGAGTTTATAATTGGTTGCAGACCACAATGGCACAGAAGATTATTTTTTCCCCCGTTAGGAAACTGTGCAAGTAACACAGTGAAAGTGCATTTGGGACTTTGCCTCAGAATACACAGCACCTTACAGATACAAGAACTTAGTCAGAAACAGTTCTTTTCATTCTGACATCTTCACTTAGAAGAAAGATGTGTTTTGAAGTTTTCTAAGCATTCCAAATCCTTGCACAAACATTCACTTCTGTGGTTATTGGTCCTTTCTACATGTTCTCTTATGGATGTGCACATGGATCTAACCATGAGAAACGTCCAGCTGGAACCCAAAGTGTACATTGTTCCCATTATCCTGAAAGAGAATAGAACTCCACCTCTGATTTAACACATAGTAGACAATAAGAAAGCATTTGCTTTCCAGTTGCCTCCACTACAACACTCAAGGTTAAGACACACTAATATGCTTATATTTTAAAGTAATTTTTGTTATTATCACTGTAAAGCACCCTACGGACTTTAGATTTTAATTTTTAAAGACATCTTCAAAAGACAAGCACTGAGTTAAATTTGCCTTCAGTGGGAACACAGGGAGGGATTTTGTTTCTTGAAGATCAATCTCATTAGCAAAATTTTAGGCAGCACTGTTTTCCTGTTACCTCCACTAGACAACATCTTTGGGAAACAGAAAATACTGTGAAGAGATAAGATTATAAAAGGAGAAAGGAAAACCTAGAGAGGTTTTCCAGATAACATTTAATTGCAAATAGTACAGCTGGTCCATTCATCCATCCTGAGGAAGAGGATTCAAAAAGAGTCTTCTAGGAAATGCACTGATGGAGTCAGACAGCATGGACCAACTAGACCAGTAGAGCTCCTAGGACTCTTGCCCACAGTGTGTAGCAAGGGCAGGAAAAAATTGTGTTGTTCCCTCTCTTAGTGAGCACTCATATTACCATCTCACCACAACTGAATTACAGGCAGACGTTCTTGCAACACATCCACACAAACAAAACACGGTGCAGCTCTGTTCTTTGTACATCTTTTAAAAAAAGATGGGTAAGTTAAATATATGTCTATACCATATATAAGGCACATCCAGAAGTAGGAGAGGATATTCACAGCAGACACTGCTAGTTTGGCAAAAATTCAGAGAATTATGTATTATAGCACTGACTTCCTAGCAGTCTAGTCAACCTGGTTAAGGTTGCTCCACCCATTCTCGCTGATACTATTTTTGCTACCTTTCTTTAGACTGCTCTCCATGCCAAAATAGAGCTTTAGGAAAAGCAGTTTTGTTAATCTGACAACATGTACATGAAATCTATCTTTTGCCAAGAACAAAATCTCTTAAGTTTCTGATTTGATGTTGAGTGGTTGCCTCTGCATTTGGTAAGTTATCTGCAACTTCAGCAGGATATAGACAGTAAGTTATTTTCTTGTCCTTGTTTCTGTCCTACTACTTGTAAGGCAGGAAATAACTGAAGAGAATAAAGCTTGTCCAAGATTTCCTACTTTCCCTTGTTCCTCCAATCTGGATTAAGTGCACTCAATGTCCCAATAGTACACCATTTTAATTATCTGTTCAGATACTATATTTTAATAGAAAAAACACATTTTAATAATGAAAACTGTTTATGGCATTTACCTGCTCAATCACTCCATTAACAAACAGTTTCCTAAAACTTTTTTTCCATACTATAGACTCAAGTACATATGGTGACAACTGGGTGGAAAAGCCGCTGAAGTACATTTGGAAGGAATTGCTGTCATAATGGCAAGGGTTTCCAATAGTGGTATTCACTTTGAGAGGGACTGTAGGAGAAAACCAAGTCACTAAGTAAGCAGAGAAGAAATCAAGAGTCTGCTTTCTGTTGCTGGCTATATCCTTGACACATGAATAAGAAATGAAATCACAAAACTAAGAAGAAATATGAGCTGTTAAAAACAAGTCTACATAAATAGCAGATCTTTTTTGACAGACTTAGTGAATATTAGTTAAGGGCTAATGCAAAGGACTCAGGAGGCTAAACAAGGCAGGAAATAACATAATCCACATTCATGAAAAGACACCTGCTGCCTTGCAGCCTAGTGGGGTAGTAAGTGAAGGTAACAAGTGACAATACTAAGCAAGTAACACTAAAATGTGAAAAAAGTCCTAGGAGGAGTATGGAATGGGTCATCACCAGAGCCAGCACCACAGTAGCTTTCAGCATTTTTCTCATACGAGTCTGAGGAAAACAGTGGTAAATTCATACTGTATACTGATCTTTGCCTCTAGCCTTGAAGGGCTAATTTGTTGTACCTGCTATTGAAGAAGTCATGGTACCTTAAAATAGAATTAAGAACAGATTGCCAATGTGGTTTTTTTCCTGCTGTTGTCAGTGACCTACAAGATCCATTTATAAATATTGCTCACAAGTTTCTCCAGGCCCTTACTCACCAGTGTGGAAAGGCCAAGGACTGTTATTGCTGCAGCACAGCTGAAGAAAATTATTTCCACCCAGAGAAGAGGGCAGTGACATGCTTTGCTGTTATATTAGCCAACTGACATCTGTGCAGAGCTTCCTTAATTGTCCTTGTTTAAGACATCAGATCTGCTTCTATTAGAGGCAAGATTAAAATGTAAAATTAAGAAAGGCTGCCAAACAAGTTCATTTTACTTTGAAACTGGAGAATAGGATACTACCTAGCTACAACAATTGTTGACAGCAGATTGAGTATTGCCCATGTAAAGTGTTATTTCCATGTTCTCCTTTATTTCCAGAATATTGCTTATTAGTGCTTGATTGCTCGACATCCAAAACAGTTCACAGAAATGTGCCAGCCATATTGTCCACTCTCACTGATGGCCCTCCATATCATAAAGGGCTCAAATAACAAGAAAGTTCTACTGTGACACCTGTGAGACGGATGCCATCTACTCATAAGACGTAGATTTCTTGTTGGAATGAGGCAAGGATTTCCTCTGCACACAAGGTGTTACAGTCCCTGTTTTTAACTGCAGCAAATCAGAGCTGGTATCTTTTAGGTCATATTAAGCTCCTCTCTTTAGACTGGGCATAGCCTGGTACCTTTAGTTAATGACTATATAATATGCCAAAAGCAAGGCTTCTCTTCAATTCCTACTCCTATTCACCAGAGTGAATTGTACATAATATAAATAGTGGTTTCTCTAAAGTGCCTGAGCTTTCAATGCCTACTTGAAAATCAGCCTGGTAATACTAAACAGCAAATATGACAGGAAGTAAATAAGCATGACCAAGCAGTAATTATTCAATCCAGGGCAGCACACATAGATTGATCTTAAACAATTTAAGCTTCCTTATTCAGTTTGCAACTCCCAGCAACAATGGTTACATGCCTGTGAGATGTGTCTTCAGAGGTATGTCTCTTTTTATTAAATAGGCCACTGCATCAGATGTCAACTTTTGTTGACAAACCCAAGCATGAGAGACCAAGTTACATACTGTGCCTTGTCTGGCAGTATCAGCTGTGGATATCAATGGATAAGGACACTGAATGCAAAACACTGACAGAAAGCACAGTAATTACTCTGGGCCTGATCTACAGTAAGAACACATTAGCTTTAGTGACAGTATTTCTCATCAAATTTCACTATTTCATGAGATTCCTTCTGCATTAGGGGCCTGACCCTGTTCCCAGATTCTACATGAACTGGAAACTGATGAAGTTGCATGATGATCTAATATACAATTTGCCGGTTTAATGAGCTGGAGTTTTTAATAGCTAATGCACTGCAGAGTGTTTAGGCTAAGTTCCTAAGATGTTTCAAAAGCCAAATTATATAAGGTCAGTAGGAACTTATTTTTAAGAGCCCATGATTCAGTACATGCTTGGGTTCAATGCTCCCTGTAATGTTTTGATATTTGTAATAAAAATTGCTGCAGTGATTCATTTGCATGTATTTCTCATTTGTTTGAAAGGGAATTGTTTAGAGGGGCTATTTTAAGGGCTGTTGAGTGAAACATCCTAAATGTGAAAAGTGGAAATATTTAATATTTATGCTATGCTATTTTACTGTTTCTCAGTCATGTGAAATCAGATCACTATCCTACAGCTTGTTTTAAAGTGACAGCACTAAAAGTAGTAAAAGGTAGCAACAATTGACTAGTTAACACAGGTGATGCTTTAAAGATAAACAATTCAGAGGCACAATTCTAGCTCACTTACAACGCTGAAATAGAAGAATACAAAAGAAAAGACTCTTCTACCCTCAGGCAGCTATTTTACAGTGTGCTTGCTTCAGCCACAGCTGCATCTGAAGTGATTTTGGTTTGCATCAACCTCTTGCTCCTGCTTCCAGTACATCCTGAATGGGTAGTTCGTATGTTCAGGCAGTGAACTAGTTCAGCTAGTTTACAGAGTTCCCCTAAGCCTTGCTTCCCCCAGTATTATGCCTACACAACTGCTTGTGGAGTTACTGTACAAACCTAATCATTGTACCCTGTGCTACCATAAAGGGACAGTGAAATACAGCACAAAATCTCCTAGAATTGGCTTTGCTGCAGAAATCAAACTGTTGTCAAAATACAGCCTCACAAGACTGCAGGCAAGATATTGATCTTAATTCTATAAGCAATAAAGCTATGGATATGCATACACATATTTTACCAAATCAGAGCTGTACTTCCTCCAGTACCAACTCAGGAACTGACCAGTACTGCAGTTCATGGGGTCCACACACAGCAACTTAAGGACCCTACAACAGCAGCCCTGAGTGATAACCACAGCTTCAAGTTAGATGTCATTATCTCTGGTAGAGACTTCAAGCCCTGAACTATGAGACTGAGCACGCCAATTAAAATTGTGTTAGTGCCAACCAGTATAACTTTAGTCTTCTTGCTCATATATAGATCTAGTCCCTTTTTGAATCTAACTTCTCAATCCTTAAATTTCAAGCTTCAGGATCCACTCTGCTAGATGGTCAAAGGGATTCTTTGTTAATATTTTGGATCAGGTTCACAGATATGCCGATTAGCACATCTGTAAAATTTATAATTAGGGTTCAGCTTTTGGCATAACTTGGGTCTCCGACTGCATTCTGGAAGTCTATTTGTATGCTTGGAGTTGAAGGTAACAGATGTATTAATAATTTCCCTATAGCTTTGTTACACTCCTCAAAGCCTATTTTTTTCCTACTACAAAACATTTGTCAAACTCTGATGGCAATGAGTTTAAGTGCAGGCATTTGCAGACAATATATGAAGTAAAATTCACCATGTAATTGTTTCAAGTCCTTCACCTGCTTCTAACAGTGTCTAGTAGTATCCCATCTTAGGGTTAAAACTTCATTCTCTGAACTGAAACTTGGCTGCTAAATATAAACTTGAGCCTAATCCAAGCTCTTGCTTCAAAAAAATGTTAGTTTATACAGCTGACTGTGCTAAGTGGGGATGGAAAGTTGTTATTGATGAAGAAGTTCCTTACTATTTTAAAGCAACTTTACCAGTTATTTCTTTGCTGTATCTCTGTCACATTGCTGGTCATAGCTTAGAAATACATGGAATATTTTTTCCCTTCTCCCCAGAGTAGCAGGTGAGAGCAGTGAAAACATTAGGGGTTTTAACAGCTGACATTCTGTATGTCCATTCACATATTTGACTAGGAAGAAGGTTGGGTGAAGAAACATGGGGAAAAATAATCCATAAAGATGAAGCTGAAGATGAACACTTAACTTGCTAATAAAGGCTTATTAGACCACTGAGAAGACTGTATGTTCCCCCCAAAAGAGCGGGATGCAGCCACATCACCTGGTGCGACAGTCATTTGCCTGTCCTCCTTCTGTTCCCCTAGCGTGCAACTTGATTTAGCCTTACCTGTCCTTTAGAGTCTCATCTATGTACAGCTGCTAATAGAATTATAGAATCATTTAGGTTGGAAAACAGCTTTAAGATCAAGTCCACCCATTAAGCTAGCGCTGTCAAGTCCACCACTAAACCGTGTCTGTATACTCAAATCTTCACTCTGCTTGGTTGTCCTTCTCATGGATTTCCAAAATGCAAAGAAAGCAAAGCTGAATTTAGCTGCCAGCTCTGGATTTCCCACTGTCTGACTATTCAGAAAGACTTCCACACATTTTCTTCTACTCTATTCCCAAAATTGGTGAAGAAGGTATAAATAACTATCTTGCTGCATGTTAATAATGACCAAAAGAGCTAGAAAGTTTTGATCAATTAAGACTTCCTACATTAAGACTTCCTTTCCATTTTATTGCCCCAGCAGGTTTCCTTGTGCTAATTATCTTTGTTAATTTGGTCTTCTCAGGAATAAAAAACAAAACACCACTCATGAGACAATGCTGTTAAAGTCCCAAATATGCCTTTGGCAAAATGAGATCGTTCATTTTACAAAAATGCTTGTGAAAGGATGGAACAGCAAAACTGTACTATATTCACTTCAGTACATAAGTGTGTTATTGGGACATGTAAAATTTAAAAGCCAAACTCGAAGTTAGATATTATCAGGAAATTTCCTTAAGCCAAGAAAACGATTAGAACTATACTTACTTGTCATCATAGTTTGAGTTGGTTTTAAAAGTAACAAAGCACAAGTCTGGGTGTTGGAGTTTACACAATCTTCAGTACAGTAAAATGACACTCTTTTCTCTTTGGGGGTCAAATCCCAGAAAGTAAAAAAAAATAGAGAATGTTTCACTCTACTCCCTTTTAAGTCAAAGGTAAGACTTCTCTTAAATGCATACTCAGGCCAGAGAGAAGCAGCACAAAGAAGTTGTTACTCTGGTCTCCATGGCAGCCTAATCGGGTAGAATTTGTTCCACCTTTTCTCACATAAGGTACCTATTATTAGAAAATAGCCTTGTGCCCCTGATGAGAAAAGTAGTATTACTCTGTGTGGTAGTACAATAGGACATCCTGATCACACTGTCTATGGATAATTCACTATACTTCTCCATTGTATGACTGACTGCATTTTTAAACAACTATTTCTGCTAAAAAAAGTTTTCATCCCCATTTCCTTAAACAGGAATTTCTTCTCCCTACCCCCTAGCTTCTTGCTCCTAGTTATAAACTGACAAGATCAAAAGCTTAAAAAAAAACCCCACTCTTCTACTCTTTATGCTCCACAGTCCAGTACAAGTGGGAAATGAAGACAGTTTTTCAATAAAGAACTACATTAAAGAGCTACAAGTTTGTCTGGGAAGATTTTTAGCAACTTTGTACTATCTGTGAATTTATGGGACATCAAGCAACTCAACAGTAACTGGTGATTAGATCTTATGAGTTCTATAAACTGTATAAATCCAATAAAGTCTATTCAATATTGCAATTAAATGACCCTTTGGTTTTATCTGATAAGCTAAGTGATCTGTAAGATAACTGTTCACTAAAGCATTTCCTCAGTTATCCCTAAACTGTACCCATGACATGTCGGACAATGAGTAAGCATAGCTAAGAAATTAAGACAGTAGCATTAGCGCTCATTTAGTATCCCCATTCTTCAATAATAAAATTCAGTGAGAAGAAAGTACTATTATTCTCTATTTTTCTCTACAGCTGTAAAACATCAACAAGCAAACATCCAGTATGCATGGAAATACAAATTTACTGGGACCATATACTAATCCAAATATTAAAATGGCCAAGGAATCTCTTCTGCAATTGAAATCCTTGTGCTGGTACCAGAATTCTACAGGTTTGTTCACATTGTTTTGAAAGATTCTGCCTATCGTCTGGAACAGTGTAAATACTTTATCCTAACTGCAAAGAAAAAGCTAGCAAAGTTAAACTAGCCATTCTACTTTGCAGTAGTGCAGTTTGGGGTAGTCATGGTGCACATCAGCTGATGGATGGTATGTTCTCAGGACAAACTAGATCAGTCACTTTCCAAATGTTCAAGTGAATCATATACACCTATGTTAACAGAAAGGAGAATTCCTCCAAAGCCATGTTAAATGCTTTCAACAAAATGTGACTTTGCTGTTATTCACATGGCAGATGCCAAAGACTTAGGGACCTCTGGATGCAAGGAAAACTTGTGTTTTGTCAGGAAACACAAGTGTACCTATTTCTGAGCAAGTACCTTTAAACAAACTTTGGTTTATGGGAGGTGAGTTTAACTGTGTACAGGAACCAGGCCTTTCAAAGAGCAGAGTTCCATAAACACCAAACTTTCTTATAATTGAAGCTGATTTCATAGTTTTGAACCTGTAAAATAATTTAATCCACCACCTATATGTTTGGGCCTATTTTTACTACTTTTAATTGGAAAAACAAATGAAATACAGCAGTTGATAGGGCATGGAGACAGTGGAAGTGCATCCAGGTGTACACAGGACAGCGTGTTCTATTTAGGCTTGGTACTGGACTCTGTATAGAAATCAAACTGAAAACCAAAAAACTATGTAAAGTGAAAAGGACATTTTTCAGTCATTTTTGAAACTAAAAAAATCCTAAGTAGAAAAAAAAATGGTGGAAATGTTGTAGGAGACAATTTTATAAACCTGTGGAAACTTGCAGGACTGCACTGTCCCAAGAGGTATGCGGAAAAATAATGCAATAGAGAAGGAGCTAAAAGGTTAGTAGGTAAGTAGTTAGTAGGTAAGAACTCCTTTAAGTTCTTCTAACAAGCTTTTTTTGGGGACAGAAGGAACTAACACAGTATAAACAGGTTCTGCAAAGCAGACACAAGCTTGAAGAGGAAACTGATGAAATTTACATTTTCCCTACTCAGAAAAAGACCAAGTTTAACTTAAATACAGAGCCTTCAGAGCAAGGACACTTGCCCTCCTTTTCAAAGGATAAAGATCCCTGGATAAGTAACCTATCATTTATGTCTTTTTTAATGTCTTTTTTAATGACTTAGTTTTAACTTTTTTCTAGCATATATTTCTTCCAAGTATGAGTAAAATGTTCATAAGAATGCAGAAAATATTAGCATCTTTTCATGGCACAGGATTCCAAATATCAGGCACTTAATCCATCTGATTAACTTCCTTAAAGTTTGTTTGTAAACTTGTTCCTATAAGATTATGTATAACCCAGCAAAATTATCACTGATGTGCTTAATCAACAGTTTTGATGCTCTTGGATAAAGTTTCCCCTACAAATATTCAGGAGTTCCCTTCTTCTGAGTATTAATTTCCTTACCATGTTAATACCTACAAATGAACCAAGTGTCTTATTGATGCTTG
This sequence comes from Bucorvus abyssinicus, assembly GCA_009769605.1. Classification (NCBI taxonomy): domain Eukaryota; kingdom Metazoa; phylum Chordata; class Aves; order Bucerotiformes; family Bucorvidae; genus Bucorvus; species Bucorvus abyssinicus. The sequence goes on from CM020040.1 coordinate 12,437,860, forward strand.
GCACACATTTTAGACAAGAGTCCTTTGGAGAACACTATTTTGTTTAGATAGACTCTAAGAAAATTTTATGTCATTTCAAAAGCATCCTCTGGAGCTATTCAGGTCCACTGTTCCTTGCAAGGAGCATCACTGCAAGGATGTTCACATGTTTAGTTGTGAAACTCACAGTAAAAAAATTTAGCCTTTATTATTAAATTGCACAGCTCGGATTAAACAAACAGGCAATGAGCAGCAATCCCTAATTTGTCATGAAAGATCAAAAAAGACTGAATGATAGATAAGAGGTTAGTGGTAGGTAAGAAGCAAGTTCGGTCTTGATCATTTCCAAAACACAATCCTGTCTACACAATAGGTAAAGGACTGTACCACAGGTCATCCACTGACAAATCCAGTGAAACAGAGATGATACTAGCTAACGATATAAATTTTCATGGCTTTAAGTAAATCACACTGACACTATGACATTTGCTTTGGGCAGCCAGGTGTTATTTATTCAAATATAACAAGAGTTGCCTAAACCCCTTTACCAGTGCATCTCCAGGACATTAGCATTCTACTGAAGTCATTAAGATGAACTTCCTATTTTTAGCAGTCCAGAAAGCATATTCTGCCAGAATTACCTTAAGATTCAAGCAGCAAGCAGTTAGGAGAGCTGAAATTGCATTTGTTAAAATCTAAAGCCTGACAGTTCAAATGTCAGATGTTTATAGTGACATGCTGATGATTTTGACAAGTCCTCTCAATCTCTCATACATAAATTTGCTTTCATGGTGGAAATTTGCAATACTTACTCAGACCCAGAAATAACACCAGCTAAAAAGGGGCCAAATGAGACAAGTTTCCAGTCCAAAAGCAGCTTAAAAATGAGCAATGAATGATTAAATAAACGAACCAAAAATGAGAATAGAGCCACTAGTACACAAGGAATGTAAACATGAAGTATATTTTTAAACTTTTTTCCATCCCCAGAATGGTGCTACACCTTAAATAAGGCAAATGTTTGTTCTGGAACTGAAACAGAGGTTTGTAAGCACCATCAATATTTTCAATGTACAAATGCATCTATATTGACAAAGCTATGTTAATCTAATTTGCTCAGTAAACCACTAATGATCCATTAGTACCCGATTTGTGGAGTGATAGTATATTCCTAGGTGTCCACATGGATGCACATTTCCATTTTGAATATGTATATTTAGGTACATACAAGTTCCCATTTCAAAAAGACTAGCTAGCTTAGTGACTACACTCACGTAGAAATCTGTGATAAGAAAAATGCATTCTCAACTCCTCTGACAAACACTTGAGTTTACATGAAAGGTCAGGTCATTCAATTGTACCCCAATCTTCTGGACTGTCATCCATTTAGATCAAAGATTTCTCTTCTTGTTTGTGCAGTTGCGATTGTAAGACTCGTTGGGTTCCCAATCGACATATTTGCATATGAAACTAATATAAAAATACTTCTACTCTTCTAACATTAGTACTTAACAGAAAAGATTAGTGTAATAATAGCAAAATAGAGGTTTAGTCCTGGGCAATTTTATTCATGTTCATATACAACAGAGACAACATTCAGGCTTTCCTATATAGTGTCATATGCAAATAAAAGGTAGCAATTTTACATAGAAATGCTATACATTTAATTATTTTTATTCTTGTAATCAGGGAAAGCAAAAGAAATCTCCTTCTGAAGTACCAATTTCAAGAGGCAAAATGTTCTCCTGGAAACTTTCTCCTTATTTTCAAGTGGACAACTTCACATAACTTGCAGGGCTGTTACAGGAATGTAATACTATTAATAAGTTAAATTTGAGGCCTGTGTCCAACAGAATAGAGATGGGAAAACATCGGGCAGCTGAGTGAAAAGCTAGTGAAGGGTAGCAGAGAGCCCTAGGGAACATGGGAAAGATCTGGGAGATGTGGGAGACCTGAAGATGATACAGTGAGATGAGAAGGCTTTTGTGTTTATAAACATGATGCCTTCTTGGCCTCCTCAATTGCAATTCAGCACATGCCCTGTAGGTTTCATGAAAATGGATGGCAAAAAAGTAAAGAAAGGACATAAGCTGATTGCCATTCTTTTTCAGATATAAGAGAACCCTATGAAAGAGTTTTATGAGCAAGTACAAGCACAGGAGACACAGCAGTTAGAACTCAGTCTTTTTTCAGCACCAAATAGTTCCCAGTCTAGATTTATCTCCCATGTAGATTTTCTGATGCCTAATAAGTACACACCCCAGCTCCAGCTGCAGCTTTCCTAAGTCTTCATCCAGCTCTTCCTGTGTAATTTCCCTACCATGTAATCTGGATTCATATCCAGTTTCAGCCTTCTATAACTCACTTAGTCTCTCAACCACAGGAAGCAAATCTTAGACAACCAAGTTACATTAATGTCTTCCAGTAAGAGTGGCAGCACTTGGTTCTCTTTAAGACCTTTTTAGATGACCTGCATTACTTTTTCCTCAATCTAATATGGCCTTTCAAGTACAAAGTACCTTTATTACCATCTTGTCTGCATATCTTGTGCCTGGGGAGGAGAACATTTTGCACATACCTAGTTTGTCTGATGACAAAGAGCATTCACTGTTAATTTCAATGAAAAAAGTACATTCACATGACGTGCATCCTAAAGCTGTAGTTTCACAGTCCTTTTAGATTTCAGTAAAATTGCATTGTCACGGAAAGAACACATCTTCCAAATATATGCCTTTTCTAGCGCAAAGCAAGCATTCACAGACAAGAAGCGAACAAGATTAGCAACAACAGTATTTGTCAGTCTGCTGCAGGGAAAGGGTCTTTTCCACCTACACTTGATCTTTCCTAAGGCCTGACAGTCAAACATCCCACCTTTTGATTGCTTCCCTACACCTATTTTCCTTATTAGGCAGAGCCAACTGTTTCAAGCATCCAGAGAGAGGGCCCACATACCCTAATTGGGTTCCCCATGCTATTTTCTTGCAAATACTGCCAACTTAAACAGTTCCTGTTCTCAGCTGCATCCACATTGCTCCTTCCACTGTGCCAGCACAACTGGTACGCCAAATGTGTGGTGAACAAGACAAGGGAACAATCCATCTTAAAAAAATTAAAAATAAATGCTTAAGTGTTTTAGATGGTTACAGTTTATGTCAAAGGATTCCTTCACTGCTGTCCATGGAAGGTGGTAACAATTAACAGGTTTTAAAACACAAAACATTTCCCTAGATGAAGTATGATGAGTGAGTCAGTAGCTCTGCCTGCACTGAATGAACATCACACATGGAATTAGAGCTCAAGAATTCTTGGCAAAAAAGATTAGTAAAAGGCCCATATTTAGTAACCAAAGCAGAAGTAAAAAGAGTAATAATATACAAAAAAGTAATGAAAAGGAATCCAGTGAAGTGAAACAGCAAAGCCAGTAAGATACCTGGGAATGCATTTTCATTCTGTCCCTGTCAGTGGGAATCCTGGATCCTAGCTGGGGTCCTAATTAGTACATTAAGAATAGAAATAGCATAGGAATAAAGACTGACCCCTCCCAAGACATTCTCAAAACCAGCACATCCTCAACAGGCCAAAGTCAAGTTTTGGGGCAGAGGGATCCCAACATTTTGAAACACACTCTCAGGTAAAGTATAATTTCACAGCACTTAACAACTATTGGTAAAATTGGTCCGTTCCTTAGTTGAAGCCACTGAACTTTTTAGTTTGGAATTCATCTGAAGAAGCCATGAGAAGCAGACACTGCCATAGGGAATACTCCAAATGCCCTACAGTAACAGTAATTATATAAATACTGTGCGCAAGGCGTCAGAGGAGGGGCAGAATTAGTACAGTTATTGAAGCAAAGTCTACCTGCAGCCACAAGAACTGACCATGCAAGCAATCCATAAGATCAATCACCAATACCTTTGTATATGATCTGCATGATGTTTGAATGCAAAAAAAAAAGTAAGTATCTCCATTTTGTGCTGTCAAGTATTTTTACTTACCAGTCATAGCACCATTGCTACAGGAACTGAAACCCAGATTCACTTATGCATTAAAATGCAGAAAAAATTCCTCCATTTCAAGGGAAAAGCCTGCATCTGTGTTTGACATTAGCAGCTGAGGTCTGTCTCTAAAACTGGGTGATCAACTAGCTTGAGCAGACTTTTTTTTTTTATAATAGAGCACAGTGTTAGAAAACCCTGATTAGGAAAAACTGCCCTTATTCTTTCTTTTTATCCCATCCTTTAGCCAAGTACATATAAGAGCACACATTTAAAAAAGAAAACTAAATTGGGAAGGCACTGAAAAGGTAACCATAAGATTCTCCTTCCTGCTGGCCAGGGCTCCCTGTCACTCACAGAAAGGGCACCAGAACTACAGAAAAACAGATGCAAGATGCCTACCAAAGGTGAGGCAAGTTCAAACCTTGCCCTTTAATTCCCTCCATTTGCTGAAACTTTTTCGTGAAGGCATTATTACTGCCTCACAGCAACATGACGACACCCAAATAGCCTCCTGGAGAGGGAAAACTAGAAAGAATGGCAGAAACCAGCCTTTGGCAAGGTGGGATTTTAACATCTGGGTGTAGAAGTTACACATCAACCTACTGCCTTGACATACCTGGCGCTCCTGGGGGGTCCCGTGCCGCCGGGAGCGCTGCCGGCTGCCTCCGGCCGTGCGCAGACAGCGCCCTCCTCAGCCCTCAGCCGCCCCAGAGCGCGGTGCTGGCGGGAAAAGCGGCCTCCTCTCCGGACCGAGGCGAGAAGACAGGTACGCGGCCACAGCAGAAAGTCAGTCCCCAGGTGAACAGGCCCATATCAGGCACAGCCATAGCTGAGCTAGAGACCACCACTACACCTGACAGCTCAGGGAAGAAGAGCTAATACCCCACGCTTGAGTTTAATAAGAGCCCCAGGACCTGTGGGCAGGGTGTGGGTGGGGCCTCCAGGTGAGGCTGGTCATGGCCCTTAGGGCCTCAGGGCGCCGACAGCTGTCATTTCCGGCAGTAGTCACGGGCTCCAGCCGCCCCGGAGCGGCGTGCTGAAGGGAAAATGGCTGCTGGGTCCGTCTGGGAGGAGGTGGTCACCGGCTCTGGCATCAGCCACCCCGTAGAGGGGCACTGGCTGGGAAAATGGCTGCCTTGCCTCACTGCGGCTGGTGGCAGGCCTTGGTGCTGGCCTGCCCCAGTGAGCCCTGCACAGCCACAGGCCGGGTGCAGGACAGGGAGACAGCCAGGTTCCTCCCCGCTGATGCCACTTGGCTGTTGTCTGTGGCCCAATGCACCCTTCAGCCTCTGTTTTGTCAGGGCACAAAGAGAAGAAAGACACCCATGGCCAGGCAGCAGTGGCCATCCCTCTGCCCAGATCGGCTGCGCATGGCTGCCCTGCCCCCTCAGTGGTGCCGAACCTGGAAGGACTTCCAGCACCACAGTGGCTGAGTTGCGAAGCCAGTTAATATTCAGGTATTAGGGCTTTATAAGGTATTCTGTGGGTTTTCTAGTGAGCAGCTTCATTCTAAGAGTCCTAAAAGGAAAGGAAATACCAGCAATAAAAAGTAAGCAGTCAAAGCAAATAATCAAACATCAAATTACAAGTTAGTGGATCCTCAGTGTAAAATTAGATTTAGCAATTTCTTTTCTTATCAATGCAGCTGGTTTTCTGTTCGCAATAGGATTAATAGGAAATAAACAATTAGTGATTAAACATGAAGATTCAAAACTGAGTAAACTTTAAACTCTAATCAGCAAAAGCCCCAACTCACCCATTGCATTTTAGAAATAGCCATTTAAATCTGTTATTTGGGATTTGTTATTCAAATGGGAAAGGAGGAAGGAATTTAAAAATCAATGTAAATGGGCAGATGAAAAGATAGTGTATTGGAAATGTTAGATGAGGCTTAATTAAAAAAAAAACCTCTCAAAATACCTATTTAGTTCGTGATGCAAGTGTGCAGTAATAGCAACAAAGAATTTCATCCACTGTAAAATTTCCCAAACCAAGGCAAAGAGGTTACCTGCATCTCTTAGTCATTAGGATAGAGAGGTATTTTTTTGGTGACCCATTTACAAAAATAAGATTAATTTTGGTTTAGATTTTGGGACAAAGATGGAGATGATAAGGAGTAAGGGCTTGCTAAAGTCATCGGGCTCTGCTAGTACAGGATCAGATATCCAGAGAGCGTGACAGATGCCACAATTTGTGCCTCAGCTTTTCTGCCTGTTGGCTCTGAATTTCCCCCATGTAGGTGGGAGTTCCCCCGCTGAGTCACGGGGTAGCCTGACAGCCTTCCTGATTTCATTCCACCCACAGCTCTCTCAAAGTGAGCGCTCCCTGAGCAACCACCTTTACCAAGCACAGATATTATAGTTTTTCTGTCAACACACCATGCCTTTGCGGGTGCAAGGCCTCGTACAGGAAATACTCTAGCATGTGTCTGCTTGCAGTTCCTCAGCAGTCCTGGCAAGGCCCTTACAGATTGTGTAGACTTATGGACTGTAGGTATGGTTAACCTTCCCATACTGTGGAGGGGAAAAGTACACATTAAAAAAATCTAGGTTATTAACTTCAAAAGATGATTCCTAATAGCCACACAAGAGCTGCATGGCTCTGGCTGGGAATGCGCCTCAGTGGCAAGCAGCGTTTTGTGCTTTATGCTTCCCTGGGCAGTACACTGGGTGGCCTCATTTCAGACCACATCACTCCATCCCCAGGAGCTGGTGGAATTAACAGAATGCCCTTGCCAGCTTAGCAGAGATGACAGGAACTAAGGAGCTGCGGGACTGTGACGGAGGCAGCTGGATAGAGTACACAGGCTGCACTGTCCTTACTCAGCAGTGATACAGGAGCTCTTAAGCTCCAGAGTCCTCCTTACAACACCTCTAACCAACAGCCATTGATGTCAATGTTTTCTGTGTAAAACATCAGTCAAAGGTCTGAATGCTCCAGGTCTTCGGTCAAGATGTTTCTAAGTGGTATTCCAGAAATAGCAGTAGCTTTTATTTACTCTGTAGCAGTCCACATTAATTTGCCAAGTGCCATTACATAACAGCAATTAATTACATTATTTCTTCATTACTAGCTGTGAGCATAGACTGTTTCCACAATGTGCTGCAATGTATTTCTGAAGCTCTTCTCAGTAGCTCTGAAGGGAAGATAAATGAGGACAAGCAGAGTGCCTAGATTAACAAGTGATAAATCCAGGCCCCTTCATAGTAGCCAAATTAAATATTCTCTTGTAGGCCTTGACCTAATTCCAGCTACTTGTTATTTTTCTTGCACTTTCTCATGAAATAGTTTTTTTAAAATACCTGCTTCTGCCATGTGAATAGGCTATACACTTCCTTTAGACATATGCACCTTCAGAAATTATTCTTGCAAACTATGGATGAGTTCAGATGGCCTCAAATGTTGCCACTCATTTTGCTGGAACCAGAATTTAATTTTCTATCTGAATAGAAAAGCTTATGTTGTTAAGAATAGTGTTTTATCTGCCTTGTTTTAAATACTACAAGCTATATCTGCTAGCAAACTACTCCAAATGTTACTGTCAGGACATAATTCTTACTTATAATCTTTAAAAATTTCTTCCTTTGCTTCCTTCCTTTTTTAACTTTTCTTTGGTTATTCCTTCATTTTAGAGTACTGACATGTCCAGAAGAAGTGTGTAAGCTAGTGTGTTGTATACTATGCTAACATACATACTCTATACTGTTCCATCGGAATTGTACTGCTTTTCAAACACTTGTAAATAGTAGCCAACACTGTTATTGAATTACTTGGAAGTATTCAATTCATTTAATCTTGTCTGGTTTTGCAGCCTTAAAATCTTTTGACTTTCTTTTTTTAGAGGTCTCTTACATCTCTCTGCATCTTCTCTGTAATGACTGATCTCACTGTCCCTAGGATTCATTCAGCCTCCTGTATTAGAGAAGACATCTGTGTCTCCTATCTATCTCATAGATTCAAAAGCAACCCTAAACTACACTGACCTATTTTACCAGTGTATCATTGTCAGAGAGGAGATTTGCCAGATGTCTTAGATGTTTCATTATTCCCTCAAGGAATCTGACCTATCCTAGATTAAAACTGAGATTGTTCAGGAAGGACCAAATCCTGTGTTCAGGAACAAGAACTTTACTGGACAAATTCAGAGAGAGGCTTGAAAATTAATTTGTATGTATACTAGTGCAACTGAGGTCAGAATCTGGCTAAAGATCTACTCTCAAACTAAAAGTTTTGCCATCTGGTTACTGCACTGAGTGCTAAGCTGAGTCCCTGTGTGTTAAGCTACTATGATCTTAAATTGCATTTGGCTCAGGTAGCTCCAGATATGCATGTGTGTGTGTAGGTGTTCATGACATCTCTAGTGCATTTGCTGAGCAATAGCTTGTTAATCAAACACATTGTCATTTCTGCTCATCCAGAGGCAAAATTCCAACCATGAGAGGAGATAATCGTGGAATTAAATAGGTCCACACATATGCTTATTAAGTCACTTAACAGTAGAGTTCTAAAAAAGCCCAGAATACCTTCACTACCACTGATTTTTGCATGCTCTTTGGGCTTAGCTCCAGGATCCTCTCTCTTCTTCCCTCAGCCCTGATTATCTTCTCGTCCATATCACAGTTGGTTTATTTCTCTTGTGTAGCCCATATCTTCTGTTTTTGACTGGTCCCTCAGTCAAAAAGTCCCTTTTGTTATGCTTACAAGTAATTCCTTTCTTTCCTTTGGCCCTGATGAAGCTTCCAGTCTTCCCTGACCCTCACAGGCCTGTGGCCCTTGCAAGCCAGTACTGCCACCTGATCACTCTCTTTGCTCTGCTTTGCTGTGATTGCTTACTCCATACGTGCTGAGCATCTCGGCGATAAAACAATTCTACAGATGAAGCCAGGATACAAGGAAGTTTCAAACTGTCAAAACATGACTTACTGCTCTGTTGTTTTTCAGTATTGTTGCCTCAGTTCAACTCAAAAAAGGAGCAATGCATACAGATAGAAGAGAAAGTGCATTTTTAATCCTCCCTGCCATGTGTAAGCTGCTAAGGGCATATAACTTTTTTTACTGATCTGAGTTAGTAAGAGAAGATACACAGATAAGGCAGTCCTAAGACCTAGAGTCAGTACTGTAAACACGAGCACTGACTATCATACTTCCTGCTGTGAAAAATATTTTGTATTAGATATTTTAAAACAGGAATTAAACTGGCTGCATATTTTGGGTATGTGCAAGGGTAGAACTGTGCCTGTGTAACTTTAAACAACCATCTCTGTGTCTCAAACTACCATGCAGAGGTTACATTTTAGAACTTATTCATGATAGAGATAATTGAAATATGTTCCTTATTGTGATTAAATCCAAACCATACCAGAAAAAGCCCATTTGGAGACCTCTGCACTGCAGTTCCTTTTTCCAAAAACAAGGTTGCAGTCAACAAACAGGAATTTATATTGAGCTGTTTTGATAGAATGGGCAGTGACAGGACAGGCTTGAAGGCAGAATAACCTGTTCTTTCTCTGAGATGGCATATCTAGCAAAGCTTTTAGCATAGGGGCTGACAACAAAGGAAAGCTTACCCTGATTCTTCTTCCATCATACAAGTTATTAATCTGACACTAAATACAATCTACTCCCCTAATCTAAAGGAAAACAAAAAATCACGTTTTAGGTTTAAGCACATTTTTAGGCACGCTTACAGTAAACACTTTTACAAGGAGTTAATTAGATTTCCAGGACTGGAAATAAATAAATCAGAATTAGTAGGTCCAGAGCCCAATCAGAACAAACAGAAGCAAATCAGAACAGCAGGAGTAGGGAAGTGATTGTCCCCCTGTACTCAGCACTGGTGAGGCCACACCTTGAATACTGTGTTCATTTTAGGCCCCTCACTGCAAGAAGGACATTGAGGTGCTGGAGTGTGTCCAGAGAAGGGCAACAAAGCTGATGAAGGGTCTAGAGAACAAGTTTAGTGAGGAGTGGCTAAGGGAACAGGGGTTGTTTAGCCTAGAGAAAAGGAAGTTGTAACGAGGTGGGGGTCACTCTTTTCTCCCAAGTAACAAATGACAGAATGAGAAGAAATGGCCTCAAGTTGCACCAGGGGAGGTTTAGGCTGGATATTAGTAAAAATTTCTTCACTGACAAGGTTGTGAAGCCCTGGAACAGACTGCCCAGGGAAGTGGTGGAGTCACCATCCCTGGAGGTATTGAAAAGATGTGTGATGTGGCACTTAGGGACATGGCTTAGTGGTGACCTGGCAGTGCTGGGTCAACATTTGGGTTTGATTTTAAAGCTTTCTTCCAACCAAAACAATTCTGTGATTCTGTGAAACTGTAATCTCTAACTATTCCCTGTGGAAAAATTTTGGAGTGTCTTAATTTGACATGTCAGTATTGAAAGGAAAAATCCTCTGACTTATGACAGCAATGAATGCATAGTCCATAGTCATAAAGTCTGGAAAATCTGTCCATTGCTTGAGGGGAGAGGAGACGGTGAAATCACATACACTGTGAAGATCCATACAAATTAGATAAGCAAATTCTTATTTTTAGTATTTGCCCAACAGCAAAGACAAGAGAACAGCACATAAACAACTCAGAAGGAAGCAAGTATCCTAGGCTAATTCAGGGTACATTGAAACAGTCAAGTTTCAGATGCAGGATGTTCTCATATAACTGAAGAACATGTAACTCATATAATTGAAGAAAAAATAGGCAATCGAATAGGGAAGACAAAACATGTATTTCTGTCCCTACCTTGCCACTTCAGGAGTGATCTTCCAAAATGCCAAGTGTCTTTTGCTCAAAACTGAGGGCCAGAGCAAATCAAGGACTTTGCTTCCCAGATTTATGAGAGAATCCTGGCCCTTAACACTCATTAAACTCCCATGGAATTAAAATGGGGTTTAGGAAGACAAATCTCTGAGTATCCAGGCCTTGCATACCTATAATAAAACTTGGGCTTAATTTGAAAGCCAGCACCGAAACAGTGATTTTGAAATTCTTTTTTAACCATCTGGAGATGCCTGACATTTTTAGTTATAATTTTCCTTGGTTTTCTGATAGAGGCGTAAGGATAGAACAACTCTGTAGCATAGGGAATATGGAAATCAATCTTGAGCTCTTTCACTCTTAACATATTTTAAGCAAAAAGGATGAATAACAGACGTTTCCATACTTCCTTCCTGAGCAACTGCCTTTACCAGAAAAGGAGATACCACCAATACATTTCTTCTCTAGAAACCTCTCAAGATAAAAAAGGAAGCCCTCTTCTGTGAGTGAACAGGCAGAAGTGGTATCATTCTGAATGGACAGAAGATCCTCCCTAACTGTAGAGAATAAAATTGCTTGCAACAGAGAGTGTAAGATCCAGCTTGTCTCCATTACTTACCTAGAAAACAGCACACAGCTTCCTGCTCAGCATGCGACTCTCCAGATCCCTTCTGTTTGCTTTTCCAAATTCCCCTGTAGCACTGGATTATGAAGCCTACTCCTGAGATCAAGTGCCTAAACTTTAGGAAAAGATTTGTAACTTAATCTGGCCTTGAAGGCCAGGTGTAATTCCACACAAGTTGAAGCTCTTGTGGAAAATCTGATAAAGTAGCATGCTTTGATAACTTGCTCACATATTTGCATAAGACTTCATAGTGAGTTGGATAAGACTCGGTAGAAATAAGCTGTGTCTCAGGTTGTGTTACAAGCCCACCATTTCTACTGTTACTGTTGGCAGATGTCAAGTAGAAGGGGGGTTGTACAAGCAAAACTACCATTTCTTTGATCACTCATGTACTAATCCCATAATGCTACATATATATAAAAGTCAAGGGACATAGATCAGATGAGTCATTCCCTGCCCCAGATAGAATATAATTGCAGCTTATATTCTGCAATATATAGAATATATATTTCTAATATAAATATATTTATATATATATAGGATATATTCTCCAGGATAAGCAGAAGCCTATCTTGTTCAAAATAACTAAAATATGATCAGGATTTGTTCATGCTATAAACCAAACTAAATTGTAATCCTCTCCACTGATTCAATCTTGTTTCTAAGTAAGGACAGCAATTACAGATGCCATTAGCCTAGTGATGAGTATGTTTCCATCCTCCACGTGACTCTTACTTGAGCATCTGTGTTCTTGAAGCAATCTTGTGATTAAATTCATGATCTCTGTAAAGAGAATCTCCTATTTCTGCTTGCTTATTTTCTCTGAAACATTATGTTTATCTGTAACCTGAAGACCATACAATGAAGTGTAAAGCCCCTTTTTCAAAATTACGTAAATTGTACCTATTGAATGATGTTCTCAGTTCAAGACAAAGTTTTTTGTTAGGATGGGCCAAAGAGATTCTCAAAATGTTATTGCTTCAGACTTTGTAGGACAAAGCAATACGAACAATAGCAGTCAAAACATTTTCCAGAGCAGAATCTCCTGGAATAGGATCTATTCTTTATATCATTGTGCAGCAGTATACCCACACACTGCTTGTAAAAAAAATCTAAGGAAAGTCACAGTCCTTTACTTGGAACAGATCAGCAAATGGCAGCTCTGTAAAAGACTGAAGTGTTTACTAGCTTTTTTTCATCACCTTTTTAAAAAGGATCAGTTGCAGTAGCATTGGCCTAAGGTAATTAGTACTAGCAAGGCAGGGATAAGGTCTTAACCTAGAAGTGGAAAAATACTGAAAAGGGAGTTTTCATATCTACTGGGCCTGTTGAATTTTGTCATCCTAGGATATTTAAATAAGTAACTGAAGCAGTTCCACAGCTCATAGTAGTTCTCTTTAAAAGCAGGTACACAAGAGTACCAAGTGAAAAAAGAAATGTCATTTCTATTCTAAGAAACAGTGAAGCATTTAGCAGTTAGGGAATTATAAATCACACCTCTTAATTAAAATCCTGGAAAAATACTGAAATGTTTTCAAACACATTACATACAAGCACATGGTAAAACCGAAGGACCCACAGACATCATAGACTTCCTGTGAAGACAATCTAATTCTCTTCTGGCAAAGGTAACTGTCCCTGTGAAAGGAGAAGCAGCAGTAGTAGTCAAATATCTCGTCTCCACTAAAGCTTTGATCTGTCTCAGGTAACATACACAGAAGGAAGTGTCCTCTAGATGAAGCTGCTGTACAATGGGTGTAGGACTGTTTGGAAACTATATTGAGATTGCAAACTTCAGTGATTCCTAGTGAAAACTGAAGGGCTTATGCTGGATTCTGCAGCAGTCTGTCCCAGACAAGTACTGCTTGCTGTTCTCAGTAGTGACTTGGGAGATGGAATAGACACTGTGCTTATTAAATTTGCAAATGCTAGGAAGTCTCGAGAGACTGCAAGTATATGTTTGGAAAACAGTCCGAAAAGAAATGCAGGTCAATAGGAATAAGTGCTATACTGTTCCAAACAGAAATAGTCAACTGCAAAAATAAAAGAGGGGGAATAAATTATGAGGCAACATTAATGCTGAACCTGGGAGTCACAGTGACTCACAAGCTGGACATGAGTCAACACTGTTAATGCAGGCACAAAAAATAGAAGATAGCACACTGAGACGTTTAAATGAAAGTGTGGTCTAGAAGACATATGTGAAGTAACCTTTTACCCTACTTTGCAGTGGTGTACCTTTGGCTGGAATACATTTTGGCCCTCAAGTTTTGGGGGCCATTCTTCAAGAAGGCTGTTGCTGAGAGTAAGGAAATTCAGAGGATGGCTACAGAAGGGATCTTTTAGTTTCTTTGCAAGACTGAACAAAATGGGATTTTATTGCTTAAAGCATTGAAAACTGGGAAAGCAGAGATTCCCTCCTTAAGTATTCCAAAAATATATTGGCCCACAGAAGATATATTTTTCAGGAAGCTGAAGAAATAAGGAAAAATTCAGGAAGTGAGTCCATCTACTTCATTGAAATGCTGTTGTTCATTTCAGAATTTATTGATTGTGCATTTCACTTAAGTCTGTTTTAAACCTACTCAGTTAGAATAACCAAGCTTTTGGTTATTATAAAATGGTTGGTTATGATCTGAACATGGGTCTAAGCACAGGCAACTGGAAGAAACACTGGGCTACTAATCAAGGACATGGCCTTTCTTTCTAAATACTAGCTAAGTAATAATTCTGAAGAAAACAATAGCTTCCTAGCAATCATCGCTCATCAAGTGAAATAAGAAATTTACTCTGGTGTGAGCCCTGTTCCAAATACAACCTGAGTGAAGTACAATTGGAGCACAGCCAGAGCTGATCAAGAACACAGATAATCTTTGCTGTTGCCATTGCTAGTGACACTCAGCAAAATATAAAAAGACTCAAAGTACAATAATTGTGATGAAAACTTCCAAAGTTGGGTATAATAGCATTAAAAAGAGAGACTTAGCTTCCATAACCCTGGTTAACCCTGGTCTCTTTTAACACTAATGAATTTCTAGTGCCCATTCCTACTACATGTGGGAAATCTCTTTGTGGTTACAGCAATCAACTGACCTTCTTTGAAAAATCATATACATGATAAAATTGAAAATAATATGTTTAGCTAGATATCAGCCTGTTGTCAGCATATGCTATTTTGAGAATCACACTTCCAATACTGTAAGTCAGGCCAAGATATTGGCTTCTGTCAAGGATATAGCTTAATATGAGTTTATAAGGACTTCAGGTTTCCTACTAAGATCTTAAAAAACTATTACTGTAAAGCTACTTGAATCAAGGTTACAGTAATTTTGGAGATTAATTATTCTGTAGTGAAGAATATTACATGCACCTTTTTGTAGTATTTGGATATAATTCATCAAGTTACTTAATTGTACTGCAAGTATATACTGCAGTGTATATATATATGTGTGTATATATATAAAAAATATATGTGTGCATCTTGTTGTAGTAAACCTAAATTAGCAAGGATAAACTTCTGGGACAAATCTTCAAAAGCAGTATTTCATTATATTGCTTAACAAAATTTGTTTATTGCTGAGAGTCAAAGTGTAACTCTGGGGAAGAATTCCAGCATCTTTGCAGGTCTCCAGACTCCTGAAGACTTTGCTGCTGCAAGTTCTTCTGTGAACACTGGAAATAATGAGCCTGCTTTCTATCAATTTGTATCCTGTATCTCCACAAATGCTCACCTACACCATCATATTAGCACAGTTTCTCTCTCCATTTGTTCTAAAACATCCTCAGCCAGCACTTGCCTGTAGATTGGCTAGCTGGCCTCTGCTAAATGGAGCGTGTGGCACTGAAGTTGTATCTCTGCCTCCCTCCGTGATGGTACTAGTGCAGATTTTCTCTTCCAAAATGCCTTTAGTTTTATTGAAACTTAATTATGAATTAGACTTTTTTTTTTAATTTGGCTAGAATTATCCCATGGGTATAAAGCATCTTCAGGGAGATAGGACTATGTTATTGCTAATAATATGATAGTATAAATCTGATTTTCATAAGAAGATAAGCTATAAATAAAATGACTGTCGGTGTTAAAGAAATGTGCTTTTAGGAGAGAGAAAGTCCTTTCCCAGAATAAATCTTGGACTGAATTTCTGAAATTAGCAACGTTTAGACTAATAACCTGCAAGAATATATCTTCTGTACTATCAGAAATTAAGAATCTGCTTTAGCATGGAGTTCTAAGTAAATAAACAGAAAATATGTAACAATAGGGTTTCTGTGAAGAGAATGAAAAAGCAGGAAAAAGTGTAGGCAGACAACACAGGAAGCAGGCAAAAGGGCGTAGTTCTCACAATTTTATTGGTTTACTTATTTTTTATTTATTTATTGGGTATTTGATTCTAGAGACTATATTCTTAATGGACAAAACCTGCTGTGATTACTCTGAGTTCAGTGGAGTTCTTTTAGGACTTCAACTGATTCCTCCTTGTTTCAAAAGGTAAATCTGGGAGAGGATCAATAGCCTTATTTCTTCACTTGGCTGAGAATATCCAGTGATTGAAGTCCATGCCCTCAAAGAGAGCATTTTTACCATCTTGCGTAATGAATTCCAGAGAGAGTGACCTCCAGAGTGTAAGATGCTTCTGCTGCCTGTAGGTTTTCTAGAGGCACTGACAAAAGACAGAGGGAAGGGAAAAGTTCAGTGTGTGCCGTGGGAAGGCCTGATGAATATTTTCAGGATCCAGCTCATATTCTCTTTTTACTTTTTTATGTTTCCTGGATATTGGTGGAAAATAGGTTAAAAGTCCCCAGAAAAGGTATGGTTAGATATAAAAACTGAATAGTGCCTGACACTAGCAACTGTGTGCCTTTAAGTACACACAAGAAAGTGCCTGTTGTCTGCTATTTTTACTGGAGTCCTCAAAAATGCTTCTTACAATTAGTATTTGTGTCCTACCTAGTAACTTTCATAAATTCAAACATACTTCACTATTATTTCTTCTTAGAGTTTTAACAGTTTTGTGACATATTTTTACTATCCTCTGAATGACCCAAACTGCACATTAAGGTCACATTCCTTCTTCTTCAGCATCACAGGAAATAATTTTTGCTTATGTGATTCAATGCAATATACCAGGGGCCCTCACAATCTTGTTTCAGATATATATTGTAGGTAGAATGGAAGTCTAGGCAGCTGAGGTTTGCTGCACACAGTGAATTTCCTTTCTCAGTGCCTCAGCCTGACCTTTTTATACTGTGGGGAATATTTTTTTTCCTCTTAGAGGGGCTGTGAGACTTCTGAAGGAGCATGAGGTCATCAAAGAAGACACACTGGGTAGGTCCAGCAGTGTGAAGTGCTATGCCCATATATGAGGTTTCAGAAAAGCCAAAGGAACTGAAAACGTTAAAGAGCGCCTCAGCAGTTTAGGTATTTCTCTTTTCTAAGTTCAGCTGGATCTCCAAATTCTGTTTTAATACACCTCACATTTTTCTTCCTTGTTACTTTGGATCAAATTCAAAATATTATACCAATGAGTAATCTTCCTAGTCACTTACTAAAAGCAAAAGAAAAGTTTCTGAGACTTAGAGTCCTCATCTGATTTTTTTTTTTTTTTTTGCAAATGGCAGAAAATTACTGGAATTAGAAAGGAAAAAATAGTAAGAGGTTCAAATAACATAGTTTGGTGGCATATTTTATGCTAACTTTAGGACCATGCAAATTGGGATAACATAACATCAGTAGGATTTTCTGATTTGAACAGACTAGATCTAAAGGATAGGGTGACAGTTCAGACTGAAGGACTCAGTACATTTGTCCAGTGCTAATAATGGTTCTTGAAATGTTTCCTGAGGCTTTCAAACCTTCAAAGCAGTGAAGTATTTCTTTGATTTATTTTTTTAAATTGTAAATCATACTGACTTAAGAGGCAAACTTTTATGTCTCTTTAATGACTCTTTCCTAGTAGCTTAGAATTGTGCTTCACATACAAGCTCTCCTTTCTAGAGGTGGAATTTTTACAGGACTCACTTGAAATTGAAGCCGATTCTCTTTGCATGTGATCAAAACAACACTGAGCTCTGAAAAACACCAGAATTCCTCCCAGTTGCAATCATGTGTCTGGAAATTGTTTCCAAACATATTTTTGGAGTTTACATGTATCTTGTAACATCATTCCAGAATGCCACTGTAGTCTAGCTCACATCTGAGCAGTTTTGCAGAAAAGGTCTTATGTTCCCTCTCGAGTTGGACATGTGCCCAAATGCACCCAAGCATAGGGTGCAGTAGGATAAGGTCTGCTTTCAGTAATACCAACTGCCAGTAAACTCAAGAGGCCTATTAAAAATAGAAGTAGTTAAGACAAGTGGTGCAGCCACACAAAATTTTCCTGGCAGAAAAGAAAAGGGGTGCACTGGAGCTGTGACAAATTTCAGGCTCGTCAGGATTCCCTCTGCTGTGGTGATCTCACCATAAATTAAGTCATCAAGAGGGGCTGCTTTGTAGTTGTGGTTTAGCTACAAAGTAACATTTTACCTCATCCAGGGAGGATGACAGAAAACCAAAATGACATTCTTCTGCTTTTTCCTTAGTTTCAAAATTCGGTCATTTCAGTGACACATTCAGAAAGCCAGGATATGGGAATGAGTTTCTGTTTGTCCATTGCCCTATCATCCTCCAATCTGATTTATCCTTCAGCAATGTTTAAGATTAGGTCTTTTGATATATTGGAGTTCAGGATAAATTAGATAAGAAAGACTGATATTTTTCATTTCAGCTTATTGGGAATAAAGACTTTTCAATTATTTGATGACCTGACTGAGGAGCATTCACAGAAGAGGATGAGAAGAAGGAACTGACTTTCACAGACAGAGTGAGTAGAAAGACACAAACCAGATTTTTATTTCAGAGCTTTCCATAGTGACAGCAAAAGCAAGTTGTTCATATGGATTCAGAAAGATTCAAAATAACAGAACTAAGGAAGACACCAAACATGATGTGATCACAGCTCTGAGAAAGTGAAAAAGAGACACCTTCTTCCTCCAAAACGCCCTTCAGACATTCACATGTAAAAAATAAGCAAGCATCAAGCAGACAGAAATCTGGACTTGAACACTGGTTCTTGCATTGCTGTTGCCTCCTTTTCCTGTTCCTGCCACCACGTCTGGGAAGACTGGGATGAGAAGCCTGGAGAGGAATGGAGTCCTCCTTGCTGGAAGCTGCACCTCCTCTTAGGAACTGGTGGCTTAGAGGGCTGTAGCGGTCTCCACATGGCTCCTTCCTGGGAGGACATAACCACCTCTTCTGTCAAATCAGGGGCTGTGAATGGCACACAGAAATAGGGTGAAGGTGCCATTGCTCACTTGTTATGTCTTTATTACTCAATGTGTTGCAAATGTTCAGCTTTTTTTAATGCTAAACCTGCTGGGACCAACAAGGTCCCAATAAAGACTGTTAAGACAGCGTCTCGTAGACCTTCTTGAGCATTCAATCCAATCTCATTGTGGGAGAGTATCTCAAACTCAAGTTATAAACAGCCTAGTAAAAGGACTGAAACCAGTTACTCAACAGAAGGGAAACCTCCTTCCTTGCCCACTCCATTTAGTCTGAAAAGTCACCTTGCACACTGCAAGAACTTTCTCTGTCTAACTGGCATCTTGGCAGCCCTGACAAGAGCAATTTGACTTTGGATGGAAGCTGGATCTGTGGCAAGCGTATAGTTATAAAATAAGTCACGCTTTCCTTCCACTGAGTGCATGTTCTATTTATAGCACATTCCAGATTATGCAAGGATTCCCAGAACACTGCAGACTCTAGTTGAAAATTGTATCTGCATAGGGTGGAGTATATCAAGCAATATTTTTAAAATCCCATTGTTAGCAGAATGAGCATCTTGCAGTTACATCTATGTAAAAGCTGAGGTAAATTTGGAAAGATACCGTATAGTAATAGTTACAGTTCATTTTATTTCATTTACCAAATCATTTTGATAAATTGTATCTTTGAAAAAAGCAAAACAGTAATGGCATTTAAAAAGCCTGAAAAGCCAAGCAAATAGTTTACTCAATTGAAAAGTGAGACTTTTCTGATGCTTGAGAGACTTTGTACTTTAGAAAATATAAGGGACCGTTTTAGAATGTTAATGATTTAGGACAAGAATGTCTGAGTTATAACACTCTAATGTCCATTTCCTCTCAAAGGTGTGACAAAATACAGTATCTAGCTATCCATTCAGCCATAGGATAGGAACTTACAATGAAAAATTGTTTTGTGATGCTAACATTACACATTTCTTAAATTTTCAAGTTGAGAATACCAAAAAATAAAGCTGGGACTCAAGATATTTCAGTGACATTTAAGAACTTCTAAATCCTCAAGAAAAGCAAGATAGCAGGAGAACTATGCAGATATAAAATAAATATATCACCGAACATACCTGTTTTCAGTGCCAATACACTGTAAACACCTGCATCTATTTCTTTTCCCCCAACTCTTATGTCATGCATACTTAAAGAACACTTTACACTTTGAAATAGGCCAATTGACAAAGCTTTTTCTGAATTTTCAAATGACTTACCACTGTGTGAAGCAGGAATTTCTGGAAGTCAAACTCAGTAATAGGCTTTTTGATAATTTGGCTGACTTTAGTCAAAAACATAGAAGATTGGTAATTCTATTACAAAGTTTATTATCACTGAGTCATCACAGGTTTTCACTGAAACATCAAATATAGACACAGTTTTGGGTAAAGACTATTCAAAAATATAAACAAAAATGACCATTTGCATGCCAGTGCATTCTGTCAGACTTCACAATCTCGACCAATTTTTAAAAATGGCTGTATTGATAGGATGTCCCAGTCTATTTTAGACAGCAGATTCCCTTTAAACTCTGTTAACTGGTTTGCTGGCTAGCTAATCAATCCAAGAACAAATTGTACTCTTTCAATACATTTTTTAGTTTACTACACAATTGCCAAGCCCTGTTGTGAACTTTGCAGTCCAACCATAAAAAACACCTATAAATTCTGCAAAGTTGTCTTCATAATAGGGTAAATCACAATATACCTGGGGCTTGACTGTAAAATTTTTTTAATGGTGTTTACTGTGTTACAAAGCAGAGTTTATACAGCTGGAATTAAACAGCTTACCCTCATAACCACCGTTTGTGCTTGATTTAGAAACTGGGGGTTAACAAAGTTTCATAACAAACTAATAATGCTCTTGCTGTTGCTAACACAGCATTCAGGCTTCTGTACCTATGTATCAGATTCTGCAGTGTTCCCTTCCATTAAAAGTATAAAATAAATGGGAAGAGAGGAAAGAAGAAAGGGAGGTATTTCTAGACCCTAATGTAATGTGGAAGGGCATTTTTGTTTTATTTCTGTTTAGTGATATCACCTACACTTTTCATGTCACTCGAATTTCAATCTCTGAAGTACTATTTTTCCATCAACAAACTATGGAAAGGCGGCGATGTGAGCTCCTTAGTTGTCTATCCAATTACTCATCATTAATGGGCTGAGTCGCAATGTAAACCTTCATAACCTAACTTTAGAGTCAGAAAGGAGCCAGATTAGACAGTTTTAATTACCCAAGAGTCATCATTTGAGCTCTCTCTTCAAAAACACTTTCATTTTTAAATCAAACCTCTGGTCTCTCATGGTAGTTTTTGCACATCATCCACTAGATACTGGAATAATTTACGCAAGGTGTGAAGTAGTCTGTTTTTAGCTATCTGTTACAAAGTTAGCAATGTTACTATTCTTACTGGGTGCAGTGTGCAAGAGATATTCCCACACTAGGAGAGTATTCAGTAAGGTCACAAGGATGCCCAGTCCTTATCAAACACATTCCCTGGAAACTTGGCAGGGGTTTCATTTTACAAGAATTCAGGGGCAAATTAATGGTATTGGGTTTAGACTTACTTAAATTTTTCAGTGTTCGTGCAGAAAGAGATTTGTATTACCAACGTGTAACAGAAGATTTGTTGTCAGCAGTATTCGAAGTCTAATTTTGCTTTGAGTAAATTGATTTTGAGTTAATTCACTAACTTCAGTAGAGTTGCTTCACATTTGCACTAGAAGCAGGCTGTATTTGCACTACTACTTTAGTCTATTTAATTATTTCATAAGGAAGAAAACTGAGCTTTTTACATAATTTTAAAGATGATAACATCAAGGCTGTAGGCACACACAGAGTAATGTATGCAAGAACTGGATGCAAATATTTTCAGTGTTTAAAAAGGATTTTATGTAACCCCGAGAAACAGAAGCAATAGAAGTATGGCTCTAAATGGAAGCAGAAACCTGCAGAAAGAACCGACTTAGTCAGAGAGCTATGTGTCTACTTCTAATAATGCATGGGAAAGAGGGAAATCCATCACACACTTTGTTTCTTGTAATTTTTCTGACACTTTCCTTAGTCTTTATTCTGTATAAAGTGTCTGTGCATGGTAGGCGTGTTACCAGAAACAGTGAGATGGAAATTGAACAAAAACAACCATTGAAGAACTTTGCAGAACTCCCAGGCAGTCTATGTAATCGCAGGAGGCTCCTCAAATTCTGCTGTCAAGTCAGATCAAACAGTATTAAATAACACATCACAGTGTATGCAATGGAAAAAGATGTGATCATGTGACCTGCTGTGCTCATGAGGATCAGAAAAGAATGGTGAGCAAGGAAAGGAAGAACCTTTTTTAAAAAACTGAAGAGGAAAAAAAGAACAGCAGGAGCAAAGTTAGTTTTTACCATCTGCAAAAGCGGAATATAGCCTCAACAAATGATTGAGGAGTCTCAGATCCCTCTGACAATCAAAAAATGTGTGTAAAACCAAGCTATGAAACTTAGCAAATATTCAACTATGTATCTGAAAACAGAATATACACAGATAATATGGAATACAAAATATTTGCTGTGCCATCATCAGCTGGTTTTTGCCTATTTGCTACGCATTGAGGCCTACCCAGCTTCCTCAGCCTGAGAGAGAAATTGGATTTTGAAACTGAATAATTCATTAGTTTCAAATAACAGGAGGAGGACTAAGGCCTAGATCCTACCTTGTACTACACCTGTGCAAATTAGAGACTAGGGGTCACCAAGGGTCCTTTTTTTACCCAGGCACATACCATCAGGCAGCACACAATTTTCAGCAGGCAGCGGTGCTCAGGAAGCACAGCTGGCTGAGTTGCCAGCCTGCACTCTGGTCTCTCAGTGTTATGTCTGCTTCTCCAGCACACTTAGTATGGCATCTTGCCATTTGCAGCACATTCTGGACAAAAGACAGCATTTGTATACAACTGCACTCCCAAAGACTAGCAAAATAAATGGATTCAGCCTGTCCGTCAAAATAAAGTCTTGTACCAAAGGATATCCTTTGTCAGAAGTTGGCAGTCCTGCAGAGGATGGCCACACTTAGAAACTTGCTTTCACATCCTGCGCCATCAGAGATTTCTTCTGTGACCTTGAACAAATAATTTGCCTTGTCTGTGCCTCGGTTTAGTGCCTGAAAAATATTTGCAGGGGTTCTTGAGGGTAAGATTGCAAAGCCCTCAAATACAATGGCACTGGGGACCAGAAAAGTAGACAGATACAAACATTTTTGGAAGCACAGCTTTCTGCTTCAACTATCAAAAAAACCCAACTGTACCAGAGTTCAAGTATGGGGGTCAAAAAAGGCTGTGATAGCAGAGAGCCTTCAAACTCTGCTCTTGGGTAATGAACATGTCTTCTGACACTTAAACCACCACTGCTCACTGATAAACAATGCAGTGTCTTGCCTTTCTAGCCTACATGTAGGGCCTTTGAGTTGTTCTGTGAAATGCAGATCTTAGAAGAGTTCACCAAGAGATACAGTTCTGTGTTATATAATTATCGTTTCTTCTCTAAGATACAAGGCTCTCAGACAGTAGCATTCCCTGGCTTTCCTCACGTGAGAGTCACAGTGCTCTTTGTGCAACATTGCTTCTGGAGCTCACGGTTCAGTAACTTTCTATCTGCCTTGATTGTAAGTGGCAGTGTCAACACTCATACCAAAAATAAACCCTCCTGACGAATGACATGGATACTCCACAGGCTTAGAGGCATCTTTTTATAGCAACCGTTTGATTTCAAATACCAAACATTTGTTATTTTTGGCACAGAGGCTTGGAGAAACTTTCATGATCTTTAGCCTACATGACTACTTTTGCACACAGCTCAGGTGCTGTCAGAGTACTTGTGGCTTTCCTTAAAGATACAGAAATATGTTTATTCTACTGGATATTTGTTGTCACTAGAGAAACAGCTGACCTAGAAAATGGAGACTGTGCTATCACATGAGGTTTTCCAAATTGTTGCTGGGGTATTAAGGACTATTCACTTCAAGAAGTTCTAAGATGTCTGATGGTTTGATACTTAATGTAACTGAAAAGAACATTTTTTTAGTTGAATTAACTAGAGGTGAAATGTTACCATGGGATGACTTTGATGTGTTTCCTCATTTAATGACCTGGAGAGGGTATATGTACTTATTTTAATAAGAGAATGTGGTACTAATGGCAGATGCCAAATTCACCCTCTGGCAGATAGAAGTTCACTATTTATTCATAGTGCAGATTGAAGATGTCCTACCCAAACATTTTTTTTAGGTTGTAATTTACCTCTCATACAATGTTACCAGCCATAAACAGCACTAGACGATACTGTGTAGGCAGGCCTCTTGTTATTTTTCCTCACATCAGTTCAGTACAACTGGATAACTGGCAGCACCACCTGATTTAGTCATTGCTATTAACATTCTAGGAAAAGTGTATTGCTACTAAATATTCTGTAGCTTAAGAAGCGCTTGCCAGATTAAACCTAATTTACCACAGTATATACAGAATCTGGATGGTAATTTGATTTTCCTGTCCTTATAAATCTTAATATCACTGGTAAGATTTTTCAAACAAGGATGACCATTTTCATGATGACAGTGTCATTTGCAGCTGACTAAATACTAGCCCAGACTTGTTCTATCAAAACAACTTTTACCTAGGAAAACATAATACCAGGAGACAGAAACAGTAGACACTCTGGAAGGAGTTCTTTAAAAAGAAAGAAGAGACCATGTGAGTGGCCACATCTGGAATACTGTGTTCAGTTTTGGGTCTCCCAGCTCTCTCCACTGGGGAGAGTACAGGAGAAAGGCATAAGAATGGTAGGAGGCCTGAACATGTAGTGTGTGAGAAGAGTATGAGGGAGTGGGGTTTATTTAGCCTGGAAAAGAGAAAGCCAAAAGGGTATGTTAACTGATGTTTTCTGCTAGCTGAAGGAGGAGCTTAGAGGAGACAGTGACAAGCTACCGGGACACCACAAAATCACAAAGAGCAGTAGTCACAAGTTGCAACAAAGGAAAGCCATAAGAAAAATACTCTTTATAACAAGTGTGGTTAAGAAAAATAACAGATTCCCCAGAGAGCTTTGAAAATCTCCAAGACTTAAAAGGCCATTAATTCAGCTGGCAAAGACCCACTTCAGCTTATAGAATTACAGTACTTCCTTTATGATTGAAAGCTCTAGGTGGCCTAACGATTTCCAAGAAATACTTCTTCAAATTGTGGCAGAAATAATTTGTTTTATGAAGTCTCATTTCAGCACTACTTCAGTTCTATGGGTCTGAGGATTTGCTTTCAACTTGCCTTCAGACTTATAGCTGTACTGTTAGTTACTGGTATGGTTTACTACTCTTTAAATGACTGCAGTTCAGAAGGTCTCTAGTCCTTGTACTTGGCACCATACAGACATACAACAATGAGAGCAATCCCTATACATTATTCAGGACAGACAAATAGTGCAAAGGTAAAGTAGTATAGTAAAAACAAACCTATCATCAGAAAAACCAGAACAGAACCTCAGTTCTCAGTGTTATGGACATTTTACCAATATTTGAAATAATTCTGGATGTTAATTGCACATGAGTTCTGTAAATTGGGCCTTATTTTTTCTGTAAATAAATATGGTCTTAAATACTAGTGCATTAAGGCTGCTTAAGGCTGAAAGTAGGATGATTCCAACTTGTCCTATTTTAGCAGGGTATACTCAAGGTATACTTTTTAAGACTACTGAATGCAATTAATTTCACAATTACTTTGAAAGGATTGGAAATCTGACCAGATTAGATTCAAAGCCTGGGCAGCAATTGCTACAACTGAATTCAGAGCTTCATATATCTATCCATTTTAGTGGTTCACTAATGTTAATATTCACCAGTCATTAAGTAAAATTCAGTCCTTTAGACTTTCCCCCCTATGGCTTGCTAATGAAATTATTCATATATATTAATCCAGCTAGTAAATTGTTCCTCTCCCTCTGTACATAATCTCCATCTCCTTTGGTGTTTGACCATTTCAACTGCTGAAAGAGAGACTATAACCTCTTTTTATAAGCTTTTCCTGTAAACACTAAAATGAAAAGAACAAAAGAAATCAAAAAGCTCAAAAAGTTACTATGCTTTTTGGATAAGGTAAGTCAGAAAAGTGAGTTTCATTTCTAAAAGCTGATATAGAATGTATATGCATATATCTGTGTATGGATATCCCTATGCTTACCAGATTTCTTCTTTGGTTTTTTTCAGGTCTCCACAGTCAGGTCTGTCTGCAGGCAACAGCCCATGGAAGAGTATGTATTTTCTTGTACTGTATCTGCCAGAACTGCTTTCTTAAGGAAGACAACAGAAAACAGGCTCAACTAAAATTAATAGAGATTGTAACTTACACTGTCAACCAGAATACAGGCAGCAGAAAAATATGTAGTAAAACAGGAGCTGTTTTGGGTAGGATAAAGTTCCCTTCCTTTACCTTAGAAATTCAGCAGTGATTTTTAATTCTGACACTTGTCAGGAAACATACTAAAATACTGTTAAGTATCAAAATTAAAGAGAGATGCAGACATTATCAGAGAGGAGCTGCATTGTCATACACCAGATTTCTCTTATTTTTTATTGAAGTTATAAAATCTAAAAGAAAATTTAAGTGGAAGAAACCTCTTTTGCTAAACTATTCTAGAGCAGACAATCTTTGCTGAGGAGTGACTAACCGGCTAGTCTACAACATGACCATTAAGCCATGGTAAGGAAATACTACTTAGTATCTATTTTGCACTACCTCCTGTGTGCAAACACTTCGAAAAGAAAATCAACCCACTTGCACAAAGATGCTCCAAGCTGAAGGCATGCCTTCCCCTTAAAATGTAAGATGGTGCAGGTCTCCTTCAGCAAGCTGTGACCAGAGCCAAAGTTAAGCAGCCATATCAACACAGCACTGTACCAAGGGTCCTACCGACAGGTTTTTTAACTAAGCATTGCACCCCAGTAACTATTTGCTGTCTTTGAAGTCAAAGCTTGTCATTCTCCAGTGCCATGCGGTAGCTGTTCAGTGAATGACATTGCATTCCACTGCACACCACTTTTCATAAAGAACTGTCTTAAGAGGACACGTGGAGCTACTGCAAAATAGCTAGCAGACAATTCATACTGTTAACGTGCAGTAATTCACTTTGTAAACAAACTCTGGTTCAGACTACTACTCATCTTACTATTGACTTATCAGCTTACATTCTCAATTTGAAGGATGATAGTTATAACCTCTCTGGAGAACTTTATGATACACTATAAATACCCAAGCTAAGTCTTTGAGTACATTACACTTGTGTGGATTCAGTGAGCCCAAGGGAATAAAAATTTCTCCAGACTGATCTCCAAACAGGTCAAAACCTTGGATTCTTTTCGTTTTCTATTGATTTTGTCTGGTTTTAAATGGAAACAGTATTTATATATCTTAAATACATAAGATTTTATTACATTACTCAGAACGAGTCAGACAAGCAAGAATAATACTTAGAAAAATGCAGACAACCTGCAGTTGACAGCAGGTTGCCAGGTAGAAGAGGGTGATCCTGAATTCTGGCCTGAAATAATGCCAGAAAAGGTGAATGGCATTATGCAAGCTATAGTCAACTTATAAATAATGTCTGAAATTCCCTTGTAATTTAGCCTTTGAAGGGAAAGAATCAAACCAACTATCAATTATAAAGACCATAGAGCAATATTACACTGTTGTTTTTACACGTAAGTGTTATCAATTTATTTCCAAGATTTTTTTAAAAACTTGGTGTCAAATGTGAGCATCATTGAGTACATCCCATACGAATTGTCAAGCACTTAATCTTTAGGGAGGCTTTTCTCATCCCCAGTTTGATGTGCTAGGTGGAAATGAGGACTCTGCTGACAGCAGGCCAGATGACTGATAAAGTACACATCTAGCATTGAGTCAACTGCTCCACAATCCCAACATACACACTTGACAGAGAGACAGACATTTGTGTAATTAACATTTGGCAAGCAAGAGGCAGATAAGTAGTCAGTAGGAGGTTTACCAAGAACTGAATAGTTCTTATCATCTGTGCAATACAGGCACCAGCTGTCACTCAGAGCTGGGGGTTTTCTCTACACTGACAGTCATGTGTATTCACCTTTTCTTGCTCCAGAGGGGAAGAACCTTCCCCTTTCCAGAAACAGACATAAATAGACTTTTAAGCAGATGTGAACGCCATGTAGATTAGCAACTGTCTAAATGCACAGGATAAGGATTGGAATCACAATAAACTTACCTAGTTTAAAGTATTTCCATAGTCAGGACTATAAAAGTCTAAAGAACCGGTACTAAAATTTAGATAAACTAGAAACACATTTTTGGTACAAGTTCTCCCTAAGAATCCTTCCTTGTTTTCCCTTGCTGGAAATCAAGAAGTCCTGCAGGTGAAACCCTATTCCCCCCATGGCAAAGGGTGTAAAACCATAACATTTTTACCTTTTCTTGAAGACGAGCATCTCTGAGTACAGTACCTCTGTGTTCCTCTTACCTCCAGAATTCAATACAGATTTACTGCCTTTTTTCTGGAAGAGCTGTGATATTTTTACCAAAAAGCAGACAATAGCATCATATTTCAAACAAGCTCCCTTGCCCACATGCTCTGAATTGTGAGGCATCAGCAAAGCAACCTGTTTGTTTACTAAAGCAAAAATCTGGAAAGATGCCTTTGTTCCCAGACAGTGAGACTTCCTTCCTCTGATTAACATAGAGTCTAGAAATTCTACCCACAGTTGACATGGTTCCATATTGTATTTAGTTCAACTCTTCTGTTTCCTACATATACTGGAAAAAAAAATAAGTGTAAGGTGACTGATGGGGATCTGGCTTTTGCCTAGGTGGAGCTGTAAAAAAGAACACACTCTTGCTCCTAAAATGCATTTGATGAAACAGGCTGTCTGCCTGTTAAATGCAGACATTAAAAGTTAGCCAAAACAGATAAATAAACTATGATACTGCATTTAATTTAGATTGTAGCTAAATGAGTTACCTACTTTGTTTTCATATGCAGTCACATCACTAAAACAGAATTGTTCTATTTCTTTTTAAATCTGTTGCTTGAGCATTCTATTCAAATTTTTAAATCCTAATTACATTTGGACAGCTACTATTTCTATCCCTGTGTTTGGGTTATTGCTAGCCTTTGTTCTTGCAGTGGGCCACAGAGATGGCCCAAAGGCTGCTTCTGTAACTTGTTTTTCACCACCTGAACAAACTGCTTGTGTGGTTTTATACCTCCAGTTCCAACGCTGCTCTCTGGTGGATCAGTCTCATTAATATCCCATTTCCAGACAAACTTTGGGTAAGGTTAGTCATAAATGTGCTTTTATATTACAACAATATGGTGGTGTAATGTAAGACATAGCTTTGCTGCTACTGTAGAGATGGCCAAACTTGCTGTGCATTAACTAACTCTGGAACCAGAATCCTCTTTGGACATATGCCATAGCCCAGGTAATAGCTACCTTAGAACATGGTACGATAAGTGCTGTTTCATGCTGTGGATATGACTTAATCTATTTGAGACTTTAAGAGCTCTTTGGGAAGCTTAGTTCACAGTTTCAGCAGGGTACTGAAGCTCTACTAATTTTATACTCAGGAGATAATTTTAGAATATCCATAGATCAAAAAAACCCTTCAGTTTTCAAGATGGGAGGTTGAAAAATATCTGTCAAAAACATGAGAAACTTTTACTGTGAAATTAATTCCAGAAGTTAGTTTGTAATAGCCATAGAGTCTATTCAAGTCATCCTTACTTTAAGAGGGCCAGGTTCCCTTCTATAGGATGGTTTATAGACTTAAGTAGAATTTCAGACATTTATGGTAGCAGAGAATTTAGCTCTTCTCTTCAAAAGGTTAAGTCAATGCAACTGTGGGTAAGAGGAAATTCACACTGAAATGAAAGTGTGCATTCCACTCAGAGTATCTCTCAGTGATTTTCAGTTATGATTTTGAAAACATATGCAAGAAAAAATGTATGAAAATTGTTCACTGGCAAATGTATCTTCCTACTCTTGTCTGAAGTGGGTAGAACTTTAACTGGTACTTTTCCATGCAAAGAGTCCCCCTCACTTCCAGAATAAAATACATAGACACAGCTGCACTAAATAAAAATTCCAAGTGACATGGATGTATAGCCATTAGCAATAGAGATTTTTGAAGTGTCAAAAAGCGTGTTGTCATTGGTCTTTTCAGAAAGATGTGCAAATAAACTCAAAATAGCAGCCACAGATGATATTCCTCAGTTCACCAGTAAAACAAAGGTAATCTTGGATACCATATAAAAGCTCTTACTAGCAAGTAAGTCAAATGCCTACATATGTGTCCTTGCCTGAGACCACATCCCTGTTCCCATGGCAAACCCAGAGTACCAAGTATAATTGCAGGCAGAGAAAGCAGTACAGTGTAGTTATTAGACAGCTGTGTATTAATACAAGTTCATATGCATCCAGTTGTTTTTTTATCTGAAAACCTGCCTTCTGAACTGTAAGCAAATAATGTTCTATTTGTTCCATTTCCCTTGAAACTGAGTTTTGAGTCAAATATAATGAGAACAAAACAAAACCTGTCATAGAATTAAGGTTTAAAATACTTTGTACATTAGGTTAAAGGCAGTATTAGTACATCTTATTACTTCGCCATTTCAATGCCTTGTAAAAGATAAGATTATCTCATTAATCCTGTTGTGCTCCCTCTAAGGAGGTGAAACACCAGATAAAACAACACAGAAATAAAGCAGTTGATAGGTGGTGTCTGATACTCGAGTATCAGAGCAGAGCTTTGAATGATGCCAAAACATCTCAAAAAGTACAAATTAAAATTAGGGATCTTCACATTCTGTATCTCCCAGCTAGACACAAATATAAAAGCAATTCTTTTTGCCCAGACTAAAGTGTGGTAGAAAAGAGTCATGTCAAAGAAATACAACAGTAAAATACAGCTTAAAATACGTGTATCTAAACAGATACGAGCCTGTTTTCTTTCCTACCCTCCTAACATATTCACCTTGACAGCAATTATTATTTCAGAAGACAGTAATGGAAGATGAAACATCTCATATGAATCAGCTGTATTTATATAAAAAAAATAAATGCATAGAGGATTGTGAGAAAAGCAAATAAAGCTAGAAGTACATAGACCACATTTTCATAGTCCTGTTAAAGTAGGAGAATGTGAAGATCCTCAGTAGTATTTCAGATGTTCAGAGATCTTCAGCTGATTTCTGTTCACATAAATGTAACTTTAGTCAATCACATATCCTGAACATAACTCATGGGGAAAAACGTCTTTAATCTTGAGATGCCAAAGAACATTCACTATCTGATGCTATTAGTCAGCTCAGCTCTCCCAGCAGTATGCCAGACCTCTGGAATTCCCAGACAATTTAGTGAAATGTGCACTAACACTAACAAAACAAAACCCCCACAAAACAAAACACCTCACTATACAATTGCTAATACTAGTCAGCCTCTAGCTAGTGACCATGCATAAAGGGATTTGAAATGAGCAAGCTTTCAATAAGGAATGATCCAGATTTCTACTGTGCAGGAAGCAGCGTGTTTCAGTTACAGCACAAGTATCAAGTTTCTTCACAAGTTAAGATGAAGCAAACATGGTCTTAAAGACTAACAGCACTGGATTGTCATGATTCAATCTGAAATGGTCTGCTCAAGTGAAAGACAGTGAAACTTTAAAGATTAATACTTCATTTCATCTAAGCTGTTCCTGAATAAGCCATTTAGCTTTAAAAAGTGCTGATGGAAATTCTGAATTGCCTTTTCATAGAAAATTCAGGTTTTTCATCCCCTCCCTGAAGGAAAAAAAAAAACAATTGCAGGGTTTATTTCCCTGTAGTATTTTGTTGATTACATCCAAACATTCCAATTTTTATCCTGTGAAAATTGGTGAGACTGTGAAATATGTGATTATGAAACATTTCAGTTTAGCGAAACCACCATAAAACTATTGCATTTTTCATTTTCAAATTATAGAGTTCTATATGCCACTGAAAAGGCTGTCAATGCTTTGAAACTTTTTTTAAGGAGAAACCTTTTTGTAAATTAAAAATGACTACTTCAAATCACTTCCAGATAGAGATTGCTCCAATGCTGTAGCTTGGCAGGTTATAGGTTTTACAGACAAGCTATAAATCTGCCAAACAGACATCAATAGTAGAAATAATTGCACAGTCTTTATAAAGCCATATGAACAATTATACTGCATATAAAAATCTTTTTCCACTATAACCAGCAATGAATCAGCTGCTCATTAATGAATAAAGGTTGTGAATCATCATCTTTAAAAGACACAAGACTAAGAAAAGTAACAGCTTCTTAAAATTGGCTCCGTAGCGTGTCTGTGTTAACAATTGAATGACCAGAGATGGCTAAGTCATAACTGGAGTTTCAGTTCAGTGAGCTAACCTTGGTATTTGATGTGCACTACAGTTGGTATGGCTTTGAAATCAGCCGACTCCCAAGGACACAGTCCTTCTTGTAGTACATTGGGAAAGTACTGTGCTCTCACCTAGATTATACATATATATATTAGCATACCTATTAACAAGACATTTTCACAAAGCAAAAGGGCCTAGTTTAACGCAGTGATATTTGTAGGCAGTTTTTTATTTCACCTGAAAATTCACTTATCCATCAGTATCCAATTAGAAGTGCTATGAGTCAGATGGTAACATACTGTATTGGCTGCTGATGACTAATAAGGCTGGTCAACATCTATACATGGAACTATTTAGTGAAATAAGAGTGATTGGCAACATTGATTAGAGACAGTGTCTGTGAGCACAGTATATACATTTTAAGGATGTATATTGTTATATTTAATCCACTAACACAAGGCGGCAAGACACACCATTTAGACTTTCATATTCAATTATCCAAGTTTAGTATTGCTTGCTAATGCTTTGTACTTCATGAATTTTTTTCTCCAATGTATCAGATACATTCTTTCCTCACATAAGGACAAGTCTCAGCAAAATGAGTATCACCTAGTACATATGCCTGAAAACATTTAGGCAATACATTATTTTTAACCTCATGCTTTCATAAGCTTTGCATACAATGTAAATCAACACATCCTTTGCAAGTAGGAACATAAGGGTTACAAATCCACAGAGACCAAAGGAAGAAGACAAGCATGCAAGAAATACTTCAGTAATTTTTAAATGAGCATAGCAAATTTGGTTTTCAGGTCAGCACATGATTTTCTGTTGCTTTGTTTTTCTTAATCAGTCCTGGCTTACATGACCCCTAGTGTAATTAAGATCACTAGTTTAATCTAAAATTGAAACAGATTTTTAAAAGTTGGTTTGTGCTTTCTGCTCGAATACTACATACACAGCAAATTAGCTGAATGTGAGCATGATAGTTTTGAACTGTGTATGCAAGTCTTTCCTACAGTCTCAAGTCCTCTGAGCTTCACAAACACTAAAAGTTCTGCTTACACTGCCCATTCATACGTGCTGGTTTTTGAGAGGATAGTATTTGCTTTCATGGAGCTTGGGTTTTTTTTAGTTTTTGGAGAAGGGACAGAAAATTGTAATAAGGGACAGAAAATTGTAGTAAGGTACAATTTAAAGGAGGATACATTGATCTTTGAGCTTTAGTTTTCCTCTTCTGACTTGTGAATGCACTAGTTACCTATTTTAATAGCTTTATTTTTGCCACAAAATGCTTAGACAAAGAAATATTTCTACACAGCTACATTAGAAATTTCCAGTTTTAGGGAAGTGAAAGAATTATTTTTTAAATAATGTCAAAAAACACAGCAGGAAAGACACGTAACTTTGAAGTTACATGTATTAACAATAGAAATGACAAGCACAAGAAAAAAAATAGAAGGGATTAATGCATTCATTCTTGTCATTTGAATTAAGATTAAGCAGAATAAGAACATGACTTATCCATTATTTTATTTCTTAATGTCTGTTCTTGTTTACTGAAAAATAAAAGGACTTCTCCCAGTTATCTGTCAGTTATATAGAACCACTTGCAGAGACTTTAAAGAGCATGAGTTAAGTGTTAGCTTTGCCTTTGTGTCTAAGAACTGGCTTCCATCTAGACCACCACTCCATTACAGTCCTGTCCATGACAGCAGTACTGTGCTATAGATAGTTGCTTCAGAGACATAACGTGCCTCTACAACTTAGCAAGAATAAGATGTACATACATACACTAGACACGGTCTAACTGCAGTCAACTGACTGTCCAAACAAATTGTCCTCTTTTAGTGAGGCAAATTAATCCAGCAAAGAGCCAAGTTACTATCATCTAGCTCTGGGTTAGCTCAGGTACCTCTGCATTGTTCTGCATGCTCTACAGCATCACTGAGACTGGTCATGTGTTTAAATTGTGATGAGAGAGTGCCCCATATTCCATTAAATCCCATAAGCCATGCAGGCTGTGAATACTGGAACTGACAATGTTTCATGTTTCTCTAAAAAAAAAAAAATCTGCACTGTGTAAGAAAAGGCAGCTTGTCAAGTCACAAACACAAAACCCAACTGTAATTTCAGATACTTTCTAAGTCCTTAAGTCCATTCTGTTAGTTTTGTATGAGTGAGTCTGCAAAACCATCTACAGTTCTTTCTGTTAGTCCAGCAATCACCCTGATCACCCAAAAGACATGAAAAAAGTTGGGAAAATTTAACCACCTGTCTTGCCATTGTCACAGCCTCTTTTCTTAATGCAGCACTGTGAACACAGCAAAGTAATCTTAATCTTTTGGATACAAATGTTAGATGTTTTATTTTAAAAGAAAATTTGTAGTTAAATGTATGTCTTGAAACGGTCCTCTCGAAAGTTTGAATTTGTGGTATAACTATATTAATTTTGCTGTTCTGGATATGAACAAGAAAATGCCTGATGTCCAAGACATTTCATTATTCCATACTCAGGAAGAGGAACTTCTTAAGGCCTATCTGTGCCGTAGGCCCAAGTCTGAACTAAGACCCGTGAAGTAGCAGCAGGGAAGAGCACACTACCAGAATTCCTAGATTTTATCTGCTCCTAAGGTGATTTGATCTCAACAAATTTTCTCACTTCTTCACCAGTTCCCCTTTCTACCCATTATTCTTTTTTAGATATTTACACTATACGTACTTTCTTGTACATATAGGGGACAGCAGTACAACCATTACAAGGTCTCTAAGCTGCACACTTCTTTCACAGTCACATATGGCTCTTAGCAGCTGTTTTTCCCTGACTTTTAATTACCAAAGCTATATGGTCCACTACCATTCAAAGATCACATCCCATAACTGCATGTGTTTTACCTCACTCATATTTCACAGCCTCCTTATTTAAAGCACAATAATTTAAAATATAGAAGTTACAAAGAAAAACATGCCATCAGTTTCTCCTGTAAACTCTTGGTTCAAAGACAACACATGGACTCACCTGGTTTCAGTAGGCACTAAAAAAAGCCAAAGTTAAGATGTCCTAGGAGGATGGTAGAAAACAGTGTGATAATGTAATTCTTAAACAGCAAATATACATATCCTAGAAAAATAGTCTATTGCTCCTCCTCAGTTACTTACTGTGACTCAAGATTATAGGGTCTTTACCCTGCACAATATGCTTTGTTTCTCAGGAAGGAAAGAGGAAGCAAAGACATTAGTTAGGACATTATTTCATGATAATAAAACTGACTTAGTTTGGCATCCAATCATATTTGAAGCTTGCCAGTAAAGGAGGAATTAGGGTGAAGTCTTCATGCATGCCCTAACATCAGAGTTTCAACTTCTGCAAGGCACTGTGTACCAGACACTTGTTCAGAGCAGAATGAACACACAGTTACTCACAGTGCTCCTAGAAGACATATTTCTGGGCTGATGCAGGAAGCCTGTAATCTTCCATGAGACTAGATAGTTTAGAGGATTCATGCATTTTCCATTAGTAATCCTACCTGAGATATTGAAATAGTCACATATTCATAAATATACTTCACCACTTCAGCACCAAGTGTTGATAGAGGAGACATATCTGCCTCTTACACATGAGGAAGATAGGCAGAGGTTAACAAGATTTCAATTTTATGCAAACCTCTCACCTGAAGATAGCAGCTCAGAATATCAGAAAAAAAACAGAAATCATTTGTTTATTCCACTGTATACACTTCGTATATTTTCCTTAACTACCCTAGTTTTTTCTCCTTTCTCTCCTTCAAATATATGCTGCCTTGCATCTCTTTTCTATATGGTTTCTATCACCCTTAACAGTAATACAGAAATAACCCATTCATAATTTAAAGGTTTAGAACCAATTAGCTACATCTTTGCTTCCATCAGCTCAAAACTTCCATATATCAGATCACATTGTTCCAGCTGAAAGCCTAATGAGCTAGAATTTCTCATTTTGGTGGCCCCTAAATTCTATTTATAGCATCCTTTCCAACAATGAATTCATCTGTTCAGAAAACAAGGTCTGACTGTGCTCAAAAATAAGATATAATGAGCCATGTCAGCAAATACTAGATAAAGGTAGTGCTGAAAGAGGGAAATGAATACTTCAAGCTCATTTATGATTTATGAGTTCAGGGTTGAAATGAACAATGGAAATACCTCTTGTTTTGAGAGTGAGGATGAATAGAAATTCAGGCTTGAATAGGTTATTAATAGGATATTGATCTAACCTATTTCTGCTACAGAAAAAGAACAAAGTTCAAAAACTGCTCAGCAATAAACAAAAATACCCTCTATCGGCCAAGAGCCGATACAGATCTGTAATCATCTCAGTCATGGGTATTGCCCATCTAAAACCGCATCTCGCTTGCAGGTAAAATGTACGCATCCAGGGGTTTCACACTTTTACTCCTTCCAGGTTTTTCAAGGAGAGGTCAATTAGCTCTGGACCGAGTCCCAGGACATTATGGTAGCGAAATCTTACATGATCTCAAGGGAGAGCACAATAGCAAATTTTCTGCTCCAGGCCAGGGAATCAAAAATCCCATGATTTTTCAGAGAAGGACATTTGCTTACTTTCCACTCGTATTGGTTTTGTCCACTGCCACAGCTCAGAGGATAATTATCCTATCGACCAGTGCCTCAAGAGATCTGATTTCACAGGCAATGCCTACATCATTGGTATGTTTTGTTTTAATTCAACAGCATCTTGAAAATCAGAGCCAGTCTTTGACACGTTCCTAAGGAATGTGTCGGAAACATGCAGTCATGCCTTTAAGTTCATGTGAAAGCTCCTGAAGCAGCTAAAATTTCATGAAGTATAGAAAACCTCATAAGATAAAATGTTTAAATGAATGCACATTCATACATCTCTTGTCTCTTCAGAGACCATAAAAGCCACATTTTCATATCACAAAAATATATTTAAAGCAGCAAGATCCTTGTGCTAGGACTGTCCAGGACACTAGGTTGCCTATAGTTCTCGCTTTTCATCTGTAGACCAAATGATGGGGTTTAGGTACACATACATATAATACATAAAGCTGCATAAAGCAGTTGGTTTGGTGAACACGACAACCCATTTCAAATGTGTTTAGTAATTTTGTTACATTTTTATCTAGATAAGTAGGTTCCTGCAACAATTTACAGTTGTAAAAACGTATATTTGCAAAATACAACTTAAGGAAAGCTGTTTGATAACAGTTATTTGCTAGTTTTTAATAGAGAGGTATCAGCAATTAAGCTGGGATCATGCTATCAATAGTTTGCATAAATTTGCAATTACTGCCCAAGTAAGAAAAACTCATCACTTGGCTGGATTTCATTCAGTGGTATCTCCCCAAATTCCTACATAATCATGCTCTTACCATACATGGAAAGAAGGGTCAGTATTGAAGGTGCTTCCTTTTTTCCATCAATACATATTGCCAATTAATTTATTCTCAGCTCCAGTTCCCAAGACACAAAACTTCACAAGTAACCATTCTCTTGCACTTTTTGTACCACTGCCTTAAGGCAGCACACCAGTGTCTGAGGAACAAGGACTTTAGGTACAGTTGCACCAATCCACACCTCTGACATTAAGGAAATAAGGAGAGCCAGTTTTTATTTTGGTACAACATTGGCATTTTGCAATAAGAACATAAAGTAAGTGCTGGTTCATCTGTTGCTACATTTACTGGGTTGTATTCTTTCTGTTGCTCTAATTAAACTTCAGAACTTTACAATTACTAACAACTTCTTCAAAAATGTGTAACAAAGTAATAGAAAATTCTTACACTAAGCTGAAAAAGAACCTATTACATCCATAACTGGAAAGTTTTTTAACTCTTTCAACAGCAACAGAAGTTTCATGGGAGGTTGTTTTCATCAGCAGGATGAATAAAAGATGAGTTGGCAGGTGAATAAGGTAGAAATATTTATTACTACCATTCAGTGAAAATGACACTAGAAAGCTTCTAAAAGCCTATCTAGAAAAAAAAATTAACTTGCACTCCAGAAAAGGAAATTAAGATAAGTGAGTATGCCTACTTTTATGTCAGGTGGCTGGAAAACCACACAGAAATTGAACCAAAAATGAAATAGAAACACCTTTTTCTTTTTATAGCATAGGTGACAAAAGGCAGCAATGTTGCATTGTTTTTGCAGTTTTTATAGAGGGTTCTACACTCTCTTCTGCATAAAAATCACTAGAGAAACTTTGAGACTAGTGAGGTCTACTCTAATGTAGCCAAAGATTACAAAGACACATTGCTTGCTATAAACAGTCATAATAAAAATAAATGACCTTTTCAGAAGTGTTAGGCACATTTTTTTGAAAAAGGATCAGGGTTGTCAGGAAATTTATTCTCTACTATTATCATAGTTTAAAAAATTCAGCAATTATTTCATTCATAAGCACAGCTCCACAGATGAGAGTAAGGTCCTATGTATGTGCCTTAGAAATTCACAGGGGATATCATGGCAAAGAAAACCACTGGGAAACAGTATGTTTCTTAATGCATGGCAACATCAGAACTAGGATGGATGTGGAACTTCTAGTCACTTTACAAATGCTTGCAAACAGTAAGCAATAACTATTTTGTTTAAATTAAGATGGTGCAACATGAGGCCTAATCTGGAAGATTTTAATCAGTTTCTCTGAAAATCTAGCCAAATTACTAGATTTCGCTTTTAATAGAGAAAGAGCACAGTAAAGACCTGATTAGCAAATATATCATATAGGTTTGAGATCAGAACATGACCAAAGTCTATGTGTGGAGCAAGTTAATCAAACTTTTGCTCAGATCATCCAGTTCCTAAGTTGGAATTACTAATAAATCATATAGAATTTTTAAGATGTGTGTAGGTGATCTGTGGGGGTTTTTTTCCTCCATTTTTCAACAGCACCTGAAATTTATGGTATGAACACAAACGTAACAGCGAAGAGCAACTGAAGTCATAACACAGCTCTCCTGTTGCAAATCTCAGGTGACATCTTCTGGCCAACCTCGGTTCTGCAGGTATGAAATGGAAGATTTGTTCAGTAATGCACTGGAATTTAAATCCTTTTTGTTAAGAAAAACACCACAGAACTGTGGAGCATGAAGTAGTGATGTAGGAGCCACCTCAAAGCAACAAAGACCATTTCAGAAAGCATGAAGCAAAACATACTGAAGAAAAATAGAAAAGAGCATATCAAAGGCTCCACCCTCAGAGCTCAGAATGCCCTGAGCTGACAGTAAGCTGCTGGTTTCTAAGGCTATTCCCACAGCTAGCATCTTTTGGGTGATTTGAGAGAAGTACAAAGTCAGAGTCTGAATTAACCAACCCACTCTAGAACAAGTCCCTATAGAATTGGCTCCAAAATTTCAGGAGGAAGGCACACAAAGTATGTATTATGACTCACTCGCCTGCTGCCTACAGTTCCCAGTATTGGAACTCTAGCATTGTTCTAACATTTTCCCCCTCTGCATTGTTTCCAATCCAAAAAAGCTCACCAGAAGGCAAAAAACTTATTGTATTTCTCTTAAAAAAGAGAAATGCCCAATTAAGCCTGCTTAACCCAAACAGAAACCATAATTATGCTTCCTTTCCACAATAGCTTGGGTCCCAGTCATCTTTTTTCCCCTCAAGCTGTTAAAGAGCTTCAGCCAAAGCATTGAGTCTCCAATAGCACAGGCTCAAAGAAGCCAAACAAGCAGATGCCCCACTGCTTGTTGGCATGGTCCTGTAGTACACAGGCCAATGGGCCATAAAGTCCCCGAGTAGCAATTAACTAATGCAGTAAGGATTAAGACTAACTCTCACCTGGCTGGCAACTGGAGAGATCTTACAGTAGCAGTTTGAATAGGATCCTCAGGATAAAGACAAAGACTTAGTAAAATTTCAAGTGGCTTATTTTACAATGCTACTTCTTTGAAGGTTAAACTCTCTACAACAGATAGAAAGAAGAAAAATCTTTTTTTGTCATGTCACACCATGCTTTGTAACCCCAAGAGAAACACATGCCTTGGATTCCTACTTTTCTACTTGCTAGTGAAGTATTAAGCCTGTGGTAGTAAAGAGCACACACCACCCGTGTGACCAACTGATATCTGAGAAAACACCAAGTTGTGCGCAGTTCTACTTTCAGTTCTCCAAACATTTATAGCTCTGAACAGAGAACCTCTGTTTGACTAAAACACTACCAAAATACTCTTCCTCAACGTTTAGACAAATATCTTCTTTTTTGGGGAAAAAAAAAACCTGTCCCAAATAATTTTATTTTCTTTTTACTCCCCCCAAAAAGACAAACACTTGGAATTAACGAAAGTAAAGTTAAACCTCAAAGTCTAAGAACACTTGCCTTGCTACTGGTCTGTTGTAATTCAAGGATTTAATCAATGTTTCTATAGACATTTGTAGGGGTTTTTTGCATTATTTTTAAGACAATTTCACATGAACTGTGTGTTGTATGTTATAATGGTATTTTAACTGCTGAAGAATTCATACGTGCATGTCAACCTGCAAAGTTAAAATATTTTTATGTAGATTGTCAAATTAGCTAAAGCAAAATTTGGATATTTTGGCCAGTGAAGTCATGCTCCCTCTGCTGACTAGTCAGTTTAGTGGAACCTCAGTAGTATCAAGATGTCCTTACTTTTATGTATTAACAATTATTTCCATTGTGGGAAAACCACAGAGCTACAAACACTTAAGCAAACTCACAATGCCTACTCAAACTATTTACTTTTACCCCAGCTTGAACAGTTATGCTCTCTGACCTGGAATCTGGCATCTTTTCATATGAGCATTCAGCAGAAAGAATGCCAGGTTCCAGTACAGCAACCAAAACATTCAGTCTTTCATCCATTTAATAAAGATTAGTCTTAAGCATGAAAGGAATATTTTTACTTAAAAAAGCAGTGACTGCCCCGCCACCCCCACCCCCCCACTATTTACAAAGAGGTTACCAAAAAAGAAAGAGACACACACCCCTCCCAAAACTCCAAATATTTAAGTATTCAGGCCTCTAATGTATAAATAAAATTCGTAGGATTCGTAGGAACACGGAATAAGAGTTCTGGAGAAAAAACAAGGTGACAAATTGTCATTCAACTCAAAGTTTAAGTTTTAGGGAATAAAATCATATTCTTTCTACTATTTACATCAGTGTTTAACCTCAGATGTTTTACTTAAGAGTCATAATGCCCATAATACCATATTCTGAGATACAGAATTTGTGTGTGGTTTTGTCTGTTGCTTCTCTGGACTGCTACAGAAATAAAACAAACACCAAGGAGTATTATCTAACCTAATCCAACCAGACTGCCTGCAAAGATGTTTGTTCCAACATATTTGCAATATTGCAGGACTTGCATCTAAATATACAATCAAGTCTTCACAACACTGTGCTTGCAGGAACAGCGTTTAGCTGGCTCATTTAAACATTGTTGGTTCTCCAAGTCACAAAATACTACTTTTATTAATGCCTATTAGCTGTGTTTGCAGTTAGACATGAAAATGTCTATGATCCAGTTCAAAGGGGTAGAATCATTATTTTCCTTACCACAGGTATGGATAGGTAGCTTTCATTGGCCTGCAACAAACTCCAGTGAGCATGCAGTTAAATCCATGATTTGCATTTAAAAAAACCCCCCAAAAACTCTAACCAGTTTAATGTCATCCTTTTCCACTGTAGGATAATTATAGTGTTGCATGTTCAACTGAGCAAAAGTAACACAGAATTAGAAACAGTACCTTTCTTACCATCAAACATATTCGCCAAAACACTCATTATCAATTTGCAGTTACAACAACCTACATACAATAACATATCTGGAGAACACTTAAGATAACATAGTGTCACAATGACTCTCAAAAGAAAACCTGGATTTCACCACTGGGTGGTGAAAAGAACAAAACAGATGATTTGTATTTTATGACTACAAACTAGCTGGTTTGCTACATTACTTTTGCAGTTGCAGGTTTGCTCTACATAAACAGTTTTTTAGACTATCTTCATAAAGCATCACTTCATGTCCGCTCTAATATGATTTACCCACTTTGTTCCTCTAGCTGCACCATTAAGTAATTTCTCTATTAAGAGGTAGTTTAGAAAGGCATTTTTTACTGTTTTATGTCTACATTTCAAGCAATGAACCATGTAACTAATCACATAGAAGGATTTGGAAGAGCTAATGGAAACATCCCAGTTAAAGCCAAAAGGCTTTAGGAATGCTGCTAAGAGCTCTCCCTCCCTCACCCCTTTGCCTTGTAGGCAGATAAGACCCCTCCTGAGGTTAACACCAGCCAGCCTTCACTGTTTGCCTTTTTCTGGCAGATGCAATCTCAGTTTCGACAGTACCAGCCTCAAGGACGAGGGCACACTTTAGACTAAGCTGGACCCCAAGCAACAAGAATTGCAGCAACCTCTATAACATCTTGCACATACCTAAAGTCTTCCTGCAGTCCCTGTCACCAAGATTTAAGTGTCAGATTTCCTGAGGCAATCCTGTGTAGTT
This sequence comes from Bucorvus abyssinicus, assembly GCA_009769605.1. Lineage (NCBI taxonomy): Eukaryota > Metazoa > Chordata > Aves > Bucerotiformes > Bucorvidae > Bucorvus > Bucorvus abyssinicus. The sequence continues at coordinate 12,480,496 of CM020040.1, forward strand.
GATATCAAGGGGAATAGACCTACTCAATTTATCTGAAAAATCGGGCTACCTGCCTCCAAGTTGAATTGCTGGATGTACTCCAATATGTACTAGATGAAAAAAAAGAGTAGATTAGATTTCCAGAACAGGGTTTTTAAGGATGAATTCAGTGATTGCAGTTATAGCACTGAATTACAGGTCAATCCTGAATAGTCAAAAGCATGACTATTTTTTAAAGTTTTAGTTTCCTTCTAATCAATCTTCAAAATGGATTATTTAAATGCATGAAAAAGCGCTGAGAATTTCTATCCGTAGAAGTATACAAAAAGCCCCAAATCCACAACTGCTAGCAGTTTATGCTCCAAAAATCTCATCTACTTAAGTACTTGAGAAAAATTTAAGTACTTTTTCATCCGCTATACTGCAGAAGGGTAACACTTTTAAGTGAAATTCAGAAAAAAGCACAGTATTTTTATCTGCTTTGCTGTACCCACAGAAGTTCTTACTTGGTAGCAGTAAACAGTCCTATAGTCCCAGTATGCACATTCTTGCAGGCAACAGTTACTGCTGTGTGTAAACAAGGAAAAGAGTCACTAGAGAACACCATATGTAATATTTAAGAAAATACAGCTAATTTGCAAGTTTGGATTTGCACTCTAGAAAGCACGGTATAGAGGAAAACCATTGTAAAATAAACAAAACATGTTCAGAGATTAGAGCATACATTCATTAGAGAAAATAACTGCACTTGTAAGGAAAAGCTGATGTCCAGAGACAAGAATTAAAAAATTAAATATATTATTGGTGAAATATCAGCACTATTATTTCTCTCTTCTGAGTTCAATCTGAGGAGAAGGGTGCTCTCTCTTTGCTGCATTTAACATTCAGGTGAATTTTTGAACTTCCGGATCTGTCAAATTTCATTTGACTAATAGTTGGTGGATTTGATGCACAGCACTTTACAGATCAATACTTAATAAAAGGGTATATTCTTTAAGCAAGTTAAACACTTAAATGCTCAAGTCTAGTACTGTTAATTCCTAAACAGGGAATCATGAAGTCCCTCATGTGTATTTGAGCTGCAAGTGGTTACACAAGTCCACACACAGAGTTAAGAGCATATGCATTCACACTTCAAAATGATTGCAGAAGAAAACACAATTTTGTTTCCTAGCTTAAAAAAAAAAAAAAATTGGGAAAAGCATCTGACAATCCCAGGGCTCTTTGAACAGCCTTATTTAGTGTTGTCTTCACACATAGGAGGCAATTTCTAAAAGTATCTGACACTGTTACATCGAATAAAGGTTTGGGAGTTTATTTATTTAATTCAGCTACAGTGCTTCCATAGATGCTACTCATTTTCCACAAGAGCAGAGCCTTTCTTACACTCCGTGCAACTACAAGTATTAAATCGTTCCAGTCTCAGTGAAATTTGTCTTGTTTGCTCATTTGGAAAGTTTTACCAGTGGTTCCCATGGAATCAGAACTGGGTCAGCAATCTTTAGTTCAGTTATATGTCAGTGAATTTTTATCAAAACATTTTTCTTCAGTGCATACAGACCTGGAAACCCAGGGAACTTTCACCAAAATTGCTTCTAGAAAGTTATTTTCAAGACTAGTAAGTAACAAAAAGATTTCAGAACTTCCAGACCATAACACTGGTAACAGTTTGACTATCAGAGACAAACAGTAATGGTTTCAGTATCGAAGTTGGCTAGTGGTATAGAAGAGCAGCAGTGCAAGTTGCTATTCATTGTTTCCATAGTAATTTTCAATCGTTTCTGAGTTAAAATACACCACAGTAACTGTGATATCATCTCTGTACATTCTCGCAAGGTCTTCAGGCAGTGTCAACATTGCAGCAAGTTTCTCTTGGTCCACCTCCCCATACTCATTACTTCCAATTGCATGCCTTATTAAATGAGTTGCTATGTTCCGGTCGAGTGAGGCAACGCCTCTATTTTTCCTCTGAAGTAACAAGCTGTGCATATAACCCAAATTAACTGGCTTCTCAAAAGCGAGTTGTGGTTTCTGCATACTAAGCTCTGTAAGGTGTCCAGCAACAAGTTTTACAACCTTCTCATTACTTAGCATCTCCCATAGTCCATCCGAAGCAATAACGAGAAACTTATCCTTGCTTCTTAATTTGTGGTATGTGACTTCAGGCTCTGCAGTTAAATAAGGGGGTGTATGGTAGTTTGGAGGAACATACTGATAAATATTTAAAGCCTCAACATCACAGCTATTCTCAAGAATGCTATGTTGCAACTCTTTACTCCATTTTAACTGCACATCTCCAAAAGCTCTGGAGGGCATAAGAATCCCCAGTAATCTGTCATTCACAAAGAGAGTTTTCTCCTCAGATCTAGGATGTTCTCTCTTCAATCTTCTAATTTCACATTCATCAAAGGCATTGTGGTCTCGGGTTAGAGGAAGAGTAGACCATGTTCCATCTTCTTCTTGAACCCCTAAAATTGCTCTGCAGTCACCAGTGTTTGCAACATGTAAGTGAACACCATCAATGTGAGCTACACAGGCTGTTGCACCAGAAAAAGCTACTTGAAGGGCAATATTTCTCATCAATTCATTTTCCTGGGGAGCCTGAACTTCCAGTGATATGTCCGAGTCTAACCTTTTGAATGCACATATCATGGCCTCTTCTAAACTAAATCCTGGCTCAGTGTCTAGGTCCAGTAAATGTTGCCAGTAAACCCGGAGGTTTTCAAAATATTGTGAAGTTATTTCTCGATATTCTACATCGTTTGGATGCTTGTGCCACTGCAGAATAGGCAGAACCGGTTTCATGCACTCCACAGCAAGCTCGATCTCTTCCAAGGTTTGCCGAGACATGAGAGAAACCGCTATATAATGAAGTAGCCTCTCACTTACTGCCTGAGCACATGCAGAACCTGCATGACCATCGAAGACTCCAAACATCATCCCTTTGGTCTGCAAGCAAGTGGCTGCACTTCTGCGGTCTTCAATAGGGGTGTTGGATGCCAACTGGTTACTTTCAAACCTCAACACAGAATTTGCATTTTTACCATTCAAATCCAGTATTTTATGGGATAATTCACTTGCTCTGAGTATATCATTGATTTGTGATGGAGACAACTGGAAAGAGAAATGTTCTTCTTCGGTGGAAGTGTGTCGGAATGCTTTTTTTAAGGAGAAAGTGTTGTCTAAGCTGCAGCTCCCAGCAGGGTAGAGATGTGTTTTGGAGAAAACAAGCTTCCATTTTACCTTGTTTCTACTTGGGATACAGATGGAGTACAAACGTCCTTTTCCTTGTAAAACAATGCTGTTCCTGGCTGAGCTTAAGATCCAGGATGACACAGTTCTTGACATTGTAAGTCACTCCACAAACAGAAGCAACCTTCCCTCAGTAACGCGGAAGGTTCTTACAGCCTGAAATATAAGAATAAGAAAGGTATAAAATTTAGAAGGTTCATAAGAAGCTTTCTATATAGCAAAAAGCAAGTCTACAGCTCACAGAAATATTCAGAACCTTTTTCCAAAAAAGACCATTACAGATAGAGGTATCTTAAAAGTTAAACAATTTCCATCCCTTAATTGTAACCTTAGGATATGACAGCCCCTCTCCAGCTAACTCATCAGAAAAGCTTATTTTTATTTTCCAGGCATGTTTTTCTTCATTGTGGCAAGGCTAGGAAAAAATTTCAAAATTACAAGAAATGTTATAATAAACTACAGTGAAAAGCCTTGTCTAACATGACACAGAACAAAGAGATCCAATGAGTTATAAAATAGGAAGCGACAATTAATGCACAACTTTTAAAAAGCCTGCTAGAGTACAATTCTAATAATACACTCTAAAGATCAAAACCAAGAGAAGATCAGTACTCAAACCCTACAGAAATACTGAAAGATGGGGCAAATTAATGACTTATATGAATTGCCATGATCCTCACATCTGGCACAGGCTAGTCTACCTTTCCAATTCTGTTCCAGCTTATAAGCTTGACTATTGGGTTTTTTTTCTTAACCTTAAAGGTCTTAACAAGCCTTCACACAAGTACGACTTTTTTGCACAGCTGAAGGCAGAGTCTACTGCTGGTTAATGCACTTATCACGGCATTGTGCAATTTGATGCAGTTAAAGTTACAGCACAGTTACAGTGACAACTTCTACAAGTTTACAGTTTGGTCTGATCATTTGGAGTGCAAGTAAAACAAGCAGCTGTGAAGAGCTCTGCTGCCAACAGCACTAAAACTTAGCACACCTTAGCAACTGAAGTTCTTCAGTTGCCATCCATCATATCACCTCCTACTTTAAATAGGTATTCAAGCTGTGGGAAATTGCTAAGTACAACCAGATGCTGACTCCACAACAGAATTTTGCCCCATGGATTTCAAAAGCTAACTGTATAGTAGTAGCACTGCAAGTACAATTACTCCCAAAACATCATGCTAGCAGCCAGTTAGAACAATACAGTTTTCTGTGAGTTTTCTGAACCACTCTGAGGTGGCCTGTAATACCATGTGCTCTAGGTCTCAGGCCACAGATGCTACATACTACTGCAATACTGTTTTTTTAGCAGGACACCTTATGAGAAATAACAAGAGCCAGCCTGGCCAGTTGCATGAATATGTTACTAAGAAATCAGCAGGAGCTAAAACCAAACTTGAACTATTTTAAACAAAAGGCCTGCTGATACAATCCAAGGACTCTACTGAAATCCCATCTGGAAAATAAAAGCGATGTCACAAAACACTTCTGAAATGTATGCTGAACAACAGAAAAGAATAGATAAGCCACTCTGACAGGGACCCCACCACTATAATTCTGGAGACACTATGAGGACAGGCAAAGGCACAGAATAGTTTTACTGCTGCTGTCAGGAGCACAGATGGAAAAGGCAATGCCAGTTCATTGCTCAAGGCTTGCATGCAGTCTCCTGGGACACTGGTATCACCTACCACCACCAACACCCTTTGTTGTACTGCAGAGAGTAAAGCTAATAGGAAGACAGCAGATACTGCCAACTGCAGCATCAGCTAAATCCAAAAAGCACCAACAGTGCAAGACAAGCCTTCATGTCTGCTGACCCCTCCCAGACTATCCCTTGTCCTCTTTTTTTCTTTTTTCTCTTCCCACCCTTCTGAGCCACATGAGATTGAAACAATGGCGACTTTCATGTTTTTGACTCAAAAAGCCAATAGAAACAGTGTTATAAACAAACTTACCCTGTCCACATCAGCTGGCTTACAGACACAGCAAGGCAGTCGTTTTTTTTCTCCTAGCAGCAGAGTTGCCTAATAACATTTAGACATGTATTTGCCTAAGGTCAGGGGTAGCATCGATCAGTCCTGGAACACATTTCTGAACCATCCCTACTCACAACCCATAACTGCAATTTCACATCTTCAGGTTCCTACCCAGTTGCAGACTCCACTGCTTCTGCCCAGGACATCCACCCGCATCCATCTGCCACTCCAGCACAAGCTGCGTTAAAATACGGTAGCAGTGCTAATAAAAGAAATGCGCTAAAGACCATTATATAAGAGCCAATTACATAAACCCTACGCTCCCTGCACGGCACACCTACCACTTCAGCACCAAACGCGGCACTTCCTCATCAGCTGAATTAGTGCAATCATTGAAACCCGAACTGCCCCCGCGACACAGCCCGCTTGCTGCTAGGAAGTCAGAATATGCACTGGGGCTTCACGGAAGAGGAACACCCGCTTTTTCAAACAAAACGGCAGATATCCATTTCGTTTAGTTTTACAGCCGCCCCCAAAACACCCCACATACAGCCATGCATTTCACTCACACGCTCCTGGCACTGCCCGCGCACCCTCTAGACCCCACACCAACCCTAGCACACTAGCTCCGCACCTCCCCAGCCCCCACCACGAACCCCCCCTCACTGACACCACACCCCGCCCCACATACGCCATCGCGCAAAGCCCCCACAGCCCCAGACCCTTCCCCTCACACAGCCCCGCGGGCCTTTCTCCGCAAAGCCGCCCCACGGCCTTCCTACCCCCACGACTCATTCCTCCCGCTGCCTTGAGAGCCGCCGCTTAGCAGACTCGTCAAGTCAGGCCCGCCTGCGCCCTCCCTGCTCAGCGGCATCGCCCCCTGCCCGGCTCAGCCAGTGCCACGGCGGAAAGGCCGGCGGCCGCCGCCCAGACGAGCCCCCGCGGCGCGGCGCAGCGCAGCGCTCCCCGGCGCGGCTCACCCACAGGCGGCTGAAGCGGCCCTCTGGCAGCGGCGGTGCTTTCTTACCACCCACCCCCCGCCCCGATCAAGGCGGCGCCCCCGGGTGCACCCACCAGCAGCCGCAGCAGCCGCCACGCGACACACGCCACCTGCAGATTCCGGGCTCGCCGGAGCGGCGCGGGCAGTGGCCGCTGACTGACAGCCCCGCTGCCCAACCCGCGACGCCGACGGCGGAGCCGCCCTCAGCGCCCCGCCCCGAGCAACTGCCGCGCTGCGGGCGGCGCCCGGGTCCCAGTCGGGACGTGGCGGGAGGGATGAAGCGCGTGGGCCTGAGCGCGGCCTCCTCCCGCCCCTCCGCCATGTTCTCCGCAGCGTCTGCCTGTGCGGGCACAGCTGCGGAGGAGCGAGGCAAAGCTGCTGCCGGCCAAGGGGTGAGGAGCGATGCCCGGGGGCGGGCCGGGCCCCGGCGCCTCCTGTCACTTCAGCTGCCCACGCTGCGTCAGTCGAGCCGTGCCCTTGACTGCCTCACAGCCCGGGTGAGGCACTGAGGGAGGGGTAGGCGGTCGCGGCTCTGCCCTTGTTGGGTTCCTGCGTGTTTTAAAGCAGGATAATAACTTGATCAATAAGAGCAAGCGGATTAGATGTGTTAGGAAAAAAAAGCATCAGCAAGATTTTTTTTCCCCATCAATAAAGTTCAAAAAACATTATTATGAAGGAGAGTCCTGAGGATTTTTGGTTGGTTGGGTTGGGTTTTTTCAATACAATTCTACACTCTTCAGTGCTGAGGCCACTAGCTGAAGAGGCTCAAAATCACAAACTCCTCCTGAAAATTATAGGCCATATAAAAAAGGCTCATTTTGCTGGCTCCCCCCCCCCCTTTTTTTTTTTTTGGTTTCATATGTCTTGGTTAAAATTTCTACTGAGTGGTCTTACACCATGTAACAAGACAAGGAATGGGCCCAAAGTGCATGGTGGTTAATAAGTAGTTATTGCATATGATGAATTGGTTACTAAGTAGTCCTTGCTTTAACCTGTAATAGTGATTTTGCAAAAACACATGTCACAAGAGGCTTTGGTATTACCAGTGCATTTTTATTCTCCTGGCTTCCTGTACTGAAGCATTTTTTGTTTAAACAATGTGTTGCAGGTATCCTACATGAGATCAGTGTGTTCTCAGGATATCTGAAGTGGAAGCATGTGCTATCATCTTTGTGAGTCTGAGCTTTCATTTGTTTCTTGTTTTTAAATAATACAATGAAATACAGCTTCATGTCAAACAGCAGACCAAACCAACCAAAAAAAAACCAGAAAGTCACCTTAAAGAAAAATCTGAGGACAATATTATAGCACACATGAAAAATTGCCATAAGTGTGACATAATTATATTTGTCTGACAAATCTGCCGAGCGTGAAAGAAGTCACCCACAGCAGCCCTTACCTGCATCTCTCTGCTTTGCTCCACTGCTCAGGTATACCAACAGTAGTTTCTGGGTCTCCATTCTGACCAGGTTTTTTGAGCTTTTCTACTGTTTACAATAATGATAAAACCTCAAACAGCAGCCTGAAAACTAACTTGACTGCTCCAAGTTTCCTGTGCTCCCAGCACATTTTTAATGCTTCTTTTCAGCTGAAAGCTACTACTTATTGGTCACATGTTTATGCAGTAATTCCATAAACTCACATGCACAAGCTGAAGTGATTTAGGAAATGTGTAAATTAAGGTGAAACAATTAACAGTCCTGCAGAATAAGATGTTGCTTTAATTCCTTATTTTCTAAGCACAAATACCATATTGAAGGCTTCCAAGAAACTTAATGGTTTTCAGTGTTTCATTGTTAATATCCAGTACTTGCCAGGACTGGATATGAGATTTAGATTCTGGTTTGGAGTGTTTGGTTATGCTGATGAACCAGAGCAATATGTAATTAAAGTTTAAAAAAGTAGAAATGCTACTCTTTGATATGATTTGAGGAAAGAGACATTATTGCTCAGGCTGGTAGTATTTTTGCCTTCAAGAATATCTAATTAAAATGACAAATTTCTGTCGTAACAGTGGCGTGGTTGCCATAGTGCTCTATCTTGTTAATTTGCATTGAAAAAATTTGAACTCATGTTTCCTTAAATAAAACTAATATTTAGTTTTGACTTCCCTGTTAATGCATGAGCTAAACTTCAGTGTCAAATGTCCTGTGCCGGGAGAAAGTTCTTACCGGTATTTATAAGCAAATAAGTCTAAAACCAGGGGCACTGTATTAAGGTGCAGCGATAGGTTAAAATGTAGCAAATGCTGTATTTAGATTTTTTCCGAGGTATAATTTTACCCATTCACTTGTGCAGTCAGCAACTCTGTCTTTGCAAATACATTTTTGTGCTTGTTTCTATGTTGCTTGTTTAGGCCATGATGCAGCTCCCACTAAAGTCAATGACAGTTTCAGCAGACTTCAGTGGGTTTCAGATCGAGTGACGCATTTATTTGAGCCTACGTGGTCAGTTTGAGAAAGGCCATTGCATGAAACAGGTTGCAACGAGGCCACTCAAGCACATGGTGTCTTTACTTCTGGCCTGCAGTTACTACCTGGGGAGCTGCTAAGCAGATAAACCCTGACAGGTGTTTGAGACAGGAGTACCTTGCTTAAGTTAGTTCAGCCAACGTCTGTGTTCATATGAATGGAGAAGTGTGAGACTATGAAAGAGACTTAACTAGTTTCACTGTATGTTGAATTTCATGTAACTACTGGATGCTGTTTAGAGATGTACTCCTGTTCTCTCCCAGAACCCAGCTCTTCTGTCAGACTTACCGATCACATGACCCTACAGCAAGTCAGGCTCTCATCAGATCTGACAAAATAATGATTTTTCAGGGGGAGTTGTGATACAGTTTCCTGTGTGGTAATGCAGTTGTTAGATCAAATGTGGAGTGGGGAGGGGTACTGCTGCTTCTGGCATCAGCACTCTGTTAGTTTGGATGAATGACACTTGAACCTGTATCCTCAGACTGCATGTTTCTGGACATGAGGTACAAAGGACGGGAAAGCTAGTGCCTTCTTCTCCCGTGGTGTATCTTAGCAAGCTTTGGCGTTATTGAGTCACTACTGGATGTTTATTGGAGAATTAGGGTTCCAAGACAAGGAAGGGGAGATGTATTTCGGTAAGCAATTTAACAAACTGCTTTATTTCTGCTTATATTGCATACCTCCCATTGCATACAGGGGCTTGAAACAAGATGGGGTTTACTGTTTTGTGATCTTTTATACCTTGATTTAATTTTAGATTCTATGATGATCTTATTATTAAGGTGGAAATGACTGTTATTATACATTATCTTAGCTATAGCAAGTTTCTTAGCAAAGCATGAAGAATCATCTGAGGTGAATAACTAGCTCAAGATTAAATTACAGTATGTTGAAGATGCTGACACCATCACAGAAACAATTACATTTGTTCTACTTCATCAGTTCTCAAAATCTGTTTACAAAGACAAAGGTAAATGGCTTTGTGCAGACTTTGCAAAGCAGACATATTTCAGCAGCCTGGTCTGAATTTTAAACATTTATTACAAAAAGATTAATGAAGTATAATAGAAGATGCACAGTTTTATATACCTGGAGTATTTCAAGTAAGTTGATACAGAAGTACACTTTCTGTCTGAAAATCCGACACTGTCTAGAAGAACTGAAGAATTTAGGAGGTAAAAGATGTCATATATATGCATCACTTGGAAATAACATATGAAAGTATACTTGGTATAGCTCTCACAGTTTGGAATAATGAGGTCCTTAGTTGAAGATAAGAAACAGACAGAATGTATCTAGGAGGTGGAAGAACTGCCATTTCTAATTTTTCATGTCCTTTTATAAAAGGAGGCTAATTCCATGACTAACTGGACAGGGAAACTTCAAGTTTTCTGTCTGACTTTCCTTACATTGATACTGCACTATTTTGGGTTTCCTTTGTTCCCATGGAACAGTACTTTTTTTCTCCCCTTATCTGGGTAACTGTCTGTGGCTAATTCGGTGCCATGTATATATAGCTTGTGCTTCCAGAAGCTGCAAACAGATGCTCATCAGTTACCATTGCCTTCACATCAGGTGCTGTCAGGGATTACTTTTCACTAACTAATTGATATTCATGAAAGGTATGGGACTCTAAGTGCCTTGTAAACTTTTCTTGTTATGGGGACACAGGAAGAACAGAACCATCAAATAAGCCTGATGTTCCTAAGAAAGCAAGTTAAAAATCAGAATAATATTTCTAATAAATAACTAATCCCTTTCCAAAAAAGCTGACTAGTAATAAACACAATTAGAATTCAAAGAGAAGTAGTTTATTGGAAGTTTTCCTGAGATGGAGACAAAGACTTAGCCTAGTGATACACATCAGAAAATAGCCATGGATCCAAAGATTTGGAAACTCAAGAATGACTATCATGCAAAGGAAGGTAGATCCTTTGAATCAATTGACTTTCTGGTCCATCTTAGTGAATAGAGACTGAGTCAGAACTCGCCTTTGCACAAAAAAGCACAACAGTCTTCACAGCTTTTTGAAAGGAAACGAATACAACGCCAGTCCACAAAACACTTGGATACCTTCCTGCTGAGAGCCTTTTAAAATGTCAGCTGTTTCCTGTATGTGTTTTGCCCTGTTGAATAGTGATATACATTTCACCTGCTGTATAGAATATTTTGAATTTTCACAAAAGGCACATTAGTGCCTTAGAAGACAGAGATGTCTTCTTGTAACAAACAAACAAACAAAAAAAATGAGACCAAGAAACATAAATTTCCTCCAGATCTGTTAAAGCTATTTCATTTTCCTACTTTGGTTGCAGCAAATTCCAGCCTTTGATATTCCTATATAATTTAAACAAATACTCAAATGCTAGGAACACAAACAAGCTGCAAGAAATGTCAATGAACAGTGGAAAACACAATTAACAACCATAGGAAAAACGTCATTCCAACTCTCCAACTTCATTTAACCTCTGTGCTTACAGCAGAGGCTGAGCGGTGTGTCTACATATGAAGTTGCAGGGGTTAAACTGAAGATCCAGTTTAAGTTAATGTAATTGGACTGGTGCAAAGGCCTATCTAGTTGCTGTAATTGGATCTGAACTCCACATACTTAATTTTTACTGGGTATTGCTTACAAACTGGTTCAAGTTAAATTGAAATACGTGTTCAGTTAAGGTTCTCTACCACCATTTAAATTTCTTAGGGACAGTTTACAAGTGCAGGAAAGTCTTCTGGCTGATAGGAAGTGCTCATATGTCGAAAAGTAATTATATTCCCTTCGTCCCTGTTCTCCTTCCATTTTCTTCCTCTCCAACAGATAAACGGGCTGAGTTGACTCCTCGATTGCTGCATTTAATATTCCACTATATTAATGTGAAATGAAACAAAATGACAATTTGCATTACTATGTTGCTGTTCACAACCTGGAGTGACAGGCTGAAATTTTACTAAAATTTACATGTAATGCAAGTAGCAGTATAAAAGGAACATCAGCAATATAAACATTCTCTGCCTGACAGCAAAGTAAATCGGGAATAGTTCTGTTAAAGTCAGTCAAGTCTCATCAGTATAGTGTTGTTTCCTCAGGGTAAGTGAGAAAAAACTCGAGATCCCCCACTCTTACAGGTGGTGTAGAGCAACATGCTTCAATATTCAGTGTCTTTACTAAATGGTCACTTTTCCTTGCAGAAGGAATTTAGAGAGGAAGACAGCTAATCTGGGGTATAAGATTACATCTGATTTTTTTCAGGCTTATCTCTGCTTTTTTTCCTGAAATGCTCCCTTCTTTACCTTTCTGGCCTTTGACCACCACCAGAAACACCATCTGATGACAAGGTACCTTGCAACACTTTTCCCCTGATGCTTACATTTGGGTTAATTTACACTCATCATGAAATTTATCATTACAAATCACTGCTAGACTATATCAGCTATATCACTGAAACCGTCTAAAAATCTTTCTGTTTGCAGAGGATGGGAAAAAACCCAAGCCCCTAAGTTGAACCTTAACTATAGCTATTAAAGTTAAAAAGTTAACGTTAAGGTAAAGTGCAGTTTACCAGGCAGAGGATATCTCCACTCTATCATTGAAAAGACAAACAAAAATTTGTAAATTATTTATTCAGTTTCCTTAGTAAGATTGATTTTTATCTGAAAAAGGAGTTTCAAGGACCGGTGTATGTAGAGCCTGCACAGGGATTTCAATTACACTCACCCATACTTCTAAAAATAATTACTGTCAAAGTTGCATTCTCTCTTCTGTTGTATTTTGACCTAGTTGGCCTTAAAAATTGTTTTAAGCGTTGTGGTAAGAAATAGAAAGACAGAGCCACTAGATGGCATGGTTAGTCTAGAATAGCGTTAGGAGTTCAGAGAAGCGTAATAGCGGCTTGATTCCTATGGTCTCACAAAACGCGACACTTTGAGAATTGATGGTCATGTCTATATATGCAAGCACCGAAACATAATTCAGATCAAAAGTGGAATTATAAAGTAATAGAAGTTTGTACTGTTACAGTTAGTCTCTTCTGAGAGTCTCAAAGCATATTATAAATACACTACACAGTCCTTAGGTTTGATTACCCTCATCTCATGGATAACAAGATAAAATAATGTTACAAGAAATAAAAGAGTTGTTGCTATAGGATCCTCAAGTTCACTATATTTCAACCAAAATATTAACAAGTCAAGAATCTTGACTTGTGTAAGGAGTACAAATGAATATGGTTCCTTGTACCCTGGAATATTATTACTAGGCAAACTTTGCTAAATGGGAAAGAATCATCAGTGAAGCTCTTCATGCTACCACTCTTGAAAATCAATTTAGATTGTTCCTCACCAAAAGACTTAAAATGACCAATCAGTTTTATTGTTGTTATTTTTGCTATGGGTTATATTTTTACAGTACAGCAAAGCTTAATCTAAGTGAAGACTATACCTTCATCATGCCGATTGCATTATTAAATATACAGTAAAATTCACTATTTCATACAGTATTTGATACTTCTTGCAGCTTGCTTTTATAATCTCAAATAAATGAAACATTAAATAAGATGTATTTTATAGCTTTAAAACTATACAAAAATAAAGTATTTGTGAGTTTTTATCAGATGACCAGGGTTTCAAGAAACAAAGAATATAAAAGGCTGCCTTTCACATTTTGCTTCACCATGGCAAAAAATAGATCATGCTCTTTGATCCAAAAACTGGGAAAAAAAACCCCAACTGTAAACAAAAGGTATTTCTGAAGGAAGGTATAGTTCAGTTTCTCTCAGAAACAGAACATCTTGGGAGATTCAGCATTCAAATGTCTTTACAACAGCTAAGTTTTTACAATAACCTTCTGAGCTAAGCACTATCCTCCTGTTGTTCATAAGTAAACCACCCTTAAAGAAGCTTAAGTACTGTGTTCAAGGTCACAGAATGGACATATTCTGTAGATAAATAGGATTTTTATTTTATTAGACTGAATGGTTGTAGCTGAGGAAAAACTGGACACAGTTTTGGTATACAAGCCCTCTTTACCTTTTGTGAGAGGCTGAGTGAGCAGAAACCTTCTTATTATATTCCTAGAATGAGAGAAAACACTGAAAAAACTGATCAGTGACCAGCTCTGCAAAAGTGCATACTAACAGTAATGCAGCAGTACTTTGGTAGCTTCGTTAAGCTATATATTAGTAAGTAATATTGGTTAAATTTTAATCAAGAAAGTATATTTTATTAGGGGGAAAAATAAAATATTTGGGCTATCAAATATATAAGGATATTTTGAAAGACTTTTTTACATTTTAAAATCAGTCTCTTCATGTAGGTTTTAATTTTAACAGGGACATAAGATTCATGGTGAAAATAATTTAACTCTGGGCAAGTAGTTATTCAACATGCACAAGATATCAGAATTTGAGTGAAAGGATTAAGCTGAAGGAGAAATTGTTAGTCTCAAAAGACGGGATGAAGCGTGATATAGATTAAAAATAGTTTTCAGAGGTAGGCTTTCTAGTATTTACAAAAAAAGGCCCAAAACTTGGGAAGGATAACTCTTATCTGTACTTAGATTATTCTAGGATAGCATAATCAAGGATTCTATGAAACTGAAATTAAACAATCAAAACATGTCTTGATCTGAAATAGATGCATCTATTGAAAATATCAAATAGCATTTGTGTTAATGAAAGCCCAAGAAAAACAGTGCTGTAAGTAGGGGGAAGTAGGTCTATTCAAAATAAAGGACAAAGAAATGTATGCTTGATTTTAAAGTCTTATTTATTTCATTCGTTAAAGAAATTGAGATACATTAAATAGATTTTCTGCAATACCAGTTTGCATTACTAGCAAACTTACATTCATAATAAGTAAAAACATTGGATTTCATAATGGTTTTCTGTTTCCTTTAGCATCTGTTGTATAAGAATCTCACATCTAAAACAATGCTGAATTAGCCCTCACAATATCCCTGGGAGGTAGGTCAGTGTTACCCTCATTTTATATAAGGAGAAACTGAGGAATGGGAAGTCTTAGGTCAGTGTACCAGAAAAACTGTGAAGAGTTAGGTCTAGAACTCTAGCCTTCCATTCCTTGTACTATGCTTCACATCTAGTGTCTTTCTCCCTTGCTGAAGAGTAGAACAGCCCAGAGTAGCTGTTCTCCTCTCTTTTCCTCCTGCTTTCCTTTACATTGTACACCTTTGATGATTTCTCTATCCAAGTCGATGAAAATTGATGATAAAACATCAGCAATTTCTATCTGAACTATACATATGAAGTAGAATATTTGAAGCCCAGAATTAAAATAACTGAAAATAGACTGTGGGTAGTTACAGATAACATCACTGTATTTAGTACCAGAGACATGTCTGAATTTTGTCACTAAGCTGCAGAAGCAGTAATATCAACACATGGGTTTTCTAAACAACTTCCTTCTGAAGAGGTAAAAGGACTCAGGACTGATGAAACCTCCTATCTGCAGGGAGTATTCTGGACAGACTGCCATAGTGAGGGGATGATCTGTGCAGCAATGCACATTTAGTGCAGTCAAGGTTAGGTCCCTTGAGTAAATTATCTACTTTCTGTAGGTCAGACAGTGAAGGAGGTCATATTGCAGAACAAATCACTTAACTGAGGTAGAATTTGAACAATTGAGAACCACAAAACATACCTGAATTGCTGTAGATGATCTTTTCAACAAACCGACAAAGGCCTTATGGTTTTGTATGCTGCATGGGCTAAAAGAACGAATGTCTGAACACTGTGCAATAAAATGGCCTGCTTTTAAACACAGCATTTACATTGTTATTTTAAATTAGTTATGAAATAACATATTAGAACAGTAACTTTAAAATATATACGTAGTTTTCATAGCAGTGCCTACTTGAGGTGAGCAAAGAACTTTATTCTAGTGCTACTCATGTGCACTGTGTCAACCGCAAGAATATAGCTAAAGCAATCTTTAAATCAGAGCTCAGCAAGTGCTAAGAAGATATCAGTAAGGAAAATTAAAATCCACTTTGCCCAAAATTCTTGACTACTTTTTCATCAAGTATTAAATGAGACAATTAGAAGTTGTGGCCATCACTACATAATTTTCCATTTAATATGAAGTGGGATTTTAATTTCATCTTGGTTTTTAGAGTTTCAGGTCTTGGACACTTTAGTTTACTCAACTGTCCCTTCTATTAAAAAGTGATAGTTAAAAAGATCCCATTTCTCAAAAGAATGAGCAATTCCAATAAAATATAAACTCAGAAGATTGTCCCCCTCCAAGTAAACTGTTCATGGTAATGGCTTCTTCTGTGTTCCATGAGTGATCTGACAACCAGCATTTCTGCTTATAGTATCTTAGATGAGGAAGCTCTTGGATATTTCAGGGCCATGATGAGTTTTCTTCAGGCCTTGAAGGAAGCTCGAACTACTCTTCCCTTAAGTGGCTGAGGGGGGCGAAAATTATTCACCATTTGGATCCTCTGATCTTCCTCACCGGTAAAGAGGAGCATGCGGAATTTCTCCAGCTGTAAATTCAGGAGAAATAACTTACTGCTTAAGAGGGCAATCAATATTAACACCTTTTTAAAAAGGACCAAAGCAAGTATTCTGTACATTTTAATCTGTTAATAGAACAGGTTCAAGCAAAGATCCTAGAGAGTATTAAGATTAAAAAACAGAAGCCCTGGTTATTGAACAGGCTGATTACTCACAGGCTAATGGTCTTTTAACTTAGCCCCAGTGCAAATCAAACAGAGAGTATCAAAAGTTTACCTGTTTCTCAGAAATTCTGATGGGTTCTTTCAGCACTATCCATGTTACACTCTCATTAAGGGGGGGTGTTGTCAAAGAACCAAGGTATGTCCAATAATCTAGACTCAAAGGCAGGAGACATTTAGGGTTGAAGCTTCTAAATTGAGCTTTTGTTCCCTGGAAATAAAAATTGATACTTTAACCTGCACTTAAAAGTAAAAATTAAATTTCAAGAACTCTTTCTGAAAGAGAAAAAAAACCACTAAAGTAACCTTAAAAAGTAGAGGGAAAGTCTATAAAGGTTTAGCTGCCTTATAACAACAACTGTTATCCAAGAGTTGTAATGGCAAGTGTGATGCCTGCTGCTAGCTTACTGGACTTCAAGTTCTTGCCACATTGCCTCTACCAAAGTCCAGCTTTATCACAAAAGGTCTAAAAATAATTCTGGAAGAGTATCTATAGCTCACTGAATAATGCCATTGCAGGATTCATTGTCTCATTAACTGCTATTTTCTGTGTCATGGAAAACTTGGCCCCAAACAGTCATTGTCTGTTAGGACAAATATTAGCTTTAAAAATCAAATGTTCAAGTCTAAATTTAGAGGAAGGTGGATCAACCAAAAGACTAGTAGAAATAAAAGGAGGTGCTGCCTCAAGTACTGATTGCCTTGACCACAGTCTAGGGCAAGGTATTTCAGCCCATAGGAGTATCTGAAAGGTACTTAGTCATTCAAAAAGCACTGTCCAATTGTCTGTAAAATTGCTCATGAGGAACAGAATGAGCAGCTTATCCCCAGTGGCAAACCTGCAGACCTTCTGTCGCTACAGCTGAGGGATAACTATTTCTTTCCTGCCAGTGGAAGAAAGCACTGAAACAAACTATCATTTAGTGTGTCTACAGCCTACAAATTGCTGTGTATCTGCCTTTGTTTTCTGTCCTTCACAAGCATATACAGAGGAGCAAGAAATGACATGCCCACTCAAATATTAGATATGGTTTATTTTGCATATTTATATGTTACAGAATGCATTAGCCTCATGTAAATGCAGAAAGGGTAACATTCATAGTGGTCTAATCAGTCTGCACTTGAGAAAGTGCAGCAGGTATCAATCTTTGGCAAAGCTCTCAGATACATCTGGTGAAAGACCACCTTCAGTTATCACTGTAAGAATGAGACAAGCTCCGGACCTCATTGTCTCCTGACAGAGCTTTGCAGCAGAAGACAGGCCAGCTTTGACTTGTTCAAGGCTAGGCTCAATGGAAAAGGATTATTTTACCAAGTGTAAGAGCTGAAGGGTCAATGAGCTTTTCATTTTAGATACTCTGGAAAAGGTAGAACCTCTGAATGACCAGCATAGCCTTGGGAGGCACCTGAGACCAGGCAAAAAAGGTAGTGAGGCTCAGGAACAGGTTGCTCAGAGGGGTTGTCGATTCCCCCTTTCTGGAAGTGTACAAGGCGAGGCTAAACAGGGCTTTGAGCAACCTGGTCTAGTGGAAGATGCCCCTGCCCATGACAGTGGGGTTGGAACTAGACAATCATTAAGGTCCCTTCCAACCTATATAATTTTATTCTATGATTCTATTCTAAGTAAGATGAACTTTGGAGGGGAAGAGGAGGATACAACTACAGTGATGTTCTAATGATGGGAGGATTTGAGCTGGGTGATTTTTCCATTTTTGTCTCAAACATGTACATGAGCTTGATTTTTAAAGGATATCCCAGAATTAAATTTAAAGAGCTTAAAACTTACTTTAAATTTCACCATGTACAAAGCATCAGTGAGTCTGTTCATATTGGTGTGTTCTTTCCCAATCTAAAGTAATGGAATAGACAGGTTAAATAAGAATGGCTATAATTATGCTTTGAATAAGTGTTTTCTTATCTGAATCTTGACATTCTTACTAAAGTAAGTTTAACAGCCATTTGCAATGAGTTACTGCTTCCAATAAGTCATGTTTTCCTTAAGCACTTCTTAAATATATGGCTTGGTTCTCAAACACTTGACAGCATAATGCTTTTCATCATGTAAACATACTATTTTTGTGATTCTTACCTCCAAGAAAACACCAATTACTGCCAAGCCATCTGGAGCTGCTGCTGCTTCTCCAAATGTTGCATATTTTCTGGCATTCCAGTGAACTAAGTGGAGCTTTAAAGAAAAATAACGCAAAGTGGTAGAAGCTGTGAACATCGGTTGTCATGTTAACAGGCAGTAATTGTTCATTACAGAACATAGTTTTGCTTCAAAGGCATTTTTGGAAAGATGAGCAAGTTCAATCTTTTGGACCAGCCCTTAAACATGGACAGACACTAAGTTTCTATAAACAAAGTTTCTACATATTAGCCTGTATTGGGTTTGTGTGGCAAGGTTTTTGTAGCTGCGGGGCCACAGAGGTGGCTTCTGCAAGAAGCTTCCCCCATGCCCCACAGGGCCAATGCCAGCTGTTTCCAAAATAGACCCACCACTGGCTAAGGCTGAGCCCATCAGCAACAGTGGTAGAGCCTCTGTAATATTTAATAAGGAGGGATAAATAACACCTGCACAACTGCAGCCAGAAGAGGAGTGAGAATATGTAAAAGAAACAACTCTGCAGACACCAAGGTCAGTGAAGGATGGGGAGGAGGTGCTCCAGGTGCTAGAGTGGAGATTCCCCTGCAGCCCATTATGAAAACCATGGTGAGGCAGGCTGTCTCTCTGCAGCCCATAGAGGTCCACAGTGGAGCAGATATATCCACCTGCAGCCTATGGAGGACCCCACACATGGATGCCCAAAGGAAGCTGTGACCCTGTGGGAAGCCTGCACTGAAGCAGCTCCTGGCAGGACCTATGGCCCTGTGGAAAGAGCAGCCCACGGTGGAACAGGTTTGCTGGGAGGGCTTGTGACCCTGTAGGGGATCCACACTGGAGCAGTCTGTTCCTGGCAGACTGCACCTTATGGAAGGGACCCATGCTTGAGCAGTTTGAGGAGAGCTGCAACCTGTGGGAAGGACTTGCTCCCGATGTTGGAGGAGGGGAAGAGTGAGGACTCCTCCCCTTGAGGAAGGAGCAGCCAAAACAATGTGTGATAAACTAACCACAACCCCCATTGCCCATCTTCCTGCACTGCTGCAGGGGGGGGAGGTAGAGAAATCTGGAGTAAAGTTAAGCCCACGAAGAAGGGGTGGGGAGAAGGTATTTTAAAAATTTGGTTTTATTTATTCTCCTACTCTGATTTGATTGGTAATAAATTAAACTAATTTTCTCAAGTTGAGTCTGTTTTGCCAATGACAGGGTTGGTGACTGATCCCTCCCTGGCCTTAACTTGACTCATGAGCCTTTTGTTATGTATTCTCTCTCCTGTCCAATTAAGCAGGGGGTCATAGAGCAGCTTTGTTGGGCACCAGGTATCCAGCCAGGATCAACCCACCACACAGCCTTAATTTGAAACAAATCAGGCATTAACCTGTGACCTAACTTCCTGGGTATAGGCCTGCACCCCATGAAGCACTATGCTCTTGTAGTCACTGTAAGACTGCAGGATGATATGCTACGGTAGTATTTGGAATGGATTGTGCTGGGAAAGTGCCTAGTGTCCTAGCTTTGCAGAACTTTCTCAAGAGCTCCCAGATGAAGCCATTTCTAAGCCGTGGATAAGCACCAGCATGGTCATTTAATTCTCATTGAAGTCTGTGCTGACCTAATCATGGTGAGTAAGTAATCATTCCCCACTGCAATGTCATTTGTCAACAGCTTTTGCATAAATAAAACATGTAATTACCTCACAGGGAAAAGGTTTGCCATCAATTGTATGCTCCGATCCTTGGCTGTGCTTTGTCCCCCAGTGAAAGTGAAACTGTTTTAGCCGAAATGGATTCTCAAATGGACCACCACTGATTGCTGGGCAGAAAAAAAGTGGGAGGAAAAGCTTAAGCATTCTGGCTTTTTTAGCTTCTTATTAGTAAAAAGTAGCCACTGTTAGCACAATAGTGGAAAAAAGCCAGCAGCATCTTCCAGTTGCCAATATGAAAGAGATGCATCATCCAGATATTTAGAAGGGTTGGATTTCTTAATGGAAAGCACCTGAATTAATGTAAAAATTTAAAATAAAACCAGAGTGGCTACTTGTACAGAAATTTGTTGCTTTTTCTGAAAGAACGTATTTGAGATAGGAATGTGAGGGCCATTGTTAAGGTTACACCTTTCCTGTCAAACACAATAATTCCAAGTTGAATATTAAAAAAATAAGTCACAGTTTGAAACTAACAAACCTAAAATATTTTTGACAGTGCTACCTGACACTTGGTGCAAGAGCATAGAGATGTTGAGTATCAGGTAGAAAATTCAGCTAAGTATTTCCTCTTCCAGTGGAGGTTATCTATATTTGTTTCCTTCAAATACCTGATCCCATAAAAGAGGTAATATAATAGCTTGTACTTTACACAACACCATTTGGAATCTCAAATCACATTATAGAGGTGAGGAGATGCCACAGAAAAACTTCATACATAATTTAGAAATAGAACTTATGTACAGATGAATGTTCAAGATGCCACCTGTAGAAGATACTTTATCAACAGCATCTGTAATCCTCCTGTAATTTTATATGGCACTAAATCAAATTTTGCCTTGACATGCAAACCTGATTGAAGTCTTATATTAAGAAATTAAAATTACATTTAGTATCTGTAAAGCACTTAGTGTAGTTCATAAAATTTTATTTAGAAAATTAAAGCTAGGGCTTGTACACTGCTACCACATGTGAACAGCTCCAGCTGGCCTTTACACAGGCCTACCCAAAGCCAAGGTTTTAGTGTTAATTAAGAATATAAGTATCTCCTAGTAGATTTTTCTGAAGTTAGCAATGGAATGCATCACCTGTCTCAAATATTATAAGAAATCTATCTATGATGGGTTGCTGTCAAAATTCTGTTGTGCCATTTTTGCAGAGCTGTGAGTCACTAGGTCTATTTCAACATAACTAAACACTTTAAACCATATTTTCCACTCCTTGCAGTCATCATCTTTGAAAGTGTAATTGAAACAAAGCATGTTGTTAGTGTAGAAAGGGCAGAGGTCTTCACTCCTGCACGTGTTCTAAGTCTGTATCCCTAAATGCAGGGTAATAGATGATGTTCTTAAACTCCTAAAGCTGGAAAAAGTTCACTGTTGCATGGTTAGAGTTCAGTTTAGAATTGTGTGAAACTAGTTAGGAAGATAATACTTCCAGATATATTTTACAAATTCTCTGTAGGGTGACATGCTTAATGGATCTGTTGTAGTAAGATTTTGGGAACATGCACATCCAGTCCTGTTTTCAAATTCAGTAAAGATGCTTGAAAAGCTGACCATTCAGTTGGGTAGTTTTAGATTAATTCCAGAAGAGAAATTTTAAAACAAAATGGCTGGATATTTAACCCCAGCCCTTACTTCAAAGGGTTACCAGCAGACAAGTCACTCCATAGAAAAAGTAACTTGTTTTGAGTACCTAAGCTATCCTATTTAGCAAGAATCAATAAACACACCCAAATGAAAGACAAGATCAACTGATAGGTTTAAAAATTGTTCAGAGGGGTTTTTTTTTTAAATGCACTTTCCTTTTATCAGCTACTTTATCATCTCCATTTGAATGCTCTTTCTCTACCATCACATGTAAAAGCAAAGTCTACCATGGAAATAGAACTAACAGAAGTAATCGATCACTTAAGGCATTTACATTCTCTGCCAAGATCTAAGAGACAAGAGTAAAATACAGCTGCAGATAGCCCAACATCCACAAGCTGCTACCAACTCAGAAGCAGCTGAACACTTTAATTTCTGAAGAAATTGCACTATGAGGCAGGGAGGAAAGAAGAAAACAATGCAAGATAACAGTGACTGGTCCAGATACAACTTGGTGTAGTGACTGTGATTATGGTGACTACACTGTATGATCTGATATCTGCTAATTCTCTTTTCTTCCCTACCCCTGTGGATGGAAACTGGGCAGTGAGCCAGACAGAAGTGGTACATGCATAGCATCTTTGATTTGGCTGATCATGGAAACAGGACAGTGAGAAGTGTACATGCCTTCTCTGCATGTGGGATGTGGTCTTGGAGTGCTGCAGAGATGCATGGATTCCCTATCTAGCAAACTGGCAACCCCCACTTAAAAGGAAAGCACTGCGAATAAACTTCAGATTTTCCTGATGCAAAAACTTTACCTAATGCAGTACCTAATGCTGTGCAATATTGCATTACTGGAGAGACTCAAGTAAAGACAAGAAATGTGAGGCTCAAGAAGACAAAATATAAAGGTCTCTGGTCATATGCCTTGTTCTAAACTAAAATGTTACACTATATAAAATATACTACAAAGATGTACTTAATTGTTTCCCTCAGTAAGTCACAAAAGGGTATTCCAAGTTAGTTGGCTGTGTGTTAGTCTCACCTGTCTTGTCATCAGTATCTTCAAACTCAACCATAACCGAATGTCCATTGTTGGAGATGCTGAGAGATGTACATGATTCATAAGAGATAACAAGCGGCTTCAGATTAGGGTCATAAACTGCTCTTGCAGAAACTATATCAATAGGTGATTGCCGGTTCCCTTGGGCAATAGGATAAGATTTGTGCCACTCTGAAGGTCCTTCAAAAGGAAAGAAAGGAAAGCATCATTATTTTCTTCCTGCTATACACAAAATCATTACAGGGTTTCCTGAGGCTTAAAGTAAAACTTGCTGAGCAGGAGTAACTTGAATGCTTGGTGTCTAAGAAGTTCACTTAAATTCTAAGTTGGTGTGTTTATTATCACAAACAGGCTGCAACAAGACAGGAGATTCAAATATCTTGTACAAAATGCATGGAGGAAATCACAACACATGAACAGACTGCTGTATCTTCAGTTACTTGTGCCACTAATTTTCTGCAGAGTTTGTAATTACATTGCTAAGGTACCTGAAGACCCTCCAAGGGTGTAAACACTGCATGCACACCCCCAAAGAAACAGCATTTAATTCTTCCTGGGAAAGACAGTGTAAGAGCTCCAGTGATTCAAATTAGATGCAGATGACTCAATCTCTTAGCTACTGACTATGCAGTTATTTTTAAAACCATTTTATGACTGCAGTAAATCTTTGAGGCAGCTTCATTCTTCACTCATGCCCTTTATGGTATCTCTCTACCCTGGGTGAAGGGTTCAGAGGGATAATTAACATTTTTGGACTTCCTGACCCCAACAGAGCAGGGAGAAAGACCAATTTAATAACACAGCTCTCTGCTGCCAGAGCTAGAACATTCTTATGCTGTTTAACAAAACCTTATCTGCATAAGAAAATTACTTATGACTTCTTTTTCTACTTTCATATAGTAGTGCAAGACGCAATTAAATTATTCCACTACTTATGTTCATGAAGTATTAACAGTAATGACTTTACTTTAAGATTCTCAAGAAGCACATTTTTAGTTGTAGCTTTCTCATATACTTTCACAAGTGGAAACTTTTTAAATCAAGAACAAATATTTACCCCTCCTTGAGTTTACATAACAAAGCCAGTAATCTATTATACTCTTATTTATCTTTGGCATTTTCTGAAAAGCTAACCTCATAAAATAATACCTTTTCTCAGCCTCCCTATAAAGCAGATTTAGGATTTAAATACTGTTACACAAGCTTATACAATATCACTTGTTTCTTAAAGCCATGTATTCTTACAAAGCTTATATTACTATGACCTATATGCCCAAACATGTAACACTATCTACTAGCACTAACCAGCTTCTGAATGCTTTAACTTAGCATTCAGACTTGCTTTTGGACTCACAGAAACTAAAATAATTGCTGTTAAGAGAGAGACAAGCTCCTGAAGGTTATGCAAAAGACTCTTATTGGACACTCAGCAGCTAAAATCATTGCTGTCAAGAGAGACTCCTGAAAGTTATGCAAAAGACTGTTTTATTGGACAACATCAGTCACTCATCCACCCTTCTTGCAAAGGATACAGGTGCTATAAAACACTGTTGTAAGAATCTTTTGGTAGCTTCACGTATCCTCTCACTCTGTGACACACATTCTTGGAGGTGGGAAGCAAAGGAGGATGACTAAATTAAAAAGTGTCAAATCAGAAAGCATAAATTATGCTATAAGACATCTCTGATACAGATCAGTACAATTTATTAATGTTCTAGAAACATATAACATATACCTTACTTTATTCACTTCTATGGAAGACTAAATACCACATTTCAACAGCCGCACAGGATCAGAAGATCTATTACTGCTCTACTAAATCTCCTTTACTTAAAAGAATTGCTTTTGGAGAGACAGACACAGTTTATCCTTTTCAAAACAGCTTTTTGGAAAAGGACCCATCTGTGATATCTGCAGCCTGAAAAAATAACCACTCAGTCCTGCTTCCTAGGAACATTGATTGCAACAATGAAAGGCAGCAGGCATAAGTTTGCATCTGTTGGTGCTACTTTCTGAGTGCTATTTATTATCAATAAAGTTATTTGTTACCTGCTGTATATACTTGATGCTTGCAGATCTCAAAATGCAGGCAGCTCTGCAGGGCTCAGGCAACAGCTCTAGAAAGAAAATGAGTGGGGAAGACAGAGAGATGCAGCATGGAAACGCTATAACCTACCGTCATCCTGCCCATATCCCCAGCCACGGTGGCCAGTCATTACAGGAGAGCTGCACCCTGCCTTCCTCTCAGCTCTTGGAACAGGGCACTGCTCCTCACCTGCCTTTATAACGGCTCACCGGGGGATAGGGTCAGCCCCTTAAAGATACAGAGCAACCACAGCAATTCCCGCAGGATGGGGAAAGCACCCACGTTCCTCCTGCTCCCAGTTGTGCTGCTCCTGCTGCTGCCTACTCTATTTGCTATCTCAGCACAGAGGAAAGAAAATGTAAAGCTGAGATCATTGAAGTCCCAGGACTGAGAGAGGAACCAAGTCTGTCCAGGGAGCATAGGGATCAAATGTAGGAAAAAGTACTGGTATTTTCCTATTCTACACCACAAGGAAGCAAGAACCATAACCTGCTCTGAGCACTGGGGCACAATAATGCGTGCAGGTGATAAGGGGAACTGCTCATTTTGATGTTCTGCAGGGGGCAACATAACTGCCTCTCTTTTCTTAAACACTCTCTCCAGCTGCAAAAAATGACTGATGTTTCCACCTTACTTGTAATTAAAACTTCAGAATCAGTGTTTAGGTGAGATGGAGAACATTCTCATCTCAAAAAAAAAAAAAAAAAAAGACTTGTGCTACTTTTAAACAAGGCAAAAATCACACCAATTAAGCTTAAATTGGCAATCTGGGGTTTTTTTTTTGTTGTTGGGTTTTTTTAACTCTAAAGAAAGTTTTTAAAAAGACAAAAATTAAAGTGTGGTTATATTAGGGAACAGAACACAGCTGACTCTAGAGAACGGAGCTCATCTGTGAAACCTTGGTTATCTGGTATGATCCAGTAGTTGCCTGGAACCTGCTAAACCCATGAAGAGTCTACAATGAGATACCCATGTCTTAAAACATCTTTGTGGCAAGAAAAACGGCTTCTTGGTAGTAATTTTGTTAGATCTGAGGAAATGCTGTCTGTCAAGGCTACATTTTATATACATATTGATTTTCATAAAGACAACAGCACACAGAAATAGGGATTCTTCTATTATGCAATCAAGAAAATGGAAGAAAAAATCAATGAAAGTATTTTATGCATCTTTTATATTGTCATACTGCCTTGTAAGTATTAATTTCTTTTTTCAGCTTTCCAAAGGATTCATCTATAAAACCTTTGAGATTCACTGATGCAAGCTAAATCACTCAATAAGGGGTGTAAACTGCTGTAAAGGTGTCCACAGAGTAGTTCTACAATGACTTACTCAGGTCAACTTCTCAATTTATTTCTGTAAATTACAGTGATCTACTCAGGCCCCTGCACAGGCCTGATATACACATCAGGCACTGACACTGCAGGTGTCTGTGGCCAAATAGTCGGCACACGCAGGTCTCACGGTGACCAAATACTGGTAGTAGAGCAGTGCTGCCATTGGGGTAAAATACTTTTCTGCTTAGCAGGACAAATGAGCTGCAAGAAGTTGTGATGCTTTGGTTCTTATTCTTGTGTGGCTCTGTCCTGTGTTTGTAGACAGGGAAGGCAGATGTAGACAGAGTCAGACAGATGCAAATAGTCAGGAAAGCTGTACAAGATCATGGGGAAAAAGCACTAAAAATATCAACTCACCAATGAAAAAAAGAAGTGGAAGAGGAATTTTGTATGTTAAAAAAGCAGACTATAGATTGGAGAAAACCATATGCAATATCAAGAATACTGAATCACTGTTTCCACGTGAAACTCAAAAACAGAGGCTCAGATCTTGCTCACAGGGCACAGTGCCATTGAAGTAGCCCAATGTCTACGTGCATTTGACACCATTCACCACTCAATGATCTTAAAGGTCTCTTCCAACCAGATGATTCTGTGATTCTGTGATTTAGCTTTTATCTTCTCACATTCAAAACCACATAGATTTCTACATATCTGGACTACAAAGGCAGGGCATAGGAAGAACTCCAAGACAAGAGAAAATATGCTGAAGACATGGCAGGAAGAGGACTGCACAAAATGGAGGTTTAATTGGTTGAATTTAGAAAAAGTGAAAAGAAGGAATGGCAATACCTGAGAGGAAGGAAAAAAATAGCTTGAATAAAATTTTAGCTATAAATGGTAGCCAGTGTGTATATGACAGTGTAATGTACTTCCCCATCCAATCAGCCTTTTTTCATTTTGAGGAAAACATTAATTTTTCCTTAAAGCTAGGGCAATACTACTGCTTATTTAAATATCACATTCCATAACCCTGATGAATCTTGATATTGGCTACCTCTAAGAATGGATTTTTATTGATTCTGTCCTCAAATGATCATTTATCACTTCAAAAGTCGCAGTAGTAATCTAATTCTGTTATCAATTTTACTAGCTTGAATTGAGGAGAATTACGCCTTACTCATGTGGAAGTGAGA
Source organism: Bucorvus abyssinicus (assembly GCA_009769605.1). Classification (NCBI taxonomy): domain Eukaryota; kingdom Metazoa; phylum Chordata; class Aves; order Bucerotiformes; family Bucorvidae; genus Bucorvus; species Bucorvus abyssinicus. Next base: position 12,507,890 of record CM020040.1, read on the forward strand.
ACAGAGAGGTAGGTGCTAAAGGGTGGATTTCTCCAATGCTGAGCTAAAAGTTAAGTACTCATGATTTCCACAAATTTATCACAGGCTTTGACTACATCTCAAAAGCATCTGCTTAGCAGTGAATGACAGGAAGACATAATTCCATCCACTACAGTGAAATCTCTCAAGCTACCTTAAAGAATAATTCTGTTTCCTCAGTCTTCATACTTTGGGTTTTATTCCTCTTTGAGAGTAATGATGAGTGAGCAAAGCAGCAGCCTAAGACAAATACATGGGTTCTTCTGAACCTGTCACTATTTTATGATACTGAACTAAGCACAAACGCTTCCATTTTCCCATCCCTATACATGGAACAATTTTCTTTGTAACTTAATTTGAGCTCCCTTTATTAAAATTCCTATATAAGAACTAACCATTACAGTTAGAAAGCTCCAGGTTAGATTGGAATGACAAACAAAGGTTGAACATATTAAGTTTTGCAGGTTTGAGGAAAAAGGATTTTGAATCTCTAAGGCAAACTGCCTCTATAATACAGATCTGGAGTCATCAGCAGGTACTTGCACAAGGAGATCGTGTCACTTGAGGATAATGCTTTTGGTATACATTACTGCATCACTGTGGAAGGGCAGAGCTGCATTTTAGGAGACGTACAAAGAAAGAAGAGTGGTTTGGTTCCAAGGTGAATGGCTAAATGGCACTCTAAAGAGTATTTGCTTAAGTAACTTGGCAATTATCTTTGCTGAGCATCTTTAATAATGGCAACACACATTGGAACGAAGTGTCACGTGCCTTCTTTAATGCATATAAGTGTCTGATGTGTCATTGCCTATTAACGAAAATATGGCAGAAATACAATCAGTTTGGGTACAGGCTGCTCACTCCTGAGCCTTTGAAGTACAATAGGTAGGAGCAGATTAAATGTTAAAACATTCATCACTCCAGAGCTTTCCTGCACCTCAGGTTCTTGAAAGAGGATCTTATTTATGCAGGCAGCTCATCTCTCTTCTTATGTTGCCATTACTAATGCTGGCAGTTCAAATGGGAGTTATACCAAGGTGACATCTATTCTTTATGTGTGAGTTAAAATAATTTATAATGAATCCAGAAACTGCATAAAAATACTTCACAAGGTGAATATAAACAGGAGGGTGTACTGCCAACACTAAACATTAAAAAGCAGAATAATTCCAGGGTGGTTTTTTTCATTTTTTTAGTATTTTATTTAAAAAGTGACTGCCTCCACTTGCTGGTTGACAATAGAAATTTCCAATTTTATATTCTCAGGTTTTTCTTTGTAAACATGAAATGCGATGAATGTATATTGAGATTCTCGTGCATCCAGTGTACTTTCAGCAGCTGTAAGTGGTAATTCTTCTCCCAGAGCAACATAGTGGGACTCATGAGATTTCTAAGAGAAAGAACTGGAAATCTCTTCCTGGCAAAAGGGGATTAAAAGAAAGTGTCACTAAGTAAAGAAGAGATTGAGGAGAGAAGGACAAAAAGGACATGCATAAAATTAACGGACTATTTCACAAGAGAATAAAACTTGAATAAAATATGGGCCAAGAGGAAAGAAGGAATTTATTTGGAACATTCTTGGGAAAGTGGGGCAGAAGAGGAAGAGGGTACCTGGCTCCCTAGGAGTTTCCCAGCCTTCACGTGCCTATTTTTATTATTACTTGTGTTTGACTTTTAAAGCTATACACACTTGACTGCTTTCCACCAGAAATGGGGACTTTATTTTGGAATTAAGACTGAAATAATTCTTCTTATAATTTATGGTTTGTCCAGATGAAACTGCATAATTGTAGCAGATAGCAAGAACAGAATGAGATGACTGTTGATTTTGGTAAACAGAACATTTCTACAAATATTGCAACAGTCACTGAAATTTCACCAGAAGGAAGAATTTACTGTGAAATAGCAAACACAAAGCCTGAGAAAAATGAACTTTGAAGGAGATACTGTATATGGGAAAACAAAAGAGGAAGCACTCTAATGTATTACAACATCATCTGCAAGGTATAAAACACTAAATTAAAATTGCACTGTTGTATACTTAATTCCAGCAAATATACAGCAAATTATATTTACTAAAAAGAAGCAGATTACAACCACAACAGAATACCCTTCTATGGGCTAACAAATCAGCTGGAATGATGAACACATTTTCAGACCTCTCTTTTGTTGTTGAAACTTAGTGCCAGAGATGATAGCTGAAATTTTTAAAGATGTCAAAGTTTTCTCTTTTGTGCACTTTCATAGTACAAGCTATATTGATCCTAAATGGAAGAAAAATCGTAACGGAAGTACATAGACCCAACAGATGTCAGATTTTATTGTCTCAATATTAAATAGAAATTAAGTGTAATCATCTCACACAGTGTATCTGAACGGATTTTTCTGAATGCAGGTATCTGCTGTAAAATGCTTCAAAGCTTCATACCAGAAAATGAGTTGATAGTTGAAGAGAAATGCCCATTTTGAACGTAAATTCTGGGAATGGCATCGTATCTTTAGAAACATATTCCTGAAGGAATCAGGATGCATCTCTGCACATGATGCCCATCAACTTTGGTGTTCCCCAAAGACATCAAAGTCTGCCTCGCCAGTACCATTTTTTTCTACTCTTTTCCAAATTGCCATCTTGGATTCCATGGTGCAACGACAGAAGCTCTGCTCATAAACCGACCGGACTTTGTAAAATCTCCGTGCCAACACGAATGCTTTCACCGATACAGACAAGATTCCTCGATCTTGTGATTCTTCAATCTTTCACACCCGTGACTCACTGAAGAAGCCATGGGACGAATCCTGCAGCTCCGCAGCACAGCCTAAGGTAACCCACGGTACCGGCCGGGACACCTTGGCCCCGCGGGCCCAGTGCCCGGGTGAGCCGGGCCCAGCCGGGAGCACGCGAGTAGCCACATGACGCTTTAGCGGAGCCGGACGCGACGGAAGGTGACAATGCGGCTGTGTTTAACAGCCCGCAGGCACCGAGCTTCTTCCGCAGGAGTCAGCCGGGCAAGACAGGGGCCCGTGGCGCGGTGCCGGACTCCTTCAGCCCTGAGGAGCAAGAAAGCCGCGAAAGCCGGTTCCGCGGAGGCCGGTGCCACAGCACCCCCTACAGGCCCGCGCGGTCCGGCGCCCCCGCGCATGCGCCCCCGCGCGCATGCGCAGCGGCCGTGGAGCGTGTGGCAATGGCGCAGCCGGGCAGGAACAGCCTTAAGGAGCAGCGATACGACCGGCAGTTGAGGTAGTGTGGCCGGGTCATTGTGGTCCGTCTGGCCTCTGTGGAGCTGCCGCCGTCGTCCTGGCTGGGTTGGAAGTGGGATGCTGCTGCGCCTGGCCCGACCCTTCCCTCTCCCTGCAGGCCGGGCTGTGGTCCGCAAACCGAGCTCCCGCGGCTCTGGCTGCCCGTTCAAGTGACAGGCTTCCTCCGCCTCCCCTTGTCGGGAGAGGCGCGGCAGGCGGCCCGCCTGGGGCTGCGCTGTACGGGCAGGGCCGTTCGCTGCCGCCGCTGCTGAGCCCCAGGGGCCCAGGGCAGTGCCGTGCCCTGTAGGGGCGCGGTGGGAGCCCGTGGAGCGGAGGGGACTCCGTCCGAACTAGTTGAGCTGTTGTGGGCCGCTCCCTTGGGTTCGCCGAGCGGCTGCGTGAATGTGCCGGCATAGGGGAAAAAGCAGAAAAGAACAAATAAAATGAGAGAAGGGCGGCCTGTGCTGAATCCAACCGACTTGTGGAGTATGGCACGGGTTAATTTTCACGCACGTGCTCTGCATTTGAATGTCTTGGTAGTAGTTACGATGCTTTGCTGTTTTTCTTCAGTAACTTTATTTTCTACAGCTGAAGAGAGTAGAATTACTGCCCGTGTGAAATCCGAGGGGCACGTGTGACTGAGTACAGTCAAGTCCCGATTTCAGCCTGAATATTTTATAGATATCTTAAATATCATTATTTAAGATATATTTAATAATTATTATAAATATCTTAAACTCATTGGGACTGATTTCCATCTGCTTGGACGTTTCAAATTATTATATGTTATAAATTATTTTTGAAATACAAAAACGTATTTTTTATGATAAAACTTACAAAAAAGAACGCGTTCAGTTCTAGGATGACATTGTGTAAGGAGTGTTTTGACCCATGCTGATTTTTAAAAAGTTAAATACATTACAGCAGAAAAAGGTGTGTGCATGCATACCACTTAAAAGACAGCAAAAATGAAAAGTCAGTCAAATTGGGTTTCTCTTTAGAAAGTTTCAAGATTGTCACAGTAAATTTTCTTAAGGAAAGCTTATTTTGGTTAGTGCTATTTAACCCCTCTCAACAATGAATGGAAAGTACTATGCTGGCCTCCTTTTGTGATTGTTTACACTTTAAAAAATTTCTTTATATTGGCTTTACAATCTGAAATAATTTCATAATAGCTTTGTTTCTGTCCCAATACAGATTGTGGGGTGACCATGGACAGGAAGCTTTAGAATCTGCCCATGTTTGTGTGATAAATGCAACAGCGACAGGAACTGAAATACTGAAAAACTTGGTGTTACCAGGTAAGCAGGTCTCTTCTGTATTATCTTCGTAAAGTATCTCATAATGTCAAAATGCCCAGTTATTCATAGTATTTTTTTTTTTCCCCAAGGTATTGGTTCATTTACAATTGTTGATGGGAATCGGGTCTCTGGAGAAGATGTTGGAAATAAGTATGGTTTTTACTAATTTCTGATACAAATTGAGAAGTAACGGTTTCATTAGTAGTTCTGTGTTAAGAAATTGTATAAAATTCTTAATTTTAACATTAGATGTTTCTCAAAGTCTTTTGTGGTTTTTAATGCTTGTGACAGATAATTTTAAAATTAGCTGTTAATTTTTCATAGGTTTTTTTAGCTGCTGTTTTTGTATCTTTGGGGTCTATTTATTTGCTTCATGCATGACGTTTATAAAGACAATGGTCTACTCAGTATAAAAATATTATAAAATAACTTGTTTGCTCTAATCTTAAGATATGACAGTGCCTGTGTTTCAGCATAGTGAAATGTATTTAATGGAATATTGGAAATATTTTGGAATGTATTTGGAAAATATTTGGAAATATTGGAAAATAACTTAGTTTTCATTATTTTATTGTTGTGAAACTGTGACCAATAGCCATTTATTAGCTTTTATAGCTTTGGAAGGCTGTGTGCAGCAGGGTAAAGGATAAGAAACTTGTCTTCAAATCCTATAAAAAACAATCTGTTTACTAATTGTAGATCACATTCTTATGGTTCAGGTAGATAGCTGTAAATTGTGTACTTGCAGGGGTTATATGAGGGGGCAAGGTACTCTATTATATGAACAAATGAGTACCAATGGGTCTTTAGTTTGTCTAGTGAAAAAAGAATCTGCAGTGTGATCCTGGCTTTTGCATGTCTTATTTTTCAGATTGGTGGCTTGGGCATTACAAAATTTCCTTAAGAAACTGATCATGAGGAAAATATAACAGTGGAGGGCAGAAGAAAAGCAGTTTTAAGGGGGAACTTGGTTTGTTGTGTATGAGACTCAGCAACATATTCTGCACTACAAAATGTAGCTTTAATGTTGCTTTACTTCGAAATAAAACTTCACTCTCTCTTGTCTCCTTTTCAGTTTCTTTCTACAAAAAAGCCATATTGGTAAGGTAAGGAGATAATAAATGTTACTTTAGGTGTATTGAAAGCATGAAAGTATTGAGTAAATACTCAAATATAGTATTATGAGTAATGCTAAAAACATGTACGTATAGATTTAAGTCTATTTATTCTCTGACAAAATTCACCATGCTTATTTTTTAGTCGCTTGTAAATGAGAAGAGAAGCTCAGTTCTGGCAAGGTTGAGTGTTTAAAAAAAACAAAAAACAAAAAAACCGCAGGATATGGTTAAGAAAAAAAGAAAAATCTTTGGAAGGATGAGGTGGAAGAGAACTGCTGAAGGAGTAAAGCTAAGGGGGGGTGGGGGTGGGGGGGAATCACAAAAACAGAAGTACAGAGGCATAGGTAAAATTAATAAATAGCTGTCAGATAATTCTTGTTTTTAAAATGATATTATTAAAAATGGTATCAAACAAGTGCCTGTTGTAAGAGATTTTTTTTTTTTTCTTCAAATAAGCAAGGCTTGGAATGAGAAATCCTAGCTTATGATGAGGTCTCTTTTTTTTTTTTCATTTTTTGCTTTTCAAGTATATCCACGTGTACTACTGATATTCTATGTAAATAAGGTTTCAAGAGGTTAAACGTTGTTTTGATTGTTCTGAAACAGAATCGTGCCCAGAGTGCTACTGAGCTCTTGCAAGAATTGAATAGTGATGTTTCTGGAAACTTTGTCGAAGAGGTTTGTTTTCCTAAATTAGTTGCATGTTTCTTGCTACACAGTGTGATGGAAGTGTGAAATAATAGCTATGTGTTGTCTTTGGAATGTTGCAGTTTAAGTAGCTTAATGATAAAACAACACTTAAGGAAGAAGATTTTAAGTTATTTGCAAAAAGTCTATTTAAGTATTCTAATCATTGTTTTATAACTTCGTCGTATTTTTATATCTTTCACTTAACACTTTACATTGAATGTTGAACAGACTTGCTGTGAATTCAGAAATTTTCAGTGTTTCCTGACACACTTTTTTTTCCTACTATTCAGAGTGCAGAACAACTTCTAGACAATGACCCTTCCTTTTTTAATCGGTTTAACTTGGTGGTTGCAACACAACTACCAGAAAGGTAAAGAATCATCTAAAGTTGCTTGCTTATTTTCATTCAGTTGTAAAAGCAGGTTTCAGCTCCAGGCATATTCTAGCAGGAATACTTATGCAAAACAGAACTCTGACATTGTGAAGGAAGGTTACAGTAAATGGCATTTTTCTGTGGACCTTTTACATGTCAGTACATAGTTTAATATCTCTTTCACATCCATGCCTGACTCCTAGGTCCTGTCTCCAGGTATATTTCTCTATGTCAAGTACTTTTCTATAGTGACAGTTGTTTCTGGTCCAAAATTTCTATAACATTCTTCTTATGTAAGCCCTAACAGGTAATAGGGTCGGTGAAACCTTTAGATTTTTGCAAATGTATTTTATCCTTTGTATAGCTCTTTCCATTTCACCCATGTATGTAATTATATCTCCCATATAAACTTTGTCAATACCGAAAGTTCTTGATTTTTTTTTTTTTTTAACCTCTTCCTGCTGAGAGGCCTCTTGCATGTTGCCTTGCAGTAAGCAATACAGATGAAAAATGACAGCTCTGAGTACTGAGAAACCTGGGGGAGAAGAGCATGTTTCTTATTCGGTAGAGAGGCTGCCTCCCCAGAGGCAAGAGGTTGCTGGATAGATGAGTAGTTAAATCTTGCTTTTGTAAGGGAGTGGCTGTTCATGCCTTATATATTTTCTCCTTCCCTCTACTTACAGACAAGCTAGAGATACTGTCTCTTACAGAAATAAGAGCCAGGTGCATTCAGGAATAAAGGGTATTTCTTATGTGCTATTCAAAAACCTCTGATTGGAATTGCCCCTCCTGGAAGTTATGTTTGTGACACAGATCTAAGTTTTTTCTTTCACAACTCATTAAAGTTTTTTGTTTGATATTTGGAACATTTGGGAGGATGGAGTTAAGTAATAAGTAAGCTAAGGGATGAATGTATTTCTAACCTAGTATAAATTAATGTATAAAATTAATCACCTTGTATGTGCTTAGACTCATGATAATATTAGACTTCTCTCATAGAAGACTTCGCTTTCACAAGTGTCTTGTACAAGAGTTAATTTTATAGTTAACTGTTGTCCTCCTGTACATCTGGAAGAAAAAAATGTTCTTCCTTACAGTACATTGCTGCACTTGGCTGATCTTCTCTGGAATTCCAACATTCCTCTGCTGGTCTGCAGGACTTACGGTCTGGTTGGTTATATGAGAGTCGTTATTAAAGAACATACAGGTTAGAGGGTTTTCTGAGATGAAGACTTTTCTAAAAGGTTTAAAACTTCACTATGTAATGTCATGTTGATTCATTTTTTTTCATCTTGTGATGTATTTAGTATTTGTTAAGTCTTACGCAGTTTGCAGTTTATCACCGAGAGCATTCTTTGAGGAATGCGTAGAAATTATGGGTTGCAACAAATAGTAAAATTGGAGAATATCCTGACATTAAAGCTAACTTACTCAAAACACTTATTTTGAGAATTAAGCAGTTAATCAAGCAGGCAATGCACTGCATTTGGTGTATAGCCCTGTTTCGAAGGCCAGACATAAAACTGAATTGCATTGTGTAATTTTTTTCACAGTTGTTGAATCTCATCCTGACAATATGTTAGAAGATCTCAGACTGGACAAACCGTTTCCAGAACTGAGGGAACATGTTCAGTCTTATGACTTAGATCATATGGACAAAAAGGTTGGTATGTGGTTTGCCCTGTGTGTTCTAAGAAAGAGGCAGACATAGAAGATGGGATTCTGAGATTCTTGGCTGATGGCTTTTTTTGGTGCTTAATCTCATCTGAGGAGAGGCAACTGTAGAATCAGTCATGACATACTGGTTTTGGGTTCTGCCCCAAATATTACAGTCTGTATTTAAATCTTAAGCAAATGGGGGTCTTGGGAAGTGAGGAGTATTGTTGGACAACTTGATCTTGTGTTAGACTGATTCCCCCTCACCTCCCCCTTTTTTTTACAATTTTTACAATTACCTACTGCTGCAGAGCTTTGCACTATATTTGTGCATAACCTAAGTTCTGCTCCAGAAAAATATTGGAGAACTTGGCTCAGCCACCCTTCTTGTAAGTAAAGGAAGAATAATTGAGTAATTTGTTTTATAGTCGTTAGAGAATGTTATTTCTGAATCAGAACTTGGAACATGTTCTGTGTTATTACAGCAGTGGAAGAGATGTTAAGAGTTTACTTTTAAAATAGGTTTTGAATTTGTCTCCCATTTCTATCTTCTCTCAACTTGACATTCTCTGCTGTTCGATTACAGGACCATAGCCACACTCCATGGATTGTGATTGTAGCGAAGTACCTAACAAAATGGTTCAGCGAGGTATACTGCAAAACTGGATAAGTCATCAGTCTATTATTATTATTTTTACTATTATTATGACTTTAGATGGGTCTTTTCTAAGCCAGGTTATTATTTTGGCAATGTGTAACAAAACAAGGTGGAATCATAAATTACTAATGGAAATACAAGTGAATGTATGTGAACAATGACAAACTCTAGAGGTCAGCAGTCTTGAACACAATGAGGTTAGTAGTAGATATTTTAAAGACAAAATGTTTTTGTGTTTCTAATTTTAGAAAAGTGATCAGTTGCCTAAGAGTTACAAAGAAAAGGAAGCCTTCAGACAACTGGTTCGGCAAGGTAATATATGTCCTAGGAGTCACTTACTGCCTTATATACTCCTGCCAGTATGAGTATCTGAAAAATAATCAGACGTTCTCTCAGGGTTAATTTATGAAAATCTGCCAGCATAGATAGTATGATTCTTCTGCTAGATGTTTGTTTTATACAGGTGGTTCTTAAGATCCCAGATGTGCTTTTAAGGGTAGTTTGGCAGTGTTTGTTACTGTTTCCTGTTTCAGATCAGGACTATGTTTTGAGTTGGGTGGGAGGAGGGGCCTTAAGAGAAAATCCTGTAGAAAATGTTGATGTTTAATGTGGAAGATGTGACAAAGAGGAGAGCAAGTGGCTTTTGACACTGAAATTGTTACCAACTGCAAGTATTTGGTGGACAGTTGACCCACCGAGCTGTTCGTAATCATTGCAGCTCTAGATAACTAGTCTAGAGAGAAAGAAAGGTTGTGTAGCTACCGTTTCAATCACGTGTTTTTTGTGGGTGCTAAAATCACTGAGGCATTTTAAAGATCTAGAAATACATTATCTTAAATGATGGTAGAATAAAAACATTGACTGATCTTTTTTCTTTTTTAATTTCCTCATTTAAAGCCAGCCTTTGTGCGAATTGCTGAGTGGTTCTGTCATCCTTATCCCAGGCTGGGCTAGAGAACTGCTCTGATCTGTAGTAATTACCTTTGGTTAACTTAGGTTTTTAGTGGAGTCTGTTTCTTGGTCTGGCTTGCTGTGCGAGTTCATAAATGTTGGCCAGATTTGACAAGAAAAAACCCATGACAACATGACTGGGGATGGGAAGGAGAGTTTAACTGCCTTTTTACCAACATATACATTTAATTTAGTGATTATGAAACTTTACTCTTTTTCTCAAATAAACTGATATTTTTGTGATAAGTAACTTCAATTAAACATTACAGGAAAATTAATTGTGCAGATGTGCATATGCATATGTATTTAGATTTATCAGTACATCTTAATAGTAATTTAATTTTTTGCTGATTAGTTACTATGCCATGAATACATCCAAAGCAAATCTGCTCTTTTGGTAAGACCTAAATGATGAGATTTAATTCAGGCAATTGTGGTTTGGGTTTATTGGTTTTTTTTCCCCCAATAAGGTATCTTAAAGAATGAAAATGGGACCCTAGAAGATGAGGAAAACTTTGAAGAAGCTATAAAAAATGTGAACACAGCATTAAATACCACAGAGGTAAAATAAACTTCTATATGACAGAATTGAAGAAATGTCAACTACCTCATTTTTTCAGAACATGTTGTGCACTTTTAAGACAGAAATTCCATTTGCAACATTCATATTTAAGCGAAACAGGATTAGTACAATTTTTAAAATTGAAATCCTTTGTAGAAAAGTAGACCTAGACTAGGTGGCACTGTAACTTATGGAAATTGTTTTATTTCCTTGCTTGTGCAAGGAAGCTACGTTTCCTTCCTAAAGGCTTAAATTCAAGTATAGTATGAGTCAATAACCAGAGTTCATTAGAAGTGTACTCCTGTCTTAGACTTTATCAGATTTTCTTTTATGGATTAAACTGCACAGTTCTTGGTAAAATTACAGAGAATTAGCAGTCACTGGTGTGGATGATATCTGATTTAAATACACTGCTAGGAGAGAGACTCAGAAACTGTTTGAAATTGTGCAGGATTGAAGCTGCTTGCTAAAGTATTTATTCTGGAGGGAAATGGAAGTGCTGCAAGGGACCTTTAACTCAGCAAATTCAGTACTTTCCTCTTGAAGAAACATGTTATGAAACTCCCTTCATAAACTGATCAGTCTTAACAACATTAAAAGTGAAGTTTTCATTGTTTTTAAAGTAATCTTGAAGTAGTAACTCATGGTTTAGAATTGACCTCTGGTTTCCTTAATCTTTAAACCACTGTAAACTGCAAAAGCTATATGAGGTAAAAGCACATTCTGTGATTTGTTCTAGATTACATTCTGGTTTTGGGTTTTTTTTTTTTTTTTTGAACAGTGCTGATCCTTGCTTTTACAGTCACATTAAATCTCCCAAGAAAGCAGCAGGTAAAACTTAGTTTTACTGGCATCTGAGCTGCTACAAGCTATGTCCTGGGCTATTAGTGATTTATTTCAGTTTATGTGCCAGACTGAATTACAGCAGTTAAGGAGCCAAAACACTCTCACTTTTGCAGCCCCTCTTCACTTCCCTGGCATTTTTGCTGCTCTTCCTCAAGCAGGTTGGATTCAGAAGAGATTTTGGTATGAAACTCTGAGGTTGCTTAGAGTTGGCTTACCTATGTACTGAGTGTTGAGATGATTCAAGAAATTGAAAGTTAAGTAAATGAAAAGCCAATTTTCTTTTCTTTCATAGATTCCAAGGTGTATTGAAGAGATCTTTAATGATGATTGCTGCATAAATCTCACAGAGCAGGTAATGAGTAATTAAGAGTAAGTCTTAAATGTAGAAAAAGCATCATAAATAACATTTGTATACATGACTGTCTCTTCTGCATTGGCAGTCACCTTCCTTCTGGATTTTGGCTCGAGCTGTAAAGGAGTTTGTGGCAAGTGAGGGGCAAGGAAGCTTGCCTGTTCGGGGTACTATTCCTGATATGATAGCAGACTCCAGTAAATTTATCAAATTGCAAAATGTGTAAGTATACAACTTTTTCTTTAGTAGTTACTAGCGGTAGTAAATGGTGGTGACTTCAGACCTCACAAAGTGCATGAATTCCTGCATTTTTTTTAAAAAAGTGTGTATGTGGGAGAAGGGGTGAGGCGGGGTGTGGGACACCAGGCAGCCTGGGACTGTCTGCTCCCTGTATAGCTAGTATCTGCTGTTTGGCCTAAGCCTTTGGTGCATCCCAGTTTCCTAAGGTTGGGTAGTTAAGCGATCACTTTTTTTAGTTTCAAATCTAGTAAAAACCTTCCTATAGATGATAGATCCCATAGCCTAGCTACTGCTGTCCAAAGCAAACTGTTGCTTAAACACAGCCTGTGGTTTTTCTCCTCGATATGTATGTCAACCTGGCTACAGAAATGCTAATTCTAAATACTTTATTCTAACAAATGCCCCTTGAAGAGATTAATATTAGGTAAGAAGAGTGTGAATGAACATTAACTGCAGATTTTAAACAGCATCAGTATGGATCAAGATTTTAGGAAGGCTGACTTTGAAGGAATGTATCCTCACCGTGAACTCGCTATTCCTGTGCATCCTGGACATGATGCAAATGGTTGGGCCTGAAACACTTTCTTACAGTGTTACCACATTTTCTTTGCAGTTGATCAGTTCTTCCTCCTTTTTTTTTAATCTTTAAAATGAGGCAGTATCCTGCAGAATACTTTTTAAAATTTGTCTGTGAGATTGAACTGTTGAATTGTTCAAATAGGAAAGTATTATTTCCAGTAGATTTTGATAGTTTCTCCACAGATTCTGAAACAAAACGGCTACTAGAAAAAGGATTATGTGCCTTAATAGTGTTTAACAATCAAAATGAAATCTGTAATTTTAGAGGTGTATTCCTCAGAATTCTGACAAGTGGCATTAAAAAGATGGATATAAAAATACAAATCTGTTACGTGTCTAAAATAATTGATTACTATTGCTTCATGGAAGTTACTGTGTATGATGACAGTAAAGCTGAGAGCTTGTATCATTGTTTTGCTAAATGAAACCATAATTGCTTGAATTCACACAGATAGCCTAATTTGTAAATCTAAATTCTGTAAGCATCAGTCCTGAATTTCCAGATCATGATGTACTTCAGTTCTCAATACCAATAAGCATTGCAGAGTTTTAATTTGCACATAAAACAATTACAGTTTCTTAAAATGAGCTCTTTAATTTTTTGAATACTGTGTTGAGATGTCTGTATTTTCATAGGTCTTAACGGAACTAATATACTATGGCTACAAATATTACAATATAGAAATTAATTAAATACTAGAAGTCAAATGAAGGATATACAGCTGCTGTTCTGAAACTACTTAATATTCTTCCACTGTAGTAATATTCATTTTCATTTTAAGCAGTTTCTAAGCCACACATTTAGTGAACAGCTCAGCCATGCTGAACAGCCATGCTATACAGGGAGGTGATAAGTGCATTCATGGCCTTGAGGTAGCTCACTTCCATTCATATGGCTTGTATTTTGTCTTTATAATATAAACCAAAATGAAATGGTCTTCACTGTGAAGTTGATGGCTTTATGCTGTAATTTAATATTAGGACTTCTTTATTATTAACAGATACCGTGAAAAAGCAAAGAAGGATATTGCTGCTGTGGGTAGCCATGCTGCTAAATTGTTACAATCCCTAGGCAAGGTAATTACAAGTGTATGGCCATTCGGACAGGATAGAAATATTTTTACCCTGATGTTCTGTAAAGAAATAAGTCACAGGAGACAGATAAGAAAAGAGAAGGCTTAATTACCTCATTCTATTCAAAAGGCTTGAGTAAGTTCTGTTGAAACTTGTCTGTTTTACTAATCACTTCTGATTTTGTAAGTACTGGTTTTACTTTCTGATAAAAGTAAAAGTCATACAGGGATATGTTATATACAATTGAGGATACCTTTTTTTACAAGAACTACTAGTTATTTCACAGTGAATATATGAATATATCTGAAGATGTAAATTCTCTGGGCATTGTGTGTACTGGAATGAATACATTCTCTTTTTCAGGCACCCGAATCTATTTCAGAGAGAGAATTAAAATTGTTTTGTGAGTATGCTTGGATTCAGTTGCTGTGTTTATGCAAACAATTAAACTCTTGAATTATTATGTAGTTATTAATCAGTAACCCAGTATTTGAATTTTCCAATCAAGAGCTTGGCAGTTGCATCCCTCACCTTCAGTGAAAGTCAGAGATACTCAACATCTCTCAATACTGAGTCTATAAAGGTTGCCTTTTAAAAGATGATAAATTTTCTCAGGCCCAAACAAAAGGTAGCAGATGTTCTCTGCTTTCTGTGATTAATCCTTAATCACTCCTGCCCATTCTGTGATACTGACTTCAGAGTGCAGGCTCTGTAAACGGCTGGTAGTCTGAAAAGGTAAAACAGTGATGCAGCCAGTAGTGCTGTTGATGGCATTTTAGGTTATGTCTGTTCCGGACATGTATACATGTACACACTGCAGCCTGGCTAAGTCTCCTTGCAGCTGGAAAACTCTCCAGTAAGCACGTAGCCAAGAGCATGCTGCCCCTGCGTCGATACAGGGGGATTGTGATGTGCTGGGAGTTTGAGAACCTTGCAGTTCCTCATTTCTGAGTGCTAGGCAGTAGCTGCTCATTGGGTTTTGATATTGGATCAATGATATGAAGCAATGATATTGGAGAAGAACCTTTTCCTGCTCATAGCTGCAGTTAGAATATTAATTGAGAATATGTGAGGTAGCAGAGGATGAAAGGAACGGTCATTTGCAGCATGGAAGACGTGAAGTTGATGTCTGTGATTGAATTGCTATGGAAGAGCTACGCGCATTGAGAGCTGTTACATTAACGTGGCAGATATTTTGATTCTAGAAGTAAATAAGCACAAAGTATTTCACTAAAATACTTGTTATCATAGAGCTAAATGTGCTTTTATAGATTTTATTACTGTAAGTTACTGGTAGAAAAAAGTATTAAATGAAATTATGATGTTTTAGTCTTCCATGTTTAACACATCAAAGATACAGACTTACCAAGATGTAGTAATTGGTGACGCTTTCTAGTAGTAATGTTCTCCTTTCTGCACCCTCTGCTTAGGCAGCAACTCAGCTTTTCTCAGAGTAGTACGATGTAGATCTTTGGCTGAAGAATACGGTTTAAACACTTTTAACAAGGATGAAGTTAGTAAGTACTCTGTTTTGCACATACTTTCATTGCATTTTCAACTTGAATCAAAAAGAGTTGCATGTTACATGTTCTATTTCATTATGCAGTTTTATAATTTGGCATCAGTTAAGTATGGGGGTTTTTTTAAGTCTAGAATATTGAATTAAATTTGATTTTGTAAGTTCAAAAATGATGTTACAGATTGGTGCGTGTTTCAGGTTTTTTTCTTGTAGATTTTTTTTATAGCATATAAGTTATTTCTGACAGGGCTGGAAAGGTGCTTTCCTCTGACTAAAGATAGGAGAATAATTGTCTTGGTCCCTCTCAGCTTATCTTTTCAGTATGTGAACTAGCAAACTAGCTACTTAATATTGCCTTTTATTTTTTGAACCTGCATAAATTTAAAAAAAAAAAAAGTAAATCTGGAAATAGTTTTAATTAAGGTTTGTTTAAATTAAGCTTATACAAGTCCTCTGAATTATTTGGACAATGTATATGCAAAGTGTATGCATTTTGTGTATGCATGTGTTTTGTAATACAATTTAAGTGAAAGCTCCTTGATAGTAATATGCAGTGTGATTTAAGTAGTAGTGTTTAGTAAGACTATTGAACTGTATGTTAAGGGATTTAAGACTTGTTTTAGAATTAAATACGTGAAGCATGTGTTTCAAATCCCAAGATTATAACTAAGGAATATCCCATTTAATGTTCTAGCAGCTGTCAGAGTTGAAATGTGATTATCTTTACTGAACAGTTTACATCAAATACCTACAGTATGGTTTTGTCATACATGATTTTGACTCCAGAGTGTATCTGACAGTTGACTCAGATTCTCAGTTGCAGGTTGTGTTTGTAAAGATTTATTTTTTACATCCCATTGGGAAATACTTGATTTCAAGTGATTCAAAACCTTCCTTTTGTATTTCACCTGTACTAGCTAACCAGTTCTCTTGCTGTTTCCAGTTTCCCATATGGATAACCCAGACAGTGAAGTAGTGCTGTACTTGATGCTACGGGCTGTAGATAGATTTTATAAGCAGCATGGTAGATACCCAGGTATGTTAATACCAGAGTTACTTAATGTCATCAAAAGAAATGTAAAAATCCAATAGTTACTGTAATACTAGTTATAAACTACAAATGCACCATTAGTTGTGGGTTTCTTTCCCTATTAATAGAACTTTAAGAATGTGAAAACTGAAGTGAGAATTTTTTCCTCTTCGGGAACTAAGGAATTTATCTGAATTGATACCACTGAAATAGGTTGCATGAATTATGAATCAGTTCAGCTATGCAGTAATTTGTCATTATCATGAGTAGCATCAATAGATGCTACTAATTATTATTAGTCTAGTATTGATAATTTAATATATTAATCAGATTAGAAACTTTTCAGAAAAGTAAAATACTTTACGCTGCTGTTTAAACCCATTAATTTTGAATTTGGTGTTAACGGTTTTGTGATGAAACACTTACTTTCCAGGTGTCTATAACTATCAGGTTGAAGATGATATTGGAAAACTAAAATCATGCCTCACTGGTTTCTTACAAGAACATGGGTTGTCTGTGGTGGTGAAAGATGACTATGTTCATGAGTTGTAAGTATTGTATCTTAAGTATCACTTTGCTGGTAAAGCTGACCTGAAAATAGTAACTGTTCCTTCGCTATCCAGTTGTCGCTATGGAGCTGCTGAGCTGCATGCTATTGCTGCCTTCATGGGAGGTAAGAATGTCACTGTATTTCTAAGGTCCAGACAAAGCAACCAACTTGCTGTAGTACGTACTTGAGTCAGAATCTCCACTGTTCTCATTACTTTGTATTGTTGGAGCAAAGATTGTCATCGCAGACTGTAATCAAAGGTAGTATTAAACAAAATCCTTCCCTTCTTTCTCCAGATGTGACCTCTTATGGTATATAGAGAAAAAATGGATGCAGCAAGGGTTTAAAGTCAGTAAAAGAAACCAAATAAAAACCTCAGTAGATCAATTCTTATAGCTTCAACTTGTTTAAAAATAAAATGCTTGAAAGAGGCTTTGAGTTTAGGGGGAAGAAAAAGGCATAACTGTCATAATAACACAGTACACAGTTTCCTTTAACATAATACACTTAAGTATCTATTAAATACAAACATCTGTAGTTTTTAAATATGACCTGCTAACTACCTTCTGTTTTATCTTTTTTTTTTCTTTTACAGGAGCTGCTGCACAGGAGGTTATCAAAGTCATTACAGGGCAGTTCGTAATTTTTAATAACACTTATATTTACAGTGGAATGTCACAGACGTCAGCAACTTTTCAGCTGTAGGATAATGATCTTGCATTTGTTGCCACCAGGTGCTGCTGCTGCTGTGTCCTGTAAATACTGTGGTATTCTGCCACTGACTGGACTGTGTTGTATTACCTGCGAATTAAAGTTCTTTTATCTGTAACAATTTTATCCTTTTTTTTTTCCTGAGGACAAATAAAGTCATACCAAATCCTGAGTTTTTTTCTAAATCTAGAATTTTCTGATTCACCTTTGAAAGAAAAAAGCAGCAGCTGTTCTTTGGCATGGTGAGTTTTATTTACAAAGAGCTGAGTTGTTTTTTTTGGGGGTTTTTTTTTTCATAAAAGCTGCTTTCAGACTGAATGAGGAGGACTTGGAAAAGCTTGGAAAGGCTGATGTAACTATGATGGTCTGAGGATCTCACTGTGAGAAGAGCTAGGGAAAGCTGTAATACTTGTTACTGAGTTTAAGGACGTTAGGGAAGGGGGCTGTGTGCCTGAAGGCTTGGTTCTTTCTGCTGTATTCATCTCTAAAGATTCTTTTCCCTGCAGTTTTGTGGTGTTGAGGTAGTTCCCAAAATGCAGAGTATGGGAACTGAGCCGCGTTGACAGCCAAGTCATTTCCCCAGGCCTTGGCCTGGCGCCACGCCAAGGTTCAGACAGCGCCCGGAGGAGGTTAAGAGGGAGCTTCCAGTGCCCGAGAGGGTCGAGTCCGGCGGTGCCTCCCTGCCCCGAGGCGCCGGCGCGGCTGCGGGCGGCTCCGGAGGGGGCTGGGGAAGGGGCGGGCGGCCGCGCGTCTGGCGCGCGGCGGGGCGGGAAGGGCGCGCGGCTGAGGGCGGCAGGGCGGCGACCCGTTCGCCTGAGGCCGGCGGGAAGGCTCCGGTACTGTCGTGGTAGTCCGGTGCGGCAGGAGGGCCCGGCGTCGCCTTCGCATTTGACCGGAACCACTCCCGCTGTCGGATCGACAGGTAGCTGATCTGTGCCCTACTTCTTGATATTCCCCACCCCTCCAAAAGCTGGCAGAATAATGCTTTTGCTGTTTCATCTTTAGACGGTTGGCCCTTTTTTTAAAAAAAAAAAATCTTTCATGTGTTCTTTGCTTTTTATATTTGGGATGAGTACTTATTAAGACTTCCAAGTGAACTCTGGAAATGAGCTATAAATCATACACGGCTCGTTTGAGAGGGAGGAGGGATGCGAGGAATGCTAATACAGCACTGGAAGGCTTCAAAGGCCTGTTACGCTGAACGGTGCTGCTCAACAGTTAGCAGGCCTGTCCTCAGCTCCTGGTGTGAATCACAATTTCAGTAGGACACCAACAATCTGGGCTTCTTCCAGTGTACAGGATGTGGGTTTTAAAAAGGAAAAATGCCCCTGAGACTGGCTATTCCTATCCTGCTGTGGCTGTGCGGGGGTGAGTCCGGCAGCCCAGGCCTCCGTGTCTGGCTGGGGAGGTTCCCATCGGCCTCCATGTGAGCTCCCTAACCTCCTGTGCTGCCCCTACTGAATGTTAGCTTTGTGCTCTGATGCTGCTGAACAGATCAATGTATCTGTACTGTTAGAGTAGGGTTTTTGAGGTTTGAAGGAGATTTGCTGGGTTATTTTCCATAACTGATGGGGAAAAGGTAATCTATTCTTTCATACGCAACATTTGCTACAAGTCTGTTGCAGTAAATCCGGTTATGTATCTTTTCATCTTTGCCCCGTGATACAAAACCAGAGTTGAGTTATTTGTATTTTAATGTAGTCTGGCTTGTAAGTATTATTTTGTGTACCTTCTGTATGTTGCAAAAGAAGAAGATCCAGTTAAGGTCAAGACAAGTACAGTTGAAAAAAATAGTGCTTCTTATATTAAAGGCTCTTTAATTGAAGAAATGTGTAGTTAATTAAACTTTACTGAAATGAAATTAGCTCCAAAGTAAGCACATTTTTACAGCGTTTGTTGAGGAATATGTAGATATTGTTTTCTCTTAGGCTGGGAGGGTGGTATCAGTAGGGGCAAAAAGAGGTGAGGAAGACTTGCAAGCTTTCCACTATTGTGGCAGGGTTAGATTTGCAAGAAAATGAAATGGATATATATTACTGCTTCTGAAGGGATAAAGGAATACAAACTTTTTTTAAACTTTCCCTATCAAAAAACTTGTTTCACCAATGCTACTGTAAGGATGCGTATGGAGCATTTGATCGAATGGAAGCTGCAGAGGAACGGGAACAATCACTAAGTGTTGTTCTGAAAAGTGGGACTTTTACCTGGTACGTGAGCCAAGACAGATTATTTCTCTATGACAGGTTTGTGGAAAGGTGGGAGCGAGGTGGTATTCCACAAACCCAGCTCAGCTCACAGTCGGACAACCTGCAGTTTTATACAGTTCAGGTTTACCCTCATATTTTTAAACTTATCCTTAAAATTATTACTGGTTAGTTAGTTGTTAAATCTGCTTTCTTATTGGCTAAAAGCCTCTTCACTTTAATTAAAGGTACAGTGCTTGTTTATTCTACTGCGTGTGCTCTGGGAGTGTGGGGGTTAATTGGTTTCTTCCACAATTGAGTCCGTGGTCTCCTTTTCCTTTACTCCAGTTACTGCAGATTGCTGCTGACTTTTTTTCAGCCTCAGGACGTTGCTGGGGCAAGATATTGCCCTTATCTTCTCAAATCCTGTCTTGAACAAAGTGCTCAGGGTTATACCACACAGCTGAACTTAGACATACGGTCAAGTTAACATCTAGCTCTTCGTAATTCCCATTAACTTTAGTTATCAATGCTAAATGCAAAGCAGGGCTGGCTGGTTTCACTAAGACAACACTGACATTTCTTAGAGCCTTTGCTCTATTTGTAGAAAGAGAACATTCATTATGAAGCTGGGTTTGTCACTGATTTAAAGTTTCTTCCTGGAGTTAAATAATTTTTGAGAGATTGAAATAGGTTACTGTGACGCATGAACCTTTCTTTGTGTTTGGGACTTGGGGTGTGGTTAAGGGACTGTCTTTCTGCTTCCAAAGCGGAATTTCACTCTGACTGCTGCTCAGCTAGCTCTCATGCTGGCACGTTAGGTTGATGTAGGATCAATGCTGTGGATTTTTCTGGTTTGCACAGTTCATGTGATGTTCTTGTGGTAATTTCTTTGGTGAAATAGAATGAACTCTTAGTTTAAGAAATAAAGTCTCAGTTAATGCTCATTGTCTTTGGTTTTTATCAATACTGATAAAACAATATCGTTCTGGTTTAGTGTCTCATGGAGTAGCAGTAGGAGGCTGAATGTTTTCTAGTGGATGTCACACACACTTGATCCTCCACATGACATTACTTGGTGGTCTCTTGGTGGTCTTACTGCCAGTTGTTGGCTGATGGCAAAGTTGGCAACCTATTGTAAGGAAAATTGGGTCAGATTGACGGTGATGGCCCAGAGGTAGGTATGTTTTTAATGACAGGGATGGTTTTGGTGCCCCACGGTGGTCAGTTGGAATTACCTGATTTCTGCGAAATTATAACCTTCAAAACGTATTAAGTAACACAGTAGTTACAAATGCAGTGTTTCTATAAAATACTGTATTTCCAAAGAAAATCTTTGATGAGCAAGAGCATATTAAGCTGTGTGTGTGTCAGATGATAGTGTAGACCTAGAAAATAGGACTGTGTTTTAAGAAAAATTACGTAATTTATATTGCATAGGGGATTATAAACACTGCTAATCTAAACAGAAATCACTTTCTTCTTGCCATTGTAGAACAAGAACAGGGATGAACCAAAAATGGAAAATCAAAAGGTGCAGAAAAAACAGTGTGGTAAGATACCTAATATAATTTGTCATTTATTATCTGCATCAATTTTACAAAGTTTTGCTAGCCTGTGATAGGTCTATCATGGGGTGCTGAGCTGTTCGGGAAATGGTCTCTTTCCTTGTTGCCAAGTTTTTGGATTCTGTATTGCATAGCTAAAGGGCAAATCTAATTACAAACTTAAAATAGTAAATAATACCACCATAAAGACACATTTTTGATAATATTTACCCGTATTTTTGTTGTACTTTCTTTAAGAAAACCCAAACTTTAGAAGTGTTTAAAATATACAATATCTGCTATTACTTTTGCAAATAATTATCAAATAAGTGTTTTTATTATACCCTAAAGACTAATGAACAGATTTTCAAAGTGGTTTACCTGCCTAGGTTTGTTCATAGGTGTCCAGAAAATGCTTTATGTTAACTTACTGATCTAACAACCTGATTCAAAATTCTAGCTGCTGTGCTGACTAAGTCTTATGTAACTAAATATCATATAGGTAGCCTCGCTTTGTTAGATTATTTCCCTGTTCGCTCTGTAGATTTTCAATTGTATTTTCACTCTGAATGTTTTCATGGTTTTGTATTACTCACTTAAATACACTTAATGCATCTTGCAATTGCACATTTAATGTTTAGTAACATTACTAACAGTCACTAGTAATTAAAGGCCAGAAATATTAAAAGGGGGCTGTTACTTTAGCAAAGGAAATCATGCTCATGTAACAAACTATGGAGAGCAATATTTTTAGGTTACGTATGTTTGTTATTTATAGATGGATAGAAGTGTCATAGCTCCATTTTTGCTCACTGGTTTTTTTTCTTTGAATATATATACATACTACATTTTGGGGTAGCTTATTGTAATACTAAATAGATTAATATAGGGAAAAGATAACAATTTACATTAAATTTTTTTGTGTTTTCAGATATGAAACAGATCTGAACTTACTGCTCGAATGCCTTAAATATCAGATGGACTGCCCTGTATCTCAGAAAGAGGCTTTGATCACTATTTATTCAATTTGTCAACAAAACAGTAAGAAGCTGGCTGTCACTGTAAAAGAAAAAAAAAAATTATCTAAAGGATATAAGACTTGAGAATTTATAAGATCTTGGAAGGTTTTCATTTTACAGAGAAACAAAAGCAAAAGTTTAATTTTTGTTCTTTTTTCTGTTATAGGTGAAGCAAGTGAATATTTTCGAGAAATTGGTGGTTTGATGTTTATAAATGATCTTGCAAAGTCAAGTGTTCATTGCATAGTAAAGGAAGCGGCTTTATTTACATTAGGAATGATAATAGAGAGTAATGGTAATAAGTGATACTCCTTATATTTCTGATCGAGTTATGATCCCATGTTATCACTTCTCCTGTGCTTTGTCTTCACTGGTTTTTTTTGTCTCAAAAAATCAGATTACAAGATTATCAGATTGAGCGAGGGGCAGTAAAGCTGCTGCTGTTTCACTGTCCATCCCCAGATTAGGGGAAATACCTTGCTGATCTGTGTAAACAGCATGTCTGTATGCTACTAGACCGCTGTGCTACTGCTCTTCCTCAGCAGCAAGTGTTAAATGACTCCCATTTTTCCAGAGTTTGCCTAGGTCCTGGTTGGTTTAGAACTGACTACAGGGGAAAGCCCTCAGTCACTTCACAGTCCTGTCTTGTCTCCACTCACTATATATTGGATGTAACTCAGACTCCAGTTACTACATTAAAAAAATAATTTAGGATTATGAATGGCTAAATTTAGGACTTAATGGTTTTTATTTTCTGGTTTCAGTTTATTGTCAACAAACTTTGTGTACTTCTGCATTGTTTGAAGACCTCATTTTAGTTTTAATTAATAAGGATTCTGGAGTGAACTTGAAGAGAATGTCTGTTTATGTCATCTTAGTACTGGTTTCAAATAATAGTAAGTTGGGTTTTTTTTTTCTGTTATAACATCAATTTTTTCTATTTGCCAATCTGCAGTACAGAAATTTGGAACACTCAATGAGTAATGTTTTGGTAAAGTTAATTTATAAAGATGAATGGTTGCACGTAATTGAACCTGAAGTGTGTAAGTAGATCATAGCTTACTGGGATTTCCTTAAATAGCAGAAAGTGTTTTAGTTCTAAAAATAAAATTATAGTTTAAAAAAAATAACACAAACCAGTATTTTCTGACAATGTACAGAAAAAAAATCGGCATAGAAAAAAATGGAATGCTTTTGTCAATGTATTGGTGTGATTTTGTATTTTTTTTGGGGGGAGATATATGCTTAGGAAATGGAAATAGAATGTATATGTGTAAATTAAACCTGACATTAAGATTTTTGTCTCAAGATCTCAAGATTTTGCCTGTGTCTTCAGTCTTAAATGTGTTCTTTTTTAGAAAGTGGGCAAACTTATGTCAGAGATACAGGCTGCATTGGTCTTCTGCTACAGTTATTCAGGTAGACAAACAGTTGCAATTCAAACAGAAAAATGACAGACTATTTAGAACTTATGTTTGCTTGACTATTTGGGACTTGTTTGCATTGTTCTTAACAGAACAACTCTTTCCACATCTGAGATGAATCTGTCAGATGAAAGTACTGATCAGTGCTATCAGCTATGGTCTTCGGTCTGCAGTACCCTCTGTGCCTGTGTCAACAATCCTCAGAATGGTAAGTGGTGCTCTTAAAATTGTGAAAAAAGTTTTAAGTATTTCTCCAAAGTGACAACAGTTTGTTTTTGTTTTTACTGCTCACTGAAATTTCACATTACATTTTGATTTGGGATTATTTGTTTTTACTTCTCCAGAAGATAATCAAAACATTTGCTGTTCAGTTTTTCCATATGCCAAAGAGTGGCTTGAAAGCTGCACAGAGCCTGAAATAATTCGTCCTATTTGTTCTTTTGTTGGTCTCACAGTTGCAAATAACTGTAAGTACAGCTCAAGCTTTCAATAGTTTGCCTTTTGTAAAATTAATTAGTTTAAATGGTTGGTTTCTTTTTGTCAATCTTTACAAATTGATTTGCTGTTCTTCCAAGTTTTACTCTGAAAATTATATTCTACCATTTTTACTTCCACTGCATTGTGCTTAATAGCCACAAATAGCCACAAACTGGCTACGTTTAGTAAGGTCAGTAAAAAATACTTGGAAGCTGTTTTGATAAAGAGTATTTTACAAATATAAGTCATTATTACATCTGTGAAAACATGACTTAGTAGAACTCGGCCATTATGTTTGCTGTTTGTATGCATGTATTGGGGCCATGTGTTTCCTGTAACTATTATAAGACATTTACTACATTTCTCAAGATTATTATATATCCAACTTCAGTTATGTAGCATGGTTGGAAATGTAATGATTAACCCATGCACAGAAAAATGGTGATGATTGATAAAATGCTAAAACAATTTGCAACTTCTATTATTTAAGATACATTCTTTTCTTTTTTTTCCACTAAGCATATGTGCAGAAATATTTTGTTTCTGTTGGAGGATTGGATGCATTAGCTAAAGTTCTCATCAAGCTGGTGCATGATTCCTGTATGAGTCACTCAAGCACAAAACTTGCAGTAGTAGTAACAAAGACTCTGGATGCCTGCATTGCTAATGACTGTGAGTGAAAAGACTGCTACCGCTTTTTATACATGGTAATTTTAAAATGCAAATGTAATATTAAAATTTCAGAGTTTTTATATGGTTTTGGTGGAAGAGTGATATGAATGGATACTAAAAGGCAATTAAGTGATATATATCCCAGGGTATATTGCAGTTTTTTAAAAATTCAAACATGTATATGGGGAATGATTCAGTTCATCGGAGGTGGGTTACTTCTCTGTTGTTGCTAAAGTAAACAGTGAAATATTAAACTATAGTGAAAATAAAAACTAAGATGCTAGGGCTAGTTTTGTGTAAGCGAAGCTGAGAACTGGGCGTGGCAGTCAGTTTGGATCCTCAAGTTAGGCCTGTGGTTCTGCAGGCCCCTGACTAGGCTGATAAGCTTTGTAAGCTTTAGGAGGCTTGTAACTTGGGCGTGGAGCTGAACAAATGTGGTATGTCTGCATAATGCATCTTTACTCTGATTTACTCTCTGCATAGTGCTATCCTGATGAGATCTTTGTGTATTCCATCCAATGATTGAGAAACCTGAGAGTCTGATGAATCTGTGCTGTTGGCTGTTATTACTATATTTGACACTTCTTCCATAAATGCTTACTAATGGAAGTTCAAAAAAGTTTAGAAGCTTATCCCTGCAGTAGTTTCAGCGTGTATGTACTAGCAGTGCTGTTCCCAGTCTCAATGTTGAAGAAATTTACCAATCTGTGGGTTACTTTAGGTTTGCTTTATTCAACAACTCAGAGTTGGGCCATCACCTCAGTGAGTGGCAAAGTATACAGCGCACAGCTTAGTATATATAGTTTTCTAACATTATGTAACTAGGTAAAGTCCTTGATGTTTTTCCACAGATTCTCAGTTCTTCCTTCTTCATTGATCAAAAAGTCTATTCAATTCCTTTGTCTCAGCAAATCTCATATTCTTAATTTCATTTCTTTCTTTAAAATTTGCTCCGGTTGTCTGGGTCCTTGGTTTCTCAGAATGAGAATCACCTTTAAAATTCTAAGAAAAACTTAAGTTGCTCTATTATATCCTATGTCTACTTCAAAGAGAGAACCTTTTAAAATCCTCTATTCTAAGTTAATCAATGATCTAACCTTGAATATAGCCAATTTTCTGTTGATTCAGCTTGATTGGGGTTTAGGCCAGCCTTGGTAAGGACTATATAGGGATAAATGAGCAGCTTTGTTTCATATACACCTGTATCAATAACTAAAACAGTATTCTATTCTCTAATGTTACAACAGTAAGAAGTTTTAAGCTTATGGTTAATTCTTTTACACTCAAGAAGAGGTTGCCCTCTACCAGAAATGTTCCTAGCTTTTTGTGGCAGATAGATTATCTGTCAAACCTTTTTCTACTCTTTCTTGCTCTGTTCTGGAACAGATAAATGATGTGGAGAAACACAGCAGAGGTCTACAAAACTTGCATGTTGCAAAGCCCTTGTTGATCAGATCTTCTGCAACATCTCCATCCAGCACCATCTGGGAGAAAGAGCAGTGTTGGATATGGGGAGTAGCATGGGCAGAATTACTGCACTGGGAGGGATGTGGTAATTTGAAGTGTTAAAATGAAAGAGAACAGAAGGACTGTGCAGGCCCAAAGCTTCTAGAGGTCTGTAGACTTCCCTTGAACAACATCATTTTATACTTGCATGATGTCTATATACTTACTCTCTAGTTTATTTTTCTTTGAATTATTTTTAACATAATAGCTGCCATGGGTGTCATCTTGACAAAGTATCACACTGTGTCAGAGCTACTGAAGCTGCTGTTCAATGATACTCTGGATACTGGAGAAAAAGTTAGTATTATCCTAGCAATTGGACACTGTACTGAAGTTTGTGGTAAGATTTATTTCTTTTTCTGTCACTTTCTACTAAATTCTCATACACTAACTACTTCATTGGTGTTGTTTCATCAAGACTGGAACACAAGGGAAAGTCCTATTAACATGTAATATTAACATCCAGAAAAAAGTTAGCAATAATGTTCCACCATTAACTTTTTAAGCCTGTTGAAAGATAGTATCTTTAAGACCTTAGAAAAAGTAGACTATTACGCAAGAATTCAGAGCTGGGCTTATTTATGACGGGGTAAAATTCATCCAGACCTGGAAACTACTACAATACATACATACCAAATAAGTCTTTTTGAGTTCTTATTTTAATGGCCCTTGATATGTACAGCTTCTGTCTACTGTTTACATAGCTATACATTTTTTGAAGGCTATATAACGTATTGGTTTTGAAGTAACATAAGCAGTAGGTAACCCTGAAGTGTTTTTTTTCCAGGCTCCTCAGGGCTTTCCCAAGAATGTCTTGTGAAAATATAACACATTGGTATTTTATGGTCAGAAAACAAACAGAATGGGAAGTTGTGACATGCTGATCATTGCTTACTTACACTACTGTTTTATTCTTATGTTCGTTCACAAGTGCAAGAAAAAGGGATTATGTTCAAAAACCTTGATTATCATCCTCTAAATGTCAATAACAAATTCAATAATTAGATTAGTAGGTCATAAATCTGATATTTTAAAAGACATTTTTACTGAAAAATTAATTGAAACAGCTTAATGGAAAATGTCTTTCAAATAGAAATATGATTAAACCAAAAGAATAAAAGTTTCTCTTAATGTCAACACTATTTCATCTTTTGCTGAATCCTTTGTTTTATCAAGTTTAGACAACAAAGACCTATTTTTATTGTTAGTTTTACAAACACATACTGCAGATGAGATCACAATTTGAAAAATTACATACATACACATACTAATAAAATTGCAAACTCATTACATACTAATTACATAGTTAATGAGGAGGAACAGATTAGCTAGACCAGGATTAAACTACTAATTTTATTAGAGTTTTGCTAATTATAAACTTTAAGCTTCTGCTATTTCTGCATCTCAAGGCTTACATAAATGTAGCGTATATACCAGAGGAAAAGGAATAGAGAAGCCATAATTCAAGTATTTTAGGTGACACATTAGTTTGGAGCTCTGTTATACAATTTGTCACTGTTCTCCAGTTTTCTTAGAAGAACTTTAAAATATGGGCAAACCATCCTATGTGATCCAGAGTGCTTCTGCTGCAGACTGGGTAGTAGGTCATTATGGTATGCTTGGATCCATAATGAAAATCTTTTTTTCAGCATTTCCCTGTTAGTAGGTTTAGTTTCTAAAATTACTGTAAGATTAAGTCTGTATGAGGCTGAAACCAAACTATTTTCCTTTACAATGTCCTATTTTAGAAGAAAACCAGTGTGAACTGCTCCAGAACAATGGTCTTCCGCTTATGATTCAGGTATTAACCGAGTCTCAGGATGAAGAACTAAACAAAGCTGCTACTTTTGTGCTGCACAACTGCAAACAAATGAGTAAGCTTGCTATTATTGCTTTAAAAATGAAAGAGATGATTTCCATGTTCTGTTGACTTTCTAAATTATTTTAACTGTAGCAGCTTTGTAATTCTGTGTACTCCCAAGAGATGTTTGTTTTCTGCAGAAAAGTTGCATATTTGCTGCCATGGACTAATTATGGCGTTTAGGTAGAAAAAAGAAAAGTAAAAATTTCAACAAGGTTGCAATAATGCATTTGTGAAACCTATATATGTAGGGTCAGTTCTTAAAAGTTTTCCTGTCTTTAAGTTGTGTACAAAAGACTACCATTGTTATTTAACATGCAGTTAGTACTCCATTCCAGGGTATGAACCATTGTGTCTAGAGACTAAACCAGTAGATAATCAAGCCCCAAATCACCATGACTACAGTTATTTTCTGATATTAAAAAAATCTTGATCTTTATTTTTAAAGTAAGGTGCATTTTGAAGTATCCTGTTTAAGTGGTTTTTTTTAATTAACTGTATACTACTCCCAATGAAACAGAAGGACACCTTGTCCTTTAATCTCTAAAGCATGGGAGGTGTTGTGCAATTGATAATTAGTAAAAAGTGCGTATCTATGGTTTTGTACTGAAAACATAACTGAGTTTTGTTTAAGATTGAGGGGGTGTGGTGATTTTCACTGCCCATTAATATGGAGTTGTTTTTTAACAAAAACAGAGACCCATACCAGTAGAGGACCTATAGAGTTAGGGTTAAATCCATGATAAAGCAATTTTTTAGAGCAGAGCGTCATTGTGTAAACAGCTTATGGTAACTAAACTGCAAGCTCACCTCTTGTAACTGCAGATTATATTTAAAGTGTACTAACATTTATGTGTAAATTTGAATTAAGTTATAAATTGATACTCAGAGGTTATATTTTGTGTTAAGTTATTGGGGCAGTACCTCAGTGTACTAAAATATTCTAAATAAGTTGTTCATTGATAACATTTGGAATATTGTTTTATTTTTTTATAAAGCTGAACAATTGTCCCTGAAAACAAGTGATAATTCATTAAACCTGAACAATGCAGAAGAGTCGGACATGCAAGTCAGAAAAAGAAGTCTACAAGACTACTGGAAGAAAGCAAAAGAAATTTTACACAGAATAAATTTGATTGAAAAAGAACGTGATGAGGTTGGCCTATTTACCAAAGCAGGATAAAACTAACCAAATCTTTCAGATTTTATGGAGAAATAGAAAGTAAGATAATTTCAGTGTGAGCTAGAGAACTAGGGAAAACATTGGATGTGTGTGGAACTACAACCTGCAACTTTTGCCATTAGTGTATACCACACAAAGTTAGAAGGATGCAGGGCAATCAGAGAATGCAGGCATCTATTTTTATGAAGCATTTTAATTTATTATAAAGCCATATTTTCTGTAAAATGTAGGTTGGAGAAACAAGAGTTGAATTTATTTTTAGTTGCTGATTGTTTGAACCTATAATTTTAATATTTGCCTGCATGAGATGCCCATGATTGTACAGCTATGGTGGGATGGGTGATAATGGAGAATTTGAACATAAACTGAAATTGTTCCATATTTTCCTTGTGCTGTATAACTACTTGGTATCTCTGAGTGTGGAACAGCAAGTTTTTAAGTTATTTAGCTGGATCTGGAGTTAATTAAATCTTTTTATTTCTAGAAGTGCCTTGCATTAGTAGCAAATCCATTGCTTCAGTCTGGGATTATCACTTAACTTCCCCTTCAGCACCTTCAGCAGCACTGCTGTCTTGTTGGCTCTCAACTCCTTGTGAGGTTTTTGAAGCTTCTCTGGAATTTGCTTTACTTCTGGTGTTAGACTGGTCTATCCTAGCTAATCTTGTTATTAGATTTATAGAGCTCACATAGTTGCTAACTAGTATTTTTCAATACAGGAAAGAGCGCAAGGAAGACTATTTGTAGACAGATCTTCAGAAGCCAATATTGACCCATCAAAATACCATGAAGTGAATCCTGCTGATCAAAAAACTTACATAGAAAAAACACACAAAGTAGTACGTTATCCAGAGTGGACCTCTAAGTTGAATCATCAGGTTCTTGCTCCATCTCTAAATTCTTCTCTGAAAAATGAAGTAGTGAACACTATGGATCCAGTAAATGCTTTTTCTGGACAAAGTGAACAGAGCGATATTCCACGTTCAGTCAATGAACTGCAAACAGACAGCGTACTTCAAAGTTATAGTATAAATGAAAAAACTGCTTGTGTAAAAAATCAGCCTGTTCTTCAAGTAAGGTAAGTGTCTTACACCTCAGCAGAAATACCACATTACTTAAGTAATTTCTGAATTGAATGTCAGCCTTTTAAATTACCTGTTAGTAACTGTGTCTTTCTCTCCTAGTGAAAAGATATAATCTTTTGGTGGCTTACTAGGGAATATTCTGTGGAAGTGGTTTTGACATCACGGATCAAAGACACTGTAGTGATAAAAGCTTCTGATTGTTTTCTCTGAATGGTAGACTTCTGGTGGATTGTATAGAGAGCCTGTTAACAGCCATGTTCTAGTGCCTTTAGCATGGCAGTGAAAAACCCTCCATCGATTTGACCCACTGGTTTGGATGAAACCATAAAGACATCTGTAGGAAACCAGCAGTTACAGACCTGCGCTGCCAGAAATTGAAATGGGGGTTCCTACAAACTAGGGAAAAAAGCTTCTGCTCCCCTCTTTTCTCCCCTCATATTAGTTGCTTCCCTGCATGGGAAGAGAAAGATAGAGCCTTGTTTAGTCATTCACTGTTCTCTTGCTCGTTGCTCTCACACAAATGCTTATTTTCCTCTTTTTCTTTTGCTTCTTACAGTTACCTTTTCTATTCATAAACAAAAAAACTGGTTATAGGCAACTTGCAAGGATAAATACAGATTCCGTTATCTTGAATTTATATCTGGAATATCCTTCAAGACAGGCAATGAGAGAGTATGAACAAAACTATGTTTCTCCGTTTTCTTGAGTTCCACATTTTTATTGTGCTTTTTTTTTTGTGGCTCTCTGGACCCTGCTCCTATGTAGTTTCCTATGCATGCATTATGTTATAACTTTGCAACTACCACAGAAATTATCAAGAGCCTACAATGTTTTCCATGGTATGTTCAGGTAAATTTTGCTTTGCTACTGATCAGCAGAATTTCACACAGCTTCTTTGTTGTTCTGACCTCTGAAGCACAAAACTATTAAGAAAGGAAATTTTTAAGGGGGAACAAAAAAGGTTTCTCCTGGCATATGTGTTTGTATGAAAACAGGAGTTACTCAAGCATAACCATGGATTAGGCTCCTTGTTTCCGCAGTATTCAAGGTTAGTCAATGACAGAAAAATACATGATCACCATATCATAGGATCACGTTGGTTGCATAAAAATTAATCAGTGTAAGAACAGAAGAAAATCAATTACCTTTTAGAGCAATTGCTACATGTGGTGAAGGCTATGGTATTTTGAAGAATTTGTGAAAGTTTTATGTGCACCAAGTAATCTTTACGTGAATCCTAATTGCAAATAAGTCTGGAAACCAGCATCCCTTGAAAGCTCTGCATTCCAAATGCTGGAACAGACATTCTGAACAGCACTGCAAGGAATGCTGATCACAGAGCTCTGGTAAACGGATTTCTAACGCACAGAGATTACGTGCTGGATACGACAAGCCCAGTAGCTTATGATAATTATAATCAATTTTTTAGAGTTTTATCTTTTAAATATGTAATGTGGTTTTTGTTTTGCCTTTGGAATGTGTGTATTAATTTACAGGTAACAGTATGTTGTGAAGTTTGATTATTTTTAAAAATTTGTTCACATTTTGATCTTCCCAGTGAACGCTTATTTAAGCAACCAGCAGAGATTGTTAAAAATATGAAACGGACATGCACATCAGGTACAAATAAATGAACATATTCCTTTCTTAGATAATTTTATTCTTAATGAGATTTTAATTAGTTTTAAGTATGTTTATCTCTGCTTTTTATCATACATTATGTCTCATTATATGACAGAGTACATTACGTATAATATCCTTTAGCTGTTTGCATAGTTTTGGAGTTTTGTATTGTATACAATTTTACCAAGAGAATATTTATTCTACTTTTCTTCTAATACATATTTCAGCTTTCTTTTTTTAATTTAACTGTTCAGATTGATGTGTCACAGATAAATGTTTTAAGTTCAGTCAATGCAATCCATACTGAAAAATGAAAGCCATTAATAGCAAGTGCATAAGGATGCTGGTTTTGTTCTGTACTTCTAAGACTGGGGATGAAACCTACCTGCGAGAGTCATTTTGCCTGAAGCTATTCCTGCATGTTGAACATGTGTTTAATATAAATGTTTTTCAGAATTTAATTGATCTTCTTAGTCTGATGTATTTATTTCAGAATTGAAATAAATGTGTTCAATCAAATTTTTACTCATGACCAAGCTGATCTCCAGGTTATACCTGTTTAAACTCCTAATAAGTATTATTTCAGTACATCACATTTTTCAGCATCTGATTCCAAACAGAAATAAAGTTTATAGGGCTTAGTTAAGCAGCGTAAGTTTACAGGGTTATTTTGCTGTGTTCAAGTTGAAGTAATATGTTTTGGGAGAGTGATGAAAAAGTACTGAATTAAATGTAATTGTTCTGGGTTTACAGAAGTGTAAATGCAATCCATTTATCTTCAGGAATTTCTTCTGGATTTTCTGCTGTTATGTAAATTAAACTTTAATAATCTACAGATAGCAAATACAATTGAATATAGGTATGCTGATGCATGAATACCACGGCAAAAGATAGGTTTCATTTTCTTAACGGGTTCTTTCCTTCCTAATTTAGACCAACATTCATTCTACTCAGAGATAACCAAGGAAAGAAAAAGTACTTCAACTACATCTGCATCCCATAAAATGACAGATTTAAGGTGTTTAGGTAAATATTATCTTAGGTCTTTCTTTCCTGTGTCTGTAAAAGAAGCCGTAAAAAGTCAGCAATGCAGTAAGTGAATTGATATTACAGAAATGTTAACACATCGGTTGGATTACCTATTATGTAATTCTTAACTGCTTCCTTTTTCTGCCCCTAAAAGAAAACATAACTATTGAATAAAGCTTCCATATTCCAGTTTCCATCTATGTATTTTCTCTTAATGTGGGTTTACTAACAAATGGAATATACAACAGCTTAAAAGATTGCACACTACTCAGAAGAATACTTAAGAGTGGGTGTTTTCCTCCTTTTGCTGGTTGGAAGGAAGGAGGAAAAACATGTAGCGCTGCTCAGTTCCCTCATGTATTCCCCTGCTAAGCCTCCTAACTATTCTGCAGCCCTTCTGTTTTCTCTGCCTTATTGCTAGTAAGTACAGCCAGGCAGTTATATAGTAATCCAGGACTGCAACCCTCAGTTACCCCATTGTCTAATTCCTGAACATGGTCTGTCGTTAGGTTATAAGATGCTGCTGGTACTCAGGATTTGTAAGTGGATTTTTTAATGAAGCCTGCATCTCTTTATGAAAAGAAAGCAAAACAGAAAACACCCACCAAAAGCAAAAAAAAAAAAAAAAGTCATCCATAACCCACCTTTGAACATCATTTAGGCATATGAATCCAAGTTGTCAAACTTTTAAATTCAACCTGAGCTTTAGCACGGCTTTATCTTAGGCTAGAATGTTGCAGATGTGTACCAGTGCCTTTCTAACAACTTTTCACGATGCAGATCTCCTTCAGCTGACTTAACTAACTCTGAGAACATCCAAGAATAGTTGAACCATAAATTCCCCTAGGAATGTCCTTAAAAACAAACAGGAAGGCTTCCTGTTAGGAAATTCATACCTAAGCTAGACATATCATTTATGCAGGTTAATACAGATAGATGTTTAAACACAGAGAAAGTTTACAAGTATAGCAAAGACGTCTTCTATATTTTGGCTCCTGGGTAAATGTGCAAAGGGAGCTGAAGCCCCTTTCTTCCCATCCCACTAATATTTTTACTTCTGTAGAAGACCTGTGCCTCATTTAGTACTTCTGAAGTGCAGCATAGCTTGGCCCCAGAGGTCATGATGAAAACTTTTTTTTTTTTTAAGAGATCAAGTACAAAACAAGTATTTTCAAGAAGGTGCATAAAAATGTAACCTATTTTCCTATTTTGAGATGTGTATATGGAAAACCAGAGGTAAAACTGTAGATCATAGTGAGCAAAATAAAATGCTGGACTTTGTGATGGCTTCTGTGGTATTTGTGCTTGCTGTTTCTACAAGATCCTCCTTTTTTGCTAGGTTGTACAGCAGGAGGACTGTTGTTCAATAGTAGAACCTTTACCAAGATGTTGCAAAGTTGTTCATACCAGTGCGATCGTCACAAAGTCATTCTGGAAGCTGAAGAAAGATATAAAAAGGAACTTCGCAAATTGGCTGGCTGTAACAACAGTAGATGTGCAACTCATGAGAGTAATTTGTTTTTATTTTTCAGTAGTTTTAACTGTTGTTATAAATAATATTTAAAATCTGACCTTCTTTGGTGTGTTTTTGATTGTCCTGCTTTTGTAAACTCATTTGATACGCTAATGATTTGTACTGAGATCAGAATTGGCCACTTCTGTTTTGAGGAACTTGCGTTATTTCTTGGCAGTAGTGACACATCCTCATTATAGGCTTTGAGATTCTGTCCTGTTTGCCAGAGTTAGTCAAATACTAACGGAATGGAATATGTTAAGTTGAAGTGTGAATGGATGTATGACATCATAACAGGCAATTTCATTCCAATATTACATACTTACAGATGTAAAAGGCTTATAATTCTTAATGAATTAAATAAAAATGCATCCTATATTTTTCTGATTCGAAGGAGGCATTTTGAAATTACACAGTTACTACTTACTGCCATCTGTACTGGTATCCATCTTGTATTTTCCAGAAATACTACTGACCCCAGTGAAGAAAGACAGACTGCGTAGACCAGCATCAACTTACAGGAGCCAAAAGGATAGTTTCCAAAGTAAGGGCATGGATTGGAAATTAATACAAAAAGACCTTACTGTCCAAGTAATTCTTTTACAGGCCTTTACATTGTGAGGCTGTTGATAGGGAATTATGATCTTATTCTGTGAATTCTGTGAAAAATCTGTATACTAGAAGGCCCCAAAATGCATATTCTGTAATCATGAAATTGTGTGGCACTTGCTTTGTAGATACCCCTGTCGGGTTACTTGCATGCCATCTGCTATTTTTCAGTTTTGAGGCATTAATTTTTAAAGTGGAGAGGTATAGTCAGGATCAGAAGACAGTACAGTTGCCTGTTCCTGGATTCAGCATCACTGTATTATGCAGTTGGAGCCACGTTATCCTATTACACCTGTTTCTGTTCCTGCTCGGAGCTCTGCTGAGGACTTGGGTCTCTGTGTGCTAAATAGCTAAAAGGGTAAACCTTAACACAGACAAGACTAGACCAAGTAACTGAAACCAACCTATCAGAAAATGAAGGACAGGAGATCTATTTACCTGTCCTGTATTACGAGGTACTGAGTAAGATGTTATTAATGAAGTAGAGGTGGAAACGTTAATATAAATCCCATCAGTTACTGTGCTGCAGTTTTGGCACCCTGTGTTTACAGAACCATCAGTTGCCCATAAAAACTGGAATTGATAATACACAACTATCCATATGTAAATAGCAGAGTACATATCTTCTACAGTATTTTATTCTGTAAATATAGCAAAAGAAGTTAATGGTTATAATTTGATCTGCAGATAGATAATTTTTACTTAATTCACAAGGAATTTTCTTCAGAATGTGGCGTTTGTGGGTACATCCTGCAGAGCTTCAACTACAGTCATCCATTGCTACATTCATCAACTAGTACCCAATACTGGTTCTTATTACTGATGACCAGAAATCTTAAAGTAGGCTGAAGCAGCTCTCCAAATCAGTACTTAAATTCTAAAAAATTACTTTACAAACAATTGTCTTTTGAAAAATCAGTCCACCCAAAAGGGGCTTATTTTTAGTCTCCTATTTTCAAAAACCTTATTTACATCATAATTTTATTTAATTAATTTACAGTAAAAGCTAGTATATTGATTTTTAATTTTTTTTTCTTCTCCAGATTCAGAAATTAATTCATTGGCTATGATAGCCTTGGGGTGCTTTTAAAATTAAAAAAAACCCAAACCAACAATAACTATTTCATCTCAAGAGCCCATTATGCTAATATATTACCTTTAGCAAATAAACATTTTGTGAAGTAAACTGGATTTTCCAGTCCTCCTTTCAGGATCAGATAGTAGTATGGCTCAGAAGATGGTTCTCTTGTAAATTTTAATTCCTAAAACATTATCTGTGTTTTGTGTTGTGTTGGTGGTTTTTTTTTTAAGATGCATAATGTTTTATTGTTTGGATTTTTTTAAGGTATTCTGTTGACTCCAATTAGAAAAAACAAAGCTAATACTTCAAAGAGAGATGAACATAGTAAAAATGTTAGGTTGACTGATGACTATAACTTGGTACCTACGTATGATAAATGTGAGTATTACCAGAAAATTAGTTCTGTGGTAAGTGTAGCTTAAAGATCTGGTTTTGTGTTTAGGTCAGGGCATTGAAAAAAGTACCTGTGCTTGCTATTGCAGACAAATGGCTAACAATTTAAAGAGATGTGTTCTTGTACCTTCACTCGTAACCTTCTTGATGTTTTGAGTTAATTCCTATTATTTGCTAGTTGCTTCCAATGCATAAATAATTGTCATGTTTTAATGTCAATGATGAGAAAAAGGAAAAAAATGAGATAATACTAATAAAGCAACATTTACATATTTGAGTTCATTAGAAGAAACTGCCCTTTGCAACACTATAATCAGTTTTACAGTAGATTTCAGTTAGTTCAAAGTAACTAAGAGCTGGTCTTGTTCACAATTTCATCGCTTTCCAAAAAAACCAAGATGCTAACTTGAAGAAACAAAGAGTCAAAGGAATGTGCAACCAGCAGCGTCAGCGCTTGCAAGAAAATGGCATGCATTCACTCCACAAAGATGAGGTTAGTTATGCTAATCCTAATCATACACTTCTATATTTAGAAATGACCAAATAAAATCACTATGAGTTACATGATTTCTTTTAAAGTCACCTTTAACAGGAGCCCAGTAGTAAAGTGAACCTTATTAAAAAGATACTCCTCTGTTGATCCTACTCCAGTCATACCGATTTATCCCTGAAATGAGTTAAGCACTTTTCAGCTGACAGTCCTTTCCAAATAATGGATATGGATGTATGCTTTTTCCTGCACTCAATTGGTGTAGTAGAGAAATAACAGGAATGTAAAGGAATAAACATACTAAAGGTATAATTTATGTAGGGATGACTGAAATGAAGGTAAAGGTCATGGAAAAATACTGTGTTTCAGTAAGTGATTGACAGTGAAGAAACCTTGAAGAACCACTGTCATCCTGACAAAGTGATAAATTCTTTAGAACTACTTAAAGTTGTATTGTCAATAATAATGTGTTACTTCCAAATGCAAGATACTATGTAAATTTACATAATTTTTAATTACACCAAAATAAATATTTGCAGAACAATGAAACATATTCCCTGGACATGAACACAAGAACTTTAAACAAGAGAAGAAGAACCCGAAAAGATTTCACAACTGAAGAAATTAACTGTCTTTTGAGTGGAGTAAAAACAATGGGTAATCACTGGAATTTAATTTTATGGTCTTATCCATTTCAGAAAGGACGGAGAAACGTTGATCTTTCCAAGAAATACTACAGGTTACAGTTGCAAGTAATCATAATTTAATTTCCTACTAATCATATGTGCTGTCAGTTCAGTTTTCAGCTTTTGCAGCTTTTGACACAAACTACCTTGCAAAAAAAAAAAAAAAAAAAAAACAGGCTATCAGAATTTTCGTCCTGTGGGATTGTGCTTTGGGTCAGTTCAGTGCCATGCACACCAGGTCTCTGGTGTAATTCAGTCAGGGCTTGTGCTTGGAGAGAGAACCGAACTGGGAAAATATTAGAGAGCCTTTGAACCTTCCCATGCCACCTGACAGGATACAGAGAGCGTAAGAATTTTAGTTAAGGACTCTAAATTAATCCCTGTGATTATTAGGAGTTGATGTTTTTGTTGTTGGGTCTCTTCTGATGATGGTTTGTGAAAATGTCTCTGGCAGTTTTCACCCTGCTCAGTGTGTACGCTCCTGACAGTGGTGCCATGTATGGGTGCAGCAGATAGCGCTTTGCCGTGGGGTGGGAGTGTGTGGGAGTGTGCAATGGCAAGAGCTTTTTGACTGAAACACGTTCTAAAATTGTACAGTGCTTTGTGTCGGTGTTTCTCCTGATAGTTTCTCTTTTATATCCATTTTATAGGGGCAAGGAAAAAACAAAGATCATCAATAACATCTTTCAAGAGTATTTTGGGTTTTGTTGCAGAATGTTGAACACTTTTTAGCAGTGGGGTATTGTCATAACAATACGAGCCCTTGGAGAATTTAAATTGGCTTGGACGCAGGTTTTTCAGTGACAACATTCACTGACGGAGTTGCTGTGATTTGTAAATTTAAATTACATGTAATTTGATAAGGTGGGGCAGTTCTTTTAAGTAAAGCTAACATAGCCAACAAAATCTTTATCGGTAAAATTTAATTTTTTTTTCAACTTAATTTAACCTTCTTGAACATTTGATTTATGTAACATTTGGTTTGCCTTTTTGTTTGAATCTTTTTATCATTTGCTTTATACCATTTGTAAGAAAAGGCTCAATTGCTAAAATGAATGTTTTGTGTCAGAAACTGATGTTAATGTTGTTGAGTCTGAATTTGTTTCCTCTTAATCAGTGAAATGTTTAAAGCAGGTTAAATATTTTGTTGTGTGTTTAATGTGCTGTATGTGCAGAAAAATACATCTATGACAGAAAACACCAAATGTGTGGTTAAACGCTGCTGCATGTTGTGGGCAAATTCACACTGGTGCCGTAAGTAAATTGAAATAGAATCTTGTGGAAATGTCAGAATTGGGTAGAAGATTTAGTGTGTGGTTCAGCTGCAATATTTCTTGACTGATGTTAATGGCTGGTGTAACATTCTTGGGGACCTACAAAAAATATTTCAGTGTTGGACTAAGTAGAATCCAAGTCGTGATAAAATTTGCCTTCTGCTTTTACAGCTGGACGTTTTTTTGTGTATTATTTAAGTGAGGAGAAACCACTATTTCTGCTAGTTACACCATTTTTATGGAAAGCTTTGTGAAAGCCTTACCCACTTGGTTTGTCAGTGATAACCTTAGTATTTAATCTGTGGTTTCTGTGTACTCTGATAAAAGAATGATTGATAGTTATTTCATTATGGAAAAAGTTTTATTAGCATTAGGTTTTCCCTACAAAACAGCTTAAATGCTTAAAAACAAGCAAGATAACAAAAACCTGAAAGACTTCCATGGAAGATGATGCCAGTGATATAATAAAAGGTCTTCTAATATTTTCAGCTGTTGCAATTTGGTTTTTTTATATTATTAAAATATTCAAGCACCTTTAAAAGAAGTCTCTGAATGGAGCTATTCAAAGCAGCATAGTTAGATACTGGCATATGTATTTCCAGAATACGAGCCAAACGGACTGCCAAGGAGGGCGTGCGCAACAGGGACACTGTGGTCTGAGAGCTTTCCAAAAGCTGGTGGAGACAAAGCTGCGTCATCTCTTGACCGAAGAGCTGCGGGTAATCCGTAGTGTCCTGGCTTGAATACACTTTATGTGGAGAAAATATGTAAGGCGTAAATCTTGACACAAAGTCAGGATATCCCTGTACTGACAATTTGCCTCATCGTGGGCGTCACATAGGTTGAGAAGGAGTCCTCTGATCTCCTCCTCAGAGCAGGGCTCGTTTTGAAGTTGGTCAAGTTGCTCAGTGCCTTGTCAAGCTGTGAAAATCTCCAAGGATGAAATTCCCACAACCTCTTCTGGTGCTTCGGCTACTCTCATAATGCAAGTTGCTGAAAAAGACATCATTAAAACCTTGTGTAACCCAAAAGGGAAGAGTCACAGACTTCCTTTAGTTGGAAATAATTTAAACAGCCATTTTCCTCTGAACACAGGAATTAGCTCGCCTGCCGTGCTACACAGTGCT
This sequence comes from Bucorvus abyssinicus, assembly GCA_009769605.1. Lineage (NCBI taxonomy): Eukaryota > Metazoa > Chordata > Aves > Bucerotiformes > Bucorvidae > Bucorvus > Bucorvus abyssinicus. Next base: position 12,548,134 of record CM020040.1, read on the forward strand.
CCAGCGCACCAGGGCCGCGCAGCTTCTGCAGCCGGGGCAGGAGCGGGGGCCGTGCCAGCAGCTCGCTGACAGACTGCGCCCAGTCCGGGAGCGGTCCCGGGAGGCGGCGGCTGCAGGAGAAGTTAGCTGGGGTCACCCGGCAGCTGCCGGGCAGGAACCCGCTGCGACGAGCGGCGGCGGGAGCCTCTGGCAGGGAGCGCCAGGGGGCGCTGCCGGAGGCCCCGCCCGCGCGGGAGGCACCGCCCAGGGCGGGGAGAGCTGCCGGGGCTGCCCGGGCGCCGCCTGATCAGAAACCGGCGCGGGCGCGACTGGGCGTGGCAGAGCGCCTGCCTGGAGCCGGGGGCGGCGGCGGGGCCGGTAGCGCGGGGCGCCCGTACGGGCGGACGGGGAGAGGGCGGAGCGGGGTCCTCGCGGGCCCGGGTGAGGTCACTCTTTGTGGCTGCAGTTGGCAAGATGGCGCCGGTGCTGGTAGAGAAGAAGCTGCTGGGGCCGGACGGGCCTGGCGGCGCCGAGCTCCCCAGCGAGGAGGAGGAGGGGCAGAACCTCTGGTGAGCGGGCGGGGGGGGGTGTCGAGAGGGGGCTTCTCCCGGGTCGCGACACACTGGCGGCGAGCGGCTGCTTTCGGGCGACCCGTGCCTATCGCGGTGGGGTCTTCCCTGCGCTGCCAAGCCGCATCAGCCCTCCTGCGGTGGGCGTGAGCCCCTGCCTAGGCCGGGCTGAAGCGGAGCCTGAGCCCCCTCGGCCGGGCCGAGGGCGGCAGTGGGTGCTGGCTGCGGGGCCGCGCTCCGGCTGCCCGAGCATTCAGCTGCCCGCGGCGAGGGCTGGCCCATTCGGTGGCCGAGTCGCTGGGGTCGGCGAGAAATGTCTGTCAGGGTTCGGAAGGGGCTCCTGGGGTGCGTGAGGGGAGCCCCCCACCCGCCTGAAGGAGGCCAGCATCGCAGCGAATGTGAGGGATAGCAGGTGTGTGGAGCTCTGCGGGAGATCTGCGGGACAGGCTGCAGGAGACTCCTTCCCTGGCTTTGCCGTTGCTTATGTCTGAGTAACGCTCTTTAAAATACTGATGGCAGAAAAAATTGCGTGTGAAGTACAGTAATGGATTGTGGGAAGAGTTAGTCATCAGTTGAAAAGCAATGTTTTGCAGTAATGTGACCTCTTATAAGGGAGAGAAACTTAAAATATTACTGCATGTGTTTTAGAAATTATATATATATTACGTATATATAAGGTTTTCTCAAAAAGGTGTCTTGGTCTTGGTCTTTTTAAAAAAACTAGATTTTTAACTGCAATAGCATACCTAGTTTGTAACTAGAATGAATGTAACCGGATTGGTCCTAGCAGATCTGCTGAGCTCATCAGTGCTGTCGAATGGGCGATGTGTGGGTTGTGTTTGTGTGTGCACACGTCCATGAGCATGTCAGTCTAACAAGTACGATGCTATTTTTCTAGGTCTTCAATACTGAGTGAAGTTTCTACCCGGTCAAGATCTAAATTGCCATCAGGCAAGAATATTCTTGTTTTTGGTAAGTTACATATGCAAGTAGTTGGGGTGGTTGGGTTGTTTTTGTAGATATAAAGTGTGCTTAAAACAATGGTGTGAACAGACTGACACATCAGTTTGTTAAAAGCAGGTTATGTCATATGATCTATGGTAGTATTGTCTTCAGGCTGATATATTTGCTTTCTTTTTTGGTTTAAGCTGTTAGATTTGTAACATACATTTACTCAAAACAGATGTAATAGAGAATAACTAAGTGCTCTGGTTTTATTGTTGTGATATAAGCCATGGTCCAAAAAAGTACAAGGATATTTTTGATTACTTAGACATGTTTTGAAAAAACTTTTCTACAAAGTTAAAATTAATTCTGAAAATGTCTCTTTTTCCTGTAAAAACTTACTGGCAGGTGATGATGGTTCAGGTAAAACCACACTTATGGCTAAAATACAGGGAGCAGAGCACGGCAAGAAAGGAAGAGGGCTGGAATACTTGTATCTAAACATTCACGATGAAGACAGAGATGGTAAGTTCATTTCATATGTAATCTCTTTACTGTAATTCAGTAGCTGACATGCTTTTTTAATAACTGTGGTTTCATCAGTGTATCTTGTGTTACACCCAAGTAGCTGGTTCCAGCATTGTTCTGTCTGCTGTAGAAGCTGTATCAATTTCTTAAAAGTGAAATGCGTTTTACAGTCAATGTACATTCTCCCACTTGCCCTTCTTGCAGCTTGACCCCTATGTGAGGAAAAAGTATGCTTGAGCAGCTCTCAGGATCCCTTTACTTTTAGGGTAGATATGTTTGCTGATGTTGACTTATTAGCAGATGTATTGCCATTTGGTATGACTGCTTGGTGGCTATAGAAAGGAAGTGATATGTCCATGAGAATTTAATCGTCAGTATTGATTTCTGAGCATCGTGTTTTGGTGTTTTCTTGTGGCGCCTGCAAGTAGGATTTTGGTTAACTATAGCTGAGATGTTTTGTTAAGAGTTGAGTGAGGGAAGAACAGACCTTAAAGTCAGAATTAGTGATTTCCTTTTCTCACATTAGAGCTTGTCTCCTGTGTCTCTTTGTTACTGTTGATGATTACTCTTCTCTACAGTATGGAAGGGGCATGACGGCAAGAGTCTGTTTAAAAACAGGTCTAATGGTCAGAATATTATTTTTAGGAAGGTTAGGGACAGGAAGAGATGGGGAGCGAGTTCTTTATCCTTGCTCCTAAATCTGCCTCTGTCTCATTTTGGGCAAACTACTGGACCTGTTAGTGTTACCATCTTAAAAAATGGGGAATGACAGTCTTTCTATTAATGATTTCCTTCTGAGTTTGCAGTTCAGAAGAGGGAAGCAATGATGGTGGTTCGAGTATGTTCCTGAAAACAAATGAACTAGGAAGGTCCTATAATGGTATTTTGGAGATGGAAATGTACTGAAGGCTCACAAGAGTGATTAAGTACCATATGTGACTGGTTGTTATGGAGATTAGGCCTGTGCTCACATGGTGGTAAACTGTCTTTGGATGCTAAGTTAGGCACAGTGAAAGGATGAGGACGTTGCCCATGCCTTCAGTGGCCACCTCATCTTACAGTTCCTAAAAATCTTTTGCGCTGTAATTTTAAGTGCTGAGCCATTCCTGGCTTCTTGAGGTTCTTGGCATAAGTGCTTTCTCACCATGCACAATCTTCTGTAGTACTGTATAAATACTTTAGGGAGAGAAAACCCCTATGAATGGGAGTGTTAAGACAGCCTTTGCAATATCAAAGGAGATGGTATCATAAGCAGAAAGATGCTGGTGTGCTATTTTTTCTGGTGCTGCCTATTAAACCTCAAGTATGTCCCTACTTCACAAATACTTTGGGGCTATGCCTGAATATATGGAAGTGGTAAGTATTTGAGATGATTGGAAGAAGCCTGTCATAAGAACTCGGGCAGCACTAGCAGGCAAAAAAAAGACCTTTTTGACTACCAGACTCAGCTGGAGAATTCAGGTCTTCATGCATCCCTTTAATGGATGCGTTAGAATCTAATAATACATGCCTTTTTCCTTTCTGTCTCATTAGTGTCATCAGCAAGCAAAATAAATAGCAAAGTGGGTCAGGACCTCCCAGCAGGCAAAGATAACTTCTAGGACAGGTTTGGGTTTGTTTCTTGAAACTCTTTACATGCTTTAGATGTGGGTATGCTGAGATTCAGCTTTGGGAACAAAGCCTTTATAATTGACCCATGATTCTTGGAAGCCATAAAGAAACTCAAGATAAGCATTCAGGAGCTTACTATCACATACCCATTTTTGAGGATATCTGCTTTATATTATACCCCAATGTCTTCAAGACCAGTAAACCACAAGGATTTCCAAGGGTGTTGAATCAACACTGGTAACTAAAACCCTGTAGTGGAGTGTGAAGATCTTTCCAGCTTCTTTCCCAGGCACTAGAAGATTTCTTTCCTCTTTTTGCCTTTTTTCATTTCAGAAGAGTTTATTCTGTCCTGGAGAAATACTTTGGTCATAGCGCTGAGTCATTACGTACCTTCCACCTCCCTTTGGAAACCTTAAGGAAAATCATTCTATGTTGCTTCTTACCCACCCCCCCCACCGTTGTCCTTAAGGGATATTTGAATCAGGCTCCTCCTACATTTGGAGTGGAATTACTCTGGATTGCTAGGTGCATATCTTAGTTGCTTTTGTTTTTTACCCCTAAAGATTGGATCAGGGATTAAATTGTTCTTTTATTTTTTTGTAGGAGACCTAAACAAATGCATTGAAAGCACCTCTTTTTTGAAGGATCCCTGTGGCTAATACAGGTGCCCACTAACTTTTTTGTTTTCACTGTCATCTGCTTGTTTCTTGGCAGTGGCTGATACCTAGCTTGGTTGGCAAGATACACATCACCACTGTGTTGGTAATTAGCTGGTTCAAGTCTGTGGAGCGTTAGTCATTCAATCTAAGATACAGTATTTTGGTCCCTAGGTCTCCGGATAACTAGGTCCACTATTGGATCTCTACCTGAAAAATTTGCTTCCTAGGGTACTAACCCAAATTCTGCCTAAACTAAGGCATTTGTTCCCGAAGAGGTTTGGTGGTGCCTGAGAAGCAGTCTTGAGAGAGAGAAATTCTCCCAGGTCATTAGCCCCAGGTGCATACGGCCACTTCTGCATACATGACACCATAGTTCATCTGGATGAAAGCACTTAACTGTACTAGCTGTAAAGTTAACTCCAAATATTAAGCGACCTTGGAGCTCAGGCCTGAGAGTTTTCTGTTAGCGGAATTTCTCAGGGAGTTTGGCTAGTTTTCATTTTTTGCCTTTCTTTGTTATATGCAGATACTTTGTGTCTATGCTGGTTAGTCTGCTTTTGAGAGCTGAGAATCTTCATCCGTAGGAGGTAGAAGGGAGGCTCTGCATAATTTTCTTAAAGGCATGTATTTCTAGAGTAACTTTCAGAGTCCGTTGCAGTGATGGGACAGAGTTAAAGTGAGAATGTACAGCAGGACAGTGAGACAAACTATACTGACTGGTTTTATAGCAGTACTGTATGGGTTAGCTGGCAATTATAAACACCATAGAGAACTTACAGCTGAACTGCTGCAGATTACAGATGCAATACAGTTGTCCGGACTGTGCCAAATGTGCCAGTGTAGTAGAGCCATTCTGTTGAGTTCTTACTTGCAACAAAATCAAATAGTCTTGTTTTTTCCCCTCAGGTTTGGACTGGCCTCAGTTGTATCATATGCATATTCCTGTTAAACTGGTTGTTCCAGATAGAGCCAAGTGCTGCTGGTACACTGCTTTCTAATGGGAAAACTGTCTTTTTGTCAACATTGTTAAAGTAGTTGTCTTGAAAATTATTTTTCCCTGTTTTGCTTGTCTTCATAGCTTGGACAAGGAATATCTCATTACCACTGACCTTTTAAATAAATGCAGGAGATGTAGTTGCAGCTCACAGAATCAACCATCTGCAGTAAAATTAATCAAAGCTGGAATATCTTTTTCATGGCTGAAGGAATGAAATACTGACAGGATTTAAAAATGCAGTTTTAGTAGCTATTGTAATTGTCTTAAATAGGTAGCACCTGCTTTTCCAACAGATTTGGTAATTTTTTTCTCTGTTTTGATGTCTCATCGTAGCTGCTATGAAAGGCCCATTTAACATTCACATCATATGACTATATGGGAGCTTGATGCAGTACTGATAAAGTTGAATTTGCCACCAAGTCTTCACCAAATTGTGTACTATCAGTATTTTAAAGTGTGTTTTATATTTGTAGCAAATGTAAATCACAAGCTATACCTCTTTACTGCAAGAAAGAGCAAAACCCTTCCATTTTCATACATTATCTTTTTAAGTACATTCTAATGTGAGTGCTAGGTTTCCAGTCTTCCTAGCAGACTGATTTCATTTGAGTGATAGTTCCAACTGCATTCTAGTTCCAGCTCTATTCTAGTTCCTGTCTGTATTCTAGATGTTAAGCAGAAACAAAGTCCTTAGGTAGGACAAAGATATTTAGTAAACAAAGCCTTTGTAACCATTAGATATTGGCTTAAAGTTACTTAGAATCAGTGAATTAGGATATTAATTAATTTTTGTTGCTTGCTAAAGTGTGAAAGCCTTTTCTGTGATTAAGGCACTCAGAGCAGGAGAATCTATGAAAGTGCTGATGAGAGTTCAGAGGCCATAGGTAGGCAAGTTAGGTTTTTAAAACTTTCATATTTACTTAAAGGAGATAGTTGTGCATAGACATAGTTAATGCCTATTAATAACCTTTGATTTGCAGAAAGCTCGAGGGTTTTTATTCACTGGTCGATTTCTGCTTTTTGACTGTACAAAGGATGCTTCTGGAATGCATAGCATAATGGAGTCCTTCATGGATGTTTCATGTACTGTTGTGTAGTGCGTTCACATTATGTCCAACTTCCTTTGTTTTTCCAAACTTTTACCAGACTTTCCCTCTGTCCCTAAAGCTCTTTCAATAGCTTTAGATTCATACATCCGGTGCTGCGAGAATCCGATGTGATATCAGTGAGTTTGTTTTGTCAAGGCGGGCGGGAGAGAGAGGGGAAACGATTAATATGCAAAGGTGCATTTGCTAGATACACAGTGGTTATCGGGAGTGTTTACTGCAAAGGATAGATCTGAGATGCGCAGTTGGAAGTAAGAAGATCTTTAAAAGCATAACTGTTGGCCTATTTGATGTTTGAATGTCATATGACAGCCTAACAGTACTTAAGTAGGAGCATAACAAATGCTAAATGAAGACTGCCCACATATAGCATCTTGATGTAATCCGTCTGTAACTTGGCTTTTCAGTAATTTTATCTAAGACCTGATTAGAAGGGTAGTATGTATACCTCTACTCTTTTTGCCTTCCCATTTCCTCAGTCAAGTTTTTGCATTTTTCTAGAGCCAGCATTTTTGATCCTGAGGGGTTTTTAGTTCAAGTTATGATAGCCACAGCAGCTGGATTTATTTTGTGAAGTTAGAAGATTTGGAACACATGGCAGGGAAACGTAGTGAGGCAAAGTAATTATGAAGCTCAGTAGCTGTTTTGAAAATCTGGGCTCTGCAGTGGTTGGTTTGCTGATCCATGACTTTCAGAATTCATGTATCTTGTATGTCTTCTCTATGGAGACCCACTGTTCCCTCTTGGACAGCTGTAGTAGAATAGGGAATACTTTGGAAGAGGTACTAGGAAGAGTCTAGAAGATAAATAAGAATGAATATGTTTCTTTTCACGAGGAAACTCTGAGGATAATGTAATTGTTTTGGTTTTTAAATTTCTTTTGATTTGGACAGGATTGGTTGTTCAGATGTCATTCGTTATTCCTGGATGATGCTCCATTTTCAGTTTCCTCTAGTCAAAGGTCAGGTTTGGGGTGAAACATCTCACGTCATCTCTCTGTCCCATCTGATTTTTCCCATACCCCCTGCCTTGCATTTCAGCAAAAATGTCCAGTTGCTATCAAAACACTGAGGGAGAGAAACACAAAAACTCAAATCAGAAGTGTTTGTCCAGTACTCATTTTTGTGAGAAGCCTGCAAGTAGGAGCCAGTGTTAAGTTAGTGTGAATTAAGAGCAGGTAGCACAACTTAGTTTGGTAGGTTGTAAGTTTATCCTGTTTGCTCCTCCTACTCCTGTGCTAGAAACATAAGCTGCTTATTGCTCGTATCTTGTTTGCTGCTTATTTCTGTTGTGAGATGTCTTTAGTATGTTAAACCAGCTTATGTGTCTGAGGGGCACCTAATGCTTCCCTGCTGGACTCAGCTATAACCACCCCCTTTTGAACTCCGAGTTATATATGTGTCACACGTATTCTGGTTTTCCTTGGAATATACATATTGTAAATCCAGGGGTGTTGTGCAGCATCTAAAAACTATTGTGTTGGCTGTCCTTTGTAAAAGCCAAAGAACAGAATTTAATTTTTTAAACAAAAAGATGCAGAATCAAGAAAAAAATCCTGTTGAATGAAAGCATCTACATCTGCATCATTTACACACGCCCGTCTTAAAAATGAACAGGCAGGATCTGGTGGTAGCTGGGCTTTGGTCTTCCTTTTAACACTTAATGTACTCCTCTCTTTACTTGTAGACTAGCAAAGCAAAAAGTTGGCATCGGTTGAGTACATCTGTGCCTTTTCCTTTCAGATCATACTCGCTGTAACGTTTGGATTCTGGATGGAGACTTATACCACAAAGGGCTATTGAAGTTTGCAGTTTCTGCAGAATCCCTGCAAGACACCGTTGTAGTCTTTGTTGCAGATATGTCTAGACCTTGGACTGTTATGGAGTCTTTACAGAAGTGGGCCAGTGTCTTGCAAGAACATATTGATAAGATGAAAATTCCTCCAGAAGAGATGAGAGACATGGAACAGAAGTGTAAGTCTTTGGGCATCCATACATTTTTGTCTTTTTTTTTTTTTTTAACTAATAGCTCTTGATTAGTGTTTTGAGAATGGGTTGGATAAGAATTACTTTGAAGTTGGTTTTAGAACTCTAATGCAAATAATCTCTATTAGGCTTTAAAACAACTCTTCCAATTTTGCTGTGCTAACAAAACATCAGGTAAATTAATGGTTTAAATCTCTTGCAAAAATGAGGTTTTGATAATTTGATTTTTAAAAAGGCCATTTAAAAAAAAATAACTCCATATGGAATCACATTTTTAAAAATGGTGACAAAATTCAGTGACAAAGTGAGCTGTCTGCTTTCCTGTGCTATCTAAGCCAAGTTCCATTCCCATACTATGTTTGTTGTCTTACAGTAGGTCTCTTTGCCCTTGTTTTTCATGAGGCTCAGGCTGTGATCCTGGTACATCTAACTGTCTCTCACTACAGCCATTCATACCCTGTGACTTTAGGAATGTTGTATAAATTAACTTTCCTGGCATATCCATGGCAGGAAAGAATCTGGCACTGGCAAGCAGTCGTTGCTGCAGTATTGTTTCCTGCAGCTTCATTTCTTTTGTAAAATAGTTTTGAATGTTTCCTGAGAGTTTTTTTTCTGTTTTCATATTGAATTACTCCAAAATAAATTCTTTCAGTGGACAAGAGCCTAGCAACATGTGTTCCTTTTCAGCTGAAGTGTAGGTTCAAAGTAATCCTTCCTGGTTGCTGCTTTTGTTCTGGGCTGGTGGCTAGCTGTACTGGAGTACTTAAACCTTGCAAATACCGGATTCCTTAGATTCACTTTAGGGAGCAGTGTCATCTGTTTGGCCTGTGAGCATTCAGGTGTATTTGTACAGCTGATATCCTTTCTGAATGTTAAATATTACTTTCCCTAAAGGCTTGTGCCTACAGGGTACTAGCTAGAGTTTAAACCTAGTGATTGGAACCACCTGGGTTTGATCACCAGGTTATATTAAAAAAAAGGAAAATATGACCATTTTTAGGGGAAAAAGCATTCTTCTTTTTGTATGTGTGTGAGAGAAAGAGCCTTTTTGGGAATGGGAGATGGAAAGACAGTTCTGATCTCAAAATACAGTGGTGAACCTGATTTGCACTTTCCTGAGACACACCAAATTTTATGGCAATCTGAATGAATGTGGAGTTTGTGCACTTAAATTTTACTTCTGGAAAGAAAAGTGTTTTCAGCCTTCACTAAGAACGTACCTTGTGGAGCAGCAAGTTACAGCTATGGCAAAGCTTTAGCACCGTGTATGGGGAACTTGGAAGACATTCCAACAGTATTATCTTAGTGCTTTATAAATTTAAAGTTTCTCTTGTGCTTTAATAGTCGAGGGAAAAGGAAAAATTGAGAGCTGCCTAATGCCTGCGCTTGCAGGACTCTGCTGCCATCCTATGGCTGAGTGGTGGATGTTTGTCCAATGTCAGCATGCAGGTAAAACAGGGTCTTAACGCCTCTGCTGCCAAACTTCCATCTCTCTCCTTTTCTCAGTCATTTGTAGGACACTTGTGTCATCTCAGATACTTGTCTTCTGAGTTTTTGCAGACTGTCCCTGAGGCCAGATCTGTGCTCAAAACTTCATCCACCATTGCTTGTAATTCTCTTAACAGCAAATCATGCTAAAAGAAATTCCTATTCTAACTGTGGCTGTATTAGTCAACATAGAGCACACGTGCCTGAAGAACGCATTGTGATTACAGCCCATCAATAAAGCTACACCAGCAAAGTCTTCCTCACTAAAATCCTGCTGCATGTGCTTTCTGAGATAAGCTGCCACTTAGAAAATGGAGAATCACTGTGTTGCCATAGCCTGGATATGAAATACCTGGGATAATGAAGCGCATGTGCAAAGCAGGCAGTCAAAACATAGAAACAGAGCACAGAGTGACGGGGTGTGCTAAATTCATTCCTGTAAAGCCCCACTGCAGCATAACACCACATGGGTGTGTATGTCTCTTGATTACAGCTTTCAGAACCGTATTCCCTTACACTTGTTTCTAGATACCTGGGGCATGTGGACCAAGGTGAATGTCTGCAGTGCTTTCCCTAGCTGTTACACTCAGTACCAGTAACCAGTAGTGCTTGTTGACCAGGGGAAACATTTTCTAGGTTTATTCCATTAGCATCTGTGCAAAGTGCTGTTAGGTTGTTCTATCTCCATTGCTAAGATCTTATTACCAGTTTCCAGAAATCCTTTTGTTAGCTCACGAATCTCAATGGAATTGAACTTTGGAGTGTTTGTCTTTGCTTTCAAGGTTTTCGAGGCCTTTCTCCACCCAGCCCTTTGTCTTGTGTTTGCTCTTTGAGATACTGACTCTTGGCTTTAATGGGTGGATGATGCTAGGCTCCATCTGGTATATGAAAAACTTTCCTTTTGTGCTCGAGAGCTTCTGAAATGGGAGACAGGACACACGGAAGCAACAGGCTGCCTTGAAAGAAATTGGATGATTTGGGGTATACCAAGAGCATTGTTTGTCTGCACTTGCTCGTATCTCTGATCTAATCTGGAAATTCCTCATGAAAATCTTGGCTAGTAAGGATTCGGATTAATAACATTAGTTCACATGTTCTAATTTAATTCAGGCTCAGTTATTATAAACCTTTGTTAAAGTAACACATACTCGAATAATTATTTTGGGGAAGATCTAAATTTTGCCTCCCTTTTTCTGTAAAGCAGAAAAGAAGACTGTCAAGAATCAAGAAATGCAGAAAGGAAGTATACTGGTAAAATGGCCGTTACATTAATGTCCTCTGGAGCGTTTGAAGCTAAAGACTTGAAAGACAATAACATTTTTCTGAAAATTAAGTAGTGTCCCATTCAAGCTGAATTAGTTTCAGGTTCTCTGCCTTTTTTTTCTTTTTTTCTGACATATAGCTGAAAGACTTTTAAAAAGAAACTTACTTTGCCAAGACATCTTTTGTCTAGGAATTTTTTTCACAAGACTAAAATTTATGATCAATAAAGATAGTGCTAAAAAGCTAAAAGCTCCATGAACTGATTGTAAAACTTATATATTATAATCAGACAATATTTATTTCCTATGTTTTATTCCTATCACAGCAGAAAAATATTTTTTGAAAATATTATATCTTTGAATATAAAGATGGAATGATTGTCCTAGAAAAATTTTCTGTTTTCCTTCATCTGCTGTTCAGTGCTGTTGTCATCTATCTAGTTAAATAAGTTGTGGTGTTTCTCTGCCATTTCCATATTGCTGTTAAACAGTACTCCAAGACTGAGGATTTTATTGTTACTAGAACCATCAAACCGAAGAATAATGGGATTATTTTGACAGTACTTTGAATCAACTGCTCCTGTGGCGTGACTATACATTAGTTCTTGTGGTTAGCTTTCAGTAGCTGGTGTGAATAAGTAGTAACATGAGAACAAAACAGTAATGTGGAAACTTGCATTCATTTGCTGTGTTATATACAAACGTTTAAATAAAAGGCTTTTTACCTCGATAAGCCACAAGTTTGGCAGATAAATCTGCACACTGTAGTGGAGGTGTGATTTTTATGGCTTATCATCACCTGGTGATGATTTTTCAAGTGGAATAGGCCATTCCTAGTACTCGACCTTACTGATGGGTATCAGAATACTACTGATTTGTCAGATGAACAGTTGTTTTTCTGGCTTCCTATATTATGTGCATAATCTTATCTGTATTTTTAAAAAAAATTAAACCAAAGTCATTTCCCCCCTACTTCTTATTAAAGGAGTTATTTCCCATACCATATAGAATGTGATTCCTTAATATGAATTATGTGGAGGAGAAAATGTTCATAACTCACCAGAAAAAAGGAAGAAGAAAATATTTATACAGGCTGTCTGAGTGCACGATGAACTTTATGTCTATTAAAAGTTTGAGAGTGGAGATCAAGGGAGAAATAGGTACCAGATATGAGAGGTAAGGAAAAAGTATTAAATCGCTGTGTGACGAAGAAACACTTCTACTGAAGTGAGCTTTATTAGCTGCTTAGAATGCAGTTTGTTCATAAGAGGTAGTCTGACAGCTCTTGAATGTGGGTTTACTTGGATTTAACAAGACTAAATTTTGAGTGGGAATGGGGATCAAATAGTGTTTAAGAGCCTATCACTGACAGGCACTTAAATGACTTCACTTCAGAAACAGATGTATCTGTGTTCAAGACTCAGTAGTTAGAAGTTCTTAATATAGCTGTTACCTTCTTTTATCTCTAGTAGTTACTTGTTCAGCGGATGCCCTTGTTAACTAAAGCTGGGTGTTTTCTATAGTGTTTCTCAGTCTCTAGTCAGGGGTTAACAGTGGACCACATGCATTCTTAATCTACAACAACAGTTCATGTCCACAGGGGAGGTTTTTTTTCTCCCTCCTTGCTGGATCAGCTGGAGCCTTGTTGATTGCTGGTCTGTGGTGCTTGGTGTTTGGTACTTCTTTCTGGTAGGGAGTGAGGAGAGTTGGGAATCTGAGCACTCCAGGATTATGGTCTTCGTTCCCATTCAGCAGAAATCCGTGAGGATGTGCTGTCAGATTTCTGAAGTTTCTATACTTATATTAGAAAAATTCTTGGGGCATCTTGAATGATGATTTGTATTGTGTTGTCAATCTTAGTGTTTTCAAGGGAGGCTTCTTTGTCCCAAATTTGAGAAGCTTTACAACAGATAACTCAGTTAAATTTTTTTTTTTCTGGTGTGATATGAACAAAACCTAGGAATGAAATATTGTCTGCTTATAATGCTGTAGTAAATTGGAGAGCAGTATTGCCAAATAGTCTTTTACATCTGATTAAGAGAGGCTTATCTGAATGGTGGGATGTAAGTGGTATTGTTTTAAGTGCTATAATACGCTTGGCTTCAATATTTTTTTTTCTATCCTGAGCTAGGAAGAGTAGTGAAACAAGTACTTTTTTAAAGCCCTTTTATATGTAAATGCTGTGGAATTAATTTGCTTTCTGCAAGATAGTCAGTAAACGTATTTAATATGAAGATGTATAATGGAATATTGATTTCCAGTTGCTGAATATGAAGCAGTACTAAAGGAAAGCATCTCTTCGCATGTATTGTCTCCTCTCCACCAGATGGCACTGCCTCCAAGTTTAAAAGCAACTGCATTCAAACTTTTTTTTATTTCCTTGGACCTTGGGATATATTGAATTGGTGATTGAAAGTCTTGTGGTCTCTATTTAATGTGGGGGGTTTTTTTTAAGCTTTTCTCTGGACTAGAGCTCTCGTTTTCCACAAGAATCATGCAATTTTCTATTTCAAATAAAAACTGTAGACCTTGCAGCTTTGAAGAGAAGTGTTTTTTCTGATGTGTTCTTTCTTCTACATGCAGGAATGGTTCCTATTTTGAAGAGGTACAGTGATTTCATTTCGCAAGATCTGTATTATAAACTTTTCTGAGGCTTTACCACTTCCTAAACCTCAGAAGTATCGGGTGGCCTGCAGTACAGTTGCAGTTCCTTCCCTGTCACATGGACAGATGTACTGAACAAAGGTCTCTCTGTGACTGCACTGGAGATCGGGAGCTTTTTTGAAGAGTTTTCCTTAGTGTGCATACAGTCAGCCTGCTCCCACTATTTCTAAAGTAAAGATGTCTTCGTGGGAGTAAATCGTGGAGCTTTGCTTGCCTCTTTCCTGAGGGCTTCTCATGGCTGAGTGAGGCAGAAGCCTCAGGTGGGATTGTCATGTGAGGGAGAGCCAGGGGCCTTTGGGAAGTGCTGTGTCTGGGAGCAGACACATCCAGGAGGCAGATTTATCTGGTCTGTGACTTTCATCTTGAAAAAAGACATGCAAACTGTAAGCTGCAGCCCAGTTTTGATAAAGCATGTATGGGGTCACAGTGTGCTTCTAAAAGTGTGTTAGTAATATTTCTTCGGCATTTCATTATTTGATAGTATTCAGTATTATTGGAATGCTCATCACTGCCATAAAGTTAAAACACTGAAAACACAGAAAGCATCTAGTTTCCTCTGAACTCCATTGTTGTTTTCCAGAATATAACTGTGTCTTTTCAGATAATATTTAGAAGTCCTTGAGTCTGTATTTATGTAGTGTATTGTTATATTTCTACGACTGGACTCCTTCAACAGAAGTGTAGAGTAATAGAAACTTAAATTGAGTAATAGTTGTAAAAAAAGAGTGGCCATTTCAGCTTGGTGTTTTCTGTGTCCATTTACATTTTCCCCGTGCTCTCTTCCAAAACGAGGTACAATTGTACTTAGTATAGGCGACGTTGCTGAACTACTTTTCTCTTGTCAACTCTCCTATAATGAAATGCTTTGAGTTGAGGAATGTGCATTTTTGCATACTATGGCTTTTGCAGCTAGTTTTGATTATTTGTAATGGTTTCAAACTGCCCTTGATTTAGCTTGCTGTAAACTTTGGTGGAGGAGAACTGTTGTGTTTGAGAGGGCAACAAGGCTTATACTTGCATTCCATTCTCACGTAGTGCCTCGTTATAAAAGGAAAAGAGAGTTCTAGTTAGTCATAGGTTAATTATGGTTTGAAAAGAACTGGTCCCTTTGTACCTTAAGAAGATCTCTCTTTCTCAATAGTTATAAAGGAGTTTCAAGAGTATGTAGAACCTGAGGAAGGCTACCAAGGATCACCGCAGAGAAGAGGGCCGCCTTCTGGCCAAGAGGATGAACATGTTTCTTTGCCACTTGGAGAGAATGTGCTGACTCACAACCTTGGTATTCCTGTGCTGGTAGTTTGTACAAAAGTGAGTTTCTGTTTCTGTTTGTTACAATGAAAAAGTTAATTACTTTTCTTGTAGAAGTCATATTTTATACAGACATGCAAAATGAATTCTGGATTAATAGTAAAGGGATTTATTTTCAAAGTAAG
Organism: Bucorvus abyssinicus; assembly: GCA_009769605.1. Classification (NCBI taxonomy): domain Eukaryota; kingdom Metazoa; phylum Chordata; class Aves; order Bucerotiformes; family Bucorvidae; genus Bucorvus; species Bucorvus abyssinicus. Next base: position 12,563,360 of record CM020040.1, read on the forward strand.
CTTCTGCCATCAGGGTCAATTTTTATTTTTGCAAAAGGGAAATCACCTTATCAATTACATGTTAATTATTTTTTGGTCTATTGATGACATTTTAAAACCAAAGGCTTAGGATAAATCTCGTGTGTGTGTAATATTAAGGAAAATGTTTTAATGTGTGCTGGGATTAAATGACTGGGTTTTTCTGGTTCTGCTTTTCTCCCTTTCGTCCAGTGTGATGCAGTGAGTGTACTAGAGAAGGAGCATGATTACAGAGAAGAGCACTTCGATTTCATTCAGTCACACATTCGTAGATTCTGCTTACAGTGTATCCTTTCCTGCGCTGAAGAGATTTGCTGTAATCTGGAAGCGAGAAAATAAGTTTTAGTGTTGAATTGCACATAAAGTTAATCTGAGAAATTGCACTTCAGGATTGCTTGGTATTTAGTTATTTACTATGTAGCATTTGTTGTTTTGAAAATGTTGAGAGATGTGTAAAAGTTTTTATAGGTTTTAAATTGTGCATGGGATTTGGAGCTTTTTTTCTTTTACAGAGGATTTGTCTGGCATTTGTGAGGTGGTTTTTCTTGGTTTTCCCATCAGAACTTACAATTTCCATGTAAACTTGGCATTCAGCTGTCTCTTAAGTTTTTGACTTTTTCAAAGTTAAGTGCCTGGAAGGGTAGGTAGCATTTGTGTATGTCAAAGAAAAGTATCATGAGTCTTTTGCCTGGAATTACTTCTCAAAATTAGTTCTAGTAGATAAATGTCTGTTAGCTCCTGTTTCGAAATTCTTACTATAATTTAAAAACTGTATCTTAAAATTTTCCTTAAATAAATTATCAGATGGGGCTGCCTTGATTTATACATCAGTTAAGGAGGAAAAGAACCTTGATCTGTTGTATAAGTACATTGTACATAAAACATACGGTTTTCAGTTTACCACACCTGCCTTAGTGGTAGAAAAGGATGCAGTTTTTATGTAAGTCAGTTGTATGAGCAGCGTGGTTTTGGATTGTTTTCTGTTAAGTGCTATACTTCATATATATAAAAATAACTTGAATGGTTTCTGTTGTTCAAAAGCTTAGTATGCAAGTCTTCTTGACTTAATTATCAATCCTTAATTATCAATCCTGAATTAAAAAAAATAACTCAGTGCATATTACTTGGGTTACTTGACTCAGAGTGTATCTACCATTCCAGCTTTTTAGTATCTTTGGAATTTAGCTGAGAATTAGGACTGACCTATAATAAAATTGCTTTTATTCAGGTAGAGGGTAGTAAATAAATGGTCTCTGTACTGTAGAAGTGTTGGTTGTGACTGAAAAGGCAAAACTTTTCTTCTTTTTATAGACCTGCTGGTTGGGACAATGAAAAGAAAATTGCCATTTTACATGAAAACTTCACAACAGTGAAACCAGAAGATGCATATGAAGACTTCATTGTAAAACCTCCTGTAAGAAAGGTAAAAAGGGGTAAACTCTTCTGCCCCCCGACAAATAAGTGCCATTTGCTTGAATACTGTTAATATTTAAGAACTCCAAATCTAAATGGAACGTGGTTTTGTATCCAAATGTGTGAAACATCAGGCTTTCATTTTCCAGTTGTTTAAAATACTGCAAGCAAACAGAAATCATTCACCTTAATGAATGAAAGGCAGTCCAGAAATAACTATTTCCCATGAACCTTTTTCCATGCGTGGGGCAAAAACACGTTTTGAAAAGGGAGAATACTTCAACAATTTATTTACTTACACACATGGCAGTGAGGTTACCATGTAAAGGCAAGCCTTGTAGAACAAGGCAGCATATCACTATTACGTTAACATATTATTAATGACAGATTTCTTCATGTAAAGCAAGAGCAGTGAATAATCCATATAAATTTTGTATATTGCTAATTTTGTGAGTACAGGCATACAAGAATAGGATATGTATAAAATGGATGATATAGAGAACTGTAAATGAAACTGTGTTTTGGTCTGTATTGGAAAGCTTCCTTTACAACTTTTGTATATGCTCATGTACTTGGAAAGTATTTGGAAAAGGGAAGAGCAGTGTGAAGCTGTCATGGTAAGGTAAAGCTTTAATCCTTGGCACCTATAGGAAGTAATCATTGCCTAGTAGCAGTGTTACAAGTAATGCTTCTGGGGCTGAGGGATTGAGTGTGGGGTCGTACAGAGTGATGTAAGCTCAGGTCTTTGAAGAGATGCTGATGAGATTAATACCCAAACTTAAAAAGGTGAATTGGCTATTTACCAAGTACTTGCCAGCCTGGATTATTCTCCTAGAAAGCCATCAATGTCATCAATTCACTTACAGTGTGTTTTTTAATGACAACTTCTTTAATGGTACTGCTCTTCTAAATGTGAAAGAAGTGTGTGTTTGTTTTTAAAAAAGTAAAGAATGGTATTAAAGATTTGCCTCTTTTTCTTCCCTTTTGATCACCAAAACAAAAACGGTTAGAGTACTTTCAGTTTTTACTTCTAATAACAAAATATTTTGTTCGACAGTTAGTCCATGATAAAGAGCTGGCAGCAGAAGATGAGCAAGTGTTTCTTATGAAGCAGCAGGTAAGAATGGAAGAATGCAAACAAGTTCTTACTAAATAAGATTTCACTTTAAGCTCTCCCTTGTTACTACCTTCGGTTTTTCATTCCTTGGTTAAATCACTAGATAGCCTCTTTTCAGCTTTGCAAATTCAGATGTAATTGTACGATAAGACATATCTTTATTTTAACAAATACGAATAGAAAATGTGGCCGCTTATCTTGGCAAGTTGAAAGGAAGATATATTCAGAACAGAAATAATTTACATTTCAGAGGAGAAGAGTAAGAAAATAATTTGAAATTTCACAACATAGAAGTACTAATCTGTAAAATATAAATACTTTTAAAACATAATGTCTTAGCATTACAGTCAGAGATTTGAAAGACTTTAAGGTGTGAAATTGGCTATGCCATATCTTATTTTATTTACTGCTGATAATACTTTCCTGTATAGTTGATTGTAAATATCATAGGTTACAGACTTGGGTGTCTGTGGTTCTGGCTTAGAGTTCTGTATAAGACAAAGAACTGAAGCCTATTTACTCATTTTAACTCTATCCTCTAGTGGCAAAGTCTGTAAGTATGTAAATATCAAACAGAAAGCCTGTAAATATCAGAAAAAAATTATCAGATAAATTAATGGATAGTCTGCTTCACTGGTTTTTTTCCTTTATATTTTCTGAAATGTGTTTAATATTCTTAATATGTTGCTTTTGCAGTCATTCCTTGCCAAACAGCCAGCAACGCCTACAAGAGCATCAGTAAGTAGATCCAAGAGAAGAGTAGGAGGCGTTTTGTTCCCTTATAGGGAAGAGGGAATGCATCTATTCTCAAGAGGTTCATTTTGTAAATATAAATGTAAAATACATAATCTCCCCAGAAATAAAAAAAAAATATTTCTCCTGCAGAAATAAAAAAAAAAAAGAAGTGGTATTTTATAATGTTGCTTGTGAATGACTTCATTCTGATTCACTGTGGAAACATAGAAATATTTGGTGATTATTGAACTGAAAATTTCCTATAGTGATTCATCCTTTCTCTTAGTGGAGGCATGTGCCCAGAATAACTCGTGGTGTTTTGTTTAGGTTATTTTTTCTCCAGTGTGCATACACTATAGTGCTAATATAAGGGTTTAAAAAGTAATTTGTTTGTAATGTTACATTTTCTTTAAGTTAATCCATTTAAGTTCTTCTTTGATTTATGTGATTTGGACTTTTTTTAAGGAATCTCCTGCAAGAGGCCCTGCAGGATCCCCAAGAACTCAAGGCAGAGCTGGTCCCGCCAACGTACCCAGTGCCTCACCAATAACATCAGTTAAGAAACCAGATCCAAATATTAAAAGTATGAATAAGCACTTTACTGTTCTTACCATGTGTTATTTCCCTTAAATAATCCTCTTTTGTAGAAAGCTTTTGGAATTTATTCACCAGTAGTATAGTTAGTTTAATAGGAATTAATCTATTACAGAGCTTTAGGTTGATTTTCGTTTTTTTTTCTTGTCATTCATATGACATCAAGTAGAGTTCTGTTACTGCCAAGCAGTCAAGAGTTCAGATACATTATTTCCTTAAGTTGCCTAAATACATTTATTATACATCAGTTGGATTATTAGAGTGGAGACTGCTTTAAACTACATGTATTCGTATCCTTAAACTACATGCATTCCTATCACTTATTCTATAATCCACAGTGAAACCTGCTCTTCTACCAAACTCCTTCTAGAATGTCAGTCTCTATAGTTCATGAAGTAGCTTGGAAATTAAACCCTTTCCCCTCCCTCAGCCTTCAAATGGAGCTCCGTGTTTTGGAGAAGTTTCTTTCCTCTCTGTGCATTAAGAAAGTTGGTAGGGCCAGTATTGTTTTTAATTATGCACTGTTGTGCCATACTCACAGTGGATAAAACACTCATGCAGTTCTGGATCATGTCTCATTCCTGTGTATCCACGCTCTGATTTATGAAAAGTAATGTGGCAATGAAAGGCTGCACTGGAAGGTCTGTGCAGTTTGTTAATGACTCAAAATGATGAATCGCATGTCCATGTTTAATACTTTGTTTCTTGGCTTCTACATGTAGAAAAAACAAAAGCATGCAAGTAGTTCAATGAAAATTTTGTGAATCTCCCCCATTCCAGAAGAGCAATAATATGCTTTCAGTCATCTCTGACTTTGCCAAAGAATGCAAAGACTAGTGGCTTTAAGCTAAGCAAGGAGAGACTCTCTCATATTTGAGGTTCCTTTCCTTGATTAAGAAAGTTATGTATGTATGTTAAAAAAAAAAATTCTATGATTTGCCAGCAATAACTATTCAGTGATATAAATATATCTATTTGTTTTTTATTTAGATAATGCTGCAAGTGAAGGTGTCTTGGCTAGTTTCTTTAACAGTCTCTTGAGCAAAAAGACTGGCTCTCCTGGGAGTCCTGGTGCTGGAGGAGTCCAAAGTACAGCCAAGAAATCAGGTATTTGACTTTTTATTGCAGGCTATTTTACATATTTTTGATATTTTATTTGGCCTACATTAGTCTAACTGCGTCTGTCTTTTAAACTGGTCAGTAAAGTGACAGACTTTGACAGATAACAGTGCCAAAATGTGCAGTTTTTAAAAAAGAACTACTGCAACTTCACAACTCTGGGGCTTCTATTAAGCCTGTTACAACTTCATTCTTCAAGTGAAGTTATACTGTGGGATGTAAATAACACGTGAGTCTTGATCATATTCAGAAAGTGTTAATATCTTTTTTTATTTTAGAATTCCTTCCTTTCTTGACATTTAACTGTTGCTTGAAGGAAATGCAGTTTATTTGGCTTGTAGTTTCCAGTCAAACTACTGAAGTCCCTCCAGAGTTCCAAGTTTAAATGAATTACTTCTTTTGACAGCTTGAAGTTATTCTCTCACTTAGTATTTTATTGTGATCCAACACAACCAATAACACTGATTACGTGGGTTTGTTCTGTGTGTGTGCCTGTGACTGCATTGTATGAGGTACTTGCTGATAAGTGATTTCACTAGTTCAGGGGAATATAAAAGAAATCCATCAGAATAACTGGTAGCTGGACAAACCTGAGTGGTGTAAAATGCGTGGTTGTTCCACCTGATACGAGAAATTTAGTACACTGATAAATGCACTGTTTCTTTTTGATGCTGGTGTTCCCATCACTTTTACATTCAGGAGCTTTCCTTCCAGAATTGCTTCACTACTAAATTATTGATAGATATTCTACTTCTCATCTCAGACTTGTGAAGTCATGTAAAATTTAATGGTTGTGCCAAACCCACAGTTTCTGGTGCTTAGAGAAGAGTGTAAGGCCCAGACATTCTGAAGCAGAAGTGAAAAATGTTTGATGCCAGCTACAGTGATGCTATTGCCAGTAAGGGAACCAGAGCAGTTGTTGGCGTGTGGGTATGTGAACTAAAACTATTCCTGGAGATGGGAAGTAATGTTTTTTTTTTTTTTTTTTTTTTTTTTTAATTTGGAATGGATCTATATGACATTCCATGCTCTGAAAGCTCAAAAATGGCTAGAATTTGACTTGGGGCAAGTCACTATTTTGTTGAAGGTTTTTTCATTTTAACATCGTAAATTCTGTAAATTATCTTTGTTAAATAATAATTAAATTAAATGTATTAAATTTATTTTTAATAAATGTATTTATTATAAAGATAACGTACTATTTGTATTATATATTATGTACATAATATTTTTATATCTGCATTATTAAAATATTCTTTTTTAATCCCTCCTCAGTTAAACACTGAAAGGTGTCCCCTGCTTCATCATATGCAGTCTTGTGCTATTACTGACTGCATTGTCAAATTGACTGATTATTTCATCCATGCTCATTATCTAAAGATAATGAAATTGGTTAGGGAGCTCCTGGCTAGTGGTTAAAAAGCAAACAAACTGAAATAAAAGATGTAATGTCATCTCTCCAGGAAGCCTATTCCAGTACTTAATTTCTTAGTTATTTTTTCTCTTGTACAGTCAGTGTTTCTTAATCCTAGTACTATTTGTCTTGTTCGAGTGGAGACAGAGATCAGTGTAGCCCTTTCTCTTTTGCATGTTTGAAAGCTATTTCCCTTTTGCTGGTGACTTTTGTCTGGACTACTTCTGACGGCCTTTCCTCACAGGACGACTTTTTCTGGCTCGGATAATTTTTACTGTTCTCCTTTGAACTATCTACTCAGGTGACCTGTTTCTTTTTGTGCTCAGAAATAAATGCAGTACATTAGACAAGGCTTGTCTGCCCTAAGTAGGGGTTACTTAATCTGTGTTAAACGTTGTGCTTCTGTTTAGATGTCTTGGTGTGACACTAGGGTTTTTCCATCACTATGATATTGATCAGGATTTATTATAAAAATACAGCCAGTGTAATACAATCTCTGTCTCCTAGTAGGAGGTTTTCTAGTCTGTATCAAATTACCTAGTATTTCAAACAGTCATACTTTTGCTTAATCATTGTTTTCCATTCTATTATTATGCAGCACTTTGACAATCTATATAAATAACTTCTTAACTGTAATGCTGTCTTTCAAAATCCTTTGTATTCCCTTCAAGCATGCTTGCCTACATATCTGATATCTTCAACAGTTGGACAGGGTAGATTGCTGAACAAAAACATTGACTAGTACTATGGATAACTAATGAGCAATTTTATGAATTACAGTACATTCATTTTTCTGAAATATCAAGATGGGTTTTTTTCTAGTTTATTTACATGAAGGTTATGTGAGATGTGATATCAACTACTTCTTCCTTCTCCACAGGACCTGTTATCCTATCATAGAAAGAAATTTGGTTCACTTAACACAACTTGTTGGTAACAGATCTGTGTTGATTGTTACGCTGGAAGGCTGTTTGTAAGCATTTATAACTGCAATTTCGGAAAAAAAAGCTAGAGTAATGGGCTTCACTCTTTCCTCTTTCAGTCTCCTAGTCTTTCAGGAGTTTTCAAAGATAACAAATGGCTATGTGTACTTTTTTTATTCTTGTGTCAGCATTAACTTCTAATTTAAATGGATTATTTCTCTCCTGAAACATCTAGAGACAGCAGGCATATGTCCTTTCTTAACTTTTGTGTTTTGTTAGACTAAATTACACAAGTTCTCTCCTAGCCTTCTGTTAGAGGTTGAGCTCTGTTTTCCCTACTAGTTTCTGCTTCATAAGTTCCCGTCATTGGCTTATCTTTTCTTGAACATGAGTGATTAGAATTGTATGCAGCACTCCAGATAGACCTCATTCTAGTGCCTGGTACAGCAGTTCTCTTTGTTTGGTGGAAGTACTTCTGAGCGATCTTAAGATGGCAGCTGGCTTTTCCTGGCTGCATCGGGTTGGCAGCTCATGCTCATTCCCTGACTTTTGGAACAGAATGATAGGCTTTTGTTCACAAGAGATTATGCCTGTTCCTTCTCAGCTGATGTGCTTACACCTTATAGTCAACCAATATAAGATTAAGCTTTCCTGAGGAGGTAAGGGCTCCTAACATTGGTATCTAAAAAGCTCTTGTTGAGTTTATAAGGTAGCTGGTGCTGGTGGTAACAGAAAAGATTACTTGCTCTCTTGTGAAAGAGTTGAGGAGAATGTCTTGGAGAAAGTCTCCTTTATGGCAGCATCTTCTGTGTGAGTAAATGTTCTAAAACTATCTTTGTAGGCATTTTAAATGTCTAATCTAAACTGTTTAAGGAGCCCTAAGTTTTCAGAAGGTTGATGCTAAAAATATTTAGCTTTAAAGACACCATCTGTTTCTCCCACAGCTATGAATATCCTGTGGTTGAAATGTTGAGATTCTGTCACAGGATGAGGGAGACATTGTGGATCTCAGCATACTGGTCAGCCTAATTGATTGATTGGTTTCTGCTACATTAGCTCTTACTTGAGAGAACTCTCATCTGGGCAGATGCTGTAGCATCATGTCCATTTTTCATGCTGTGTAATACCTCACCCATCTTATTTGCCTTTGTTTCTGGACTGACTGTCTTCCATGTGTAGACCATAATATTTATAGAACTTAACTGGTGGTTTCTGTGTTGGATTATTTTTCTTCACATGGACTTTTAGGCTTAGAAAGTTACTTCATTTGTATTCATAAGAAGATTCTTGCAAATTCTAAGATTGGCCTTCACCCTTCTGCTCCTGTGCAGTAGATGAACTATGGTTCCCTGTTCTTGCTCTAATCTAGAAAGGAGATGACACATGATTGTATAGAACACATCTAGTTGACTGAGACCATTACTGTCCTTGACAATATATTTGTAGGGAAACTGAAAGCAAGTATCAGTTGATTTTTATAAAGGAGGGGAAATTTTTATTTTCTTAGAAACAGCTCCTTGTATTTCTTCTCCTTTGAAAGGTGCTCACTTAGGATGGCAGTAAAAGGGAGTATGTAAACCTATGTATCACTGAACTGGCAATGCCTTTCCTGTCCAGTATGAGGTAGTTGCAGGAGAAAGCTGCTTGGTATTATTTTGGAGGCTTAAGGATCCAGTCCATCTAGCATAAAAAAAAGGCACAGTTTTTGTTTAGACCTAGGTTTTTTTTCAGAAAGAATTTTGTGGGGGTGTTAGTGTTTTAGGGTTTTTTTAACTTAAAGGTACCACTAGTCTACGTGTGAAGTATTTTGTATTTTAAGTTATATTACAGTTCGTGTACTAATTTTTAAATTTTGTTTAAATACCCATGCCTTGAATAGATGCTATTAAGAGTACTGTGGCTTATGACTAGTGCTTAAATCTAAAACCTTTTTAGTGATTAAAGTAACCTTTTAACGTGGTTATGTCTTTGTTCTTTGGAAAAAAACCACTTAAATCTCCAACAGTCAAATCTTGCCTTCTTAATGTTTTCAGCATGTACCCTGGAAAAAATCCACCTAATATTTCACACACATTTGAGCTGGAAAACAGATGCTTGTTAAATTCTTTGGCTATGTAAGGAAGCTGTACATGGTTATATAATCTAATTCTTGTCTAAAAATACAGCTTTTTAATCTTAAATGCTTGTATGCTTTAAGCATTAGAATATATTATTCCAATTTTAGCGATTAATTTGTGGGTTTATAATTTTCAGAATGAGAGAATTAAACTGATGGTTCAGTTAGAGAATTGTTAAAAAGTTTTGAGTCTCCTATAAAAATGTAAGATATGCCTTTCCATGCAATACTTCAGTGTGTCTGTTTCCAATTGAAGAAGCCCTTTGAAATGACTGTTCTGAGATACTACATGAATATGCAATTCCTGTCCCCTTTTTTAAGGGAAATGTTGTCTGCAGACATAAAAGAGTTCTTCCTGTTAGTTGTTTAATATTAAAACACAGCTAATATAAGTGCGACCAAACAAATGTGGGGTTTTTTTTTATAGCAGGTGTCTTATGTAGCTTTGAAAACCTGGTGGTTTAAAATGGGGATTTAAATAAAGTCCTTGCTATCAATAGTAATAATAGAATTGTGTACAGTTGATTTTTACAGAAGATTCTAAATGTGGTTGTTCTTAAAATGTTAGTTGCTGTAAAATATATCACAGATATTTTTGCACTTTATGCTCCTGTATAATTAAGCATTTCATCTCTTTAAGGTCAACCCAACCTTAGTATTTATCAGTCTTGACGTAGACATTGCCTTGCACTGTGTCAAGCCCTGTGTTCTTGGGTAGGTGGCAAAATAATGAGCAATTGGATAATATATTGTCATAAAAAAGTGATTTTTTTGAATGCTTGTGGTCGCGGTTAAAACATTTCATTGAAATGAGATTGCTTTAACTTTTGTCCTTTTTCTTTTTAGGACAAAAAACAGTTTTGACAAATGTTCAAGAGGAATTGGATAGGATGACTCGTAAGCCAGACTCTATGGTAACAGCAAACTCTCCTCCAACAGAGAATGAAGCTTGATAGCGCATAAAAATGCATATGTAAATGACCAAATAACTATGTATATTGATCTGATAAGACCAGGAATTTTCTGCTATGGCAGATGCTACCAGTTTTCTTGGGGCAGGGGAAATGAGCTTACTACATCATTGCCTTGTCCCAGTAAGAAATGCACATTCAGGAAGTTTGCATATAAAATCCCTCTGTATAAGATAACATTTAGAGTTTATATAGGGCAATTCTTTTGGTTTTGGAGGTAAGCAGGTGCAGCTGTATTTCCTGTTGTGAAGAACACAGAGAAGCAAAATGGAGAATTCTTACTCAAATCCTACTACTGATGCACACAAGGCAAGAAAGAGAAATGACATCCTTTTTCAGAGTTACTGGAATTGGCTATTTGTATGTTTGCAAATGCATTATATTCTTGGAAAGGTGGTAGTGGTGGTGGTGTAACAGAGCATTAATTAGGTGAAAGAAGCCTAGGTAGGGACTGGAGCCCTGAAAGGGGAAACAGATGTGGGACAGTGAGAAACTAGAATGTTGGATTGACTGGAGAGGAGCAATGTTGTTGAATCCTGTGTTTCACATAGGGTAAATAATCACTGTTTTAAAAAGACTACTTTACATTGGAGAATTCCAGGCCAAACACTAAGCATCATGGGAATTTATTCTTGTTATAAATCCTGATTTAGTTTTTGAAGAAGTCTGAGTGTGGATGCCCTTTCTGGTGTAGCTGACAAAGGGAGAAACTGTAACTTGTTTAGATCCAAGTGCCTGGCACAGTGTGTGACGTGTCTTTAGAAGGTGCTTGAACTTATTGTGCACTGTAGTACAAACAGTCACTGTTTGGTTTTATTTTAAAATCAGTAGTTTGGCAATATGTATTTAATTTTAAATCCTGTTTTATGATAGCTTCTGCCTTTTTTTATGCCAAGAGGCTAGCCTATGAAGAATGGCGGGTGACGTATCATTTTTCCGTAATGAAATGTGCTACAGAACACTCTCAGTATTTTTTTCTTTCTTTTTGTAATTAAGTATTAGCTACCAAGCTAAAATTGATTCCTGCCTTATACCTGTGGAGGTTTTTAAAAATAAAAACTTTCAAGGCCCTGGTTTCAACCACATCTGCTGCAGGTGCAGCCAACTCCAATTCTGAAGGTAACCTAAAAAGTATGAATGTGTACATGATGAACATACTCAATAACTTGCTTTGTATTTTCTTTAATGTAGCGTTTCATTTGGAAAGATGGGTTGCGGTTGTCCCTGTTGCTCTAATGGAGCTCTGTCCACGGTCACATAAAACCATCATACTGTAAAATCAAACAAAACCGCTATGGTCACTGAAACAGCACTTTGATTTTCTATACGGTATGCTTGTTTTACATGTACACACTACCATAAATTAAAAATACCAAGCATATTCTGTGCTCTTAACGCTGAAGGGAAAAACCACAATTTGAATTATGCAGAGTTTACTTTTTATTGATATGAACTTGTTGTACTAAATCTGATGTCTGGATATAACTTCCCTAATATATATTGTTACTTAAATATACAGAATTAGATTGACCACTAACACAGTACTGGATGTTAACTTCAAATTCTATGTTACAGCAAGAGGCTGTTCTTGTAAGTCTGTCTAAACATTATCTAGAAAGCTAAGAGTATTTACTTGCCTCTTTGACAAACATTAACATGAGTATGTTATTTGTGCCAGATTTTTTTTGTTGTTGAAAATATTATATTTTTCTTTCTCTTTTTTACTTTTTTTTTTAAATAAATAGTGTGACCTGAAGTTACACAGTTGTCTAGGTAACAGTTAGACTAAGACTGTGGATGGCTGATGGATAATGTGGATGTACTTCCTGGTGTAACGGGTGCCAGTTGTAAGTCACCACACCAGAAGTAGTAATTACACACTGTCCTCCTGACACTGAGAATTGGGATTGGAGACTAAAACATCAAAAACTCAACAGGAAAATTGAAAAAGTGTGTGATCATAATGAGATGTAGTTTGAAAACCTCAGTCTGAAACTGCATTTTTTTGTCATCTAACCTGATAAGCACTTTTCTCTAGCAATATGGCTAAAACTTAAATTTTAAGTACTTTCCAGTTCTATAAAAATATTAAATATACTAAAATGATCAAAATGGATAATGTATGATAAATTTGCAGAAAGATGCTTCTGACAAAACAGAAACAGATTTCCGGTTTCTAATTGCAAGTGAATGCTCCTAGTTTCCTGAAAGACAGTTTTAAGTAATGTAGCATCCTGTGGTTGCCAAAGCCTGTCAACTTTGGTGAGCTGCACAGTTGTTATTCTGGTCTCTTCAAGCATTGGAACCAAAGGCCAAATTGCAAACAGCCTTTAACATTTTCAAGTGAAACTTCATTTTACTTGCAGATACACTTGTATGGTAGACTGTTGAAACTATTATATGACTATATTTATATTCATTATAGTGACTGCATCTACTGTTCATGTTTAAACTAAGAAAACAAAAGCTAAAAGCATTCAACTTGAAGCAAAAGACAAGTTTAAAGATTGGCCTTCCATAAAAATGCTGTGGTTATGCTGCTTGATTTTAAGTTTGCACTTTTTTTATTGGCATTTTAAAAAACCTGTTTAAACTGAACAGAATTTCGTATTTTATTTAATTTAACTATGTTGAAAGTGACTGCTCTGTACATCATGAATTTAACAATATACATGCTGTAAATGAAAGTTCACTGTCCTGTATACTAAGTTTATTGGTTTTTTTTTCCAACTTACAATTAGGACTGCAAATGTATGAAACAAACCTTAGTCCAGTTGTATGGCTTTAACCAGGTGCAGTATGCAGTCATGTGGAATCTTGCTTTCTAGTGCTGGCAAAATGAGGACGTCTTTAATTACTGGCTTCAATAAACACGAATCCAGACTGCTTTATGCTGTGCTTTTTTGTTGTTTTTGAGATCCCCCTTCTAGTGCTGTTTCTGTGGGAGCACAGTATTGCTGAGTTCTGTGAACTGAAGAAATAAGTTGGCTTGTACAGTTGTGTACCTTAATGACAACTTCCTTCTTGGGAGTTTTTGTACCAGCCTTTGCTAATGCAACTTCTCTCGCTTTAGAACATGGACCATGTGTAAGGAAAGCAGACCTGGTACAGTATGTTTGCAGAGAGTGAGGTGTGCTTGTGATAGCTTACACATAAGCAGTTACGTCAGCAGAACTGGTTTTGATGCAGAGCTATATATTTAATGAGAATAGGGAAACAGTTGTTTATTTTCCCAGATTAAGTTGTATACTTTATGTTTTGTGGAATACTGTATCCAAGCAGAGCACTGGTCCTAAACTTGCAGGATTGAAATCCAGACTATGAGAAGTTTAAGGTGTAAATTGCTTGAGCGCTGCAAATGCCTCTTCTCTGCCAATAGCAAAGCTAAGCTTTTTCCCTTCGGTGGGTGTAACAAGTTCTTCCTAGTAAGCATAGAAAGAGTACACTGATATCTTTAGGATTCCACTTGTTTACTGCATTGGTACTTTAACTGGATGCCAGTATATTCCCCTGCATAGACTGAAGTTCTAGTTATTAATGTTTCTTGAGTCACCCTGCCTCTGAAATATAAATCAACTAAGCTCTGGGTTTCTAAAATACATAGTTTCTTTAGAAGTGAATCCTTATGAGGCCATGAAACAATTACCATTTTAGAATTGCCATAATGCTTTACGTTTTAATGAGTTCATTAAAGTAAAGAATTAATCTTAGTCCTTTAAGATGGGATTTAGATAATTATCTTCATATATTTAAAACATATTTTCTATTATGTCAATTTGTGAGGAAACTAAACAAAGACTCCACCTTCAGACATGCTGAAGTTGAAAGTGACTTCCTTCAAAAAGACCGTAACAGTGGATCAAAATGGGAGAACACCCTTGTAACTCTTAGGCTTACTTTGCTGAAGGGATAATAAGGTTTTGGTGTGGAAAACATCTTGCTGGAGGTGCTGGGCTATTCTTACAAGATGAATCTTTCACTCCCCATACTGTTCCAGATGGTGGTGTCAACCCCTCTGGCTTTTTAGCCATAGCAGGATTTTGTTAGAGAATTAACATCTCAGGTAAGAACCTTTGCTTGAATAAAATTATTGGTTTCTGAGTCTTTGTAGTTCAAATACATACAAGGGAAAGGCTATAGATTATTAGGTTGTTATTGATGACCTAAACCAGACTGTGGTTCCCTGGGTCGATATGTAGAGCTTCGTGGAATATTTAAATTGAATATGTAGTACCCAAACCAGAACTTTTCTGTTATTTGGTCTTTTTTAAAAAGAAGTAATATATTCATAGGATAGAGGCAGTTTAATTTCAAAAGCACACTTTTGCTGGAATTCTTTTTCCTCTTCAAGGAAGCATTGATATAAAACTGACATACTGTTCTGTGTGGAGAAGATAATGTAAGCACAAATAACTAAGAAAGCCAACAGTCTAAACTAATGCTTTAGAACACCACATGGCTCTGGTTTCCCAAACATCTGAGATTTCTGCAGTCAAATGTGACTGCAGTTTGTAAACAGCCATTCCATGTACTGGCAGTTGCAGAAGTGCAGGTAAGGGCAGAATCTGATCTAGCATGCTTGCTTTTCTCTGGAACAGTGAAATGAAGCAAGCTCTGACTTGCACATGTACATAATGCCTCTTGAAATTCAAATGGCTCAAGGTTAATTTTCTCAAGTGGTAGTATGAATATGGTGTTACAGTGCTTCAAAGTCATGCATGTCTCCATAAATCTTAAGTATAGGGCACCTAATTCTGCTTTTAAAAAAATAGTAGTAGTACTAGCACCTTGGACGCTTCTGCCAAATACAGCAGTGCACCTAAGAGCATGGTGCAAACATTGTTTAGAAAGGACTGATGCAGAAGACTTGACTTGTCAGTGTAAGTTGATACGTAGCACTGTTGCCCTCTGAAATATCTATATAATCACTTTCGGTTTGTGTTTCGTTATTCATAGTCACAAATTTTGAGTTACTTCAAGGGGTTGTAGTGAAACAAAGCTAGTTGTTACATGAAAGAGGTCTGCAGATAATGCAAACAAGGGAAGCAATTAATGTTCTCTATTGCCTTTGTTTGCAGACCTCCTATGTGGGAGGATCAACACTGCTAGTTGTAACTGTTTATCTGAAGAAAAAGATCCTTGGTTCCCCTCCCCCTGACAGTTAATTATGTTTTGCTGAAGGCTTCTGGAGATGAAATGTTCCAAATCCAGAAGGTGGCAGACTTGGGATCGATGCCTGTAGGTAATGCTGCTTTTTGTGCCATTGCAAGATGCTATATGCATTACATGTTCCCTTAATGATTCTTGTTTGACAGACTTTTTTAGGCTAAGTATCTTTCAAAGAGTGAATTGCTGAAATTTTTCCCAAACAAAAGCAGTTTCATTCAGTTCCAAGATTTATTTTCTTTTTAATATGGGTTAAGTGCTTTTTTTCTAAGTTGTCTGAATTAAGACACAATTGTTACTTAGTTTCAGAACAAAAGCTGAAATAGCAATGTCCAGCACTAAAAGAAAACAGTTGTATCTGCACACAGGAAAGCTGAGTTAGGTTGCACAAGGTGCCTTTGAAAAGCGTTTGATTTTTCAGTATGAATATTCACTAATGAAACTTGGTACTTGTTTGTATGTAACATGCAGTGTAGCTTTGACGCATGTAAAAATGTCATCCTTGTCTCAGACTTGCTGAATGCTTAAAAACAAAAACCCTTTAAAATATGCCAGAAAGATGGTGGCAACTAAAAGGTGCCAGGTAAAGTTTTGCATGAATACTTGCAAGAGTGCGCAGTAAAATACTGAAGTTCTTGAGAAAAGGAAACAAGCAATTTTAATTCTCTGGCACTCAGCTGACCAGACTGACAGCTTTCCACAAGACAGGGACTTTCCTTTTAGAGAGGGAATGAAATTACAGCATTAAATTAGAGTTAATTGGCAGAACAGAGGGAATGAGACCACTTAAAAGATAATGGATGGAGATGGCTACTGAGGCTTGGATGAGATCAACTCTGTGTGTTGTTCAGTCTGAGGCAGCAGAGGGCAGAGTCCTTGTCCCAAGTGACTGGCTACAATTTTTGTCTTGGCCCATGTTGTTCATTTTCCTCTGTGAAAGAGCCCAGCCAAGTTTTTGGTCTGACACCAGCCTTTTGTCTGTCCTGCAGGGCAGTCAGGGATCAATGGTAAAAGGCTGAGCCTGGTACAGCGAATTCACAACGTGGTCACAGTGCAAATAAGAATGGTGGGCACACGTTATGGGAGGGTAATATATGCTGAGGCAGAGGCCCAGTAATTAAAGTCTGTATCTGAACTCTTGACTTAACACACATTTTGGTTGCAAAGCAAACTTGGATGTTGCACTCAAGTTTAAATGACCGTATTTATCATGTATGTTGTAAATGGTAGGATAAAGGTGGAGATGAAGTTACTTGCCATGGTTGTTAATAAAAACTGTTTTGATACTAAATTACTAAGTACTGTCAAATCAAAACCTTTCTTTTCGAGAGGAATCAAATTATTATCCATGAAGGACTTGGTATACCGACTATGCTTTGAAGATTATTAGAAAGTGAAGCTGTTCAAAATTTTCAGATGGTCTGAAAGACTTTAAGTTACTGTGCCCATAGGCAGAGAGGAAGAAGTAGGGCAAAATTCCATTTCATTAAAGATCAGTCACTGACTGCACAGAAAATCTCTTAAATCCAAAACAAAGGCAGAAGGCCGGGGCGAAAGGTCTCAATACTTCCAGCCAAACCCAGAAGTGGATTTATCTAGTTTAGGTGTGGACGTCAGTAAGGAGAGTGATAGAGACTTTTATCACCTGTGCTGTAATCTCACTGTGTGACTCAACTGAACACTGAACAGCCATCAGCTGACAACATCCTTTGGTAATAATTGTTAGTTCCTGTTGTAATGGGCTGGTTTTGAAATAAGCAAGTGAAAAGGTGAAATTAGCCTTTGATATATGTAAGAGATTGGGGTTACTGAATTAATAGTGAAATTTGTGTACGTTATAAAACTGAATTGCTACACACAGGTTTATTTTCCTGGGAAAGGCACACATGCCCCAGAAAAATACTGGCAACTATAATTAGCAACTGTTTAACTAGCTGTATTAGGATGTTTTGACTGATTCCTTGCAATGCTGTTTTGCTGGGCTGAGAAATTGCCAATAAAATTGGCAGGATCTGAAATATTTAAAATTTAGCAAAAGCCTGTTAAAATCTCTCCAAGTCACATTTTAGCTGAACAGAAGTACAAAACTGTTAAGAGAATACTGAACTAGTTCAAGTCTTTTTAGCACGGTTTCCTCTCCTTTTGCATTTGTGCACCCCCCCTATTTTACCCACTCCTCAAAATTAACATAAAACTTTTGGCCAACTTCAGTAACAAGAAAGATCTCGCAGATAGCTGCCTTAATATCAGTTGCATGGAAATTAAGTGGCTTGGTGGAGATGATAAATCCAAAGATTTCCTCTGTTTTAGGTAGGGATTGCCAAGCAAGTTTGGCTAGTTCATAGGCAGGACAGGCCAAACAAAAGATCTGTTGGTCTGCACACATGGAACCTGGCATAGCACTTGCTTCCTTTTGCTCAGGCAGTAGTTTGAGGACATAAATAGGAGCTAAGTCTGGCGTGTGTGAAGAGGGACCCTTTGGGGGTGCTGGGTCATTGGTTTCAATGGGAGGGGTGAGGTGGGGAAGGTAGGAAGAGGAGACATAAGTCCGCAAGGAATCAAGATTTATTAGTTCCGCTGTGTATGGCTTTGTTGAGTTGGGGCCATATGCCTGCCTTGAGTTTATAGCCAGTGATGGAAGACATTAAATTATTTCTCCTGTTTAAAAAAAGAAAGGAAGGGGAGGGGAAAAAAAGCCAAAATTTTCCCTTGCATGTAGAAGACCCATGTAACTAAAGCAATACTCTGCAAAGGAATGAGCCAAATTAGCTGAATATAAAGTTCTGTTGTATGGAGGAATTACGTGCTGTTGAAAAAAATGAATATTCTTTGAACGGTTGTCATGTTAGCTGATGTTAGCAATATACTGGAGTTCAGCTGCAAGTAAAATTCAGGAGGATAATTAAAAAATGAACTTCTTTAACATTTGCCATTCCCCACCAGAAGCGTAGGGGACTGATTGGTTTGGTTACGTAACAACAAACACAGTATTAAAACAGTTGAGGTCAGTTGTTTTCGCTGGCCCATTTCATCCATGGAAAGAAAGAATGTAGTGAGTGTACTTCATCTTTTTTTTTTTAAAGCCTGCTCCGGGACCTTTAAAACTTCGCTTATAAAACATGGTTAATACAATTTTTTTTTATCCTCCCCTTCAGTTTCCCACCTCTTCAAAAAATAAAAATCAGCGCTTTCCTTCCAAAGGTCTGCTGTACCCTCCACGTTTCATCTCTCGCTATAAAAATTGTGGATATCACAGGGGCAGCATGACCATGCCCACACAGTCAGAGGGAACTAGTGTTTTCTGACCTTCTGTTCCAGGCCTGTGTGTTTTTATGGTAGTATTGGAAGAAGACTACCTTTTTTCTCGGTTCAGGGCTTTTTTATTTTTTTCCCGTTCTCTGAATAAATGTAGTGCCATGAATAAAATAAACACTGCTGTCAGTCTCTCTGCATATTTTTCAGTGTGCTTCATTATATGGGATTCTTTCGAAAGAAATATAACCCGCAGTCTTGGCTGGTTCCCAGTACCGTTAAAGGTCTGCCGGCACTTTTCTTAAGAATATGGGGTTTTGCTTCTATTTTTTTATAGAAATTAATTTCACCTCCCTGCTATGTAGAATGCCTGCTGCCCTTCAGCACAGCTGTGGCTGCGAGGTGACTCCACTGGCACTTGCAGGTTGCAGATGTCCTTAAAAGTTTTGGGAGGTGAAAGGAGTCAGTGACTACTTCATCAATGATGAAGGCAGGGGAAGAAAACCTGGACCAGTAGATAATACTGAAGGAGATGTCAATCTCTAATCCTGGAGTTAAAAAAAACCCAACAGTTGCTCTGTGAATGGCTCATTGTTAATAGCTTATAAAGTCATGTTCATAAGTCTGCAAAGTAAGGGTCTAACTCATTGTATTGACAGTGTTGATTTGGGGGGGGGGGATTATTTTTTTGTTGGTTGGTTCGGTTTTTGAAGAGGAAATACTGTTTCCTGATAGTGATGGTGAAATTCCAGGAGTGAGAATTTTACCTGTCCCTTTAAAGGTGAAGCCAACCCCATACAGCTTCTTGGGACAGGTCCTGTGGTGACTTCCAGCCACCTCTGCTGTCTGGTCCCAGACATGGCACCTGACGGCTGCCCCAGGGCGCTCATATTGGAGGAATCTGTCACACATGCATATGAGGCCTGTAGGCTCTACGAGGGCTGCTCTGTTTATTTTCCAAAGCATAAGGGCTGGAATACAGGTGAAGGTGTTGAAAGAATCCACAGGCTAATGTTCTAACTGCAGGACAGGAATAGGAGTCTCTGTTCCTAGAGCTGTGCTTTCTTAACCAGACACAAAGCCGAGAGTCGCGCTGTGCTGTGCAGTGTGTGCCAGAAGTGCCCTGACCAAACCATCGGGTCTGAGAAGCAGGCACTGTGCTATTAGCAGGTGAAACTTTTCAGGGTATTCAGTGGAAGAAGCTTTTGTGAGTTGTCCTTCAAATTAGATTCTTTCTGTCCTCCTCTCTGCTTCTCTTAGTACTTTCCTCAGGTGATAGGACTGTGCTTTGACTTCTAGCTGTGGAATTCAGTTCATGTTACTGTTCCTGAGTTGCCTTTATGCTGAGGGGTCTTACCCTGGGAGGTTGCAGAGTGCTGCTTCAGCTGTGGTTGAAAATGGTGAAGCCTGAGTCGTTGTACTGTTCAGCAGCAGTTATCCTCTGCCAGTTAGAGATAACTGACTGCATGACTCCCCACCGTCCTGTCCAATGTTCCATGTCAGAACTTGCAGCTTCTTCCTGTTGTACTAATTCCTAACTCTGACTCAGCAAAATTATTTGCCTACTTCCCTACTTCATGGCTGCAGAATCAAAGCGTGCGTGCCACACTCCCACGCTATGAACATGGCCAATTTACTGAACTAAGGCACTTCAAACTACCAGATGTTTTTCTAAAGCAAGTTCTTTTTTTGGTTTTTTGGGTGGGATGGGCTTTGTTGGTTTTTTTTACGCAACTGAAAAGTTGAGAAAAAGCTTCAGCATTTTTTTACATTGAGAAATTCAAGGGGAAAAAAGCCTCCTCTCTGATGCCAGAGTTAAACTCTAATCACTGCTCAGCTCCCTTGGAATTTGGCAGCATACCAGTGCTCCTTCCCTTTGGTAGGTCATGTGGAAATACCGGAGCATTTTCTTAAAGAACCTCTCAGCTCTTTTCAGGTACTTGCACAGATATAACTTTCCTGTTAGGATTCTAATTCCTTTCACACTCTCAACTACATTGAAGCACCATTCATAATAAGCACCGTTCAGATCTACAAAATTTTATGTATAAACATTAAAATACTTCTAAGTGTGTTAAAACTACATAAATGCAGCTTTAAAAATCTGGTTTTAAGTTGCTATTCCTATTCAGGTGCAATAGAATCCCACACTTTCATCTTTAAAACTTAAATGTGCTTAATGAAATGAACCCACAAGAAGTGCACATGTTCATTAAAGGCTGTACAAATAGCTGAGATGAAAGTTGAGTGAAGAGGGTGGTTTTGTTCAGTTTGATCAGTGATAATATTTGAGATTCGTTTTCCACTGCTTTTTACACCTAAATCCCCAATTGGTTTTAATTTATCACCACTGTCCTGGAGATTCTTTCTGATGGGGAATTTTTAATCCTGTCAAAGCTGGCTTAACTGTTCTGTAAAAACACAGATCTTTGATCATTTAATTATAGTGGTTATGAATAGCATACTTGGATTTCCTCCCTCTGTGCTGTTTCTTCCTTGTTTTTCCTATTCAGTCATATTTTAGCGGATATGAAGTTCTCTCTGATGGATTCTGTGATTTGATTAGCCTGATCCTATGGTGGTGTCTTCAGAGCTGGTCATTGACCTGGTTCCCCATTTCCTAGGCTTGGTATGCAGC
Source organism: Bucorvus abyssinicus (assembly GCA_009769605.1). NCBI lineage: Eukaryota > Metazoa > Chordata > Aves > Bucerotiformes > Bucorvidae > Bucorvus > Bucorvus abyssinicus. The sequence continues at coordinate 12,584,836 of CM020040.1, forward strand.
ACACAACGAAATGGCAGGCTGTGCTTGAAAAGCTTGTGAACTTGTAAAAACAAAGTTATCTCAGCAATGTGATCTGCCTTGGATGAATGCAATGACCTTTTTACTGGATCAGTACTTGTATTTACATATTAAATGCAGACGTTTTTTTCCTTCAGCTGCTACAGAGCAGGCTGAAAAGGTGCCGTATCAGGCAAGAATGTGTGTAAAGGATTCCTTTGTTAAATGTTGGCAGCAACCTCACAAGCCCTTGCCAAGTCCGTCCAGCCCACCCACCCTTCCAGGAGGACGCCAGGAAATCCCCCAGTATGGCTTGGTATTGGCATTGTACCGTTTATAGTGAGGGGGATGCTGACTGTACAGACCATGGTGCCAAAAGGGGCACCATGGCTATGGGCGGCGATGCCGATACCCCGTGGCCCCTGGAGCTGCCTGGAATGTCTGAAACCACGGTCAGTGGCCCTGTCAACACGCTTGCTGAAAACATGCCTCACAATTGTTCAAATAACGCTTTGGATGGAGCACAGAGAATGCTTACCGTGCTGTCGCTGCTTAGGCAATTAGCTCACTAAAGAACAGAGGGGTTTTGGTGTGTCTATACTTCACAGCATGCTCTAATACATTTAAACTTTGCATCTTCCACTTTACAGGAGAAACTAAGCTGTTAAGCAGTTTGCTGAAGGCTGCACAGGAGGCAGTGGCTATGCCAAAAACCAGAATCAAGATCTCTTATCACCCAGCCTTTTTCCTAAATCACTCAACCATCTCTCCCTTTGCCCTTCATTTGCTTTCTGCACTACCACTGTTTGATTTGCCTTTGACATACTCATGTGTTTTGGTTAGCACTGTGAAAGATTAATCAAGACAATGTTCCCTGGATGTTTCAAAACTGGTTTCATTATTGTGTTCAGGATGGTTTTCTAGAACTGCTACAGCAGTCCCTCAGAAGAAATGTTAAATGTCTCTGTAGGTAAATGTGGAAATCCTGTGTTCCTGTGCAGCCTTCAGTTACAAAGAATCCAGAGAAGCTCTCAGAAGCGGCAACCACCTACCCATGATATTTCCTGCAGGAAAAGGAGCTTTGAGAGGCTTCTCATTTCCCCAGAGTTACACAAGAGCTGAAATAAGAGACTGTAAAGACCTATTAGTCTATCCTGGCCAGCCCTGTGCCCATGCAGGATTTTCCCCATATGTTAATGATTTCATGTGACCCAAGCAACAGACTTTCCATCCTTCTCCATGCTTTGCTCATGTTTTTTGTCTTTTCCTGCCATTTGCTCCTCACTGAAGGGTGATGTTTCCACGTTCTTAAGCATGACTCCTAACTCTTCATTTTGCTTGAGAAAGAATATTGGCCTCTTCCAGCACCAGAGTGTACCAGAGAAGCTCTGAAAAGACTTCTACTGGCTGCACATAGTCAATGGTGTCTCCAGTTAACCAAGCAATGACTGTTAATGATAGACAAACGCCCGACTCTGTCCATCCAGTGTTCCTTGTGTGCTCTCTGAGTTGGTCTCTTTGGCCCTGCTTCTTAGGGGTCTGTTTACACAGAGGCCAAAGAAAAGAATAATAATCTCTTGAAAGTAAAAATTACATGGTACTGGGCAAAACCCTCTAAAAGAAGAGGGGTTTCGGGAGAACTGAAAGGGAGCAATTAAACAAAACACAAAGATAGCTGGAAAGGAAATCACAAGGTTGATAATCCACAATGTACATGGAAAATAGAATAAAATGTAGCAGCAAGAAAGACTCTTGGAGGCCAGAGGAAGATGCTAGAAGAGTTAATACATGTGAAAGTCCTGTACTAGGAATGTGAAAGAAGAGAAAATGGTGTAGACTGTCCATGATAAGAACAGGAGTAGGGATCTGGCTGATAAAGATGGCAGACCACAGGATGCAACACTGAAAACCTTGAATTTCCGCTCTGTCTGTGGTACACAGCAGTCTGTCTGTCTCCATGTTAAAAAAAGCTTATTTGGCTGCATTTGATACACCTGTTGCCAGATTATGTTGCAATTTCTCCTTATTTATGGTGACACAGCAAGAGAAGAAGAGTCTCCAAAGAGTGATTCAGAGCCTGTCAAAACTAACAGTTTACTTGGAAAACTTCACTGTTCAAAATTACACTTGAAAGTGTTTCTGACGCTCACAGTACAACACCCTGAAGGCTTCCAGTATTCGAACTACTGGGGGTACAGCATCGTAACAGCTCGAGAGTAATTCTGAGCGCTGTGAACCACTTCACGTATCTCGAAAGACTAACTCCGAGTTACAAATACAATTTAAAATGTCAGTATCGTTGCCTTTCTCAGTGTTGGCATCAACATCAACGCATTTAAAAATCCCCAAAGTCAGAAACTCTTTAACGCAACAGACCGCTGAAGCCTTTGCGAGAGCCAAAACAACCAGGAGCCAACAACGGTAATCTCCGAACAACTCCGGCCGAGCACGGTGACCCGGCGGCCGCATCCGCCCGCCCCGGGCGAGGTTCGGCGCCGGCCGCGGGGCGGGGAACCCGCCGGTGGGGCGGGGGCAGGTGCCTGCCCCTCCCCTGCCCTGCCTGGGCGGCTCGGCGGGCAGCCCGGCCCGGGGCGGGAACGCGGCCGGGGCAGGTGCGGGCGGCGGGGGCGGAGCGGACGAGAGGCCGCGGGCCGGTGGAGGCGCGCCCTCTGGGGCGGGCTCTCTCCGCCCTTTCCGCTGAGCGCAGGGGGAGGAGCGGCGGCGGCAGCAGCGTCTGCGGTCGGAGCTCAGCTGCCCTGCTGCGGCCGGGGAAGAGGAGCGAGCCGCGAGGTGGCCGCGCCGCCGCCGAGAGGGTTGAGGGTGCCCCGGCGGTCTCGTCCCAGCCAGGGCCCGGGCCGGGCGCGCCGCGGCGGCCCCGGGCACGGCGGCTCCCGCGCCCCTCTGCGGGGCCAGGGCGCCCCCGAGCGGCGGGGCGCGGAGCTGCCCCCCTCCTCCTCCTCCTCCCGCGCGGGACCGGAGCTGAGGCGGCGGTCGGGCCGGGGCACAGCACCATGCTGCCCTCACTGCCCCCGCGCCGCTCCGCCTGACGCGGGACGGGGCAGGCATGCAGCCGATGCTCCGCTAGGTGAACGCGGCTCGGCTCGGCTCGGCTAAGCGCGGGCGGCCAGCTCCTCAGCAGCGCGGCGGCACCGACACCGGCGGCACCATGAGGAACGGCGATGACCTGGAGGGCTTCGACGGTGAGGCGTCCAGCACCTCCATGATCTCGGGAGCCAGCAGTCCTTACCAGCCCACCACGGAGCCCGTCAGCCAGCGCCGCGGGCTGGGCGGCCTCCGCTGCGACCTGGACTACCTGCGGGGCACCTTCGGCAGGATCAAGCTGGCCGAGGTGGTAGGTACCGCGGGCGGGGACGGGGCCCGCGGCCGCCCGCGCTCGGGAGAGCGTCTCCGGCGTGTTCTTCTCCCGTAGCGGTGCGGGCGGGGAGCGGGGGGAGGCACCCCCGCCCTGCCGGCCCCGCGGCGAGGTGCCTACCTGCGGGCGCGGCGCCTGGCGGCGGCCCAGCCGTCCTCCATTTCAGGCGGCCGGGGAGCCCGGGGCTGTGCCAGCCCGGCGCGGCGGGAAGGCTCGGTCCGGCCCGGGAGCTGCCTTCCCGGCTCCCGCCTTTCTGCCCCGCTGCCGTCCCCGGCGGCTGTAGGAAGCGCTGCTGGATTTCGGGTGGCTCGAGGTGAGTCCGGGCTCGCTCCGTCAGGTGGTGCGGCTTCCCCTCGAGCGGGGATCGGCCCGGGCGAGGCCTCCATTACAAGTGGGTTCTGCAGGGGTGTTCAGCAACGCCGGTGGATTTTAGTGAAGGGTTTTACCTCAGCGTGCGTGCCAGGGCCTGCCTGTCGCTTGGAGCGGAGGAGTATTAAAAACCCTCCACCACTACGGATTTTGTATCGGTTAAAAACAAAGGCAACGTCTCGGTACATAAATACCGCAATCTAAGCGTTAAACCCCTTCGATGGACTTGGCGCGGCGAGCCGCTGGGGAGCGGTGTGGCCGTGGCGGGAGGCACGCGCCGGTCATGGCCAGGTGGCTCTGCCGGCGGGCCGCTATGCTGCCTGCCTGCTGCGTGCGGGGGGCCGCGGGGCTCCGGGCTGCGGGGTCAGCCTGTGTCGGTGTCCTCTGGCCCTCGGTGAGGGCCACATGGCGGGGGAACTACCTGACGTGTCTAGGTGAGGGACTGCGGGGTTGGGTTGTCCCTTTGGGTCGGCTTGCGTACCTGCGAAGTGCTCGCCTTTAACAGGCTGCAGTTCTCTTAAGTGCACAGAGTAAATTAAAATAAACTCTGGGAAAAAGAAAATACGCTCACGGTTTTCCATTCTGAAATAAAATGTAACATCTGTCTGTTTGTGTACTCTGAAGAGCTGAAATGTTTTGTTTGATGGAGTCGGTGCAAGTCTTAGAGCACCATAGCAGCTAAAGGTGTAGTAACATCCAGACGTCTTGTCGGTGTTTGTGTTGATGATGCTGATGTTTGTTTTCGGCTGATCCACTTTTCAAGTCACTTCGATATTAATATCTTTTTAAATCAACAAATGTGTTGTTCAGGATATTTTGGAATAGGTGCTTTATGAAATTGGTAATAAGCTTGAAATAAATTCTTCAGTATTTTCTTATAGGGTACTACGAATTCTTTTCTCTGAAAATGGGTGAGTTCTTTGAGGACTGTGATGGCAGAAACGTTTTAATATTTTATATATAGAACTTCAGCACTTAAAACCACTGCTGGTTAGTACAAGACAAAGCTCGCATGTGCAGTTTTCATGTAAAATACATTCCAAGTATCCTAGGTTCAACAGTGACATGAGTTTATAGAGAACTGCAGTGATGAATCTGTGATGGTTTTTTTTATGACTACCCATTAAAATCCAGAATTCAGAAGGGATATTTTTTTTTCTTCTCATCTCCTCAGTGTAGAACACAGTCTGTGCTCTGCAAGTGGTAGCAATGAGCGTGTTACCTGAGAAGTCCACCCCCAAGGAATAGCTGTATTTGCATTAATGTGTTCTCGGAACTGAAGCCAGAGAATCTGTCATCACTGTGCAACATCTACCTGTCTTTGAACTGCTAAAAATTGTCTGTGTTGTAGAAATCCTGGGGTAGTGCTGCTTAATATGCTAAAATAATCTGCCCTCAGGATTTTTGTTTCTGTTCCTACTACTGATCCTTTCTGTAGTACACTAATAACTGTGACAAGTCATGTTAAAAGCATGTAATTAAAATGAGTGGTTACTGAGCCTGAGTAGGTGAATCCTTTATTATTGAACTCTGATTTGCTTGGAACAAGTTCCAAAGGTGTATGGAGTATACCTCTTAATATTTTAAATCTTGTCAGGAATGATTGGAGGAAACCAGGCTGTGCTGGAGTTACAGATAGGGAAGTTTTCTTGTCTGTTGAACAAAGACATTACTACTTCCAGTACATGGTTAGAGAGACGTAAACATGCAGATTAGCATCTTGCGGGGAACTCAGTAATGGTTTGTGCCTTTTTTATAAGAGTGGTCTGAGCTATTGTGAGTGGTTCCCCCAGAGTGGGAGAATCCAGTGGGTCAGAAGTTAAGAAATTAAATTAGCTAGTACAGGGTGGAAGCCTCTGTACCATCTCGATGCTAGTTTCTGCACAATTGTGCCCAAAAGAAGCTCGATCTAATTCATGCTCATGACTCCTTAGGGTAGACTACCAAATTTTGCAAATCAATGCAAACCTGATCAGTTTTGGAAAAGAGAGAGGGAACAAATTCCACAGGGAACTTAATTTGCTTGTTCGCCAAGTATAATTACTTTAATTATAATGTTTAGTAATACCTTTACAAAAATACCATAGGAACTAAAATGTATCAAAGTCCATAGTATAGACCTCTAGCTCTTAAAAACGAGGAGGAACTCCCTTTATTGCACACAAAATAACTAAAAGAAATTAAAAAAAAGGACAAAGACAAGTATTGGTTAAGATAAAAGGTCTCTAAATATATTCTAATAAGAATGCTACAGGAAAGATTACAATGCATGTGCTTCATTTTGCATCAGGATTTGTCTTAAAAATACATAAATGATTGGCAGACAAAAGTAACAGCTCAAGACAGACACTGCTGGTTTTTCTAATCTTCAGTTGAAGGACTTTCTGCAGATGAGTCTGCAGTGCTGTACAGGAAGGGTGACTGCTGAAATGGTGCTTCTTCCAAGCGGCTGTTTGTGATTGTCAAAACCATAAGGAACAGAGGATGGAGGAAAAAAACAAGTGACTGCAAACAGGTGATTGTAGGGCACTGTTTTCTTGTTGTAGATTTGTCTTTATTGATTTAAAATGTTGTTACAGGTGTTGTTACAAGCAGTGTGACATTTTAGGCATATGGAGTAATTTAAGTGCTGCTGGGGGGAGAACAGTTTTAACTCATATTTATTAATGTTTCAAGAGAATATGTTCTCAAATGTCCTTTATAGGAGCACTGCCATAATGGGTTATGATAATGATTCATGTAGAGTGTTCTGCAGCTTATTTCTGAGCCTTACTTTGTCTTGGTTTCCCTTGACTCCCAGAAAAGGTTGAACAGCGTTATGGTGTTTTGTTAATTTCTAAGTGGGTATGCAACCTAAGAAATCTGTGTTTTACTATTTAGGGATTCTTAATAATATTTAAGGCTGAGTTAAATAGTGACGTAGTACATACGCCTGCCTGCTAATGGTCAGTAATAGTCAATACGAAGAGTAGTGAGGATGTAGTAAAAAGGACCCATGTGAAACAGCTTAGTGTTGAACCAATTTTCCTCTTTTTGGAAGTTTTATTGTTAGACTGGTACAGCTTTTGAGAAAGTAGCTCTTTGCCTGTACCTTACTGTTCTGTTGAAATAGTTGCATATGTGTTTATTTGGATCTGTGCGAAAACATCTGCTGTAAGTGGGCTGGAGCCGTAAGCCTTTTAAAGAAGCAGCTGGAAGGAAGGTGGTGAGTGGTGGACCGTATGAGGAAAGGAGTTTTCAGGGCTACTGGGGTAGCTGAGACGCCTGATGAACCCTGATCAGGTAAGTGGGATGTAAATGGTGTGAAGGGAAGAAAGTGAACGGGGAGGCGGGGATGACTTAAGGTAGTATGGAGCTTTCACGTTTGGTTTTGTGCCTTTTTTTTTTGTTTGTTTAATTGAGGGTTTGAACTTGAAATGGAAGTCAGGGAGAAGCCAGTACACATGTATACTAACCAGAGAAGTGCTTTTCCTTTGGGGATGTTGAGATCAAGGTAGAAATTGTCTCAGCTGTCTTTCTAGCATTTAGATGGAACAGTACCTTGCCATATGGCACATGTGAGAGATTGGATAGCTGTCCTTGGAGACCAGAGCAGAAAAGCTCTTCAGAGTTTATTTTCATTACTCTCTGGCATGGTTTAATGTTTCTCATGCTTTTGGGGGATTTACTATTTCTCATGGAGATTATTATACAATAATCAAACAGATATCCCTGGAAAATTTTCCTATGGACATTCTCAAATGATTTTTTTTCATTTCAGTCTTTCTTCCCTAAGGAGAGTCTCTCCTTTTTCTGAGTGTGCTTGCTGAAGAAGGCTGTTTACTCTGTGAGGAGTCAGGAGGGGCCTGTTGCGGTCATGCAAAAGAGACAGGCTAGTTAGCAGGTACCACCTCTTTGGTGGAAACTGTTTCACTTTAGATGACATTGCCTCCTTTTTTTTTTTTTTTTTTTTCCCCTCACTTTATTTTTTTTCTTCAACTTTTCTAAAAGCATTATTGGTTTTCCTTGATTGTTAGAATTCTGCACCTTTAAGGATCTTTCTGTCAGTAAATTTGGACATGGACATGCATTTCCTGCTGAAACTCTCACGGTGAATCATGACTGACTGTTGCCTGTTCACGAGTTTCTTTGGGAGCTGTAGCTCCAGCTGGGCTGTTCATTAGGCCACCAGATAAGTTACGAGGAAACCAGGGAGGATCCTGTTGGAAGCCTTGTTGGTCCTTAGGAGGACCCTGCCAGGTTTTCACAAGTGCTTGATTTAAAGTAACATATCACCTTTAACAGTTGGGTCAATGGATGTGAAAAATTGTGCCTGCCCAGTTCTCATGTCATTGGCAGTAGTTAGGAATGGTTTCACTGCAGCACTAACATCAGAGCAACCTTCTGATCGAAGTACTGCATGTCAGAAAACCCTTATCATGTGCTAGTTTAAAAGAGGGTGGCATTTGTGGGGGTTAGTGATGGTCTCTGTGGCTCAGAGAGCCCTAGACTTTCTTTTCTTTGTGTGTCTGTTTCAAATGCTACAAAAATCCATCAGAGACTCTTTTTAAAGAAGATAATACTTCTGCTTGGGAGGTCTCTGAGCTGCAAGCTGCTGATGAGTGTACTGGGAAGTATCACTGTGTGCTTGCTCTCCTCTTGCTCTCTATAGCATATGCTATTGCCTGTCAGTGGAGGCAGCATTTTGAGCTAAATGAAATCTGGTGGGAATAGCAATTCATATGTTCACAATTTTCAGAATAAAAAGTTCCATCTTCATTGGTGGAGAATAGCTGAATATTGGAAAAAGTTGTTTTGGCTTACTGTCATTATACGTTTCGAGATCCAGAAATTGGTTAAGGCCAGGACTACAGGAAAATTCTATGCTATCATGATCTGTTGTAATGAAGAAAAAAAATTCAAAAAGCCACTTATACATGCCTGCATGGGTAATAAGACTACTGAGAATTCTCATTGTTAATTATTCAAAAAAACTGGAGTAATAGCAGTTACATTCCAAGGAGTAAGCTAATTGCTAGCTATTACAATCTGGTTGAAAACTATTCTGAGGTGTTCAGTAATCTCATATTTAATTATCACAGCCTTCACATGCCTTCAGCTCAGCATCTCATTTGATTGCTTCTGGAGGGGAGGATTAGATGGAGTGTCCAACCTCCCACCCCAGTCCAGTGTGTCACATTTTATGGCATGTCTAACCCTTCCTACCCTTTCTCCCTGGGTCTCTGCAGTATTCCTGTGCAGCTGCGCAGCAGTGATCTGCTTCGTGGGTGGGTTGTTAGAGTGAGGAGCCGAGTGCTTTACAGGCAGTGGTCGTTCTGTGAACCACGGAAGTTACACGTTGGGCACTAAATGCCATGTGAATAAATTGAGATTTTCTTTTATTGTAAAGTTAAGTAAATGGAGTGTTAACTATGCTACAGAAAATTAGACTGTACCTGATAGAGGTCAGTAGATGATGTTCTCTGCATAGTAAGGTCATCCCGTGGTGGTCAGGTCATTGCTCCTGACATAAAGCATTCAGTGGTTTTGCTGAGGAGAGCACTGCAGGAGACATTTGAGCCTTCTAAGGCAGATTCAGTATCACAGCAGCCCTGTACAGCATGGGTTTTCCCACAGGTGATAGTTTCGCCTTAAAGTTAGCTTTTGTTCATTTTTTCTGCACTTTGGAGGTATAGAAACCTTCCTCACTTCTGGTACGAACTTAATTCTAGCAAGTTTATAGCCATTTGTTCTTGTGTTAACATTGCCACTTCCCACAACTACTACTTACGCCTTCATACATGTGGAAACAGCTGTCTGCACTCAGCCAGCCTTCATCTTGCTGCTTGCACAAGGCGAAACAAACTTGTTTTGGGCTCTGCTCGTAAGAGGGGCTCTCCGGTGTGGGGACCCGGCAGCTGTTCCTTGCACCACCGTCTGACAGAGGTAATAATTTCTCAGTAGGCACAACCCGAGTAGTGGGTAGCCTTTCAAGTGTACCTTACCAGGATGTATGAGGACATGTCACTTTTCAGGCCTCTGCTGGAGATAGCTCTCCTGTTACATCCTGGGATTGCACTGGTAATTTATAGTCATTCTGTGATTAGCTCCATCTTCCACCTTTTAATCTCTTAAAATTTCCAAACCATAAATACGCATTTATTTAAGAAATCCTTGTAACTTTGTGTGTTGTATATTGAGCTTTGATTCTGAGTGGTGTTTGTAGCTGCTTGTTCAGAAGATGTTAAGTATGACGGTGGATACTGGTGGTCTTTGGCATTTGGTCTTAGAAAAAGACTTGCAATGTCATATTAAAAGGATCAAGTTTGTAAGACACAAATATGCTCAGAAATCCTTTTTAGGTAAACTGTGGCTCTTCAGTGTCTCTGAAACTCTGGATTTCTCTTTGGAAAGGTTTAGCTTTAAAGGTTGTAGATCTGCATTGCTGTGAGGCGATAATTTTATACTGACATTTACCATTGAGGTAAGAATGATAACTCTATTTAGCTTTGCTTTTTATTGTTTCTGTGTGCACCTAAAGAAGAGACTGTGGCTGCCTACCCTCAGAAAGGTGAATGTGTTTTTGTCTTTTTCGTGGAGTCTCTGGCCATGGGCTGGTGTCCTACGGTCCGTAAACTCCAAGTTCCTGTTTCAGATTTCTCTCTAAGGTGGTGGATAGTTTTAAATTCTGCTTTCAGAAGAAATTTCTATAATCTCTGTAATAAGTATGCTCTATTTTTTTTCCTCCCATTATGAACAAGTGTAACAGTAATAGATACACTGTGCTAATTGTAGATGCTACAGTAAGAAATGTAGTTCTAATTATATTATTATTTGGAAAGCCTCTTTTCTTGTCATCTTTCTGGTAATGTCTTTTGTTGATCAGTCTTCCTAGTGATTTAATTATCATCTTGGGATAAGAAGACAAAGAGAAGGACTAGCAATTTAAGAGGTTGTGTTTTTCTTGTAACATAATGGGCATAGGAGCAATCTTTTGTTTCTGATGTCAATTAAAGCATCAGTCAAACCAACTTGCAGACTTTGATAGTCGTCATCCTGTGCTCAAAATGGCATTTCAGAAATACCTGCCTTGCTTGTAGATTGCAACAAATAATTTTGTACTGAAATTTTGTATTACAAAGAGGACTAGATGCACAATGAATAGACATAACAGAGAGCCCACTGTGGTTACTCCATAGTGGTGGTAGTCACTACTTCTAAATTAGAGTTGCATTTTAAAAAAAATCTATTCTGATTAAAAAAAAAAAGTCACCTAATTCTCAGATGATTTATGTAGTCAGTTGCTTCCAAAACAATGAAAGTAATGTTTACATTTCTCTGGAACTTGTACCATCAACTCTTCAGAATACAGGAAGCTGGATAACGCCAACCTGATGTAGAATTGGTGTAAGAACATACAGTCTTGGATAGAGGAATGATTGGCAAAGAGGTCTTGGAGCTGGTGTACTGCTTGCCCAAACTGTGAAGCCCACACAGTATGCAGCAGCACGGATCACATAACGCAGCCTTTGGAGTGACTGGCCCAAGCATTGTTTTATTTAGTAGATGTGCGGGGTGGAATCTGTACTCACACTGCAGTGTGTTACTAGAATGCCTGAAATGTGGCTTCAGCTTAAGAAGAGTAACTTTTAACGTTTTAATTTCACTGTGTGCAAATTAAACTGGGACTTAACTCTGAGGATCTAGTGTATGTAATTAATAGTAATTAAGGCTCTGGTATATAATGCCTTAGCTTGTGGAAGAATATGATGCGTTTCTACCCAAACAAGTGTCTTCAGCTTTGTCTGCAGTTAAACTTTTAATATGTAAAGTGATATTCAGGTGTTGATGCTTGAGTAACATCTTGTTCAAGCAACTTCTTTAAATTTTCTTTAGTTTGTATATATGTTCATAAAGTGTAAAGCTTGCAAATGAGCTGAACTTTTTCGTGATAGTTCCCTTCATTACAGTATAGCTTAAAAGCACAGCAGCCGTGTGTCCAGTATGTAGAAATATGTCCTGTGTTTAGATCTGGAGTTGCATATGGTGATACTTCCGCTATAACTTTCACTTAAGCTGAACGCTGTTATTTTCAAATGCTGTAAATCTGCCAGTGATAAAGCACTGCTCGTAACGGTTCTGGCAATTTTTTGCAAAATTATTTTATGAATCAACTATAAACATTTCTGTATTAGTAATTTTCTGTACTTTTGTACATTTTGAACTGAATTGTTCATGCATAAAGCAACAAGCATGGTTGTGTATATTATGAAATTCTTCAGTTCTGCAAGTCTTTAATAACCTTCAGTAACTTTTGTCCTGTGAAATTATTTTCATGTTAGGAACTGATATTGCCACTTGAATGTTGTGAATAAATTAATTAGTTGTTCGATCATATCTCTTCTGCAAGAAACTAATTGTTGCATTTAATGCTTAGAAACTTTTTATCTAATGTAGACATAACCTTTTATTAAACATTGGGATATTTAAAATTTATATGGTGTTATCACTTGATATAATTTTTGAAATATTTTGGAAAAAGTGCTTTTCCAGAGTTATAGGATAGTCTCCCAAGTCTTTGGGATGTTCAGTATGTTTAGTTCATGGTGGCAGTACAGTAAGAATTGTGACTGAGAAGGCAAAAGCATTGTTGCCAGAGTCTTAGAGCTTTTGTGTTGTTAACAACATTTTATAGTCCTCTGTTTGCAGCGTGTAAGTTTGTTAGCAGTCTTCAGGCAGATCTGTTCTTGAGTTACAAAATCACGAGTAGGTGGATTTGCAGTTATGCAATGAAAGTTTGTGGGCTCTTTTCTATTTTGGATGAGATACTACTGTATAACGCTTCGAAGACAGTCTAAACAGCAAGACGGGCTTGAAGGTTTCATGCGTTCCCCAGTACAGCTGGCAGCACTCTTTAATGTTCTGGCCTACATCTATTTTTTTAATGTTCTGTTTTACCAGTATGTCTAGACTCTTTTTGCCTTTTAAGGCATGGCATCTAAGGGGGCCTTCAGATTGCAATCTTGGGAACTTGGGATTGCAAGGACATTTTGCACCATTTCCTTTAAACAAAAACAACCCCAAAAAGCTCTAAAGGATTCCTTAGGACTACTTTAAGTTCTTGATGGTTTTCTCATTAAAATTCCTTTCTTGTTTTAGTATTTGTGGGATGTTTGATGTTTACTTATAATTGGGATTAAATGGGGTTTAAAAGGATACAGACTGATTCTGATAGTCTTAAAATAGAACTTTCACTTTTTAAAATAGCCTAAGAGGCTAGTTAAACTGGAGCTGCGCAGATCAGATACTTGACAGATTTTATGAGTACACCTTCACTTCTAAAACCAATTACTTTATCCTACTGTTTGTTACAGATTTACAGTACTGTTTTAATATTGTTTTGACTAGCCAGGTTTGCAACACAGGCTGGCCTGTGAATGGGAGCACTGAGCCAGGTCAGAAGTGTTGCTTTTTCTCTTACTTTCAAGAGCTGAGTGGAGAGTTCTTATAAGTGAAGCAATAGCCAAATTTCTTTTACTTTGTTTAAAAATCATACAAACACCATCTCAGTAAGTTGCTGTGTTCCAGCACAGCGTGTGTGTATGTACCACACAGAACATGTGTGTGTAGCCTGAAGACAGAAATAGGGTAACTGTACGTAACTGTTTTGTTTAAATAGCAAAGACATGATAAGTTATGAGTTCTTACAGCTTGACCTGATAGAAAATACTAGGAAATGGACTGGAGAGGATACGTACCCTTGTTGGAAGATTGGGGATGGGAAGTTGGACAGTGTCCCGAGAGGTACCTCTCCTGGACATGCTTCTCTTGGCCATCCTGCACAGTTGTTGCTAACAAACTAATAAATGCTGATACAAAACTAATGACTTTTAGTGACACTACTAGATTAGTCTTTAAGGCAATAAAGAATTACTATGACTTTTAAGGAAGCAAAGTTGTATCTTCCCCTGCCTTGGTGACTGAAAGTGAGGGTTACTAAACTTTCTTGTAATCAGCTGTTAAGCTAGATTCCCCCCCCCCAAATTTTGTCTCCTGTAGTCGGTTTTTACTCTGTTACTGCTGTAGTAAAGCCTGCATGACTAAGACTAGGAGCAAATGGGACTAATGGAAAAACATTTTATTCTGCCCCCACTACGTGCAGCTGGCACTGGCTGAGGAAGGACTCAATGTATACAAAATTACATTTAGTGCAGCGCTGAAGAAGTGTATGATATTTTTCTGATCTGTTTTTACCTGGCTTGTCTAAGAACATGATATGCAAATGCTAGTCAAATTGTGGTAAAATTGGACTTGAAGAAACTTCAGTTGGGTAGTTTTACTTTTTAAGAACTTCCTCTTTTGTGTTGTGTGTGGTATAATGACATTTTTTACCAGCACTCCAGAGTGCTATTCTGAAGTCTGATGTGGATGTATTCTGGTGGTTAGTCTGCAAGAGTTACCTTTGCTTTTTGCCGTGTGCCTCAGCTGTAGGCATGGGAGTGCTGAGGCTTGTTGAGATGGCCGTTGAGAAAATTTTGCTGTCTGACCTTTGTGAGCTGCAGCTGCATTTGAGGAACCTGCCGTGTCTTGCACCAGGTAGTATCGTTAAACAGACTAGCTTGTGATGTTTGGGAATTGGAGAGAGATGGCTATAAAACCACGCTTGCAGCTGCCTGTCAAAATTAGAATGAGATAAGATGGGAAAATGAAGCCTCAGATATCAGGATATGGTGAAAAGGGGGTAAACACCCTCCCTTCCCTTCTTAATTTACTGTTCTGTGCCCAGTCACTGAAGCCATTGGCACAATTCAGTGTGCTATAGGTACAGAATAGGCCTTTGCATTGATAAGTTGTTTACTTCACTGGGTATCATAGGAGTTAAGTGATGAAAACAGCCTATAAATGGGAGAATTAGAAATGTATAACTCAGTATGTTGGGATTTCGATCATTATTGTCTTGCAGAACCTGTTCCTTATGAAAATACATTGAACAATGATACCCATGAATTGCAGTTTCTGGGGACTGGAGGCACAGGTTTCTGTGGAAAGAAATTGGTTGGAGAAACTGGTTATGTTTTGCATGGTTTATTTGCCTTTCTTTAAAGCATGGCTCTGTATGATCTTCAAATGAACATTGCTGTAGGATAGGCTTGCTACAAAACTATTGAGAGACTCTGTTTGTGGGACAGGTGGCATGTTACATTCCTTTTTCGTCTAATCTGGAAGGTATGTTTGAATTTCATTCAGGTTTCTGTGAGGAAGTGTAATGTGCCTAAGCCAAATACCTCCTTGCAGTGTGCCTTGGCTTCAGATTCTGTTCAGTGGTTCTTTTTGTTGTCTTCTTGGTTGGATAAAACCTGAAATATACTTAAATCAGAGTGGTCTTTTTTTTTTTTTTTTTTGCTTGTCTACTTTTTCTGTTTGTTTTATTCAGAAGATGGTTGTGTTCTGGTTGGGTCTGAGTAAATAAGAGAAACTCACAGTTAGGTCTGCAAAATCATGCAGAGGAGGGATAAGCAACTTTCTACAGGTGCCAAAATAACAGTGAGTGAGGTACTGATGGTGGATGGGGATGAGAGTGGCGGTTGTGAGCTGACTCTTCCAGACTTGGCAGGGTACACCTCTCATGCCAGAAGGCACTGGTGTGAGGGGCCACCTGGGCAGTGACCCTGTGCTGAGAGGGAGAAAGTGGAGGTGGTGGCCACAGCCCTGTCTGCTGCAGCGTGAGGCCATGGCATGGATCACTGACACCTCCAGCATGGGAGTTGTGCAGAGCAGGGCTTCACAACTGTCTGCGTGTTCAATTACTGCTGTGAATACTAAAATGCATTTACTTTGAGAACAATATAAATGTGACATGAAAAAAAATCTTATAATTATTTAACAGTAACAGGAACTGTGTTTTTCTTTAAAAAAAACCCAAACCATAAAATACTTCTGTGCTCTAAAATACTATTTGTTTGATGGTATTTGAACTAGAATTGGTTTTGCATTTATCTAGCAGATAAGACTGTTGTATAGGTGTGTCCAAGCGATAAGCAAAACACTGTACTAATGCATCGTTAGCAGGAAATAAGCCACTACTTCATGGTCTGAAGCTTTTTTCCTCATCCTAGACTCTGATTAAATTCGCTTTTATATTTGATGCATTTCTGTTTTAGCTAGTTGAAAATCTCTTCACTTAGTGCAGTCCAGTTAATTTTTTTTTTTTTTTTTAGAATAAGTGGTAGCTTTGTACTTTGTTTTAAAACAACTGTCATTCTGTTGTTAACTCTTGAGTGTTGATTACCCTTGTTTTTAAATATGACCCTTTTTCATAAAGCACCATCAGAATGTTTCTGGCCTCAAAAATATGTTCTGCATTTAGAATTGGTCTTTTGCCTAAGTTGAGAAAGGGAAGTCAGCAGTAGCTGAATCTTTCAAGGATTATTGAGAACTGCTGGAGGTGACAAAAGATCAGCTGATTTAATGAAGTTTCCACAGTATTTAATGTGCTGAAGTCTTGCCATGTTATATCCAAAAGTGAACTAAGAAATAATGAAAACTTAAGGACTGCAAGCTACATGTAAAACTCTAGAGGTGCAATGAAGATCTGAAATGTAAATATTCTGCTATTTCTGTCATGACCAGCAAAACCAAATCTGAGTTGAATTTGGAGGTCTGGTTGAGTTTCTCTGGATTTGTTCAGTGTTGTATTTTGTGCCATTAGAGCACAATTTAGTTTACCCAGGGTGCTGAATCACTGGTGCTTCTTAAGCTTCCCTCTCTGCTAAGAGAAGTTTTCCTGAATTTTCTATCTTGTAAGAAAAGTTTAATACTCTTTTGTGATTTAAGGCTCCTTGCAGTCCAATTACCAGAGTTAATAACACGTTTCTTTTAGTCTTAAGGAAGCAGACTAGGAGCAGGCGGGAAATCAGTCATTCTTTTGCTTAGGGTAGAAGATGGTTTCCTGCTGGAGAAGCAGGACTGTGTTTAAGCCATATGATCCCAAATATTCGTATCTGTGCCAGCTGTTTTAGATGTGGGAAATGCATGTGCTTTGCAAGGAATGAGACCCACTTGGTTTCATACATTAAGTTGGGACTGCTGGGCCAAGCAAATGAGAACAATAAATCTAGATTTTGATTCAAGAAAGTTTAGTGTCTTCAGATACTTTAAGTGCTGTAAAAGCAATTTATTTCTTCTCTGTGTGTGCGTTTGTATTCTGGTGTACCATTAATTTAAACAGTCTGGATGTAAAAATGTCGTGGTAGTGTGACATTCTTACTAAAATTCTGCGGGTATCTTTCAGGCAGAAAAAATGCTGACCATTTTGTGGTTTTTTGGAAATCATGCGTAATTATGTCATTTAACCACACAATAAGGCTTTCTGTGGTAACGTTTTAGATAAACAGGAAAACTCATTTTTTTTACTTTGTTTTCATTGCAGATCTGTCTTTTTTATTTTTAGGGCAAAGTTGTTTGATAATTTTCTTCAGAAATAAAACACAACATGTTCTGACAGGAAAAATACACTATTAGCAACCTCCTAAAAGCTCTCTTTTAGCATTGGTGCCTGTTGTAGCACGTTTTCTCCATGTTGGGGAAATACAGTGTTTTATGTCTGATGTGCCAGCGCTGCCAAGAAAGTGATGTAAATATAAGCCATTTACATAGCCCTAAGGCAGATGATTTCTTCATTAAGGGCCCTTCTCCAGGGGAATTTACAGGAAAGTTGAGATGAATACAATAATGGTAGGAGGCGAATATGGCTAAATTAAAGGACATTGGATCCCAGAATAGAGGCTCTCTTTCAGGAATTAAACGGCCCTAAGTTGTGGTCGCTGCATCCCCTTCCAGTGAGAGGCTGCTTCACTCTGAATGGAGCCTTTATGTGGGCGTTCAGTGCTGTTTAATAGAAGTGTAATAGCCTTGCACAGTACAGGAGTTATCTTAGCAGTCCTAAACGTCCCAAGCGATAAAATCAGGTAACGGTTTACCAGTTTATTCAAGACAAAAAGCATCAAAGTCATTACTGGGAAATAATCTCATACTTAACCTGCTACTTGGATATTCTTTTATTCTGCCTTTGCATTAGGTGGTGGTGGGAGATGAAGGATGAAGGGCAGGGGGTGGTTTGCTCTGTCACAAAGTTAGAAATCTATTGCACATGTCAGGCTGCGAGTCTGGGCAGACCCAGACCTTTTCTCAGCTTACCTTGACTCTCACTCTGATCCTGCTTTGTGGACCAGACTCCTGCATTTCCTTTTTTAAAGAAAAAGGCAGTATTGCAGGTAGCCAAGGGTGCCTCTGCATGGACCTGAGCATCCAGTAGAACAAGCAGGTGTTCCCATCATGATAAAGTTGTGTATCAATGCAATATCCACTGTACTTACTTTGAGGAGAGTGGAAGGGAAACCAAAAGCAACTGTTAAAAAAAGAGAAAGATGGTAATAAAAGAGAGTTATACAATATTAGGGCATTGGAGGAATAGAAAACTCTCCAAAGTATTCACTGCAGAGAAAAACACATGAAAAGGTTTGTTTCATCTGTCAGAGGCAACTTTCTCTATTGACTCTGCCCAGGAAAGCCGAAGCTGTGTCCTTTGTGGGAGAGAGCAGTAATTAATGTAAGAGGAGATCTCCAGCATGTTCAACTTCTCATTTTTCCTCAGTAAACTAACCTTGAAACTTCTGCTTGTGGAAAAACTTGTCAAAAGTAATCACCCTGAACTATGAGAAGAGGTGCAACTTGATGGTGAGGGTTCCGTCCTGCACTGGACAAACAGCAGTGTGCATTTTCTTGGCTGAGACCTGTGCTCTGATGTGATGCTGGTTTTTTGTTTGGTATGTTGTGTTTTGGGGTTTTTTTGTTGGTGTTTTTTTTTTTTCGCTAGCCCTGTAACTGTAGTCATGGCAGGCAGATGGAGGCCTAGAGAGATACTGCCTCCTGGTTTTCTGAGGTAGCATTGGTGATTTGTGGTACAAAGCAAGAGCAAAGCTTTAGCAGCTGCGGAGTGAGGGTTTTTCTCTGCTGCAGCTTTGCACGTCAGTCACCTGGAGCAGCATGAGTCTCTGTGCCGTTGGATGGTGTCTAGATGGAGCATGGAGGCTTCCCAGGAGGGCTGGAAGCTCTTTGTTCTTCCTCTCTCTTCCCAAGAGAGTGTGTATAGCCAATGTGGGAAGGCAAGGCACCAATTTTATCTTGGAACTGTGATGTGGTGGAGGGAAGAGCATAGAAGGCTCTGGAGGTGTCACCTTTTAAGTCTTTGAGTCTTTGTAAGCTGTTAGCTGGTTCAGTAGGCAGTGATGGGTGGTAGACAGGCAGTGGAAATAAATGTAGGTTAGAGAGAAGAGAGTTACCGAGTTCTGTGAGAGAACAGGAAAAATAGTTAGCACTAAACCTACACCAAAGTCCCTCAGAAAATAAGCTGGGGTAGCTGAGACCAAGACTGACTTTTGGTCTGTTTGCAGTGAGACGTGCTGAGGCCATGCTTATGATCACAACAGTCTACGTTCTGGCATGTCAGTCAAGTGGTATTCTGGGTGGCAAAATTATATTCATTCACTACCTAATTTATATAGTTTGTCTCATAAATAATTTCATAAGTTTAAAAATGTAGAGAGAATGAAGCATTTTTCTTACAATGTTAACTTTTTTTTTAAAATTAACTTACTCACTGGATGAGCCATGGCCTTTCGTAAGCTGCTTTGGCTCATGTTGCAGCATATACACAGCATGTAGTAATGTAACTAAGTCATGGGTTTGATTTTATAATGTATTTCACTTTAATTTCATGTGTTCAGAGTACTTGGCTTTTTTATTAGAAACAAAATTAAATTAATTTCTGAGTGGCCTGGCCAGTGAAAGCAGCACTAGTGTGTGTGGGTTGTTTTTTATTTTTTAATAGAAGATTCACATTATTTGTAGTTAATTAGAAGGATGCTTCTGGCAAGTCTATAAATGTGTAGGAGTACAAGATTACCCTGATGTTTCAAAGAGAAAATACTTTGTGTTAAAGATTGAGATTTTTATTGTGTTTACGAAAAGGGAAGTTTCTGTGGGAAGATAACTTTTTTGTTGTGATTAATTCAGATTACGTTTTTTGTCTTAGCATTCATTGTGAGATAACTAATGGTCAGTTAACAGGAAGATATCTGTAGGACTGGCAGAATGGATAATCTTTGATAAGGGTGAAATACATTTTTATTGCAAGAAAAATAACAACACATTTAGTTGGAATCTTACTTGAAGTACAAAAGTGTTGCAAATAAATAGGTTGCATGGGAAAGTTCTCCTCTGCCTGTTCCCCCAACCAGCAAGTGTTCTGGTGTCCTGATCCACTCTGTGATGATAATACTCCTTTTAATAGTTACTGTGCATGTTTCCAAAACACAGCCTCTGCTTTGTGGCCAGAATCTCCATCGTAAACTAAAACAATTGAGGTTTTCTCCCAACCTTTCTGATAAACGTATCAATAGTCTTGGGCTGCCACAACCCAGACCACACTTAGGCTGATGGCACATCTTCACTTGCAATTGAAATGGTGTGGCTTCAGTCAAACCTAAGTTTACGCTTTTTTTTCTTACAGGGTTGTCTCACAGGTAAATTTATTTTATAATTTTGTAAATGATATGAAGTCCAAATGAAGTCTTAAGGTAGAATTGCTCTGAAGCTTATTAATTCTGACCTTGGGAGTATATAAGTAACATGTAATGAGTAGAGTTCATTGATCCAAGTGCCTCTTCAGTAAATAATTTATTTCTAATGCTGTATGCAAGAACCTCTTTCATCCTTTTTGAGCTTTGACTGCTAAGATGGGTATGTTAGCCTTGAGGAAGCAATGCTGTCTGGTCTGGAGAAGAGTCAGTATAAGATTTTTATCAGCAAAACAACAAAGACTCCGTATGCCTAATAGCAGTTACCCAGTGTAGAGATGGGTGTGCCAGAGTTTTGGGCTCCTTCAGTCGAATGCTGGTGGCACTGTGTAGTCAGAGCTGTCCATGTTTTTAGAAAACATATTATTTTTTTGGGCTTGTACTACAGTATTTGTAGATAATATTGCAGAACCATTTCTTTTAAAAGAATAAAAAAATCAAAGTGTCATCAAAAATAGTGGTGAAAACAATGGAGGCTTTATTATATTCAAACACTGAAAAGTTAAAATTTTGCCAGCTAACTTTTAGTGTTAATACTTGATATTGGGCCTGCTTGAAATGGCTAAGATTTTTTTTTTTACAGCTTTACTTTTTTTGTTGTTGTTTTAAATTGTATTTGATGCCATCTTCATTTAATGAGGCTTGTGTTCACAGAAAAGGTGGACGTCATTACATGTTAATACTGTAAAATGAAGCTGTGTTCTGGACAGTATTTTTTTTGACATTGCTGAAATCATGGTTTGATCTTGATTCTGGTTTTCCTAATGTTCCATTCCACTGCGTATTCCTTCTTGCTTTTCTCCAAAGCTATTCAATGTCGAAGATAAAGTCTGAAGTGTTTAGTCACTGGTTATCCATTCAGAATTTGTTTCATGTGAATTAGCCTGCTCTATTAACTGGTAGAAATGAGTATGGCATGTGTTCTCTTAAAGAGAGCAGGCTAAGTGAACGGTGAGAGACTTGCTACCCAAGTATGAGTTTGTTGAGTAAAATGGTTTTGCTTTCTTTTAATACATTTTTAAACTTTAATTAGCTACTGTATTCTGAAGTATGAGGCAAACAAAGTATGTGGGGTATTGTCCTTTACTTAGAATTACTGCTGATCTTAGTGACAAAAATGGTAACTTCTTCCAAAATCCTTCATTTTCCTAGTTTTGTTGTAGGAGGCAAAGACTGATGGATAAAGCACAAAAGCTGGAAGAAAGTGTATCTGCAAACCATTATTGAAATTGGCCAACGAGATTTTAGCAGAAATTTATTTGTGGCTGCTGTCAATCTTTTAAGCCTATGTTTTGTTTGTGCAAAACCTTCAAATTATGGAATATTTAGCATGGAGGAGTCTATCTCCTCAAGTTCTTCATCCTCAAATTGAAGAGACTTGCTATGGTCTCATTAGAATTTTGCAGCAAAGCAAAAGTGAATTCTTTCTGAAAAATGTAAGTGGGCGGGTGGGGGCATTGTTGTCTTGAAAACCAAAACAAAACATTCTTATGACCTTCCTTGCTTGCCATGGAAAATGGCAAAAAACCCCAAGCAAACAACAAAACAACTCCTTCCATGCGACTGTGTTTCTTTTACCAGCTGTATTTAAAGAGGAATTGTTTTGAAATGTAGACTTCCATGTGGAAGTTGTACACTCTGTGGTAGCTAATCAGTGGTATCTAATGGTCTTTAAGTGGTAGCTATCAGTGGTGGCTAATATTGGTGTATGGTTTTTATATATTTTAGTTTTGCCCATTGGGCAGATTTTTTAAATTATAGTGAGTTTCACTGTTTCATCCTAAATAAAAATTAAACTTTTGTCTCGCAAAAGTCTGCATCTATGTTAACTCTACCAAGATATCTTTGAATTTAGTGTGACTAACCATTCTCCCAGTTAGATGTATGTGTTTGCAGCACCAGGAGTTTTTCCTTCATCTATTAGCTGCTTGTTTTATTGTCTTATAAGGGAATGATAAAAAATACGTTTTTATATGAAATATAGCTTATTGATGATTGTGAAAGACATTTCAATAAAGCTATTATTTAAAATTCAATCACACTGTATTACTATGTAATTTAGCTTGAGGTTAGCGCAGTAGAAAAATGCTTTCCATCTTCAGGATTTGGAGTACCATATCATGAGTGAAAAATGAATTAGAATGTTTGAGGTGCTGTTTGCCTATTTAAGCCAATGGCCTGAAGGGGTTTCATGCGCTTTTCTGGGTGTCTTGGTTGGTTTGATGTTAGATTCCTTGTAATTTTGTGAAAATGTACTTTGTACAGGAGATATCCAGAAAGTCTTGCATTAATTTGCTTTTGTTTTTGCTCTTCAGACAGTGCCCTGTTATAAACTAAAATCACACATTCCTGAGTGTAAACTGATCATGTTCCCAATGGAAATTTCAGGAATACTTGTGGCTACTTTCAAAATGTGGAAATCTATTTATATTTTTTCCACTTGTTTTTCTTCCTAGGTTTTGGCACTGATTGCCTTCATCTGCATAGAGACCATCATGGAATGCTCCCCTTGTGAAGGCCTTTATTTCTTCGAGTTTGTGAGCTGTAGCGCATTGGTGGTTACTGGAGTTCTATTGCTTATGTTCAGTCTAAACCTTCACACAAGAATACCGCAGATCAACTGGAATCTTACTGTAAGTTCATACAAATCCTCACTCTGTTAAAAATAGCTGCACATCTCTTTTTAAATTTGATCTTTGGACTTTACTTTCTACTGTTGTTTAAGATTGCGTATGAGTCTTCTTTATGCTGGGTAAAGTATACATTTTTCTTACATTTATTTTGAATGCTAACAGCAGGCTGAACTTTGAAATGTAGCAAGATAAAACTACATTAAAATAGACCTAACATTGTCTTCTGGTAGATTCTCTTTGGAAGGAAAAGCTTCCTGCCAATGCTAGCAATTACTGTTTGTGGATGAAGTGGATAAAAATGCAGCCTGTAGTTTAACTTTGATAGATGCTGTATTTACAGTAGCCCATTGTTCTCTCTTAAGCTGGTTTTTTATATATATATATATTAGAACAGCCATGCTACATGTTTTTTCTTACACAGATTAGTACAATCATTGGGTAGTAGGGTCAAAAATTATGGTCCTTTCTGTGAAAATCAAGTGTTTTGAATTGCTTACGTACTCAAATGTTGACTGGCAATGCTTAATGTGTTCTCATAAAGGAGTTTTAGGGAGAGATCAGCTGGCAGTGCACATTCCTTTTGTACAAGTTGCCCTGCTGTATTGTGAGTTAAACTTTCAGATTGGGTTGCATAAACACAGGTCACAAAATCAATGTGTTAAGTCACTCTAGCAAAGGATCTGTCAGCTTCAAGGACAATATTTATATCAGCTTCTTTGTACAGTGTACCTATGTTCTGTTTTATAACAGTAATTTTTTAATTGTTTTTAACTGTTGGAGACCAGTCCCAGAGGTTTTTAGGCTTCTGTGTGATTTTTTTCTTAATTCGTTTTTAATGTAATTTTTCACGTTGCAATTTGCATGTTTTCAGTAACTGTTTATAAGCCTAAATGACTTGTCTAAAGTGAGAATGCAATATGAATTAGATGATCTTTTGTAACCTGGGGATGCATGAGCTGTTGAGAAACTCTTCTGAGAGTACTTGGTAGATAGATGAGATGGACTGAGAACTGTGACTGCTAACTGTAGGCAGAGGAGATCCAGGTGGCTTGCAAAACAAAACCAGTAGAACCACTGGAATGTTACTGGGTTGTCTTCCTTTGCTCCTCTTGTCTCCATTCTGCCATTGTCACCACTTACCTTCCTGACAAGCTGAAAAACAGCAGCTGCACAGAGAAGGTAGTCTCTGTTTCTGTTGCCAGCTTTGTTGCTTAACGAGCATCTCAACAGCTGGACAGCTGATAACAGCAGTTGAATATACCACACCGTTCTGTACACTACTAGCATGTACAAGAGTGTGATAACAAGTGTAAGTGCGTCAGTGTCCCTTAAAATACGTGATGTGTTTTTTCTGGTGTGATGTGACCAAGACTTTTTATCAAGAGACCATGGAGTGGTATGCATGGTGTCCATGACTGAGCTGAAGTTGTATCTCTGGAAGAGTTTGTTTAATGACTTTGCATACCCTTGGTTCTGCCCTTTTGTTCTGTTGTTTGAGCCCTGTTGTGCAATTTTACTGCCTACCAGAACACTTTTACATTATGCTGAACATACGTAAGTACAGAAGCCTAATTGCAGCTCTCTGCCTTTCCCCCCAGATAATGTAGTACATACCAGTGTGTAACTGGTAGGTCGTTTCAGCTGCTCTTACTTCTTACGATATTTGAGTGCCAAGAATTGCCGCTTTGAGTGCAGTGGTACTTGTCTCTGCATAGCACTGTTAGAGATCTTTAGAGAAAAGAGGGCTTAAAAATCCAACCAGTTTTGTTGTGAGTGTTTTGGTTTGGTTTTGTTTGGTTTGATTTAAAAAAAAAAAAAGTATTTTGTTTCTGGGGCAGTGGTCACATTCTGAACCCCCTACCTAAACAGCATGGAGCCACATGATATAGTTGGAGTTCAGCCTGAAGTACACTGCAAATACTTTTGCTGTAGTTCATATTGCCAAATGAACAGAGGAAGAAGTGAATTGTCATGATCTTGCAAGTCTAATTCTTTCAGTTATGTACTGAAGATGAAGTGCTTCTCATTGTTATGCCAAAGTTCTCTAAAAGAGAGAACTGGAAGCTTCTGACTTCCATTAACTGATGAGACCATCTTTCTTCCTGGTATTGCTTACTGATTCGAACCATTACTGAGAGGAGTGTGGGGGCATCTTTATTATTCAAATAGCTGTACTCTGCTGTTGCATATACAGTGGGAGATTGAAGGCTGCTGATAAAACACCGATGGGGGATTACTTTTGGCAAAGTTAGTAGGAAATTTAAGAATGTAGAGTTGTGGCTGAATGGTTTTTTTGGGCTTATTTTAGCATTTTATTCTTTACAATTTAGATGTATATTCATACATTATTTGTCTCTTTCAATATTTAGTACTTTCCTGTGTTTTGATGGTTATTTTGATAATTTTACAGCCTCTCTGTATGACAGTTACCACAGGAGTTGCTTTCTGAAGATATCAGAAAGTACCAGGCCATCAACTGCTATTGTCCAACACAGGATTGTTTCCTTTACTTCATTAAAATTAGTCTTTTTCTAATGCTTTGTGGATATTGTCTGATGTCCACTATTCCTGGCTGGAATGAAAATGTGGATGAGTATATATTAGCATCTAACAGACAAGCAAATTTAATTCTTTTAATATATATTTTTAGCCATTTGGGGGAAAGAGCTTTGTGTTCTTAGCTGTAATCCTAATTAGAGACTTGCCAACAATTTTTGCCTTTTCCTGAGGTAAACATGAAAGAAACATGGAGATGGTGAGGCTGGAAAAAACCTTGCTTTGGGTGTGTTAGAAAGAGGCAGGTCTGTTACGGTAAGATGAAAGAACAGTTACTTGTCTGTGCTGTGCAGCGTTCTCAATATTATGCAAAAATGCAAAAGCTGGGGAACCTGTCAGTGGAAATTTCCATTTCCTTTATGCTTCACAGCTCAAAGGGAGCCTATTCTGCAAGGAGACTAGCAAGTGGCATAGGGGAATGAAGAGCAAACCACAGCAGAGATTCCTGCTTAACTGATGAGCTGCTTGCTTTGCGGTGTTTGTTTTCGGAGTTAACTATAACTGAATGTTTGCTACAATTTTGGGTTTAGCTAAATTATCCTTTCTTCCCGCACCCCCACCGCCCCCATACAAAAAAAATTATTATTTGAATCTCATGTGCTCTGCAGGGAGAGCTTAAGATCTTGCAGACAAACTGTGTGCATGACATGGCTCTCTAGAAGTAGGGACAGGGCAGGCAAGTGTTTGTAGTAACTTTGGTGTTCGGGTGAATTTGCATGTGGTTTGCCAGGCTTTCTGATGGTTCCTGTCACTGCAGAGGGGACCCTCCATAATGCTGCAGTACTTTTTTTTTTTTTTTCAGAGATGACAACTGAGATGACTTGGAGACGGGGGAGAAATGATGGCAAATAGCTGAGGATACTGGAATTGACAGTCTTTTGAATGAGAGTTTCTATGATGAGAGAAATCTGAGTCATTACAGATGGAAATCATTGCATAATCAGCCAGTAGAATGGTCTATTTATGTCTCTGTATCTTCCCATAGACTTTGACTGCTTTTTTTTTTTTTAAACATCCACAGGAGTTCTGATGGTATATTTTGTGTCTGTGCATGTGAGTTTGGGCACTGTTCTGAATGCAGATTTTTTGAGTCTAGAGCAGCCTCAGAGATGAGGCACAGACTGATCACAGCACAAACTGTCTTCTGCTGGGCTGCTTAGCCTGGCCTCAGTCCCAGGGAAGCACTGCTACAGGGAGGTAACGTGAGGAGTCAGGTGTGTCTCTTAGGATACAAAGATCCGTGGTCACCTTTTGTGCTGCCTGAAAAGTTATTTCATCATCTTTGCAAGGCTGGGGTTTTTTTTTTTTAAGTTGTTGTAGTGATGAAACCTTGTGTGGGCAACTGACTCTTGAAGTAGTTGGCAGCAAATTTGATGCAGTGCCAGAGCGAGAAACTGTCTTATGCCAGCCTTGGCTCTGAAGAGTGTAATTACAAAGCTGTAGATCAAAGTCCTTCACAGGGCGATCTTGATTTATTTATTTTAAAAAAAAAATTTTTTTTTTCCCCTTCTGTTTTGAAAAAATATCTTGGCTTTCTTTGGCTTGCTTAGCTGTTGAATGAGAAATTGAGTAATTCATCCTTCACTTTCAAGTTTTTGGCTGTCAAAATAGCAATACCTATTACAGATAAAAATGAATATTTTATAAATCCTAAAAAATTGTCAGAACTCATTTCCTCTGGGTTAATGCGCTTCCTGCATAGTTCTCATTTGGTTCAGCGTGGTGTAAACAATGCATTATTCTGTAAGAAATACAAACACCATTTTCAAATTTGAGAAATATGATGTGGTTTGGTAGTTGCTGCTAGTAAGATCTGTTGCTTTGTGAGAATAGCTGCTGGTCAGTCTGTGTCAAGGACTGCTTATTGGAAACACATGCAGGGAAAGCAGTGAGGAGCAGCTAAGAAAGAGCTGAGAGGCACCTAGGCAGGTGATCTTCAGGAAACCCAAATGAAACAGGGATTATAGAAGCATTCATTCAGGAATGTGTTTCATCACTTACACCAGAGCTACTACATCTAACAGCTTGTATTCCAACTCAAAAATCATTAGAATAAAATCACACAAATCTTGGTTTTTGAGGCTGTGTACTCCATTTCTTCAAAATCATAGCTTGTCCCTGACCTTTCAGAGCTAAGTAAGGTTTTTGAAGGTCACTTTTGTTAATTCAGGTGTTTTTACATACTTTGCTTGAGATACTGGAAATAGAACTGATTTCCAGTAAGTGCCAGACACCTGGGATGAGATTGAAGCACCTGCAGACAAATGCTAGAGACATTTGGCGGCTGCTGTGTGTGACGTGGGACCCACGGGGACCTTCAGCCCTTTGCAGGGGCCAGGCAGCATAGCCCCATGCTGTGAGGTGGCAGTAAGATACCTCTTTGCAGAGCATTAATCCAGCTCTCTGGGTCACTAATGTGTTTCTGAAACCGTTGGCCGTAGACTGTTCTATCAGGGGGAAGTGATGCTTATGTGTATTTGAAGAAAGGCTGCTATACGTAAGCCTAAATAAATGAGATGAGAATTAATGCTCATACAGTTAATTTGGTTCTTTTTACCTAGGACTTACTTTTGCTTGAGAAACCATGTTTTCATTTTTAATTGTGGTACAAAATATTAACATGATGTTTAATAATATGATTATAGAGCAATATTAATGGAAGTTTGCTTGGTTTAGAAGACTGACTGGTATGTTTACAAACTTCAAACTGGTAGCTTCATGTAGAAACAAAGGAGAAAGTTCCCAAACCTTGCAGGTAAAATAGTGGTTGGAGTTAAAATTAGGGGCATTGTAAAAAACAAAACGAAAAAAAACCCCAAACCAACACAAAAAAATCAGTAACCACAGTCCCTCTCCCTTCCCCTACCAACTGAAACAAACCACCAAAACCCAAACAGAGCTAAAGGGAAATGTTACTTTGCGTTCTCTCTTTTGTGAAAAATAACCTGGACAGCAGCAGGCTGCTAACTTCTGTCACCTGTTGTGACAAAGTCAAGCTGCTGAAGTGTGCAGGCTTCTTTTCCAGGCTGTGTTCATTTAGCTACTTTAATCTCCATGTAAATGTAAAATCTTGAATTTCAGAAAGCAAATGACAAAAGCAACCACCAGTTTAAATGTCTTTTTTTTAAATACAAACTACATTTGCAATATGGCGCTGTCTCCCTTTTTAAATAGTACCTGGTCCCTTGTGCAGTCTCCTACTTCACGAAATACAGGATAAAAGGCAGGGCATATATTTTGGTTGAATGAGACGTTTTGCATGTGTCATGGAGAGTAATGGATAAAGGCACGTGGATATTACTGACGCCTCTGAGTGTCAGAGCCAGCTCCTGCTACTATACCAAACAGGAGGACTGAACAGAAGCTTTTGAAGCTGATGTGCCTTGCAGCTTTTAGGAGTTTTCAGGTCTGTTAACAGACCTCTCATTCATAGCACCAATTCAGCTTTTCAATTCTCATTAATCCAGGAACCATACTTGCTGAGACCTTCAAAAATTAAAGACTGTAGAACGCCGTCCGCTTCTTTTCTAGCATTTCCCACCTTTACAGCATGATCAGCAGAACAAAAGCCTCACCCTTTTTTAGTATAAAATGCTGTTCTGGCATAAATCCCTATTCATCCACAAGTTAAGATGCCTCCTCTGCCTTATGCTTCTTCCGAATGGGACAGATAGCTGGTGACGGCAGTAACAAATATATGTCCTTGGATACTCTCCTTTGGACTAATAGGACCACTGGTGACTGAATAGCAAGTGACCAGAAGTCAGTCTTTCATTTTGAATCATTTTGGAAAGGAGAAAGGAAGCAGCAGCAGTCTAGAGTGGATTTGATTCAGCTCATAGATTTTATCCTCTGTTATGCATGGCAGCTTTGAACGGTATTTTATGGCCTGGCATACTGTCTTAGGAGGTTGCTGTAATTTCAGCAGAAATTCTTTTGTGTGATGTGGTTTTTACTTTGTCTATAAATATAATAGCAAGAACTTCAGCTACATCATGGCCAGATTTGAAACGGCTCATCTTTTTTCAATTAGTTTATTCTTTTTATTGTCACGATTAGTCATTTTTTCTTACGTGGAAAAAGGCTCTGTTATTTTCGGGAGTGTCCTTTACTTCTTGAATCCTTGCTGTAGTTAATTCTCTTTTGTTTCTGCTCTGACTTAGTCCAAAAGCATTATATGTTTTCTTTTTTTATCTTTCTGCTCTGAAGTAGTGAGTACCAAATTTTGCATTAAAGATCTCCGCTGATATTTGCATCTCTGATGTTACCATTATATATCTGTACGGCAATGTTATTGGTGTCTGATCTGTGGATATGAAAGATTGTGTTACTTTTAACTTTCTAAGAAACCAGCCTTATTGTATGAATGTGAATCAATTATTAGTTGCATTAAAAGGTTTTGACCTAAACTCAGGAAATGGAATTGCAGGAACTAATAAATTGGAGCTTCAAGATGGAATCAGTTCTTTAGATTTGAATTGTTGGATTCTTTGCAAGGACCAATGTGATATTCTTTGTAAAGAGTACAATGAAAAAATGCCAATGATGATGACAAAGTTTCTAATCTACTTATCTTGGGTTTCCTGGAAAAATCATGACAAAGGCACCAGCAGTCTAATTTCAGCAGTATTTCATATTCTGCGATATCTCAAACTTCTTACAAGAAGCCTTCAACTCAATTTGTAGCATGGTGATAGGTGGTAATGTCTGTCATGGTGTTGATAGGTCTAGCTATCTTGCTTATACTATACTCCTTTGGCAGGATGATCATGCTGACAGATGCAAAAAGTCAGAGGTCAGCAGGGTTAATAAATAAGCACATCTGGCCCCATAAATCATAGAGCATTATGTGTCATCTACTTGAAGTATAGTCAAAAGCATAATCTGGATTATAAGTGACAGGATGGAATATCAAGCACATCTTTGGTTGTTCGGATGGTTAGCTCGCTTACAAGTACAATTTACTTCATTTTGAATGTGACTTTTTTCTTAACTTTGCAGCTGTTAATTTTGTTATACTACTAATTTTGTTGTGCTTTTCTATGTTCAACTTTTAAAACATTGAGCATTTTTTGATTAACTGGAGGCTTCATGTACACAACTCAATCTTTTTAACATTCGAAGCAGTTTAACTTCTTTGATTCATACTGTGAGAAATTTTCTCCTCATTTCAAATAACTTCTGTGGCTCAACATACTTTTAAAAATGTGGATACCAGAGCAGGATGCAGCATTCCAGTGTCCCTTGCAAAGGTAAGATTGCCACCTTACACCTGTCGTGTCCATATGTCCAAAGGAGCGTATAAGTGCTTTTCTCCCTTTTCTTTTTGTCTTGGCATCAGATCTTGAGATGCTTATCTATTGTGATTACTAAGTTCTTCTGAGTTAGTTCTTCTAGGATTTTGTCTCCATTCTGTAGGTGCTTCCTGTAGGTGGCAAATGTGCTTTGGTAGTAGAATACACAACTTGACCTTGAGTTGAACTAAATTTTTTTGTTTGTTTGTTTAATTATTCAAGAGCATAGCTGCTGTCTCTTCAGTATTTAGATTCAGCATTCCTGGTGACATACACATATTTACTGTAGAGACTTGATGCAATTGAATACTGCTGATTCTGTTATCTTTTGTCATTTGTAGTGAGACTTCCCCTCTAGTGAAAAAAGGTTTGTGCAGTTGAGAACCACAGATCTTGCTGGCAACCCCAGAAGCAAAGTTAGAGCTGATAAATTCAAAGTTGGATAGGAGGATATTGGGAGAAATTGTGAAATGCTGTTTATTTTCTAATCTCTCTATTTAACTTTGTATCTGCAAAGCAAGAATTTATATAATTAAAACGGTGATAACTATTTAATAAAATCCCAGTTCTGTTTGATGCCAGAAGTACCCAATAACATCTATTTCAGTAAGCTTGAACAGAGCTAAGAAGTATCTCTCTAATTATACACTGGCAGGCAGAAAGATTGTAGGAGTTTGAGACGCACAATTTGCTTTTGTTTCCTTACTGTTTGATATGACAGTATGAGTCTTGCTGGACTCATGAAATCTGAACATGTGGGTGGAAATAACAATGAGCAATGGAAGCCTCTCGGATTTCTTGGGAAAGTCCCCCTTTTAGAAGAGGATCAGCCCATGGTGATACATCGTGCAGTTTATCCCCAGATATGCTAAATTTTGATACCCAGCTGTCGTTGAGTCAGTACCCTTAAAATAGATAGTTTTTCCTGTGAATAACAGTGCGGGAAACTTTCAGCTTTTACAATTACTTTCTAAAGCATTCTCCAATCATGGCTAGAAAAGCAGATGTTTTGGGAGTGGCTGGATGACAATGGTCTCTTCCAAGTCTTTGTGCTATGTAGCTGGACCATAGTCAGGGGATTCATACCCAGGGAGTAAGTTTAGATTTGTATATTCGGTTTTCTAAGCCAAACTTCTTAGAGCACTTCACAACATGCACTTTGGGGAAAAATAATTACCAAAAAAATTTTAAAAAAATCTACTTGTAGTAAGTGGAGAAGCGGAAACGGGAAGTGAGCCTGGCTTGCATGTGAGAGTCAAGTAGAACAAATTTGTCCTTGGATGCTAATCAAAGACTGGTGATGGGATTATTTTAATGGTGAGAGTTGGCATGTTCATGGTGGTTTGGGTTTTTTTCTTCATTAACTTAAAACTGTGTAAGTTGCACAGCAAACTTGTATACAGGTTTTCTTTCCATCCCTTTTGCTATGATAGTATTCACTTCTCACTGATATCATGTGCCTTCAGGATATTTGTGCTGAACTGCTATTCCCCAATTCCTCTGCACCCCTCCTTGCTTCCTGACTTCACTATTCATTCAGTTGTCACGATCAGTCCATTATTTCGTACATCTCTGTAGTGTATGTATAGTGCAGTGTACATACGTATCAGATGTTTTAAAAAGTTGTCAAAGATGCCCTGAGTAACATACCAAACAGCTAGTCCCTAATGAATCCAGCACTTCGTTTCTTCTATTATTTCAAAGTCCCAACTCTTGAATTTCTTTTCCTCGAGTCTGATCAGTCTTATATTGATGTAATTGTTCTTATGCTGATAGCTGCCATTCAGAATTCTTCCTCATGTCCCAATGATACGTTAATGACTGCTTTAAGTAAGGCGTGGCAGCGTAATCATCTGAACGCTGAGTGACTTACACAGCATATACTGTATAACTGAATTGCATGTTGCCTGTCATTTTGCTGTGCTTGGAGCAAAGCAAGAATTTTCCCTGAACGTACCCAGCCTGGGGTGGTGGTGTGCATATGTTCTAAAATTTCTGCTTGAAACATCAATTTTATGCAATAAGTACATAAAAATCTGTGTATTCTCACAATAGGGGCAGCTGTTATTCATAGAAATAGCATAGGACATGCAGTTCTCTACAACAAAGGCCTCAGAGAATTTGTAGAAAAATTCATGGCTGTTATCTGGGCAGTACATGTAGCACTGTTCTGATGTGAGACAGAAGGGTTCCCGCAGTGCTCAAGTTTGATATTCAGGTTACTTCAGCATCAGTTGAGGTAGAACAGCTTTTCTAATAAACCTAACAGGAGCTGGTAACATATCCAGGATCTGCACTGGTGCTGTATGTATACATGCTATTTGACTTCCATTCACAGACTGATGTGCACACGCACTACGCTTCCTGTGTAATAACCTTTGCCTTCTTTTGTTAAGTGATAAACTGCATCCAAAGTGGGGAAGGATTGCTATAGTTTGTGTCCTAATCTTCTTCTGCTTCATCACTTCTAATAAAAGCAAGCAAGGATTCATTGTTTAGTAATGCTAATGAATTTATTTTTTTAGGATTTGGTCAACACTGGACTCAGCACTTTGTTCTTTTTCATTGCCTCTGTAGTACTTGCTGCTTTAAACCATAAAACTGGAGCAGAGATTGCTGCTGTGGTAAGGATTTGAACTTTTTTATATGTGACTCTTATCTTCTGTTAAAACTAAGAATAAATTTTCCGTCATGTTCATTGAATACTCCTGTTACCTTTGCCATCACAATTTACTTCTAATTTTGCAGCTGGCCATAAGCTAATTCTGATTTTACAAGTATTGACATCCTTTGAGTTGTTTGTCTTAAGGCTTTAGGCAAGAGCAAACAGAAAACTGACTTGCAGAGAACACTTTTTAACAGTTGAACTTGCCTTGCTTCTTCCTCTATAGCTAGCTTAAATGATACAGCTGTACATTGCAAGCCCACGGAAAATATAGTGCCAAAGTCACAAGAAATTGGAGCTGCTTACACAACATTTGCTGAATTCTTCTTGCTCACTACAGAGTATAGTAATACTTAAAGATTTTCAATCTAGAATAGTGAGGTCAAGCAAATGAATTTTGTGCTTGAGTTGGCAACCTTTTTTTTAATTATTCATTTCAAACCTGGACATTGAAAATCACACAATAGTTCTGCAGAAGCATATAGGAAGAACTGCAAATGAGCTCCTTCTCCAGGCTGATGATCTGAACTGGTCATCTTTTCTCTTGTTATTCATTCACTAATTATGTCCACCCTGTGGAATGAACTGTGGGATGAAGAGCTGTATTCTTTACACGAGGTTCTTCCACTGAAGTTGCATTGCAGGATCTAATAGTCATGTTTATAGACAGAGAACGTTGTTTTCTGCAACCATTGATCTTAGTTCCTTTTGCAGATTCGCTAATGCATTGAAGAAAAAAACCAGTGTTACAGGCCATGATGATTCGTCAGTGCAAATAAAATAGAAAACTAAGCTTCTGAGGAATTTGTTGTGAAACTACTATTGTTCTTGTTTTCAGAAATTGTCATTGACAATTCTTTCTACTTCTTGTAGATATTTGGTTTCTTGGCAATGGCAGTGTATGCTGTGAACACATATTTAGCTATTAAAAAATGGCGAATGAACAGCAGACAGCAAAACAGTCGGCAGACCAGTGATTACATACGTGCTCGGACAGAATCCAGAGAAGTAGATCATCGCCCTGAGATTCAGCGCCTGGATGCATGAAAACGACATTCAAATAGGACTGCAAAGAAGTGCTTAACTCCCTCATGGAATAAAGGGGTTTTTCTTTATTTAGGGAAGAAAAGGAAGATCAGATGGTGGCAAAGAATGCCCAGCCCTGCATCTGTGCAGGGGTGCATTGAATCAGAAGCTGTTGTCAGGAAGGCAGTATCTGTTGGTCATTCAAAAGCAGGATCCGTTTGGGATGTCCACATATATATACACGTATATTATATAGCTTATATAATATATATATGTTTTGAAGAATGTTATTGATTTGAATTAATGGCACAGTACCTTCCTTCCCTCTTCCAAGTGCAAGCTCTGAATACACATGTTCTGCCACTGTTTCTTCGTCTACCGTAAACACTAAAACCAGCACTACGTTGGTTGGTTAATATAGGAAAGAAATCCACCGAAAGTAAATTTAATACACACAAAAAGAAACTGAGGGGAAAATAGCAATAACTTCAGCTTTGTATTGTGTCCAACAAACTGTATGTATCCATCCTCATCAGCCTCGGCAGTGCAGCTCAATTCTCATCAGCAAGATCTCCTGCAGTTTCAGTGCTGGTGTGTTTATGTAGCTGAAACGGACAACGATTTCACAGTTTTCGATTGATGGATGTAGGTAGTTACCCTATGGGTTACTCTGAAATTGTCATGTTCAGTTCGTGCATGATTTTGGCCAGATCTGAAGTTTGCGTGCAAAGTTATCATGTTTACTGAACAGTCACCATAATGCATCAAGTGCAAGTATGTGCTTTTCTGCTCATGTTAGGGTACGTTCTGTTTTTCATTGTGAAATGGGAAAACAAATATGCTTGGGAGGCAGGGTTGAGAAAAGGGGGTTGAGGGGCACAGTAGAGAAGGAAGGGGTTGTCATCCAATAGACTTGCATTCCAGTCTCAGCTGCTTTTTTTGTGTGTGTTTAATGTTCAACCTTTCTGAGAAGCCTAGGGGAAGCAAAAACTAGCAAAAAATTATGTGCTTATAAAGTCTTTCTAAGATTGCAATATTGTGATGCCTGTAAGATAGATATTTGCCTTTTTTGAAAGCTGCTTGTTTCTTCTAAAATTAAAACTCTTGTTATTTAGGTGAAACTGATTTAAATTTTTTTTTTAATTAGGTGTTTCTGTAAAATTTTTTCACTAATATTTCTTTGGAAAATGAGTTTAGATAATTGGGGGGTAGTATGGTTGTGTTGATTTGTTTAGAAATAGTTTTACCTAACTGAAATTTTCTTACTTTAATTGTACTTCCAGTGAAGAGAAGGGTATTTTCTCTACTCAAAACTCGAATTCTGCAGTAATCAGTTAGACAATATCATAATGCCATTAGGAAGATGTCCCTTGATACTTTTCTGAGTTCTTGCTTGGTATTTTATGTACCTAATCCATTATTTGGCATGTGCATTGCCAGCCTGTTACGTGAAGAAATTGGGAGAAGGTCTCTAGAGCTGACAGGCTTTCAGTGTAAGCTGTTGAAATCTTTGAAATTAGCGGTACTGTACGCCATGTATGCCTGAATTTCTCTCACATTTGACTTGAATACTTTTTGCATTGTGTTCTTATGTAGCTGTACTCTTGATGAATGCAGTTAACGGGAGTCTTCAGAAAAAATGGCAATACACTGCAGACAGGTCACTTTTAAACATGAAAAACAGGTTATACCAAACAGGAGATTGATAGAAGTGCCTGGGCTTTTTTAATACCAGAGGGAACAGGGATAGTGCCAGGTGTGAACCGAACACTGCAGTGTTTGAATCAAGCAACAGGGAATTATTTTGACTGAAGTATACAGTGCATTTCACTTTCTGGCTAATGTGGAGATTAAAATTCAGGAGGAGTTACTAATGAGGTTAAAGAAAACTTGCATTTTCTTGATAAGAAATGGTTTACCAGTTACTATAGTAACATTTTATTGCATTTCATTGAAAGTTAATGCCAAAGGGAACACGAGTTTAAAAAAAGATCAAACCATATAAGCCAGCCTCTAGGGCTGGGTTTTGAACATAGGCATTTTACTGAGGTAGATCACCAGGATTGCTGTACGTTTAATGAAAAGTAAATGACAATTCCATGTTCAGTGTGGTGTGAAATAACTAAGTTTATTATTGCCAGTACAGTTGTTACAGCCCTGCTGTTTTTCGGCACTATGCCCAATATTGGCAAAGTTCGCAAAGAGTTTGTAGAGACTGTCAGTTATTAAAATAACCTTTCAAAAAGTAGCACAAGAATATCTAGACTGGAATTGTAAACTTGCATTAAAGCAGATTGTATAAAGATTGTTTAAAAAGAAACAAACAAAACGTTGTTCCACCCCCCTAGAAAAAAAAACCAACAACCCTCAAACTGCCTACTCAAATACAGAATATTGTCCTCCAGAAGACTCATGCTTTCAGAGTGGAACGCTCCTCTGAAATCAAGAAACAGAAGTTAGGTGATGCATAGCAAAAACTTTTCACTAGGAGTGTGTCCTGTTTCATTAATGACAAGGACTGACCTGGGGTGCGCATAAGAGAATGCCCCGTTCCTGGCCTGTACCCCCTGTGCTGATTGTGGTTTTTCAGAGGTGTGGGAGGTCTTGTGCATCGGTGAGTTTATGAATTTGGTGTCTGTCAAATCCTTACACCTTTCCTTACCTAGAAAAAGGATAACTTCACCAAACTTCTGGAGTAAGATCATGAAAAGCTTTTGTTATCTTTTAGCTGGAATGACAAATGCAGAATGATACAGTTACACTTCTAATAGAGTGTAATACTTCATCATGTAGTATAGTATACCTGAATACCTTGAGTGCTTTTACACGTGATTGAAGGTTGCTAGAGCTGAGAACAGTATGCCATTATTTATTACTTACATCATGACTTGAGCTTAGCACAGCTTTCAGGGTAGAATTCAAAGAGAGTATTAATTTAAAAAAATATGATACACTTCGTGGAACAGAAAAAACACATGTAAATTTGTAATTTCCTTATTTTGGGGACCAAAGATAATTTTAGTATTGTACAGTATATACTTTCTAAAAATCTAAGTTAAGCATTTATTACTCTACAGAGACATTATTTACTATTTGCATTATATAGAAGGGAAATAAAGTAGCTGTGAGACAACTGAATTTGAAACATTAACATTTTTTATCATATACACGGTTGATCCCCCCTGCCCCCGAGATTTAATTTTACACCGTGTATTGAAGAGGTGGTAATATTTTAAGACTGTAGTAGAACTGTAGTTGTCATAAAAAAGCTCTGAAGAAAGAAAATAGGGTAGAAGGTTTAAATTTTCTTTGAAACTTGCTTGGAGAAGTGATACTAAATTGCTTCTCCCAGCCAGTTAGTCTTGCTCTTAATTGCTGGATTTCTTTCAGTCCTTAATAATAATTTCTTTTAGTCCTTAAGAGTGCTGTTTAGCTCCATAAAGGGACTCAAAACCCCTTGTAAATAAAACTAAATTAAAGCTAAACAGTAGAACCTTGTAGGAATGGGATGCTTGAAACTGTAATGGTTCTCATTAATCCTCTTTTGTCAAAACTAAGCCCTCAGATATGCAATCTCTGCGTATTCCTGCATGTAGAAATTATGGTGAATTTTGCAACCTATGCACAGACATCAAAGGATTATTAAAACATAAGATACGATTGGAGCAACAGCATAACTGTTGTATAGTGTTGTAAGAATATGGTTTCAGTCTTAGTTCAAGTTTATCATACATTCCTGTAATGATGTGTAAACTGCCTACAATAGAAGTGTGTAAAAACCTAATTAGGAACTGATTTTACAGTTTTATCACTAGTTAGTGAAGTTGATTCCTTCTTACTCTCCACTTGTTCCTTTCATTTCCTATACTCGTGCCTGACCTATCTTATGTTTTTATATTTAATTTTTGTTAAGCTTTCTTCATTGATCTGTATAGTGTCTGCTTTAATATAAGGAAGACAAGAATAATGTGCCCAATGTCCTTTTGCTCATGTATGGTACTCTTCCCTTTTCTGATAGCTTATGCTTTTTGGGCTGGATGAAATGTTATTCTTTCCCCTAGGACTTTGGAAGCTAGCTGGTATACTGTGTGTGTTTCTGTGTAAGCTTCCTGCTAGGAGCCACGTGCTTAGAGGTTGAGAGGATTAGAGATTCATTTCCCTCTGCCTTTTCTGAGAGACAAGGTACTGACTAGAGATTTTGATACCTGTATTTCAGTCTGTGCTTCATCATGGGCTTTGTGTTCAGAAGCACGGCATCAGCAGTGAGCTGTGTCTTGGAAGCAGCTTCTCATCTTTTGCTTGTAAGATGTCTTACATGTGAATTTAAAATCAGTAATGTGGGTTTCTTCTTCATAGGCTTTGTCACTTGTGCATCTTATGACATGCTCTGTAATTGTTTTATCTGTTTGTATTTCACTGTTGATTCTAGAAAGAAAAGGGGAAAACTGGGGAAAGTATCTTATTAGGGAAGATTGGAAAATCTTATTGTACTTCCCCTCCCCGCCCCCCCCGCCCGCCCCGCTAATTGTTCTGTAGCGTATGATGAGTGCCCCTTTCTAATGTGGCACACTTACTGGTTCTTAAAATGCTGTTGAGCACAGCAGGAGAATTGATCTGCTACAAGCTGCATGTGGGCTATTATGAGTGAATCAACCATTAGATTTCCATGAAGTTTAAGGTCCCTAAACAAATTTGGCATTTGTCACCTCGTTGCTATTTTGGGGATGTGCAGGCACAGTAAATGCATGTATAATATGTGGTTTTATTAACGCAACCCTTTTTTTTACCGCCTCTCTCTTAGTCCTTGTTCT
Source organism: Bucorvus abyssinicus (assembly GCA_009769605.1). NCBI lineage: Eukaryota > Metazoa > Chordata > Aves > Bucerotiformes > Bucorvidae > Bucorvus > Bucorvus abyssinicus. The sequence goes on from CM020040.1 coordinate 12,624,176, forward strand.
GTATCTGTTATTCTCTTGTAACAACTTTGTAAACATTCCTACTTGCTCTCTTTTGTGAGGGGAAAAAAATTAATAACCACCCAAATAAGTAAGAATTATGTTTTTAGGGCGTAATTAAAAAAACAACCCCCCCAAAACCCAACTGAACAAACAAAAAAACAATCACCAAAACTTAATAACAATTCAAATAATGTAGAAAAGAATATCTTCTCTTTTACTCAGATGAGATTCTGAACAGCTTTATATGTGAAAAAGAGTGTAAAGAACAGGTTTTACACTGAAAGATCTGGAGCTAAACGTCTTCAGCAGGTATTAAGGATAAATAAAAAGGTAGGAACAATCTTACCATGAATTTGAGATGTGATAAAGGATGATGAGGAGAGAAAAACCCAAACTTGGTGCTTAATAATGCAGTGCTTTTAAAAGGATCTATGAACATTAGTAATCCCCAACCACAGAAGGAGAGATTACAGAGTCCCGTGTGTAGTACAGTTGGAGAGATTCTACACCAACCTGGTTAACGGTGTATTGTAAAAGCTGAGGTACGTTGACAAATTGGTTTGATTATCAAATAACTTTTGCTCAGCTGAAGTGTAGGAGTGGGTTCCCAGAGACCTGCAGGATGTAGGTGCTTGCATCAGAAGGGCTCTGTGTGGCTAGAAGAAAGGATCGTTTCAGACTAACTTCTGCACAGTCCCACTGGAATGCCTAAACCCGTCATGTAGCATTTCTGAAAATTGGGTACTTAGTTCTTGTTGGTTTTAGCATTAAATAATGGATTGTTTGGAGGGCGAGCAAAGCTCAAAAAGACTGTGCAGACAGAGATGTTGTGTGTATGAATTCTAATGGCAACAAAAGTAAGAATTTAAAAATGAAACTGAAATAGATAGAAAAAAAAGCAGAATGTTTAAAAATACTTCGTAAAAATTATGCCATATTCCTCTCTTTATTTTGTTAAAAACAATTTTATACAAATGTTCAGGAAATCTCTGAATGCCACCTCAGTTTTTCCTGGTATACTGTTTTCCCTGTTAGCCACTTGGCCACCTGGATAGATCTGTTCGACAGTGTCAGACTGGTGCTGTCCAACCTGAAAGGGTTTCTTTGTTGTTTTGGTCTTAATTTTGCATTGTCTTTTTTAAAAAGTCTATCTAATTTAGCCATTTGTATTTTAAAAATAATCTCTAAAAAATTTACTTACACTGTGATTTATGATAGCCTTTAATTTAGAGTATACAACACAATCTAATTTTCTTTTGGGATATGCAGCTTTCAAAAGTGTTCTTATATAGGCCCAGAAATGAAAGTTGTCTATTTATCATGAGACTGTGAGTAGGTAACATTGCCTATCCAGAATCCCAGTGCAACTCTTTCAGTTGGGCTGGATGGATGAGTTAGTGAAATTGCCTTTTAATCTCTATGGGTTAATAAATATTTTTTTATAACTAGCCGCAGATATTCCTTTTTAAATTATACTTAGCAAACAGAAGATATTTAATTTTATATACAATATACATAGTTACCTTGATTGACATATTTATAACATAGAGCTTTGTGTTTACTATGAAGGTTTTTTCTGTATACCATGGACTTCATGGGTAAAATTTTAAAAGGCCAGTTAGCATATATGGAAGGATATGGAAGCTATCTTCATGAATTCAGAATGAGGACATAGGAGCATTTCTAAAAAGCAATGGCCAGATTGTATTAACAGAGTATCTGGCTTTTTTCTTTTTCTTTTTTTTTTTTTTGATTGGGGCTGGTCCCTACAGCTATTTTAGTAACATCTGGATGTGAGTAGCAGAATGAAATATGACCATCTGCCTCTTCTGACTGTCATGGACTGTTGTCTAGAATATGGGAAATTTCAGGGTATTGTATTTGTTTTGCTTTGGACAAATGTCTCAATAGACATCTAATTAAAACCTTCATGTTTTTGAAAGAAAATACCCTCTCTTAACTAGGCTGATTTATCACTTTTGGTAACCTTTTCATCCCGGAAGTAGTATTGTCTAAATATTTTTAGTAATGTTACATTAATCCTGGTGTCTACAGGTTAAAGTGGTTCTGGCTAGCACCCTTTTATTACAACAATTGCTACCTTCATTTTTCTACTGTTTATACTTCAATCTTGAATGTTTACTGGTTTCTACTTGTTGGATATTGTGGAGGGAGAGTGTATCTTAGCACTACAGTTCATCCAGCTTTAACTCATACATTACAGTTCTGGAGTAAGAAAATATTTTGATTTATATATTGTGGCCATTTTATTGCATTTTAAAATGATTTCAATACCTAAGACACAATATTATGACATAATACAACAAACGACTTAGCTAATCTTTATATCTGTCTAGATTTACTCTCCTCTGTGTTAGTGTCATATTGAAACTATTTGTATATGTTGAAGTTTGTAGGGTTCAGGAACCCACAATAAAATAGTAAAGTATGTATTTATTTCTCATTGTAATTGCTCAATTTTGATTTGAAAGTTGACACTTTGTATGTCTTTTCACAGAATTATAAAACAAATGCCGAAAAACTGCTTCACCTAGGGTGCCTTCCATGTGTAGTATAAACACTTGTCATTCACAAAAACAGAGATGTAAGTTTGTTAAACTAGTAAACACTATTTTTGTAATGTGAGTCACTAATGCATCTCTGGCTTCATTGTGCTTTGTTTCCACTAATACCAGGTTTATGGCTACTGTAGTCAATGACTTCCCTTTGTGCACTAAATAGTGAATCTGATCTCGTGGTGAATCAAAAGATTGTATCACTTTTGCTCTGCTCTGCCTTCAGCTGCCAGCTGAAAGATGAGGATAAAGCACATCGCTGACAGGAGCTAGAAGGTACTTCAAATTTCTTTCCTGGAGACGGGTGTAAAGAGATGCTCAGTGTGGGATATCTGTAACCTCAGTGATGATTCTGGGTCCTCTAGAAAAATATAGCAGGCATAATCTACACATTCTGATTCTAGCTCATAATTTGTGATTTATGGTGTCCGAGGATGGAGCATCCAGGCCTGACTTAAAAGCCTTTATCCCTTGGAGATACAGGTCCTATATGGACAGATGTGTAATGGCAAACAGCTCAGAAGTAGTAGTCGAACAAGTGAGTTAGAATTCCATCTTGAGCTGAGCAAAGGGGATGCAATTTTCCTTTTATCATATGAGCACAAGTCTGCTGTGTAATACTCTTGGTGTTTTGCTTTTGAAGTAAGAAAAATTGTAATGTTTTGCCAAGGAAAATCTTTCAAGCATACTCTGTGTGCGAATGCAGAATCTGACTCTGTTGTCCTTACTCAGGCAAAATTCCCCATTGACTTAGGGGACTGCAGATCAGGTATCCATTTATCACCAAATCCCGATCAGGGGTTTGAACAACGTCAGAAGTTAGCAAATGTTCATATAGAGACAAATTACAGCCTTGAAGCAATTTCATATTATTTTGATAAGTGTTCTTGAAGTTCTCAAACTGCAGATGAGGCCAGCTGATAAAACAGATGCTTTCCATAGCTGTACCTACCAGCTGTGATCACTGTTGTCTTCGTATCGACAGCTGTAACTTACGTAAGTGTAGCATCTTCCAGCTCGGTATGTGAAAGTTGGGCTGTTAGTGCTTGACCAATTTCAAAGGCAAGGTAACAAGAAAACATAACCCCCAACTTGTTTTTACACCAGTAATAATTTTTCAATATGTCATGTGCTTCTTTTCTGTTGGTGTTTTTGCTAAACAAAAAACACAAGCTGAAGAATTGTCATGTCTTGTGATACAGAAAGCAGTCGTGTTTCTAAAATCCATACTGTTATAGCATAATTTAAATGGTGTATTTATCAATTTTAAATGTCATTTTGCTTTTCCAGTCTTTTGTATATGGGCACAATACTTTTTGTACATTTTTTTTATTTAGTTGTCTTCCTGTCTGTTTTTTCTGATAGTTGAAGATTTGAGCTCTACAGATTTTCATGGTACTCTTCTGGTCATGTCTTCATAGTGGTAAAAGTCTGTATTTTTTTATGTAGGGAAAATGGTAGTTTTCTAACACTTATCTTGATCAATATACTATGGAATCATTTGTGAAGGACTTCCTGTTTAATAAATGGACATATTAAAGTACTAAAACATTGTCTTCATCTCTAAAGGCAGCATATAAACTCAGCATACAAAGTGTTGTGGTTGATTAGTTGATAATCCAGTAAGTGCAGTTGCTAAATGCACTTCCTATACAAGGCAACGGCGTAGGGGTTAAACATCAAACTAGCCCTGGCCGAAGGGTTTTTGTCACTATGTCTCTGACAAGATAAACCTCATAGCTGTAAGAGTTAATGAAAAACCACGTATAAGCAGTCCTTGATGAGAGGTTATAGGTAGCAGAAAGCACATGGAACCGCTTTATTGCTCAAGTGGTTGTGGTGGGATCACTCTTGTGGAAGCGTCTCCATCTGGTACGCTGCAGTGGGCTGAAATGCTGTACGGTGTGGTTTGCAGCATCCTGTTCTGGACTGAAAAGGAGTTTGGGGCTGGAATGCCAGAGTGAGTGGTTACGCTGCCACCTCATGGGCTGTAGGTTGCAAGGCTTACCTCCATGCAGTTGGGGTTTACGGTATCCACTTGCTTTTAGGCATGAGGTGAAAGCACAGAGTTAACAAGGGTAAGAACTGCAGAAACGCACAGATGGTTGAATTAGTGTTGCAGAAAGATTTGGGAATATGGATGATGCTCTTAAAACACTGCTTAGGGATAATGTGCATGTGGGGAGGTGGACTAAGGTGGTGGTATGACTGAGCTTTACCAGGAGTCACTAAGGAGAGGCGTGTGCTTGTACAAAGTTTCTGCTACAAGATGGGTCAGTTAATTTTGCCTGTGTGGGGCTGTCAGCACTGGTAGATTCTGGGGGTGCATCCATTGGACCTGCTTAGAGATCAGGCCGTAACTGATGCTGTTCAAGAAAACAAAGTGCTGGACTTCATGCCATATTGCTGCTGGTACTGTTATCCTTGGAGTTCTTGGTGACGAGCTGCTTTGTCAGCTGTCAAATTAAAAAAAAAAACCTAACTTTTAAATACTGAATCTTCCTTCAGTCTCTTGGAAGACCATAACTGATTTCTTATTCAATGCATCAGGCTAACAAAATGTGATGGACAGCATCCAAAATACATAAAATAAAAGCACAAGTATTACCCAGCCAAAATGAACCTTGGAATCACTGTTTTCTTTTTCAAGGAAATAGATTGAAAATTTGACTTTTTTTTTTTCAAATACACTTAAATTTTCTGGGTAGCAGTGTTTTACTTTCTGACCTAGAAGTTGTACAAAGAACTCGAGTACTGTGAATTCTACTCAGAAAGGAGGAGTCTGTGTTGCAGTCTGGATTTTTTGGTGCAGTCCTGTTTATTTAGAAGGAAAATGAGACGGTGTCTCCATCCTGACTTTTAAACCAATACTCCATGCAAAAAGGTGTCTCAAACATCTTGTAACAAGATTCATATTCTCAGTGCTTATCTGAATTTCTTCTGCTACCTTGATAATCCTCCCTCTCTTTCACCCTCCATGCTCAAAACGAAAGATTGAAAGGATGGCTAGGTGGAGCTGCTGCTTGTATTTTTACATATGCATGCTCACACGTTATCTTGCATTTGCTCTTCAGGGGCAGTTTGTATCCTGGACTTTGAGATGAAGCCACTTTATTTTTAATCTCTGACGAGGTTGGTTACAAGCTGTCTGCTGTGAGGGTTAGTTCAGCGCAGTTAGCAATATGTATGTTTTCTCATTTGTTTAAGCATTTTAGAAGTGCAGGTGTCAGAAACATGCACTGTTAGTGTTTGGTTACAAGTACATGCTCACTTAATGATACAGGCTGCTGGTCTCCTAGCAGGGGAAGAAGCAGCTGTAAAATTCAGGCTTAGAAATTTGCCCAGTGAATGCCTAGCAGAAGCATAATGAATGGGAAACATCTGCTTGCTATGCAGAGCATGAAATTGTCTTCTGCTTTCCGACACACCAGGCTGGTGGTAGCATTCTTCTCAAATACCACATAGGCTGAGATACACCACTTTTCACTTAGTATCTTGGAGATTACTTTTGTCAGTTGGAAGTTTAAGACTTTCAGGACTTAGAACAGTATCAGGTGAAAAGCAGAATTAAGTGGAGCAATGGACAGAGTGTGAAAAGGACAGCTGAGCTGCCTCCTTCAGTCAGAATCTAAAAAGTCTGCTTGGAAAGGTCTTTTTAATTCCTTAACATCACCTGTCCAAAATCACTGCAGAAGACTGAACAAGTCTTTCACAGGTAAGAATAAAAGCTCTTTGATAGAAGGTAGGAGAGGGGAGGGAGGGAAACCTTCCAACAGTGGGAGAGCTCTATGAAGTCATTCATCTGTGGTGCTATTGGATCACTTTTCCTTCCTGTTAGTGGCTTTGATTCACAGTGTTTCAGTCATAAGACTTCTTGCATTGTTTCTACACAGATTTGGTCCACACTCGGTATGGGACTCTCCTAACTCCCTAGGTGTGTGTGCTGCCGAGTGCTGTTCAACAAGCACAGGAGTTCACAATGGGAATAGTTGCACTGTAATGAAGGTTGATACGGGTTTGGTACAGGTCTGTACGGGGTTTGGACACGGCTCCTGTTTGGAACAAGAATGTGATAGAAAAGAGATGTTTGATTATGACCCTGCTGGTACTCTGAAATAATAACTTCAGCAGGGCCTCCATGCTCTAGGTGTAGCATTATGGTTGTGTTGCAAATCCTGAACTGCAGAGAAACCCGTGTTCCAACTATTTTGATCTTGGCATTTGAGGAGAAAAAAGCAAACAAAAAAGCCAAAAAACCAAGCAGGCTTTTCCTCTGCCCTACACCAGACTCTTCAGGTTTTTGCAATATTGCTGGCAGGAGATGAACAGAAGACTGAATCGGCCCCCAGCCTGCAAATTAGAATTTGCTTTAAATTATTTTTAATTGAATTATCTTTTCTGAAATTATATTCATAAAATACAGAAGTGTATTTTATTTCAATCATGGGAACAGATCTTTTTAAATAAAAGGACTGAATCTTACCCAAGTACTTGACCCTGGGAGCAAGCTGCTTAGAAATAAATGAAATCATCAAATACTTTTATGTTAATAACGAAGTTCTCTGGGCAGGCAATTCACTGCATGCCTGCTAAAGCACTCCTGAAGCAATTAACAAGTAATTTTGTTTGCCTCTTCTGTTGATTTTTAGGAGTATTCTAATGTGAAAAAACTACTAGAAACCCTTAGCGGATTTTAGGTAATATCACAGACATTTTAGGTTTGTGAAGGGTAAACCCAAAGGGAGTTGTTGTTCACAATGTTCTTAGCTGCCACTGTATCTCCACTGTCTACTAAATACGCTATAACTAATTCTCTGTTAAATTTTTTCATGCTTATGCGATAAAGATGAAGTTTCTCCCTGCAACACGAATAAGCATGAGTGAGTGGTCTCCAGTGCTGGCTCTGTGCTCTTGACTGCCTCCCCAGCACACAGCATCCTGCCTGGTAGAGTTTCTTGCAACACCATTACTGGTCAGAAGCAAGGCAGTAAAACCAGTTCTTAAAATAGTAAAGACACCCAACACTTCCATTAAAAGAAGTTTAATCCAGCATTGTCTCTAAATGTTAACCATGTACTAGTTTCCAGCTGTACACATGCAGTAGAGTTGTTTAATTAAAAAGAAGAAGAGAAATACAAAACAATTGAATATAAAAATGAGGCCAGGTCCCCTGATGTCACAGTGCATGCCAATAAAATATGACAACATGAAAGAAAGAAATGTGGAATTTCATACAGGAAAAGGTCCAAAGAGGTCTTTCTCATAAAAGCAAAGGTGGTTTCTCACATTTAGATGCAACCATTTGTTTTGCTTTTATTCCCTCAGTGGTCTGGAAACAGGAGATGTAGGAGCTGCCCGTTAGACAACTCTGAATCTGGCCAGCACCTTCCCAAGCACCTGCTCGCTGTGAGGTACCGTGTTTCTGCCCGTTAGCAGCCAGCTGCTAGCAGGGAATTGGAACCCAAGCTGTAATTTTATTCCAAAGGAAATCTGCCTTTATTGTTTTGCCCCTGTTTTTCATTTACTGTTAGTACCATCTGCTCTCATTTTAATTTCTTCTTGATAAGGCCACCTGTTCTGCTACTGTATTAAGTTTTATAAATGTGTACAGGTTTCTTTGAAACAGACCTAGCTGATGCCCTGTGTAAGGAGCATGCCGTGCTTCTTCCAAGCAGTATGCAGTTACAGCTGGACACAAATATTTCAAGGTAGGTTGTGCTACTCATGAAAACACCTTGTAAATTCAGAAGGCTTTTTCCCCAAAATATGAGGCCATGACATAAATCCTGTCCTTCCGGGGCAGGGGGCGGGGGGACCAAAACAAACCAACAAAGCAAACCAAACCCCCCCCCAAAAAAAAATGTGGTCTGGGAAAGTTAATTCCATTGCAGACATTCTTTAGTTTGGTTTAGGTTGGGGTTTTTTGCCTTTTCACAGTGGGAAGGATGTAGTGCCCTCCTCAGGCCCAGGTATCCTGAGTGTTACAGAAACAGCTGTCTGTTTTCCGAGCACAGTGGACCGAGTCCAGTGTACTTCTCATGGGAGGACCAGTGTTTGCAACACAGAGCATGAGAGAGTGATATCTTGTGCAAAAATACTTGCAGGCTTCAATAGGCAGATGCTGTTCGATGGTATTTGGCACGCCTTCCTGACCTGTATGTGCAAACACCTGTAAGGTCTTCCATGCAAATGGCAGGAAGGGGGCTGGTAAGATGATGCATCACCTGTTCTACCTCATAACTGCGGTGAAATTGCAGAAGGTGGGATGCAATCACAGCGATATTGAATGTTTGATGAGCCAGCTACTCTGCGGCACAATTACACTTTGAGGTTTGTTCTTCCTGCAGATTTCCAGTTGTCACTTTCTCTTGTCACAGATAGGCAGTAGATATAAATGTATTGAAACCAACACGTTAACTATAATCTATACCTCCAGTGCTTGAGATAGTGGAATGTTCAGACTTCAGAACTGTTAGTTAATCAAGAAAAATACAAAAGTAGAGGCATTCTGAGCCTCTCTTCTTTGGCACAGCAAGAAGTATAAAAGCTATATATGTTAAAATTTAGAATTAAAGGATATTAAAAGCTCTGCTTAAAGTACGTCTAAAATAGCACGTTTCTGTTTACTCAGTGCATTGTAGTGCTGAGTAAGGAGAGGCAATGGAGAATTGAGATGTGTTGTTTGGATACAGACCTCTGTGGCAGGCTGAACTACTGTAAAATCCATGGTTCTGAAGGAGAGTCTAATGGCATTGGGAATTGTCTCCTTTCCCACATGGCTGCCCTGTCTGTGCTTTGGTGAGTCTATAAACAGTGAGGTGGAAGGATACCGAGGCTGAAATAAGGGAGATATTTCAATTGGCAGTGCATTCAGCGAAGAGGAAAGTGCTTGATCATCTTCCCTTCACACTTGTTTGGTGTTTGGTTCTTCAGTCTGAGTCAGAATCAGACTCCTCATCTGAAATTTAAAACAAGGAACAACAGTGGAAAATGAAACCTAGAAACCTCCACGTCAGCTTTAGCTCTAGCTGGGAGATATATGCTGCTCTTCAGTGGGTGTCTGCTTCAAAGAACATGGCATATTTAGGAGAAGGCTTGTAAAATGACAGTTCCTACTAACATGATGGAGCTTTAAATGGTGTTTCAAAGGACTTGAGAGATGCTGCTGAGAGCACTTAGACCCCTACAACGCAGCTAATGGTTCAGATGAAAGAAGGTGCAGAGATAGTATTGTTAGCAAGACCACCAAGAGGAAGTCTGCTGAAGACATGCTTCCTGTACTAGAATATTTCTGTTTGCTGTGGTCTCCGTTACGCACTGCCAGTTAAACGTATCTGAAAGCCAGCAGCTTTCAGATGTTATGCAATCCCGACAGGCCTACAGAGGAACATTTTACCCAAGCTCAAGACTCTGCTTGCAAGGTAGCAGGAGATTTCTGGCCTCAGCAGTTGAGAGCCCCCAGTGTGAATGTCCATTTGGTCCTGGAGGAACAGCGCTGCAGGGCAGAGCCCTTCCTGCACAGTCAAATCATCAACTGCATGTTTGTAAGTTTATCTATTTGTCTATCCACCTCTACGGAAATTAGATCTAGTCTTCAGCTGGATTTTGCACCCTTGTTGCCTGATCTTCTGAGGTCAGTGCAGTTTGGGGATAAACAGATTTTAGTCCTAACAGTCTGTTTCCTATGATCTGTTCCTTTATTTTCTTTGTCTCTCTTTTTGGCCTAAAGCTTGCAGAACATTGAACAGTCTACTAAATTACCTAGACAAGACTGTTAGCGTTACAGAATCCTAGAAGGTATGCGGTATGCACCTTGGGTGTTTGTTCTTGAGGGGTTGTGTGGGGTGTTTTTTGGGTTTGGGGATATTTTTATTTGGTTTTAGGTGTGGAGCAGTCTTTTTCATCTGTGTGGGTGCAATGAGTAGTATCACGGCGGCATGATGCCTGATTTGGGCTGCCGGGTACTCCAAAATAGCTGTGCCCTGACTTGACATGAAATGGGCTTGAACTCCCAACAGCACATCCCTCTTTTATCTTTGTCTCTGTGGATCTGTCTGATTTGAGGTAGACTGTACCTACTATATTAGAAAGAAATTTGATAACAATCTTGTGAATTTTATGCAGTGTTGGCCTTGGATTTCAAAGCCATTTGCCCACAGATGGTCAGAGCTTGACCCTGAATAAGAGGTAATCACGATAAGGAGATGATAAAGAGAAAAGCACTATTGGACATAAAAGACTGTGAACTAATGGATGTTAATTATTAAGTTATATTTAAAAAAAAGTAGATATTTGTTTTGAAGTAATTTTGATGGAAAAAAGTCTGTGCTGCACAGTAATTTTTATAAAATTTTGGGGCCTTTGAAAGTTAGATGGCACAAAACTCTGAGAAACGTCACATTCCTGGTTTGCAAGTTATCTTTCTATATCACTGAAATGCCAATTGTTGTATTTTAAGACTAAGCAGCTTCATAATTCAGCATAGTTGTGGCCAAGAATAGAAACTGTTCTTACTCAGTGAGTGCTCTTGCTCCCCTGCGAAGGGTGAAATGGAGAAGAAAATCTCATGTTACACGCTCCTATAACCAAACTGGGGAATTTTACCTACCTTCTGACTTGTGCCCTTCAGGGGAATCAGAACTGCCTTGCTTGAGGAAAGTCACCAGGTCATTGAAGGTTATGTAGAAATCAATGGCGTACACTATTGTGGCGATAAACCCAAACACCTAAAATGGCAAAATAATAACAACACATCATGTCCATCAATGACAAACCCAAATAAGCCTAACTGACACAAGAAAATTTCTTACATGTTGAGTCTGGGTTTTTTTGTTGTTTTTTTTAGACTGTGCCTTTCTAAAAAGACAGGTAAGGGAAATGTCTCATGACCCCTTGGCATCAACTAAATTACAAGTAATTTGGGAGCCTAAGTAGTGATCCCTGCAGTTGCTCTATTAGGTATGTCCTTAGCCCTTCCCCGGGCTACATTCCTCTCTGGCTCTGGGCACATTCTGAGCATCAGCATTACCCTGTGCCAGGAGCTACAGAACATAACCTGCACCTCCACCATCCCAGGGCATCTCTTTGCCACCAAGAAATCACCTCAGTTTCTCTGGAAATTATTATTTACTGGTTTGCAAGGATACATGTCTATTGCAGAGTGAACTAGATTGAGATAAAATGATTCTGGAGTTACCTATTCGGTGTCAAAGCAGCAGCAGCGTGGCAAGAATAGGCGGGTGCTCAGTCTGAAGCCAGGGTAAATGCTGTGTTGCATTGCTCCGTGTCTAAACGGAGTGTCAAAGGTTAAAACAAGGTCTGGGTTTTGAAATAGTGCATGACTTGGGATGGTTTGGTGAGGGTTGCTGGCTAACACCACTGGGTATTGTTCTTCCCTATCTTTTAAAATTATTATGCAGATTTTATTTATGTTGCATACATTATTGATGCTGAGAGTCACGCTGCAGATGGGAGAGGGTGTATCTTATTTCTGAACACAAAATGCTGATGACAAAGGCTGTCTCATGGGTAGTCCATAAACTGGAGGGTAAAATGACACTGGTCTTGTTTCAACTCATCCAAGTAAAATTAAGCAGTAGAGGCAGGAGGTTGAAATTACTTAATTTAGACTGTCCCTACAAGTTAAAGGTTTGATTTCTTTTATCAGTATTACTATTTCCTCCATTCATGGATCTTGATGTTCTTTACAGGAGCAGAGAAGCTTATCTTCCCTGTACAACTGGTGAAATTAAAAAGCAGAATAGGTGCCTTCCCTAAACAGTGCAGTTACCACTGATTAGCACTGTTAGGATGGAAAAATTATTCACTGGTTCAAAACCTGTTTTTCTAACCTTCACATTTCTCCCTTGCTTTAGGCAAATCTAATTCTCAATTAATCGAAGAAACTTCTGCTGCGTGCAATGAGGTCAAAATTCAATCGTTTCTAAAGTACGTCCATATATAATTCATCAAAATACTTAAGTGGAAAGCTCATGTCTACTTACTCCTGCTGCTTTAGATGCTCCGTCACTATATTTTGAGACAGCAGCAATTGAAATGGCGAAGTAAATAATGGCAGCAGTGACACACCGCAAGAAATCCTGTAAAATAAGCCATGTTGCATTCTCAGATTGGTCATATAATTCCACCATACAAACTCATCTAAAAATGATTTCAGAAATGACCACTAAAAACCTCTGTTGTTGTGTCAGTGGACTTGCCTGATGCTGGAGTCTGACTACAGCCTGGTAATTTGTGGCATATGAATTGCTCATCTGGGAAATATTTTTAAATGAGAGATGACTGGAATATTAGCATAAGCTTCTGCTCTTACAAGATGTTGGTATAAATTCCACTTTTAACACGCTACTTTTAACAAGGCAGACCTTTCTTCAGGCTGAGAAGGGCTATCTTTTGTGACGCTTAACCTGGAGGGCAGCAAGGGCTCTCCTCGAAGAATCATTTGAAATGCCTTAAAAAGTCTGACCTTTAAGCAGAACTCCTGCGGCACCAAAGGCTCTGGAGGAGCATACTATTTCCCGTGGGGAACAGCCATGTGCTGGCTTCTCTACAGAAGGAGGCCTGTCTGTAGGAAGTCCTCATTTAGGAACTAAACACTTGTAGTTTTTAAAACTGTGGTTTATATTTAGTATGTAGACTTGTAAGTCCAACAGCCAGCCTGAAGTGAATGCATCCGTTGCTATAATCAAGATACCTCCTTCTATGTCTGAGACTGTAGCTCTGCCATGCCCTGTAATACAAGCAGTGATGTGCTGGAGCAACTGAGTATTAAAGAAAATGCTGTAATTCCCAGGGCATGTGTAAATCATGTGAGCTGGAATAATGGTATCCCGACCTCTGTTCACAATTAGATCTTCTGCCTTTTCAGAACAGATGGATGAATAAGATACTGTCTCAAAACACAAACCCTACAAGAAAATCCATTCTCCTGAAGTCATGACAAAGGTCAGTTATCTGCATTCTGCGGCTGGAGTCTGTTATGGTAATGGACATAATAGCACCAGTGCTTTTTTTTTTTTTTTGTCTTAGTTCTGGAATCAGATGCATATAGAAAACGGGAAAACGATGGAACTGAGATTACCAGCTGAAAACCACACACACTGTCATAGTCAAAGTCACTGCTATTGTTTTATCCACCAGTGGCCTTGCTAACGTTACTCTTATACACTGAGAGCTGTAATTCAAATCTCACTTTGATGGATGATTGCTAGACTGTACCAAAAGAGAATCCAGATCGATTAGATTAAGAATTTTTTTGATGTCTTTGTACTGGTAGACAAATGCTCCCTTTCAATGTATTTTTGAAACAACAGAGCCATCCAGTGGCCAGTGTGCAGTCAGTCCTCACCTGCAAACGCCCCAGCGAGCAGCCAGCTGTTTCCTTCCTGAGACTGAATATGTGCAGGCAAGAGTGGCAGGGCTTCTGCCCTTCACAAAAGGAGCTGTCAGTTTGTTTGCACGTGCGTATGATTCTGCATCTCAACAGCACTTACCTGAGAATTTTAAAACACTTTAGTAAAGCATATGCGTTACTTTATAGCATGCCTCAGTCTTCCCATTTGTAAGGGTGGCAATATTAAAGAGCCCCCAGCAGTGGTCAGACAGACGGATGTTGCCTGCTTCTGAAGATCCACCCGTAAGCCATTTGCCTGGCATCAGGCATAAATCCTGTGCTTTAATAAAACCATGCTTTCTGTCAGCACCAAGAAAGCTACAGCACGTAGCACAGTTTAAAGAGTGCTTTGGGACCTTCTGAACGAGAGGCAATATGGACAGGTCTCTCATAAGGGGGTAAAGTTGTCAACAGCCTAAACTCCTGTATAGTCCCTTTAACTTGTGTTACACTGTACAATTAAATGTATGTTTTTATATTGCACACTTCACTTACCATCAAAGGCCAGTAGAGTCCTTTAAACTTCTCATTAAGTTTGGAGGCATAAGCAAAAAAAAGAAACAGTGCCAGCAGAAACTCTAGGAGTGCTGCCATCATGAAAGCGGTAGGTACAGATGCAATATAGCAGATAAAGATGATAAATGACAGCACCTAGAGTAAAGGGAAAACTCTAGTTATTCGCATGGAATAGCAGAGCCTCAGGCAGCTGAGCAGCTTTGAAGTGTTATCCTCCCTGCCTATGTCTGTCAATGCTGCTGGTGATAGCGTATCTTTTCTTGGGCCAAATGAATTTTCTTGTTTAGCCTGAAATAAATCTGAAGTAATTACGTTTATTTCAATGCGTGTGAAATCTACTTTCTGGAGAGCTCTGTGGATTTGCACCTCTCCAAGTCAGTAATCTGCTCAGGATTGTAAACAGTTCTGACAACATAATTCTGAAAATAGAGTGGGACGTTGCCAAGCAAACAGAGCTTTAAGCTTTCAACTGTGACGCTTCTCATTTGAAACCCAAATTATTGCTCAGATAGCTCAAGCTAACTCAGCATTTGTAATCTTCTTAGAGTTGAACAAAAAAAGTCTGCTGTTGATGGATAGGAAAGAGCTGAGAATTAATTATTCTGTGATTTCTGGAAGTCTCTGGTTCTACTTTTCCAGTGTAGACAGCTGTTTTAGAGAGTACTAGGATAGGTAACTCCCATAGATGTGTTTTGTTTTCCATGATCTTTCCTAAATCTACAAAATAATAAATGGCATTAGTTTTCCCATTTAATTAAAACACCTTTAGAATACAGTTTATGGCTCAAAATAGAAAGTTTCACAATGAGAAAATGGCTAAAGAAAATGCATTTTCACCTAAGCCAGACAGTACCAAAGATCTGTGCTACATTTCTGGGCTTCCAGGTATTTTATTTGTAAAAGTGGGAGGTGAGGGAACCATGGAGAAACAATAAAATTTTCAAATGATGTACTGGGTGTTGGTCACCTCCAAGAAGAGGCTCCAGCCCTTCTGCTCTACTACTCCGCATGGTAACTGGTTGCTGTTTTCTTCAAATTAGCTTAAAATAAAAAAAAAAAAAGTAGCTAACACACTGACTAACGCATTTTCTGCAAGTGTATGACATACTAGTGTCACCTGCGCTGCTCCAATCAGCCTTTCCTCTTGGAGACAAAGCTCTGCCTCAGCAATGCTCAGGGATGCTTCTGGACAGCACAGCAGTGGGGACTGTTTGAGCATTAGGCTGCAAGGGTTTTTTTTAACTTCTAAATTCTAAATTGTGACACTGACATTCTCACCCATATAACACTGAAAACAGGTGTATTATTTTCCCCCAGATGGCATGTCTGAAGGCAGATGGGGCTTCTTGAAAAGCACAAATGTTTCGACTGTGATGATCAATGCATTTGCCTCATTAAATTTCAGACCTGTGGATTTCTTTGCTTGCTGCCTGTGTTCCCGGTACCCACCTGTACCTCAAAATAACCCCCAAATTATTACTACACTTGAAAGATAAAGCTCCTATAATTTATTAATTAATAATTACTCCTATGAGAGGTCAGTCAACCCTCAAATACATGTATCAAAAGAGTCCATTTAGGCTTAGGAGGGAACTAAGCAGTTTAATCCAGCTGAAATAATTTCTTAATTAAGTTAAATAACAAGCCTTTATTCTAAGCCTGTTTTTTGGGGAAAGGCATCAGTTCTTGACCAGGATGATAATAGCTGGAGTATGTTGTTTTGCTCCATTATGACTGTGTGGTGAAGTTTGAGAGGATGTGACCTTTTTAGTAAAATACCATATTTATCTTAAAATGCCAATGCATTATTCTCCTTTCATTGTGTTGCAAGAAACTGAACTGGTTTGTATCTGGTAATACACAGAGTTCACTCCTACATGGAGGCCCGTTACCTGTTACTATTTGCTTTGTTGGTTTTTATCCTATTATTTGCTTACATAGCTCTTTGCAGGTTTTTCTAGAGTTTTCATGTAGCGGAGGGAACTTGTTTTCTGTATCTTGTCCTTAATGTGGTATTTTATTTCTGTGAATGAAAAGTGGTACATGCTGTTTGAAGTGGATTTAACGGAACTTGAAAACTACTAAGAGCAGAGAAGACTTCTTCCTCCTTCCTATCACACTGCCTATTCCTTTCCTATCCCCACAGAATAAAACCAGAACAGACTGGACTTCAACTCTATCTGCCTCACATGTGGAACATAATTCAGACACGGTTTCATGGTTTCTTGGTTTAAAAAGAAATCAGCATGTAGCTAGGACATTGTTTCTTTCTTGTTCTGGTGTTTAAAAAAAAAAATCTCTTTCTGGCTGAAGGAAAGTGTGTGATAGCTGAGATGTAGAGACAGAGAAGTATGCAGGGATGAACAGCAGCGTACAGGATGGGTCCCACCAACCAACCTCTTTTCAATAGCAGAACGTCAGACCTGAACTAAACTTGATGGAGGCAAATTTCAGACATGTAAGTTGATGAGGCACAGTAGGGATCGCTTTGATCTCGATTCTGTTGGATACCGGAACTCCTGTGCATTGTCTGCCTTTATACAGATAAAAAGGTTTTCTGTCAGAAGCGTTAACTGTTAAGTGAAACAAAGCCTTTGTGGTCTCTTAAGAGCAGCCTTATAGTAATTTCTGTAACTTAAGGCTCCTGCTGTCCTCCCCTCACCCTGATGGTCCACGTGGTTTGAAATGCAGTGCAGTGCCCGGGACCCTGCTGTAACGTGGCTTGGGCTGCAAACAGAAACTCATTTTGTGGCAAGAGTTTGTCAAGGGGCTCCTGCTCCAGCATGCTGGCGGGATCCCTGCTTGGTGCAAGGTTAAGTTGCTGAAGAGACACAAGGATCAGTGTCAGTATTTCAGCTTTCTAAATTTGGGCTGATCTGGAGAAGCTGGCATCTGGGGAAATAGTGTCCATTTAAAAATCTAGTTAACAGGCAATCACTTGCTCAAACAAACCTTTGCAAGAAGTCCTTTGATTTCAGTGGATTATTGATGATAATGGTAAAAGGTAAAGAATCTGACATGAAATGTGGTAATTGCTCTCCAGTTAAGCATCATTCCTCATTTTGGAGGCAAGCATTCAGAGACTGAAAAGGCCAAAGGAAGATGTTATGTGGAATACACGCCTATAAAAGAGTGGACCAGATTTTGCAAATGAAGATTTGAAAGACCGTATTTTTAGAAGCTACAGCCTTCACTGAGGCAAGGCTGGAAGGGGAGGCAGGCAGGCACTGGAAAAAGCAAGACAAACTAAAGGAAGAAGGTGCCTAAAGGATCTGTCAGGTGAAGGCTGCGGTGCTACAGCTTGTTCTTCAGTTTTGAGGTTTTTTGTGTCCCTGGTGGCTACGTTGCAGCCTTGACATGGATTTTAATGCTAGATCTACTTGGTAACCTGGGAACAGCCCTGTCTAATGCAAGAGCCCCACTAAGCTGTCCGCTTTTGATGATGTTTCTCCTACCTTTGTTTAACGCTCATTTCCCCTTCTGATAGGTGGAGTGCGTGGACTCCCTAAGCAATATTGTGTATTATCTGTTACTGCCTTTTCTGAAATGTAAAAGTGAGTAGGTATCTTCTCTGACCATTTAATTGCAGTGCCACTAACTGAAGCATGTGATATCATCTAAAAATTTGGTAATTTAAAAAATAGACCTCTCCTCCCACAATACAAACACTGATGTGCCACTTTGTACCCAGAAATAATGAACACCTACTTACTTACTTTTTCAGACTTTGTGTCTTTGAGACAAACATCTGGTAAATTGAAAATTGCTCTAAAAACCACAGACTCAAAAGCAACTTCAGAATATAGCCTGATCCCTCTAAAGACCACCTAATGATCCACTGCACATCACGCTTGTTCTGCACCTTTCTTCCTGAAGCTGCATGTTTAAAAGTGACTTCAGAGAAAGGTCAAGTAATGGGATCTTGATTTTTCTAACATCTCTGTGTCTAGGCTAAAAAAGAGAGGAGGTTTGTGAGGCTCAATGCAGTTGCAAGTTCATTTCTAGCACTTTCAGACTCTGCTTCTGGGAGGGAAAAAAAAAAATGTTTTATCAGTTTTGTCCATTTGTATTTACTCAGGGTTTTTTTGCCTTGGGATTACATCCTCAGCATTGATAGCAGCGAGGTGTCTGACTTGTTCCTGTGCTGCTGTTGAAAGGTCAGCGTGATTGTTGCCAGTGTCACTGTGGAGGAAAATCTGGATGTAGAAAGCTGTAGTGCAGTGAAGAACAGAACCAGATCCATTCATAGTCTGGCAGTGGTAAGATTATAAAACAATCCTGGCAAAAAAGAAGCCGGACTCTTCATTGCGCACCTCTTTTGTGGAATGAGAATGTGCATAAAAGAGAGAGAGCTACTGCATATTACTTTTCCTTTTCTAAAGGAACTTCTTCGGCAATGTGTTTCAAAAAGGAATTTTTCTCCCATGTAATTATCACTTAATATTGTGTTGCTGGGCTCCTTAACTGGCCAGGCATTATGAAGTTATACTTTACCATATAACCAGCTTGCAATTTAAGGTATAAAAAATAATTAGTTACAATGGCTAGAGAGCACTGCGCTCCTTAAGGGAGAGAGAACTGCTGAAGTGCTGAGGTCATGGCAGTGTGAAGGCGTTTGTCTCCTCTGTGCAGGGAGAACAGACCCACTGCAGCCTGCTGGGGACGATGCAGATGCCGGGAAGCAGATGATGTCATTGCACAGTACTACACACACCCTGGTGCCCTCCGCTTCCTGCTCCGCACAGTTGAGCGCCTGCTCCTCATTTCCCATCCACAGAAAAGAACAGGTTTGCTTAAACAGTTTTAAAAGTGGCTGCTGGTGGTCTCCTTTGGGCAAGAGTGCACTTTGTTGTTGTTTATTGGCAGAGAGAGAAAGTGGATCGCTTAATGGTCTCTGCTATTCAGTCACTTCTCCATTGTACTTGTCGTGGAGGTGAAGTTCTTGGTTCCCCCCGAATGAGCTGCAAGGGTCACCTTCTGGCTACCAACCCAGAGAAAGGCACAGGGGTCGTCTTCAAAGGAGGCTTTACACAGAGCAGCTGGAATTTTCAGTTATGAAAGTCAGTTCAGAGAAGTCTGAAAAGACAGAAGACAGAGAGGGAAAGAGGAGAAAAAACAGACATAATGATTTCTGCATCCTTTTGTCACCTTTGTGGTGACACAACAGGACAACCTTAGATATTCATACTGCATTTTTATTAAAAAAATATGTAATGCCACCTCACACTGGCTTCAGGGGACTGAGGAGATGCCAATTAAAATAGTCACCAGGACAAATACAAAAAGTTGACTGAAATAGCCAGGCAGAGCAGCAGAATGCATAAATGTGGTTCTTGCCTGGACAAGCTCTGGTGGCAGGTTGAGAGTGGCTGTTAAACAGTTCCAACACAGGGCAGAGGGAACTGAAAAATGCATCTCTTATTGGGGGGAGGGGGGAGAGTGTGGATGAGACGCTGACCTTCAAGAGAGCACCTTAAGTATTTGGGAAAATTGAGTAGCTTAAGAGAAGAGTTAAAATATATGGAAGACATAATGGTATAGGGAGAGAATAGAAGGCAAAGAAGAAAGAAAAAAATTAACCTGGGAGATTAAGAATGGTGATGAGAAAGTGGAAAGCGAGACATTGAGAATAAAATGAGATCAGGAGAGACAGCAACGCTTATACATGTACTTGATGTTACTGCTTTGTGGCTGTGTAGCTATCCCAGGTGGAATAAAAAATTAAGAAGGGAGGAAGATCAAAAGGAGAAGGGGGGGAGAAACTTCCTTCTATGAATAAAATTTGAGATTATGATTAAGCTGCTAGCAGGAATCAGTTTCATCACCAGCCTAACTTGTTCTAGAGGCAGCACCAGGATGCCCAGACCCAAGAGGCCACAGAGCAGTTTACATGCCTGCGTGAGCACTACACGCGAGCACTGTAAAGATCCACGCTCACTTCAGGTGAAAATGTCTGTAAATGTTACTTTCATGAAGTGGCTACAGCAGTTCCTTCACTCTGAACAAAGCAATACTGGCCGGCAGCGCCGGGCTCCCATGCTCCCGGTGCAGCTGCCTGTGTGACCTTCCCTTGGATGCCCTGAGCTGCGCTGCGGGCACCAGTGCTCCCAGCAGTGCACGGGAAGGGAACAGGCTGGCGTGAATGTGGCAGTTGTCTTAATTTACACAGTCTGAGTTGGTCTGTATAACTTGTGACAGACGAACCGATCATTTGCCTGCCACTTCTACAAAGTGGGCAAAACAACCCTTTTTAATGAGGTGGCTTCCACCAAGTAGACAACCAGCACCGTCATGGGGCTGAGGGAATTTGCTGAAGCCAACTCCTGTTCCCTTTCTGCCACAGACCAAAAAGAGAAGTATAACCATCTACTCCAGTCAAGATACATGTGCGAGTTGCTGCTTTGCTTTGGTGGTAATTTATTTTTCAGTATGTGGTGGTTTGCTTTTTGAACGTTGAAAACACTAACCTGGCATTTCCTGCCGCTCAGCAAAGAACCTCTGATCCACCTGCAGAGATGCCAGGATTTGCATGACTTTAAAGATGGAGAAATAAACTGCATTTCTCATGACTTGAAGCTGCCAAATAATGATGTGACAGAGCTATTTGGTAACAATAATGAGAACCCCATTTTGTTTCTGAAGAGAAGACACTATTCAAATCTGTATCTGGTGAATATTATTTACATACATTCATGGAGCGCCCAACCCCACCCCGCATTAGTACTGTGTCAAAAAGGAGAAGTCAAACATTCAAGACAAAGCTAAAGATGAAACATAGATTTAAACTATGATAGATTTAACTTGGACTCATCTTAATTATCTGGCACTGCATTTCTCTAATTGTATACAGACTGGATTTATTCTGGGGCCTGTGTCGCCTTCAAGGATTTCTTCTGGCAAAGCTGAGACAACAGAGAGCAACTACTACTGCCTCCCGTCTGCCAGGAACCAACATCCTAAGCACTGGGGCTGGCCTGCAAGGAGCACACAGAAAGCTTTGCTGCAGCTTCAGCCGACAGCATTTTAGGGCTGCTTTCAGCCAGCCAAACCCCCAGGAAGCCCCGAGCGTCCTTACAAAGGATAAAGCCCTGTTTCGTCAAGACAGAGCAGTTTTTATTATGGTAAGGAGGTATAATCGGTACTTTTCTATGACAACGAAAGGGTGAGTCTCATCCCATGACCAAAACAGTATTCCTCAGATAGGGCATCGTTCAGCGATGCTAGAAAGGCAGGCTCTCTGAAAGTCTAATTTACAGGCTGTCAGCTTCACAAAAACGTGCCAAAGGAGCAAATTAGTTGGGTTTCCGTATCTTCTAAATGTGTGTGCATGTTGTAAGCTACAGGCGCTGTATTGAGTGATGGGCGGTACCTGGAATTTTTACAGCATTTCTGGTGAAGCTGATACAGCCCATGGTCTTCTGCTACCCAGCCCAAGGGCTGTGTTCCCCACCAGAGAAGTCATCCTTGCCTCCTGAAGAAATGCTTTTTCCTCTCAAAGGCAGCCTGGCGTCTCTGAGCTATTCCCCATGCTGCCTGCCACAGGGCAGAGCCTACAGCCTCACAAACTCCGGGGGCTGCTCAGGGAGTCTGACTGATGCTGCTGCCTCCTCTTGCCTGTTTCCTCCCTTTCTCTTGCATGAATTTCCTTTCCTCCTTCTCTGAGCTAGCACAAAGGACAGCCAGAGACACCTTAAACACGTGAGCAGTGCTTCATGCACCTGACTACTAGTTTGGGCTGTCCTGATATTTTGACTACCTGCTAAAATGCACTTCAGCTCAAATTACAGAGAAACTAATGTTTAAATTTCTTGTAATTTCTAGTATAAATGATGTTGAAGGTCTAATTTCCTCTTAACATTTAACTTCTGATTGTCAAATGCCCACTACCCATGGGGTAAGCTTTCTCTTTCCCTACCAGGTGGGTTCTGTTTCATCTGTCAGGCTCCAAGCCTTTACAAGTAAAATGCCAGAAAGTATTACACCAAAAATCAGAGGCTTATAATTACCACCAGCCCTGATCTCAAAACTTGGACCTAAAGGAAAAACCACAGTGTATTTCTAAGGTGTTTCTAGTGCCAGACTGAGCTTGTGTCTCATGATTATCAGCTGGTACTTTGCAGTAAGCTAACTGGCTCTGTAGCAGTGAGCAAGTGTGTCCTCCTGTAAGGTCAGGGACAAACACAGCTTCCGCAGTGCTGTAGGAGATCGTTGTCCCCTATATAATGCCATACATCATGAACTAATGAGTGAGGTCTTCCTCGACATGCTCAGGACAAGCCCTCTGGTAAGCCATGCCTAGGGCACGGGGAGATAATGCAAATCTGGTCAGTGGTGGTCACTGGATTCACCCTGCAGACAGGTTAAAAAACAAAGCCGTTTTTAACTGAAAAGGGGTTCCTGCTAAAGGGGAACACACTTCAGCTGGTGGAAGCTTAATGTAACAAGTATTTCGGTTTCCAAAGGAGCTCTGCCGGAACACAACTCGACTTTCAGCCCCTCAGTAGCACGGCTGCTCCCGTGTTCCCCGCAGCTGTGCTCTCCCTCGGCTAACCCCACGGGGCAGTCGGACAGCCGAACCACAGCGAGAAGGGGCTTCAGCGCAGCCCCGCCGTGGGCTGAGCCGCTCCCACTCGCGCCGCCCTGTCTCTGGAGGTAAACGGCACGGTACGGGCGGACACGCCCGGAGGCCCCCGGCCTCACCAGGGGCTCGGCCCCGGCTGTCCCCGGGGTAGGGGGCTGCGATCCGGCCCCGGCCACCCCGCCAAACCTGTGCGAGCTCCCCCGCCCCGGAGTACTGCTCCCCCCCCGCCCCGGGGCTGCCCCTGCCCTTACCGACTCGGCGAGGAGGAGCTGGCCCTTGCGGGCGCAGAGGAACTCCCGGGGGGGCAGGAGCGAGCGCAGCCCGGGCGGCGGCGCGGCGGCCTCCGCGGGCTCGGGCTCCTCCATGGCTGCGGCGGCCGCGGGCTGGCGAGGAGCGCTGGCGGCCCGGGGAGGGGGTGGTGGTTTTTTTGAAGGAGGGAAGCGGAAATCGTGACACTGCGGAAACGTGAAAAAAAAAAAGTTGCAGCATCCCCAAATCTGGGGGATGGCGGGCGAGCACTCGGGGCGACCCCGAGGTGGGGGCTCCGCCTGCTGCCCCGCAGCTCGATCCAGCCCCCGAGCCTCGTTGCTGCCCGCAGGGGCAGCCCGGCTCCGGCCCCGCGGTGCGGCGGCGGCCTCTCCCCGCACAGCCGTGGCTGGGTGCGGGGTGTGCTGCCGGCCTGCGCGCCGCCCACCCGCCTCCCGCACGGCTGCCGGCAGCAACGGCCCCGGTCAGCCCGGGAGGGCTCCCCCGAGCCTCTGCACACCTCAGCATCTGAAACGGGGTTTTAACACAGACTCCCTTGGCACAGCGCGGGCCCTTCATTTGTTGGCTGTCGGCCCTTGCACTTCAGCGGTCCTGAAAGCCTCCTCCCTCATGGGAGCGCTCGCTGTTCGGTTTGGACCGTCAGTCTAACTCAGAGGGCACCGAACTTCACCATTGGCTTTCTGACGGCAGGAGCAGCTGTAGCAGCAGTCCTCACAGACACTTAAGTATGTGGCTTATAATACCAATTACCTACTGCCTTCATTGTCCTGCAGTACTGTTGTGATTGCGTTACACTAGGGAGGCAGTGTGGTTATTTTCAGTGCTATTCTGAACATAAAAATGAAAATTGAGGAATCAAATGCCTCGGTAATAAAGCATTCACATGGCACAAGACAATCACTGGCCAGGAGGCTGATCTATGGAATGAGGAACGTGAGTAAGGGTGCAAAAAATCTGTTCCTAAAGACATTTACTGGTACAATAAAGTAATTTTTACTGTGAGTGCACTTAATAAATGAAAAATGTTAAATAATGCACTTAGGCCTATTTGTATTTTCTTTTTATTACAGAAAAAGGCACTTATAAAATTAATTTTCATACAGGTGAAACTAATCTTATGACTATTTTCTTATGCTGGTGAAACTGCAGCAGTGAAACTACATTTGTAAATGTAAGAAAACTTACAAACAATACTTCCAAAAATGTACCTAAATGCACAGGAAATTCAAAGGTGAACACATGAAAATACAAATTATTTAAAAGAGAACAGTAAGACAATCATCAGTGGAGAAATTGCTCTTTAGTGCAATGGTACTCTTATTTTGCAGGAGTATCCCTTCCTCTTGGTTTGGCAAAGCTAATCATCCGGAAAAGAAGAACCGCATCAACAAGGCAGAGAACAAGCAATACAAGGCCAAGCACCTATAAAAACAATGATAATGTTAGTTTCTCAGTGGAATCTCTATATTTTACTGTAGTGAATCATCTACCATTCCTCAAAGAAGCAAAGACATCTTCCTAACTTGCCTCTGGCCTTCTAAATACATGTGTGATGTGAGACAGCTGATAAACTAAACAACATCCATATTTAAAACCCATCAGCCTTTCCTAGAGCTGTCTACACCCTGGCTTTGTTTGATGTTTGTGTGAAGCCTTGGAGATGATGTGTTCTCCTTGAAAGCTAAGCTAATGCTGCATTATGCCAGACAATGCTTTTATCCTAAATGAAACCCCTTCGGTCTCTTTAAGGTCTGCCTAATTAATGGTATCGGTGTGGAGAAAAGCCAACATTTGTAGAAACAAGCCTAACAAGAAAAAAAACTAGGGCTCCTCTCTTCTGAAGCTCTGAACAGGAAACCTATTCCAAATTGAAGAAAACGTACATACGTATTTAAAAAATACACAACTTCAGTCAGGCAACTGGAAAACTCTTTGCAAAACGGCCGCTGAGTTCACTTGCTTACCTCTGCCCCTTCAGCCCAAACCCACATGCACACAAGTTTTTTTATGCAGGCGTGTTTTGAATTGGCATTCCCAGATCGGTGGGAGCAGCGCTAAGGCAGGCTTTTCAGGAGAGCACGGTCGAGGCAGCTTGCGCCCTGCAGGTGCAGGCCTGCGGGCAGTTCTGTTTCTCCCAGTACTGAAGAGGCCATATGTTCCACCCAAACTTGTTTTCCAAGCTACCTGCTTAGTCTCCTGCTGCCAACTTAACTGTAATTTCTATTAACTTCACATCTGAGAATATAAATGATGTTCTAGCATAGCTGGTCACTTTATCAGGAAGTTTCCTTTTTGCTTAGGGAGCCATTGCCAGCGAAGACATCAGCTTTCCACCTCATCCCCACTTAGCTGAGTTTGAAGAACATATGTGGCAAGTTCTGGGTTTCCTTGGTTGCTTGTCAGGTTTTAGATTATCTTAGTACTTCAGGAGACCTCCACACGTCCAAAACTGAAGGTTCCCCACCCCCTTATTGTTTATTAACGTTAATTAGTTTTCATTTGAATTAAAAATACCAGTTGTTTAAACTAATAAACTGGTTTGATCTTAAGCACACAAATATCTTACAATCATAATATGAAAAAACCTTTTCAACTGCTGTAATTTATCAGTTTGTGTCAGAAAAGAATAATATACACATCAGGAGAGAGGTAGCAGCATATCTTGTTAAAAAGTGTTAAGTCTTTTTAGGAGGATTGTAGGCATTTATTCTTAAATTGTGTGACCAAACTGGGTAGTCCGAAAAGAGCTATGGATTCTCCTACCTAGAATTTCAAGCTACGGAAGCAAATGCAGGTTACTCAGGTTTGTTAACCTCTAGGAGTTTTCACTGTTAGTGCTTCTCTGTAGTAATTCCTGAGTCTAGTCATATCTTTAAACTGCCAGTGATTTGAGGATTTTTTTTTTAGTGAGATAGATACACTGAATGTGCATTTTGCAACTTCTCTGAGTGTTCTTCGATGACAGTTATTTTCATGGTCTTACCACAATGAAGTACACCGAGAGGTTCACATCATGTCTACTGTAAGGCCTGAAATTTCTTAATAATTTTCCTACTTACTCCTCCAGCCAGTGTCCCATTGTTGGTCTTGATTAGTACTGCAAACAGGCACACAATGAGGAGGAACAATGCTGCAATCACCGAGTTGAAAAGATCCTGAAACAGCCAGTGGAAGCAAAACATTGTTTCTGAAATACATGCCTGAAGAAGAACGTGAATAGCCCCCAATACTGTACGAATCATTAAAAATTGCCGCTTTACTATGAGAATAGAATTACACTAATATCCACTAAGATCGATAGTGACATCCAGTGGTTTGATGTTGAAGAGAGTTTGGTATAAAACTTCCTCATTTTACCTTTTTTTTTTGACAGTCAAATTTATGCAACTTGGCTACGCTTGGTAGACTAAAGCAGCAAATAAATTTTAAAAAGGGAGGGAGGAGAAGAACTCATTTGAGTGAAAGTTTATCTTTACTTTGTGAACGCTTAAAAGTTCAGTATTGTAAAGTTACCCAAGTGATGGCCATGCCAGGAGGGGCTGTTAAGGGATATAGGCCAGCTCTTCAGAAACCGCTGCAAAGGAAGCTGTCACCTCTCTTTGGAAAAACTGGTTCAACAACAATGCAATACTGTGGGTTTTTCTTCCTCTATAGAACTGACTGACAATAACCCCTGCGAACAGGCAATCACGAAGTGGGTGAAGCCGCCCCATTCCAAGGACCATCCAGTACTCACAGCCAACGG
Organism: Bucorvus abyssinicus; assembly: GCA_009769605.1. NCBI lineage: Eukaryota > Metazoa > Chordata > Aves > Bucerotiformes > Bucorvidae > Bucorvus > Bucorvus abyssinicus. Next base: position 12,651,274 of record CM020040.1, read on the forward strand.
CCAGAACAGCGAGCTCAGCTTTTTATCGAGCTTTAGCAAGTACAGCAGAAAAAAGAGCGCGGTGATGACCGTCTCCATGGCGGCCAGCGCCGTGTACGCCCCGCGGGACCCGGAGGCCACGAAGCACAGGAACGTTACCAACGCCACCAGCTGCAGGGACAGACAGAGAAACGGGAGGTTGCGTTAGCTCCGCTCCGCTCTCCACCGGGCCGCCCGCCGCCTTCTCGGGAGCGAAGGGACCCCCGGAGGGACCCCGCCCCGCCCCGCTCCCCTCAGGGCCTACCGCACGGGCGATCTTCACGGCGCCCCGCGGGGAGCGGGGGAAGCCGCTGTCCATCGCCACCAACGCCATGGCGGCGGGCCGGGCCGGGCTGGGCTGGGCAGGGCAGGGCACTACCGACCGCACCCCTCCGCGGGGCACGGAGCTGGGGCTGGGACCGGCCCCGTCCCAGGGCTCCCCCTGGCGGCGGAAGTGAGCGCACAGCGACCGGAAGCCGGCCGGGGCGGCGGGGGCGGCGGTGCCCGTGCCCGTGCCGGTGGCAGTGGCGGCGCTGGCGGGGATGGGCTATGTGGCGGCTGGGTGCGGCCTGGGCGCGGCCCTCGGTGCTGCGCGGGGCTCGGGGCCGGCGGGGCGCGGGGAGCGGCGCGCGTGGGGTCGCCTGCGTGGGCGGCGTGGCCGCGGGCTCCTCAGCGGGCCTGGCGCTGCGCTCCCGGCCCGGCCCGAACGGCGCCGGTGGCTGTAAGTCCATGGGCGAGAGGCGCGGGGCGGCGGGCCGCGGGGGTGGCCGGGGCCGCGGGCCTGGGCAGCGGTAGCTCGGGCCCGGCGCAACGGCTGGGAGGCCGCTGGGAAGAGAAGGGCGCTAAGAGCGGCCGGGGTGGTCGCAGCCGCCCCGTGAGCCCATTCCTGGTTCGTCGCGGCCCGAACGGTAAAGAGGATGCGGTACCGGCTCGGGGAGAGGCAAGAAGCGTCGCTCAAGTCTGTTTTAAATTCCGCATCAATGATTACATCGGTGTGAGGAGCCACCGAGGCTCCTCATAGGGCAGCAGCAGGGCTCCCCTTACCCACTTTTCTTTGGGCCTGATTCTCCCGAACTCTTGTACGTCATGGCCCTGGTAATCTTTGTGGCCCCTCACTGGCAGTACTGGGGTACCGAAACTGACTTTTTTTGTGTGTTCTGTTTTGTTAAGGGTCTGGTAATCCTAGCAGTGCTTGGAGAATTTTTACATAGGCAGTTTGAGATGTTGGGCATCTAAATTGCTTGTCTTGGAGATGTCCTAAAATATTTGTCCTTACCCAACTTTGTAGCTAGGCCTGTGAAGTCTGTTGGTGTACCACCATGACTGGCCATTCCAAAATTTTTTTTTCCCCAATGGAAACTAACTGAGGAGCAGTAAGTGTAATAAAAATCTGCTGAAAGGGTGTAGGCACTCACCATTTGACTCTTTGTAGTGTCAAGGACAATGGAGAACTTAACTGTCAGTGTATGCTGCAATGTGTCAGTTACATGACCCAAACATTACTTACCCTAAAGTTTGGTAATTTAGCAAATATTCATATTTAGCCATAGAAAACCTAAAAACTTCATGGAGGGGCTCCCTTGAAGAGGCTCAGCATAACTGTAAGTTATGAAGATCTCCTTCTTGGTTGTAATTCCTGTTAATTTCTATTCTAGATAAACATCTGATAAAAGAAGATAATAGAAAGACAGTTGTAAGTATTTGCATTTTGTTCAGAAAACTGTAAAACATGCAACCTCATCTTGTATTGTAATCTGAGTGTAGGAATATTGGCAGCCACTGGATCTGGCAGTTACACTGAGTAGTGTCCGGGTGGTGGGTCTGTTGCTGGGTCTTACATGGTGCAACCTATGCTTATCTAGTTCTGTAGGCTGCAATAAAGTTATGAGGCATTTGTGCAGATGTGTAGGGACAGGTGTCAGTTTGGGGTCAGTGTTGCATGTGTAGCATTGCAGTCGCCCTGTACAACCATGCCCGTGAGGCTTTTTTTTTAAATTTGGAATCTAATTAGTTTAAGCTTTAAATTCTTTTAAGACAGTTGAAACAAAATTCCTGTAGTTTATTTGAATTGTGCAGGTTTCTGAAAATAAAAATTTAATGCGTCTTAACATTTAAGCTATTTATTTAATGGATACTGAAATTATTACTTCAGTTGGCATTTATTTTAAGTTGAAAGTTAAGTTGAAGTCTGTGAGGTGAGATGTGTCACAGTGTGGTGGAGCAGCAGCCCCCCAGGTGACCCTCAGAAGCTCCTGGGGGCCATGCGAAGGGGCTGGGCAGTTGGAAGCATGGGCAGAGAGCTGGCTGCATGCGCTTCGGAGAGTAAGGCTGCCCCTTGCCTGGTAAAGAGACAGTTGGTATGTGTGTGTCAGGGTGAGAAGAAGTGGTGGTCTCTGGGAAGTCACAAAATCCAAACGGATCACCAGTGTCTTCCTATAAAAGAATATATGGTAAAGAAATAGTGTGCTGGATATGGAAAGAGTTTATTTCTACACATGCTGTTCACTGCTATGCGATAGCACATTTTTTAAAGGTGATACTGTTTTTCCTCAGATATGTATCGAGGGCAACATTGCGAGTGGAAAAACAACTTGCCTGGATTATTTTGCACAAACTACCAGCATTGAGGTACTGGATGTACATTTCTTGGTTTACATCGTTAAGCAGTTGCTTGCCTTGACAGTTAACTGAGAAGTGCAGTCCTTTCCTAGGCTAACGAGAAAGGAGTAGCAGGTTGTGAGCCAGTGCACTGGCAGTGCACCTCTCACGACTATTTATAGTCCAATTGAGGAAGAGAAATTTAGATCATATGCAATGTAGTACTGGATGCCAAAATACCAGTAAAACCTGTGGATTACAGTTTGTACCTCTGTAAAGTGACAGCAGCTCACATGGGTTTGGCATGTCTGGGCATGCCTATTTGCTACTTCATGTCACTTAAATCTTAATTGTATCTTGTAATAAGCAAAGACAAGAAGTAGTGCTGTGAAAATACTGATGTCATCTCACTGAGATCCCAGAAAATGGAAGGCTTTTTAAAAAATGAAAAACCTGTTAGAGTTGTTTCTGGAGATTTCTTAGACTAGTGTGGTGTTTGACTTCATGTTGTTTAGAACAAGATTAGGGTAAGGGCAGGCTTACTGTATTTTTAACAAAATCAAGATCAGACCTCAGTGAGCAGTTGCTTCTATGTACATCAGATAATAAAACTTTCCCTGGCAGACCTGGGAATGTGTTTGATAGTAAGTCTTAAGATTCCTCATAAAAACACTGGGTTGCCAGATGTTATTTGGTCATTTAACAGGAGTGATCCTTATGGAGTAAATAACTCTTAACCCAAAGAATAGCAAACTCTAATTTGCACATAGTGCAACAGTTTTTAAAAAGCTAGGTAACTTACAAGACTCATCAGATTCTCTTAGGCCTGACTTTACAGTATTGTTGGAGTTTTGGACCCTGTCTGAGCCAGGTAAGTCTCTTGTGATTTTACCTATTCAGGGTAGAAGCTTTTCTGATTAACGCTGTAAAAGTTTTGAACACATTTGTTTGTTAGGTCACAAAAATAAAATGAAAAGCAGCATGATGGCAGTCTGATCCTCTTTTCCTTTGCTGGCAAGTGTTACGCTCTGAGAAATCAATTTGTGAGGGAATAAGGAGGTCAGGGAAATGCAATCAGTACTCAGCTAAGCCACTCCTTCCCTTACGTGGTACTGATTTTAATTTAGAAAAGGGAAAATATATCCAGGCTCTTTAAGTAATCAATCCAGTGTTTTATCCTGGTGGTTTAAAAATGCTAAAAAGATGTTGTGTAATGATATTTCTCTATTTTTTAAGAAACAGTGTTCATTATTACCTTTTGTATTACAGAATTTGGTGCTGTTTTTTGAAGAGGGATGAGCTTTCCAATACAAGTCCTGAATACTCTGACTTAGTGAATGAGTATTCATTAAAAATAGTTGTAGACTTGTAGGGTCAAATTAAATATTTTTAATCTAAAACATGTTTAACATGGAGTAATTAATTTTAACTAGGTTTTGACGGAACCGGTGACGAAGTGGAGGAATGTTCGTGGTCATAATATCCTGGTAAGTGGCAGAAATTATTTCTACAGTTACAATTACTGGTCTTTTCGGAAGACATGCATGAGGGCTTCTTACCAATCAGCCAAACTGTCACAAGACGTGTGGTCATCATGTTATACAGCAGAAAACAAGGTCCATGATACAAAAGATCTTTCGCTGTGATTAAGACATGCATATAATAGAAATATTGCATGTAAAATGTGGTTGCAGCAAGGACCATATCCTTTATTGGATGTGAGCTAAAAAAATTCATAGAAAGGTAAGCCCTGAGTGTGACAGTTGTTTCTAAATCTACTTTGCCTATTTGAAAGGAGGGAAGAATGTCACTCAGTGTGAGGGGTGGATCAGATTGGTTAATACTGTTTGACTGCTGAAGATAAGGAAAATTCAGTCCTGGATTGCGTTGAGAGCTTCTGTTGTCTTTTGGGTAGTCCTCGTTTCTTGGAACCCTTCCCCATAAGTATGTCCGTTTGTCACAGCTGTGCTCAGAGACAGCAGACAGGGCTCTGACTACATTTGCAGGTATGCTTTTGCTGGGATGGCTGAAGTGGTTTCTGATGTCAGTCTTCCCTGATTGTATCATCACCTCCGTAGCAAAAATCTCATTGCTGGCTGAGGTGGGTATTTACACTCAAGCTCACATGGAATTTGCTGTTGACAACACAGCAGTGGATACACCCCAAATCACACGTGCTCAAACGTGTATTTGATACCATCACTGCTAGCATAGGTCCTCTGAAAAAGTAAGTTTTCCCTCTGAGGAGCTGCTGATTATTTTTCTTTATTTTCTTATTGGTAAAAGGGATGGGGCATGCTTGGCTGTGTCACACATCATCACAGCAATCTGTGCGCTTCAGAATACTTACTCTCATATTGGGCAGGGAGAAAAGAAGGAGGTCAGATCTGTGGGCTGATGCCATGCTGCTGACTTACAGCTTGTCACCTCAGGAAATAGACATGGAATGATATTTTATTTTGAGTCAGATCTTTTCTTTGCTTTGCAGACTGTTGCTTGTTAAGCGTATGTGTGTGTGGAATTGCAGCAAACGGAAAGAGTGGAAGATCAGAGAACTGCTTTGAGGATCCTTTGGGCAGAACAGTTGTCTGTGTTAAAAGACACCTTTTCTGAGGCCCAGACCATACTTACTGCATCCATATATGCATTTCTGGATGGATTTGGTATACTGAGAGTCTGTCAGTGCATAAAAATAGAGTAGCAGATATGTTTTTTTAATTATTAAACTTACTTGAACTGTCTCAAATGAGCTGTGCCTTGGTCTTGACCTTTCCACGTACAGGGTAACTAATTCCTGTTTACTTCTGTGAGTGTTCAAGCTGCCCCACTTAGTGTTTCTAAGGACCAGGATTGTAATTCCTACATCTGCATTGTGGAGAGTAAACTTGAAAAGCAAACTTAATTCTTGTCAAACCTGGTGTCAACTGTTTTGATGCACTTCTTTTAGCAATCTGTTGTAGTGCAAAAGCATTCTAAATACCCAACTTCACTTTTTTTACTGTTTGACCTAACAAAATTGTCTGTCTGTCTTGCTTCCGTCTTTAACACCAGGGCTTAATGTACCAAGATGCATCAAGATGGGGGATAACATTACAGACTTACATACAGCTTACAATGTTGGAGCAGCATACCAGACCAATGGTAAATAAAACCATATTTTTCTTTTAGTTTGGAAAAGAATTAGATGCGGTCATGAGTATTAAGTATTTTTAACCTTGTTCCAAAAGTTAAGATTCTGTTTGCATTCTTTCTTTGTTCCTGCAGTGAGTATGAATTTTTATGTGCAAAGACATTGTTGATAGGCTCCAGGGGCGAAACATCTGCCTCTGACCAGCTCAGAACTTTTACTTGCCCAAACTAATACTGCTTTTTTTGCACTACCCTTGTGAGCTAGACTGGCACAAATCTCTTCATCATCACACATCAGTGACTTGTCTGTAACTGTGTCTGTATAAATTTAGCTATTTCAAATCTTTGGCAAACATTAAGTAATCTTGAAGATAGTGTTAATGTTCATTCTACTGCTCCATGTTGTCTAGCATGAATTTAGTCATTGCTTCTTGTGTTTATCCAAAAAAGAACTAATAAAATTTTCTATTGTTTTTTCAGATGCTTTGCATCCTTTTTTTCTTGTAATTTTTTCTTTTTCTGTATCGATTCACACACTTTACCATTTTATCAAGATCTGTTATTTTCTCTTTCCTTTGAATACCTTTTGTTACATTCTCTGGTAAATCTTCCATTCCCTGATTACAAGATCTGATCTTAGGTGGCATGTTTATTTTTTAATGATTATTCTTGCATTATGTTTTCTGAGTTCGTTTTCAGAAGTACCACATATGGTAGTGATACTGCACATACAATGATGAGCTTTTTGGAAGAAGTGTTTTTCCAAGATAATGGAAATCTCACTCTGTTGCAGAAAAGGTTCATTAAAAAATTCCTGAGGATTCCCCTGCATTTCAGTCTAGGCTTTGCTGTCATTTGCCATTTGAACCTTGCTGGAGCAATTGTTGCTTCTGTGGTCGTTAAGGTGCAGAATACCCCACTGGAAGGAGTTCTGCCAGGGTTGCCTTTCTCTGCAGGGGCCAGAGAGTGTCGGAGATTCTCTCTTCTCCAGAATGCAGCGCTGTTGGAGCTCCTGCAAGACTGGTTAAGGCCAGTGCTTTGTCAGCTGTAATTATTTCTTTAAAGTTCTGTTTTCTTGTTACAGTTTTTCTGAAGTTAGGCCTGTGCTCCTGACTCAGTAACACCCCTGAAGGTGGCAGCAGTTTAGGGAGCCCTGCAGGTTCTCAGTGGATTGCTGCTTTTTGTACCCCTAGTTAACTTCAGGTGCTCAGTGGAATGCTTCTGCAGGTACCTTTGAAACTTGCGTATGAATAACAAATTAGTTGTGTAGGTGTTCAGTAATGCAGTGACCATAGGTAAGATTAGAAATACTTGGTTTTTGTGGTTCTCACCCTCCCAGTAAATTTGTTTACCACAAGATCTGGAAGAACTGAAAATGTTATGTATTTCATAATGTAAAGGATGTGATGTGCATTATGAGCTTGAAAAGAAACAAACATGCTGAAAAATGTACACTAGTTAGTGACTGTCAAGTTTTGTTTTGTAGATTTCTCCTGTAAGAATGATGGAGCGATCAATCCACAGTGCAAAATACATTTTTGTAGAAAACTTGTATCGAAGGTATGGTAAATGGTTTTCTACTTCACTTCCTTGGCTTAATTGGATTAAAAAATATAATCAACTGTTGATTTCTTTGGTATTTGCATCTAAGTGGTCTGTGAAATCCGTCAGTTCTGTGTTGAAGTGGCAGCGTGTTTTTTATGGGACATGCTGCCCACAGGTAGAATAAAACCTGTAGGACATGGGCCAGGCAAGAGCCTTTTTCAGAAGCGCTCTCATGTATTTAAAACTTATTATTTACAACACCATTTATTGAAGTTATCTGCTCTCCAACTGAATACAAAAGTCTTGCTTAAATCACACACTGAACAGGTAAAAAACCATGAGGACATGGAGGAGTTTCTCTCCTTCCCGCTGTAGGAGAGAAAGAACTAGATAGTGTTATCCAACCTGGCATCCAGGATTGGCATTTCTTGCAAGCAAGGACTCGAGTGACAAGCAGGAACTCAAGTCACATGCTATTGCTCAGAAACAGGATCCACAGTCCATCGAAATAGACTGCAGACCTTGGTAGGGTAGTGAGTAAAGAAAGAACAAGAGCTGTTTGTTTCTAAATGTCTCTTTCTGCATCAGGTCCCCACCCCGAGGTGTGCTTGGGCCAGAAGAGCTAGAGCCCTCAGGCCTAACCTGGGTTATTCTGTTCTGGGAGATAAGATTGTGGCCTGAAATAGAGAAAGCATTTATTAGCTGGCCGATGTATGACTCGCCCCTCCCATACTAACTAAAAACAGTGCAGTAATCATCACTGATTTGGGGTGGGGAGGGGGATGTGTGTGGGTTTTTTTTTTTAATTTAGAATGCTGACCTTCTATTGAGAAGTGTGTGTAACAGGTTGCTGTTTTAATGGATTTTCCAGTGGTCTTAAAGGACAAAACCAGTTTCTTGCCCCTGTCTACAGGGAGAATGGCTGCATGCCACAAGATGGCATCCATGCTACATAAGCTCCAAGTCTGTTGCTGGAACTGCTTTGAAAGTTGAGAGAGACACAGTAAGATGCGAGGCAAAGAGGAAGAGATGTTATTTATCCCAGTCTGTATGCAATGGAAATGTACTGGAATGACTTTCTCATTTTTAATTACAGACTTAGTTTTTTGCATTGTAGACAAAGTGCTTTTGTCCCAACAACTGAGAACTTTGTTGCTATGAGTCTGAGACTGCGTGTGTCAACTCTGTGTGTTAATATTGTAATAACATTTTTAAGGGCTCCTAAGATGTCTTGGGGCCTCAGCATTTTTAAACATTGCACAGAAGGCATTTGCTTTTTTTGTTACAGCAAGTTAAAAGCCAGCTGATGTTACCAATACCAAACCAAGATATGATATAAGGGTGTGTAAAAGGATTGTAAATCAAACGAGGAAAAACTAGGACCACATGAAAATAACTATTTTGAACATTAAAAAAAATAAGTAAATCTATCCTCCCTCATATCCTCCAGTGGTGGTCAAAAGTCTGTGAAAAGAGTGTTAAAACAGGGTAAGTGTTTATGATAATTTCTGAGTATATCCAGTAAATTACAGTTTAGGGACTTCCTCATTCAGTAGTGGTTCCTCTGTATTTAGTAACCTACAGGGAAATTCTATTCCATAGACCTGTCCGGATTTCCCCTAAGCTTGTGTAAACCTTTACTTTCCAAGATACCCCATGGTAAGCAGTTCTATAGCTTTACTCCATGGTGCTGATCGCTGCCCTATCCTATATATTTATCCTATATAATACCCTATATAATTAGATACAAAAAGGCCATGGATACATTGACGGCTAAAATTTAGAAGATGATGTCTTAGCCATCAGAGCAACAAAGAGAAAATACAAACTTTACGCTTGATCCTTTTATCTAGAAGGATGATAGTTCCCTTCTGGCAGGGGAAAGGTCTTAAAATGATTGTTTCCCATGCTGTGTTCTTTTCTTCCAACTGCTGCATGAAAATTTTAAAAATCATTCTGTAACTAAACAGACTTTGCAAAGGAAAGTTCCTTTGTATCTCCAGAGACTTTTTCTTTCCTTGTTACTATCTCCTAGAAGGAATCTCCTGTCTCTGTAGGGGAATAATCCTAATTCTTGGGTAGGTTAGTCATCATGCAAAAATCATGCAGAGAACACAGGGGAGATTGCCCACTGTAGAAACTGAAGTATGCTTGTCTGATGGATAGTCTGGAAAACAAAGCTTCCCTGGTAAAAGGAACCCTCAGGCTCAAGCCATTCAACAGGTATCTTTGGCAAAGGGATTGTTAAATAGCTGAAGGGAAGGCATTTTCCCATCAAAAGTATGTGAAAATGAAACAGAACTTTTTTATTTAAAACAAGACTTAGACTGAATGGGGTAAGCATGCTGCGAAGAGCAGAGGTTATTTTCTGCTTGCTTTTCTGTAAGAGAAGGTATTGCTTAGGGTCCCAGTCTTAAAGATGCAGAGAAATCCCTTATTATCTCTAGTCTACACAAGCTCTTTTCCTTTAGGAGAATGATTAATTTAAGCAAGGTGTGAAGAGCTGTGAGAATATCAGGAATACCAGCTCTTCTTTGACTCAGTGTCCCTCAGTATTTGTGTTTTGGCTTTGCAGGCTTTTTCCCAGAGAGAGAGATAGAGTAAGATTTACGATAATGATGGAAAGCTTAAATTGTGAGCAATTGCTGTGAGCTTCTCTGGCACACAGAAATGTGCATGAGTGCCCAAGAACTTACTGCGATTGCACATCCGAGTTTAGCACTGAAAGTCACACTCGTGTTAGGTGTGAAACTGTAGAAGAATTTAAAATGTGTGCATGTGAGTATGCATGATACCGGGTAAGCATTAGCAATTCACTTTGTCCCATTTGAATTCATAGTTATTTATGTTATAAAGCTTGTTCCATTCATGTTTAACTTTTGCAGTAAAAACTTTACTTGGTAGGAGTCCAATGTCAGCAAACTTCAGAAATGAAAACACCCTTTTGTGCCTCTTAGATTACCTGTATCTCCATGGATCTTGAGCCTGATCCAGAATCCTCACAGGGTTATCCAGGAGGCTCCACTAACACAGGGAAGGCAAAGGCATGTTGTCTGCAGGGCAGGTCAATGGAGAATTGACCTCATGTATCTCTCTTTTATGGCAAGAATAGCAGGGCTTTTTCTTGTGTCCAATTCCTTTTGACCTTCCTGTTTTCCCCATGTATCTTGGAGGAAAGTAGCAGTCAGTACTTGGCTTACGCCTGCTGCCCAGAACCGTGTAGGATTGATGCCTTGGAAGAATAGCAGTGAATTGTGTTATTCCATTTCTTGGGTGCTTTGGGAGGCAAGGTATTCAGCTGGATGGCAGATCAAGAAGGGAGGTGGTATGAATACGCGTTTTGCTTTCTTGTGTACTTAAGGGGAAATATCTTTACTCGGTTTTGCCAGTGATCAAGGCGAGTTGCCAGGAGGATGGTTTAGAAATGTGTGGAATCTTTTTTTTCAGCAGTATTTAAAACGTTGCAACTGGTCTTAGTCATTCAGCTGGAGAGAACAGGAGCCTCTCAACCCCGTGTCTTTTATATATTTATATTGCAGATGCACTTAGGAAGGAGTGTGGAGTGTGTGTTACTATCACCAGTTTTGAAGACAGAATAATGTAAAAAGAGTAATATTGGACTATTTAGGAGTGTGTTAATAACTGAAAATTCCACTACTGGTAAAAACATAATGTTGATTCTTAATATGTCCTCTATAGACTCCCTTTCACAGGATTTGATATTTTTTTTTATTCTTACTGAGATAACTTTGGGACAGTTGTCTCCAGTATTGTCTGTGTTCTCTGAGTACAGAGTTCAGATGAAGCATGTTGAATATTTCAGTACTCTTTCCACAAGTATTTCTTAGAGTGGGAGTAAATTTTATTTACATGGTGTCATTATTTTTTCACTGCTTTTTTTTTATGGATTTCATAATGAATTGCCAGTGCTGCTTAGTAAATCAAGCCTTTCATGCATTGCAGTGGATCAGATATATTTGAAATGATCCTGATATAAAGAACTTGAGCAATAAACACCACTGACACTAATTTGTTGTTATTGTATAAATGTCAGTGTGTTTCTTCTTAGTCACCAAATAAATATTTCTTAACTCTAGAGGGAAAAATAATTAAAATTTGTAACTGTTAATAATAGAAACTTTGTGTTAGTAAGTACTTCTTTTTAAAAAAGAAATGTGTTTGATCTTTCTTTTGTATAATCAGTGCTTTATAAGGCCTTCAATTTGGATGGGCATAATATTGGTCTTGTTTTCATTTCATATATGCTGGAGTAAATTTGGAGTAATTTTAGTCAGGTGAAAAAAATATGAGTTTAGAACTGATCTGTGCATGCTACTCAGTGAGTGATGACTTTTATGTTTATTCAGCGGAAAAATGCCAGAGGTGGATTATGTTGTCCTAACTGAATGGTTTGACTGGATCCAGAACAACACGGATGTTTCAGTTGATTTGATAGGTAAAATTTTGATGGGATCTGGAGGGACACGTTTGTGGGTGGGTTTCCTTACTCAGAGAAAAAATAGTTGTTGTTCCTTGAGTCACAAATAATCACATTATTCAATGTAATAGTGGTTGCAAAGCGTAGCATCAGACAGCATGAATTTGTGGGTGGTTCACCAACTCAGTAACAGTAATGCTAAAGGAGATGTTCAGTGGTGGTACCCAAGCCAGGATTCTTTCCTTCTTTAGTTTGTGAAGTAAGTTTCATTGCTTTTAAAGCTGATCCTTGAACATAACTTAGAATTTTTGTTTTGTCAGTTTATCTGCAGACTTCTCCTGAAGTTTGTTACGAGAGGTTAAAGAGAAGATGCAGAGAAGAGGAAAAGATCATTCCTCTGGTAAGGAGTTCCTTCTATATATGTGGTTACAATAAGCTTCAAAAACATAACGATTTCAACCTAAATACTCAAATTGTATCCTGAGTATTGACAAGATGTGGTGCAGCAGTTTCCACTGCAGTCTAGAACTTCAGTATTTAATTTTGATTTATTTGAAAAAAATGATCTATTGTGCACGCTGACTTTCCCAAGTGTTATGTTTTAGTAATCAGTGTACTATAGCTGACTGTTCACGTGGAATATTAATCAACTGTTACCTTCTCTAAGACGTAAAAAGGCAGTTGCTTTTGTATCATTAAACAGCATAAAAGCACCCAGTTGAAGCACAAATACCTGTGCGTGCAGGTGCTGAAGATTTATGTGGGCACTTTTTATTGTCTGTTATTACCAGCATGTTTATGCATGAAAAATGTCTCTGCCTGTGTCTGAAAAGAAGCAACTTCTTGAAAATTGTTAGCGTGGCAATCTGCTTAAAAATGAACTGTAGTATTTGAATGATCACTTACAGAATGGCCCTTCAATTGGACACTTTTCTCTTGAAGAAAGCCTAACCAGAAATCAATGTAGTGACAGAAGACATACTGTATACTACAAAGGTATCTCTAGTGTTGGGTAGTTCAGTAGAAGCAATTTTCAGGTGAAGATGTATATACAAAGAGCTAAATTTTGGGCCATGTGAGGTTTTGCTTGGCGAATAAATCATCGCTATAATGGGTTTGAAGACACACTGTGTTACTTCCCAGCTCTTCGGAGGGGCTGTGGGGGAGCAATTATGAATGAAAAACCTTAAGTGGTCTTCATGGAAAAAAAATAATAGTTGATAACAGGCAGAAATGCCTTTAGAGGAAATTGAGTCAGAGTTAGGAGAAAGTGAACTGGGAATTTTAGGAAAACGTATTGACGCAGAAAGTGCCTTCAATACATATTCCTTGCAGTCTTGCCCTTTTTGTCCTTCCTTCTCTTTGTTGTATTTTTCTCTGTGAAATCTTGAGCCACATGATACCTATGGGAGAGAAACATGGTTCTTGATCTTAAAAAATGCTGAGAGCCCTGTGCTCCTGTAAGCTGTGTCTTTGCGGTTCTTCATGAAGTAAAACCTTATACTGGGAATTAATTTTTCTCAGAAACCTTCTGATGCTTTTTATTTTTGTTAGTGGAAATATCTGGTGCTGGCTTTTTTATCTAGTTCTTTACTTACCAAAATCTATGAAAATTACAATGTGCGTTTCATCCCTGGGCATATGAGTTATTTGAATGCGTCTTTTCTAGGAATATTTAGAAGCTATTCATCAGCTCTATGAAGAGTGGCTCATTAAACATACACTGTTTGAAGTTTCCTGCCCAGTGCTTGTAAGTATTATTTTAGTTATAACCAATTAAGCATATGGAGGATTGTGCTCTTCAAATATTAGGACTGTTATTTAGTGGTAAAAGTAAATAAAACTGCTTTTCTAATCACCTTTGGAGAAGAAAAACCTCAGGAAAATGTTTACAGCTATCCGTAGTGTATAGCATAAAAGTCTGGTCTTTGTGCTTTCGGTGCAGTTTGAGAGTCTCTTCACTGTGATTGTCTGCAGGATCAGACGTGTACCTTTTCAAATTCTGAACAGAAAGCTAATTGGACAGATCTCTATAAGTATATTGGTTTTGTTTCAGTGGTAGTCCTGTTCTATTTTGCTCAAAAGCAACCGTGTTTTACGGTGTCAATTATTTCTAATGTTCATGTTTCTGTTTTCAAGGTAATTGGAGCTGACCATGACATGCAGAAAATGGTAGAAAAGTATGAAGAAAACCGGGACCAAATACTAAACCCATATAATATGCACCACCATTTATAGAACTCTGTGGTTGTTGTATTTCAGAAAACATGTTTATGAAGTCTGATGTGGGGGCAATTTTGATTATTTTTAATATTTCTAAATACAATGGTTCTTGATTTTGAATTACACTTTGTAGAATGTTGTGGACTTACTGCTATCAAATGTTCAGATACAAGTCAAAACCAGAATATAAGCCAATTCCCTTTCATGTTTTTAGGTTGTCCATCAGCTTTACTTTTGTCTTATTTTATTTAGCTAAAATACAGCTATTTCTCCCATTCCCCACTTCATTGTTGCTTCCTAAAAGTAACCAAAGTTTATTTTTTTTTTCCCGCAAACACAACTCTATTTATGTAATTTGAAAGAAATAGTTCCATACAAGAGGTGGGATGTCCTTTTTTCTTACTAGAGAAAGCAAATGAGGTGCATCAAACTGAAGTAGCTTTGTTAAACAGATCTTGCCAGCTTGAAATAGGGGGGCTTACTCTAGTCCTCCCTCCACTAGTGCAGTTCCATTGGATTCAGTTAAGTTTCTCCTGCTTTACATGAACTTAAAATATAACTGTAGTTCTGGAGATAACTATGCACTAATATCGTTCCACTGAGTTCAGTGGCAAAAAGAATAACAGTTTTCTTAAGTGATTGCAGAATGGCTCTGAGACTTTTTATTATCTAAACTAGGATTTTAAAAGGGCTTATTTCTCTTGAGTGTTACCGGCCTGGCTATGGCTGAGTTGAGGACTAGTAAAAATACAGGTTGCACTGAACAGTATTTGTTGTTCCTGTCAAATGGTTATAAAAAACTCTAGCAGTAACTGATTTCTTAACTATTTTGGATTCTTCAATTATACTTTTTTTTTAGAAAGAAAAATACAGATAGTTCTTTGGGTTTATATCAATAATTTTATTGTGACTTACAGGTACTTAAGAGAAAAATAGTGGGTGTTTCATTCTTGCTTTACCCTCTGGGTGTTGTCTTCAAGATAATCCTTTTAATGCAGCAGTTTCTGATGGTTTTCACATTACTTTTTCTGTTTGAGGGGTATGATTCCTGAAGTACAGTGTATAATTTTTTTTTTCTGTAATAGTTTTGGTTTAATTTGGGCAAAGAAGGTTAAGAGTGCTTTAAAACACACTTATATTAATATAGTAGAGCATCTGTCATAGCTTTGTAGTGAATGCTCCTAAAAAGGGCTGATGTCCAAGACTTCAGTTAGTACTTTGGTCACTAGTTACAGGCAGTTGTCCATACCGTGTTGGAGGATAGACATTTTCAGTTACTTGGCTTTGCCATGTTCTACCTGATTTTGAACAATATCTGATAGCATTACTTTTGTAGGTCACTTCATTGCTTTTATTCTGTAGTTTTGTGGTAGCTGGTTTTATGGTATGCCTAAAAGTCATTGTATTGAAGTGACCACACTGTTTTCCACGTCTGGAAATGCAGTTAATTTCTGGTTATTTCCATGTGGTGGGGTTTAATAATGATCAGTGCACTGAGAAAGCATTTCTTAGTGAAGAACTAAATTGGTATCCTCAAGTTGTGAACCCAGTAACGCCATTCTATTGCTCTGTTGTAAATCTTTAGAATTCTAGCTTAAAAGTAAGATTTTTGCGTGTTAAGTGATTATCTTATGTATTGAAGCTTCTTTGTAGGGGGGATAGTAGTTATTCTTGAAACCTGTTAAACTTGCAAATTTTTTCTTCTATAAGAGACCAAAAGAACTATTTCTTTTGAAATAGTTCTGTAAATTTCAAGTTCAGTCATTTTGTTCTTAATTCAAATTTCATTGTGGGCTTTAGAAGCCAAGGATGTATATATTGCAGTCCAGAAAGTATCCCTTAATTGTTTTGTATAGAGAATCTTACAGTACAAAGAGTCTCATTGTTATCTTTCAGCTTTTGTAAGAAATGTATGCTTTATGGTCATATTCCCTACCCCATATTATATCAAAACAGTAGTTTGGATGGAGTTTATTGATATTAGTAATTATAATGGAATATAGAGGAATAATTTATATAACTTATTTATAAAAAATTTCAGATGCAATGGCTACAGAAAGCATGTTGTGTTTATGTTTTCCTATCTATTAATTTTCATGTTCTCATATACAGGAGGGTCAGGGTATTTAATGAAAACTGGGAACAAACCCAAATAGGTTGCTTGTTACGTGTCTTAAGTGTAAAATGTTTGCAGTCTGCTGTAGATGTGTAGATAAAAATACTGCAGTAATGATAAAAAACTGTTTTTAAGCCTGGAATTTATTTGCTTTTGTTTCTTGAAGTCTCTCAATTGATGAGGGGAGGGGAAAAAAGGGCAATCAGCATTAGTCTGATACATATTTTGTTTATTTTATGACTGTCTCAAGAAGCAGTGACTGGGTAGCCAGCTGCAAAATACCACAGGAAGTATTGTTTCTGTAGGCAGACTGAACTTCAGTACCAGCGAAACGGGTAATATAAACAAGCTGCTGCTTCTCTTGGCTTTTAAGAATTGGTCTGTAAATTGGATGTAGCCTGTACTTGTAGACTGAACCATACATAACTGTTTTTGCATACATTTTGGCTATTCTGGAGTACATTGGAGGAATACACGAGATGAGTAAAAAAAAAAATCATAAATCATCAATTTTTAAAGAGGCTGGCATGTGGTAATTATTTGTGCTCTTTCAGGATCAGGGCACCGTTTGCTAAGTGTTGTGTAAACATGCACCCACAGCAGTGATCTCTGCACACAGAGAGGTTGGTAAGGAGAGTGACGGAACAGATGAGCTCTGTTTGCTACCAGGCTGTTGCATACACGCTACCTGACTTTATGCCAGAAGGCTTTGAGATGAGTCCTCTGCCCTACCCTAGAGCCCTCTGCATGGTAGCAGTGATGTGTTTCCCCCTTGGCACACACCACAAAATGTGCTGAGCCGTTCAGACTTCCACTGTGATGTGCTGCTCTGCGGATGTCACTATGTTCCATCCCAGTCCTAATTTCAGCTTTTTTACTATTTAATGCTGTGGAAAGGAGCCTTGTGGGGATTTAATCGGCTGTTTCACTGAGAGCTATGCCAATTAGTTTCCTGTGGGTGGAACCTTTAGCTGTGGTGGTGAATTACTGGTGGTTATTCTCTCAGTATTTAGGTACAAGGAAGGTAAAAAATGATAAAGCGGTGTTTCAGAAATAGTCTTTGTTTGGTGAGACAGCTCTCAACAAAAATCTTCATCAGTGCTTTGCAAGCCCTTGCCAGTCCCTCTCAGGTATGCTTTGTTTTTGTCTCAGGGAATTGTTTTTAAGACTGTTGTTTGTAGTTCTGAAGCAAACTGTAATTTTTTTTATTGAGTGTTTGCATGCTTTCCAGTTGTGTGGGTTTTTTTGTGGTTGGTTGGGGTTTTTTTTGTCTTAACACTGGAATTTGCTTTTCCTTCATGGCTTTAAAAACAATGAAGTTTGTTCTAAAACCACACTATGCTTCTTGAGCACTTCCAACTCCAGACAGGGCAAGGGTTTATGTGTGATACAAATGTTAAGGGGGCAAAAAGGACTATTGTAGAAGACCCAGTGGGGAGAGGTTGTGCCAGTCAGTGTCACCCAGCTACCAGGTCTGCTGCCTCAGCTCTGTGTCAACACCGATTAAGACAATTTCTCTAATCCAAGGCTTGGGAGAGCTGAGCCATTCAGAGGGGTTGTGTGTAGCATAAAAATTTGGAAACAGCATTGGCCTTGTGTCTGTCTGATGGAAAGACATTCACTCAGTCAGTAAATCCCCATTCAATTCATAGTCAGGACCAGCTGTAGCACAATTAAAGTTGACAGCTCACCAGAGGATGGACACACAGCTCACAAACACAAACTACCTTCCTTTAGAAAGGGGCTCAGGCAGCCCTCTGGCTGGCTGCTAGCCCTGCTTGAGTGGTTGCTCTTACTTAATTAGCCAGGGAGAGGTGCAGTGGTTACCATGAACAGGGACAGAAGAGCACTAGCAGATGGGGTCAGAAGTCTTACAGTCCCTTTTCTCTGTCCCTCTTCTTGGGTCTGACTATTTACAACTAGGATTTTAAACCCAGTGAAGGTATGTCTCCAGTATGCCAGATATGAAGATGGCAACAATTGTGCACTGGCCCATCAGGGGAGGTTTACTAAAGGCTTAGTGAGAAACACTTGTAACTGAAGAAGTGTAATGAAGGCCAGCAGTATGGCATTAACGGGGTTACATGTCCAAGATGGTGTCTTTTCAAGTTGTAGTCTTAGATACATAAATCCTGTAGTACTGGTGGTCATCTAAATACTTAGGAGACATCTTCATTTGTGATGAGAAGGGGTTTTGCAGTTTTAAGTTAGACTTGTGAATAATTGATACAAATGAGATTTAAAACATGTAATAACCCCCACAGGGGGAAAATATAGTCCGTAAAACCCCAAATGGTTAGAAATGGTTAGAAAGAACAGATAGGTACTTGAAAGAAGAGCTACGAGGTTGTGCTGGTTGACCCAGCCAACAGCTAAGCCACCTACCTAGCTGCTTGCTCCTCCCTTCCCCATCAGGACAGGGGAGAGTAGGAAGAGCAAAATCAAGAAAGCTTTTGGGTTGAAATAGAGGTTTAATAAGTGAAGGGGGAAAAAACAAGTGATGCAGTGGCAGTAACTCACCACCTCCCACAAGCAGACTGATGCCCAGCCAGTCTCTGAGCAATGGCCACCTTGGTAGACAAAAACCTCCCTGCTTTGTCTGCCTACTCCAGTTTTATTGTATGATGTATGTTTTGGTATGAGATGGTATATCCCTTTGGCCAGTTCAGGTCAGCTGTCCCAGCTGTGTCCTCTCCCAGTTACTCTTTGCAGGGGAGGGCTTGTGTGTATAGTCAGAAGAAGAGAAAGCTGTGACAGTGCAAGCACTATTCAGCAGTACCAAAACACCTCGTGTATCATCAACAACTTCAGCCACAAATCTCTTAACACACCACCCCAGGGGCTGCTACTAAAGCTACCTCAGTCCTAGCCAGACTCAGTCCAGAAGTACTAATTTGTATGTGCCTGTTCTTAATACCTGTTTCTCCCAACACCACCCAAAGCTGAAGGCAGTCCTGTCACTTGATGTTAGCTTGGTCAAAGTTTTATTCCTCCTACACTGCTGGAATCAGGTGATGACAGGACTTCAACAATTAGTTGTTCAAAAAGCAGGTTTTTACTTTTTAGCTCCTGAGGTTTTTCTGGTGTAATCCATGTGCTCCTCTTTGAATCTCTGGGGGATAATAGTCAATTATAAACAATTCACACTAGATTAGATTCAGCTAATATTTTACCTATACATGAAACAACAAAACATTCTTAGCGTTAAAGTGCTACTGGAAAAGTTACTTGAAGTAGTATTAACATAACCTGTCTTTCCAGGTAACAAGTGTATAACGAAGCATTGAAGATTGTACTGAAATACAGTACCAGTGACTGTGTGCTTTTCTAAATTTAGTTAAATGTTGTGTATGACAGAGGTTTTCAATGCTGGGACACCAGCTTACAGCTGATCTAACCATCCTGCTCCCTTCTCAGCACGATGCTTTTCACACACCACTCCCACCTATAGGAAATCCCCTGTCCTGGCTCTAATGCTCGCTGGGTCCCTTTGACTTGATTTGTTTCCCTGCCACTAAGATGGCAGAGAATGGCAGTTTTCCCCTCCATTTTAGTGAGATGAACTGGCTTATAGAAAAGTCCCTTTAACTCCAGAGCTGATGCAGTGTTAAGTGACAGGAACAGGGGCAAAGGAAATGGCAGCAGTAGCTTGATCTCCCTCTTCTGGTAGCAGGGAATGATTACAATGCTCACTGCTGCTCTTGAAATTCGTGGTAGTAGCCACAAAAAATTTCAGTATCAAGTGGAGACAGATATAAAACCTGCAGTACAGATTACTGCCTCTTACAAGATCTAAACTGTTACTCCTAATACAAAAATAAAACTGAAATTGTTCACAGGGCTGTTTCCTCCTTTAAATCTAAAGGAATGTTATCAAACTTCCTAAACTTATTTTCAACTGAAAACAACAGCAAGATTAGCTCAGAGCACAGCTTCACAGGAATGTAATGAGTTAACAGAAGTACACTCCAGTGTAGCATTTCTAAAGCTACAAAATTGGGTCTTCAGTTTAGAAACATTTACCTGTTTCTATCACTGTACAGCACGCTGTACACGAAGAATGCTCCAGAAATAGGTCCATAAAGCAGGAGGAAAAAAAAGGGAAAAAGCAGGACTATGCTTAACTGAAGAAACCTGTGTGGTGTTAAGTACAGCCAGAAGGAATCTGGCTAATGAATTAAATGGATTTAAATTTATGGAAGTTGCCAATGCTTTAGAAAGGTGATCGACCGTTCAGGTTTCAGTGCCAAAGACTCCAGATGAGAAGGGGCTATTAAGAATTTGCTCAACTACTTCCCTTTTTTACTGTCCAGAACGCTTAGTGTTTGGTTTTCTTAAACTGTTTTGACAAAACTAATAATTTCCTTGGTAAGATGATCCAAGGCCACAAGTGAGGGGGGGCAGGGAAAAAAACCCCAGGCAGATTACAAATAAAGCACTGGTAGAATCAAGTGTGATGGCATAACATTCCTTCGTCGGTTTTGTCAATAATGACATAAGGCTCCTGGATTGCATTTACTTCTGAATTACAGTTCTCCAGCTTTACTTCACTGGATTCAGCAGAGTCATGTTCAGGCTGCAAGACGTTCCTTCTGCCCAATGCGCTGGTACTTCTTATGTGTGGAGACCGAACATCAATACTTTGTGGTGGAATGTAGGTGAGGTTAGGAGGCTCTCTGATGTGTCTGAAGCACTCAACAGCTGTATGTGCATTCGGAGTGCCTATCAGTAGTCTCTTGCTATCGGAACCAGTAGTGGGATCCTCCGTGTTCCCCGTAGTACAGCACAGATCTGAAGATGGCTCCATATGTGCAGCTGCACTGTTCTGCATCTGAGCATTAGTCAGATATGTATGTTTAATTCTGGAGTGATTAAATTCTCTTATGTGTCTGTCACTCGTACTTGCGTATGATACTGACTCAGGTTGGCCAGTTTCCTCTACTGGATACATAAGGTCTTCCTGCATGTCCTTGATTTGTAGTTTTGTGAAGGTTAAAGACAGGTCACAAACTTCCTCTTCCCTCAGGACACCACAGCTTTGGACAGATGCAGTGTCTTTGTACGGCAAAGACTTCAGCTCATTGGGTTCATCTGCAGGGTCCAGGTCTATGCAATTTATGGCATCGTTAATTTCTGCTTCAATTGATTCTTCAGGGACTTCCTGAGCTTTGTACTCCAAAGTGTTTTTTCTGTCACAAGAGCTGTCAGCAAATATTGCAAAAGCTGGCGGACCACTTGCTCCTGGTGAGAGTGGCACTGGCCTGATCTCATTTGCAGTTGACTCTGCAGTGAGTGCCAAAACACATTCTTCACTTAGACTGGCTCTTGGCTTTTTTTCCAAAGCTTTTGGAGAAAGATTCTCACTGAAAATAGGTGTTTGTCTTATGACAATGTCACTATATTGGATCAAGAAGTCCTCGCTGTCTGAGCATTTGCCTGGAAAACGTATGGTGTTAATGACTTGCCTTTGCTGTTCTGGAAGCATGTTAGTGGATTGAGTAACTGCTAACTCAGGCATGTCATCTTTGATCTTCAGATTCCCAGTGGCTTCAAAGGATAGATCGCTATTAGTTGAAGACTTATGTGGAGTAGCAAAGCTACTCACATAAGATGTCTCACTGTTTTCTTTATTTTCTAGATTTTCAGCATCTTCTCTCTGGGGTGTCTGATCTTCTTCGCCCTTATCTCCATGATGCTGGTGCATTTGTGTTCTCTTCTGTAGGGTCTTCTCCAAATTGCTGTGTTTCTCTTCATTTGTCATTTCGAGGATGGTTTCACACTCAATCCTTGCCAGGAATATTTCAAATGCTGTCTGCTTTGTTTCCTCATTGTTTTTCTTTTTGACAAGTGAAAACTCTGTTGCTGTTGTTGCAATGTAACCTATTTTCTCCAGGACTGTTTTTACAATGTCATCTGGGAGCACAGATTGAATGTAGTAGACAAAATTACCAGTGAATGTCTGAAACAGAATGCAATGTTGAAAAACAGATTAATACTGGTAGAGTGGGGTGAAGTGTGAAAACCTTCCTAAAAATCAAAAGTACTTCAAAAAATACCTAAATCTTTAAAAAACCCTGTTTCTAATGTGAATTTTGAATTGGAGTGAGGCTTTTCTATCAGCATTATTTTGTCAACCTCTCAAGCATTATAGCTTTGCTATAGCACATTAATTTCAGTGAAGTTATGCCAGTTTAAACCTGCTGAGATACTGGATAACAGCATCAATATTCAAAAATGAAGAGTAATAAAATAATTTTAGTCAAACTACAGAAACTCAGCAGTAAGTCTTATGTGCTCTACTGAAGAATACAAGATGTTTAAAGAAAGATTCATACAATACATCACTAAGGCCTAATCTTTTCCTAAAGAAACAGATATGATGCACTTACTGTTAATCATATTTCTTAACTAGTGACAAGACCAGTACATTTTCTTTTTCCATGGTTCAGCCTTCTGCTGTAACTCTACTACCCCCGAATTAAGTTGCCATTTCTTTGAAAGGGAGACTATTCTAGCAGAAATACTCCCAAAACATGCTCTCTTTGTGGGAACTGTCTGCAAAACCTGACTTGAATAAAATGCTGCTGCTGTTTAACATCTTAAAAAAATGGGATACCTGATTTTCTGGCTACCCAGCTTGCGACTGACTTACCTACTTCCTAAGGCTGAGACCCAAGCATTGGTTGCACAAGCACAAGCTTGGAGGAGAACAGAACGGACCCGCAAAATGGCCGTTAACCTAAAAGCCCACAGTATTGTGTGGCACTGAGCCTCAGTCTATTCTCAGATAAAGTTGTCAACAATGCCATTCACTCCCCAGCTTCTGTTCTATCTAGAGGGGAAGTAAGGAGCAGGCACTGCAGGGGAGTGGCATCAGAGCAGGTGAGAGGCAGGAAACACGTTAAGTAGTATTCCACATACAACCAGTAACTTTTTATCAAAACCGTATGTACACATGATACTGGTTGTTCTTCAGCTTGTGCCTTGCAGTAGAATTATTTCAGGCATTCAGGAGGCTGTCTTCAAAATCTGATTTTAATGAAGCCTTCGGATTCTTGTGTTATAAAAAGCTGAGCCCACGAACTGGGCTTTAGACCAGATTATCTTATGCTTTGCCCTGTTTTAGGGAGATGAGTGAGGAGAATAGGAATCTACAGCTGTTTGAGAAGCTGCAGATGAGGCCTAAGGGCAGGAAGACAGAAAGAGCTTTTTCTCACCAGCACCTGTTGCTGTACGAAGGGAAGTAAGTTTACATTTTGGGTGTTAGGATAAATACAAGTAGATTTTGCATGTGTTGAAGATTGCCGTCTCTTCTGGGCAATGAGATATGTTCAGTGTGCTTATAGACAAATTCAGGTTAAAACAAGAGTAATGAGAATCTAAGCCTTTTGTTGTACGTTTTTACTTCTCTACTATCCCACGATAACCAAAGGTCTGTTTTGAACACTCACCACTCCTGGGAAGGCCCAGCCTCGGCGAGGACAAGGCCTGCAAAGGCCAGCAAACACCTTGCAGCACCCTCGCGCTGCTCAGGACACCCCTAACCCGCCCAAATGGGGCTCCTAAGTGCTGCTCCGAACTTCCCAGGGCGCGGGCGCTGCTGTCGTGCCTCCCGTGCCACAAGCCCCGCTATAAGGCCAGACAAGCCTCCCCGGGGCTGGCTGCGTACCCCGACCGAGTTCCGCGATGCTTCCCTACCTTCAGCGACCTGATCTCCTTCCGCCACGGGGACAGGAGCAGGTTGACGCAGAGCAGTTCCAGCACCTCCAGCGCCTTGAGCAGATCGTGGAGGACGCTGCCGCCCCGCTCGCCCCGGGCCCGCCGGCACCGCTCCGCCACGCTGCACACGTCAAGAGCGCCGCGCCGCCGCGGACCCAGCAGCCGTCGCGCCCTCACCTTCAGGGAGACCTCGTCACATACGGCTAACTCCCCCTCCGCCCCTTGGGCCGCGTAGTAGGCCAGGTAGTCCCGCAACACCATCTCTTCCTCGGCCGCTATCGGCTCCTTCATGGCGGTGCCAGCCCGTCCGTTCCGTGCGCCGACACCGCCCCCGCCCGGCCGCGGCGCTGGTCGGCTCGCCATTGGCTACTCCGCTGGCGCGTCGGGCGGTCAGTGGTGATCCGCCGTGTCAATCAGGACGGGAGGAGGAGTGGGCGGGCGCCCCGGCGAACTGAAAGCGAAAGGCGGGAGGGTGGAGGGGGCGGTGTCGCGCGGGGCGGTACCTGGTGCTGCGCGCGGGCTGGCTTCTCAGCACGGGCGCGTGGTGGTGTCGCGTGAGAGTCGAGGCGCCGCCGCGCAGAGGGAGAGAGACGACTGGTCCGGTCCGGTCCGGTCGGTCCCTTCCCGCCCTGCGGCTTCCGCAGCGCGCAGTTGCCGACCGCCCCAGGCCCTCCTGCCTTGCTCAGCTGCTGCTGCGACCTCGGATGCTCTTCTCGTCGGCCACGAGCACCTGCAGGTGGGTGCCCACTGTGGGTACGGGCTTGGGAAGGCAGGACCCTGCGTGGGGCCTATGCTCAAGGGCTGGTGTGAGGGCAAAAGCTGATGGTGACTGTGCTGTGGGGTGAAATGAGGCCATCTGTAACAAAGCATGTTTGTTGGGCCTGTTTTGTTGTTCTTTTTATTCTATGTTGCTTCTGAATTCCTGGACTTGCTTTGGATAACAGTCAGCTGAGAGAGACTTGTGTCTACTACTGTGATGGCTGAAAAGTTTCCTGGAATGGGTTTGAAATGGAGGTTGAGTCCAGCAGCTGGAAAACAAACTTTACTTTGGCCCAGATGATTTTGCTAATCTTGATTTTTGGAATCTGAATTTTAGAGACACTTCCTATGGCAGCTGTGATGTTGTGCACCTGTGTGATTTCATAAATTAGTGCTGGCATTGGCCTCCCATGACCTTAATTTTTGTTATAGACCAGCTGGGCTGGTGTCTTCAACAGTGTCTCCACTGACCTGACTTGCTGCAAGTGTGAATTTAACTTGATGGTTTTTTAATGGCTCATCTTATTAGAGATTGTCTTAATTACATGATAGATTTTAAAATGAGTGTCTGTCTCACTGTTAACCGCTGGGAATGAATGACTCCTCCTGATTACGGGAAATCTCAGGCTTACTTTGACCATAGTCTGCTTGCTTTTTTTGCAGAAAGTGGCTGTGTGATATTGCAGACAAACTGGTTTTCTCTCTAACTTTCCAGGCAAGAGGGCTTTCCAAAAGCATATGCTTTTGATCGTCATTCCAAGTGAAATGTCACTAGGAAATACTTTTGTAGAATTTGTATATGGATAATTGCTGTATAAAAATTGCTGATCTAGCCAAGAGAGAAGGGAGGACAAATTCCCATACCACCACCACATGTTTAAATGAGGCCATCTGGCCGTCTGCTGCAATGTCTGAGCTTTCTCCCCTACCATATGTGCCTGCATACACCGACAAGCTTTGCTGTGCTCTTAGTAGGGTGCCTGCAGGCAGCTCAGCTCTCCTCTTGCCACGTGCAAAACTTTATTGACCCAAATTAGAGGGTTAGATGTCATGTTTCTGCACACCCACTCCCATGAGGGTGGGATTGGATTCTTTAAACTTTGCAGTTTTTCATTAACATATAGAATAACTGCATTTTGTTAAAGCCTGGTGCATTTTAGTAGAATGATACAGGGAATCTTGCTTTGTTGCTGGTTCTTTTGAACTTTTCACAAAAAAGTGTATTTGCATAATACAGTAAATAGGGAGTTGTCGCCTCTATCACTGTGGTGTTACTTTCTGATCAGTTTCCTATTTAAGCATGGGATTTATTTTCTGTGTTTTGAAAGTCCTAATACTTTGAGAACTTGTTCTCTAAAATGGAAGCTTAATCACTTCCCTGGTGTGTATGCGGTACCAATCCCATCACTGCCAACAGGGCAGAGTACTTGCCCATGATGCAGATGCTCAAAAGTCCAGTTGCAGTTTCCCGCACTGTGAGGTCTCCCATCTTGCTCTTCCTCCTTCAGTGAGATTTTGAAATGTTTTGCCAAGAAGTTTTGCTCTTTTCTGGGTGTATTAAGTTTATAACTGATTTCAGTCTCTTACAGGAATGTAAAATCCTGCTGGGAGCAAAGTTGTGATAAAATGATCTTAATTATTACTGGGTTCTTTCACTGCTTCATTGTCATTTGAATTTAAGTTTTAAAACAAGTTCTGTCCATTGCGAATGCATTACGTTTATTTGGAGTGTAACAGAAGACAGAATCAATTTAAAAAAAAAAAAAATTTCTTTTTTCTTTGTAAGCAAGGCAAAATCCAAGGCATTAGTCTTAGGAGAGAAGAGGAAATCAATAGAAAGGAATGACCACTTCCTGCTGTGTCTGCAAACTGTTGCTGTTTCCCTGGGGTTCAAAAAACACAATACCAATACCTGGTGAATTGCATCAGGCAATATACCTGATTCCTTTTGTCATTGCAGTTGGACTGATTTAGGCAGGGAAGGGTTATTGAAACAATATTGATAGGAGATGCAGGAGAACAAATAAGAGAATCAAGGCATTGGATCCAAAATGTGAATGGACTACCATGGATGCTTCTAGATTCCTTAAAGCTTTAACTTTGTTTGACTCTGCTGGACATGGAAGCTGTTTTGCTTGTTGCTTTTTCTTGCTCTAATGGAAGTGGTAATATATACACATGTGGACCTCTCTGAAATCCAAGCTGTGAATTTATCGTGTGCTTATGAGTTCAGTAGCTAGTGTTCAAGCATATATTACTGTGAGCTGAGGAATAGGAAAATGAGAATGAACTTTGCTGCCTGAGAAGTTTTAATGCATGAGATGCTATTGGGGATTCAGAAAACATGGATTTAGTTTCTGATCTATCTACAATTCCCACTTCACATGTAGCACATCACTTCAGTGGAGCTAGAGCTGGATGTTTTTGGGTATAATTGTGGTGATGAGTATTTTCACTGAAAGCTTTTTGCTGTGACAACAGTACGGTGTTAGAAATCACGTAGTTCTCAGTGGGTCACTAGTGTGGCCTGGGCTAAGAGAATCCTGTTTTCCCAGAGGGTATTGGCAGAACGTTTGGGTTTTGGAGAGCTGCTGATATTAAGTGATAAAAGTACAACTGCCAATTCCCAGGCCATGAAGCAGCATCAGACAGTGTTAGACAGTGATAAAGAGAGGACATGGAAAGTTCCACTAGAAGGAGAGAACTGAATCTTGACCTTTCTGTTCCCAGTAACACATGGAATCTTTCTTTCTCTACAATGTATAAAATATTAACTCTCCATTTCCCCTCCATTCTAATGTCTCATTTCTATATGGCATTGGAGAGCATCTTTCTATTTTCTGTCATGCAAAACCAAGAAAAAGAATAACCAGGCCTTTTAACTTTCTTGTTCCTTTTCTTTAGGCAGTCAGGTTTGTCAGCCTCCTTCTCTTGTAGAGCCTCAGCCTGTGCTTGGTTTCCTGCCTCTCCTGGTTTACTATAATTTGCTGATTTTAATTGGTCCATTCTCTCAAAGCTCTGAAATCCAGCAATGCTCAGTATTTTCATTAGGACATAGGGATCACCTGATGCAGAGTGTTTGAAGTGTTAACAGTTTTCACTGCAGCAGTATTGCAGACTCTTCCCTTCCTGCTCTTGCTAAGCTGGGCTGTTCCTGCCCGAGCACACATGAACTTCTCTCCCTGAGCAGGAAAGACCTAACTACTCCAGTGGCTGCTTATTTCTGTGATCTCTGACAAATGTAAAATCCAAATGTAAGTGGCTGATGCATGATGTTGCTTAGTCAACAGTTGCCTGATAGACAGGAGGCTAAAGGCTGTGGGTGGTCCCAAAGTGATACTGACACAATAAAAAGCACAGAAGCTATATTGAATACATTTATGTTCTTTACTAAAAGCTTTGTGTAAAGATCAGTATACTAAAAATCGAAGTAGAAGAGATGACTACAGAAATACAGTACTGTTATCACATAGAAACAGCATGTCCAAACAATTTTCTTTCTGATATTAATAATGTAATAAATGAAAGTCCTCTATTAAGCCTGTTTTACGCTGGGCATTAAAATTATGTAAGAGTTTAGGATAAAGCCTGACAGGAGGATATGAATTTCTCAAGAGGGACATCAGGAGATACCCTGTCAGCTTTGCTGAGATTTATCCATGATCTTAAATATTCTCCAAGAAATAAAAACATGTTCTTATTGCACCATTACAAGAAAGGTCAACACTGTTCCAATAGTAGCAGCCAAAGCTGTTAGAGCAGCTTTAGAGCTATAAACTTCTCTTTCTAGTAGTGTCTGCTTGCAGAAGTATATAGGTTGGATTTATAAGTTGTGTGGTTTTTTTTTTTTTCTCCACAACGGATATCATCTAGTTTAAAAGATTAACATGAGCAGAAAATTCTGAGCCACTCTTGCAAGTGATCGTGGTAAGGTTATCACTGAAGGCAGTGTACTCTACTTTTAATACAGTTTTTTAAAGATCTTTTTTTGTAATGAATGACATAACGTATGCATTTAGTGGTGAAATGCTACAGTATGGAAGCGTATGTTTTGGCTGGCTTTCATATTCGTGTCATGAAGAAGCTGGGATTACATTGATGGACAAGTACCTCATTATGAACTGTGTAGTGTGTTAACTAGATTACTTGACTTTCTAAAGTGGTGCACCACAAGAGGGAGTAGACAGCTATGTCTAAGTAATGCTGCTAGATACAATGCAGATTGCAATGGTATTATCAAATCAAGAAAGACTGATTAGTTTTCTATAATCTTAGTAATGCATTTCTATAATGAGGTAAAATACAAATCTCCCATCTTCATCAGAGGCCTACTTAAAATTATTTTTTAAGTCATGGAGAGAAACTTAGTGGAAATCCCTGTCAGGTTAAAAGCCAAGAAGAGTGAAAGGATTTCCCAATATATACAGAAAATATAAGCGTCTGTAACAAAGTAAAGACTTGCCGGCAGATGTGAAAAGCCCTCTGTGCTTGTCTTCAGAAGAACCTTTGGGTTTGCTATGTTATAGGTAAAAGAGACTTGCTTTCAGAAAGGAAAAAAAAAAAAATCACATTTGCCTTCTAATATTTGTTCATTAGATTTTCCCATCCACCTCCTTAATAGGAGCCTGAAGTAAGCAGGGTTTGGTCCCAGTGCCTTGCCCTGTTCTAGGCAGGTCTCCAAGAGCTGCAGGAAGACACAGCTGTGAAAGCGTGTCCCATTCTGCATAAATAAATCTCTGTGCTTTCCTTCACTTTTTATTTCCCGCCAATAAAACTGACTGACATACATGTCTATGTGGCTTTTCTTTTCTGGCCGCTAATAGATGGCGTAGAGTTTTGTCTCTTATCGCAGGATACTTTGCATACCACACAACTGTTTATGCTTGTCCTTTATACAGAGGAATAGTTCTGTCTGTTAAAAATACAAATGTGAAATATAGCCTACATTCTGGCAATGGCTGCCAGTAGTTTTGTAGTGCAAAATTTTGATTTTTTGTTGTTTTGGGAATAGTGTGCTGACAATATTGAAAATCTTGATGAACTGCAAAAGAATTCTGTATTTTAGCAAAACACATATTTACTCTCATCAACTTTGCAAAAAATGCATACTTACCTTAGCTCATCATGTGCATATGACTCAGTAATGGTATAATTTATACAGCAGTAAGAACCGTATAATTACTTCCCATCTAAGTATTAATTATAATTGTGTCAATCTTTGGAGTATTGAATGATGATTACAGTTGAAAATTATTTTGTATTTACAGAAAATCGAAGTGCAATTTTAATAATTCAGATGATGCTTCCTTTTAAACACAGTTATATATTTACTATACTCAAACATATCCTTCAGTGGGGGTAGTAAACTGAAGTCTGTTTTATCAGTGTAAAAAAATTTTTTTTTCTTCAGTGAAAATACCTCTAAGAGATTTAGTGGAGATTAGCCTGTGATAACTCTGCTAACTAGTACTGGTTGAAGATGTAGTTTAGTCCTTGTGTGGAGATAGGTTGTTTCTGTACCATGCAAGATTAAACTCTGGCACTTGCTGTTTGCCTCTGCTGTTCCTGCTAGTGTGCATCTCCAGCTGGCATGCATTTATCATATGAATGTGTGAGAAGTCCAGGTCTGTGAACAAAGGTAGCAAAATTTCAGTGAAAAGGATCATGGCTAATAAAAGTGGTTTCTGCACAAAGTGAAGTTCTCTGTTACTGTGCGTGCCAAGTCCAGCATCTATTATTTACATCACATGAACGTAATTACTAGAGGTCAAGGTCCTTTGTGACACTACAGGCTCCTTACTGAAGAAAGAGACTGGTTAGTGCCTGAAAATGCAGTCATGCATGGGAATTGACATGAAGCATCTTCTTGCATTCCAGACAGTGCCCTTCCTTTGGCTATAGCAAGTGCCTATGAAGGGCAAGCAGCTCCCAGGCCTGCACAGGGCTGTGGTACAGCTTCCGTAGGTAAAGCCAATTGGTCTTTGGGGATCCACTGCCACCTCTTCGTCGCTGGCTGCTAGTTTCCTTTGAGGAAGACTCATAGCAGGCTTTGCAATGGTCTGGAAAGCCAGGTACTGGCCAGGCTTTCCAAAAAAAAAAAGTGTGATTATCAAAATATTCTCCTTTTTCTTTTGCTCCTTTATGGTATGAGCAGGGTTTTGCATGTTTTACAGGCAGGGTTCTATCTCTGTGTACTGAAATACATATTTAGACAAAGAATTATTTAAAAATGGTTTGTTGCCAAGACACTGAATGAAATGTACTAGTGACACCTACAAATCGACAAAATACTCTTCTTTTTCCTTCTGCTCTAAAACATGCAAAGTATCATAAAATTGACAAATAGGCTTGACTGAATAACATGTATCTACATTAAGAGTGGCTGATTTTGGTGTGTTTTGAAATGCTTCAAAGAGGTCAGATGCACTGCTTTTCACTGCTGCTTTTTTATGCGTGTGATGTTATGGAACACTTTGAAACACAAAGAGTGAAGTTAAGGTAAACTTTGAAAATTCACTGTAAAAAACAAAATCCTATTGCATCCCTGTTTAAAGATATAAAATAGTTATAACTTTGAGAGGTTTTATTCTTCCATTTAAATGTTTTTCTTGGTCTGAGTTCTTCAGAAGAATTGAAGGAAAGAGCCACTTTCACATCATTTGGTTCAGAAGGGTCTGATAGTCAGTTGAAGAATTTTTCAGTACTTCCATTGGAACAAGTGGGATGGGGATATTCTGTTCACACACCACTGTCTCGTACAGGGGAGCAGCCTCCAGAGTGAGAGATGCCAGAGAGATGGATGAAATGGGCTGCTGCAAGTCCTGCAGCCTGACTGCATAATCTGCAGCCTGTCCTGTAGTCCCAGATGCTGCTGCTTCTTCCAGGCTAATGTTTATAGATACGTCATTTCTTTGACAAGGGTCCATAAGAGAATATGGGGGGGGATCATCTGTGGGAATATATATTTGTGTTGCTCCTGGCCCCACGCATTCATCATAGCTGAAAGAAAAAAGAATTTTTCATTAGATTCCTGTGAAAAATGCCACAGTGTGTTATTTTTGGCATAACAGGGGCAGGTAAAGTGAGAAGAAAAGGTTTGTCTAGTGTTCTGTTCCTCAGCCCACATCCTTGCTCTCCCAGCCGTGTGAGACACTCGAGCAAATAATGCTTAAAAGCACATCTCCAAATACCTGAAGATAATCCCAGAGGTCTCGGTGAAAGTTCAGACACCATCCTCCTGCATGAAAGTAGTATCTGTGGCAGCACCATTCAGCTGAGGTGCCTGGGGATAAGCTCCCTACAGCTGGCTGTGCAGG
The DNA here is from genome assembly GCA_009769605.1 of Bucorvus abyssinicus. Taxonomy (NCBI): domain Eukaryota; kingdom Metazoa; phylum Chordata; class Aves; order Bucerotiformes; family Bucorvidae; genus Bucorvus; species Bucorvus abyssinicus. The sequence goes on from CM020040.1 coordinate 12,683,135, forward strand.
AGGAGTAGCACTGCTGGCTCATGCAAAGCTGTGTAAGCTGCACCAGTCACAATAGGTGCAACACAGTGTGGGTTCCTTCCTCCTCTCAACTGCTTTTAAGTAGCTAAGTTAGAAAACGGCTGGGGAAAAAGGAAGTGGTGTTGCCATTTTACAGTTTTGAAATAACATATAGAGAGCTTTAGTTGGAGTCTAGAGTATCACATCAAATGCTGTCCTCCTGAGTCTCTGGTGCTCAGCCAGCAGTTACATGTGGTGGGTTGTCTGGGTTGCAGATCTGCGCTGGTAGGGCAGCAGGATTTCTTGCTGAGGTGCAGAGCTGTGAATAATAATCTTGACAGACTCCTGCTGGTCATTCTGAGACTGGTCAGACTCCTCATCACGTTCCTCCCAAAAAGGAGGAATGCAGGACAGACTGATCTGTGCACTTCCCTGAGGAGCCAGCTCAGGTCTGTCCAGGCTTCACAGCTCTGTCTGTGCCACCAAGCTAGAGCCAAGGGAAACTTAGTACCTCCCCATTCCACTACTGTGCTTGCTGCCCTGGTGTGAATGCAGACAGGCACCTCAGATTGGAGCTTGAACTGCACAGCCTGGGGAGGCCCACGAGAGATAAATAATAAGCCTGGATAGACCAGCGTGTCTTTGTGCTTGTGTTTTCTCATGTTCTGTGTTGCAGGAAGGGGATGGGAACGGACAGGGTCAAGCTCCTTGTGTTTGTACCACGCTGTGCTGGCACTGCCCAGCCCTCTGAGCCTAAGGGCTCTGCAGAGATTGCACTGAGGCCCCAAGATGGGCTAAACCACAACTGGTGAATCTGGACTGTTACCTGGATGGTCCACTGTCTGGCTATCCTAGCATCACCTGCTTGTCCAGAAACCAAAGCTGACTCCAATTCTACCAAGCCAGCGAAGGCCTAGTTGTCTGAAGGAAGGCTTTGTTTTCCTGGCTCACTGGCTACAGGCAGAAGTGAGGAAAAGTCATAACATCATGATCTTAAATGTTGGACCTGCCTTGTTTGTTACTGTATTGTTTAACTGTTTCAGGATAATTTTAAATCCAATTCTGAAGGAGGGAAAGTTTCCCGTAGAAAAAACTCTGACTACTCAGTTAACCTGAAAAACAGTTTAGCTGGAGCCAGACAAATTAAAAACCCATTTCCTCAACCACAATAACTGCAGAGTCATTAAGATGCAGGATATTTCCTGAAACATAGGATATTTAGCATATGTCTTTCCAGTAGACTGCAGGCAGTCATTCTGCCCCCTGTAATTGCATTACTGCCAGGCTAAACCCAAGCTAATAAACCCCACTTATAATCTACAAGTGGCTTGCAGCAGGGCGGCTTGCATTGGTTAGAGTGAGCTCAAATCCACTGCAGTGAACTATGGAGGCCCTAGAAAAATACTTGGTTTTGCTGCACTCATTCATACCTCTCCCTCGCAGTGCTCCTGATAACTCTAATGCTATTGTTCCTAATCTGGGTGATGGAAGTGGTTTTTGGGGAAGGGAAAGGTAAGATGGTGAAATCTTAGTACTAGATTACTAAGTAACTCAAATATCCATCGGTGTTTCTATTTTTACTTCCCTTTTTTCTTACTTTTATATTCATGAGGACAATGGTTTTAAATTCAGACTAGAAAATTTTCATTTCCCCAACAGAAAGAATGGTAATTTAAAAAACATAGTGGTGTTCTGAAGATCCTGAATAGGGCTGCTAGATAATTCAGAAACAAGTCCCATCATGCAGGAGGTTGAACTGGTTTTGTACAGCATGTGGAAAAGATTTCAGTCCAGTCTTTTTAAGTCCACTGAAGCTTTCAGGCATACCTGATACCCTTTTAAAAGACCTTAGATCTCAGTCAGAGATCGAGGACCTGATGTCCTCACCTCAGTGTGAGTAAAGGAAGAGCCACACTTTTTGCAGAATTACTTCTAGGAGCTGCATCTTTACTTAATTTACATTTTGCTGACCCAAACCCAGTGACTTTATTTAAAATCTTTACAGATTTTGACTGACTTAATCAGGCTAATGAACAGCACCTACTGGGTCCTGTTACCATAGTAAAAGAGTTGCCATTTTGAAAAGCTCACAGTAATGTGAGTTTCAAGGTGGAAAATTTTGAATCCTTTTGCTGAGAGGAAAGAAGCTTCTCTGTCTTGTTACTCTGGGTTCAGGCCCAGCACAACGGAAATCTGCCAGTGACCTAAAGGAGAAATGGGCACAGTATAAACCTTCTACTTACTGTTGTTATCTCATCTGCATTTCTTTCCCTTGGATTTTATTTAATATATTTTATGGACTGTAGCTCAGCTCTGTAAAACTGAAAAGCTCAGTGGGATAAATAACGAAATGATCTTTTGCAAAAGAGACTTTTAAGTGTCAAGTCAAATGGGTAGCAAACTACAGTATTCAGGACCTGGCATTTTAGTGTTTAGGGCACTTTAGGGTACTTTTCTTTATACATATGATGGATACAAAATAATTCTGTCTTTTTCTCCACACATACAAGTAATGTCGTGTCGTTCCCACCCCCACCCCAATTTCTGGCAATTAAGATCACAAGTAACTTCTTGTATTTCATTAACAATTTATGATCTTGATACTCCGCTTCCCATATGCTCTGCTAAGCATGGTATCTTTTCTTGTAATGCTGACACTGCAAAAGCTATTACTGTGACACTGGTAGTGAAGGCTACAAGGTTCCTAGATTTTTCTGTTGAGGACAGAAAAGAGATGAATTAAGGTCATACAAGCAAGTTTAACTTTGTATTTTAAGTGGAAAACCAAAAATACCTGCTAGTATCTTGCAAAAAATACAATGATAGTTATGTTTTATCTGAGAGATTCAGTTCTGTGAAGTTGTTGTGTATATGCGAAGTAGCTGATGCTTGAAGCAGTCACAGGAAAATCCTTTTAGACAAGAAAGTAAATGTTCTGAAAAATATTATGTTACCATAACTTAATAATGGACCACAAGAACTCATTAATACACTGCCTCCCATGAATGTCATTTGTCTCTTTCAGCCCTGAAAGAAAATCCTTGGTTACTGTACTGGTGGTAAATTCACTTTAATCCATTATTAAAAAAAGAAAAATGTTAAGGTTCATTGTATCTTGCAGGCAGTCATAAGAAGGGGTTACTGACCATGAAACATGCTGTTGTCTATATTTGTTCTTGGCCTTGTTTCTTGTCAGAATAACTTCATTGTCATTGCAAACTATGCTATTGAGTTTTTACGGGATAATTATACTAGGTAAGGCAAGGAGAGCTGATGGCTTACTGCTTGTAAATGTCATCTGCAAAGAGGAGAATGTTGCTTAAAAAATACAGCATCTCTTCAAGCTGACCTTGTTGACTCAGAATATTGGGGGGAAAATAACTTAATGAATTTGTCAGGTCTCATTGCAATAAGTATTAGGATAGGTTTGTTGCTAAGGAAACCCAAAAGAGCTCATTTAACTAGCTGTCGTTCATAAATTATGACCTACTCTCTGGGGAAAGAAGAAGGTTCTACTTAAAGAATTTTTTAAGATGCAAACAATAGCTAGTGACAAAAAAGGGAAATGGGGAATGAAGAATTCCTCTTTGAAATAGATGTCTTTTTGTTTACTTTATCCATTTGTTGTATGTTATGAGTCTGCTACAATTGCTTCTGTTGCATCATTTCTGCTTTGCTGATGACCTACTGTCTTCTTTCAATAATGGTAAACAGAATCACTGAACCTGGAAAATACACGTGCTGACCGGTTTAAGCTGTGATGAAAACAACACAAAGCATGATTATGTGATGTTGTTACCTAAAAAGAACAGTTGAAATTAGAGCAAATACGTTGTAACTCTCTAAAAGAGGATCAAAGGAAAAAAATAATGATGTGCTTGGCCATGGACATAGTTCTCTGATCACGCAATCTACTAACAGCTGTGTTTGCAGGACAGCAGCTTGGAAATCTGTCAGTGTTTCCTTTGAGGTGTTTTTTTCTTGGAATACGTACATTCTCTGGTGATGTGTAACTACCATGATGAAATGTATAATTTTTGATAGAACTGGTCTTATAGTGACATATGTCATGAGATGGGATATTTTTCTGGGTTTATTTTTGATACTGACAGTTTCCACGTGAGATACTAAGTGCATTTACTAACTGGATTTTTACTTTTATTTTGCATGCTTTCTCAGTGATTTATTAAGTCTTAGCTTAATATTTTCATATAATAGCAATCTATTCCACGCTACTGATTGTCTCAGTCATTCATTAAGTTTAATTCTTGAACAGTGAGTTAGAAGAACCAAAATGTCTTTATTAAAAAAGAAACACCCTGAACTGTCAGGGCCTAGTAATCAGGAGAATGATAGTGCAAGAATAAGCAAATGTAGTTAAGTGGCACCTTCTCCTGTGTAGTTTAAGTCCTCCTAGCTATTGTGTTAGTATGAAATCAAAGTCCATCTCTCTCTGGGTCTGGATAATATTGCATGAGAATTTTTTACTATGACTGATCCCAAATTACAGTGGGTGAGAGCGTAAGTAGCAAGCATGCAACATGTAGAGATAACAGTTCGCAGTGTCAGCCAAGACACGGCCCTGAAGGAATGATCCAATGTTCCATAAAATCACGAGTATTTTCTAGGAATGTTTTGTCACCTGTTTGAAATGCAGCTATTTAAACACAGGGGAGGCTCCTCCTAAGGTACTCTGGGGGAATCAAACCTCTCTCTTTTTGTTATGTGTGGAGTGATGCTGATCTCCTAATTGAATTGACTTTTGAGCTCCCAGAAGTGTGGTAAATGCACCTCCAAGGTGCCTGCCTGATGGTGGAGTAGGTAACCATGAATAAATAAGAGTTACTTTCTATTTTAGAAGTTACTTTCTATTTTTAAATAGTAACCCAAGGTATTGTTTAAGGAAATGTCCAAGGCTTAAGTAAATTAACCCATGAGGAGACAGGAAACCTGGAATTAATCTTTTCTCATTTGCGGGAAGGAGAATTCTATTGTTAGATCACCTGTTGTCTAACTGAAACACATACTTTGCTTTCTCTGGTAACACAGACTGTGAAACATTAATGTAACTTCCAGCACTGCTACAAGTATCTGTACATGTTAGAAATAGGCTCCAAAACACAAACTCCTAATATCTTGAAACTGCTTAGTTCATACCAGCTGTATTTTGGTTTTATATGTCTTTTCTACACCTCATGTAAAATCAATCTGACAGATGCTAGCACGGATCTGAGATTCATTAGAAAGTCCTGAACATCCCAAAGGGATGTTTATAGATAGGAGCACTATATATTTTGGGCTGTCAAGACAAATTGATCAAATGGCTTCTCTGTAACCACCCTGTAACTATGGCAGGTTAATGACAGACTCGGTGCATGGTGTTCCTTTAAATCCAACGTAAAATCTCATGCAAGAAAGTGGTTCGTGGAAATGTCTATGGTGATGATCAAATTGAGCTTCAAATGCAATTTGTGAATTAGATACGAAACCAATTAAAATTATTAACTTCCCAAGGCATTTTTCATAAATTCATTTCCCCATTAAAATTTTTACATCAATAGTATTTTGTATTGGTCTTTCAATTGGAGAGTCAAGAGTGGGCAGTCCTGAGGAGTCAGCTCTCCCTCAGCCACAGAAATAGGTACTCTTCACTCTGACTCTTTGCTTCATCAGCCTTCCCTCTAAAATTCATTTTCTACTCATTTCATGGTCTAAAGCCCAACTGTAAAATCTAATGAAAACGTTCTAGACTGATTATAATCATCCCCTTGGTCAGATAGAGGTGGTGTGCTTTCTACTGAAATCACTTCAGAAAGTATGATTTTTAGCAACATTCAAGAATACTTAGCTCCGCAGCACATAGTATGCAGTGATGAAATGCCTCTTGCAGCCTATTGCAGGCTGTATAGAACAGCACCATTAAATGAGGCTAATGCCTTGGTGCCTGCTTGCAGGACACTAATTTTCAGTCACTGAATTCTTTCACTTCGAGTATGTGGTGAGAATTGTTTGCCAATGCAGTTGCTTTCCTGACTGCTTTTCATTTCTGTTCATTCTACAGTTGTGTTATTAGGTTTTGGGCATGCTAGTTTAGCTTTAAATTACATCTTTCACTGCATGAATTAAAAGGAGGAATTGCATTAATTTAGCCAGTGCTACATTTCAGTATCTCAAAACATTATTGTATTTAACAAGTTTGATCCCAGTGAGTTGTTATTGTAAATGCACAAGGTCAAGCATGTCTTGTTTATGCTTTAAGGCCATGTCTGCCTGTCAGTTTTCCTGCTGTTAGCACCCATCAGTCCAAATAATCTCCATGCTCTACTAATTATAAAAAATAGACTTTAGTGTTATGCCATGGAGGAGAGTGTGTTTAAAAAGCAAAAAAAGCTATACAGAAATTTCTCAGGCTCTTACATAATGCAGTATATTCATACAATGCTTCTCAGCCAATGCTTTTCTGAACAGAAAGTTACAATGGACTATATAAAGTATTAATAGTAAGTTTAAATGTCTCTAGCTTTGCTTTCAGCCATCTGCTAAGCTCTACATTTCCTGAAGTTGTGCTGCTAAGATATAAAACATGATAAGATTTTGATGATTTGCCAAAGCTACTTTTTCTAAGATATTTAACTATGTCAGGAATGAGAAAGTAGCAAAACCATTAACAATAGTCTTTACTTCTGACCCGTGATGCGAAACTGCAAATAATGGAATGAGCGGTGTTTCATTGTGTCTGCAGTGTCAGATCTTGAGCCCCTCAGGGATGCAGTCCACTCAGCCCAGAAGAGAATCTTGAGGAGGCCATGGTTGTACACCTTTATGTCCCTCTGATCCTAGTATTGATGTCCCAGAATAGTTTCTTAGAACAAACCTGTGCCAGGTTTATTACAAAGAAGTAGCTGGAGAATTTACAGGAAAGTACAGATCATCTAGTGATCACTCGTGTGTCTGCTTCCAGAGAACTCCATAGAGGTGGAAGATCCTTCTTTGGGCCTGTTTCAAACTGGAAATGGAAGCAACCTTTGGTATAATCTTAGGAGACCTGTCTGCTAAAGTATGTTCTCAGAGCTTGTTCAGAGGAGTCTGAGCTTGTTCTCAGAAATCTGGCCAACTGCCCACTCAAGCTGTTACTTGGGTGTCAGCTGGCTGGCTTTTATTAGTAAAGACTTGTGGGTGTGGGTCCAAAAACCAGTTTAAAGTTTTCAGTGGCTTTACATGAAGTCCTACAAATTTAGATGCCAGGCTCAGAATAATTTTTTATATGTTAGCTTTCTGCTAAAATATTTACCATCTCTAAAAGCCCATTTACTATGTAGTATGACTGTAATACATAAAGGGTTGCTTGTAGAACATGCATAGAATAGAAAAAGCGAAGATCTATATATTGTATATTTATACTACTGACTTGCTTTGTATTGCATATGTATACAAGCAGTCAGAAAAGGTCTTATGAGTGTATCGGTTTAACTCAAAAGTGAGTCTGCTTAAAAGAAATAAAAGAAGGGGGGTACACCTGTTCAACCATTATTTGCTGTTTGTAGATATAGCACTAGGGAAACCCTGAAGTGATGCTCTGTTTGAAATGATTTCTGTTGGTTCATTGGAGGAAGCAACTGAATTGCTTGATCTTTTAATCTCAAGGTGCATGAGGCACACAGAGGAGATAGAGATGGTCTAAAGTGCAACTCTTGTCACTCGTGATGGCTGTTCCTGTATCCTGTGAACGCAGGCAAACAAATGTGGAAGGAGGTACTGTTTAATTTCAGGAACAACTGTCTTTGGAAACAGGCTCTTCAAGTGATGTTACCTCACCCGGCAATTAGAACTACCTGATATTTGAGGGACGCTCTTCTTCAAAGATGCTACTACAATCCAGGCAACTATGGCTCTCCAGAGCAGGTTTGGGTTAAACACCTAAATGGTAGTTGTCCTCCTTCACAGATTACCGATATAAGACGAACAATCCCAAACAGTTTTCTCCCTCTCCTGAATTAGGAGGTTAAGTACAATTTCTAGGTATGTCAGAAAGGTATGTTTTCTTCAGTTCTGCTTTCTGATGGAGTATTGGGGTTCAGAAAGCTGAGAAGTGAGTCTTGCTGAAAAATACAGAAAGGTTTAAAGGTTTCTTGCACCTTTTCCCCTCTCCTCCTCTTCCCTTTTGTTTTTTCTGTTTACTCTGATTTGAACAGTCTCAAGGTCAGTAATAAATGCAACCTGAAAGTTCTTGAAAGAAGTATGTATTTTTCCCCTGGAAGTGAAAGTTTGACTGGTAAAATAATTTATTTCAAAGAAAGATGTTCATAAGTTTACACTTTACTTGTGTGTTTCATTAGTATGACATCAAAATGATACATTTTAATATGAATATCAGTAAATGAGAATTGGCTGTACACATGCCTTCATTTACTAAAGATACATTCTGCTATGGAAAACCTGAATGTATACTCAAACTAAACCAAGTCTGTCTGTATGTAGGGTTTGTATGACCTGCATTTTTTGTAGTGGGTATAGGTCTAGCAGTTTTACTTTCTTCTTTAACAGGCTTTGCAAGTGCAGGGCTCTTAACACTCAGAATCTTAGAGAAGTGCTTACCGTGGAGGTGAATCGGGATACATGGCGCTGACCTGAGAAAGTGTATCCAGATAGGAACCAAAATCAAAAGCTGGGGGAAACTCTTCCATGCAGGTGGATCTCAGCTCTCCAAAAGAGCCACCATAAGAGAAGCCATCTGGAGCTGGAAAACAAGCAATTAAAACTTGCTGTGCTTTTCCTCCATGGTGGATTTTCTGAGACAAGAGAACTGTTTATAACACTGTCATAAACAACAAAACCTATCTGAGGCAGAGGAGTTACTGGTATTCTGCAAGAGTCAGGTTTCACAAGACATATCTATTTCTTTAAGAGCAAGTTAACATCATTTGTAGATGAACTGTGGTATTTCAGGCTGTGGTGCTCGGCCTATATATTTAGCGCTGCCTTACACGATGCAAGTGTCTAAAGCTTTTCTTGTGCCTCAAAGGCTGAAAGGAGAGTCAGTTCAGCAACCATGCTAATGTTTGAAGCTGCATGCAGCAGAAGTTCTCAGGAGCTGCATACATTGACAGCTTGCAAGTTCTGTGAGGGATTTTAAAAGGAGACTTAGGTGTTTGATTGTAGGTGTGTGTCTTGAGAAAATGAGGTTCTCAAAAACACTCACAAAAATGGGAAAAAATGGAAAATAGTAGAGAAAGTCATCCTGCTGCCTGCTCCATGCATGCTTTCATGCATGAGCTTCATAGCTCTGGAAATACAAAGAAGTTGGTGCTATTTTCTGACTTAGAGGATGGGTAGCTAATGTTCAACATTCCGGTGTAAATTTCCCTAAGAATGTCCCAAATCATGGAAATGCAGCAACCTCCACTCCCCCAGCCCTGCAGTTGTCTCCCACATAAAGCGATCCCTCCCTGTTCACTCGATGCATTAAAGTTGTAGCTGGAGACAAGGGCCAGCTTCTGAAGTGACATTGAAGACATTGAAGTAGTGTCTCTCTCAACAGAGCGTAAAGGACAGGACTCACTTGAACTGCCTGTTCCTCCTTCTGGCAGTTTTCACCTCTGCCAATGTATTCTCGAGGAATTTACCAGCACTAATCTAGTCTATCATGCACTGTGCTTTCCTTCTGCTTAGTAAGTGAAGGAAGCCAACTTCACAGTGACTCCTGCTGCTCCCATGCTGGCCGGTGGAAGCATGCTGAGATATTAGGATGGTGTGTGCTGATGTAAAATTTTCTCTTGGGTAGACTGGCACAATTGAGTTTAAGATTGTTCCTTTGAATTTCTCTGAAAATATCACTATGTTTTTCTATTTCTCTAGAATTGTGTGGGTTTTTTTAACAGGCAGTTTAAAAATTGCCCTTCATGTTTTTGCTTGGCTTCAGGGTTTTTAAAGGAGCTAAAATTAACATAGCAGTACATTTAAATGTAGCGATTGAATCTTAATGGTCAGTATTTTATCATGCCAAAATGTTGGTGTTCATGGGTAAACCAGTAACTCCAATTTGGGTTTAACTACTTAATCCCAAATTTAGCTGCTGTAAAGTAGGAAAAATAGTTGTTATAATAATAGTAGACATTAGTTTTCTTGTGTGATTCCCTCACCCCCCCACCCCCCCTTTTTTTCCCTCTAGACATTACCATGAGATTTTGCATTTTACTTCTTTTGGAGTCTAAAATTTATTCCCAAAACATAGATGTTACTTATTTATCTGGATAAATGTTTCTGGAAAAGGCAAAAATAATTATTCCTGGCTGACAAACTGATACTAGGAAATGTGTTTCTTTCAGACATGGAAATTGCTAGTCTAAATGAAGTCCAACAGACTGCAGTGGAAACGATTTACCTCAGTGAAATCAAGATTTGAGTCAATGCATTTTTCTGTGGCTCACTATTATTATCTTTTTATATATAAAGAAAAAACTCAACAGTGTGCAATGAACTGCACTCTCAAATTGCATACAGCAGTCTAACCACAGACACTGGATAGCAAACCACTCTCTTTAATGATGATGATGACAGTTGTGATGACATTGATGTCATCAGTGACATCATTAATGACGATGACAGTTGTAATGACATTTTGCTGCCCTGTTGTTCTGTTTATATCCAGTTATTAACTTTTGAGGTTAGAAAAGTAGTAATTGCCCAGTTATTGTAGGTTGGTGCATACTGCAGGAGTGAAAACATACCTGGCTTTCCAACGAAGAGAATTTACGTTATATGCTATAATGGGATATGAAAATAAACTATCAAGAGTCTAGCAATGGAGAAGAAATCTCATACCGTATCAAGGGAAAATGAGCTGTTTAAGGAATGCTTTCAGCATTGGCCTTGTTATTGTTAAACTTTAACTGTGGAGCTTATACTATGTGAATTCAGTGCCAGCACAAAGATGTTATTAAACTACAAAGCTGCCTGTGACTTATTTATCCTAATCTTTAACTTTTTTTTTTAATCCCTTGCACAGCGGCCAGATGCTTTTTATTGCCTGTATCACCAGATTATTAATAAAGTTAAGCATTATCTTGCGACTACTAGCTATCTTACCGTAAACAGTATCTCTCCTCAGATGTGGATGTCTTAACCGTCCGTCCTTTCGCAGACTGCCAACAATGATTGTAACACAGGATAGAAACAGCACAAGTCCGATCACTACTCCAGCCACCAGAAGGGGTGAAACTAGTAAACTGGTATCATTTCCATTTTCACCATAGCTGGGGAATTCATTGGTTGGGCTGCTCTGGTTCAAGTGAACTTCTGTACAGCAGAGAGAGGAAGAATGTTTCAGTTGTGAAAAGAGATATTTACAGAGTGTGGTTATACAGATGTCAAAACTAAGAGCTTCAAAGCCCTAAGACAGCCTGAGATAGATCCATTATACTAATTCATGCTTGTATGGACACCCTATTTATCAGAGCTATTTCTGAAGCTGTAACAGGCAAATCATTGCTCTGTTATTGGGGAATAGCCTGCTGGAGTCAATGGTGTGTGCTGCACAATTTTGATTGCTTATTCCTGGAAAGATTCTTTGTATCGTGAATTGATTGATGCTGAAAGAACTTCAGTGTGCAAGAAGGAATGTGAAAACCCAAAAAATTGGGCTCCAAGTGGATTAGAGGAATTGCGTGTTGTTACTAGGTGTGACAAGACTCCAAGGTTTTGCAGAGAAAGTTTTGGACAAGAGTGAAATAGAGGAGCTTGCTTTTGTAGCATAGGGAATGCTTTTGTTTGTGGCATGAGTCAGCATCCCAAGAAACTGCTTCAGAGCAGAGAGGGGGAGGCTCGTTCAGAGTGGGATTCTTAGTGAGGCACTGGATTTTCTTCAAATACATGACTTTTTATTAGGAGAAGCTCAGGTGATATGGCAGTCCTCTTGGCTTTCACATCTACTAGGTTGTTGAAACAGAAAACCATCATAGCGAGCACTTAAAATTTACTCATTAAAAACCTGAAAGTAAAGAAACTTGATTTATTGCCCTTTGGGTTCCCTCATGCTTAAACAGTAACCCAAGGATGGTGCCAAACCTGTGCTTTAGGCCAGGCTTTCCTAGTGCTCAAACTGGCTCCATGCCTTGTGGAGAGGCTAGGTTTGGTTCAGTCATTCTCACTTCATCCTCCCTAGTTTGGCCTGATGCTGTGTGAGGAAGGAGCTATGTGGGCAGGCAGATCCCAAAACAGCATGGGAGCACTGTGGTGCAGCAGGTACACCCTGCCCTTCACCAAGTGACCGCACGCTCAGCTCAGCTCTATCTGGCTTGTGCGTCTTTGTTCCAGGCAAGCAGTTCTACAGCAACATTACTACTCTTACTTTTGATTTTTCAGCCAAAATGTACTTGTGGTATGTAGCAAAAACTGTAACAGCTTTCCTCTGATTAAAAAAAAAGTCTGTATTAAGTTCAATAATAAATCTGCGTAAAGGAGAAAAATGGAAAATACAAGAATATCGCAAACTATGAAAAGTCAGAATAACTCCAGTAACTTATTTCCAAGTTAAATATCCTTTAAAGACAAGCTAAAGAGAGTATTGAAAGTCAAACAATAAGTTTCTTCTAGAGACTCAACCGATGACATGATATACATATGAATGAATTGACCTTAGATGTATTTATGGGGGATTGTACTGCTAATGGAGGGGAGGTAAATGTTGGAAATTATGGGAAAAGATTCAGGATTTCAGCAGACAGAATTCTGGCTTAACTAAAAAGCTCCATAAGTTTATTTGTGGACAAATGTTTGGGCATGCAGTAAAGGTAGCCAAATTGGGGCCTAGGTTATGAAAACAAATAAGCACCCATTTTCTTATCCTTAATCCACAGCTTATTAAAAAAACCCCACAAACAAACACCCCCCTCCCCCCAAATTAAAAAGAAATCTCCCATTAGCTGCTCAGGATCAGACCATGTACTGAGTAAACCAGAATTTTATTGATGCAAGAAGTTATTGGAGGCGCTTATATACCTAGACTAGCTTTTGAATACGGCATGGATATATTTTTATATCTGGCTATATGCCAGTTGAACAGATACATAATTTTTTTCCTACAGAAACTGCGGCTAACAATTTTGCTCTTTTGAATGTTCTGTGAAGTGAATATGTGCTTTTGGAAGTGCAAGTGCTTTTTACATGGAGAGATGTTAGCAGATAGTTTTCTGCAATATTTTTCTCACTCTTTCCCTTTGGGATATACAACTTAGTGTCTTGCAGTGACAACAAGCTGAAGACAACAATGGCTTCAAGCAAATGTGTATTACCATTGGCTAACACTTGACATTTAGAGAACTGAGTAGAAATATAAAAAAACCCGGGGAATTAGCATGCAGAAGTGTTTTTGTTAATTTTTTAGAAGCACTTTACTGTTGGCTGAGAATCTTTATGAGCAATTAAGATAGACAGCCAAGAAATGTGCTGAGCTTTTACAAAGCATTTTATACCAAAAGAGAAAACTGAATTTTTTGAGAATTAAGCTGATGGGTATGGATAACTGTCTGTACTTAATACTCTTAGTGAAAAGAGTTTGGTTATGGGATATTTTTGATGAGTAGATTCTGTTGATCTTATGGCCCTTGCACTAGAGCTAAACTTCCTCAAAGTTTACAAAATTCTAATAATGTTTCTCATTTGTACATTTTTTTTTTTTTAAACTATCTGCGCTGGTAATGTGTCCAACAAGTGTGTATTCCCACTGACTTTCCATAGCCTTGTTTATTCAGATATTGGCAAACTCTGTCTTTGAAAGATGCAAATATCACAGCATTGCCAGTTAGGTTATATTACAATTGCAGAGAACTGACACTTGAACTGAAAGTACTGGAAGGTAATTTATTGGTAATTTTGGCTGATTTGCAAAGATAAAGAGAATAATGAACTTATTGTTCCCCTTGTGATAAGAACATGAGCCTGGGGTGTGAGGTTGCTCTGTGCACTGTCAGGCTTGTGGTCTTCAAACTGAAGTCAAACAGTACTGAAACTGGAGTTGGTGATAATCTTTCTGCCAAATTCAGTGGGAAAGAAGAGAGGCCACAGTGAGTGCTTTTGGATCTTTAGGAATTTGGACAACCTCTAAATGATCCTCTTAACAGGAAGGGACTGTCAAAAGAAGAGTATAATGGATTTTTTCTTTTTATTCTCCTTGTTGTGTATGGAAGCCAGCTGGCATCTTAACACATTGAGTATTTTGGAAATTCCTGTGGTGTCATGCAGTGTGAGCACTAATATTTAGTCCTATTTTGCTTTATAGGAATTTAACAGGTTAGCAGTGATTTCAGATAGAAAGAACTCTCTCTTATACTCTTTACTTGTACTTGAGGTGGTGTTTTTTATTTCAAGACAGCCCAGGTATGTAGCACATTCTCAGGGCTTCCCTAGTTGTTCCAAATCTTGTCTGTTTTATCTCTTGTTTCTCACCATCATGAATTGTTCTTTTTTTTTTTTTAATTCTTTACTCTAATTGAACCTAGCCTCTGGTAAAAACAAGATATATTGCAGTATTGCTCTTAGTAGAAGGCATAAATAAGTCCCCTTAACCTAGCTCCTAAAACAATATGCAGTTGATAAACTTCTCCTATGGTATTATTTTCGATTCAACACTGTGAGTCCAGACTTTACGGACTGACTTACTACTACGGGAATTGATCAGGTGACTAACAACTACAGAATGAGTCGCTATGTTGATATACATTCTTTGGTTTTGATTTTTTGGGGGGCAAAAGATGTTTACATTTACTTTTGGCAAAGGAATGTCTTACAAATTTTTCTCCTCTTATCTGAATACATCTTCTTTTGATAAAATGCACATTTCTGTATAGAAAAATGCTGGTTTTTCACTCAGAAGTATCTGGAAATTTATGTAAAGTCCATAAATATAACAGCAATAGCACAGTACTTTTTTTTTGAGGTAAGTTGTCTTTTTTCCATGAAACTGCATATTTTAAACAATACATGCATAAATATGAATACTTTATATCTAATCCACTAAATATGAACTACGTTGGATGCATAAAGCATTGCTTTTATCCAGTGATGGGGGCTGTGTAACTACCAGATAAGACACAAACAGAATACGTTGGCTTTTCCAGCCATGAATACAGTGCAGGAGGGGCACATATGGCTGAGCGAACACTTAATTTAGAATGAGAGTGCTAGTGGAAAATTGCCTACTCTATCCGTTTGGTGTTAGACAATAAATTATCAATCTGTAAAATCCCTGAAATATCACATTTTATTATTTTACCCAGTGCTTCTGCATCTAAACAGACCAACTTGTAAAGTAACTCCAGGTAGTTGAAGGAGGTATAGTACAACTTGACTATTTTGGCATATGTTGTGCTTTTTCCTTCTCATTAACCTGTCTTTGAAGGGACATTTCTTATCTCTTCCTAACTTGGCAGTAAGTAATGTTCAAATTTCAGTTGGGTCAGATCCTGTCAGAGTGAAATGTCTTGGTTCATCTCAGATACAGCCCTTTGTTAGTGGCTTCTCTTTTCTTTGCTGACTTTTACCTTCTTGTATCCCAGATGAGACAGGAAGCACTACATACAAATGAAAATCACTTCTCTCCATACCGAAATAGTTGTGGTGGTTTTTTTTTTTTGGTTGGTGGTTATTTCCTCCCACCCCCCTCTCCAAAGGCACATCAGCCCTAGTGAAGCCACAATGGTCCCTGTTATTGATGGAGTTTTCTTTGTTCCCTTTAAAAATCAGAGATGGTTTTAAGGCTGGATCTTACGAAGATAACCAAATCTATTCTGGTTTAAAATCTCTCTATCATCTTAAAGATGATAATTCATGTTATCACTGGTGGAGAGTTTGAGACATGGAGTGGTTTTGGTTCCCAGACTGAAACGTGCATGAACAGCTCATGAAGAAGAGCTGATGTGTCGTACTGGAAGGATTTCAGGTGCAGAATCATGCACCTCTACATCCCTGCCAGCCTCAGTTAAGCCCTGCCTAAGGACAGAATGGGCTTAGTGATTACTTGCTGAAGTAGAGCTGAAGCACACTGACAGAACACTGTTGTATTACATGTATGCCCTGGGTCAGTACAAGCTGTTTGGAGTTGATGATCTAGCAGTTCCTATTACCTTTAAATGCACTATATTAACAAAGCATATGGGACTGAAAATGAGTAGGAGGAAGCTCAGCATAGGATAGCACTTAGTATGCTTTGATTTTTAAATAATCACAACAAAGTATCTCAAACACTGAAGTAACTTAAAGCATGTTTCTGATATTATATTTTTTTAATCCCTGGGTGGGACAGTGTTAGAATATGCAGTCTCTTCTATCAAGGGGAAGAGACTGACAGATGGCAAGAAGGAGTTGAGAGGTCCCAGTGAGACACACAGATAAGCTAAATGAGTGGGATTGATGAAGATTTTGTTGATTCTGCCTTTGTGAGCAGTTCCTGTTCAAAGGTGATTTAGTCTGGCCAAAAGTGGCCAATTGGATTCTGCACTTGCCACTGTACTGTGAAATAAGCTTCTGTCTGCAGCCGCTATCGGGCTGCTGTCTGTAGCTCCCAGGCAGGAATTGACAAAGTGAGTAAGGTAGGTGTATTACAAAAGCTAAAAAAGGTTTTTGGATCACATGTGCTGGCTTTATACAGAGCATCACTGTAGCAAGGGAGAGAGGGATATTATTGAAGTCATTGAAGGCAAAGGCCCCATAGGAGCTAAACCTTTTAAAAAGAAAAAAAAAAAAGTCTCTGTTGGATTCAAAGCTATTCCATCTGGGACCTGAGGAAGGTTGGAACCTCTCAGTTATGCTAGATAAATGCCGGGATGTTATCTGCTTATAGGACTTACCTTGGTTATCCCAAATATACATTAGGAGTGGCTTCAGATTGAAATCTGGCCTGTATTTGATTTACATTTATACTTCGTTCAACTCTTTTGTGCGAAAAACAACCTGCCAGTTTTAAATGGAATGGCAATTTAACAAGTTCTGTTTTTTTTTTTTTTTTTAACCTGTCCAATCCCTAGGTGTAGTGAAAGTAATTAAAAATTAAAAAATTAAATTTTCAGTGATGCCATAAAGGAAAAGCTTATGAGAACAGCTCAGCTCTGTCAGACATGATATTGAGATTGGTATGTTTTCTTTGGAACACTGTGAAGGGATATATGCTTTCTTCTGACTCCCTGGTTAAGAGTCCAACTTAATGATAAAACTGGACTGGAATACTTTCCCCCTTTATCTAAAAAAAAAAAGAAAAAAGAAAAAAAGAGGAAAATACTGTGCTTTTTACTAATTCTGACCAGTTTGGATAGGGAAGGAACTAGGCACGTTCTCCTCAAATAGCTTCTTGCAATCTCCTTTTTGTCTTCTCACAAGACTACCTTCTGTGCCTCTGGTGAAAGATGAATCTTGGCACACCTCTTGAGTGCTCCATCACATAAGATCTACAGCAGCTGTCATGGCAGCTTATTAAGGTAGGAATAACTAGAGACCCAGAAAGACTTAAAAACTGAGTAAGTTCAGGGAGTTTGTAGCTATCTGCTATGGCAGATGAAATATAGGTCACTGAAGAAAAGGTTTTGTAGGTCTGGCTATGGGAATGGCTTGTGTCAAGCAGTGCTTTAACACTTGAATCTGTTGAATGTTTGGGTTCTTGCTCTCTAAAGCAGCTATACAGTAGCACAGGCTGTTATGTTACAGTGCAAACTCACATCTTCAGGTGTGTTTAACATCAAAAGAATAAAACCACTCACCTCACCAGTTATACTGATTTAGCTATGGGAATGCTGCACATCACATTTTTCCTATACCCTAGAGAGTTATAGGAAGCAGGTTAGAACTGCTGCCTTAGGATGTTTAATGTTTAAATAGTGTTTAAAAGGAACTGATGCTGCTGCTAAGAACAGACAAGGCTATTGGTCCTTTTGCATTTATTGTATCTCAGCAAAGCTGAGCAAATGAGACCAGAATAATCTGGGAAATTTCCTTTCTATAAGTCAGTTTTGCAAGAGCCATACAAATAGTATGGGGAAAGGAATTTTCAGTTCAGGAGGCCCAGGAGCATATTTAATTCTCTTATACTGCTTGCCCCTGCTACCTACAGCCTAGGGGCCAGTCACACATTGACGTCCTGTTCTGTATGCTTTTCTGATCTGCACACATAAAATTAAACTGCCTCTTAAGCTACAATTGATAGTCAATAATAACTGTATTGGGGATTGCTTCAAACTTTTACCTTAATGTGGCTTGTAAAGGGCATCATACGGTGTACGTCTTCATAGATTAAAGATGGGCTGAATGAGTTTTGCTCACGTATGTTTCAGCTCAAACTTTCATCCAGTTACTGCTTATGAGAGCCTGTTAATTTGTGCTTGATGGTAGCTTATCTTCTGGAATGGTACTTTGACAAAGTTGATGAATAAATAAACTTTTTCAATCAGTTCCTCTGACTGTGACATTTAAACAGTTCCCAAAGCCAAATGATACTCATTATTATTCTTAAATTTGAGGTAAAAATCTTTCTATACAAATGGTTAACTAGTCTTGCCTGATTATTACTACTGTGGGAGATACTTCAGCATAATCCAAACCATATGAGTGCCATTAACCAGGCCGGACCTATAAATTTAGACTAAATTTCTATGCAGCTCACATTGCCTCTCAGATCTGTCTCACTGCATGTATATGTTCTAATCATAATTAAAACTTTTCCCTGATTAATAGTAAAAATCAAAACCTCATTCAGATATGAGACTGTGTGATAGGGACATTTCAGTTTCATCTGATGTACTCAGCTAAAACTGAATTTGGAGCGTACTTACAGGTACAAAAGCTGCCCGTGACCTTGAGAAGCGCATCCAAGGCAGAAAGGGTGGCCCTTCCTCTGCGATACCTAACTCTGCCTTTTTATCATGTCTGCTGGCTATCAGATAATGACTTTTCTCTTCTTGCATTGACATCCTTATTACAGAGCCAGAATGAATAAGATTGGATCACCAGCAGGCTGCAAATTGAGAATGTCAGAGGCAAAGAGAATGTGGCTGCATAAGGGCTCAGAAAATAAATCTTTTCAGATGCTGTGGCTTTAGGGTATTATGTTGATGTCACAGCAGCATGTATAGGTGCTGTTTAAAATTAACAGGAAAAACCTTCCAATTTTCAGATTCATGGTCTGTTTTATCAACATGATAAATACCACTGCAGTGAAACAAATTACTGTGGAAGTATAACTGCCCACTTAGTGACAGACAATGTATTTCTTCCTCTAATTCCTCATATACAAATGACTTTGAACTAATACACTTTTATAAGCAAGAACCAAACCTATTACTTTTTTTTTTAGAAACTCTGTATTAGGGCTTGGAAATAAGTATGATGAGAATCCTATTTACTCATTAAAGTTAGCTTCATAAGATCACATCCAACTTAGGTTGGTAGTGACTTGACTGGAGCAAAAGCAATCTTTTTTTTTTTTTATTGTGAGAAACTCTGGTATTTTGACACATAAGCTTTTCATATATAGAATTAAAGAAATGTAGAAGTATAATAATTTTTCTTTTTATCCTGAGAGGGAAAGGTTTGAAAAAACATGTAATTGGCAAATAGTTCTATATTTTACCTTAGCAGTCTGTCTGCTTGAACTGTGATCTAGATGTCTCATGTCTTTTCTTTAGGAGGTTAGCTCTGTCTGAACTATAGGTAATGTGACCTAAAGAGGTAGCTATGGCGCAGATGACAGCTCAGGGAAGATGTAGCCCAGACATGGATGAAATTCTTGCTAGCTCTAACAGTAACAACTGGTGAGCAACTGACTCGAGTTCTATTGCCTGCTGTATGCATTTATGAATCTGTAAATCAGCTATCCACTTCTAATTATTATTAAATTGGCTCTGATTTATGAGACTTTTAAATCATGAAGTTTTGTATTTTCCTTGTGTTGCACTGAACTATTCAATTGGCTCTACTAACTAGCATCTTTCATCAATCATTAACCTGTTCCCATGATTTGAAACTCTGGAGAAGAGCTAATAAAATGATAACTGCAACAAAATTGTGAGATTGAACTATTAACTAAGCTTCAAGAATCATATCCACCTTATGTATACCTCAAACTCCTCACAGGCTGCTTGTGGCTATCTATGTGCTGCTTCTAATTCAGGATCTTTCCAATTAAAATAACCCTATTTCTTTTTCCATCCTCATCCCCAGTCTTCAATAGTAGTAATCTACTTAAGAAATATGCAGAGGAATGATTGACATTTACTGCTTAGAAAATAACAACTGAAATACTGGTCTAGCTAGTTATGTAAGGAACTAGGTGTTGAGAGAAACATGGTAACAAATGCTGGAATTCAAAGATCTTTCTTTAAGAGGTGATACTGCAGTCTTTCTTTCAAGGTGACTTGAATTTTTAAAAATACTTAGAATGGTTTTGCAATGTTGTTCTGCACTTCCATATGAATTACGGCTTTGATGTGACAGTATACAAAGTATAGTATGACTTACGTTGTCACTTCTATCTGTAAAAGCTACAGCAGTATCTGCCTGCATAAATCAAGGAATTTTCTCATACCATTAAGAAGCTATTTCATTCCCTCAGATTTTGTCTGAATAGGACTAGGACTTCTGCTTAGACAGCTGCAGGAATGTCAATAACAACAAAACGGATATTGATTCTTGGGATGGTTTCGATCACCTAGTTTCTTTGTTGCTAAAGGAGCCACCAAAATTCAAGGACACTGAAAGATCTACAGAAACTAAATTACTCAAACATTACTGTTTGAAAAACTGCAGTGAAAGGAAAATCCCTTTATTTAAAATTGCTATTGCTTACTGTAAAATATCTGTTTGGTTAGAGGATTGGTAAATCGGAGTACAGGACTTGCCATCAAGCCAAACAGCATTCCATACATATGCTGTGTGGTGCCTAGGAGGTGCTTGGTACACATCATGTCTTCTGCCCTCTCCCATATTTTACCTTTGGCTGGTAGAGCTGAATCAGGCTTAGAGGCGAGAAGACTCACATGGCTGCAGGGCTGGGAAAAGTAACATCCCCCTAGCTGACCAGCACTGGTGCTTCTCCTGGAGCAGCATAATGTTCTGCTGTCTTGCACACTGTGCTTATTTTATGGGTTCCACATGGTTCCTTCTTATAAATAGTATGATGTTGGTAGCTCTTTGAGATGGCAGAGGAAGGACTTTAGAAACAAACAAATAATCGCCCCCCACTAACCAAGTGTAGCCTTTAGGAACGTACATTTATTCACCTTTCTGTATAAACTGCACTGTGTATATGTGTGTATTTTAAATATAAAATATAGTTTCCACTTCAAGGCTAGTTTCAGCATAGGAATGAAC
Source organism: Bucorvus abyssinicus (assembly GCA_009769605.1). Lineage (NCBI taxonomy): Eukaryota > Metazoa > Chordata > Aves > Bucerotiformes > Bucorvidae > Bucorvus > Bucorvus abyssinicus. The sequence goes on from CM020040.1 coordinate 12,704,480, forward strand.
ACTGATAGTTGCTAGAGATGAGGTGGCTATACCTTCCTATCTGCTGGGAAGTCAGAAGAAGTTCAGAGTGGTTCCCCAAACAGATACGTATGCTAAGGACTGATATTTACAGATGCCCTGAGAAACATCTGTATATGCTACACCACTTTCTCTCCAGGCAATTAGAGTCTATGTTACAGGTATTCTTCCCTGTTCTTAAAACTAAGCTATTTATTATTTTCAAAGAGGATTTTTAAAGGAAATCGAACTTGCAGTGTGCATTGTTCTGCATTGCTACTGTATGAGATTGAGTGAGAATAATAAGATAAAGATGCAGAGTAAGGCTAGAACAAGAACTTTTGGCTTTTTCTGTGAGCACACTGTTTCTTAAATTGAACTCCATGTAAATAATTATATATTATGGGAAAGTGGATTAAATTTTTTATTACAAAGGTTTTATAGGTCCCTTTGTAATGAACGTGTTACACGGAGGTTAGAACCTCTGTGATGCCCACAGAGCACCCTTGATGATGTTTTAATGTTGGAATACTGACTGGTTTTAAGGCTAGCTAGTTTTTGTGGCCTTTTGAACAACAGAGACCAGAAAGTGGTTCAGTTCCAGAAAATAAGTGTGGTCTGCAGAGGTGGTTCTAATACGGCTACCTAAATGAAAGCTCTTTTAGGGATACTGCCTGGAACAACAGGGAGAGAGAAATTCCACCTTCTTGCAGTAGCAGTGTTCACATCAGAGATGTGCTTGTTATGCTAAAGGTCATCTAACGCTAAAGGTCACTAACTGTTGTTCTTGCAGTTTATCGGATAACTGAGATTTCATCTCTGGAGGCAATTTGCTATTTGGGATAAGGCAGAATGAGCTTTCTTTGACTATTAACCCACCATTGCAGCACAAATTGATTCTTGATTGTTTCCCCAGCCCTGCTGTTAACTCCTAACATGCCTGTAAGCAAACATCCAACCTCCTCTTCTATAATATTCATAGTGGAAATGTGTCTGTAAGTGGTTGCCATTTACCCACTGAAGGGGAAAAAATTTTTTTTTGTAAAAACCCACGGGATTTTTAGTTGAGAAACTAGAATCTAAGCTGATGTAAAATCCTCTTCTATCCCCTTTCCCCATATATTTTCCCATGCACTTGAAAGAAATAAAACAAATTTGTATAGGAAAGGAAGTTACTTCTGTCCCTGGTTATCCTGATCACACACGACTGCAAAGGGATTTTCATCTACATACTTGCTAACAGCAAGGGCTTTTAGAGTTGTTGATTAACAAATTAAAAAAGAATCACACACAAAAAGGAACCCTTCTTCAGTTTTCTCTTATCTGCCTTAATTGTTGGTTTTCGCTATGTGCTGGCAGATAAGAGTTACATTGTTAGGCTCATAATGAGACCAGGAGGATTCATATGGTGTTCCCAGTTAAGATGCTTCCATTCAAATTAACTAAACATATTTATTCCCTGCCGAAAAAGGTATATATTGCATTAATCTTGCAATACAGGAGAACTTAGAATGTCCTTCAATAATGAAGGCAATGTAAAGAGTTCACATTAGAAGAATTTATCACCACCTCAGAGAGATTGCTAAACTTAAATATATGAGTTGTATGCATCTGCTCTTATGTGGACTAATACTTGCATGAGATAGCTGGATACACTGCTACTTCAATTCTGGTGTGAATATATGAATGTCTTCAGCTTCTCATATGTGAACAATCAGATTAAAAGGCATTCAAAGATTAAAAGATTGAAATTTTATATTCTTCGCATTAGTAGACTGTGAATTCTTTTGTGAAGAAACTGACTGCATGAAAATAGCTCCCATTTTATATGATGCAGTAGAAATACAGTGTGGGAACTGGAGAAAAGTAAATGCTATTCTGAAAAAGGCTTATTCATGAAAGTGATGTAGCACTGAAAGGAATGAAAGGGGGAAAATGGTGCTTCAGCGTTACTACAGAAATATCAAATCCTAGCAAAACACAATGTGGTATGTGTCATCTGTGCTGGACATGATCTTCATAACCTTGTAGTTAAAGACTTGGGGAAAATCTCTTCCAACAGCAGTAGTCACAGAGCTTTGAACAACAGCAAAAACTTGGTCCTTTCCTGTGAAAAGGTGCTATAGCTCTTGGAGGGGATGAAGCCACAACCACCATGAGTGAACCCCAGGGCTGGAATGCACATGTTACCCCAGTGATTTCCACAGGTCACCTGTACAAAGTCTGGTGAGACACACAGCTGAAATCTGTGGCCTCCACCAAAGATCACCAGTCTGCATGAGTGTTAGCTGAATGAGTGAGCCAAGTGAATGCTAAGTCAATATGGAAACTTTGAAATGCAATTGCTTAAAGCAAGAGCAGTCCAAAGACTGATTAATTTGCTGAAGTTGCACAAAAATAAGCTTAGAAAAGGTGGCTGTTTTCTCTTTAAAGCTTTTGTGCTTTAATGTAAGCATAAACTCCTGATGGTTATCATACCTGGAAAGTAAAAGATGTAAAATGCTGAGATGAGCCTCATATCGATTATTAAAAAGCTAATGTAGGTTTTTGAACTGCTGTAGAGAGAGGATGTAAACTCAGAATTAACCTATTGCCTCAAAGCAATTTTGAAATATTATGTTACCTTGGAGTAGTGGGGGAACAGCTATTTCCCAATTTATAAGACTATGGACTTCACAGCATATCCTAAATGTAATTGTACTGGCAAAATGCCCAGTTAGAATGGCAATGGGAAGTGGATACTTTTTTTTATTGTTTTAATTAATATTTTTTTTTAATCTGAAGGACCCACTGTTGTGAAAATTGAGGAAAAACATTAAATGGGAAAGGTTTGAAATCTCTGCATGTATCAAACAGTTCCTTTAAATCCTCATTCTTGTCTTGTGCATCACAAGGTATCTTTTGAGAAGTCTTACTCAAGAGTGGTGGGGGTGTCTTGAAACTGTAGTACAGTCATACGTTGTTCATGACTTGGAGAAGGTAGAGGACCTGCCTTGCATTATAAATTGGTAAAAGGATGTGGATTGATGTTAGGTGTGTGTTCTTTTTTTTTTTTTTTTTTTTTTTTGGTTTGGTGGTTTGTGGGACTTTTTTGTTTGTGTGTGGTTTTGGTTTGTCGTTGTTGCTGTTAGGTTGCTGATTTTTTTTTTGTTGTTGTTGTTAGCTACTGGAGGTGAAGTGACAGACTGCAGTTCTTTACCAAGGAAGGTATTAACGCTATGCAAAAGTAAAATCCTGTTTGAACCTCTGCCACCTTCTAGATAGCTTCTGCATTGGTTTTGAGAAATGTGCTAGAAATGTTAACAAGGATAACCACTATGTTTTATGGAGCTACACCTACAGTTTCATAATGTTCAGCCTGAGTGTGTTGTCCTACCACAATTTGTTCTAAAGACTGTACTGAATATCATATAGTGCAGGGACTTTTACTTTACATCATCTGACCTCCCTTGTGCTGACAGCATATGATACAAGAAATATGCTGTTTGGATTACTAAAATAATTGATGCATTCATATTTACTGTGTCACTTGTTAATACTGTCTTGTTAAGTCCTTCTGGGGATGAGAGCACATATTTTTTTTTTTTTTTTTTTTTTCTAACTAGCAGCTGCTGCACAGTTTCCTAAAATACCAGATTTTAGGGTTGGGCCAAGGAAGACAGGATTGATGATAAAAACAGATGGCCTCCTTGCTAACAATATACCTGAGCTTCCAAGCACAGAATGCTTGTGAAGGTGTGGGCAACCTTGTTGATTCAGGAAGCACTAAGACTGTTTGGTGAGCTTTTTGGGACTGAAATGGAAGTTACTGCTCCTGTTCATCTCCTTTCTTACTTGGGAGATAAACCCTGTCTGTGAAGAAAGGTTAGAGATAGCCTAATAATGCATATGTTTATTCCTCGTGTTTCCCTTATCAGTGTTTGATTACCCAAAAACTCTGCAAAGAGAAACATATGCATATCAACCTTAGAAAATTACTGTGACTGAGATAAAAGTAATGAACAAGGTATGATGCATTAATTTACAATATTTGTCCAGATGATCAGTGACTGTATGAATAATGGTCTTATTTCCTCTGATTAATTTTGCACAAGATTTCTTTTTTAACTCTCTCACTGACTGTGAGGTAGGTATCACTGATAAGCACGGGTACCCTGTAATTTCTTTGCACTACTACTACTCTATCTGATAAGTCTTCATCACCACCTGTTCCTGAATCATATAGAAGAATCAATAATACAGCATCCAGTCAAATTACCTTGTGTCCTGGCTCAGTTATCTGTTCATCTCTCAGTTATTCACAAACATGAAATTGCAGAGAAGCAGATGTTTCACTGAAGCAGGATTCCAAATGAGGCAGGATGTCAGTAAGGTGTGCTGGGGGAATGCTGCCTTTTTCAAAACTGCATTCATAGCAGTTTACATGTGCAAGTTTAATGTATATGCATAATGACCATGGTATAGGATCAGATTAAATATTCAATCTATGCAAGCAACTATAAGTTAGGAACATAGCTATGATTGTTATTTGCAAGCTTATTGAATTAGATTTGAAATAGACTTTTTGTTGTGGTATTTTTTTCAATGAAGTTTTTATTTTTCTCCACTGGGATTTTGGCAAATAATTTTTATTAGTAATTTTCTAAAATTATTATTGGTAAACTCTAAAAGCAATTTAAGCAGAGAAATCTAACTTCAAGGTTTTGCCTCATCTTGAAGTAACAGTTTTTAATTCTAATTAGTATGTTTCTGTAAGACAGTATACTTAATCTTCATCATTGGTATCAAATTACAAGAATAAATGTGGGAGAAGGGTGCTTGAACCTTGAAATAACATATAGTTGATCTGTCACATTTGCTTTAAATATGGCTTCTTTAGAGTGACAATACCTTCCTGAGTGGAAGGAGGAAACCATGGAAAAGGAAACTTTCATCTATGAGAACAGTATCTTTCTTTACAAAGACCATTTGTACCAGTTGTTCCATTAAGCTTTGTCCAAATAAAATACATTCAACTTACTTGTCATAGCAGTTAATACTGAAGGGCAATGGAAACAGTGACACCACCTCCTCCTACTCTAGCACCTTGTCTCTGCTCCTTGCACAGAACATCTTGTTCAGGGTGGACAGGAAAAAGATGCAGCAAGTTCAGTCACCAGCCTGTTCAGTTAGGTCAAAGACTGGGTTGAAAGGATCAGCTGCTTTACCATGAGAAGCTGTCCCTGCTGCAGTGTGTGATCTGAGGCTCAGAGGCCTGGGGAGAGAGGAACGGATTGCAGCCATAGACCTCATCAGTTTGTATGTAACACTGATGTGCTGACATTGGCGATGGATGTCTTTGAATTCATGGAATATTTCACTAGTCCTTATTTACTCTATAAACACTGTTCCTTAGATTCTTACTTAAGATAATCTAGTATGAATACATCAAACCATAAAACCTGTATCTGCCTCCTACAAATGTATATATACATATATTATCACAAGTAGTGCTGTGCTATGATCCCAAATCAAGATTAAGGCTGACATCAGGCAAACTGCTTTTATATTAATCTTAGCTTTCACTTACCATCCTTCAATAAAGAGCTTGTCTCATTCTCGTTGGCAGTTTCTACTGATACATTAGGCTTTTTTCACTGCAACTTAGCAGGCTGAAGCAAGGTTTTCATGCTTCCATAAAGTGGGTCGGAGAGATGCTGACTTTTAAGGCATGTTTTATTTCCAGTTTGCCTGTCCTTCATAACTGCAGAGGAGATAGAGAAGGCAAGCTTCTTGCCATCTCTGCCCTTCTGACTTGGATGAAACAACTGCTTATGGGAGCGGACGGAGAAACAGAACTGTGTAACTGATGCTGCAGGTGCCTCAGTTAAGTAAACATGTTGCATGGCATTGTGGTTCCCTATATAAAGGTCATAGGGCTTTGGTGGGTTACAGAAGGAAAATATGTGGACTTACTTTGCATTGTGTTAGCTCCCTGTTAGGGTAAAATAGTGTCCTACACAGTGGAGAGGATGTGGTGCTTCTGGACTTTGCACTGCCATGGACACCTACATGACTAGAAGGTCTACTGCTTGTGTATCCAACTAGTTTTTTCTGTTCTGGTAGAAAACTATGATGTGTCAGGACTTGGCATCCAAAGTCTAAGTGCTTGCTCTCTTTTCAAAAGGAAGGCATAGCATTAAGTGCTAGACAGGAGCATGTTACCAACACCAACCATTAGGATCATCTCTCATGAGACAAGTCAATTTCTCAAGCACCAAACAATAAACTAAATGTGCACAATTTAGTGCATTGGGACTGTGACCCCTTTTTTTGTCTTGTTCAGTGATGAAATCCCATGCTGATGTCTACTAGTACCAGTATGATTGAGTTTTGTCAGAAGAACACTTTATTGTGTGTCTACTGAAAGGGCTGGCAGTGTGTCAAGTTGCATTGCAGTCTTCTGGGGACTGATGGTTGCACTGAGGCTGTGAATTGACACACCAATGTATTTGAACAGAGTGGGCTTTAACTGAATGTTTTAAATCAACAACCAAAAGGGCATACCTTAACTCTGGTCTCCTTGAATTGACTTGTGATTTAACTTAAACCCACTGACCGCTTCTGCAGCATATGATCTGTGTCTTCTGTGTTAACTCACGTTCTAATTCTGCATGACCTTTGGAAGAGGATGAATTACCTGCGCACTGTTTTCCTTAAGCGGAGCAATTACTTCTAATGAATATTACATGGGTTATGTGAAGATAGAAAATAGGAAAAGAGAGACTTGCTATGGAAACATGGTTTGTTGTTTTGTGGTTTTCCTTTTTTCCTTGATGCTTCATCTCTTTTGCAGTGAGATTACTGTGCTATTTATTCTTTATGGTGAATGTGTGGAACTTATGTCTGTTAGATTTTTCATTTTGCTTTACGTTCCTCAAAGTGGGGAAAATATAAGTAACATTCCCGTACTTTGTATATTTTGCTTTTATCCAGATGATGTTTCCTTTCTCCAGAAAACAAAAATTAAGATGTTGCATTGTATCTCTTGTTCATTGCATTTTAGTCATCAGGTAAACTTTCTCTCCTTGCTAATTCATGTTCCATGAAGTATTTCCAGAATGAGGTTTCTGTAGTACTTAGCAAAGCCCATGCTGCTTACTACCTCCAGCTTAGTCCTCAGGGCAAGAAAATGTTGGAGCCCAACAAAATCTTGTAGACTGACCTCACTGTATCTTACTGGTTAATCTGTCTTGTATTTTCATTAACTGACCCCTTTGTTTCTGTACCACATTATGTACTCCTATATGTTTCTGCTGTACTATATCCTATACTATATTCCTGGTATTGAGAATCAGGATTCCTGCAGTAAAGTATGTGTGAAAAAGAGCTAGCTGACAAAGCACAGGGATACACACTTTATTCTCTGGTATTAAACTAGTTATAAAGAAAGAAATGCATCTCTAGCACTGTTGACCCTGAGCCAACAGTTTCAGTCTGAGAGGAGAGAGAGCAATGATATTTGTAATCCCCCGCTAAATGCAAATAAGTTCTGTCTGTCTCTCTTCTGGAGATTGCTTCCTGAGTCAGTGGCGTTCATTTACATTTTGGTGACATCTACAAGAATTTTGCCAACAAGCTTATACTGCAAAACATTGTGTCAGTTCTGACATTCTCTTTCCTGGGAGAATCCCCAGAATGGCTGGTTTGTTCTTAGGACTAGAGACTTCACAGCTGAGCACACAGAAAGCAATGCCAGCCATAACCATCTGTCCTTCCTGTGGTACAGCACCATTCCCTGAGTTAAGCCACTACAACTTTTTTATGGCCATGGTGTGAAACACACTGTGTTTAATAAAACTTCTCCACAACAATTTTATTCTGGATGCAGAATTGGCCCCATGACGCTGCTCCTAGAGCAGACACAGGATTGGTCCCTAGGCCTTGTTTTGAGTTCAGATGCATAGACATCTATGTCGACACAACTCAGGAGAGCCACACGGCAATAGCAGGGCTTACTTACAAACGCCAAGCAGGTCCAACTCCCAAACCGGCAAGTAATTCAACTTCAATTAAGCCAGCACTCCCTGGGGCCAGACAATCTGAATCCATGGAAAACCAAAGGGTATCCCTGAAATTGCACTAACGATTGTAATAAAGGATGCTTAATTCCCAGCAAAGAATCTTTTGCCCCCTGTAACTGTATGGCAGTTGCAGCATTACAAAGATGGTGAAGGACTTCTTTAGTGCTTTAGTCCAGAAGCATAATCTTCAGTTAGACCCTGAACTCTTTAGTCGTCCTTTCACAGTCACTGGCTTGTGGATTTCTCTGCCTCTCAGCACAGGAGGATTGAGGGCATTACTTCTGCTTCTGTCCCCAGGGAAGGAAGTCATCAGGCTTTCATTCATTTATAGATATCATTTACTAGTTCTGTGAACTACTGTTTTTTATGAGAGTCTCCAATGATGCTTAGTAAGATAAATCAGGAGAGTATTTTGTTGTCTGCTGTTACATATAAATTTTTTTTCCCCTACCCTGCTTATGTATTTATATATAATATACATTTATTTGCCACTTTTCTCTCTGGAACAAAGCCTGGCAGCTATAAACACTTCTCTTGCAACGTAATGATATGAACAAGCCTCTTCTGTTAGCCACTCCAATGAAACCAACCAAGTTATTTCAGTCATGACTTAAGGCATATTTGAATTTAGGATTTCAAGGAGGCTTTATGCCCCCTGGCCCTGCTGACTGTTTTCTATTTGCTCCCTATATTTCATCTTACTCTCAATTTTATTGCATATAGTATTTAACTCATGTTTTGTAAAGCTAACGTGCCAAAAAGCTGGATTCTGCTGTTTACTTTTAAAGAGACTGTGGACAAAGAAGTTAGGTCTTAATTCAGGAGAATCTTATGTGCATGCTTTATGCACTATAAATGCATTCTTGATTTCATTAATACAAGATTTTCCAATTCAGGGAGCATAGAGATGCATGTTCAGGAACTGTCACTGTTTTACCTATTTACATCATGGGAACAGTATTTGCCTAGCTCATGACTGACAGGCTTTTTTTCTTGTCTTGTTTTGAAAGTTTGTATTATAGAAGTGTTAGATTAAAAATTACTGAAATGTTTTAAAGTAGCTTCTTCTTAAGTTCATAAACTTCATATACAGATGAAGGAAAAGGCATACTAAATTAATTCTAAGTAGGTGAGTTTCTTGTCTGTGGGTTTACGGAGCAGCCTTTGGCAGGCTGCCTTGATAGAAACTCCCCATTTAAACCTTAGTTTCTCTTTCTGAAAATATGCAACCATACAAAGAAATATTTTAATATCTTGCAAAATATAACAATAGTACTAATAATTTCTCACTATGAAACTGAACTAGTAATTCTTTAAATAGTATAAACTAATTTAGTAATATTATGTCTACTTGATATTAGCTGTACTTAGTGGAATTGAGCAGTTGAAGTTCAGGGGTAAGGGGTTGGCATTGTCAGAATAACTGTCCCTATTTCAGGAAGACTGGCAGTGGCATCTCTGCTGATAGTACTTGATCATACTCCTTTCTTAAGGCTACTGATTTCCATTAGTCATTGCTAATTTCTCTAGCTAGGAGAGAGAAGTGTGACAGAGCCATGCAGGCTTGCCTTTTTTGTTTACTGCTGCCAGAATTCTATGCTTAGTTGTTATTTTCTAAAACCCTCTATTCTTTTTAGCTATATGCTTACGAAAAGATAAGTTGTCATAATTAAGATGCATAATATGAAGTTCTGCTCTAATTAACAGTTACTTGAGGGCTATTTCACATTAGGTCCATTGTTAAATTTCTGCTTACAAAAGTTGGTTGTGTGTGAGGTAACTTTTTTTTTTTTTTAAATCAGGCTAGATTCACAAATACTGACCCTCAGTAGCAGTACAACATAATTAAAAAACCTTAATGTCGTAAGTAAAAGAGGAAAAACATGCTGAATAAACATAAACAGCACTGGAAGAAGCAATCTCCAAAGCACATCCTTAGGAACGGATAAATGAAAATTGTAAGAGAAGAGATATTGTTGGTCATTAGTTTTGATAATCCAAACTAAGGTAGTACATGAAACTTATAACCAAGTCTAGCTTTTGTAGGCAGTAGATTGCACATTGTTGTATTTAATAGGGAAAGAGTAGATAGTACTTTTCCACAACAATCTAAATTCTCCTAATAAAATCAGAAATAAATTTGTTCATGAATGTTCCAAGGAACTGAAATCTAACTGGAGGCCAAAGCATCTCTTCTTGTGACAATCACGCAAAGAAGAATTAAGGAATAGCAAGTAGCAGTGAATTCAGGAAAAGTTAAGGATAAGCTTGTTTTACAATTTAGTCATTACAACCAAACACAATTTGTTATCTTAAGAAGCTCTGAATAGTCAAGATGCTAAGAACTCATTTACTAAGGTGCCCTAAATTAGATGCAGACAGTTTGGTTTTTGTTTTTTTTTTTCCTCCTTCCTTTATCATTTTTGGGATGCTGAAGTATTTTTCCTAGTAGAGAAGCTGGTATTACAAAGATATTCTTGAATATAAAGAATGTAATTCTGTTCTTCATAAGAGTGGCTATAATACAGCAATTTTCAAAGCTGACAAGTATGGTTATGACATCCGCTAGTTGAAGAAGTAAAGTTAAAGGAATATGAAATGGCTTTTCAGGAAGAAACTGGCAGACACAGGATAGACTGAATTTCCTGAGTTGGGGAGTTCTTTCCTGCAAGACATGCTTTCCAACATGCCTTCCATTTCGGCTTCCTTTTTCAGTGATCACTAAACCTAGGTTTTCCTATCCATTTCAATGGTGCATAACAGTATCACACAGATTAAGAGCAAGTATTCACCCACTTCTGGAACTTTACTGTGGATCTTATTTTAGGAATCACTGGGTCTTTCATTTGTGCTGTAAGGAGAAACTGGATGCATCTTACAGGGCTGGTTGAACCTCTATGAAACCACCTTCTTGAGTACCTCTCTGTCTCCAGTGACAATCTAGAGTATGTAAACCTGTACTCAGAGGGTCTGTATATCTTCCCTGAAACTGTTTTGTGGGATTAGAAGAAGCCTGAATACAATTTGCAAGGAGACTGTGAAATGGCAAATTCCTTTTCTTCAGTTAAAATACTTTAAAAGGACTTCTAATGGACTTACCTTGGAATGAATGGAAACAAAAGAATATTCATTAGGTTAAAGTTAATATTGTCAATGACTGTTGTCACTCATCTCAAACACTGGTAGGTTCATGTAAGAGTTGTTTAAATAACAGTACTGTGCCTCCCTTGAAATTTGCTTTTGACAATAACTGTCCAAAATCAAAGTCTGGATAGTATTCAAACATACTTTCCTCATTGACAAGGTTATTTCATCATCCTGGTTGATTCTAGGCAGGATTATCTAGAGAGTACGTTCCATAGTCAGGATTCCCTACGTGACTTTCTATATAGCTGCATGGAGAGTGGTGGAGATTATTAATCCAAATGGCCTCTGGTATTTAATAGAAAGGCAATCTGTAGGATAATCTGCGTAGATGCAGCTTTTAGAACAAATGCAAACCTGGCTTCTGTAATATGAGCCTTAAGTAAAGGTTTTCATGACACTGTTACTTTTAAGTTCTTGCGCAGTGTTTAATTACTTTAATAATAAGTATCAGGTGACATAAAATACACTTAATTTCTTGGTACAAGAATGTTCACGTACCCTTGGAATTGAGAGCAATGACTGCACAGGATGTGACTACCTTTGGCTTCTGAGGGGCAAATTCTTTGGTTCCCATGAAAGTATATGTTTAAATCTGAGGCAGAATTTTAGCCTTTAATACTACTTTCTCATGGTTTCAGGAAAGCCCCTTGATAGATTAAAAAAGTACATAGGTATTTAAAAGATAGCTAGAAACTTTGTATGTGTGTAAGCTTCTATGCTAAATGGCTGGCTAAAGGACTGCAAAGAGTGCGTGAAGTTAAGTGTGTTACAAGTCAATGCTATTTGCTGGAGGTTATTCTGAGAAATGTATGGTTAACCCTTGAGCAAAGATTATACATTCGATTTCCTTTTTATGGCAAGGGAAATACTAGTTGTTTTCTCAACTGGAACAAATCCATGCATTACTTCTCAGGGCAGCCTTCCCTTGAGTACCTGCAGTACGATGCTTTTGTGAACACTTAGCAGTGGTTCTGATTCAAGAGGATTTAACAGTGAAAAATCACTGTCGTCAAGTAGAGAAAAGCACAAGAAAAAGAAAGGACGAGAAAGAAGGTAGAAAGAGACAAGATGCATTTGTTCATTGTGAGTCTGGCTGACTGATACAGAAAGGAACAGGCAAATAATTCATACTCGAAATAAACTTTAAATAGTTCATGTGCTTTCCCATTAGGCTGAATTTCATGGTAGCTGCACATTAAATGAAGTACCTTTATGTCAGTGTTTTGCTTCTTAAATGCTAAAATTAAGGTCTCAGAGTAAGCTAAGGAAGTAACTGTTTTTTTCTCTGAAAGCCAATGTACCTATAGAGGGTAAAATAAACTGAACTGTGGGGACTTATAATTCTTGCAATTGGAAATTAATTCCTGTTTGATTTTTTTTTTTTTATTTCTACATTAAGGCACCTCTTTTACAGAGCTGTGTCTATAATGTGTATGCACACATGACCTGTTGGTAAACATTATACTGTGGTTTTGTAAGAATCATCTCTGTGGAATGCACACACATAGCTTGTCAAGTTGCTGTTGACTATGGTGACACCATAGACAGCCTTTTAAGAATCTCGGAGCTATGGCTCAACACTGCTGACTGGTAATGTTACCCTGTATTACCATAATGCCTAGAAGCCATGGTTAGGAAACTGAATGTGTGAGCGCTGCAGAAAGAACAAAGATTCCCTCCTCTCAGAAGAATTTATCCTGCATTCTTTGTGTTTGCTGCACCACTTGCTGAGGTTCTTCCTGCCAGAATTAGACTAGTGGTTTGTGGCAATAGCATGGGCATTTTTCATCTTGTAGCAATATGCTAAATGTATGAGGAAATACCTCTTGGAATATGCCTCACTAGAAAGTCCTATCTTTCAGTAGATTACTGTGGTTGTTGAGGACCCAAGATTTTCCCAATTCCCTGCCCTCACCCTGAAAATTCACTTTTCCCATACCTGCCTAGGTCTGAAAGGATGTGGAAAATACTATAGGCCTGTATTTCCTTCATAATGACCATTCTGTGTGCAAAAATCTTTCTCACTGTCTCAAATAGGAAATGATGAATATTTCTCCTTTCTGTTATAACTGGACAAATAATAATGTCAAGGGTACCAGGGTGACTAGACTGCCCACAGTAGTGGTTGGATATCTTCAAAGACCATGGCCTTATTCTTGTCTTACAGCATGGGGCCACAAGAGATTTCAGTGAGTTACATGATAATAAAACTGGTGTAATATGGTTGAGAAAGCTGTTGGTTTTGGTCTTCCCCTTTCCTAGGTATATGTTTCAGAACTCCTTTCTTAGCAGCATTTCTTCCTTTGCCCTTCCCATTTCTGAGATCTGGCTTACTCCCATAGCTGATACAAAGCAATCTCTTATTCTAAATGAGTACTCAGACCACATGGCAGAGGTTACTGGTACACAGAGCCCCCATTATAGACACTATTGTGTCTGATCTGATAAATGCTAGAACTAAAGGTTCTCATTTTATTCCCTCCCAATGCCTAAGTGCGTGAATCCAGAATATTAGGTTAGGCATTAATGACATAGTGGGCAGGAGGTGATTTGAAAGCCATTTCCCTTTCACGCTATCATTAGTCTGCTTCCATGGTTGATGTACTGCTGGTGTTTTAAGAAGTAGATCTTATGCATTCCCCTTAACTACTGACAAATGTGAAATCCCCTGGAGTGAAAGTACATGCATAGTGAGCACATATAACAGACTGAGGAATGTGGCCATTATTTCTCTGCTTAAAGAAAGAAGGTTCTGTGACCAAAAAAGGAAACTGTTAGACAAACTTCTAATGGTTATACTATGGAAAGCCTTTTGTTTTTAAACTGTGCAAAGCACAACCTTCTGTGCTTTGAATTCTATAAACTGAAGTTGTGTGTTTGTTTAATACAGATTGACAAATAATTATACACCATACTCACACCAGAGCTGCTAGTTTTAAACCTAAGTACCCATCAGAGAGAGTCCTAGTCCAGTCCAAAGCCAAAACCCACCATACTTCTGTGATGCCTTTTAAAGAACTCTTGTGTTCATATGAGTGATGACCGTTTTCAGATTGATGGGATAATTTTCTTGGGGCGATAAAGGAACAGGATGTCGTTCCTTACTTTTGTGGCTATATTGTATCTCGGTTCTTCTGTGTGACTGCACTGTTATATTAGTTGATAGCTGAGACTGAACTGCTGGTTTATTCCAGCTTTTCCAGAGGAAGCTGCACATGATCAGCTTCCCTGGGAACCCCCATATACCTGTAGGCCACCAAAAATTCTGTGGTTTCACAAGCTGACAACAGACTTGTCTGTGAGTAAAAACAACTAAGTACGTTAAGTCCTGACTGTAGGTATTTACTGGGGAGTGAACTGCAGTGCTTTTCAGAAGCACGTGAAAAGGTTCTTGTTTTTCAGTTTGATGCACATTGATGTACATTTGAAAGTAAAATTATTGTACAGATTTTTCAACATGGTTCCAAAAGATATCTGTGATCTTTATGCTATATGTGCTGTGTAACCACTAGTTGTCATACAGAAGCAGTACTATTACTTTACTAAAAGGTATCTTGGGTTTCTAGAAAGCCAGAGATGCAGGAATAAAGTGGAACAAAATTATAATAGAAAAAGCAAAACAAAATAACACAGTAAAGCATGTTTATCAGCATTGGAAGTCTTTTTGGACTTTGAATAAACATTCCTCATAATGAATTGAAGAAACAGACCTCTGCACACTATGTGACAGTATCACCAGCGGCTTGGCAATGTAATTAATGATCCTATCACAAAAGCGCTTTGCTATTACATGGAAAACAGTCTTGTGAGTAGTACTCAGAGGGTTCATTTGCTGTCCTGTTGAGTGCTGTGCAACATGCTTGTTGTCCAGGCCTTATATTAGAAGCAGGGATTGTGATCCAAACAGCATTTATGAACCCTTCCCTCTAGATCTAGTACCATACGTGGACCTCCGTACTCAGGAGTTTTTAGGCCCAGGAAGTAATCTTGAGCCTACCTTTCTCAGGTCAAGGCTTTCACAAGCTCTTGTTTCACCCCACAACAGATGCTTGTGAAGATACTACCTTCTTCTCTATGACACTGTTTTCTCCTTTGCTAGGGGTTACTCTTGCCCATATTTATTGAGGTTCACAAGAAAACTTCCTAATAAGCTGCTGGCAAAATCTGAGGAGCTGATTCAACCCCCCCTATTATAAATAATAAAGCTATCCTTCCTGGATGGTGGTTGTCTTTAATACAGATGATTCCTTCTAGTTAGTGGATGGAGGTGAGCAGCTGTGATGGCATAATCTTTAACTGACGGAGCTTGATCGGGAGAAAAGAGCTGGTCTACAGCTGCTGGATACAAATGCTAGAAAGAACAACTGGACGCCATGGAAGATTCTCTCAAATCTTAGTAAGGCTTAATGCTAAGTGCTGCTTAGTTTTTCACACTGCCCTCTGCATAATTTCAGGCTGTAAGCACAAAATCATTGTTGATAAAAACACTACTTCAACAAGCAATAGAAGGGATTTAAATTCCAGTATATCATGATTTTCAGTTTCTGTACCTAAGAGTCAACTTTCACAAGGGCTGTTTCACAGACACTCAAAGGTGGAATATACAGGCTTTATTCTATTTTTATGCTGAAATTATTAATTTGTAACATGATAAAATGGAAATTTAACCAGTCTATATACTAGTTTTACATTGTGATTTGTGGTGAGAATTATAACCTTCCACCCCAATGGAAACTCATTTGAAAACATCTGCTTAGCATCCATTGATGCATTTTCAGTCATGGAATACCATATTGCATGGCAGAAATTTGGACTATAGCTTTTCTTTGGGTTTTAAAAAAAGCCCAGACAACAGCTGTCCTTTTCCTCCTCCAATCCACTTAATTCATCATAACTACAGGTAGTAAAAGCTCTACTGCATGCTAGTAATGTACATATTCATAAATACACAGAGTAGCAATGACTCTGCTAACTGTTATGTCAGCTTTTGTCCTTGAAGAAACAGAAATTTAGCAGAAGGTCAGAATTTTCACTCGAAATTTGCGTGTGTGAGTGGAGGGGAATGCAGATGTGGCCTCTAAACATATGGGGAGATGATGGCCATACATTTTTTTTTTTTTTTTACTAGTGATAGATTGATAGCTGTAGCTCTGTAGTACACTATGCTTGCCTGTTGTTAAAAAAAACAAGTTTAGTGATTTAAATGATCACTTAGAAGTTTTCAGGTTGTTGAAACATAATTGTATGAAAGTACACGTCTATTTATATATATCTATCTTTTGTCAATTAAAAAAAAAGTACAATCGCCATGTCCTCTGAGAACATCAAATAAGAAACAACATTCTTGTATGATAGACCTATTTTGCATTTTGAATGAAATTGCCTTAAAACACAGCTGACAGATTGTCCAAAGACACAAAGTATGTAAGGGATATGTTATATGATTGAGACATGCTTTAAAGATGTCTAGTTACTAGTGCTTTAACAGGAAAAACATGCAATCAGGAACTACACTTCCGTCTGGTATTTGTTTTTTTTTTTAATTATTATGGGTTTCATGCAACTTAGTCTAAGTTTTTCTTCGGAAATGAATGAGATACCATTAAAGGCAAGTGTAACAAATTTAAGATGAGAAAGAATAATGGTAACTAATATGTAAAAGCCTGATATTGTTATTCGATGCTTTATGGCTTAAGGGTGCAGTACTTTAAATGACTATTGCTTTCAGAGAGCATCACAGGTTCTTGGATCCTGCCAGAAAATTCTAAATGGTATTAGGATGAAAACAGACTGAATGAACGGAAGTGTGTTCTGATCTATGGCGCTAAATGTTTAGATGTTAGTATGACAAAAGCAGGAAGTTAGAAATAAGAACAATAAATAATTCCAGTGGAGTGCCTCTCTCTTGCACTATAATAGAAAGAAGAAGAATACAGATGATACATACGTATTTATATGTATAGTACACAACCCTTCATATACATTTATATAATGTTACTTATAAATTAGTCACAAATTGATTTTATTTTATATATGCACAAGTTGCTTTTTTCAGTGCTCATTCAGCCACATGTTCAGACATGACTTTCTGATGCGAATGCTAACTGTCTATGGAAATCTATCTGTCAGCCTTTGAATTCCATCTAGCACTGTCACTGCCTTGTCATTTATTACTAGGTGGCAGTGCTATTCTGGATGGTGTGAGACTGAAGGAAATGGTTCACCAGATCTAATTGCATGGTCATTCAGTGTAGATTTTCTGTTGGCGCTGATCTTCTAACACATCTTGTTGTTATTCAGCACAACCAACACGTGATAGAGGTGCTTTGGCAGTCATCTTGTCTGAAACATTTCTGTGGCTGTGAAGCATATATGAAGTGACAGATGTTAGTGCCTTGCTGGATGATACTCTGCTTTCAGGTTCATAACTGCAAATCAGTCTTTCCATTGAGAAATAATTAATTTTTCCTCTAGGCAATTTCTGATTTGTGTGTGCTTCTAACCATTCCAACAATCTGTTTGCATTGTGTGTTTGAGTTCTTAACTACTGTAATGTTTTCAGAGCAAACCTGTGACTATTGGACTCTATTTGTCAGCTGTCATTGTGGTAGTTTTATTAGCACTGAATTGACAGCTTTGCATTTAGAAAAAAATTGTATTTACACGTGTAAGAGTTTGTTGCCACTGACTACTTACTTTGTGCACACCTTTATAGAAGGGCAGAAAAGAATGTATATTTATGTGTGAAGTACTTTGCTGAAAGCTTTTAATGTGACCCAGGCAAGATCATCAAAACGGATGTGTTCCCATTAAATCTTCCATGATCCCACCCATTATGTTTTCTCAGAGGAAAAAAACAAACCACATGTCTAGCTCCAGTCTCTGCTGAGTAGATTAGGAATTAAGAGCATAATAACCTGAGGTCTTGTGTGTCCTCCTGTGCATGTTAACTGTAGCCCTTCTGAATTCTCAGTTATAAACCCATAATCTTTTGTGCTCCATGGATCTGACCTGAATCCTGCTCTACTTTGCAGAGTTGATCACAGTCCATTGAGTGCTTGAACTCCACTGTAAAGCCAGGTAGTGGGGTGTGTCAAGCACAGATGTGTAGACTGGTGTAGAGGGCCTGCTCTCCACACTATGCATATTTCAGAGGGTTTTACTTTGGATTATCTCTATCTGCCTTCATGCATCTGAATGCCCTTTAGAAGATGGATTGTACTAGGCTTACTCCTGAAACTCATTTTTTTGATTACTTTCATCTGAAGTGTATCACCAGGAGTTGTTAAACTGCTCCACTTGTAACTTCTGGTCTTTTTGCAAAATTGTGGTTATGTTCTTCTGTGTACAATGCTCTGTTAACTAAAAATCCCAAGTCTGCAGATATCTCTGGCAGGTAATTAATGACAGCAGTATGTGATCTGTCCTATATGTACAGTGTAGAATAGAGGTCTAAAAGTAATTTGGCATCTTAGATGTTGCTAGTTACAAAATGAGTATGTTAAAAGGAAGGTTTCAGAGTTAAAACTGTAGCTTTAAATTAAGAAGTAAACATAAAGAGCAAAAGGAACAGAAAAAAGCTGAGATGGTTACATCAACAAGTTTGCAAGTAAACAGCAATCGCTGAGACTACAACACACTGTTCATCAGAAATCCTCAACTAATCTTCCAATTTATTTGCAACAGATCCGCTTCTAAAACAAATGGCTAAATCTACCTGCACTGTTTACAAAAGTTGCCCGGTGACTCCTATTAAATACACTGGGTATCTCTGACTTGACAGTAATTCTTCCTTCCTCCCCTGCCCAAGTATTATTTTAATCAGCTGGCAGTTTGTTTGTTATTCATATTAACATTTCCAAACGCAGAGTGGTCCAGCCAGAAGGCCACTGCTCTTGTAGAGCTGACAGTGTCTAATTGTTTCCGCAATGGCGCCTGCCTTTTTTTAGGCTTTTTTTTTTTTCTTCTCTCCCATCAACTGGCATTTCAGAGCAGCAGCCTTCACAATACATTAGCTTAATGCATGTTGAGCTCTACCAAATCTTCCATTCCCACTAATGCTGATACCTCTACTATTCTACTTGAAAGGAGCATGTGGTAAAAGGATTTAGACATATGAATAACCTACCTCTAATATCCCTATCCTTGCAACAGCAAACCCAGATCAAACCTAATGTTTAACAGTATACTGCTGACAAACACCAATCTGGTGAGCAAATGGGTTCACATTTGTAAGACTTTGTCATGATTTAGCAAGGTGAAGGGTAACTCACTTGAGCATGTTAGTTTGATGGACATGTAGTCTCTGCCACAGTCCTTCTTATAGTGACAGCGCAGCCAGTTTTAAGAGGCAGAGTCCGTCACCACACTGTAGTTCTTCTTTTTACAACGGCAGAATGCTCTGTTCATCTGAAAGGAGGAGAAACAATAGATGACTCTGTGTAACAAGCAACTCCTTCCTGACTAACAAAGCCACATGTCTACTGAAAGTCAATCTTCCTGCTTTTGAAAGCCTGGGTGGATGAAAAACACTCTCTCCTCTTTGTCAGATGTGAAAAGGGTCTCAAACTCAAACAAATATTTCCTATACTGTTGTTGCTGATCATTTAAATAGTGTTTGAGACAGATGAGGTCTGGGTGAAGCACAACAAAAGAAATCAGAAGGGTACCATGTCTCTGAGGCACCCAGCCTTCTGCCTGACTTACATGCTTTAACATCCAAAACAAAATAATCCATCTTTTCCCCAGCTTGACACACAAAATGGATAAATGATGGGGTAGGAACTCAGTCTGATAGGGTGGGAAAGGAGTTGTTTTTGAATTATCTTAATAATGCCTTGGGTAAATTTATGGAGACCAACTCAGGTTTGGTTTGCAGAGACATTAAATCCAATATAGTAGGGTCCGCAACTCTGCATGAAGCCAAATCTTTGGCTCCTCAGCTGAAAGATTGAAGCCACTTCCCAGGACTACTGTTGATTCTTGGGAGCTGAGTGAAAAACTGAGTCACTTATCTGTGCCTGGAGAGTGGGGAAAAGAGTAATTTTATCCTATAGTGTACTTCGGTTCCTTTTATGTATTCACACGTGCATGAACAGAAATTTCCTACTCTCAAAGAAGAGATGATACCAACCTAAGCCCTGTAACTTAAGAAAAGCAGAGCTTCAGGCCATGCTAATCAAACGTATTTTCACAAGAAATGGGAGTGCTGGTGGGAGTATCATCACTTGTCAGAGCTGAACAGGATCACCCTTCCTAGCCCTAAGTTCTGAGGGTGTGCTTGAGGAGAGAGTGATCACTGTAAATGTAATGCCAGCAAGCAACAGGTTTCACTGGCTACTCAAAATAGCTGGTTTTTTTTTGATGTCCGTAAACATTCAAACAGTAACTGTGTGATACCAATTTGAAAAAGGAGTTCTTCTATGCAAGGAAGGACATGTCTTTCTCCTTTTTGGACACATTAAGTGCACAATACAAAATATCCCATGGAATGCCAGTGACCAGCCATACCATCTAAAACACACTAAGTGAATAATTGAGAAAAGAACTTGTTATGTTAATGTATTCCATTTTGTTAGGTTAAAAATCTATTGCCATACTATAAGGAACAAATTAATCCATGGAGATCCGGAAGTCAGAAAATTATCCAGGAGAAGAGGGGAAAAGAACTCCTACATTATTCAAAGAAGATTGGTTCTTTCCCCCCTCCCCCCCTCACATTTCACTACTGAAACGAACTACTTAAAGTGGTCTTGTTTGGATGATAAAAGGAGACTATTTTCTGACAAGTGCATCTCAGTGCACAAATGGATACACTTACATCATTTAGTTGCACAGTTTTGTAAGGCCTTCCAATAATGAGAAAGAGAAGTAAAATAGACAGAAAGTAGTTAATTAATGACAGAATAAGAAGTTTTAATAAGAAGTTTGGCAAGGAAGACCTTTGTGCAGAAAGACTCTTTGGAAATCTGCTTTAAATTTCATTAGAGTACTATAGTTGTGTTCAGGTTGCTTGATGTGACCAATCTAAAACATTCCAAATACAGGCAAATAAAAATTCAAGCCCAACTTGAAAAACACTAGCTCTTGAAAGTAAAGGCACAGAGGGCTAGTGTGCAAATTGGTACCTGACAGAACACAGGCAATTCTGCTACATCATGTTTTTGTTTGCTTTCCAGTGTTTAATTTGGAGACTTTTTGTCATCTTCATAGCTCCAAAATGATGTAGTTTAGAGTAATTGTTCATTATTTTCAATTCTCCACACAGCTGCTCCAGCAGATGATGTCAGTACCCCCAAATGCATTTATAAATATCACCAGCATTGACAACATACTGTTATAGTAAAGCCTAAATTGTATGCTTGTACCTGGCAGATCTGCAATCTAGAGGGCAATAATCAGATCATATTATTTTGTACTTTCAGAACATCTTGCAGTACTCTTCCCAAATGGCTACTTTATTTCTGGTAGGCATCTCAGACAATTTTGAGGTAAAAGAGCATAGAATTTCCAGCAATTACAGTTGTGGGGATTCCTGTCTGGGTTGTTTGATTTGTTTTGTGTCTTTTTTGTTTTGTTTTGTGGGTTTTTTTTTTTTTGGGGGGGGGTGTGGGGGTTTTTTTTTGGGGTTGATTTTTTTAGAGATAAAATATTATAGAAAAAGCAGCTAAGCAGTAATTACTCTGTGGTACCAAATGTAGTCATTGTGTAAATGGAAACAACTTTTGTTAACTTTAGACTTGTTACACAGTCATTGCAAATACCAAAAGGAATTCACCTGCAAGGAAATGATGCAAAAGAAAAAATAATATATTAACAAATTTATTAGAGTAATTGGTCCTGGTATGCATCTCATATATTTATATCTTCCATAAAGGCTCTTTAGTTCGTAATACTGTTTGAAGTTTCCCTAATTATTTTAAACCTCTTTGAACTGGCTCCAGTCTACAGCCTTTTGCAGCTTCGTTGTTCACTGTTCCAGTTTTCACTAGCTCAACAATTCTCTGTGATCACTGGCTACAATTTAACTGTTTTTGGGGTGTAAGAAGGTCTTCTACAATTCCTGTGGCATAAAATTCCTGTTTTATTTTTACCGCTTTACTGGTTCTACTTTGAAGGTCACTTGAAGATAAACACCTCTCTCATCCAGAAAGTAGTACTATGCTTTCCGTTTCTGCTAGTTGTTGTTGAATTGTGTAAGTCACTTCAGGATATAGTCTTGATGAAAGTGCTAGAAACCCACAGCAATGTTTTATTATCTTAAGGGAGAACTGTTAAGATTGTAAGCTTTAAGAAAATATATGGGCAGACTCAATTTTTTTGGTCTGAGAAGCAGTGGGGGACAATGATGGTTAAAAATAAAGGGTGTGCAAAAACCTATCCCGTAAAGCTGTATTTCCTGGATGTACCAAGAGCAAATTATGTCTTTTGTGAATCCAGATGATAACAAATCTTCCACTACTCTCAAGGGGTGCTGCAAAATAACTGAAAAAACCCATGAAGACCAAAAATATGAAAATGCTTTTTTGAGAAAGAAACTGAGGCACAAGATGTCATTTTTGTGCTGTTAAGGCACCTTGATCCTATCTTTAGCCCTATGTTTTGCCATGCTGTCTTTGGCTGTATTTGGGAATCGTAATAAATTGCAACATCTAGGAAAAAGTTCTTTATTCTACCCCTATAGATGCTCCAGCATTCCTGAAGAATGATCTTATTTCTCCAAATTTTGGAAAATTTCCAATGTATGGCTTGCTTCAGTAGTTTCAGTAGAAACTTTTTAATCAGAAGCACAGAAATGTAGCTCTGGACATAGCTTTTTTTTTTTTTTTTTTCTTTTACACTTCTATCAGGTTTTTAGATTTCTTTCAGGTTGGCTAATAGGATCAAGTTGCAAAGTACTGTTTCCACTCATGTTTCCATTTAGGATGGTGCTGTTCTAAAAGCAAAGTCTTATCTAAAAGTATCCTGTATATACAAAAGCTTTGGTGGTGGTGTTTTGACTTTGTGCTTTCCCTATATATTGGGAGATTGGGATTGATGCTAAGAAGTGTTCTGTACAGCATGTACCCTGCTGCACAATAGCACAAATATGTTGTAACTGCTTTTTCAATCTATTATTGAATGTCCAATATTCTTTCCAAAGGAACATCTGATTTCACAAACATGTTTAGCGTGAGGAGTGTGATTATTAGTGTAGTTTATCATACACTTCAAATGATGCATAAAAGTCATCCCACATAGCTACTCTTTGCAATGTGTGGGTTCTTTCTCTAGCACCAAGATCCAGGCCAAAAGAGAAATCACTTTGGATTCACATTCCTCTTCCGATGTGTCTCTGAGGCAGAGTTATTACAATACCAAATGAGTAGATATTGTGGACTACTTGTCAGTGTAGCACCTGCAATAATCCAGGAGTGTTAATTTGTCATTCCGAGCTTTTATTGTCTGTTCAAGTCTGCAGGGCTTTTACATTTGTTTGCTGAACAGGGAACGAGGATTGCATAGTAGGCTGCCTAATCACTGCACCTTTAGAGGCAAGTTTCAGAGCAATACATTAGGATGACAACACAGAAATGTGGTTTACAAATTTCTAAAACTGTTAGACTCTACTGTTCTGCACTGGGCTTTCTATGACCTAGTTTATTTTAAAAAGTCTGTACATTTTGCCAGTTCTTTGGGCCAATGACTTGCTTGAATACTGCACGTGTTTGGAGAGTGAAAATGACCACTGTGTATCTCCGTAGCCTCACTTCTAAGTAATCATAACTGGGGAGCATTGAAGCCCAAAATACTGAACTCTGCGAAGAGCAAGTGGTTAAGTGTGGATTAGAAGCAAAGTTCAGTAGGTTGTCCTAGTAAAAACTAGTCTTCCAACTGGGTCTAAATAGCTCACCGTCTGTGGGGTGCTGTGCCATGTACTGTATTTACTCTCTCCCTGAGAAGATCTGAGATCTCTTTTGTAAAGCTCATCTCTTTAAGATCCTCAGTCCTTGTTGTAGAAATCCCCAATTTAACCCATTCTGTGAGTTGGGTCCTGTTTTCAATGTTTAGAAATTGGAAGCAGCCTGTTAAATTATTTAGAGTGACTCAGAAAGCTCTTCCACTGACCGAAGTGTTTAACTTTCTGATGCAAAATATGTCGTTTCTATATATCTCTTGTGTTCCCCAGTGGAAGGGAGACCCACCTAAGTTTGTGATCTAACCAGAAAAACTTTACAGGCCAGCTGTAGTTAATTCTCTGTCCTGAGAAAGGGAGAACAGAAAATTGAGGTTAAATGTAACTTACTATGTCTCTCTACCAGGTCCGAACCTTTTGGACGACAGGTTCCTTGTGGACAATTAATTCAACTACATAAAATAATTATATGAAAAAGTAAAAGCAGAATAAATGTTCTGGAAGTTGTCTTGCAGCAAGTCTATTCCTTCAACCCCAAGAAAAAAGACAGATATGAGAGTGGACAAAGATAGAGAAAAAGATGCTGAAAGAGAAAATAGCTAGTGCAGTATCTCGTTAACAAGAGTTAGTGCCTAGTAATGGATAGATACCAATCCAGGAGCAAGGAGAGTCTTGCTTTCTCCTTAAATTGCTATGTCATCTAAACCAATTAATTTTTCTGCCAACCTTATGTTTTTTCCTCTCTCTTTCTCCCCCTTTTGTGTTGTCTAGACCCCTGCAATCTGGAAGGACAAGGCAAGTTATTTTGTGCAAGACCCAGTGCGATAAAGCTTCAGTCTTAGCTGGGTCTTCTAAGTAGAAGTAATCCTGTGATGATTTAGCAGCTAATTCAAAATAAAGTGCTGAAAACCTCTAAAGATCAGACACTTACAGAGCTGCTTCTCTCCACCATGAAACTCAAAAAGAATTGCCAATAGGAGAGATTCAAAAATTCATAAAAAAAATTAAACTGCACGTATTTCACTGTTTCTTTGTATAATGCTTCTAATGAAGAAAGAAAACAATTGCTGAAAGGAAAATCCTCATTTTAATGATAGAAGTAAAGGGATTAACACACTTGCAACTAAGAACAGCAATTAAAAGATAAGAAACCTAGAATTAAAGAGGCCAAAGAAACAAAGTGTTACAAAAGCACTGTTTGCATTAAGAATAGACAGTGATCAAGTGGCTTTGGCTGGAATGTCTTCCAGTGAATTATCTTCACACAGGTCCTTGCAGACTGTAGATGTCTCAATGTCATATAATGTCATTATTTTTAAAAAACAGTGAGAGATTTCAGGAAGTTCTAGCAAGGTATGTATTAGGTCTTGGAGCTAAAATCACTGTTTGCATAAACGCTGTCAAAGCCAACTGAGTTGCTTGCTTCTGCCAAATTTTCAAAGCATCTGAAGATAGAGACTGTAAGTAGGCTTCACAAAATCTCATCATCAATTAGGTGTCCACCTCTCCCTGAAAGATGCTTTTCATAAAGGCATCTGGGCATCTACTGCATTTTTAGGTGCTTGAACATCTAGCTCAAATATAATGATTATATAATCATGAAATGTCAGACTGCAACAGTTAGAGCTCAGCTCCTCTAAAATGTATCTTCCCCCTTACTCTTCTCTGAGAGGTTTCTCAGTTGGCTGCTTGTACCAGTTTGATCAGATCTCCTTCAAAAACTAAAGCATCGTTTCTACTTATTTGAAGGGAACAGCATTGGACTCTAATCTCTATTTCTGCATAATAGTTGTATAGGAATGAATTCTAATCTATTATTCTCTCCACTAATTAAAAAAAAAAGGAATGGGTGCTAGGAGTTGGGAGAAGCTGCTGAAACTAAAGCATTAAGTCAGTAGTTACAGTTGAATGATTTGGAGTTGTCAGCCCACATCCTCATAATCAAGGACAGGAAGTTGTCAGGCTTGGAGAGAAACTGATACATTCCTAGTGCAGATTCCAGTCTAATAAACAAAAAGGTGAAAAAAAAACCATTCTTGATGTAACTGAGATGATTTCAATACATCATAAAATAAATTGATGGCAGAAAGATACTGAGCAGGATATGACTTATTAGGGGAGAACAAAATTCTGAGGTGTGGTTCTGGAGGTATTTGAACATCCTTCTCTTCTGCACACTCAGAGTCACTGAAGCCTGAAGTGCAATGTGGAAAACTGTAGGGAGAGGTGGATGCACTCACAAAACATCCACACTGTGAGGGTAAAAAAAAAAAAAAAAATCAGTGAAGGAAAGTAAAAAGCAGATTATTCTGGGGATTAAACTTGGCTGTGCACTTAAGAGGGGCAACTCGAGTGTGTGCTTCCCTCACTGCCTGACATCATAGATATACGTGGTTTCTGGCATTCTCTGTTAGAGAAGAGAGGGACTAGTAATGGGTGGTAGATGTTGGTGCTTTCATCGATGACACTTCTCAAGGCATTCCATAAGTGCAAGGCAATATACATGGGGTGCAGATCTGTTAGTACTTCCTCCAGGACACCAGCTCATAGCAAAGCTGTCACACACTTGAAGCAATCTCTTGTCTTTCTGTATGTCCCAAGTCTGGTGCAGCCAACAGAACCATTGCAAGGTACTTGCACAGACCTGAAATCACCCAGTTTCTTCACCTGTTGGAACCGAGGCACTGGGTTCCACCTGTGCACGTGTATGTGAAGTTCTGTTCACTGAGTACTGGCCTGTAGACAACTGTGTTAAACTGGCTGAGTTTGGAGACCATTCTTGGAAAAATACAGGACTCGCCATCCCTGGTCTGTAGCACTAGAGAGCATTTTATTCTTGCTGTGTACAGAAAGACTTCCTTTTTATGTGTAGAAATCTGTTCAACCTTCCACTGTCATCCTGGGGTCTCAGAGCACAGCTAACAGTGCTGTAGTCAATGACAACACAGCTGGCAGCCAGCTGTGCTGTTACTGTGTGTGAGCTGAATGCTGAAGGACAGCATCCAAAGTAGACATTCAAGGGCCTGTTGGTTTTAGGATCAGGATTTTCTGTGCTTTTTCTTTGTAGAAAGTATGTCCCTGTGCCTGGCTTAGGTAGGTTTTCATGCAGAAAGAGGAGAGAGCCACAGTAAGAATGTGCTTCTTCCTTCTTGATTTTGTGAGGTAACTCTGTTCAGTAAGGCTACATTTGTAAGATCTTTACAGGTTATAGCACAGGAGTCTTAACGCTGGATTTTAAAATGCTGTCTGTGTATTTTATAGTTTTGTTTTTCCTGATTAAAGCATCCAAAAGAATGTTTTACATATCTCTAGATATACCTTGTGCTCTTAGATGTAACAGCAGAGACAGTTCAATAAGGTTATCATAAAGATTTACTAATATTTAAATACCTAACTATATAGTCACTTAGTTGTAAAATAGGTATCTTTTTATAATAGTTGATTAGTATTGGCAACCTAGATAACTGCTTGCAAAATCAGTTGATTTGTTTGCTTTTACCTGTGCTTAAAACCCATTTCTTGAGAGACGAATCTCAGAATTGCTGGGGAGAGGTGCAGGAGGCAGCGTCATGCAGGAAGGCAGTTTGGGTAGAACTGTTTGTCTGTCTGTTTATTTTTCTGACAGTTCTGGGCCCCTTTCATTTAAGTATTAGAAACAGTGGCTAAGGTTCATCACTGATGATTAATAATAATTATACTCACTGTCATCAATATTTTCTAGAGATAACGTTGACTTTTTACTTGAAAAACCAAACAAACATACCTGGCCAAAAGCTAAAAACACTTTGCAAAGAAAAAACAATGTTTCTCTCAGAAAGCAAAATATAAAGTAACAAAGCTAATAGCAAATTTTACTTCTGATCAGAAAGTTCCATTAAATGCTGGAACCGCCAACCTGCCTTGGTACTGAGTGGTTGAAGTCACATAGCTTTATTCCTGAAGATTAACTTGCCTGGACTTGGTTTTACTCCTTGTCCTGTTACAGGAGCAGTATTCATGAGGCACAGCCAGGTCTGTATGAGAAGAGCTGCAGTCTTGTTCCTGGGCCTTTGCATTTGCTTAGGAAATTCAGCATTGGGCGAGTAAACAGGTCTAGTTCCTGGCATATGTGAATTCTGTACAGCTGAAGAATCCACTGTGCAGTCTCCTTTCTGTAATGCATATTAACAGCCTGGGGTAACACCAGTCTCTTGTCATGCTCAGTATAAAAGTGCAATACAAGTCCCAGTTTGTTTTGGTTTTTTGTTTGTTGTTTGGGTTGGTTTGGGTTTTTTTTTGCCTAATCCCCACCTGGTAATGTGTTAAATGTTCTACTGACAGTAACAGATAACATTCGCAGTCCAGGCATTATAGTAATTACACATGATAGCCCTTGAGTAGAAGGTCAGAATGTTGGGCCTGGCTGAACTGTACTCAGATAAGGGCAAAATAAAACAAAAACAGCGTCTTAAGAACACTTAATTTTGAGGAGACGTAGGCACCCATTTGGAAATTAGGGCAATACTCAGACTTTTCTGAACTCCGTTTGCTGAAACAGTTCTATTACAACACTCCACTAATCCAAAGTTAATGCAATACAAAGTTGTCTTGCCATGAAGAAGTGGTCTCTCTGGGAAGGGAAATGGCAGGGAAAAATCTGAGCTTAAGGGTCAAGGAATATGCAAGTGAAGAATGGATAAGAAATGATGTTATTTTCATATGAATCCCCAAACTGGGCATATTACTGGCTACATAGGTGATGCCAGCTGGTCATCTATTAGGTAGCCAGAGGGTGAACAGTTTTCATCATCAGTTACTAACTTTGCAGGCGCTTGAGCCCAATTTAAACATGTTTTTCCTAGTTTAAGGGATTACCAGGCGATCTGAAAGACAACACTTGGCAGTTACTTGGCTTTGCACTGTCTTCAGCTTTACCAACCAAACTCTGCTCCTAGTTACCAAAGTTATCTTAGGGTTAGACCCTACAAATACCTAGTGTTGAAGAAGCTGGTCTTGACACTATGCATAATTTCTCCAAGTTGGTAGGTCGTGGCAGCAAATATTAAACTTGATAATATTTCTAGTCTGTGAATGATAGTAGCTGCCCGACTTTGTTGTTCTTTTATGTATGTTCCAAAGTAAGTAAGATAAATTTTTGCCTCTTCTTTCTTTAAACTTCAGGTTTAATCATACCATTTCTCACCCACAATGGACATCTTGGCTTGAAAGTTGTTACCAATGTCACAATCTATTTAAAACATTTCAGCATGGCTTTTTGTGAGCTGCAGCACTTGCTGAGAGATATCTTGGTTGTTTTAATTGTTGGGCGTGTATTTCTATCAGTACGCACTCCATCTAAGAGATTGAATGTGCTACTCTGATTCCTTTCGTACATATGTTTTTTCTGCCAAAATAGGACCAATGACATGAGCAGAACTAGCTCCTATAGTGTTTTATTTCCTTTTCAAAGTCTTTCATGTAATAACTACAAAAGTCAAGACATAAAAAGGAAAGTGGAAGGAAGTCAAATGTCAGGAATTGTTTTATTTCAATGACCAGAGGTAATTTTTAGCCACATTTATTTCACTAGTGAGTGCCAAAATTATATAAATTTTGACTGATATCAGTGTGCTCAATTTGTAAATCAGTTTTAGCAGCTATGTGCTAATTTGTTGTTGTGGGAGAAAATGCTAAAGGAGGACTTTTTTTTTTTTTTTTTTGGAGAAAATATTGAATTACTTGTACCTGACATTAAATTTTATGGTCCTCTATTTCAGGCCATTCTCTCACTCGTTTCTGTGAGTTTTGTCTGTGTAAAGATGACAAAGTTAAGTCACTTTAACTCAGTTGTTTTCTTAGTCAGGAAGCTATCTGCATTTTAATGGATTGATGTTTATCTGCTAGACAACTTTAAATATAATATTCCTACAGCTGTACATGACTGCAAGGCATGCTATTAATGCAGTTTAAAAAAAAAAGAGAAACTACTTACAGAGATTGGAATAATTGCTGCCTGTTCCAATACGGTTGGAGCTTCCAGAGATGAGAGGAAGATGGAAGAAAAGAACTAGGGAGGGAAACATGGAAGAAGAGGTCCTTAATAGCAGTTTGTTTTTGTTTTGCAACCAGATGTCAGTTGAAGACACACTGTGGTGTTAACATGCACCTACTCTCTCTGGGGCAGGATTACACGTTTCAGACTGTGAATATATGTACACGTGTAGCTTTAATAGGGGTGAAAAAACCAAAGAAGTCATTGCTTCATGCTTCCAGTTCACAAAATATTATATGTGACTTTAATGCCTACTGGATTCAAAAACCTATGTATAAACAACTATGTGTTATGTAAATATGCTAATTATTGTTGTTAAGTCATTCACCAGTCTCTGAAACAGGTACCTACCATTGTAAAACAAAATAACTGTTTCCTAATTTGTTTAAGTGCATCTTGAATACATTAGGCATGTGTCAAACTGGGTTGGAATAAATTTATTCTGAAATTTCATACCCATACTCCCCCTATGCATTTAAGCTTTAATATTTATAACTTGCACTTCAAAGATTTATACTTGCAGGCAACAAAATGCACACGAGTAAAACGTGTCCTAAATAACAATATGTTTAGATTTCTTAAAAGATGGGCTGGTTTGATCCTGCCGTTGCATGAAAATGTGAGCCCCTGACAGTCAGTCGGTGTAATACAGCATTTGTGCGAGGTTTTGCCTGGGCTGTATTTGCGGCCAGGTGAACCGTGCTGTTCCCCGTGTCCTGGGCCACGGGGATGCTCCTGGCTCCTGCCGCTCCAGCCGGCACCTGCTCGCCGATGCTCCTCACCAGGTTTTTCCCTCTGCATCTCGTGCTTTCCGCCGCGGCCGCACCCCGCTCGGCACCGTGCCGGGGGCACATCCCCGTGGGGGCTGCCGTTTCTTTTCCGCGGCGGGGGGGGGGGCAAATGATGTTACTGAGTAACACAAAGTTTCCACGGACGCCCTCCCCCGCCGTGACACGCCGTGGCCGCCCGCCCCACGGCACCCCCTGGGCTGAGTCCTGCCCGGCTGCGGGCCGCCCCCCTCCCCGCCGGGCCCCCCGCTCAGCCGGCTCAGCGCGCCTTACCCCAGCACACAGCGGCGGCCGTTGTCTCCATGCGCCTCCGCCGCGGCGGCTCCCCGGCGGTTGGCGGGCGGCAGCGCGCGGCGAGGCGGGCGCAGCCGCCGCCGGGAGACGCGCCCCGCTGCCGCCTCCTGTGCGCGGGGCCAGAGCGGCGGCGGCGACTGGACGGAGCCGGCGCCCATGGGCGGAGGGCGGGGGGAGGTGGGTGACCTCCGCCCCGCGGGGGCCGGCCAGAGCTTCCCCTTCTCTGCCCGGCCTCCAGCCGCGGCGGGGAGGGACGGAGCCTAGGCGGCCAGGCCTGAGGAGAGCAGCGTCCCCGCGGTGCAAGGGGGCCGTCCGGCCTGCGGGCGGCGGGGGCCGGCGGCGGTGGGGCCGGTGCAGGCCGCACTGGGGGCCAGGCAGCCCGCCGGGGGCTTGGAGCCACACATACGTGGGGGCTTGACTTGGCCTTGGGGGGGATCCTGGAGCCAGGAGTAACCCCGACTCCCCGCCTTCTCCCTTCTGCAGTCCCTGGGGAAAGGGAAGGAAAGTGTTAGGGACGCTGCGGGGATTTGCTGCTTGGGTAAGGAGCTGTAGGCGGATAACGGCTCTTGAAAGCCGAGTCCAGCCCAGCACTTCGGCTAAAAGGGAGGGGACTGCCTGGGAATAAACCCGCGGGGATGGACGGGATTATCTGAGCAGTGCAGAGGAAATAATTCGCTGTGGCTGGATGAGGGCCAGGAGAAGAATGTGGTCTAAATAAGAGCTAAAATCACTTTACAGTACTAAGATCTACTTGTTACCAGGGGTCTTAGAAACATTTCTCATTGTGAATGATAAACGTCCTAGTGCTAGATAGAGAAGGTTTGCAGCAAGTACTAAAGCATGTGAGCTTTCCTTATTGGTTGTTTGCCTCTAAGAAAAGCACGTCATTAGCTGCCTAGGTAAAGAATGCAAGAAATAAGGCCTTTTTTGGCTTGTCCTGTCAGCAGTTTGGATTTTTTTAGGAACCAAGTTATATTGGTAGTGCAGACTCATTCCCTGCAGGCGCGTAACAGAGTGGTCCTACTGATACCGCTTGTGGTTGAGGGAAATGGAAATATGGGGCCAATAGAGTATGTAGGCAGCTGCCTTTACTTCCCTGCCCCTGGGCGGCTTTGAAGTCTGGAGAGCAAGTTCTTTCCCACTGGAAGAACTTTACCCTCAATATCTAGGCTGTTTAATTTCTCTTTGCTTCAGTAGTAATGGATTCAGAGTTGCAGTGAAGTCTGGGGTGGATTTAAAGCTTATGAACTCTCTGGTCTTTCTGTAAAAAGTTTCCTGCTGTCATTGATCACTTTTTTTTCCCTCCCTTTTCTTTTTAAATCCAGGCAAGCATTAAGGGAGTTGAAATGAAAGTTTACTGGAAATTTACAACTACATTTAGTTATGGCTCAGGCGTACCTGTACCTTTTGCCAAAACTATAGTACTTTGGTTCTTAATTAACACACTGTACCCTAAAATCTCTCAAAATGCTACTGCCAAAGTTATCTTGTGATTAAATTCTTCAATCTCTCAGAACACTTGACTCCTCCTCTACTATTTCAATAAATGGAAACTATATGGCTTCATTTTACGGCTCTTTGTTGTTTAGTTACAACGTGGAGGTGTAAATCTATATACGCATCAGAAAGCTGATTTCCTGGGGGGTGTTCTCTGGATATGTGCCCCATTGGCCTCATTCTGCATGTGAAGAGTCATGTACATGTGTAACACTGTACTTAATATAATATGCTTAATGTATCTTCTCTGCTTTAAATTCCAGGAATTTCTAATGTTAAGCACTTCTGTAAGTTTGGGTGATGGCATCTTTCTCAAATGGCACCTTATATTTAGCCATAGTATCAGTATTAAATTTAATCCTGGCAGACTTGGAGTCTTATGTTTGACAATCATATAAGCTGACAAACTGTGGAAAGTACAGAGGCCTTATTAACTGACTTAGAATGCAGGGGAATTGCGAAGTGTTTGGCAATTCTGGGGAAAAAAAAAAAAAAAAGCCTTGGCTCAGCCTGGCTCTGGCCCCCTTTCTGTGACTTTTTTTCCTTTATCTCCAGCAGAAGCTGCAGCTACTTTTGAGTCAGAGAATGCCTGTTTCTGGGTCAGTCAACACCGCATGCAACATGTAATCCATCAAAGCCCACAGAAACATCATCACAGTTAACAATAACTTTCTTGGTACTAGTGGTACTCAGCATGCTCATCTTGAATCCGCTTAACTGCTGTAGGCTTTGCTTACCCCACTGATCTCTAAATCTTGGGATTCCTGTTTTTTCTCATTCAGCTATTCACCTGAATGAAACCTGGATGCGTTGTGGAATTCAGGCATTTGCACGCTTTTGCAGTACCTCAGCAGTGATGTATTGGGGTGGTATTCTGGGTAGTTTACATTGGTATTTGTTTCTTTTTGTTGCATCTGATTTTCTGGTTTGGTCAAGTAGATTTGTATTAAAGAAAAATTTCCACAAATAAATGATTCATCACATAGGAATTTGCTGATAGGCTGTGTTTGGGAGAGCTCGAAGAAAGATAAAAACTGTTCAGAATTTCATCTGCTCATATTTCTTTACACAAAGCTAGCTTGTCTTTCTCATAACATCACAGAACAAAGAGGACCAAAGCAGCATCTGTCTCTGGTGGTTTATAACCTGTGTGTCCAGTCTGAATTCTGTCATTTCTTCAAGAAAGTTTTTTTTCCTCCTTGTCTTTAGAAAAGGGAGTGTGACTGACAGGGAGCTCAAGTACATCTGGGTAAGGTTCAGAATGCATTCCTTATGGATGGAACTCTACAAAGTTGCTGTTCTCAGTGGGTGTTTTACAATTTACTGATAAGGGAGAATGAGTGAGAAACCCTTGCTGAAGACAGATAATTTTATTCTTGGATGATTTTACATATTCTTCAATCTGGGACCTCATTATAAAACTGTACTGTTAGTGTAGTCTGCAGAAGTGGCAGAACTCCTCAATCCAGCTTACCATCTCCTGTGGTTTCATTTGAGATTCTTGGAGCTCAGTGCTGAACTGATGCTTTAGTGTGGTAGCTTCTGTGATACCCACATGGACTTTTTGTGACAGCCAATTTTTGTAAGGCAAAATAAATTATATTGCTATAGCGAGATCTCCTTTTGACTGAGAATTTTTATGTATTAGTAACGAGACTTTGGGCGATACTGTTCGTCACATCTCTTTTTTTAGGGAAAAGGTGGTAATGAAATAAATGTCAGTTGGATTATACAATTAGTCTTAAGTAAAATGCCTCAGGATGAGCAAAATGGATTAATTGTTGTTTATGGGTGCAGGAAAGTCTTTTCTGTGTAGAAATAGTTGTGCCTTGTCCATAGTAATAGCATTGCTCTAGTTGCAGTGAGATTTCACTAGTGCTAGCTGCTGTAGGAGTCGCATCGCCAGGCATATGCAGGTACCTTTGCCTACATGTTACTTGGCCAGGTCCTGCGCCAGCTCATCTAGCCCTGCACCTGTGCTAGACCAGCAGTGTCAGCAGTGCTGGGCATTCCTAGTGCCCTGCCATTTCTGGGCAAGATTATACCAGGCCCTGGGTTGAGGTAACACCTTGCTGGGAGTTTCCACTGTGTAGTGGACCAGGTTGTATAAATCTCTGCTTGTTGCTGAAAACAAAAGAGGGGCTGGAATTTGACAGGAAGCATCTCATGCTTTCATAGCTCAGTGTGATTTGAATTGCAATAGAAAGAGTACTTTGAAAGAAAATTTTTCAAATTTAATGTCTTTTGAAATAAAGAAAAAAAAGCAACCCCAAAACCCCAGATGTCCATTCTGCTTTCTCAAAAATTTACTTAAAATATAAGTCACTCATTTTTGCCTGGAGACTCTTTATGCCTAACTTTTATTTTCAACTTAATTTTTGTGAAAAACCTTAAAATTTTTAAAAGTGCTTTTCAAATATTCTTAATATAATTTTCCACTAAAAAATGGAGCAGTTGTACAAGCTTGATAGTTGTAGGCATAAATTTGTGCCCCAGTTAGTTACTGCTGTCCTTTCTCCCATCACTCAGCTGAAGACCTTTCCCACTTATCTCACAGAGCTGTGGAACAGCATAGGTTGGAAGGGGCTTCTGGAGGGCACCTTGTTCATCCTCTGACTAACAGCAGATCCAGTCAGAGGAGGTTGTCCACAGCCTTCTTCAGTTGAGTCACAGATGTCTCTAAGGAGGAAAACTCAAATCTCTCTGGTCCCTATTCCTATGATAACTATCCATATGGTGAAATTTTTTTCCGTTTATTTAATCCGGATTATCTGTGTTGTAAATATGTATCCATCATCTCTTACTGTTGTATCTCCAGAGAGAGTCTGTCTCCATCTCTATAGCCTCCTGATATGTAGCTGAAGGCAGCAGTGAGATCCCTTCAAGTTGTTTCCAGGTTGAAAAATCCAGTATGCTCAGTCTCTTCTTGTACAGAGACAGTCCATTCCCCTCATCATCTTAGTTACCCTCTGCTGGGCTCACTCCAGTGTATCAATGTCTGTCTTGTATTGGGATGCCCAAAGATGCCCGTAATGCTCTAGATGAGGTGTCTCAAGTGTTAAATTGAGGGGAATAATCCTTTCAGTAGAAGGAAGGTGGGAATCCAGGTAGGTACTTTTTGCGTATTGCTTTTCTTAAGTGATATTTTTTGATTCAGCTTCTGTTTCTTGTTCTCTTGGAACAGACACCTGGTGTTTGTATTGGAACCTGCTTAGATAATCTGAGCTCCTTCTGAAGAGTGTTTTAGAATGTCTTTTTTTCTATTGATAACCAGTTTCATACTGAGCTTATTTCTGGAAGTAAAGACCCTTCCAATTTCAATATCATGACTATAAGCAATATATATTTTTTATGTTGTTGTGATATATATTGTTTGATGTTAAGTACTGTGCTTAGAACTGATGAGCCTGCTTGCTGCTGGGTTTAAATGGAAGAGGAGCAGCTCTGGGTGATTTCGGGTTCAAGGCAACTCTTACTTGCCTTGTGCAAAAATTATTTTCACTACCCATGGAGCCACTTGCATGAGTGTTGTGAGTGAGATTAGCCTCATGTGGGCAAGGATCTTAGTTTATTTTAAATGAGAGAGTCTGAGGTATTAACGTATGTGTTGTAGCTTGGATTTTAGCTCAGCTGCTGTATAATTCCCTTTGTTCAGGCCAATCTGCGTGTGATACTTTCAGATTCCCTGTTTTTGTGCTGCTGAAATTAGTTATGGTTTTGAGATCTGTTGTGAATGAAATTCCTGAAGGAATATGATGGAAGGTTAGATTTTTAAATTAATTTGGTTTTTTAATATTCACTATATCACATTTCTAAGAAGTCTTAGGGTGAAGATAGTTTTCAGGTTAGCAATTTTCAAGCAATGGATATGAATATGATCAAAGTAAAATTCCCAGCAAGATCCTAAAGATTTTTTTAGTTTGGATATATTGTATAATTACTAACAAAAGGAAATTCCTTTGTGCTAAAAGCTATTTTAGTGAAAAGGATGGAATTTTAAATGTATGAAGTTACTGTATAACATTTTTCAGCTAGTGTTTTTAGGACAGGTGAATTTATTTTGAAAAATATTTCCTAAAGGTTTAAATCAAGTGATTTAGTTCTTTAGGCATAAACTCTGTCAAGAGAAAAAATAATTTTAAATTATTAATACAGATGGAGCGTATCAGTGAAAATATTTTACAGCAGCACCCAGGCCCAAAGACAGAAGTAATGTTCTTCTACATGCCATATAAAGAAATGAGATTTAAAATGAAGAGGGTCTTCATTTTGTTTCTGTAGTTGCTATGTCAAGAAAGTATTCTCTAGGAATTTTACGTCATGCTCAAATTCTCAGAGGCTATTCTTCTGATTTTAAAAGCTACCAGCAGTCATTTCCTTTGGAAAAAAAAGATGCTCTTAGGCTTTGAAATGGGCCCAGATTTAGTTTCTTACTTATTCACCTGCTTGCAGACTTTTGAGGAAGATAGTGAATTATGCTGTCTTTGCCTTCTGTACATATGTATTTTTTTGAGTATGTATGTACATGCTAGGAAGTAATTGGGTCAAAGATTGTTTATGAAAAGCCAATAGTATTTTCCTTAACTGTCTGTCTGTGATTTCAATCTTCCTGATGCCAACTGAGTTAATATTTAAGGATGTAGAATGGAAAATGTTATCTCAGTGTTCTTGTCCCTATCATTCTGTGACTCCTTAATTCAATTGATAGTTAATTATGCAATTTATTTTGTGTTGACCTTTGAAGGACCCTAAAGCATCCGACAGTGAATGCAGAGTCTCAGTGTTTATTTTGATGAGTCCTTGGTTGAATTTATGTAATTCTAATGGTACTCTTGGAATTAAAGATGGCCAATGGATTACTAACAAATAACAAGGTGTGTGTCCCTGGAGATGCATAACTATAAATACAAACAAATATATAAAAAGATATACTAAATTACATCATACACAGCATTTGAAATTAGGTGACACCACTATCACCAGTAATAATAGTAATTCTGCATGTCAGAACATTGCAAAACATTTTGTATGTCCACTCTGACATAGCTATTACACTCAGTGCTAAAAATCCTGCATTTGGATGACCAGATCCACTTGTAGTCCCGCAAAACACGGATTACCTCTTCCTAAGGCAAAGGGTATCTGTGATATTGGGGGGCATCATTCATGAAAGCTGTTTCCTTGATGCGGACGCCACATCCTGTACAGGCAGAACTCGGCTAAGGTGCAGAGCCCTGCTTGTATGTGTCACATGGGGAAGGCGAAAAGAAAACTGAAATTAAAGAAAGCTTCATACTACAAACTAGTTTCTTGACTATTCAAATGTTTGTTGGTCAGTGTAACCCCCGTGGATGTTAGGAATTCTAGGATTTATTTCTTATTTTTTACAGAGGGATCCTAAATTTGTCATTTACCATCAGTTATCTTTTTAAAAGAGACTTTTGATAGAGAGCTCTTGGGGAAAAAAGGCATACCCTACATTAGTGTAGGCAATGCATTTGTTAACCTCAAACAAAAGTGCAAATGAGAAAAAGCCAATAGGGCAGCAAAAGAAAATATATATGTCACCCATTTTATTACTATTTTATTTATGAAGTGTTTGTGAATATGTAGAAAGTTGGTAAAAAATTGTATAATTACACAAAGGTGCAAAGTTCCTCACTGGAACTGTGGATGTTTTCCATAATGGTAAGGAAGAGGTGCAGACTGGAGATCAAACTGCTTGGGGATGTAGCCCCAGGCTCATGAAACCCTTGTGCAACTCAAACCTGGTTTCAGTGGCATTGTGCATGCAGAAGTGAGGGTAAAATAAGGCCCTGGAAGTAATGCTGAATCTTATGTAATAGTGAGGCTTCTGCCTGAGAGGAATTGCTGTGAGAAGCAGAAACTAGTGACAGAAAAGAACTTGCACAGAGGATGATTCAAATGCAACCAGATTTTAAATGAAACAGATTTAAAATATATCAGCAACCTCCACGTTGTGTTTCTCCCTGTATGCTGACAGACTGGCACCACTTACAAAGGGAGAACTATTTTTTTTATGAACTATTTAATGGTTAAAGTAAGGACATAATATATTCTTTTGTTTAATAGTTCTCACCTGTGGAAATAAATGTGCAGTAGGATAAGCAAACTGGCAATTAATTTAAAACAGAAAGAGCAGAGAAGTTCACTTGCTAAGGAAGAGAAGCAGGGTGATAAATGATTTGGAGAGGTGGCAAACAGGGCAGTTAAGTGGCTTATGCAATTCATTTGCAGAGAAATGCAGGCTTGGGGACAAAAGCAACAGAGCAAAGCAAAGGAATGGACCCTGAGGCTTTTACAATACAAAAAGATCGTACCGGGGTTCAGAATAAAACTTTCTCTAACAGCTTGGACATGGTGTTTAATGCAGTAGAAAGAGCAAACAATAATGTGGCACAAGCTAGTAAAAAGATACCAAAAAGAAATCAGATGAACTGGGATGCTGCAGCACTTGAAAAGTTGGTGAGTTGAGACAGCATTTAAGAGATCAGTTGCATCAATTTTTGGTCAGCCTTTGTGTATCCTTTTGACAAAACAAGATATTCTCAAAATTGTGGCTGAAATTACGAAGAAGCAGTTGTGAACGACCACTCTCAGGTATAGGTGGACAAAAGTCAGTGTGTTTGACTTCTGTCTGAAAAGGAAAATTATGATAAAGAATCAGTGGAGAAAACAGAAAGGAGTTGACAGGAAAGGAAGCCACGGGCTGCTTGGGTTAGTGACTTGTAATCACAAAGGACACTTTTGTGTTCCTTAGTACTTAAAAGGACAATTGATTTTTATCAAAAGACCTGTAGAAAAAATGAAGTGGTAGGAAGATGTGCACCTGAGTGCACTCTGCCACTATTGTTCTCATTACTTTACATTACAAACTGGACAGATGAGTGTGGCTTTGTTGCTAATCTGAATTTGCTCCAGACTGAACTGAAACTGTCAAACAGAGGCCAAAGAAAGCAAAGGACAGCTATGTTTTATTGTTGTTTTTATTTTTCTCTTTTGGTTGTTAGCTTGAAAGTTGAGGTTTTGTTTTTTTTTTTTAATTCCAGTTTATGCTTTGTATTTTATTATTTGGAATGAGTCAGTATTTTAGGGACTCCTTTATTCAGATTGTTGAAAGTTCTTGTCAGTAACTAGTTGTCATTAAAGTATACACATGAACACAGTGTGCAGATTCTGACCTTGGTGACAATTAGCTCCAATCCTGCTTTGTTTCAGAGGTCTTACAAAAAAACAAGTCCCAAGGTAGCACAGGTCTACAAAGCGTCTCACAATAAGCATCTGTTAAATGCCATAAATGAAGTATTCAGTTTATCCTAATAGGCTTCAGAATTGGTCCTTGATGTCATAATTAGTTAAAAGATTACTTAATTTCTGGTATTTTTTGCTATTTAAACCTTTGGGGTTTTTTCTGTATGAACCACCAGTTAGCTTTTTGGATTTGCTACACATCATCGTAAGCAAGTGCACTAGGAAAAAAAAGCTGTTGTCCCAGATGCCTGTATTTTTCCTTTCAGATCATCTGGCATCAGTGCGATGCAGTATTGATGTGACTACAAGCATAAAGCTCCCGTAATATGCCATTTACTCATGCATTTCTGTTCTGTAGCGTGAATTTGATTCCAATGCCTTACCTGGATCTCTTCCCAGCAGATGAAGCTTGGCTTTAACTAAAAGTAATGTGGACAAATCCTCTCCTTCATTTTAGGTTTTTCACTACCACTAATAATATAGCTATTGTGTATCTAAAAGGCGTTTGATCTTGGGAGCATAAGGATAGTTGTTGTAGAACAAAAAATGGTCCAAAAGGGAAGATGTGAGGGACGTGGACAGAAATTCTGTCCCTTCTGTTTTCTCTCCCCATTGCCTCCCCTGGTATCTCCCCAGGTTGTGTGTTCTGGCGGTGGCTGCAGCTGCACAGCTGATAGCAGGCTTGTGGGTGATGCCTTGGGTCAGCATCGTTGTCTTTTCCACTGGTGGTTACCTGTGTTTGGGAATATGAGCACACAGAGGGAAGAAAATAAAATCATAGTTGATACCACGCAAGTAACTGTGTAGGTTTTTAAAGTGACACACCAAGAACTGCTTCATTTTACCATATAAGGCTCTGAAAGTTAAGCTAGTGTGTTCCTCTGCATATTGTCCGTTGGTTATTTCACTGTATTCATGCTCGTTGTGGATAGCGTAAAACTCCAGGTTCAAGTCCCTTTTGAAGCCGGGCTTGTAACATTCTGTGGGGTATTTAAGGGGAAATCGACAACAGTCCTGGCAACGGTAAACTGATCAATTGATTTCGGTGCCATCTGCTGTATTTTAGCTGAAACTGCCACTTTGTGGTGAATGAAGAAGATCAAGTTTAGCTGGTGCACGAGGAAATGTAAATCCTGTTGTATTCAGAAGTTATTTATGCAATGGTAGACTTTGGTAGTTTCTATGTAATAAATCCATTGCGTGTCAATCTTCTAATCTATGGCCAAAATGAAGAGAACACATCATTTTAATAACTAAAGTAAATAACTAAAGTAGGAGTCAATACCAAAGCCAAATAGCTATTTAATCTTACAATTGAAAAGATTTATTTATATATATTTAAAACCAATGATTCTATATGATGTCTACTACTAGATTTTGAGATAATCGCTATGGAGCAATTGTAGCAGATTGTACCACTGGAAAGATTGGTTGTAAAAGCACAAGGTTTAAGAAGGAAGTGAGCATGTGGATTTTGAATTTCTGGATGCATTTGCTGTCCTGACAAGGAAAATACTTTTCTTGTCTTGTAAGTAAACCAAACAGAGAAAGAATAAACACAGTGTGCAATGTCAATTTATCTAGCCAGTTTCCAGTGACCACACTTTGAAATGGAAGAACATGTCTCCACTCTGCTCTGAAATGTCATATTAAATTGACAGAGATATTCTCATGATAACTGTCCAGAAAATAGCTGGTGTCACTCTAACTGCTGCCTTTCGATTTACTGTTATTTTGGCAACGTGAAAGCCAGTGCCAGCTTGACACACACATGCATCTGGCATGGAAAACACTGATAAAAAAATGCAGTGATGGGGCTTGATATTCAAGTCAAAAAGAAGAAAATACCTGTGAATATTTAGTCTGTCTCTGAGAAAGAAGAAAGGTAGGAAGAGAGTTGATGCATACTATAAAAAGATAGGAAGCTGTTGTTCATGTTTTATATATATTGAGATGACATTCCTTGCAGTGGCAGTGATAGCAGAGTGACCATAGTTGTTGCTTGCTCACTCTTCTCATGCACCCACCTGAGAAGTAAGCGTGTGGACTACAACACGGTTGTTACCCAGAGTCCAGCGGGGAAACCTTCTCAAACTCTATAGAGTGGGCAGAGCATCAAGGCCCTTGTTTCCCTGAATACTGCTGGTTCTTTGGGGTTTAGTTGAAATCCCAGGAGAAGCAGGTAGAGTGCAGCTGAAACAGTAAAGTTTTTGTGTATTGGTAATCACTTCTTAAGGTGCAGCTACTTCCTGCTTCACAGAAATCTTCAGAAAATGTATGCACATTGGCTGTGAAGCTACTGGGATGTATTATCAAAACAATAAATTTAATGTATGAAATTATCACATGGTCAGTAAAAAGCACTAGGGAAATGTATAATTTAACATGCTGTCTCATGATGGTGCTTAGTCTGGAGCTAAATGCAGCTTCGGTTGTAATTATATATGTGCTTTACCAGTGGGGCTCCCATAAATGGATTTCAGAGCCATGCTGAGGATAGTGTTATTACACTGATATTCTATTACTTTCAAAATCATTTTGTTTCTGACAATGTGAACTGACAACAAAATGAAAATGTGTCCCACCTGCTTAGGGTTTTTTGTACATGCCTGCTCTTTCTTTTCCCTTTAGTTGCCCCATGTGAGAGACTTGATGTAGATCTTATACTTACTAGAAGCCAATATCCAGCTGCATTTAAATTACTGGACATGTAAGCCTGTGGGGCAGGAGCTTCGAGGTGAGGGAGAGTGAAGAACACTCCTTTTATTGATGGAAAGGGATTAGTGTTGCTGTGGTTTATTTACAGAGTCAGTCTATCCTGAAGTGACTCTTAGGCAGGCTGTGCATGAACTTGGATTTGGGACCTGCATGGTGCTTGCCTAGACTTGTAAATCTGCATGGATGAAATGGGCATGAGAGATGGGGAGACCCAGGGAACCTGGATGTGTCACTGCCATTATGTATGTGGGGTTGCATGTGACTTTAGGAGCTTGCACTAGGTTCAGTAAAAATATACCTTTATGTCTGACATCTAATATTTCAAGTTCTATTATGTAAAGACAGCTAAGCCCAGTTAATTCACTCAGAAACTCTTATTGAAGTGATCAGTTTATGAAAATTATCTTCCTGCCATTGAATAGAATTGCTAATGCAAAAAAAAAAAAGGATGTAACAAGACAATATAAAGCTGCCATATGAATAATTTATTTTTACTGTATTTTGCTAAGTTAAGAAAAATTCAAGTGAGCTGACCTTATTTATTTCTTAGAAAAATATAAGCCTACAATCATTACCTATGTTTTAGAATGCTTTATTAAAAAATAAGCAATTAGTTGAGCAAATAATCTACCACTTTTGACAGTTCATTAGCCTGTTGTATGAAAACCGGGATTATAAGAAAAATCAGAATCCTAGGGAAGCTGTGGCTAGAGATGGGATTAAGCAAAATGTCTTAATATTTAAACATGATATTAGAGGCTGAGGATAAATGGCAGATGATTGATAATAACTTTTGTATTCAAATTGGCTTAGATCATGCCTTGCTATTGTAGATGAGTCAATCTGAACCTTAAAGCTGATTGACACTGAATGGATCTGCTCTTTGCAGGTCAAGTAAGTGCTATGATGCTCTGTTCTTTTACAGTAGGTACTGTTGTCACTGGCATTTGTGAATTTTATGTAGACAGAGTGGGTTTGATTTTCCTGTAGGCTCTGTTGCCCTGTCTTCAGCTGTCAAAAGTGTCTCTTTCATGACTTAGGTGACATGAAGTAGAATTGTAGAAAAACAAGGCAGATAAGATGTTATGAATTTAGATAATAGCTCATGGTATTATTTGAAAAGATGTGGGGGAAGTGTGGGTGAGAGAATTGTTTGGGTCGGTAAAGGTGTGACAAGAAGATGGGTTTGGGAATCTTGTTTGGAAAGGTGGAGATGTAAGGGAGGAGAAATGCCTGAGGGAGCATGGATGGAGGGAACAATTCCTAGTTTGGGGAAGTAGGATGAAATTTGAAGCTGAGCAAGTACAAACTCTTTTCTAAGAGGAGATGCTTTTCTATTTCTTTGTTTGATTTTTTTTTTTTGGCATCTCACTATCTGATGACAGAGCCGGGGAAACAGTTTCTCCAGGTTCCCCCACTGATATGGTCCTATTCCTTCCTTTGGCTACTTCTGTAGAAATATCTAGTGGGTATTTCATTTTCTTGGAAAGATAAGTGTTGCAGCTCTTTATTACCT
Source organism: Bucorvus abyssinicus (assembly GCA_009769605.1). Lineage (NCBI taxonomy): Eukaryota > Metazoa > Chordata > Aves > Bucerotiformes > Bucorvidae > Bucorvus > Bucorvus abyssinicus. Next base: position 12,748,698 of record CM020040.1, read on the forward strand.
AGCAGAAAAGAGTTACTTGGGTGCAGTGCAATCACATGCACAGCATTCAGTAAGAACCCTTCAGCTTCCTCAAATAAATGAGATATGTGAAAAAGATATGCTTATTTTAGATTGAGTGAAGCTTCTCTAAGCTGAATCTGAAAATCCTAACTCACCAGAAATGGCAGAAAAACGGCAGTTGTGCTCTCTACAGAGGTAAAAGCATCTGATAGGTGAAACAGCAGAAAAATAAACCATTAAAATGAGTGCATTGGAAGGAACAAGATCAACTGCTATGATGTTTTCTGTGTCGCAGACCTGCTATTGCAGCTTGAACTGTTTCCATTACAGCAAAACGCTATTGAAAGGACTTAAATAGCTTGCCTAGCAGAGCAGCATAAGGCAGAATCACTGTAATTAAGCTTCCACCAGCATTTTTGTGATAAACATATCTTCAGGGTTCTATAATCCAGCTTTCAAATCTTTGTTGTTTGCAATATACTGTGCTGTGATATAACATTTGTCCAAAGATAATAATGTGAAACTGTGCTCTCAGAGTGGAGGAGCCTTGTTCAGATCAGAGGCACTTAGAGCAATATATATGTTCCAGAGTCCTGTGAACGATGTTGGCTTTTTGCAGACTGTCCTGCTTGTGGGGAAATGGGCAGTTGAACATGTGGCTGTAGTGAAATCACAGCGTTTGTGTTCAGTAAGAGCCTTATCCCAGCACGATGAAGTAGTTGTCAAGTGCTTGGAAGAGGGCAGGAAAATCACAGTGGACTGACAGTCACAGTCTGGTTCCTGTTTCATTTCCTCTGCTTGAGGAGGAATGTAATCAGTGCCAGTCCTTTTCTCTCCATATGCAGTGTTGGAAAGTCTCTTAGGGTTAAGAGAATCCAACAGCCATTGAATGTGCATTAACACATGTGGTCAGACAGAAGGTTGGATCTGCACTCAGAATACTTCATCTGGTAAGGGACCTGGGGAAGATTGTTAGCTCATTGCAGTGAGGAGAAGAAAGAGACTCAGTAAACTTCAATTTCTGCACACTCTGGGTGCTTAACAATGACTCAGGCAGGCATCCTCTTTATGAATGTCCTGACTTTTTTCAGAAAGCAAGGAAGTCTCGGGAAGACTTTCGCTTCTAAAGGCAGCACATTAAACAATACTCTTACACCCAGCATGTGAGTACAAGGTTGCTTTCCTGAGCCATTGAAGGTGCTTAGCATTTTGTGCTGTTTCTGAGAATCGGTAGATGTACAGTTCAGTTTTCCTTCAGGAACTTGGTGACATCAGCTTAGCTACCCTGGAGTTCAGGCTCTCCCATCTTCTTTGGGATTAATATAGGTATTTCAGAGTCCCAACAGGAAATAAATAAGGTATAATGTTCATTCAGGGTGTTCGCTAGCCGTAAGTCCAGAGACTTTAAAGTTTCTAGCAATTCTGGTCGAAAATTTGCTCATTACTGGGCTTCACATGAATGCTGGTGTGTTAAGGCCTCTCCTTTCCTAGCAACAAAGAAAAGGTTTGAGACATTGCATCTTTAACACTGTCTGCTGTAAGCAAGTCTCACCCTGTAAACAGTGCCTGTGTTACTGTGTGTTTAGGGGGATGTCAAAGTGATTCTTCTTAGAGGCTTATGCAGCCACCGCTCCTATTGCTTCAGTGATGACTAGAAGTAGGTCCTGTTTATAGTGCTGCAATTTGAAACGCCTTTGAAAAGCATCGAAATAAAATGCACTGCATAAACACATACAGTGTAGAACATTGATTGTGCATGTTAGTTTTTGTTCTTTACCTAATTTGGGTCTAGTTTAGCACCATTTGAAGTGTGTCAGCTCTTAAGTTGAAATTCTATATGCAAATGCTTCTAAGGCTGATCCCTTGGACATTAGCCTAAACAGCTGTCATGGAAATGAAAGCTTGTCCAACTGTTTATCTGTACTTTGGGGCCTTCAGAACTGCCCTGGGGTCAAAGGAAATATTAACTAGAGGTGAGTGTGTTCCATGAGTCTTTTCCTGTGCCGTAAAGGATTTGAACCTGATGGTCTCTGAACCTGGTACCCAGAAACATCAGAGGTGGGTAGAAATTAAAAATGCTTATCTTAGAGCTATACAAGAAAAGCAGTTGAGTGTTGATTATTTGTTGTGGTCTTAAATGGGATCATTTGGGCAGCTGCAATAAAGGTCTGATGTAATTAGTATGAACGGCTAAAATAAACGTATTTCTTAGAGACAGAATTGAAGTAATGAAAAGGCACTGAAACTTGAGTCCCTTGACTGAATGTAAGTCTTTCTCCATCCCATATGGAGCCACATGAGGCATGTTGGTCATACATATAGCATCTGGTAAGAATAAAATCTGCACTTTATTGCATGCAGTGTTTTCTGCATGCAGTGTTTTCTGCATGCAGTGTTTTCTGCATGCAGTGTTTTCTGCATGCAGTGTTTTCTGCATGCAATAAATACGCTTTGTGGCTATGCCATGGATTTTAAATGCCTAACATGGTAATTTTAACTTCCAGATGTGTACATGACTACCTTGCTCTAACTTTCCCTCATATTAACTGTGTTACCCATCACTCTTGCTCACAATGACGTATGAAATGCAGGTTTATGCATACCATATGCTACAGGTTCTCTGTTAATTGCAATGGGAATAATACTGTATATGTCGTGTAGAGCTGTAAATATATGCAGGGGAGGGTGTTTTAACTATCAAGTCTTCATAGATCTTTTGCAAAATCTCATGTGCCTGAAAGTGTGCTCTAAAATAATGAATAGTACTAAAGCTTTCATCCTTAAAATATGTAAGCACTAGAGAATGTTACTTATTCATAATTCTTTTATGCATATTAACTAACCCTTGCGATAATGGGGATAAGTGTGTATGTGTGGTTGCTAAGGCTCGTGAAGGGGAAGACAATGGACAGATAATCTTTCAGGAAGGAGTCCCGCTTCAAATACATGATGTGTAAAAGCAAAAATACGAGTCCACATGACACAACCTGAGATGAAAAGGCAAGTCCGTGCCACAGTTAGGATATGAGCCCAGAGTTCTGCTCTTGCAAATAGGCTTTATTAGTGCATATTGTTTATAAGTCACAAATTTCCTCCTGAAATATGTCTACATCAAAGGCAGTCAGCTTTGCACAGGTCTCTTTGGTGACCATTTATTGTTCTGCCAGATATCTTTCTCTTGGAATTCCATGTGGTGGTTCCAGTTCACTCAGAAGTGTGTGACACCAGATGGATTATACACAGAATACTTTGTCTGCTTGCCAATTACTTGCATCAACAGCCAAAAAAATCCAGATGTTGTGACAAAATCAATGAAACCCCGTTCTGATTAGGGTTAATGCTTAATCATCTTTTTTATAGGAAAGAATTAATTGTGGAGATTATTTTACTAGGATTGAAGAGAATTGCTTGATTTTTCTAGCTAACTCAAAGCTCCTTTAGTAAAGGAAGAAGAGGAGGCTGGCTATCTTCTAACACTTTTTTATGGCTCTTCAGTAAGGGTATAATGCTTTTTACATGCTCAAAGTGATTGCTCTGCCTAGCTTGATGAGCAGTTTTGCCAGATCCATGCAGGTACTGAGAGACAGATCTGAGTCTGTTCAAGACGTGATTTGATTACTCAGTCAGGTGGCCAGTGGTCACTGCCAAATCAACAGAATGAGATAATGATTTTGTGTCAGCATGAGACATAGCTCTGCTGCCTGGTGTTTCTGACTGCCCTGTATCTAGCCCTCTGCTAGCTTTCTAGTGTATTCCTTGATGCCAGCTTTTTTGCACAGTTGACTTTGTGGTGGATCCCTACTGGCTGTGCCTTCTGCTGACGGTTGCTTTTGAGTACTAGAAGGCAGCACAACTGGGCATTGCCATTGTGTCTTTCTGATCTTTGTCCAGGCTGCATTGGTCACAAAGATTGTGTGTTTTGCTGCTGGAGTAGTTAGCAATGACATTGGGAAGTTTCAGTATCCATGTGGATGGCTGTCACCCAACTGAATGATACAGAGGAGAGCTTTGTAGTCTCCCCAGTGGTGTTACATCCTTGTACAATCTCTATCCATTGTCCCTCCTGTTCAAACAGGAACTTCTCAACCAGGAAGCTGTTTAGTCTGCTGTACACCAAGGCACGGTAAATTACAGCAGCAACTTCCCTGGTCTGGAAGGTACACAAAACTTCCTCTTGCTGCCCTTTGAGCAGGCCAAGACTGTGCAAGCAGGACTGCGTGCAAGTGGTACGGGACCTGCTGACCTGGGTGGAGGCTTTGGGTTGTCACTTCTGCTTGGCAGTCTGCCGGGACCACAGTTTTAGGAAGAAATCCTCAGCTATTGTCAGCAGCATGTGTTGGTGAAAAGCACTCTGGTTCTCTATGAGGAGGAGGAGGCCTGGCGGGGTGGGACCTGCAGCCAGTGTGTGGTTTACTGCCGCAGCCCTGGTTGCTGTGTGGTATGTGGCAGCTGTGGGAGGAAGGAGGAGCAGATGGCAGTAGGATGGTCCGCGTGTGCATCAGGGAGACAAATGTGTGAGTCGAGCAGGCTGAGGTGGTTCAGCTGCTGCTGAGGATGAGGAGGCTAGTCCCTCAGGCTAGTCTCTGCTTACAGAGAATTTGCTACAGTTTGCTACTTGTATGTAACTTTCTGGATCAGAGTGAGAAATAACCTTTTTTTTTTTTCCTCTCTTGTTTTTGACTTACAGATTCCCATACATCTGTGTTTCCCTTTCCTCCTCTCTCCTTGTCCTAGCCAGATTTGCTTGCTGTCAAGGAACTGGTTTGGGTCATATTCTTAGGCAAAGTTTTGCCAAGTCCCCAGGCATTCAAGGGGAGGGGTGGTAGTAGGTAGGGAATGCTGGGACTCCCAACTCTGCTGTGAGCGCATGGCAAACTGGTGCTGGCAATGGCAGAGTGTCAGGCAGAACATTGTGTTTTGGGAATTGAGTATGACATGGATGGGAGAGCTCAGTCTGGAGCATGGGAAAAAAGTAATTAAGGAGTGCTTGAGGTGGGATTGGAAAGGTGGTGGCTACTGACAAGTCCTTTGTCATAGTGCTGCCCGTATCAGTTGTAGATGTGCTCAGAGGTCTGTGTGCTTCAGCTGGGTTGTTCTGCCAGTTCCAAAGGGAGGCTGGCTCTGCTGCGGCTCTCAGTCAATGTGGTGTCAGTGTAGGCCAGCACAGCCTGTATGTGGTTTATGTGGCGTTGGGGGTGACTTGAAATAAGGAGCACCAGGCTTTTTGCAGAACAGGCTGAACATCACAGATGCCACTGTGCAGACAGGGAGGAAGAGAACGGGGCTGGATGTGAATGTAAGAGTGATAAAGAGTGACCGAGAGAGGCAATGGGTTGAGAAGCAGCTGCTGAAGGCGGCTATGGGAGGCACAGCACGTTGCCAGCGTGTACAACCTCTTACTCTGCCATAAACTTTAGTCCAGAAAAATATTATAAACAGATTTTAACCTGGCATAGATGTTTGCCTCTGTTCTTTGTGACTGACCAGCTTGAGTTCAACCTGAAGATCTGCAGACAGCATTGTTTTGGGTGCTGAAAGCCATACTGAGATTTGCAGAGCTAGGAGATCAGCAGAGTTACAGTAATCTGTCTAGAGGACTAATAGGAGGAGAGAGGATGAAGGCTGATTGAATTACCGATTACGAATACTGAATTAAATCCACTTGCAAGGAGTCTTTGACTTTCATGAAGTCATTAATCTGTAATTGTGTGGCAAGTGATTTTTGTGAATACTTTGAACTTTTCAGTGGTCACTGAAAAGTTCCTGGTACTCTTTTTTTTTTTTTTTTTAGTGGTTTGTTTGTATGGCTACTTGGGAAAGTTTTGCTGGTGGCTGTAGTATAAAAATAATGAACAGATAATAACTAGTGGGTAATGCATGCATTCATACACAAACATACTCATTCCAGGCAAAACCCAACTGCTCTACAAGAGTTACTGAAAATAAAAATTATTTAGTATTGCTTGAGAAATTCCTGAGTAGTAGTTACAGCTTGGTTTGAAAGGAAAAATATTCTAAAGCAGTAGAGTTGGACAATATCTATAATCAAAACCAGATTTCAAAGTTATGTGACAAACTAGCAGGACTTGGTATTTGACTCCTTCTGGCAAACAGGAAAACATGCTCCAAGTAGAGTGAATCTGGACCGACGTTTGAATAAAGGAGAGAGCTTGCATCCTTTCCCCAAAGCTATTTTCCTGCCCTCTACGCCCTTCAAAACTCCTGCCTGAACAAGATCACCACTTTTTCCTTTTTCCCTTCTTAGCCTTTCTGGCTTCTGGAAAGGTCTGAGTGTTTTTTGTGAAGTCAGTGTTAAAGCACGAAAGTGGTTGTATTAACTTCCTTGAATTAATAGTTTCACTGAACACGAATGAGATGTTCGCCTGAGCTGATACAGCAGAGAACAGGGTGGAGATGAGGCGAAGAGCCGGCCATGTGAGCAGGAGCCGTCTTGCCGGAGAGCTGGGATCGGCTGCCACCAGGCGTTCGCTTGTGGCCATGGCAGCCGCTGGCCCCTGCAGCTGGAGCTTTGGGTGTCCCCGGTTCAGCTGAGGAAACGGAACCGTACTGACAGCAGGCACTCGTGCTAAATTCTCTTGTGATTTTCTGCTGTCGCACTAGCGTGTGTTTTATACATCTGTGGTGTGGGACATACTGTGTGCAGTAAATGCAGCAGTAAAATCTAGTGCTTCAGGTTCGTTTCAGGTTTTTGGCATTTGTAGGTCTTTCAGGTTTGCACTTTAAATGGGAAAGCATGGACAGTGGTTCAGAGAAATCATATTAAAATGATGGAATTTGGACTCACATCTCAGTCTGTTTTCTCTGTACTGCCCCAGCTGCATTAAAGTAGTTTGTAGTCGCTAGATGTTGTGCCAAGAAAGAACTGTGATGTAGGAAGCTTTCTGTGGGTCACAGCAGCAGATGGCTACGTGATGCCTCCTTGTGAACCTTTTCATTTGAGAATGTCCTGGTTTGCAGAGGGCATTGCAGGTCAGGCCTTGACCTCTAGTGAGGCTGCCAGAAGAGCTCCTTGGACCATTTGCAGTCCAGCTGTTAGGACTTCCTGAGAAACCTTATTTGGATTATTTTTTAGATGTGTTTGCCTGTAAACTCTGCCTTGCTTTGTTCTGCTTGTTTTGATAACTTCATTCAGAGCACTGGCTTTCAAGTAGAAGTTCCTTTTTTAATGATGAATGAAAGAATTGCAGAGATTTGCGGTTGATTGTGGCATTGATGAAGGGGTTAACTAGAATGAATTAAGAGACACTCGTGGGAGAGCAGGTGGGACAGCCCCTCAGTGGCGTAAGTGGAAGGAAGTGCTGTTTTTCCTGTTTCAGGTCAGGCAGGAGCAAAGTCAGGAAGCTGAGAGAGGTCAGCAAAGATCCATGGGTTTTTATTGCTCATAGAAGAGTTTTGCTGGTTTTGTTTCCTGTTTTTCTAATGTAGTTTAAAACAGTGTCTTTGTTGTTTTGTTTTCTATCACGCATTTTCTGTGAGCTAGATTTAGGCTAAATCATCCACTTTGATCTCATCAGACTCTTACTCAGTTCCTGGCAAGACTTGATGACTTGTGCTACAGTAAAATTGCGATAGCTTCTTATATGGGAAAGGCATCATCTTGGTGATTTCTTTCATTCCAGGAAGCACATGAAGGTAAAACTATAAGAGCTTTATTTCTTAATCCCTCAAACATGAAACATTTATTAAAAAAAAATAGGAATGGAGAACAGGTCAGGAAAGATGGCAATTATTATTTTTTTCTGTCCCAGCCCACCTAAAATATAATGGAAATCAGTATAACTATTATTTCTAGCCAAATAGGATAGTATACCTGCCTGTTTACTACTACCATGAGCATTTCCCCTGCATGTGGCATATGCATAGGAGTGAAAATATTTTAAAAAATGTATATAGGTGGATCTGTACTTGGAACGCTAACCTCCAAAAAACCAGTGTGGCTTTACATGACTTGCTCGCTACAGTTAGTGCTGGCAGGATGACAATACCTGTGCTTGAGCAGGTCTGATTGCCAGGTTGACCAGTCCCATCTGGTGCTGTTCTAAGCCTTTGTTGCTGAAAGGAGAAAAGGGAAGAACTCACTCACCGGAGAACAAGAACTCAGAAAATATTACTTTAATTTTTTTTTCTTTTTAGAACTAATCCTTCTGTTTTCACTGGATTTGCTGTTATATTCTTCCTGACAGTGTATCAGTAGTACTGTAGTCAGATAATACTGGATATAGTTGTTCTTTTTTTCCCTGAACAGTGGAAATTTGTTTTGATAACAGGGCCTCAGCTCACCTGACCTGTCTGGGAAGAGCGGCAGTGCGCCAGGTTAATATTCAAACTGCTTTGCATTGCTGCTTCGATATGTATCAAGGATTCTGATCACAAGTCGTTATCTCATAAAAATTTCTAATGGAGTGGGAGTAAAAACCTTTATTGAATGGCATGAACGTCTGCGTCAGTGTAATAAAATAATAATTTATTATATATTTTTAGGGATAAGATATTAAAATGCATATTAACTACATGAATAATGAAAACCTTTATGAGAATCTCTGCTACAAGTTGCAAGTAGCTGTTTAATCAAATTCTTTCTACGGAAAAATTCATTTCATTATAACATAATTAGCACATCTATTGTGTTTTTAATACAACTTGTGCTAAAGTACGTTTGATCTGGAGTTTGCTCATGGCAATTAGCAGTGAAGGAATTGAACTTTTTTGCTTTATTCTAGGTTTTGTAAGTTATAAGTGCCACATCTGGGCAAAATTGATACGATTTTTTGGAAGCGCTAGAATAATCTTGGGAATATATTGGGGTAGTCATTAGTAGTAGTGAAAAGAAATGGTAAGAAATGGTGATACCTGAAGATGCAAATTTAGGGGTCTTTTTTTTTTTTCTGTCGCGGGTGTGTACTGTTCTGTCATGTCCTAGGTAAATCGTGGACTGCCAGAAAGCTGGAGCTATTTTGTGTACTACAGAGTAATCCTGCTTGCATATGTCAGTAGCAGCAGATCAGAGAAGATGATCATCGCAGGCCAGGGGCCGGGTTGGTGGTGCTGGGGCTGTCAGCTCTTTTTCCATTCAAGTACCACTGATAGACCCCATAGCAGTGGGCATGTGCGTAGTTCCCTGGCAGGTGGGTGGTACGGACTGGCCAGGGTGTTAGTACTTTCTGTTCTGCAGAGGGTTCTTTGCCATTTGAGAGTACCTTTCCATTAGGAGACAAGGGCAGGATCTCAGTGAACATGGTGGTTCAAAATCACCCTGATGCCTGGCTGCTAAAATACCAAACATCTGCTCAGAAATTAAACTCATCCTGTAGCACTGACAGGCACGAATCTTCCAAAGTCAGAGGGTTCAACCTTACCAGCTGCTGAAACCAGACAGTGCTTCTGGGGCTTTTCTCTTCTTTAGCCCAGGAGCTTTCCTGACAGCTTTCCAAGAAGTGGGAGAGAAAACTTCTTTTACAGGAAGTCCTTTGGTGAATTTGTGTCTACTCTGAGTTCAGTTAGAGCATAGATACCAGTGTTGTTATGCTTGAGTTCACTGTGGTACAAAGCCTGATATTGTCTCTGTGTGAAACACATCAATGCACAGAAAATCCAAACTTGAGATTGACTTTTATGTAGTAAAAAAAAAAAAAAAAAATTACAGTACAGGAATATAAAAAGAAATTATCCAGTGCAAACATCTTTATACAGTGGAATTTGATACAGTGTTCCTTAAAATAGCTTTATATAACAGGCTTAAAAATAGCAATTACAGGTAATACTATCTGGATGATGTTTATTAAAGTATTTTACTTGCTGCACTAAATAATTTCATAACTAACTTTACCTGTTGATAGCCAATACCTTAGGTACTGATGAAAACCTTAAACTGTAAGTATTATTAGTTAACATTCCTCATAATATACTAATATGTGGAACCTCAATAGCACACACTGTTGAGTGGATTAAGCAAAATGGAAGAGAATGAACACAATAAAAATAAAATCATGGCTGTCATCCCAAAATGTACTACTTTTATAATAAAAAGATGTGATCCAAGGCGGATTTGACTGATGGACAGAATTCTACTTAGTTTTCCTCTTGTTCACATTTGAAAATTTGAGTGATTCTGTTATGGATGATAGGAGGCATTAGCGTCCAGCTAGGTATTGTATTGGACAACTTTTAACAGTAGTGAGGGCTAATGTGAGACCATATTATAGTGCATTGCTATTTCCTGCCAAGAAAGCATTTTGGGGGAAGGGAGTGTAAATTAGAGATTATGTGAATAAGTGTAAAGCAAATTTGTGAGGTTCCACTATACTGGTTTAGGAAAAAAAAAAAAAGATTTAGTATTATTTGGTTAGCTACCACATTTAAATAATCAAATGAACTAAACTAATACATACAGCTCCAGCACAGATTCTGCAAAATTGAGTATCTGTGTGGCAGGGCTCTGTTCCTGTTGAAAGCAATGGGAACGTGCGTTGCCAGAAGCCAGAGACAGGCCATTGTCCTAAGAGACCCACATTTTACAAAATGTATTTGGCTTGGGTAACTTCCTGCTTGGGAAGTTTCAGTCTGTTCATTCTGTGGCTCTTCATCAGGTGAGAAATTAGACACATGCTTACAGGGACATGGTAGTTGCTGCTCCAAAACCTTACTTATATTTGTGGTTCTTTTATGCAGACAAATGCGAGGGTGCATAGCATTCTGGTTTGGAAGCCTACAATATTTTCCTAGGTGGAAAATACCCGTTTTACAGTACCTGCTTAGAAAAAAAAAAATCAAAACAGTTTCACAGTAATGAGGCACTTAATTTGTTTGTCCCTGAAAAAATATAATTGTTTTAATAACATTGAATAAAAAACCCTATTCAGCCTCTTTAGAGACACCTATGTTTCAATCTAGAGACATTTACAGTATTGGAGTCTTAACCTTTGCCTGATCTCCGTGTTTCCTGCCCTGCAGGATATGTTCCATTGAGTAACATGGAGATCCTATCTACAGAAAGAACAGTTCTGCTGCTAGCTAGAGCAAATTCTAGCATGCCAGAAAGGTGCCTGAAATCATCATCAGGCTGTTAAAAATGACAGAGGAAACCAGATTGTGCATCTAAAAAATCCTGTCTAATTTTATCTTTAGTAACTCATATCTGTAGTAGAAGACTATAAAGCAAGAATAATTAATAGATTGGAAAGAAGGAAAAATCATGCCTCTTTTTGAAAGTGATGGAATAATTTCTAATATTAAGTGATAGACCATATGTTCCTCCTCTCCTCTGCTGGGTAAGCATAAGCGTGGAATATCAATAAAGATGTTGCAAGAGGGCCAGGCAAACCAACCGGCTGGAGATACAGGAAGTTGTTCAAAACGTTCCTTCCCAATACCACCAACCCTCTCTGATCCAGCTTATGGTGACCTTGAATGCATGTTGGTGACAGTAGTACAGGGGGAGAGGAGTGAAGGAGAAACTGGGGACAAACCCACATCTGGATAGGGAGAGGAGTTGTCCTAGAAGACTTGAGCAGGTCCTCAAGCAGCAATTTTGGGGAAAGAACTAAATGTTACCAAGGATAGCAGTGCTGGGGAAAGTCAATATATGTGATCTGTGTGTTTCTCTTTAACCCTGCGGCTGTCAGGGGTTTTTTCATGTCTGTTTGAAATCCTAGTACGGCTTGGGTGAAGACCTGTGAGTTCTTCTTTGGCCACTGGCAGGCTCTTGATGTCTATCTGACATCAAGAAAAAAGGAGGGAGAAAATTCGTGGCTCATCTGAACTTAATACACAAAATCTTCATTTGGTTCTGATCCATAGAGCTCAGCTAACATTTTAAACCTGGGTCCCCAGTCATTTAGAAAGTCATAATCAATATCTGAGTCTGAGGAGCCTGATTCCAAAGAACTGAGAGATTCTGCGATGGACTCGGCACCTTCATAGCCATAAATGTGAAGTGTGTCATATGGCAACAAATCCCTGTCATTGTCAGCTTCATCCTTCTTAACCTCAATCATCATTTCCATTTCTCCAGCACCAGAAGTTGTATTTCCAGGAGGCTTTTGGACTTGTGCATATGGAGAGGGAACTGCTTCTGGCTTTACACCATTCTTGCGGACAGAGTTGAGTACAGATACGTCATAGCTGGTGGTATCCATTTCACCACCACCTTCTTCATCATAAGTGACAAGCTGCTCATGAATCTCTGCCACGCTTCTCCCAAGACCGCTCAAATCCTTCTTGTGTCTCTTTCTTAGAAGAATTAGCAATGTGATTATTACTGCAAATAAAACTTAGATTAGCGCAGGTAAATAGAGAAGTAAGGAACTAAAATTGCATTTAAGATATGTAACACAGTCTGGAGTGTGTGTGGGTTTTTTTCTGGATGAGTTTTTTTTACACATTTAAAAAAATAGTTTAAAATGCTATTTAATTGTATGACTTGTATGTTCTCAAGGCAGTTCAGTCTGTACAGGAATTGTACAACTGACTCTTGAGCTGGAATCACAAGTACAGATGCATGGTGTCACAAGTTCCTTGAATCAGCTACTGCCTTGAACAGGTAAATCTTTTAATGCCAGGCATCAAATGCTACTTATGTGGTAATTGCAAAGGAGACCTCAAAAATGTTGCCTCTTCTCTGATAGAGTCCAAATATAGCAAATTGGTGCTGGTCTGCTGTTTTGTTACAGATTTATTTATGTACGTCTGTTCGCTGTACTGTTTAAAGGACTAGTTCAGCCTTTGGAAACAGGAATGTTACTGCCCCAGCACAAGTTCTCTGGTTTATGGCTGCATATGAGCCTAGTAACAATAAATGAAGTATATGATACATACATGCAATAACCTTTTCAGTGACTCAGCCTTTCCAATAGAATGAACATCATTGTAGCTAAAACTATGCTAACAGACCCAATAGAGCACATGAGATGAATGAATCAAATAGTTACAGTACTACTGCCTCTGTGACCATTTTATAGCCACAAAGCTTTTGTAGATCTCAGTTAAGGAAAAACCAAAACAATCCCCACCTTTTAAGTCAGAGAACATTACAAAAGTCAAATGCTTACCAATGATTGTGAAGATACAGATAAAAATTGCCACCAGTGCTTGTATACTAACTCCAACTTGTTTAGTTCTTTCCTCGCAAAAAGTGAAGTTGCCTTTTTCATTACACTTGCAGACACTGATGACAAGTGTATTTGTGCTGCTGAGCTCAGGTTCACCGTTGTCTGAGATGATGACAGGCAGGTAGTGGATTTTGGCAAGTTCACGATTAAACTGTCCGTATTTGACAGTGATATTAGCTGTGTTATCTGGAAGAAGTGATGACATCTAATTAAGTGATAATCTCTATGAGATTTTCCTTATAGATTATCAGTCAATTGGTAACATTTCCCCTTAGATGGAGCTAGCCTTTAGGGAAGCCAGTGAAACTTGGGTGACAACAAACATTTTTTTTCAGTAAGTTAAGCATTTTAAAATAAACTGTTCTTTAGCTCAGCTAGCCCAGTCATAGGTCATTGCTACAGCTTTTCTCCCCTCTGACCTAGTGTCTCACTTTGGCTAGCTGAGGAAATGCATTGCAGGGATACGCTACCATAGTTCTCAACCAAGGAGAAGTTGCTATCCTCTGTGGCCAGGGAGTATTTGAAGAAACCTGTAGGTGATATTTCATCCTTGTCAGTAGCTGAAATCCTGATGATCACCTACAAAGATGGAAGAGGTCATAATTTTCAATATACATTGCCTCCAGTGATAAAACTGCTTACAGTACTTCAGTTAAAACCAGGCTGTGTATCCTGTATAACCCATCGGTAAAGGGCAGGACAAAGATAATCTTGTGATGCTCCTCTTCAGGTTCTTTAAAGGCAAGTAATTTCCTTGCAGGTCTTCAAAAAAGAGAGATCTTGCCCCTTCATTCACAGGTGGGGAAAAAAAGAGGAAATCTTGTGTAATTAAAGCATAAAAATGTCTTATGCTGAAAGACATGCTTCTTTAAATACCTAAGGTGGCTGTCTTCTGAAGTGTTCAACTGACTTAGAAGTATGACCGTCACTCACTGAATGTCATTGAGACTGCCACTCCTGGATGACATACTTGTTTTTGAAAACCTCAGCCTGCGGTAGATTAGATGTATAAAATATACAAAATGTGTATGGTTATGTCCCAAAGGTATGTTAAAAATTAAATGGAAGGTGAATTAATACCATGTGTGTTCTAACAGATTATCGATCAGAGTCTGGCCTGTGACAGACTGGAAGTCTCCTAATTAAACAAACATTACATGTGTGGGTTAAATACTTGTGTCTGAGGCCAAATATCTAAAACTGCAAATACTATTTGTGCATGCAGGTAGTTGCACTCTGATGAATACTACAATAATGTGGTATGCAGCAATGTTTCTTTTAGTATTTTGAAAGGAGTTCATTCTCAGTATCACGTATGAACATTCGTGTGCAAAAACTGAAGTGCTCATTTTTGCTCTGCAAGGCTTGACTGTGCTTCACGGTTCAGTTGCTGATGTGCATACATATGAAAAGCCTGGAGGGAGAGGAACTGTGCAGCCCATGTACGTAAGCAGATAAAAGTCAATATTCCAACAGTGTGAAGTCCTGAAGAGAGATTTCTGACCACTGATGTTTTGGAAATCAGTGAAATGATCAGGTGCTTGGGTATGAAAACTGAGACTAACTTGTATTTACATCTTTCTGTCATTTACATCTTTTGCTTGAGTTGCAAGTAGATAATTCAGGTTTAAGGGAAAAAACTCTCCTTTCTGCCTCACCTTTCCTGGTGCAGCATTTTCACAGACTCTGGCTTCCTCAGGATAAACAAGTTCTGGAGCATTATCATTTTCATCAGTGACTATTACGTGAACTTGGGCATGTGATTCTCTGTCTGAAAGACGGCCTGAAATGACAACAGTAGTACAGGTCTCTGAGATGTCCAGAACCTCACTGCTTTCTAGTCACTGCTTTCCACTGTTTGTGTCTACCTCTGTGCTTCCTGCATGACGAATTTGGAGAGTTTCCAGTTCCATCATTAATTTATACTTTTCCTTTCACAAATTCATATATTTTCCTAAAAACTCTCCTATTTGCCTAAATCATCAAGGATCTATGAGGAAGAAAATGGCAGTTGCTTGTGATTTCCTGATTCTTCACGCTGTGTGGCTACGGGATCCAGCATTATTCTGTGGTACTGGGACAACAGGCACAGAACAGGCCATGTTTATAGCATTAAATATCTTTCACTTGCCAGAAAAGGCCAGCCTCTCCCAAACTGACTTGGGACCGACCCCCAGGCCTGCCCTGCTTCCTGCACCTGAGTGTGGCTCTGTGGGGATGCCTGTGCAGCCATGCCACCTGGATGGCAGCATGGGAGGGGGATTTTGTAACTTGTAAGGGGTCAAGCTGGCTGGGTGTCTCTGCTCTAAACACAGGCTTATCCTTGTTTCCCAAGCTGCTGCTTCTCCTTGTGCCCTTCTTGTTCCTTGTAACAAACTGAATCGATTTTCATAATAGCTAGGGGTCAAATCTTAAAACTGTGTTTGACCTATTTGTAGGTACTCATTTGGTTTGGAAGATTATTGTGCAAATCCTGCAAGCATCCCTTTCATTCGTAGCTTAGTGGAAACAGGCTGTCAGGTTGTGGCTTTCCTCTCTGATAAGCTGCAGTCCTGCTGTAAAGTTGTACGCTGATTCCTTTCAGACAGGGAAGTGGATAGCACTTACCATCTTCAAGGATTTCATGAGCTGCTACAGTGATATTGTATGAGGAACTGAATTCTCTGTCCAGGGGCTTGGGAAGTTGAATAATTCCGGTATCGGACACCCTAATATAGTCTCCATTAGGATTAGCTCTTCGTCGAATAAATCTGGTTTTTGTTTAAAAAGAGATATGTCAATGCAAAGGTCATAATACTGTGTTTCACTTCAGGTCTTAGTGGAAAGTCAGAGAGTTCTTGTGTGATGAACTACATTAATATCTTGACCAGGCAGTCTCAGAATATTTCCTTAAAATTATGCAAGCTGTTAGAGCAAAATATATCCATCTGGAGTTTCCCCAATTAGTGTCTTTAGCTGTTTGAGAAGTCTATTTTCTTTTCAAAGCACATGCTTAAGAGGGTTATTACAATAAAAAAAAGTAACAATGAATTATAACCATTTAAAGATATCCAGGATTATGCAATTTCCCATGAACCTGCAAATGATTTATCAGTAAGTTTATGTGCTAATTGCATGGGTAAATGTAATTTATTTTCATATTTGTCGGTTACCATATATATCCATGGCTGCAGTACCAGAAAAATAAAATTGAATTTAAAAAAAAATTTTTTTATTTTTGGTATGCAGATTCTGAAAAATAGGGCCAAAGTCTCAGTTCTTTGTCAAATTCTTGGAATCATTAATGAATTCTCCACTTCAGAGTAGAAGTAAATACTAAAACTGGTGTTGTGTTACCTGATTTTCCGTTTAGCTGCATCAGGGTCATGTGCCCAAACTGAACCAAGTATTTTTTTTTCTGGATCATTTTCCCTTACTATAAATTCATATGGTAGTTTAGTGAAGACAGGAGGCTCATCAACATCAGTGACTTCAATGGTGACTGTTGAAATGCTCCTAGAGCCACCGGATTTAAAATAGCGAAGATCAACTGTGGGATCTGTTGCTTCAATGTCAAACCGGTATTCTGCTACTTTTTCGAAGTCCAGGGGCTACAATAAAGACAAACACAGATATTATTCCTTTGGAGATGTCTAAGTAAGCTTTGCTTTAGCTGTCTATGCAACTTTAAGCTCTGCACTCTAATTCACGTTTGGAAATATTACCAGATTGCATCTTAGCTAGACTCTTGGGGGAGAGCATTTCCAAACTGAACTGCTCTTCCATTGAGTGGCTTGAGCAACTTCTGGTTTTGAACAGATTCATCCAGTATTCTAAGTTCAGCAAGATTTTCTTGGTTTAAATAATTTTCTTGTAATTCTGTAGCTACCAAAACTAGTTTAGCTCCTTTTTCTCAAAGGTTGGGGACCAGATTCTGCTCTTCTTGGCTAGGCTTTCTGTTCTGAAGTCATTCAAGGCAGATTTCATAGCTGCGCTGACTGATAGCTGGGACATTTAGTGATACACAACATCCTTGTGATTCCCCTTGACTGAGATTTATAAAAGAAATCCCACAATGGATGGAAGGCTGGGAGTGAAGGCAGTAAGAAATGCCCAAAGCTATTACTAATTTCAAAGTTTGGGTCCCTTTGCACTATTGCCTCAATTATAAAAGCACTATGAAATATACAGTAGTTAATTGTGGTGACCTTGTTTTTCTCTTTGAGTAGATACTGCAGGTGAAAGTGATTGTGCTTATCTAGTAGTTGAAATTTTATCTCACATACTGCATATTTAAAATTATCACATATGCGTGGCATCTTCTTAATGACATTTCTAGTCTTAACAGTTACAGAGAGACCTTTGGAAGTGAAAAACACTTTCCTGTCAATCTGAGGATTACAGGAGGTGATTTATAGTCCTCTCTCCCTTTTTTTTTTTTTTTTAACTGTAAGTCAGTGAAGTCAATGAACTCTTGGCTTGGCAGTGCTCTGCATGTGCAAGAATGTCCCTTGGTACAAATCAAGTAGGTCTGAGAATTAAAAAACAAAGAGCATACCATAATAAAGGCTTTGGAGAGTCTGTGCCCTCTTAAAGAGTTATAAAGAATTAGTTGAGAAGCTCTAAAAAGACACTGAGCAAAGTAAAGGAGCTGTGGCTCAGATTGGAGCAAATGCCGAACTGTAAACAGCACTTTTAAAAGGGTGGTCAGGTAGACTTGTTTTCACTTGGGCTGCAGAAGGGAAAGATTCTTTGACTTGGTCAGTTGGTTCACCTCCTTAATTAAATCACTGACTCTTTGAAGCATCCAAGTATCAGAAGTTTGGGTAAAGCCTGTAATACATAAGCTGAATATGACACGGTCCCCATTGCACTCTGCAGTAAATCTAGATTTTCCTGGGACTGGCAGTTGAAATGGACTAGGTAATCACCAGCTCTTCTCACAGAACAGAGTTTTCAGGATGAATGTATTTCATACCGACTTCCATGCATTTCCTTTTTTTCCTGCTGCTAGTCCCAAGCTGAATGAAACTTTCTTGTTACACACAGAAAAACAAAATGATCATCTTTGTTACTGGGAAAAGTACCTTCTTTGGCTTAATGATTCCTTCATTTGTGAAAGGATTTGCTACAATTTCAAAGGTGTTCCTGTAATCTCCTCTGACAAAACTGTATTTCGTATTTCTATGTTGTGGTTCATCAACATCTTCTACTTTGACTCTGCCAACTTCTCCTCCTACTGAAATGTTTTCAGGAACTCTAAAGTGAAATGATGCTGTTAAAAAAAACCCCAACAGGGAAGTTAGAGCTTAGTTAACAATTATTCTTAGTTTATAGACATACAGGAAAATATTTCATTGAGAATTCAGCATTATATATCTCTGTAGACAGCACTTTGTATTTTTCATAAAAGTGTAATTAATTCTCAAAATTGTCAAAGTCTTATATGAAGTTATGAAATTAATCCTGAATTTTATTTTCTCCTCTAGGTGTGTGTCACCCAGGAGATGCAGCTAGGGCTGAAATACAGAAGACCACCCAAATATGTAAGATTTTTCTTGTCTACTTTTAAGAAAAGTTGAATTGTGATGAACTCTAACATAAATTTGTCAAGGTTGTGTCAACCCTTGGTTTCCAAATGATACAGCACTTGCATTATACTTACGGTGTTTGAATACTGGGAAGTTGTCATTGATGTCAGACAAAGTGATGATGACTGTAGCTGTGCTTGAATCTCCAGAAGACCCTGGACCGTCTTTTGCTTTAACAATAATTTCATATGTTGATTGATTCTCTCTGTCTAAATCAGCCCTTGTTGTGGAAATCACACCTGTGGAAAAAAAAAAGAAAACATTGAATATGATTAGATTTTGCAGCATGTCCAACATCTCTTAATTTTGACAGCTAATTTTTGTCTTAGGCCACGCATTCAGCTCTAAGTAGCATTTTTACAGTGCTATTTTTTGTAAGGCTAGTAATGTTAGAAATCTTTCTACATGATGAAATATTTGGGAGAATTTCTATAATGCATTCCTTTAAACTGACCTTTGCTGCTTAGAAGCAGTCTTGTGATGTCTAAACTTGATCACTACAGCCACTAGAGAAGTTTGTCTGAGCACCTCTTTATCTGAGTCATTTGCTCCAGAGTACTAGTATGGTTATAAGAGATACTGACAGTATTTTCAAAACTGGGTGAAATTTAAGCAAGAAAGTTTAGTAAAGCAAAGGGTTGAGTTATTGATTATTGAGTTTATGTATTTCCTTTTGGTCAAAGGAATGATATCTACGCTAAACTGAAAATATGAACTATATTAGTTCCTACTTAATATCTTCATCAGAGGGGAAAAAAATTACCTTTGATCTTCTAATTTAGTTCACAGCACCTGGTGGCCTGACTTTTAGTTCATTTCCTGATGCAGGCGGTGGCATTGTGTGTGAATGAAAAATCTTTCTAATATGGTTAAAATTATATTTTTGAGTTATTATCCCCGTTGTCCAGAATGAAAAAGGCTTAAAACTGTGTTCTCTTTCAAAGTGCAAGGTAAGGAGAAAGTGTAAGGACGTTTGCGTATCTGACCTACCAGAGTCATCGACTGTGAAGTATTCGTCTCCTTTAATGACTTGGTAGGTGACTGTGGCGTGACCTGCAACTGTTGGGTCATCAGCATCTACAGCTGTCACTTTGGTGACTGAGGTTCCTAGAAAAGGATTTTCAAACAGCATATTTAGTATAAATTCTGCTTTTTAACCAGAAACACAAAGGGAAATGGGTGATGGCAGAACATACCTACTGGTGACATTTCTGGGACAGATCCATTGAATACTTTTTGTACAAACACGGGAACATTGTCATTAATATCATAAACCTTGATAATGAATTTAGATGGAGGTTCCAGTGACTGGTTGTTTCTTCTGTCAATAATGAGAGCTGTTAGCTCATACTCTGCTTTCTTTTCTCTATCAAGCCTCTCAAATGCGTATACATCACCACTGGTTTCTTCCACTTTAAAAATGGTGTTGGCATATTCACCTTCAATAATATACTTAGCGTTGTTGTTCCTTACACTTGACGTGATCTAGAGGGAAAGTATAATTCCAAGAGATAAAAGTGGGCTTTGGCATCCGGACGGTACACAGTTTCTACCAGAAGATGCACACAATCAGGGCTTCCTCAGGTTCCATTTGAAATCAGAACAGCCATCCAGGCTTTTGATGCCAGCTGGCGTATTACTGAACAAACAGCACCACAGCAGCTACAGCCATGTGGGGTTATAGAATGAAACTTGCATTCGGACTGAAACTTGCTTGCTTATGAATCGAGGCTTTTTTTTTTTAGATCATATCTCATATTTCCTAAGGATATAAATTGTTCATGCAGTTAACACATACAAATCATTAACCTCGTTATGTCTGAAATAACATGTGCTACCGTGTTGTTTCAGCTACTCTTGTTTGCAAGTAACCTTCTGAAATTAGCAGAAATTTTGGTTAGAATTACAGAATCAAGTCTGTATTCACAGCTACTGATATTATTCAGCATTAGTCTCTATTACTTAGGATTTAGCAGAATGCCTGCCGTGGCTGACAGCTTTCGTGTGTATAGTCACATGTAATTTCTTTATAGTCAGTCTTTAGCTCCTGCTATGACAGTAAGATTAAATTCCACCCCATAGATTTTAAAATTTAAGATTATATGTAATGAAAAAGGGATGGGGTAAAAGGAATGAATATTAATAAATTTTAAAATGTAATCTAATTCAATCCCAAATGGTTTTGCACCATTTTTTATTTAATCTGCAGATAATCTGATGATTCTTCCTTTTCTATACCTTCTCTCATCTAAGGACACTGATAGAAGGTTTAAACCACAATTTTCCATTCGCTATATCATCATTCATATTTCAGCAAGCCATTTATCAATAATTGCTGGGTTCGACCAAGAATTTCTAGTCTTTTGTTACTGATGTTATCATAAATTGCAGCTGTTTGGTATTCAGGATTTGATTTATCCTGTGGTTGTCATTTACTGTTGAACATGCTTTCATTTCTGTTTTCTATTTGGAAATGTGTCATTAAAATTTTCTTCCCTCATTCCACATACTTAATCATGCTTTTGGCTGCCGAGGCTGCAGAATAACAGTTTTCAACTCCGGAGAGGTAACATGAGAAATTACTTCACCCTCGTCTGAAAGATAGTATAGTCTGTGCCTTCTTTCTCAATTTTTATTTACTTATTCAGTGTAAATGGTATAGACTTCCAAGATTGCCTTTTCTAAAACTGAGGATGAACATACAAGGGAAAGCATCCAAGGTCATGAAAGAAAAAATCAAAATGCATCAGCATATTCCTGCAGCTGTCACTCAGTTCTGCCATGCTGCTGCTGTGGCCTTTTTAAAAGGGTTTATCAAGTGTTCAGTCCTGCAAATGCAATGCCCTGAACACAGCCATTGCAAAAGTAATCAGATGCATTCCACTGTTGAAAGACCACAGAGCACAGTACAAAGTGAATTACTCTTATTTAGGACAGCTCCAGGAATAGAAGCGTTTTCCTCAATCGGCTGCTGAATTGATCTGAAATGAAACAGAGATACCCTGTGTTAGCTCAGGGTACCCTATGGCCTCTTTTCTCTCTCCCTCGTGCTTTCTGCCAGTGAGCAGCACTGATCCAGAAAGGTCTGTTTCACTTTGCCAAGGCAGCTTGACAGATGCTGATTATTGTACATGGGAGGAAAACGTAGAACTGCATTTATCTGAAAAGTGTCAAAGTAGTTCAATTTGAAAGACTAGATTGGAAGAACTTTGTCTGGGTGATGCACAGTTAATCATAGGGTTTTATGAGCACTGCCCTGAAGAAAATCGGTTTGCAAGCAGGTCAGTGCTCATTATTTTTAACAATTATTTTCTTTCACTTTGTGAAACCATTTTTTTGATTGTGTAACAGTATTCCTAAACATAGCACTTTTGGTTTGTATCCAAGCTGAGAGATGTAAACTGCATGTTTTTTTAATGCATATGTTTTTATTAGCTGATCTCGTAAGTTTTTGACAGGATCTTGAGCTGCCAGAAAAATACTGACATCAGTTGCCAGACTTCCTTCCTAACTGTGCACCTGCACGCAATGCAATTGTTTCTGCACAGTAAATGCTCCATACTTGCCATTCTCTAAAATGTGTGTGTATTCTTCAAAAGAATTAGAATCCCTTTGACATTCTTCTTGATTTACTCTGTGTCCACATTCTTAAGATTTTAACAGATTTAGTAAGTTGGTATTAAGTCCCATTCCTATTTCCTTTTTTTCTTTTCTGTTCTGCCTAGATGGCAAACAAGTGATATTTTTCAAGATACTCATTTGCTCTCTGCACTTCTAACTATTCTAACAGGCTGCTGTTTACCTTGCCAACATGGTGTGGTAATGGTGTATCAATCTCTTCTTTGATATGCATTTGGTTCCATATCCAGTCTCTTTTCAGTCGTTTATGACCAGCATTGTTTGAAGAAAAGTTTTGGTTTGTGTTCAGACTTCCTTTGTTGGCAAATGCTGGAGCCAAGAACAGTGAGAAAAGTAGAATAAGTTGTTTCATCTTCTTTCGTAGCCTAGAAAGTAATATAAAATACGAGAACTATGTAAATAACAACGGAATCAGAGTAATTAGAGCACACATAGAAGTGCAAATGGACTTTCCTTCTATAGGAAAGTTTGATTACTTTCTGTATTTCTTTTCCATCTGCCTTACCATCAAAATTTGCAATATCAGGCTTCTTCCTTCCAACTGTAAAAACTTTAAAAAAAAAAAAGAAATAAAAAATGTGAAGGTTTTGGAAGCTAGCATAAAAGCCAGCATCCACCTGAGCTACAACAGTTAATCTGGAGAGAAGATTCAGTAGCAAAGATGACCCATTGTGCATTATGGACAGTGAGTCTGGCTGCAGAGCACAGCCCATGGGGGCAGCAGCCATGGGAAACAACTCCAGGGCTGAGCCAGACCAAAGTTTATGCTAACTCAACTCCTAATGAAATGATCCAGCTTGACAAAACCAAATGCAATGTTTTGACTTGCCCTGACACAAAGTGTTGCTGTAGTCAATTTCTTCATACGGTAAATATTGATTTAGAATAAAACCTACATTTTTAGTGGAAAAAATGATTCATGTGAAATTTTCAATCAGTTCCAAGTAGAATGTAGTAAATTAGCTTACTCAGAGAGTTCATTTATTGGTTCAATCCCTTGTCTTTTGAAACATTTGAAGACACATATGAAGTTGTTATCCCCTATTCTCAGGTTTTACCATCTACAAAATGGTAATATGTGAAATTATTCTCTGGTGAAACCATATTTTTGCATCATATTAGCAAACTTTAGGCCTGAATTTCATATCAGATTAAGAAGTTATTTTAATGTAGCAAAGCTGATTAATTTTCTTACTAAATTTCCCCTTTGCAATATAAAGGAATGTCAGGGAACTTTAAACTCAGATAATCAGACTTTAAATTACACATAAATGACTTTTCATTAGCTTTTAGGAGCTGTCAGCATGGACATCAAAAATAAAACTGTTAATTGTGATAGAGAAGTTGACATCACACAGGTTGCTAGATGCGAGATTAAATTAATAATTTCGTCAGGAAGGTGCCGAGAAATTTCCAAAATTACTCTTCGGTAACTAGGCAATAAATGTTATCCTGTGGTGCAGCATCATTGTCAGCAAAAAGATTTTATTTACCATGAAATTTTGCTTTCCTGTACTTTCCTGTCTTCTACATTGTTGTACATAAGGTGAGGAACACTCGTTTTTCTTTGTGCTTGTGTAGGAAATGACCAAAGAAGGTGGCTTTTTAATAGCTAAGCTGTGTTTTATAGAGTTTTATGGATTTGTATAAAACTTTTTGCTTTAGCTAGTTTTTTGTATTTATACACTTACTTTGGCTCTGAATATTTTTGGAAAAACAAATAAGATTCAGTTGTTTGCTTTGTTTTATTTGCGTGCATGAACGTTCTACAAATGGATAGTGAAAGGCATTGGTATGATTCTGTTGTGATTGCCGAAGTCTCCCTCTTATTCATAAAATTGAAACCTGATAACCAAGGGAAACCAGTTGGTTAATGTCAACTGGTACAGGCTGTAGTTTTGTGAAAAAGCAGACTGTGCTGTATAAAAAGTCATTTTCCTTTGTTGCTTTGATACAGTGGAGATCTCCTGTACTGCTGTAGTGAAGCGATTAGATGGGAAAACTGAGGACGATACTGCCCGCTTCGTTTCACTGGAAGGGATGCATTTCCAGACATCATTGCAGAAAACATTTTAAACCTAAATAGTCAAATCTCCACTAAAGCATACTGGTCTCAGTATAAATCTACTTTGTGTCTTCCCAGTAATATTATCCTAGTATTTGCCTCTCTGTTTAGTAATGCTCAGTTCAGAGCCTGCCATGCCCGCTTGTTGAACTCCTCAGGGTTCTTCTGTCGCAGTTGCTGAGAGCGATTACTAGTAACAGCAACTGCGAGACCTTTGGTATCCTGATACAGGGACACTGCTTATCAGAAATTGAAGGCTGAAATTCGTAGTGAGTGGACGGTTATCCGAATAGGAGCTCTGGGGCTGTGGTAATATCCTGATTATTCCTGGGGATCCGTGCAGCAATTGCAAACTGTCCTTTGAAGCAGGTGGCCCTTACGTGTTTCACAGTTCAGGCCTTGTTTGACAGTGGCCATTAATACAGAAAGTGCTAGACTGAATCTTTCTAAATATATGCACATTTCAACTGAAACTTTAGATACCCCTTCCACTCAGCAGATCTGTCTTGGTGTTCTTAGATTTTAAGGTGGTTTCACTTCCTTTAACTCCTCATTAGCGGATTCCTTGCTAATACCTGTCCAGCCTCCTTGGTAAGTTAACGGTTCCTTTGTGAGCAATCTCGTGGAGTTTGGTTTGCCCTCTGGTATGCCACTAGATCAAACACAAACTGAGATAGAAGAGCTCCTTGCCAAAAATTACTTCTACTTTGTCTTTGGCATCTTTCGAAATTTCTCATTTTTGTCAGAGGTGACATTACACACTCAAGGACTTTGTGTGCTGTCTTTTCTAGGGACATTTGATGTGCATTGCTCCACAGGACAGTCTGAGTCTGAGAAGGCTTCCTCTGCGATACCGTGCAAGTTTTCCATTCGGCAGCTGGGTGTCCATTGCCGTTGAATCAGTAGCTGAATTAATCACAATATTTAAAGAATACCCTTCTTTGGCAGCACATAAAAACACTTCAGAAGCAGGACCCTGCCGAGCAGTAACTGGATAAGGGCACTGTCCTGGTGTGAAGGCCATGTTCCATGGATGTTAGTGCTTGACAAGCTGTACTAAATGCTCTCTCTTTTTCTGTCTCTGATAGTTTTCCTTTACAGCTGATCTCATTTGAAATGCCAGAGGTAGCAGCAGAACAGAGATATTTCCATGCTTGAGAAGGAGAATGCATTCCCATGGAGTCAGAAGCAAGGAAGTTTCTGAGGGATGACAGGTGGATGTCATGTAGGGATTGGCTTTTCGTTCCTTCTCGTGGCTGCTGTGGCAGCCAGGACTATGACTAGGGAAAGAGATGCACCCCTTCAAGTGATGACCCCCACAACCACACACTTGTGGAGAAAGGGACAGTGCAGCATGTGCTGTGACCGATCTGCCCCATGCGTGGCTCTCCCTGGCATGCTGCCGTGAGGTCCCATCTCTGGTCTACCTTAATGTACAGTCTGCAGTTACCCCTCTGTCTCTAACTGATTAGACCAATAATTCAAGCTTTTTTCAATTTAAGCAAGGACCATAAAGTTAGCAAGGGAATGGTTTATTCAGATAGCCAAGTTTCTTGCTTTGCTCTTAAATTTTCTTTCAGCAAATGATGGGTTTTTCCAGCAACATTATTCATTTTATGTGTTGAATTATTTTAGCAAATAACTCTTGGCGTGCAGGGTACTATAGACAGTTAACTGAGAAATTCTGGTATTCAAACTGATTTATGGGACACATGACTCATTGGGTGTAGTTTCTTCTCCCATATTGAGTAATTATTAAAAAAATGTCAGGCGGATATACAGACAATACTGTACTAATTAGAAGTTTGCATTCTTCAAGTTGTTTTGGTAAGCAATCAACTGCAAGGTTGATGAGCAGCTAGTATAAATAAGGTCTCCATGTAAAAAACACGTTTGGTGAAATATTCTTATGAACATTTGAGTGTGAGGTTTTTTTTTTTCCTGGTATTTGCCTCTTATCTAGTTTCCTTCTCACTCTAATAAATGTATATTAATGCTTTTGTGAGGTTAGGTTAGTTAGCAAAGAAATTTGTTCTATGCTTGCATATTAAATAGAAGTTAAACAAGGTTTCTGCATGGAGACTTTGGTAAATGAGGAGACAGTTGTAGATGAAATCATGTATTTTTCTGGTTGATTGGATTAAAATCTTATGCTAATCTGAGAATTTTTGATTTTCTTTATCTAAAAAACAGAAATAGTGCTAGAAATAGTGATAAGGAACATCCTAAGAGAGAGATTTGCTTAAAGTGACTATCATACACCAGAAAATAAATTAATTTGATAAGGTTTGTGTCTGTTCAGCTAATTTGCACACCTGATTGTCAGAAAAGCTGGAAATGAAATTATTATTGATAATTGAGCTGTGGAAGCTTAATGATTACTTTTGCTTACATTATCTTGGTTGGAATCTGAACAATGTAAATAAAAGATCCCATGCAAAAATGAGAATTTTATCAAAGGAGAAAATATTAAGAACATTACTAATAAATCAGTACTATAGGACATAATCTCTTCCATTCCATAGTACTGAAAATTTTGCTGTTTCTGGTTGTTAATCAAACCTCAGCTGTCATGACCACAGCCATGTAAATGTAGGGAATACTAAATAGCTGAAATATTGCATTCAGTCATTTGGGAGACACATGGAGCTTGAAGGTAGGCATTTGCTTAGTTCAACCTGCCCTTGCTGTGGTTGTGGGCACGGCCCCAGCCCTGCTGTGTCCTGGGGAGTGGAGTGCTGCGATAGATGTGTGCCTGTGGGAACACACTGGCTGGGCTAAAAGAGAAAGAAAACTGAGAAAACATTCTTCACAAAAGTTTTTTTCAGAAAAGTTGACTGTGGCTAACTTGAGTTTAACTTAATAAGTATTTCTTGACTACCTTTCCCCCTCCTGTCTGCTGCACCCTCCTCAGTATTCCTGAGTAGCTCTGTGCAGAAAATTCTGTTGAATTTGCAGTAGATTAAACCCTACAATACATAGTAGACAACACTTAAATTTTTTTTTCAGATGCAAAAAAATTACTTAGGTAAACACCCCCAAAATTACTGAGCTCCATGATGCGATGATAGACATAGAGAGCAGAATCTGACCCAGTGTGAGTAACAAAACAACCTTGAACAACCCTGCTGTACAGACTCCATTTTTAATGCTAATTTCTCATCTATATGATGTTTACAGGTAAATGTATGAATGCAGTGTGCATTAAGAAAGTTAACATGCCAAACACAGGAGGGGGATAAATTATCTTTTTCTTTGCAAGGCCTGTAGTTTTGGTAAGCAGGCAAACCATTATTAAATTATTAAACATTATTAGTCCTAGCAATACTTAATGCTGCCTTTCAGGGACCTTAAATGGCTGTGCAAGCATGATTTGCTAAAGCCTCCTCATTTCCCTGTGGAAAGTACTTCAGCTACACAAAAAGCAGTATTCCTTTCAAAAGGTATGTTTGAAGCACAGAAGACTTAAATGTACTTGCCGTCTCCTGATGGTGGATCATGGTCAGGAGTAACAACAGTCTCAGATTTTGCTCTCCCTGTTTCTTCATCTCATAATTAGACAAAATTGCTCTCAACAGCTTCTAACAAACCCGGAGAAACATGGCAGCAAGGTATGCGTGTAGGTATAATTGTTACCTTCACTCCAGTTTCTGCTTAGCATCTAAGTGGCAAAACTGTGGTCCTCCTTCGCTCCCTTGAGCTTACAGTGTTGGAAGAGTTGAAGGCACATAGTGAGTACAGTGAGAATGGGAAGTAGGATCGGTCTTCAAACTTTAGTAACATCACTTAAAAAAAATGAAGTAAATTGTGCAACATTTGTCTTGGAGCAATCACTTTTCTGGTGCATTTTCCGATACAGTTTGTTTCAGGGGGTTACTCGGTGTTTCTCTTATTTCCCATTAAAGCTGTCGTGTCACATGTCCTCAACAGTGTACAATGATGCGTTTTAAAACAGGCCTTTCCTGAGAACACTGTGCTCCTTTTTCGCTTCCAGATTATTGAGCTGATTTAAATGGGCCTAGTGCCTGACTACCTGGTGTTATATTTTTGATTGTCCTTATGTCGATTTTATGCATCTGAGAAGTGGTTTCCACTGATGACTAAACAGTCTGGAGTGCAAATACCTACCTGGAAACTGATTATAAAGTGACTTTTTATATGCAGGATAGTACCTTTGAGTAAATAGCCACTTTGATGACTAAACAATTTGGAGTGCAAATGCCTGCCTGAAAACTGATTATAAAATGACACTTTATACTTGCAGTAGTACCTTTGAATGAATAGCCACTTCAGCAATATCTTCACTAAACTTGCTACTTTAAAAAAGCCCATACGTCGCTCAGTATGATGAGAGCACTCCTGAGTGTGTTTGGTGCTGTTCAGCTCTTGGTGTTGAGGCTGCAGCACTGTATTTCAATATAGCTGAGGAGATAACTCAGCACTTCTGGTTTTGGCTCCTCATAGTTTTTTCAAGGAAAAAGAGAATAATTCTAATCTGAAAGTTCTTTGTGATTTCAGCTCCAAGTTTCTGGTAGATCTGGAGAAAATGTATTAATGATTTTTTCCTCTATCTGTTCAACTCACCAGAAAATTCTCTCCTGGATGATAAAAAAATACAACCTCATCTCATGGTGGATGGAGTCCTGAGCCAGAACAGATGCCTCTTTCAGAAATGGAGAAATTTGGTTATAGAATATCCATAAATACTTACTAAGTTTGTGTTAAAGATTCATTGCCTGATGGGAAGCAGGCAGCCAAATTTGTCCCCCAGTCTTTCTGTTCTCTCAGATACAGAATTGGCTAAAAATGGGGAAGGCAAGAAGTGGTTACTGGTTTGGCTTTTTTTTTATTTATTTCCCAAGAAACAAAGCCACCCTCCAAGCTAGTGAATGAGAGCTTGTGCACTGAAGATGGGTGAGCAGCAATAATGAAATCTACCTGAATGGCCTCCCAGATCTTCCTGACACCCCTGCTTACATTTTAGCAAGTGACTTGCTGACTCCGGGATTAAATACTGCAGTAAATACTGAGAGAAGGGTATGTGAAAAGGCTGAGTGTGAACTGAAAATAAGACGTGTGGTCTAGGAAGACATGTGCTTCATGCTCTTGACCTTTTTGGCTCTGAACTGTTCTGAATCTGGCACATTATACACAGATGTGACCTCCAGGACAAACAGGGAAATAGTTTTATAAGTGGTTCTACCTCAGCTCACTGTTCCTTACAGCACTAACCTTCAGCTGTATCAGCTGTACAGCACTATCCTGATAACTGGATCAGTCAACTCACAACAGTTACTGGCCATTAGCTGTGTGTTCAAGCCGTATCATGATCTCACTTTGGCTCACAAAAATCCTTTGCAAATAAATGCTGATTTAGTTGAGAGAATTCAGAGGCAAATCTATTGGACAGTGAAGCACCAAGGCCCAAAATCTCAGAGGTAGAAGGACATTTAACTTCTGTTGATTTCTCCCAATTTCTAGTTAACCTTATCTTAATGGGCATTTTCCAAAAACTTACAAAAACATGTTTGCAGTTTGGAGAGTGCTGTCTCCATTCTTCCATGACTCCTATCTGATAAAGAATGGATTGTTATAAAACTATTTGAATGTGTGTGGCTGGTGTAGGTTCAGGTTCCTGATCACATTTGTGTATCTGCACATAACACCTGTACAAACAATACCTCTTTCTGGGAAAATTTGGAAGAGATGGGCTGATAGACTGTGCACAGTTGTTCTGTGTTCTTTAGGAACTGGAGCCTTTTGTGGAAATGAATCCCATACATGATCTAATAAAACGTGACTATTTCTATGTACATGTATAGTGTATATATATGAAAGTGTGCAGCTCCTACATAGGGCATAGAGAGACTGGGGTTTTTTTATGTGGCACGTCAGAGATCTTGTGTAGTGATGTTATCCAAGGGAGAGGGAATGCTTCTGTATTTCATATGCACGAGCTGTGATTCCTGTTCTAATTCTTAAATCATTTTTCTATCTATAGTAACCTGTTTTTTATCTGAGTATCTTACTTGCAAATCTGGTAATTGAGAAGCAAATTAAATACATGTTTTAGTCACTGGGCTGGTCTCTTCATGGACTTTAAGGAAGCATTATTTTTGGACTAGATAAATTAATAATTTTTGCATCTTCTGTTGTTGAAATAACAGTGCACTGTTACGTGAGGGTTGTTTGCTGTGGTGAGAATGACATGTGGTGAAGGCAAAACAATACTTTGAAATCATTAAAATGAGCAGTGAGAGCACTGACTTTCTCCTTTTCTCAACAAACTCGTTATACAGTCTAACTGTTGTTTTAATGGTTGACTGTTTTCCTTTCATATGAACATCCTGGTTTGTCTTGCAAGTAATCTACCAGTCTTAGTAAAAATGCTGGCTTTCTGTCTTGGGCAGGACAGAAATACATATGAAGGTCTATCAGAGCCATGCTGGAGTCAGTAGGTGAGTTTAAGACTCTTCCTCATTTCACACTCTTAACATGCAGATTATGTATCATGCCAGGTGCAGAATCAATGTCTTTACTGATTTTTCACAAAAATGTATTTGTCATCACAGAGGCTGTAGAGATACTTGAGAGCTGATGATAACCAGTTTGAAACTGAACAGATTATAGTACACGAAGCACTGAGATACATATGGTCTGGTGCTGCTTAAGGGTTTTTACTCTGGCCGTGCTACTGTAGTCATATAATGCTTTACTACAGAAACTTTGTCTGAAGTGACCCCAAAGTGGATTAGAGTGCTTTAAAGAAGAATAAGTGGTATTGCCCACTCTTTCCATGTATAAAGCCTTCTACTTAACAAACAAATATGTTATTGCAAAATAACAAGGGATAAAATGTGCTTAAGCACAGTGCCTGGTATAAACACAGCCACTAAAATATTTTGAAGCTCATATATGATTAAATTATTAGGCCAATTTGTGACACTGTTTCATAAAAAGTAAGTATCATAAACAGAAGATTTTGGCTCTCCCTTAGTTGTTGACAGCATGGACAAAATCGAGTTTAAGGTCATAAGCTACTCTCCTCTAGCTCTTCACTGCCTTTGAGCTTTGGGAGCATGTATCTGAGGGCTGAATGACTCCTAAGGGGCAGGAATATTCTAGTGCTTAGTGAGTACGCTCAAACGCACAAGCAGAGTTTGGGTGTTGGTACAGAATGTTATCACCTCATCGTCATTGTGTCATATACATTCTGTGCTCTGTTGAATTAGAGCATTCCATGTTTTAAAATCATGAAGTTCATAGTACCTGTGACTAGTATGATTTATTTATTTGCAGATGCTACAGGGGTGAAACTAACAATTAAATGGCAGAATATTTGTTCTTGGCCACATGTCTTTTGATGACAGTTGCCAAATGCTGTTGAAATCTGAGCTATTTTGGGGTGTTAACTTTGCATTAAATACAGCTCCTCTGTTCTGAACTGAGCTAATAAGGTGGGTGGGATAAACCTGCATGCATAGTTTGGAACTGCAAACATTTTCCCCTATGAATTCTTCGTCCAAAATAGAAAACTAAGATATGTTCCATCCCGATTAATTATTGATAAAGACGGATGTTGAAAACAATGATGAAGTGCCAGTGTTAGAGACAGGCAAAGAACTTGTTTTCTTCCTTGTATCCAAAAAGTAGTTTCAGGGATGATCTTGCAGTCAGGTGTACTCATTCCTGCAAGGAGTCTCATTGACTTTGAAGAATGATTGAGGCTCTGTCAGTCTCAGTGGCATATTTACGCGGTTGTAAAGCCAGCTTCTTTCTCGCTTGCTTTGAGCCAATTTCCTTTTGCTTAGCCCAAACTGTGGGGGTTCTGGTAGGGGAGACAGAGGTGCAGGTGTCTTAGCACTCAGCCTCCCTCATTCCTAGCACCTCCTGCACTCAGATGATGTTTGATTTTCGGTGAGCGGGGGTTTGAGTGAAAAGGGGACAAGGGAATCCTCTAAAAATTATTTGGTCCATCCCAGCGCAGAAGTGGAACAGGTTGGGTATGTTGGAGGTGTTTGTGATCACTAAAAAGATTTCTCAAGCATCTCTAACCAGAAGCTTTGTTTCCTACAATACATGGTGTGCACATTTCAGAATTGATCTGTTTTGATACTGTCCCCTGGTTAGCTCTGCTGTACACAGAGATTAGCCAAAGCTGTCTCTGAATGTTTAGGAGTTTGGCCAAGCTGAAACAAAATAAGGTACACTATGAGAATAATGTGTTATAGAGCTTTTTCCACTTCCCCTTTGTTTCCAGATAAAGCTTCCTAGCATAGTGCTCCAACTGAATAGCTTTGATTAAGAAAAAGTCCCCCATTCTTTGAGGAATAGCATGCAATAAATATGATTTTTTTTTTTTTAGTACAATGTAGCTGTGTTTACCACAGATAAGATTTTTTCGACATTTTCCTTCAACAAAAGCTCAAGAGCAAAAGTATCTGTCTTGAACACGAGCATCATGCACTGGTCACAGTAATTGATATTTATTGTGCTAACAGTAGTCTGAAGCAGAGAAACCATATTTAGCTGGCTGTGTGTTCCAATTCCTTTGTCCAGGTTATTCTACTGGGTAACTGAATGCATTAGTATTTCCTCTGAAAATTAATCTTGTGGCAGATAAACAAAATATGTATATATACATAAATCTCTTGTTTTCTGGCTGGGAAGAGACTAAAAAACCAAGGTGTGTCTGGATGTATTTTGTTTAGAAATTAGTATTCAGTATTTTTCTCCCTTTTAGAAAGGTCTTATTCAAATGCCATTTCATTCTTCTCTATTTCCTGCCCTTATTCAACTAGACTTCCATACCAGGCTTAATTAACCTTTTCTGCCCACCCCTATAGTTACAGTCTTTTCCTGGAACTTTTCCATTGTTATAATCTCCATGTATTGTGAGATGATACAAATGATATTATTACTGCTCCTATGAGTTACAGTGAACCTTTCAATATATTTACTTACAGCTTAGTTCTTGTCAGCAAAATCTCATCTTCAAGTCAAAATAAAACTAGGGAAGCAAATTTCCAGCTTACATCATAGATAAAGAGAAGCTGGAGGGGCTGAGAATTGAGACCTCAGACATAGGGAAACGTAAAAAGATGAGGAAAGTTGTAAGTTTTGTGATTCTTTTAGAGATAGACTTTTTTTTCTGTATGGAATCGTTTCCATATGGGAGTGATTGTGATTTAACTCAGTGTAGTGTTGTGTCTTGCTCCACTATGTGTGCGTTGGCTTACAGCCCCAGTCCGGAGACAATGGGGGAATCCGCACCTGAGGAGAGCTTGTTTCACGGAGCAGATTGCAACTGCAGTAAGTGCTGGTTCACAACATGTAAGATACGACTGCAGGAGCGACCCTGTTTCAAAGCAGGCCATGCTTTTGTTTACATGTGGTAAGAAGCCTGTGAAAGTGATAAAATTGAGAGCTGGGAGCTTTCAACTGGCTGACCCAGGGACATTTCTGCTCACAGTTTCTTCTCAAGCCAGTGCTCAAGATCTAGGTTTTTGTCTGCTGCTGCTCCCCTGCTGGGGCTTAGTGCGGTGAGCACTGGGGAGCAGCCTGCATCCCCGTGGGAGCTGATGGCTTTAAAGTAACCTGACTGACTGGCAAGTTCTTCTTCACAGCAGTGCTGCACTTGTGGGTTTGCTGCCTGAATCTGAAACACAGCTGGACATATAGCTTAAACTGAGATGGGAATTTGTTTTTTCTCTTTAGTTAGTGGCTGCGTAAGTGAGATATTTATTTCTCCAACAGCTCATATTTTAATCATGGCTACAGAAATCCCCTTTCTTGGGTGAATAAAACCTTTCTCTTCATTTAAAAAAGCTGAGGATCAATCCATATAAGGCAGATAATACAGCTCACTGTTTCACAGCAGGAAAATGACACAATATATTCCGAAGAGAAATGTGTCCCTTTCTTTCTGTTTGAAACTTAGTCATCTCCAAGCACAATTACTGGAGGATTCAGTATCAATTCTAATCCTAAACTTTTACTAAAGCTGCTGCTGGCAAATCTAGTGTACGAAGCAAATGGGTTTGTTAAATGATGCTACAGATGATGGAGCTCTGCAATAGCTTTGTCACTGCCAAGTTCACATTATTGTCTTTCTAAATGAACCCATTACAAAAAGCATTCCTGCTTTTTGTGCTCTGTGCTTTCTGTGTTCACTCCTTAATTTCTGTGCTGGATACATGTTTTAGGTGGAGCGCATTGGTAATCTGAATGATACTAAAATGTACATAGTGTAGCAACATTTGTTTGTTTTAATGACAGCCTGAAACCCTAAATTAACAAAGCACAGAGACAATATATACAATTAAATTGTAGGTTTGGATTCATTAGATGGTGAAAAGTCTAATCTTATTAGTAGCATTGATTGGTTGGCCTAACCCTAACATGAGTAAACTATTCTTTTGCAGACACATCATATGTATCTGAAAGATAATGAAAATAAAAGCCAGAAAGATAATGCAGATCTCTTCTTAATTCAGGTCTAGGACTGGAGGTGGTAGGAGGGAGTATCTCACAAAAAGAATGGATAAACTAACCTAAGACTCTGTGCCAGTGGAGATGCTGCTGATGAAACCAAACGTATCAGAGGAACAAGTCCCATCAATGGCAAGATTTCCCATCATTTGCATGGGAGCAGCATTAGGCCCTGAGTCTCCTCCGGTGGTATGTTGTAGGGTAGATTTTGCACTTCTAGGGGATTTACAGAACACAAATTCATAGCAGATAGCATCATAAAAGGAAAGGGAAAAGGAAGACTGAAACATTGCATAGAAATGTGGACAAAGACAGAAGAAGGAATTCAACTGTATCCTCCAGACATACTGTGGAAGTGGAATTTCCGTTTATGCTGTCATACACAATAAGGACAAGGGCTGTGTGTGCTGCAGGTAACCTACGTTGCATGGTGTGAACTTTGCCAGGTGTCAGGAGGACCACTCCAGGTGTTGATGGTGGGCTTGGGGAGAGAAATGGATGACTTCAGGGCAAAGCCAGATAAGCTACTGCTAATTTGTGAAGACTGATAATGGGCTTCTTAAAAGAATTTGTAATAGAAACAGGGCTTTTTTTTCCTAAAGTTTTGGCAGAGGGTGGTGGTAAAATCCCATAGGAACAGGAGGGTTTTGATGTCAACTAGACTAGGACAATAAAACTGACCTCTTTGGATTTTGACTAAATGAAGAATTCAGAACATTTCTACTTTTGGTCTCTAACTACGTAGTGCTCTGTAACATTGCTATCTGAAATACAAAGGAGTTAAGGCAGAAGAATACTCTTTCCTCTCCTCTTATCTTTTGGAAAGCTCCCTGTACAATTTCTGCAGTGGGTCCCAGGTAACTGTGCTTGTCTTTTCTCTAAAATATCACCATTTTTTAACTATAAGTTCTGGACCCTTTCTTGGATGATACTTTTTAACTGTAGCTCATGATGTTTTGTAAGACAATTTTGCTGTCAATCTCACACAAAAATACTTGTCTGGAAAAAAGTCTGCCAGAGTGTCCATCCACCTGCTTGACTTGCTGGTTTACTGATTGCAGGTCTTTACTTGGATATACTCAAGAGTACCAAAACTGAAGTGCAGGCTGTGTGAACACCTGCAATGAATGGATAAGTTTCTGCTATGCCCTTCCCCTGTGTTTTCCAGGGCTGGGCAAATGTAGCTCTTGAACTGTTCCAGTTCCTGTGAATGTGTGGTCTTTAACTAGCACCCAAGAGGGCTGGGCCCCAAATCTTTTCACTGCCTGCCCAACAGATGCATACAGCAGCATATGTGCAAAATAGACCCAGGGCACAAATATCTGTCTCAGAAGTATAAGAGAGAACTTACTTAAAATATTCAGCAAAATCTTACCTTCAAAATATAGCTCTTTCCATGCTTACTGACAAATTTGAAATTCAGATCAAGATGAGTGATCAAACTAGTATCCAGCTCTGGATTTGCTAAGGACTGTTCACCTAGTTCAAATTCTGATCAGCTCTTCAAAGGCATGTGTGGGGAATTGTTTTACCTTAGTGATTGTGAGCTGAGTGTGTCTCTCTTTTAGCAAATCTCCAGTTTAGACAAATAATCACTGTTCGCTGTGTTCCAGGGTAGAAGAGAAACTTTGATTTGTAAACTCACAAGGATAACAAAGGGAAAGACATTTGTTTTAAAAAAATACACCAAAATATTTTAATGGCCAACAAATTTCTCAGAAAGACAGAGAATCTCTTATTTTCTTCTTGTCACTAACATTTGAACGTCTGAATTAAACTTCTAGAACCTGAGGGCAAAAACCAGAATTATGAATGCATGACAAAAATAACCATGAAGATTCCTTACAGAAAGCTCAACTAGAGGTGATCAGTTACCTCTGTTCTGTGAACCTCTGCTTTTTTAGAAAATATGAAGTATTAGCTGACCTGATTTAAGCCTGTAGTTCTGTAGACATGTACCCTGACAGGAAAAAAAGAATTTTTAAAAAGTTTTTCTATTTTTCATTTGAAATATTAATGGAAGTAATTGATTTACAGATGCACAGTGAAGTCCTTTGTTCCATAAGTGCTATAAATCAGAGGAGCTTCTAAACCATCCCCAGTGATTTTTACCTATATCCTGTTTTCAGTTCTGTTTCACTCAACAGAGGCAGGATGTGAAGCAAACCTGGCAGCAAACCTGTTAACTGTTTGCGTGGAACTTTCTCTGCCTAAGCTGCTGCTTTAGCACTTGAGCTCTGCATCTAGCTCTTCACAAGCTGCTGATTGCTGAGTGACGTGTAGCTATTTCATGGCCTAATTTCAATGTTAGCATTTGTTTTAAAATGTTGAAGAAGCAGTTTTATGATCTTATGTTAAAGAGCAAAGCTTTGGGAAAATATTTCTTGTGGCAATGCAGTGGAGCTTGTAGCACTCCAAAAAAATAAAGCCCAGGTTTGTGGGCAAAGCAGGAATGATTGTTATTGAGTATATCTTTTGGTTTCAAATTAATTTGTTTTATTGTTTGTAGCCTCACATTCTTCTTCATAGTATACTGTACTATTCTAAGGCTTTTGTATGCTAAGTTAATGCTGTGACCTTCTCTCCTGTTGGTCACCCTTTATTTAAGGATAAAAACTCCTGGAGATACCTCAGATAAATTGCAAGTCAGCGTTTCTGTGATTGGTTTCTGGTATATTGGTTGTTGTTACAAGGCACAAATTAACCTGAGAAGCTTTTGTGAATCATTGGAGTACCCTTGCTTTTGTCTAATATTTTTTCTTACACGAACATCTATAATACTGTATGCTTTTACAAATGCTAATGTAATGATTTATAACCAGTGGAGGCAGGGACACATTGATTAACTACACCTTTGTTAACTGCAGTAGCAACCGACTTTTAATGCTTTCGGTAGCTAAGAATGGAACCGATTTTCTCACAGAAATTCATCTGCTTCCATATCTTTTCTCCTTGCTTTTCTTTCCTTCCTTTGTCTTTATTGTAGCATGACAACCAGCACAGTCAGGTACTGTGCGCACTGACAGTCCCGCTATTGCAGAATAGAGCTCTTACAGAAAAAGCCATATCATTCATCTCTTATGCATAAATGCTTTGTCTCTGCAAGCTGTTCAGCAAACATGTTAAGCTCAGGGACTTACTACAGTATCTTTAGGATAAGATGAAAGCTTTTCCAACCAACTTTTTGTATCAAGCCACCACTCATAAAATACCCGGTTAGAAAAAGTGGTTCTTTTTGGACCACTGAGATCAAGAAACTTCTAGAACAAGAATTAGTGGTCTTTTAGAACAGGGGCTGTAAAACCTGGTAGTCCAGGATTAGGGTGCTAAACTACCTGGGCCACTTTAAACTTGAGATTTAGGAGGCCAAGTCACTGACATGCTTACGTAAACTCTCCTCTAAGCCTTAAACAAATCTCTTAGCAGGAGAGATATGCCAAAGCTGGTGAGTGTAAGTGGTGGCTTTCACCTCCTCCTAGCGTTGCTCACAATAAAGCCATAGCACCTTAAAGACAGATACCAAGTCAACCCCCACTTTGATGTATTGCATCAGATCACAGCACAGCGTACACCTGTGCACTCAAAGCAGTACTGATCCTGTAACTGTCCGCACTGCAACTGAAATCCTTTCCTGAAGGCTTTACAGGTGCAATTTGCAGTATTATTTCTGTCCCTTTTCCATTATCAATAAGCATTGGCAACACAGTCTAAAAATTATAAAACACAACTGCAAAAAAAGAATATAATGTCTCCTCTTTTAAACAATCTGGGAGAAACATATTACAGCTGAAGAAAGCCGGAGATTTTCCTCTTACAGTATCAATTGTAAACAGCTCTGCTGTTATCTGCACTTAATTTGGTTTAAGTGCCATCAATGTTAGGCCCGAAGGATTCTGTAGATATGTATAAAATTCATAGCCTGTCTGATGGTATTTCTTAAATGATTTAAGACATTAGAAGATATTTTTGGTGGAGGTAAGAAACCTTTGAAATGAACTTCGTAGCTGAAGGACAGCAAATACCGTTTATCCCTTACCTGAGTCAGAGTTGGTGGAGCTTCGGTTTGTTCCCAAAATCAACAGTATCCCAAAACGTTAAGCAGTACACAGAAAATGAAGGTCAAATAGAAAAATCCATGTCTCTTTTTGTTAAGCAATACTGGGAGTGTTCAGCTCTCCAGTCTCCAAGGTTTTCCAGCTGGGAGTCAGCCTTTTCCCATCCTGCATCCCGGCATCCTGTTATTGTTCCAAGTCTTAGTGAGAAAAGGGAGTGGAGGAAACAAGATAAACTTAACCTTGTTATTGCTATACCTACGTATTTGTTGCTGACTCTAATGAAGGAGCTGAATGAAAGGAAACTGGTTCCGAGAGAAACACAAAAGTTGGTCTGTTATTTAGTATCGTTTTATAAAGACTTCTAGAAGTTACCTAACATCTGAATGGTACTTTAAATAGTGTCTGATATTTGATCAGCACAGACTATGCCTATTTTGCGCAAACAATTTTCAAAGCAGTTTAGAGATGTCCTATCTATAAGGATTTTTATACCTGCAAGCAAAAAAGCTAGAGCCCTCATATGAATGAGACCAGGTTCCTGTAAAGCTCTGTCAGGGCTGGATGTAAAAATGAAATTTAACAATATTTTTCACAGGTGAAATTATGACCCCATAAGCAAGACAGTGTAGATGAGCCTTCCAGAAGGAGAAAATGTTTGTAACATCTTGATTATGGTTCGTTTTAAGTCTTCAGACCACTCAGGGCAGACAGAGGGAGAGATTCGGCGCTTGTGTTACATCCCTGAGGCTGACTTGCTGGGCGGTGGCAGCCTGGAGGAGGCTCACCAAAGCACAGGTGTCAGTGTCGCTAATACTGTCACCCATGTAAAACTTAGGATATTGTTCAGTGAGCCCAACCTGATGAGCCAGTGTGCTTTTCTACAGCCTAGCCTGAGTACCCAGAGCCGTCTGTGGGACGGTGCTGCATTCTTCAGTGCCACCTGCCATTTTCTGACTCCTACCTGCATCTGAAAACTGAATGCAAAGCAAAGGTGTATCTCTGGCATTGTACAGTACAAATGGAAGAGAAATTTTTGTACTAAATAATATGGAAGAAAGTCTGAGAAGTGTGGGATTTAAAACTCACTTTTTTTGGAGCTAGTTATAATGTAGGTAAATGTTGAATATGTCTTAAGTAGGACTTTAAATAATAATGTTCCCTAGTTAAATACTCTCTTGCCCCTATTTGTCATCACAGTCCAGCACAGGTGATGGCACTGATTTCCTGGCTTGCGAGAAGGCCGAGGTTGGTTCACCTTTTTATGATGTACAGCAGCAAAGATGAATGGCTTTTTAAAAAATTTGATACATTAATTTTTCAGACAACTTAAGCAACTAATGAGGAGATATTTTTCAAAGTCTTACATAAGGAGACCAACTAGAGCTAAGTTTCCTTACAAGAAAATAAGCCATTCCCGTGTCATTGCTGAGAGAAGAGCAGGGAGGATGTTGATAGTTTTCCAGGGAACTGCAGTTATCTGGTCAGGATGCAGGTCACTGATAATCTGGTACCCACAGCAGACAACAGTCCCAGATATGATTTACTTTTGCAAATGACTTCAACTGTATTTATAACCATTGCATAGCCTTTGATGTTATGCTATCTGTGGACTTGCGAGTAAGTATGCTATTTAACTAATCTAAACAAAGGATGAGGATAAGGGAGCTCTTCACGTCCACTGCTCAGAAAAGGAAAAGAAAAAATCCTATGTTCGCTGTATATGTCCTGAGGCAACAGGCCTAGATTATCAAGGTCTGTTTTGATGCTCGCTAAAGAAGCGTTGTATTAGTTGACTTGTTTTACCCCTACTGAAAAGTTCAAGGAAAAAAGTGAGAAAGTTTCTAAAGGTGTTTTCAGCATGTTTTGCTTCAGAACTCAATAGAAGAACTGAAAACCATTTATAAGCTTTGAGGAAGATACTTTCACTTAAAGTTTACAAACTTGATTTACTATCCCAAAACCTTCCACATTATGCTTTATAGTTCTAATCTCTACTGAACTGATTCTTGAAGTCTTCTTTCTGGCTATGAGGAAATGTCTGTTGAGATTTTACCGAACAAAGAACCGATCTTTGCAGCCCTGTCCGACAGGTTCCAAAGCTCCTAATGGTTCACCCCACCCTACACCCTCTGGTTACTACCAGACGTTTGTACTGTTGTGCTTCCTAGGCAATGAATTTTATCACATTTTCCAAGCTGCTGACTCAAAATGCTAGCAAGCAGGTTTTCTTGTAGATCTGACTTTCAGACTTCTTTATCGTTAGGGCTAAATCATAAGAATTTGAAAAATTCATTGCTGACTGGTGTATTTTTGCAAGCAAGGGGGTAATGTTTTAAACCAAATATTTTAAACCAAAACATAGCCCTGCTTTACTATGCTAAATCTATTAAATTGGACTGTTCTCACTATATACGGATACCTGTGAACAGGTTAGTAGAAGTTAATGGAATTGCTAAGTGCACAGAATAAATGTGAGAGTAAAACTTGCATCTTTCTTCAGATTTATATTTTATCTGCTGCTGAGGAGGTTGGTCAGGTGATCTGAAACTAAAATTTCATTACTTTCTGCATAACCATCAAAGCAGACTGACTTATGATGACAGCTTTTGGTTACATCTTGTTTCAGTTTTTCACTGTGTAGTGCTCGTTCACTCTCCCATCTGATCAGTGGTCTGTGAAGTTCTCCTCAAAGAATTCATGGAAACCAGGTTGTAGGAACAGTTGTAGGAACAAGTTCATTGCTTTCCTAACCAGCACAAGTTCCAGCAGAGTTGGTATAACAGCTCATGACTCTCACTGAGCGAGAGTGGGGTTTTTTTTCCTTTGTAAATAATTCTAGTTACAGTGATATTCCACACAATAAATAAGTCCTCCTTAATAAGCACAGTCACCAAACCCAAAGACAGCTATTGAGACAGCTGCAACTGATGGTGTTTTAATTTCTCAAAAGCAATCGTCCTGACATTTGACTCTCACCGGGGAAGGGCTTTACCCTTGGCAGTACAGCTCAAGAATGCTTTTGTAACAGTTTAAAGGTTAGACCTTGTAGTCTGTCTTGCTAAAACAAGCATGTTACAGGTACTGCGCTAGTGAAGGTCTGCCAAGATTTGAAATTCATTCACAGCAACAATACTTGTGTCAGTATTTTTATGACCAGCTAAGACTTATGGTAGGGAGAGCATAAGCTTTTCTTCCGTTATAAAAATAAACCTGGAATGGTAATTTTGAACAGTTCAGATAATCATTGCAAAATCCCTGCCACTTTAAACAAGCAATTGTATCTGACTGTTGTCTGAAGCCTCTCTGGAAGAAACATTACTTAAAGTTTAAAAAATAACAATTACTGCTCCATGTGGAAAGCATAATTACTGCAGAACGTTGTGTTGTTATTTCTGGGACTTTTAATCAGGGCAGCACAGTGCTCTTAGTCATTTCCGCTTGGTAACTGTTTTCCTTTTTGTCACAGATTGAGGTGTATATCCTGGAGTGAGTCTGACTCAGCTTCCTTTTGTCAGGTTTGTTAAACAGAAGAATGTAGCTCTGAATTTTTTTAAATATAAGGTGTATTTTAAAAACTGCTGAGGAATTTTAGTTAAAGCTGGTGGAATTGGGTGATTGCTGGGGACATGTAGCAGCATTTCTCTGAAATGTTTTCCAGAATACCATTATAGCTGTACCATACACATTTCATTAAACTGGATCTCTCATGGAAGGTTAAATCATATGCTCCTTAATCAGGCAAATCTCTCACCATAGATGAGACCTCTGGCTGCATAAAGACTAATGACTGCAGTATTTGCGACTAGAATGTCCATCAGGGAATGATCCCAGGTGATCTTTTTTCCTTCTTTGGAAATGACCAGAAAAAAGAGACAGTTGGAAATGACCAGGAAAAAGAGATGGTAGAGAATGCACCCATATAGTATTAAAGCTCTTAGTAGCACTCTGAGCAGGAGCTGTAAAATGTAACTACCTCACCATCGAACTGAAAGAAAAGAGTCATGAATCCCTTTGATTTGTTCATTGAAAACAAAGTCCACAGGGATTTTAACAAGCAAGCCTATAGGCTAACTCAGGCACACTAACCTTGGTATGTGATTCGAGTTTGAAGAGCGAGTCTGATGCAGAGGGGTGAAGCTGATAAATTTTCCAGAAATGTTTTTGATAAATTATCTTGATTTCAGTGAAACTTGTTCACTCAAAGAACATCCCTCCTTTAATTAGAAATGTCCCTTGAAATAGAAACCTAAACCAGCACAATCTCTTCTTGTCCCACTTGAAAAAAAAAATGATGAAAATCTTTACCTTTCATTCATTAGCACTGCTGAGTGTTTGTCGAAGTGGTAATGTAAATGGGCAGCTCATGTTTTGGTGTAGAAGAGTTTGTGTCTCTCTGTTATGCCAGCTCTGAAATGAGAGAGGTAGCAGCCATCTTAATTTTTGGTAAAGTTTGCAATGCAAACACTCTTTATGTCTGTGACATGAATTTTTAAAAATAATCAGTCTCCAGTAAGTGATGGAGGGGTAGTGCTGTGGAGCTGCTGGGGCAGGAGGGGCTGTGGAGCTTTCCTTCTGTTTGAGCCCCGTCTTGTGTTTCTCCGGACACTGTGTTCATGTCCTGATAGCGTGCTGCGATTCCTCGCTCTGTAAGTGATGCAGCCTATCAGGAGTAGGGAGCTGGAGAGAAGTAGGGATATGGCCTCCTCCCTTTCCTTCCACACTATTTACAAGTGATATGCCCATCCTGATACTGGCTTTCATTCTCCCCATTAATGGGTCAGATGTCAGCTGAAACGCTTGGCTGCAAGCTCCTGTCTTTAGCGGTGGGGTAGTGGATCTTGGTCCCTTGGACTCAGCAGCACTGGCTCTTTGACTGGTTCAGAAGTTGAATGTCTGCTAGGAAACTCTAAACCAGAAGATTTTAAGATAACCTTTACAAAAGATTGAAGTAATGTAGAATTTTCTTTCAAAAAGATTAAAAGCTGATTTTTCTGCCTCTTACTTTCTGTGAGAGCCTCAGAGGGGATAAAAATCTTGCTTGCAGTGTTGAGCTATATACTAAATAACTGTTCCAGACATTGGAGAGATGTCATCC
This sequence comes from Bucorvus abyssinicus, assembly GCA_009769605.1. Lineage (NCBI taxonomy): Eukaryota > Metazoa > Chordata > Aves > Bucerotiformes > Bucorvidae > Bucorvus > Bucorvus abyssinicus. The sequence continues at coordinate 12,792,740 of CM020040.1, forward strand.
CAAAAGCTGCAGCACACAAACAGCTCCGTGATGCTGGGATTCATGTGGCTAATCAAGTTCAGTAGGAGGTTTATACTGAGAATAAGATTTTACAGTATTTGGGTGACAAGAGCAAGGTACAACAAACTTGGAGTTGCTTTTGGGGCTATGTTGGGGAGCCGTTCACCTCAGTATCTTTCCCGACGCTGAACTTAGCAGAGGAGGGATGTGTCTCACTAGTGCTTTGTTCCATGCCAGATGAGTCTGTGAATAAAGTTGTTCCTGGAAGGGAAGCTGCACTTGGTGTTTACAGGACATGAGATGACCCATATCTTAAACGCTTTCCTTGATGCCCCTTGAAGTCTCCAGATTTTCCTTTTGTCTTGAACTTGTTACATTGAACTGCTGATGCTCTAGTGATTTAATCTCCATGCATGAAGTCATGCCATTGATGTTAGCATCTCCTGCAGCAGGTCGTGGATCATCTCTCCCTTCTGCCCAATTTCATCACACAGTGGTGGGCAGAAGTGCTGTGCTGCTCCGCTTGAAGCGTCTTCCAGCAATGCTCTGCTTTGCTCTATTAATGTGCACACAGACACACGCTGTCTCGCCGCTGCGCGGCCATGGCTCCGCTTGGAGCACGGTGTGCCAGCCCCAGCTGGTTGGCAGCTCACAGTTGGGGCTGGCCAGATCTCTCTGGCATATGGTTTCATGGAGTGGGAGGGAGGCTGCTACTCCCTGCTATTGATGTGTGAGGTGCCAGTGAGGGGATGGAGAAGCACGAGGTGTGGGGTCCAGACTCCACTGCACGGCACAGACTGTGTGTGAGACTCTACAGGCTTTTGAGACAGAGATCAGATGGACCCGAGTCTCAAATTGCTGCCACCCTTTCCCAAGGGCACAGGATTTCAGAGCAGGGTTTTGTTTTGTTCAGATAGCACATGGGAAGAGGAAAGGAGGTACATGTGCTTTCTATAAAAGCTGTTCGTGGATCTGTCTGCTGGGCTAAGCGTGTCTTGAGTGTTTGCCAGAGGAGGGTGGAGAGAGCTGCTCTGAAAGAATTCTTGCTGAGGGGTTGAAGTCTGGGAGCCAATGCACTAATGCCTTGTAAATTGGTTCAGTGACTTTTGCTCATTTATATGCACTCCCTTTATTATACCCCCAGACCTAGGCTGCCTTATTTCTGGTTTTGCTGCCAAACACTGTGCAAATGCAGATGGTTTAAGTGTCTCACTGACAGTCCCTCATGTATTGTTCCTGTTCTGCAGTCTGCATTGTGCCTCTTTTAGCTAGTGAGCGTATGTGTAAGAACTCCTAATGGTTTGGAAATCAGTCAGCAGAGATTTTTTTCCCCCATCCTGTTGAAACTGAGCCATCCGTGTGGAGGCAACACCAGCTTCCTTTATTTAAACACTGGAGGCCTTCTCTGCAGTGAAGCTGCTCTGATTTGCGCTGGTTTGAATTTAGGCATTTGCAGTGGAATGTGGAATATAAAGTTTCGGTCTTTCCCTACAACTGATAAAATAGCATTTAATTCTTCTAAATAACTTCCTGGCTTTCAACAGCATAGGGGACAGCAGAAGTCTCAAGGAATTCCAAGGATTTGCATTTGGGTTTTCTCCTCTGTAGTCTTGGCAAAAAGTACCACCCTGCAAATACTCAGGGAAACTAGTCACAGAGGTTGAAGGTCTTAGTCTATAAACTGCCAGATTTCAGTGACTGTGATCTTTGCAATGCAGTGGAAAAAGTACTCTTTAATCTTCTGGTTACCTGTGAGTTGCTCAGTTGGATAGTGCTGATGCACAGGACTGGTCTTCCCAGCTATACGATAACACTTCTGAGCTGTAAATATCTCATTGCCACTCTGCTAACTGAGGGAGTAATGCAGGATGAAAAATGTGTAATGAATAATGAAAAGACTCAAGCTTTAGGAATTAATGATTCATGCTGAAATATATCTGCCCTGGACAATTTTCTTTTGCTGATATTTCATCTTCAATGTACAAATGGTTATGCCATGCCCATCCCTGTGCACTTTAATGGAGATTAAAAAGAATGAGACTTGGTTACTAACATCCAAACAGAATCTCAAAGGAAAGAATATGTGTATTTAAAAGCACAACGGAAAATTTAAGACACTTAAATCCCTGCTTTGACTTTTCAGGATTTACATTAATTTTGAAAATTCAGGGAAACAGAAGTGATTGATCTTTCTAGTTTGCAAAGGTTGTGCATGAATACTTCTATTGGGATCTGTCTTTCTGAGTGCACTTCTGAAAAAATACACCACTAAATTAACTTACTGTGTCAAGATATATTTACAATAAACAAGAGGAAAGATAAATGTTATGAATTATTGCAAGTAGACTTGCAGCTATTTTGACTTGTCACCAGTTTAATGCAGCAGAAAATTCTGCTGATTTAACTTTAAAAATTTGTTTTTAAGAGAAAGCATAATTTTAAAGCACTTGATTAAAAAACCCAGCTTTTATGTATTATTTGCACACTAAGTGCAATATTTTTTAATGTGATTCAAGTATCTGTGAAATAAAATGGCTGGTAACTGATATTATTTGTGTTACAGAATAACTCATAGCCTCCTCTGAAGGCTGCCTGAGGTTAAATCAGAGCAATCAATCCCAAATCCAGGCCCTTCTTTGGCAGATGGCTCAGTTCAGCCAGAGCAGGTCTGACCCAGACCTTGACCTTGCCCTCTCTCAAACCATGCTCTGATGAACAGAAACCTCTGTGAACGTGAGTATCTGACCTGTTTGGATATTGGACTGAAATAGCCAGATGTTGGTGCATTTGTTCCTCAAAGCTGTATGGAATAGATTAGACTGTTTCAGTTGGAAAGGACCTACAATGATCATCTCTATTTGGCTTCTGTTCATTAGAACTACTTTCTTATGACACTTCCAGTGTTTCCTGCCTGTGTTCAGATGACAAAGGAACTGGCTTTCTTGAAGAATTTTGTTGTTCCCCCTCCTGACCTTGGCCAGTGTCTGCAGGTGTACAGCAGCACAATGAGAAATGCCTTCTATGTGTTTCCTTTAAATCTTCAGAAAGGTTGGTTTAGGGGAGGCTTGGATGAAACATGAGCCATTTCTAATCATCCCTGTGGAGCATTATCACAGCATGTAGCAAATGAGTGCGAAGTGTTCTGAAATGTAAGGATTAAATATGAGCAGATTTAAAAAATCTGGCTTGTTGGAAACAAGGAAGCACCTAACCCAATAGCAGTGAAATGCAATGAGTCAACAGGCTGGAATGTGCTGTTGGCTGTGGGTGATGCTCTTCTGTGGCTTCAGTCTGGGTGGGGAGAGAAAATGTGTATGGTGTGGCTCTGGAGAGAGCATTTCAAGTGGGAGGCAGTCCTGACTGTGTGGAACTTCACCACAGGTAAAAGAAGCCTTCTCCAGCCCACATGGGACAACTTGTCTAGCACTAAAATCGAGAAGCGCATTTGCGTGTCAGACTATTTGTTTCATGTAGGTACTCTCTGACTGTCATGGCAAAGATTTTCTGTCCTGTCTTATCTGGAGGGGAAAAAAAAATGATGTTACTGCTATCATTGCATAAAGGAGATAAGAGAGGTCAAATTAAGACTAAAACAATGGGTACCTGAGCGCGATTTGACAGTGGTGCTGCATCTATGGGCAGGCTGAGCTATTTAATGCACTACGTGAAACCTGTACACAAGGAAGTTTTTTTTATGATGAGTCAGTTTGCACTATCAGAGGAGACTTGATTTCTGACAATTATACAAGTGTAAATATAAAAAGCTTTTACTGAGGCTGTAAACAGTTGTTTAAACACTTTTTACAAAAACTTGAATAACAGTTGAAAGTGTGGATTTAGTTCTTTGCAGTGATTGACCAGTTCAGGTGTCTTGGGTTATATTTGAAAAAATACAGTGCTTTATTTTAACTTGACAGTCTGGAGGTAGAGAACAAAATGAAGAGTGACTGTAGTCACAGAGCTGAACTATTCAGTAAGGGCTTAATGCATCACAAATCAGGAAATGAGAAATTCCAATTTTTGATTCTTGCTTTACCGAGCAAGAGACCAACTAACATATGAGAAAATGAGACTGCTGTGTTGCGTGCCTTTGTTAATAAATATGAACAAATATAGTTTGCAGCATAAATCTGTGGTTAGTGATGGAACAATCTTTACTTCATTCTGCTTATTGCTGGAGGGCCAGAGACTTTCTTGCTTCTGTAGGAGAAGTTGTGCCTATTGGGCAGAGCACCGTTTTTGCACGCACCTTTATTTATAAGATGTAGCCAAGAGCCTGGAGTGCTGGAGAGATTCCTTGGCTTGTAGTGGTGCAGCATGCTGGTTTGAAGGGAATTGCTGAGGTTAAACATGTGGTGATGGTTGGTGATTGCAGATATTGCTGTCACAAAGTTGAGAATTAATTTTTTCTTTTGCTATTCAGGGATTCCCTTCTCACCCCCGCCCCACTGCATTTCTCCTTTTTTCCCCTGCCAGTTCACATGCACTCAATATCCTTCTCCCGATCCTTCCTGCAGCTCCTCCAGTTTTTCTCCTGCCCCTTCTGTAGCACCTCCAGATTGTTCTGTACTGGAGATGGAACTGTGCCCCTCAAACCTCTGAAGAGCAGGAAGGAGCAGTCCTCCTGCCTGCCATACCAGGGAATCCAGGGCGATTGAAGGTGGCTGCTGCTCTTTTCTGATTTTTCCCAGCAAAAATAGATATGGCCTATCCAATACCGAAACCATTTTCCGAAATGACTGAATATGCATATCAAAGCCACCCTACTACAGTGTGATGTAGGAACTTGTACTGGTGCTACATGTTTCAGGGCTAAAACACCTCTTTTTAGCTTCATTGATACCTCAACTACAAAAATGTGTGCAGTATCACAAAGACTAGAGCTGCTGGGACCATTTGCTGATGAAGTTTTTTATGGTGTCTGGAATGAAATAGGGCCTTGTTGTGCTGATCAGCTTATTGCTTTGAAATCTTCAGTTCAGACTTGGCCTACAAAGTGCTCTTTTCTCCACTCCAGCAAGGGGTGAAGGCACTAGGGTAACATTTTTATTGACTTACCCAGCTGTAGCTTAATGAAGTTTTATAAGTGGCCTTACTTTAAGTTCTATGACTGAACATAGATTAAGGCCCTTGAAACAAATTTACTTGTGAATGAGTAAAATATTATTTCCTTATTGATTTCCTAGTTTTTTCAGATCATATCTCTTTAAGAATGGCTTAGATTTTTCATTCTGGATTCTGATCTGCGACCCACAATTTTATGATATACAACTAACTGTGTACCCTATGTTGGGAAGATTTGTCCCATTTCCCTTAATAGTACTGCTAGCCTGAGTAAGGTGATCTGCATTTTGAGTTTGCTACTGCAGGTTGATACAAACTGAAAGGTGTAGCTTTCTAAAGTACTAAGAAGTACAATAGTGATTTTAAAGGCTTTTATACCATTTAAAATCAAACGTTGCATTCATTTTCTGGAAAGCAGAAGCTGACTTCTGATTTTAATTGGATTGATAACATTTCTCTGCATTTTGTCGTATGCATTATATAATTGTAGCATAAACTACTTTTGGTTGTACAGATGATGCAAATACAAATCACTTTGTTGGCAATAAACTGATGATGCTGAAAAGAAGTATACTGTACCTGTATTGGACTCTTACCATCTCTTCAGGGCAGGCTTGCATGCTGTCAAGGGTTTCTTCTTCATTCTCTGCTTTAACAATTGGTGCAGGGACGTGTAGGGCCAAAGGCTTTCTGAAGCTCATGAGAGCACAATGGAACGTACCAGCTGAAGTCAGGTGTGAGGTATTCTTCTCCCTGATGACTTCTCTGTCACCACCTCCATCCATCAGAGTGATATTGCCAGGAGGTGCTGTGGAGTTCAAGTACCCCAGGCTAGGATTTCCCATGGCATTCATTGCATGTGCTTATTTATTGGATGTCTTATGAAATGTTCCCCTTCCTTGGTCTCAAGAGGAGATTTTTCTAAAGGAAAACAAGCAGCTAATTTTTTAGGTTTTCGAAGGCATTCAATTAAAGAAGTGTATTGTGGTGCAAGGGGAAGATGCAATCTGGACGCCAGTACACTTTGAATAGGATAATATGTGGGAATGAGAATTTTTCTTTCTGAATGCAGTAGTTCTGGTTTGTTTTGACCCATCTATACTTCTACCAAAAGGATTTCCGTTGTATAACAAAGCTTGGGGCAGGAAGCACGTTGTGTTTGAACTTCTGCTGAAATAAGGTATAGACCATTGTAAAATAAACTTGTACCTTTAAAGTGGGCTTTTCTCTATTGCAATTGTTTTTTTCCCACTTTAGAAACTGGCTGTTGGGGAAACAAAGTGAAATTTTCTCTGTGGTATAGTATTTTAATGCTAATAAGTTTTAGAATTAGGAGATCTTGGAGGAGGGGAAAAAGAAGAGTCCCATTATAAAAACAGAACATGCTCCCTTTGCTGTATGTATCGGCTTCCTACAATAGATAAGGGTTGTGTCTTACGTTGCCTACATCTGAAATCCCCTCCTGAAGAGCTGTTGTAAACCAGGATATGGTAATGACCCTGCATGCTGATCTGATTTGAGCAGGCAGACGTCTTCTGCCCTATTAGTGTCTCTTCTGTGGCTATGACATCTGTCTTTTTCTTTATGTAAGGACAGCTTTAAAAAAAATAATCATTAGCATTGGCCCATTAAGATCAATGATAGCACTGGTAGATTAAATAACAGATCATGTAGATTAGTGATACATGAAAATCAACAGCAGGAGAAAGATTTAATCTTTAGGGTTTATTTTTTTTTATATGCCAGTAGGGCAATGGTGCTTTCAGCTCTGAATTCAAAATGTGTTGTGGCATTTTGCATATAGAAGCAGCTTGAGTTTTACAACAGCTGGTTTCTTTATATATACACAGTGCAGTAGTGACTACCCCTGTAGATGACAACTATGTTCCTTGAGTTTTGTGACCTGTCCCAAAGTCATAGTTGTACTTACAATAGTAAAATCTTGCATGACCGAGGAATTTTTATTAAGTATGACTATCTGTGCTGTGCAAAGGCAAACCCTATTAATAATTCCCTCTGATTTTAAAAGGAAAATGTCTCAGTAATCTTATGAGTATTTTTGTTATTTGATGTGTGTTAATTACATCCTAATTCCTTTTGGTTGTAATGTGAAAAGTAAATGGTGAGACGTATTTTATAATGACATGTACGACTTCAGTTGTAGTGAAATCTGGTCTGTATATTCTAAAAGATCTTCTTTGTCAGTTATATGGGAGACTTTAAGAGGATGAGTGTAGATACCATGAAGGAGAAAATATATATGGTGAAAATAAAAGTCATTGTCTATTAAAAAGTAATATGGAAAGTACTCATTATAATTTCTGTCTATGAAGTCGGGTTCCTTATGTAGCCAATACTAATCCAGGCTGTATATTGAACAGTTTTCTTTCTGGGAGCCTTCCCTGAATAGGCCTCAAAGACGAGAAAAAAATAAGAATTTTTTTGGGGTGATATTCTAGGATAATGTTAATAATCCTTAATGCATCGTGATAGTTAGAAGATCAGTTGAGACAAGCATTTTTGAGAGGGAGATGCAGTGAGCTGCTTGATACAAGGTCTTGTGTGGGGTAGGAGAGGTTTTTGTGCACTGCGCTGGACACTGTCTCAATACTAGCCCAAGTCTGTTTTCCCCACCATTTTATCTTACATGCCTGCTGTTTTGTGCTGACCAGCTCTCATTCCAGTGCTTAAAAAATGTACCCCACCTAGTGTGATGAATGAACCAACTTCTAAGAACAAAGTTACAAACACACTGTATCTATCACTGGGCAGGATCTCCTGGGAAGCTGGGAGTTGAAGAGGGATGCAAGAGTGAGAACTGAAAGCCAGAGCAATTTAAACACACCTCTTTCACCTTGAGAGGGTAACATTTAAGGTTACCTAGTGGATGGTTATCTGTGGCCAGAGGCTACTGAATTTCTGAGCAGGCCACTGTGGTCATGAAACTTATTATTGGGTTAGGTCAGTACTAGAGACAGAAAGAAGGGTTTCAGCTTCTGTTGAGAAAGCTTTTCACAGGGGGCACCAAGCACAAATTTATACAGCATACAGCCTAAAGCAGGTAATTGTAAACCAGCGTGTTTTCATGTATAATCTTTAGAGGCTTTCTAATCCGAATGATCAAATAGCTCAGGATGTTTGTAATGGACTGTGGAGCTTTTCACTTGTTCTAGCTTGTGGCTGAGGAACAATGTTCAGTGCCCCAAGGAAAAAATGGTTTCAAGTATGCAGGCCATGTAGCATCTGCTAAACCTGTATTGGCAGCTTTTTCAATGAATTAGGGGGTGAATAGGGCTGCTCTCTTTCTGTAAAAAGGCAGCTATTTGGGCAATTGCAGTTTTCCCTGATGAGTGAAGAGAGCTTGGGGCTGACATTCTTGAAACATTCAGCAGCTGAATCAAAGTTCAATCATTAGACTGTGGGAGACAAATTTGCACCTTTGTCAAATATTAAGGTCTCTTAATACGAAAAGAAGAAAGCACTGTTTCAGTATGAAGTGCTGCGTAGTCAAGACGATATTTAAAAAGATTAAAATTGTCTCCTGATAGGTGGAGAGACCTGAAATGCATCACTGAAAATCTAACAAAAGCAACATTTTCTCCCCCTTCTACTACCAGAGGTGTTTCTGTGAAATGTTCACAGAACCAAAGTAGTTAAACCAATACTGTTCCCTCTTCTGACATTTTCAAAACCTTGATGAGAATCTCTTCCTCATAATTTTTGCTTAGCAGCCTGTTGTTGCTTTTGGAAGTTGTATCACAGCACTGTAACTGTGAAAATGTACTTCATTTTCAGGCAGGCACACTTGTATAATTTACTCTGGTTTGTATCGAAACTAGTTCCGTAATAACATTACAGAAAGGAGAGATGAATTACAAAATTTAGAATTTGTGGATTATTGTTCATTCAAAAAGAAATTTAAAAATTGAACTCATCTCTCATAGGTCTGTTGCTGAACAACTTCAAAGCAACTCCTTTTGAAAGGGTAAATCAAAGACAAGGTAATAATTTCTTTGCTTCAAGTATCGTGCAACTCTAAGCATAGTTCAAGCCCTGGTACAAAATGCTGACCAACAAAAGTAAACATCTCATATGTTGCCCACAAACAGAACTTGTCTTTGGTAAATATAACACAGGTAAACTTCAGAATTATACAGACTTTCTGCAAAGATGAGAAATGAACCCAGGATTTGTTTTGGCCTGCGTTTTTAAGTGTTTAGCTTAATGTTTAGCTTATTTTTTGAATTTTCTGTTCTTGGCTTCTTTTACATTCAGTGAGTTAAAGGATATACTAAATTATGCTACCATAAAACACAGTGCGGATCAGTTTAAGACCTTCAATTAAGAGGGGATGAAGGACAAGACATACAAATGAATTAGACCAGGCGCTGAATGCAGCAAGCAAACTTAAAGTTGTTTTTACATTTCCAACAATGCAAGATTTAAAAATAAATGATTTTAAATACATTTGCAATAAATAACTCTACGTATGTAATCAGAGGTAATTTAGTTAAACTAAGACTATAACCCAACTATAAGTTAAACTTAGACTATAACCCAAATAATTTTTAATAAGTTACATAGGAAAAATAAGATTCAGACAGTTTATTCCTTAACACTTTGGTGTGAAAGCACAGCATGGGACAGTCATTAGCTGAGCTTGCATCAGCAGCTGCTGGGGGCTCTGTGGAAACTGAAATCAGTCCTCAGCTGTTTCCACTCCAGGCATTCAGCTGCACAGCAGCTTAAGCTCATTTAAGTCTGGGCTACCCTGGTGCCACGTCTGCCTCTCTGATCTCTGGCAGCTCTGTGACATGCACTGAGTTGGTTCAGGGAAGTGTTCTGACTGAAAACGGTTCATCTCTGCTAGTGCAGGTGAGTCCAAGAAGGAATTCCTGTCCAATGCTGAAAAAGAGTTGTCTGTCTTTAGGCACTGTAAGAGTAATGCAGCCAGGAGATGGTTCCAATGTGGCATGGAAGTCCCATCAAGAGGCATCCCACTAAAATCTGGAATATGGGGTTGTGTTTTACACTTGCTGGATCCACATTCTGGTGCTTCGACTGACTTTGGGTAGCCTCATAACTGGTCCCATTTAGTTGGGACTGTTCAGAAATTTCAAGAGACTAATTTTCCATATGAGAAAAGCTATAGATTGGTCCCATAATGCTGTTTGTTGGTGTTACTCATAAAGCTCTAATGGTTTGGACTGGAAACTGCTAAATCTTTGTATCTCTGTCATCTTTACTGATAGATTTACTATTAATGTGACGGCTAAGTGACACATTAAATATTACAGCCATTATTTCGTCTTCTTTTTAAAATATAGTCTAGCTTATTAAGTGTAACTTGACTTCAGCTATACTTATATAACATATTATGCCAATATAGATGACTCTGCTGCAGGTGAAACTGAACTCTTGGTGAGGTCAAGAAGTGTAAAGTTTAGCTAGCTGTCAATTTTTATGAATCTGTTCTGAAATACTTATGCCTGCAGAAAGTTAGCCCTTCAACAGAGAACAGAATTTACAGCTTTTAAACAGCAATAAGCATAATATGGCAATGCTGTCCTTAATATCGGAAACTTAAGAATCTGCACATCAAAATGCAGTAGGTTTGCAAAGGTATGAACAAAATGGTGTTGCTGTTAAGAAATCAAATGAATGTACTAGAACTAGAAATAATAACAAAAGCAACAACAATAATAGTGATAAAGGAACATTCATATCATGTCTTGCATTCAGGAGTGGCTTGCTGCCTCTGTGGAGGACACAGGATAGCTGTTATTACAAATGCCACTTCATTTGTAGGTAGAAGATAATACAACTCTAACCCATCAAATCCTGTGTAGTTGGGCATTATAACTGTCTGACATCAATTCTTGTCCTCTTAGTGGTGTCATCACAGTAACTCTTAAGTGAGTGTTAGTGCACTGCGAGCTTTTGCGTCACAACACAATTAGGAGATGGATTAATAGCAGTAATCTTGAAATCTCCATTTGGGCTGGGAACAGCTCAGTATCGATCCCAGAATGGCTTGGGAATGACCAGACTGAAAGAGAATGGGCTAATTTAAAGCTTCTGAAATAGGCTGAATTTTTATGTTTGGTTGTGATTAAAAAAAGTCAAATAAAACCTCTCCTAAGAGGAAAATTAAATTAAATGATCCTAGAAAGAGATTACTTTGACAAAAATGGTTTTCTAAAATGAATGGCATAACTTAAATTTAAAAAGCCTTACCTGTAGTTACTTATTTCTCTAAGAAACCAAGTATGCTTTTTGTGAAATGGCATTTTGCTTGATTCAGTTATTCCATTTTGAGGTCAGGCTGCTGTTACATTATCATCACCTCTAAAACATAACGTGATATACAGACAGTCATAAATTGCCTCTTGTAACATAAGAAATAAAAACGTAATGGATTCCCATTGGATTATAAATGGCAGTGGTAGGAAGAAGTTCATAATTTTGTGGCTTTATCACGTATGAATTATAGGCATGATCTCTGACTAGCAGGATGCATATAAATATCTATGATCCCTGTGCATTCATTTATGATTTCTCCATCATGCTTGTAATGTGTCTAAGGGTGAAACATATGGCCATGCAGATGACAGCAGAATTCTGCAGAAAAATATTTCTGATATTTGTGCCAGAAGGAGGAGCCTTTCAATAGCATCTCGCTGCCCTCTTTGGAGGGTTACCCTGACCTGAGAGGGACTGTGGACGTGGTTGGGAACACTGCCTGCTCCTCACAGGCAGAAATGTAGGCGTTAAGATTAATGAGCAGGCAGCAGTCATTGATTTACCGGCCCCGCCACTCCCAGCTCTCGGCTTAAGGATCTTTAAAGAACATGGTGAAAGCTCCTGTCCCTTTGGCTTTTGCATTCAGGTTTTCTTGACTTTTATGTGATTATTGTGATTTTAATGTGATTTATGTGATGATTTGATTATTGTTCTGTCTGAAAAGTGATAAATTGCCAAAATTAAAAAAAAAAAATCTACAGAGTTGAACCAAATCCATGACTGCTATTGAAAGCCTGGTTTGTGGTTAAATCTCTTTGCTGGGCGCTGATGCCCAGTAAGCACTAAATAGGATTTTATTGGAGCTAACACTGACCTTGTGACCAGCTCAAGGCTGATGTAACATGTCAGCGAAACGGGAGCCCAGTTAGGCAGTGTTTATAAGCCTGGCGCTGTTTTGAAAAATGTCACATGGTGTCATTCAAACAAGGCAGCATCCCTGTAGCTGTCAGCACTAACGAAGTCCACCAAAATGTTACAAAGCTGAAGTTTCTAACCCATAGTTTTGACGCATCCCATTGCTCCTTTTATAAACTCCTTTAGGGAAAATATGCTTGCCACTTCTGTGCTTCCTGCCCCTGGTGTGACCACAGCGATTCCTGCTGTGTCGGTTATAACTGCTGATTAAAAGACAGGATACTTCTCTTCCCTTTCTCCCTTTCTTTTTGGTGCTTTATTATCAGCTTTGTCTATTTTAGCTGTTTTACATCAAGAGAAGACAACACTGAACTAATAGCTATTAAAAATAAATTCTTAAAAGTGCCCCTTCTAACAAAAATAGCGCACCCCAAATGGAGGCAGGAAATGGTGTTTGCTCTTCGATGCCAGCAGGGATGGGCTTTCCTGGGGCTTTCCTCACTGTGGTTGCAGACCCTCTTTCCCCTGTGCTGGCTTCTGAGTTCTGACAGTTCTTTCTGCCCCGAATGAACAAAACCTTTTCTGCATGCTGACGAGATGAGTTCCTGGGTACAACACCACGGTTGTCCGCAGGAACGTGGCATCTTCAGCTCATTTCCTGCTCTGGTTTAATGACCTTCCCTTTACAGTTTTGTGATGGCTTCAGTGTTTTCAGTAACATTGAGAGATCTGGGTGAAATGACAGTGCGGATTATTGTATTTCCAGGACATTAAAGGTTCATTTCGATATGAAAATCCAGAATTAATGTAGTTATAAGTACAAGACAATTTTCTTACTGTGCTTACAAGGTCCATAGAACAAAATGGTGTTCAGGGCACTGCTGGGTTGAAAACTTGAAAAGCCTGGAATGAGAAAATACTGCCCTCTCAAAAGGGGGCTCCTGTTTTCATCCAAGTTCTTTGTTAAATCTCCACTGTTTGAAGATTTATTTTAATGCAGTTACCAGTGGAGTTACTTAAGGGCACTTTCTGTTGCAAATCTCCTAGAAGGATTCTGCAGGTGCTACACTTAATTATTTCAAAGAATGAAAATTACCTTTAATATGTTCTCCTGCATTAACCTTCTTCCCTGGAGTAAATAAGGTGGTGCAAAGTACAATTTTCATGTCCTGGACATTGCGTTAAGCAAATAGACAAATGAATATTTCTACAAGCTATGCTATATAAACATGTTACAGCAGGTTCCCACTTCAGTAATCTGGATGATGTTTTTTCCTTACTTTTGTGCATATTACTGGCAATTGTTTGGATCTTATCAGCTGTATGTCCTTTGCAGCTAAGACAGGCAAACATTTATTGCTCATATTTATAATGAAATTATGACTGAAACTATTATATATTTACAATGAAATTATTTGATGGGAGGGATGATATTATACCACAGCTCAGTCTTCAGTCTCTGATTTTTTGTTTTGAGGAAATACACTGCTGTTAGTTTGACTCTTAAAGAAAAGATGTTTTTCAACAGAAGAGATCAAGTATAATCTTGGTTTAAGAGAAAGACATGTAAAGGGTTTTTGAAACTGAGCCTATGGTTCCCCAAATCTTTCTCCAAAAATAACTGCGTTCCCACAAGCTCTCCATTTGAATTTTCCACTAATACAAATTCTGCTGTTTCCCAAGTGCTCTTTCCACAGACTGACATTTCTCTCCTTCACTACAGTTGGAAGGGATGTCCAAGTACATGCTAACAAGATCAGACTTTTGTTTCTGTATGGTGGCGAGTGTGTGCTCATTACATAGCACAGTTTTGTGAACCCAAAGGCCAGATGTCCAGGGGCTGTAGAGCACTGTGGTTCCTTGAAGTGACATGTTTTAACTTGTAAGCCTCAACTCATTTAGCAATTTTAATTCATGTCATTACTTAGACCTTCTTAAATAGTGTAGAAATGCTTTAATGGCTCACCTGTTTTCCTGGAATGATTGTTGTTTAAATTACACCTTAGACCAGAAGACAGGCTTCAGAAAGCTGTCCTCTGTAACTGTGACTGGGGATTTGTGGGCACAAAAGACGAAGTGCATAGCCACCTTCTGCACCCGCTGAGCTCTTTGTCTGCTCCCTCGCACTACCCTATTTACTGGAACCGCACTGACTGACTGTACGCAGGGATGTGGGTTATGCGAGGTTGAGGGGTGAGCCATTGAGTGCAGGAATTAAGCAATTGCATGTGCAGTTTTGAGCATAAAAGATAGAAGCTGTGGGTAAAAGTGGCTGGAAATGTGATCATTAGTAACTCATACAGTTAATAAACTATATAGATATGCAGTCATCTAGCCATCTGTCTGACTGCCTGCAGAAAGTCCTCCCCAAAGTATATGATACAATACTCCCCAAATCTGTGTCATTAAGGATACTGCAATGTTAGGAAAGCCATGCCTTTTCATATTCAATGCCTTCCTAAATAAGACCAATTAACTCTGTGGCTAATATAATGAGAAATCATTCTGTGATAGTCAAATGGAACCAACCTACTGTTTCTTGAACTGAGAAGAAAAGTGTTCCCTTACAGGCTGCTGTTAGTTCCTTCCAGGGTAGCTGCTCATGGTCTGAAACATCCCTTCAAACAGGAGGAACTGTTTCCTCTCAAAGTTTTTGGTGAGATTTTAAAGTAGGTTGAGGAAGGCAGAACTTAGACCCCTAGTTCCCCCTCTTAGGGATCGTTTATGTAAATCACTTCCGCAACCTGGGTAAACACTGGTAGCTCCTAATAGGGGGCAGTTAAATTGTAATGAGTGAATGTAGGCAAGTGTGTCTGCACGTCAATTTTGTATGAGCACAGTTGCAGCTATTTTAAGACATGAATTTAAATGCATGCAAATCCATCTAATACATTAATTTGATAGGTTTTGGAGTTTGAATTTCAGAAATAAATCTGTCATGGAAACAGTTTTCCTCTACTGTATCTATGACTTAAGCTTTTATTTTTTTTAAACTATCACTGTCATTCTCCTATTAGCTAAATAAATAAATAAATTTGATTAGCCTGAAAGTAAACTACGCATCCATGTAAAATAATTACCTGCAGAAATGTCTGTTAAATGTTGTAAAGTTAAAAGTTGAGAAACAAAGCTGTCAATGCAATAAACCTGATTGCACCATTATGTGGCCTTTGCTGATTTAAATGCTGAGAATTAGCTGTCTGCCTTGCATTTCTGAGTTGGAAGATTCACTTCCTTCCTTTTCCCTCCAACTTTCTGGAAAGTTAGTAATTTCTATTCCTAATTTTAAAACTTTGCTGTTTCCTTTTTCACAGCCCCTGAAAATCAGGCATAGCTTTCATGTTAGAGAAAATTAGATTTATAAGATTTAGGTTTATAAGATTTATAAGAAATGGGTCTTATGCTTATTAAGTTTATGAGTCTTGAGTTTTCAGAGAAATTGTGTGCCAGATTTTCATAACTAGCTGCTAAAAGTATCTGAAAAAAGAGGGTAACATTTCCAGGTAAGTGATTAGATTACTAATTTGAAGTACTTGTTTCAGCACCTTTCACAGCAGACTTGCAATGTCTTGGGTTGCATGTATTACAAGTAAGTTATCAAAAACTGAGCAAAAATATTGTGTAGAAACCTTCTCAATTGACATGGGATGTGGAGGCCTGTTGTCATTCAGTAGTTTGCATTTTATTTCTTAAAAGATCTAATCTGGTTTAACTAAATTTCATCTCTTAAGTTTGCCTTGGTCTCTTTAAGCACTCCAGGAATGTCAGGATGATTTTCTGCCTGCCGATAACATATCTGGAGTTGATCTAGTTTCACCACTATGAGGAATATCTTCAGGTTGTTCTGCCTAATAATCTTGAGCAAAAGTACAGCAATGTACAGTATGATACTACTTAGTGTTCTCATTAGGACGTCTTATCCATCTGTCTTCCCCAGTGTGAAGAACTTAGCATATCACCTCTGTGAGCTTTTAAAAAATACTTCAGATTTATTTCAAAAGAAGAAAGCATGCACAATTTTCCTTGTATTTCCCTGAGGCCTTTTTCCAATTAGAAGAGTGAGAATGGGGTAAGGACTTAATCTGTGTGCTAAATCAAAAGTGGTTTGCACCTAGAAGTTGTGCAATGGGAGAAACAAAGCATCTGTCAGTAACTCAGAATAATGGAGCCACTGAAAATCATCAGAGCAGGATGAGCAGGAGGAATGACCATGTTTTCTTAAGTTACCTACTGGGATAGACTTGAGCTGTGATTGATGAGATGCCTTAGAAATGCTAACAATATCAGTCAGTTGGCATTCTGTTACTGCTGCAGGCAATTGCTCACACAGCTCAGGACTATACCCCAGGGAGGCTGACACTTGGTGGAAGCATGCTTTCTTCCTGCAAACTTCAACCATGGTTTTGGTGGTTTTATTTTAGTACCTTGAAAATGCATGCTTTGTGCTTCACCCAGTCGATGCTCATGTTAGTAAGAATGGCATAAGACAGCAGACATATGGCACTCTGGAAAAAGGAAACCTTAAGCTGCCCTTTTAGTTTCATTTATCAGAGAGTTCCTTGAAGAACAGTCCAGAATGTGACAGAATGAAGTAAAGTAATAGCTGAGACCTGATCTGCTCATCTGCAGAGGGAATTTAATTACACTTTTGTTTTGCTTATGTAATTTCCTTCTTCCTCCCCTCCTGTCAGACTCTGTTCTCGTCAAGAAATATCTGACAAGGAAAAGCTGTGAATAGGATGCAGCTGAAAGCTTTTGAGCTCTTGGGACTTAGGTAGGAAATGTAGACTCTGATCCAAAGCCTCCTTGTTTCCTTGCTGCTGGATTTCTCTCTGCCTCTGAGAGGAGAGAGAAGATGGCCAGGAAGGCAGCTCCAGGGCACAGAATCAGGACAGAGGCAGCCAACTGGGCCTGACCCTGGCTTCACTGGAGAGAGGGTCTTGCACTTCCCTGTGTGTCAGCCTAGTGCAGCAAAGCTGGGAGCCGGGTAAGCTGCAATGCGTAAGAAAAAAGAAATCCTGCTATCCTGCCACTGTTGACTGGTGAAGAAAGTGGCCGCAGCTCACAGCAGTAGACATCCATCTGGACCTCAGCTGCTGAGATCCAGCACACACCCTGAGGAAAAGGAGGCCATCAAAAGCTGCCCTAATCTTGGATTGTAGGGTTACCAGAGGATTGGACAAGCTAAAGTCACTGCATAATGTAATAACTGTTTTAGGCAGCTTTCTAATTACGTTTAAACATTTTTTCCCTATGCGTAAAATAACAAAGATGTGTATATCCCGACAATGGGTGCTAAGGCTAGGGAGAGGTCATGCTCTTTGGACACACGTTCTGCTTACCCCAAAACTCATTTGCTTTTCCTTCCCTTTTAAACAAGCCATTTCTCTAGGTGGTTTGTGTTCGACCAACCTTTGTTCCTCGCCTACCTGGAGCCTAATTGCTACTCAAGTAGTCCTGATTTTTCTACTGCAGGTACTCAGCTCACCTGCAAGCCTGATACAAGGTCTCCAACTCTGTTCAGTAAGTCTCCCCTCCTCACGTCATCCATGTGATTTTCCTGGCTCTTCATCCAATCTGTCTTTATTTTACTGGCTTTCAGGCTTTCCATTGACACTGCTCTTTGTCAAGTGAGTGCTTGTTTCCCCAGTATATTGCTGCTTCATCAATTCACCTGTGTTTATTTTTGTACTGCTTGTAGCCAAAACTTCTTTTCTGGCTTTTCATTCCTTTTCATGTTGATTTCTGTTTTTTTTCCTAGCCAATCCCAGATATCTCCAACTCCTGATCTATCTTGCTGTCCCTGATTATTTGGCACATATCTTTTCTCGTTTTAAACTGTTATCCTTCATGCCCCATAGAACAAGCTAGAGAAAGCAGGCAAAAAGAGCACAGAGGGAAAACTTTTTCCATGACATTTCTGGGCCCTACCATATTCTGAGGAAACATACTAAATGGACGTGAACTTTACTTAAGAAGTTATGTCAAAATCAGACAGGTTATCATGAAAATGAAAATTGTTTATATTTTATCCCCTTGCTGCACAACACTGGGGACACTCCTGCTCTTGGGAAAAAAAAAAGCTTGTAAAAAAAATTGTAGTTAACTTGAGCAAAATTAGCTTTTTCCTCCTTCAGGGCCCTTCTCAGAAATGGCAGAAGTGTTCTGGTTGAAATGCTCACAGAACATGTCTCACTTTGTTTGAAAATGCCCTAAGTGGTTAAGATTTGACAAAATTTCCAACTGAAGATGGTGTTCCGCAGTTACAAGTGTCAGGCAACTGCAGTCATAGCCTCTGCTCTGGCTGGGATGAAGGGCTTACCTCAGGGCTATGATTTGCTTGTGCTTCCATCCCTTCCGTGGTTTAGTGGAGCTGCTTTGCTCTGTTGGTGCTTCAGGTCTGCCAGCTAGATATGTTTTTGTACACCATCCAGGCACTATTATTCTTCGGCAGTGTATTTAAATTCAGTAGCACAAAGAATCATAAAGGATATCTGTTGATGTATTTGTTAATTGTTGGTACATAATGGTATCTTGAGGAGAACAGCACCTGGCCAGGCTGCTGCGTGCTGCCAGTTGGCACTACGGAGGTACCTTAAAGTCAGGACAAAAACTCTCTGTAATGCCTGCTGTATCACAGACATTTTCACTGTGCAATGTTCATAATGACAATATCCAGCAGGAAGAGACTCACTGCAGCGTTTGAAGGGCGAACAAAGGGGAAGGAGCCTTGATTAGTGAGCCTTGTTTGTATTACACAGGGATCAAAGGAGATAAAACACAGTCTATTGCACTGTTTGTAAAATAAAGATTCCAATTACAGAAGGTGGTACTGCATCTGTGCCTCCCTGACAGCTGTGAGGAGAATGAAAACAGCAGCTTTCATTGCATTAAGTTATTAATAATTGATTCTTCCTTGGAAATCTGCAAGCTTAGGTGTTGCACATACTTGTACAGAAGACTGGTTGGGGTTAAGGCTGAAATTTTCAACAGAGCCCCATTCCCCCTTCTAGTTTTCAAAGGACGTGGGTATTTAGGAGCCCAAGGGTCTGTCTTCCCGTGGCTGCAGAGAGCTAAAACAAGTTCAGGGATGGACTGTAACTTCAGCTACGGCTGCGGAATCCAGCTTCTTATCTTACAGCTTCTTATCCAATGTGGGCTTTTTTGCTCTTGCATCGGGGCATGTCGAAACAGGTAAAGGAACTCAATCAGTGCAGCTAACGTGGCAGCAGAGTTACTGCGTGACAGCTGGGGCCAATCCCGTGTGACTGGAGGTTACTCTTTACCCCCAGGCGCTCGGTAGCGTGACCGTTCCCTTGTGCTGTTCCCCTGTGGGATCTCCTGAACAAAGGGAAACTGGGGCAGAGTTGTTGCTTTGAAGAGGAACACCAGAGACACGGTGTTTCTGAGGATTGCTTTGGGAAACAAGCTGCATCTAAAAGGAAAGTATTCCTTCAGCTCAGATGGAGGCCAACTCAAGGCATCCGAGATGCTCGCTGGTATGCAGTGGCTCAGTGCCCCGGCCTTGCAGCTGGCTTGGCCCAGGGCAGCAGGGAGTGTGAGCTGAGTGTGCGAACTGTCCCCTCCCAGATGTGAGGGGTCCAGCAAGCCCTAGTCTTGCCCTGGGTACAAGCAGGGACTGGGATTGCAGCCTGCTGCTGAACTGTCCTCCTTGCTCATGCGGGGCTGCCTGCTGATGAATGCCCTCCCACTGCTGATTTCTGCAGAAAGCAACATGCTCTAACAACATATTACGTGCACTGCTGAAAATGCAGCCAACATTTGGATGGATGCTGCATGCAGTATGGAGAACAGCTTTTTAATTTTACTACATGGTGCTAGGCCAGCCCAGCATACTTGCCTGTCTTTGAGAAAGGCTTTTATTAGTTGGCTGTGAAGTGTTGGCAAATTAAGACCCGCCAAATGTGCTGGCAGCCTCCTGCTGTGAGGATGCCTCACAGATTCTTGTGCATACCTTAGAAGTGTTTGCACATTATGCGGTATTTGCAGTCTATTTGTCCTAGCTTTGATCATGTCCTTGCTGACTGTATTCTAGCTGCATGCCCTTCCCTCTGTCAGCATTGATCCTTTTTGTAGTATTTTATAACAACTTGGGTATAAATTGTCTTACGGTTCTCTAATTAGTATTCCTTTCTTACACTACTAAGGCAAATCCTGGGTCTGTTATACCAGCTGATAGTGTGGCTCAGTGTATGCTACTTAATACATGTACGTGAGCAATGTGTAGTGCATAATATGTAGTGCTTGTTAAATTTGGCATTTTATACATGGTTATAGGTAGTCTAGTAATTCAATAAAAGCAATATCTGGAAGGTATAGTTTTGATGCCTCAGATTCCAATACAAACCGAGTTTGCTTATTATAGCAGGGGATAGAAATAGACTTGATGATAAACTTGGAACACTGGGAAACCTTGATTTTTGGGATAGATGTATTACCCCAGCAGAAAATAATCCATTGGCTTGTGAAGGATTTGCTCTGCTGGCTGATGCCACAGCAAAGGTATGATTCTGCCTGCAGCTCTGTCGCGAGCCTTACTCTCTGCATTTTCAGGCATATCTTATGTCTGGGCTGGCTGTATGGGAGCGGGATTGGCTCCTGTTCCTGCTGGCGGGAACAGAGTAGCCGTATGGTGTGCTTGCCAGAGATTTACAATGAATACACCAAATATCTTTCCTCAAGCTGTGCTGGGAGACTGTGTGTGTTTAGACACATGCTGGATAACAGTCCTCCATCCCATGTATGCTTCCAAGCTCTGTAAAATAGCCCCTCAGCTTTCGTTTCTTCTCCTGGAGAAGTTACCAGATGCTGCATTATTGTTTTGCAAAACAAGCTGCATATTACCCGTATGTTTTCCTCCTTGTTTTTCAGGAGGCGAATGAAACATTGGTGCCCATTTCAAATATTCATTAAATATTTTAGATAGGTTGGAAATGAGAGCAAGAGTATTTCACTGCACAGAGCAGAGGGGAAAAGTCCGTTTAATGTGCAGCTAGGCTGGTTGAACAGTGTCTGGTGCTGGGGACTTCAGGGGCCTCCCTGCCACCACAGGCTGGAGTGGAAGCTCCTGGGTGGCACGGACTTGCTGGTGAAGGGTTAATAATCTGCATACAGTAGCAAGAAAGGGAATGTTTCAAGGTGTTAGCCAAACCTCCTGGTGAGAGCTGGCAAGAGGCTTTTGATCCTTTAATCTCCTTTTTGAAGAAAAGGAGATAGGTTTCTTCTTTGGAGTCTGGAGGGGTTATCAACAGACACCAAGGTGGTGCAGGAATGAGAGGGAGATTGGGGCAGGCTGCATATCTCATTTCAAGCCAGGCAAAGTTAGGGAAAGGGGCTGCTGGAGTGGAGAGTGGCTAAGGTGAATGAGGCTTAAATGACTGATCTTTTATGTTCTGCCACTTGACAGAGTCTCTATTAAGGACATAAAGCTGTAGCTATATACATGTCCAGTAAAAATGTGAATTCTGGGACAAATGCTCCCTTGTCATTAATACGGTGCTGCTATTCATGTGAGTTTAGGTCCATGCAGACAATGAAGACATGACTGAAAGTGAATTATTTAGAAATTGAGTATGTATCCCAGAGTAAATATTAGTCAGAAGCAGGGGACAGATTCCTGTGACTAGCGCCTTACTTCCCAAGCACTCCTTTGATGCTAATGCAGCTGTGCTGATACTTAGTGATTTGGAAGAATTTAGATGGAAACTGGCAGATATCCATGTTTTGCTTTGTTGAGTTTTCAGAAAGAAACTACTGTTTCAAAGTTTATGATAAATATTTTGCTGTGTAAACTCAGCCAAATGATACATAATTCAACACATTTCCCCATCTTCAGATTCCTTAGTAATTTCTGCTCTATTTCGTCTTGATTTTGTAAATGGCTTTTTTGTTAAACTGCTTTGAGGAAGGGGCACTTCTTTGCCATTTTTTTAATCAATCTTTTTGCATCTCTTCGTCTAATGCAATGCTTTAATAAAATGTTTGCCTAGCAACCAAGAGATGCACTATTATGCAAAAACTTACTAATGTCACTTATTGACACAACCTCATCTATTCAGCTGCCAAAAGGTTGACACTTCAGTGATTGACAAGTGCAAGAGACTATTAATAGTGTAATTTCTGATGTTTCATGTCAGTTAGAAATATCAATTGCTTAAGAACTAAATTTTGGCTGCTTTGAGATCAGCTGAAGAGGCCAGAAGGAAACCAGAGACCATAGGTATTTAATGTACCTGTTTTATTGTCAAGTAAGAGAAGGGCTCACCTAGAGTGGGATTTCTTTGGAGAAGAAAAGACACTTCTGTGAGAAAGGTGGATTTTTCCCCAGTACCTCACAGGGGTTTGTAGCTGTGACTTGTCCTTAGCTGGAGGGGATAAACTCTGTGATCTCATGGCTTCTCTGCCTTGAGAAGGCTACAGACATTTCTGCTTTCAGCACGATTTGGAAAGGAATGAACTTTCTGCAGAATACTTGAGTAACTTCCAAAATGATGCTCCATGACTTTGGCTCCAGCTGTCTGCGCTATTCTACTGCAAGTGCCATTTACTGTATCCTGATTACTACATACTGCTTTTTAAATGGAAGCACAGTCATCTTGATAAAGCCACCCATACTTTGCTTTCATGCAGCTGTCAGTGCCCTGCCCGTTGAAGGGTGCGCTGCAGTGCCTCATACCGCTGCTCTGCAGCGATGCTGCTTTTCCCTTGGCAGTAATTGCTGTAGTTAGCAGTATGCATCTGTGACCTCCCTCCAATATCTGGCATAATAATGCTCCTGTTCCAGTTTGGCCTCGTGACACAAATGAGATAGGAATATGAAAATGAGGAACCGTGCTCTGACACTGAATTATTGTAGAAGCTGTGAGCAGGAGCTGTGCCCAGAATAAAGCTAAGCGGATTCTTCGCTGCCTCTCAGAGGCAGCCCATGGACTGCCTGCTCTGTGGGTGGTAATAAAGCACACATTAAAGCTGATGAAAATTCTGACTGAGTGCTCAAACTGGAGGGCTCTGCTCTGCTTTTTCTGCCATGGGGGTGTTTTGCAATTTAAGGCCATGATATATGATCTGAATGTTTTATTGTGGTGTTACTGACGCAGCCAGTGGCTGCCCTGCACTTTTAGCAGGTCTTGTGTTTTTGGCATGCAGAGCCCCTGTGAGCACCTGTGAGTTAACCATGGCCAGCCAGGACCGAAAAAACCCAGCAATGTCTGCCTTCTAATGCTTTTGTATGAGTTAAAGGTGCTCAGAAGTGGATGGTCTCAGCAGACCTAGGTCAGTCATCCCCTGATTTTGTGTCCCTTCTCCTTCTATAAGGTAATGCTAATCATGCATGACTTCATATATTAAGTATAAACATAAAGGTTTGTAGTGCCTATACTGTGCAGGTCTGCAAGGGAAGTTACACATACGCCAGGAAAGCACAGACACAGTAAATCTTTGCCCAGCATTGCATATAAAATAAGCTATTTAATTACAAGCTACTAAGAGTTTACAAGCAAGTGAATCTGATTCATGCACATCATAACTTGCATAAAAATAATGCCTGTACTTCAACAGATGAGCATATAAATGAAAATGTTACAAAAAAATACTTCATCCTTAATTTGTGGTGGTTTAAGGCAATAGCTGTCATAGACAAATTAATATTTTTTATTAGGAAATCAACATGTTGGGGATGTAGCCTAATCTATTATGCAGGGGAATTATGCCAGCATGTCATGACAATACATAATGTATATAATTCCTCTTGACTTTTTGCTGCTTAGCACTTTGAAGGAATAGTAGCTTCTGAACTGGTAAGCAGAGAAGTCTTGCAAAGCTCCTGAAGTCTTTGCAGCGAAGAGGAGGCAGTTGGTAAAACATGTAATTGCTAAAGCATCATTGATAACAAATTTCAGTTGAACAGGAAAATACCGCAGGGATGCTAATCATAAAATATGTTGAAAGTGTTATTTCCATACCTACTTATCGATTTTGGTTAACATGTATACGGACAGATCTCGGTACAAGTTAGGATATAGCAGTTGTTCTCAATTGTCCACAGCTTCTTAGACCTTTAAACATTGCACAATAAACACAAGAAGCTCCATTTCACAAATAATAAATTAGCACTACAGTCTTGGTCTTGTACTCCATTAATGCTCTTCTGTATAATGCTGGGGCATCATACTTTAGGGTCTTGTCTTGCACGTGTATTTAAAAAAATGCTACTACTTCTTGCTGTTCTGCACAGCTTTCTTAAGTAAAGGTGAAGAAAGTTGATTAGAACAGCTGGGCTGTGGTTAAAAGATATAGTCATAAGTTCCCTGTAAATCAGTGAAGTACTCTGTATAGCAGTAATGTATTCCAATAATTTTTTTCTTCTGTATTCAAAGTGACTGGCAACAGGTCAAAGGTACTGAGGCTATGGGGTGCAGTCTGTTTTGAAAACAGCCAACGGGATTTTTGCTGCATGATACCAACTGGCTTCTAGCCTTAAAAAAAAAAAAAAAAAAGGTGCTATGAGTCAATTACTAATACCTCTACTCATTTAGTACACTAGAAGCTATTTAGAAGTGTTGGCTTGATTTGATCATTGGCATTCTGTAGGAGGGATAGGTGGGTGATGAAAAGCAAAGCAGTCAGCAGTCACCTCCCCCAAAGATTGTTTATTAACTCCTCTTTAAAGGGGGGGACCATAACTCACCGTGGCAAGGCTTATTACATTTGTGGGTTACTCTTTGATAAATATGGATCGGTAAACTTTGTCTGGCAGGGTTTGGAGAGTCTTCTGTGAAGTAGCTCTTGGGAAATGACTCAAGAATCAAATCTTTCCAAGAGTGGAGGCCATCCTAAATATTTATTTTATGTGTGTATGTACACAAATATGGGTAAAAAGGCAACACTGTCTACCATTTGGATAGTAGATGTCTCATTTCCCACCTGCTGTGTGCTGTCATTGCTTGACATTTAAAAGATGGAGTCATGTACCTTCACCATCTGAATGCCTAAGTTAAATTTTACAATGACTGGCACTTTTTATCATTTCACAATGTCAGTGATTTTTGTGTAGTCATTCATCCTTTTCTTTGAAACTGAGTGACCTTAGATGGTATTTCATAGCAGTCATGTTCCTTCCCCTTTTAGTCAGATTTTAGTAGATGAAAACTCTGTGTGAGTCCTGGTGAGATGGAGTCATCATAGCTCAGGAGGTGCTGAACTGCCACAGCCCAGGACTGGCCACGTTAGGTCATGCAGCTGCTGTCATGTGCTCCTGGACTGAGCGAAGTTTTACTTGGCATTCTAAAGAGAGATGGCGAAAGCACTGGCTAGTGGAAGTACCACAAATGTCTTGTCCTTTCCCTCTCTGCCTAGAGGAGTACAGAGGAGCATGAATTCACCCAGGGAAGAGAGTATAGGAACCTAATCTCACACAAAACTTTTTTCTTTTCCCTCTGATTTTTAGTGGAAGGAAATATATGTATTTCAGAAAGAAATACAACAGTCTCTCATCTTTTTGTGTGGTCAGCTCTGCAGTGTTTTGCCATCTGGTCCCTGCCCATCAGCATGCAGTCCTCCCTGCTATTTGCATTCTTATTTTGCTGTGGAACTAGTGCTGTTTCCAAGACACGAGGAAGTCTAGAGAGACTTGTGAAGAGACCATTTTATTCCTTGTGATACCATTTATTAGGGAGATAATTAAAAATTCACCGTAAATGTGCTTTAATTAATACATCAAGATGGGAATGTAAAGCCCTTAGGGTGAAGGAAGAAACTTCACCTTTAAATACAAAATGTACCTTACTTGCTTTAAAGTAGACCTTTGAGAATGGCAATTTTACTTATCTCAGCTTTTTAGAAAGTTGAAACCTCTTTGTAACAGGTAGACAATGATTTCAGATGCTTTCTTTGTAGGTGAGGAAATAACAGCTCATATTGGAGCGGAATACTGGTATTTTCATAGTTGGAAAATTACCGTTTTACACTTTTGGTAGATAAATTATCTGAATAATTGTAGAAGAAATTCAGACTTCATGTGTAATATAAAACACTAACAAGAGCTTTTAAGGGGAAGAATGCTTTTCAAACTTTATTTTCTGGAGGTTGAAGAAAAGGGAAAATACTTAGGTATCAGGCCATATGATTCAGAAAAACACAATAGCATTATAAATTAATTCTGTGGCTTATTTCTCTTGAGATCTCACTTAGTATCTTGGCATTTAATGTGTGCCTTCTCAGATTGTCTGATTTGCTCTCTGGATTTGCTTGAAATCGTATTGACATTAAACCTACCTTATAAATATTCACAGGAAACTGCTTGGGCAAACATGAACAAAACGTAGAGTCAGAGAAGGGTTTGGGTTGGAAGGAACATGATGCCTTTGCTTTCCGCAATGCAGACAGCAGAACTTTCTGTTGTGATAAACCTCTGGGGAATAAACTGGGGCTGAGCCTGTCCTGGCCATGCCAGAGCATTCGAGTACAGCTGTTCCACTTCCAGGAACAGCTTTGGACTATGTCTTCAGCGTCCACTGGCTTGGTCTGACCCTGCTGTCTCCAGTGAACTCAGAGAAGCAAGTTTCTCCCAGAAACATGAGTGTAATAGTAAATTTGCATTCTTCCTTGGTAATACTCAGCACTAGGTGGTGCTCTGAAAAAGTGCAGCAGAACTTTGTGCCTTGTTTGTAAGATGCAAAGTAATTGGAACCTGAATGGAAAATTGATTTTTTTTTTTTTCTTAAATGTTCTGATTGCAACTGGTAGAGCATGTAGGGAAAATAATATAACTCAGAATGAAAGGTAATGGAAGATCCTATGAAAAGCTGGTTCATCCAACTGAACATCTGACTGCTATACATCCTGAGGGTACCGAGACACTGTGCACTGCTGAGATGCTGCTAGCTCTGGAAGCTAAAGTTGCTTGAAGAGGTATTAACTTCCTCTAGTTTCTTCCTGTCTTTGCAGATGGAGAGGGGAAGTGTTAGCTGTTCATGGAAGAACTGTTACATGGAACCTTTGAAAAAAGTATACATAGAGAGGGAGAGAGAGGGAAAGTGATATGACTTTTTTGAAATATCATAGAATACCAGGTTGGAAGGGACCTCAAGGATCATCTGGTGCACCCTATCCTGCTGAATCTTACAAGTGTCCAAGTTGGGGAACCCACCACTTCCCTGGGGAGTTTATTCCAGTGGCTGATTGTATTGTGAAAAAATTTCCTCTTGTGTCCAGTTGGAATCTCCCTAGGAGGAACTTGTTCCCATTACCCCTCATCTTTTCCATGTGACTCCTTGTAAAAGGGGAGTCTCCATTTTCTTTGTAGCCACCCTTTAAATACTGGAATATGCTGATAAGATCTCCCCTAAGCCTGGATTTCTCATGGCTGAACAAACCCAGTTCTCTTAGCCTTTCCTCATATGACAGGCTTCCCAGTCCTTTGGTCATCTTTGTGGCCCTTCTCTGGATCCTCTCCAGCCTGTCCACATCTTTTTTGTATAGCGGGGACCAAAACTGAGCATGGTATTTCAGGCATGGCCTGGCAAGCGCTGAGTAGAGTGGGACAAAGACTTAATCTCTGCTGGTGATGCCCTTTTGATGCAACCCAGCATCCCTTTGGCTTTCTTTGTTGCTGCAGCACCCCGTTCACTCATATTGAGCTTATTGTCCACCGGGACGCCCAGGTACCTGTCCACAGAGCTGGTTTCATATATAGCTTTGCCACGTACTCTGATACCATATTTTAAAAAACCAAAGGGCATTAATACATAGTGCAGGTGTCAGTGCTAAAACTCATGTGGGTTTGCTAGGTTTGTATCATTAAAAGCACAAGTAGATATGTGAAGCTTTTTGGTTTTGTTATGCTCTTCCTCCATTTAGCTTGGCATATGAGATTCTGGTATTGAACTGTTAGTAAAAAAGGACATATTTCTCTTTGTAGAAGAACCAGTACAGGGCTACATAGAATTGTCTGGTTAGAGCAATTACCTCCTCAGTGTTCCAACTCATTTGTCTCCATTTTCTCTGAGATTTCACTCTGGGTTTGAACAATCTCAAATCTTAGACACTAAACTCGAGTTTAATATTTTAGGATTGATATTGAAAACTAAACCAAAGAGTGTGTTAAAGTGGTTGTACATGCAGCCTTAGCAGAGGGTGAAGTGTTAGTCAACTGAAGTGTTGAAAATGTCCTTTTTTTTCTGCAGACTGATGAGAGCTTGGCCGTTTTTAACACAGGATTCTTGGTAGCCCAGTGTGGTTTTTTTTCACTTTGTTTCAATAGAACTGGGTTCCAAGCATAAAATGATGCATCCTTTCTTCTTCAGTTCGGCATTTGGCAACTATTGGGGAGGGTTGTTTTGTAATCTCCATCTGTTGTTGACTGATGATGGTACCTATAGGCTTCAAGGCGTGTTTTAAGTGTGTCTGTATATGTTTAGTCTTCAGAATATGCATTTTCTGTTCTCTATTATACATTGTTCTGGTAATAAAAAATTGCATATATGTGACTTCTACCTTAATTCTGATAAAAAGTTTGTTCTCAAGTGATACCAGTAATCCATCTGCAAATGACTGTTGGTGTTGAAATTCCTAACAGAAGGGAAGGTGCTCAATGTGCTTTTTATGACCACCTTTGTTCCAGGGAGAAGTATATGCATAATTAAAGCTAATGTTGCTTACAGTATGCTCAGACTCCATCATTGTGTTATCCTCGCATGGCCTCAAACAGCTGCCCCAGCTGGCTGGGGGTGCCAAAATGATGGTAGTTCTTTTACTCACAGGCCTGAAAGAGTTTTGTAAATAGAGCCAGCTAGTGTATTCCTGTTTTAGCAGCAGTGAAACTGAAATAACTGATTGTTTGGTTTTATATATCTAATAGTTTGCTTGGATCAGACTTACCTGGCTCCTAGTCCCATGTCCTATCTTGAGATCTTGGGTCATGCTACAGAGGATATAAGTTTTTAGTATTGAAATTAAGAAATCTTTAGAGTCACCAAAAAACCCTATTCTTACTGTAATTTAAATGCTCTCATGTCTGCAGCAAATGTTAGATAATGAAACAAGCTCCATGGGATTCTTAAAAATGCTTTTGACTCGCATTTTCAAAGTTGAGACCTTATAGTCTATTCTTATTAGATATGATGATATAGCTGATGAATTACTTTTTAGATCAGAGGAGAATTCTGGTAAGTTGGATTTGGTATTGTAGCTGTCATTGAGGTAGAAAACATTATCTTTACTAGAAGATACATTTTGAAGAGTCTTGCTTGCCTTTTGGTTTTGTGTCATGCATAGGATAAAAATTTGTATTCAAACAGTCAGGATAAATGGGCTTGTGCATCATCAAACTCCATACTGCCAGCCATGTGGGGTGAATGTTTCGCTGTGCTGTTAAATGGTGAAAGCATCTAACTGAATTACACAGGGCAGTTGTCTTCTGTTCTTCCGGAACTAGATGTCAATGTAAAGCTGCTCTTGCTGTCTCTCACAAATAGCATTTGCTGAGGTTTTGCTTGGCCGCATAAGGACAAACAGCCAGAGAAGGATATGCAGCTCCCCTGTTTATAGCGTTGCCCCCTGCTTTTAACGTGAAGGGGCAGCTGGCACAAACTGCTCATTCCAGCACCTTCCCTCTCCTTACAATTGCCTGTTGCCACTCATTTCAAAAGATGTTTTCCCCAAATTTGACCCCACTAAGGGTAAACTCAGGCTGAACAGGGTCGGAGTATAAACTTGTTTCTCGTGCAGTCTCATTTTCCTCCTATTCCTAAGAATAGATTTGCTGAATGCAGAGTACAACACTGTTATTGAACATTGTTCCTGACTCATCTCTGGGGCAATGTGTTCAAAGTGAAGTGGGCTAATTAAAGTATGAGTCTGTGTGCGTCAAAAACTCTTTGTGGTGTAATCATGGAATGTCATCTGGGATTTTTAAAATATCAGATGTGCCATAGTCTGATAAGTATAGAGGAAGAATGATTTGTATTTTATGCTTTTAATATGCTGCAGAGGCAGGATGAGCTCTGCAGCAGGAGAGTCCTTTGCAGTGTAGAGGGTAAATGTTAGTGACACCTGCAGACCACTCAGCACCTCCTCCCAGGCTGTCATTCAGCTTAACGGATTTTGCTGAGGAAGAAATATTACCTGTAGTAATTTCTCTGAAGGAGAGGTTGTTTCCCATGGCTGCCAGAGGTTGTGGAAGGAAGTGGCCAGTGTGACAGTCAGTGAGAGTTTGGTGAAGAGCTAATTCGGCTTGTGGGTGGATTGATGATTCGGTAAAAGGGCTCAGAAAATTATGATTAGTGTTGGGGCAAGTCTGCAAGTTTGAAAGGCATATTTGGGTTCAGAATTTGCAGCCTCTCCCTACTGCCAACCCCCCCCCCCCCCCCCCCCCCAAGATATCAGGATTTCTCTCTCTGACAGCTAATTAAACTTAGTTCAATGTGTATGTTGTAATTGTGAAAAAATAATAATCTTTTCTAATGGCTGGAGGAAGTATTTAAAAATATTAAATAATTAACCTTTATTCCTTAGAAATAAGAAGTTTAAGAATTACTTTAGTGCCTCGAATTTCGACAGAGGGCAGTGTGACATTGCTGTGTGCATCTCTGGAGTGTTTCTGGAGAGATGATTTATGTGAAGATTCTTCCACTCAGTGTCCTCATTAAGCTTATTATAGGAATAATAGCATTGCTGAAAGCACGGGGAAGATGTAAAACAGAAGAGATTTTTAGAATGCATAGATGTGATAAAGGCAGGATAAACTGGAGAACATTTTAAGATAATGGATGGAGTCAATTACAGCAGCATCCCAGGATCCAGGATAGCAAAAAGGGTTCTGCAGTGAGCCATGGGGAGAGGTTATTGTTATGGATCAGTTCCTAGTGAGGGAATATTTCAGTGAGTTTGTTTGGTGTGCAGAGCTCAACCAGAAGGTTTCAGGCTATAGATTCTAGTTACATTGAGCTGTTTCTGCTCTCCCATTATCTGGATGTCCCAAATGGCTCTGGTCTCCAGAGCAACAGAGAGCTCTGTCAGGACCAGCTGATTTAAGTGGTGGGCCAAAAGGATGCTGCATGTCTCCTGTCAGCATAACTTGCTACACAGGTTGCTTCAGACTGTGCTCTCATAGCTACTGTCTTATAACTGTTAATAACTAGTGCCTGAGAAGTAGCATTTTAGCAACATAGGATTGGAAAGGGGCTTTCTGGGTCATTGAGTTCAGTCTCTTGCTATCACAGAAAA
The DNA here is from genome assembly GCA_009769605.1 of Bucorvus abyssinicus. NCBI lineage: Eukaryota > Metazoa > Chordata > Aves > Bucerotiformes > Bucorvidae > Bucorvus > Bucorvus abyssinicus. The sequence continues at coordinate 12,824,204 of CM020040.1, forward strand.
CCGTATCATATAATCCCCTTCAGAAATTTATCACACTCCATTTTAGAGCAGACACTGCCTTACTCCAGGGGTGACCTAGCTCAGAGGGCTCAGAAATACAGAAACCCAACCTACTTTTCTGCTCATCCTCTCCATTTTTCTGCCTGGTGGAGCCTCAGGCAAGGAGACCCTACCCCAAAATACCTAACAGAAAGTGTAACTATTCCATCTGTTAAATGAAACAAACCCAAACAATAAGTCTTCCATTGGGATTTTTTGCATAAGAAAAATAATAAGTATTTGTGTACACCCTGTAGGAACGCCATGTTTTGTACTCTGCCTGCTAGCTCTGCAGCAGCAGTTAATTAACAAACACAATTCCCAGAGCTGTGTTGACATTAATCATTGTTGCTGGTGTACAAACAAAGATGTTTTGGCATGAAAAGGTGCTTTGGTAGTTGAAGTTCTTGCTGTTGCTAAACAGAACAACAGCATTAATTTAAGCTCAGTTTAAAATATAAGGGAAGAACTGATGTTTATGGATGGAAGAGAGCAAAGCATCATGGAGAAAGGTGCCTGCAAGAAAGGAATGCCTGTGAGCATAAAGATTAAAATAATTGGATGATACTTTGGTAACTGCAAGTATTAAATAATATAAGCAAGGAGTAGTGATCTGCTAACATGAGACATAAACATTGTGTGGGAGCAGCTCTCCTTCCTGGTCTGACTGGTCCTCTGGCCATGGGATCTCCTGGGCACTCAGTGGAAGAGGTGGATCCTCAAGGTAGAGTGTGAACTTGTGCTCTTTTCTGTCTGTTAGCTCTTTTTACTGCAGAAATCCTTTTAATTCAAAGCCTCTTGAACTTCTTGTGTTTTAGAGCTCCAATGAAGACTTGTTGGCCAAAAGTTGGGTTATTGTCATCTTCTTGTCCATGACCCATGATTTCTCTTTAAATAAAGTTGCAGTGTGTATCACTCAAATTCCTGGTGAAGGAAAAATGAAGTGCTAAGCATAAAGAAATGAAACTGTTTTTAATCATCCCTTAAACTCACTGTCCTCCAGAACTGAATTGCATGGTGTACGTGTGTCCTTAAGAACCCCTGGAATAAAGATGGGAAAGCACTTGCAACCATTTCAATAGGAATGAGCTTATAAAGCAGAGCTGGAGCTGAAATCAGGAAGTCAAATGAGAGGGCTGGGGAAATGTATGAATAGGGAAAACGAGGAAAAAAAGTATTTCAAGAGACTATTTTACGATAGACAAAATGAAGATAAGCAGTATTTAACTGGCTCTATTGAAAATTAAGCCTATATTTAGCCTACTAAATAACTGAAATGGCTTTTAAGGGAAATACACTATATACAATTTGGATCCAGATTTCTACCATTGAAGTTCGTTGTATGGTGGAATGGTGTCTGTGGTTGCACTCGTTCCAGTCACGAATGGCCTTCTCCCTGGCAGCTGCTCATGTACTTAGGATGACTATTCCAGAAATCACAGTAATTATAGATGTGAATGCACGTGCCTTTTCCCCTTCTGGAACTACGAAGCAGCTATACATTGCTGTAAGAGTTTATCTTCAGAATTGCCTCTGATGTTATTTGGTTGAATAATTCTTGCACTGCTTGCTGTGGAGAGCAAAGCTCCCTGTTCCTTTTACAGACCTTGACTTGTCATCCTGCAGCATACTGGATAAACTCCTGCTCTTGAGAGAGAGGATTTTCCTGCAGATTGCTATTTCAAGTTTTTCTAATTGTATTTGTGAGAAGGTAACATGAGACAGTGTTGTTGCTTGTGTTCTGTTGTTCTGGAAGGATCCCCAGCTTCTGACTGTTGCTGAAAATCTGTGCTTTTTAATCTCCAGCAAGGAAAGACAGAGGACTGTGGCAGGCAGCGCTATTCATGCACTAGGCTTCTCTGCCATTTCTCAGCGTGGCTGTGGAACAGCAAAGTTTATCCAACATGCCTGAACTGCATTTGTAGATGCTTTGCCTGCTCTGTGGTTGCACTCTGGAAAAGCAGGTTGTGTTTTGCTCTGCCTGACGAGTCTACAGAGAGCTCGGGAGAGGGCAGTGCGACTCCAGGGTTCAGGGGCTGCTCGGTTGTGGTGGAAAGCCTTCGCCTCCTTTCCTCCATCTATCAGCAAACATATGACAATGTCAAACTGTAGCATTTTGTAAATGTGAACAAAATACAGTTTAACAATCTGATTTCACCCCATTGCCAAACTGCTTGCAGACATTTTTTCTTGACAAAACGCCCATGGAATCAAAATTCACTCTGCAGTTTGATTTAACAATATGTTTGTTTGGTTTTTTCCCTCCAGTTGAGGAGCAGGAGCCCCCACGTCAGAAACAGCTTTCTAAATAGTTGTGTTGAATGACAGATGAATTGTTTCATGGTATCGCACCATGCTGTGATACTGCTATTTATTGTATCTGAATGCTTGATGCCCAGCACTGATATTACAGTTTTATGTCTTGGGCATATACAGTCCCTGTGCTTTATGCAGTAGCTAATGGTATGAACAAAGCACCTTCTGAAGGTATTATAAAAGCAGTGTCTACTTGCATATTGAGCAGAAGGAGGACAAGCTATTATTAAATGATTGTAGCAAAGAAGAACATTTTCTTCCACCCTTAGGCGAATATTAAGTATTCTCAAGGTCAATTGTAAGAGAATATAGAGAAAGACAAGAGGCATAGGTGCTGTCAGTTGTATTTTCTGTTTTCATTTAACTGTAGCCTTAAAATCAGAATTATTTATAGCCCTGTTCTATCTCACTGTGACCCTGGTTCATCTAGTTCAGGAGTGCCCATTGTTTGTGCTCAAAAAGAAGCTGCAAGTTCTTGTTTGAGTCACTCCCTTTTGTGCATATTGAACAACAGCAAATGCCTGGAATTTTCTGGGCTTACAGTTTTAATTACAATTTTTCTGCTGCATTTGTATTTGGTCTTTTCAGTACCTGGAGAGTCATATATACTGAAACTCAAATATGGCTGCGTTTGGACTGTTTATCATGCATTGACTTGCATGGATGTATACTTAAAAAATCTGAATTGGTGTTCCAAGGAAACATCTAGGTGCAAACATGAGGAATTTGAACTTTAAAGGCAGATTTATACTTCTGACTTGCTTGTGTTGAAGTTACGAATAGCTGAGGTAGGGCATTCCCTCGGTCAGGCAAGTTGCTGATGGTCTTTAGGTCTGATGCTGCACGCAGTGGAGGGGCTGCCTGAAAGGTAATGCTGTGAGCTTTAGCACAAGGGTGTACTGGGATGTGGAGGTTAGATGATAAAGCTTATATTTGAATTTGTTTTAAATTTAGTTCAACATCACTGACATCAGAATAACTTTTTAATGTTTTAGTGTTAAATATTGCTTTTATGTGTGCATACTTTACTGCTGGTGGAGGGTAATAGAAAAGAAACACGAAATGCTGGAAAATTCCAATGAGCCATTCTAAAGGTAAAGAGCCTATTTTTAATCCGTTTCATTATACATACCTACAGACCTTAAACAAGGGTTTTAGTCAGCCACTCTCCTATTCATCATTCACAACAGCATCATTTCTAGCCTTTCAGCTGTCCTTGAGCAAGTCACTTAACCTTCTTTTGCCTCAGTTTCCCATTTGTGAAGTTCGTGGAGATAGTAATTCTTGTCTGCTCCACTTGAGTTATAGGACACAAAGTGCAGCACTTAATTTAAGCATAAATGCCAGCCCTGCTGAAGTCAAGGCAAGAGAAACTCTATGATTTTATTCTAATTGTATACAAACCTGGTAATCTATTTAGTTACATACTCGTATATATGTTCACTAAGCATAGTCGAATGTATGTTAGTCTTACAAGTGGCTGCAGAAATGGAGATGTGTGCATACATGTAAGAGGTTTTGGAGCTTTCATGTCATCTGGCTGTGGGTGGACATTGCTAGGTGTCATTATTTATAAAACTAACAGAGTTTGCTAATGTGTGGATTGTAAGTGCCTGTGTGACTCTTATCAGTTCAGTTGATGGGTTTGTGAGACAAGTTGTATAGGAAATCCAGCCTGTGAAAAATGGCTCCTGTGTATCCTGCTCTGCAACCAGAGTGTTAATTTTTGGGTGTCTGAAAGTTTTCAAACCTTCTAATGAATGAAGGTGAATTTCGATCAGATCTGAGTCAAATTAAGCATGGCTGTCTTTTGAGCTTCCTTGGGTAATTCAATTTTCTTTCGGCTCAAATTTTTACCACTTCAGAATTTAAGTGTTTCTCAATCATTTTCAGATAGGAAATTCCAGTCCGGCCAGCTACATGACTATGTGCTTATAATGTTTATGATAAAGCAGTGTCTGGAAGTTGAAGGTACAGTGACTCTTTGTGTTTATCCCTATTTGGCAGAGTGCTCTGGTGTGTGCTGAATTCGAGATACATACTGAAGCTGTATCCATTCTGAAGCTAAGTGTGTGCTTATATACTTTTCTTGAAAATAAATGGATTTTAGCAAAGTAGTGAGCACATACTTAATTGGGACTTAATTATTAACTTACTCATTATTTGTGTAAAAGGCATTATCAAGTGTATCATCACGATGCATTTTCCTGTCTCTGCCTCATAACTCAACATTCCTTCTAAAAAGATGATGCTTTGTTATATGTGCTTTTCCTCTGCATTCTGTTTTACAGAGCTTCATTCCTCTTCACATTTCCATGCCAAATAGCTCAGTGAGAACCAATCAGGGATTGTGACAAATGTTGAGAACATTTCTATCTTCCTTCGCTGCCAGTGGAGCACTCATTCTGTTTTCAGCATGTCAAATGATGTGTGCAGGCAATAAGATTGCCTCACTAGGACTCAGTAGGGGGAAGGAAAAAACTAACAGTGCCTCTTCTCTGTCTTTATAGGTGAAGCAAGTGAGCAGTGTCTCAAATGCTATTTTCCCAAATTCATTAGAATTTTCTAAAAAAAAAAAATTATTTCTTATTTACAAGCTTCCCTCCCTTCGTTTCAGAGCCTAATTTTAAGGCATTATATGTTTATATGTAACCAATGATTAGATAGTTATCAGCTGTATACTGATCTTACACCTCTTATTCTAAGGCAAGTGAATGTAGAAAGGTAGGTAATGCGGCAGAATTAGGAAATAAATACTATCATGAAGTATATTATTTGCTATTGAAAGCTTGATTTCACAACCCATTATTTACGTATTTTCAACTATACTGAGTTCCCGTGGGCCATTCAGGTTTTGTGTTGGTGCAAGTGAGAACAGAAGCTAGTTCTCTTATCTGTATATTCTCAGCATACTTCTACTCCTTTTTAAGCATCTAGTTTATGTATTTGTTGGTGTTACACCCCTCCCCCTCACGCCCCCACCTCACCTCAGTAGGGTCTACCTTTCCCAGTGGAAGCTCAGTGTCAAAAATAAAGGCTAGATGTTGCACTTCACCCCTAGTGCAGCTCCTATCAAGGGTGTGCAGTGCCCCCAAATACAACTGTCTTAACTACCATGGGTTGGGCACTGTGTTCGTGTCAACACAAGCGCTAGCAGTCCATCTATAGCAAACACAAGAGCTTGCTATGCCTCAGTGGTCCTGCAGCCTTTGTTTCGTCTTCAGGTTTGATCAAGAGTACAGTACTTGAGCATATGCTTTGTCTGGAGCTCTATAATTAAACTCTAATCAGGAATTTCTGCTGACTATTCATCATAAAGCTATATTTTAATAAATTCATACCTAAGTGGTGTAGGTGGAAAAAATTGTGAATGCTAGCGGGTGGCCGGTAACTCTGTGTGTGTGAATGACCAAAAGTGAACTTTTGAACTCAGAAAGAATCCTGGTATGGGATGGCTGTAAATTCTGATAATGCCTGCATTAAACATGTGGTACATCTCAAATCCCTCAGTAAATCAGCTGACATAAATCAGAATCACTGATTAGGAGGCATGTGTTGGACTTTTTTACATAGACTACATAGGGAGATATGTGGGCTCAGGGTTCTGGAAAGCAGAGCTGGTGTTGAAAAAGAACGGTTCCTAAAGTAAGTATTGGTCTCACAAAGAAGGACTAGAAAGGAGGTGGTGGTGACCCTGCCTGGAGGAAAGATCCTGGAAAGGTCCTGGATATTGGATATGAGTAGGGGGATGAATGTCAGGGGATGCCCAGGAAGACCTGAGAGGGATAACTGTGTGCAGCTGCACAAGCTGGTGGAAGACAGCTTTCTGCCTAACCTCCCTCTGGACAGTGAAGTCGAGACCTGGTGAACAAAGATAGCACTGAGGGGGTTGAGGGTAACAGCTCTAATTGCCCCCTTTTTCTTTTAAATAAACCCCAGTATCCAGACCTACCACAGGTTGTTGCTTACTGTGTCTCATACGTGACACAAAGTGGGGGAAAAAAACCCCTTTGTGAAACCTTCAGAAACATCCTTTACATTTCAAAACATCACCTTCAGAAACATCCTTTACTGTACCTGTTTGACTTCGTGGACCTTTTTAGCAGTTGTCCATTACAACGTGCGCAGACAAAGTTTATTGCGATAACTCTTGAGAGGGTAACATTCTCTCTTAGGAACTTCTGGGAAGCACCCGGCTATGTTACATTGCTCCCCTGTGTGTTTGGAAATATCACTAGTGTCAATAGGAGAATCACATCATATTACACTGTAGGTATGAAGGACACAATTGTTCTAGCAAGATATTTTCAATAAGCCAGGTCTCAGAGATCCAAACAATCATTATGATGAACAGAGAGGATATTAGTAAAAAATATTGGTTTTGAAGGTGCACTGCTTTGGAGGAGCTACCACAGGGAAATGTCAGTTGTGTGGCTATTATGCAAGTCTACACCATATTGCTTTTGCTTGACAATAGATAATTGGGAGAGGTGAAATCGGCATTCATAGTGGAGCTGGGAAATGCATGTTTTCAGCAGCATGAGTGATGTTCAGGTCTTCCTCATGCTAGTACAAGTCGTTTTACAGAACAAAACTCTACTCTTTGCTTTATTATCAGTGTTCTTCCAAAAACCAATCCTGTGTTGTTATATTAATGTATTATTTTCCTATATACATGGAACTTTCCTATATATCATAAGGTTCACTTGTGCTTTATTACAATTTTTAAAGATAATGCCTCTGTTGTATAATTTTAGTTTAGTATCATTTTATGTGAAGGATAGTGAGGAAGAGTAAGGTATCATGTTAGTTCTTCCCTTTTCTAGCTTGGATTAGGGGCCCAAAAGAAAGAAAAGGAGTTCTGACTCTGTCCCTGTATGATGGGATGGCAAAGGGAGTGGGTTTTGAGGAATCATCAAGTCTGTCCATCCTGCTTGGCAGCTGCTTGACAGTGGTTTCTCCTGAGAAGTGCCACAAAATAAGTTTCATCTCCTCTAACAAGTGATGTAACTGAATCTTGCGTTTCTCATTTGATTCAGAAAAAAACTCCCTCTGAAGGGCCCTTCTTGGGATAGTGTACTTGCATGTGGCCCATGTACCTAGATTGAGTCGAACATTTCTGTCTTATAAAATTAATGTCGTTGCTCTAAGACCACCTGAATCATAAAACAATCTAAAAATGCTTATGAACAAGGAGTTCATTGATATTCTCTCTCTCTCATCCAGTAATTTATAGTGGGGAGCTTTTCCATCTCGTTGTTTTGATCAGCTATCTGGAAGAAGCCCGTATGTAGCATGGATGTAGAATTGATATAGTAAGTTGCATAAAGTTTTCCTATTGCGTCTTAGGAAGGAAATAAATATTCCAAAGAGTAGAGGTTATGAGTCCCAGTGAAAAACAACACTTTAGCCTAACTGCACATACAGACTGGTAAATATACTGCCTTCTGTCAAGGAAGGAGAACTATAAATGCATATTAGCTGAATCTATGCCAAACAGTATGACTGCACTTGGATCATCTCAGTGATAGAGAAAGTACTACTTCAAGTCAACATAAATTTTTAGATTATTTTCACGGTGGGAAGAAAAATAACTTGTTTTATACCTACTGGTATATTATATATCAGAAATACAAAATGCTGATTGGATAAATTTCAAACCCAGGACAATTTAGAAAGATGAAATGTTCTAGACATCTTGTGGTATCTGTGGCAATTATATGCATCTTGTTTCTCAGGGAGGTTTATTTAAGTTTATGTTTAGTTCTAGAAATGAGAAAAGGTGTCATGCCAGAAATCCAACCTGCTAGAGGGTTACTAAAAGGACTGTAAGGGCAATTCAACTTCATTATTTTCTACTGAGACAAGTATAGAATAGGGAATTTAGAAAGGTGGTTTATTGTTTCATTTACACAGAGGACGAGTGACTGTGAATGCACCTCTGTGAGGCTTGCCTGTCTGACAAGAAAACAAACACACAAATGCCTTCAAAAAACTGGCCAAGCTTTAGGTAAGACTAGCCTCGTGTCCTTTAGAGCTGGTCCTCAGTAGCAAGCCCTGAAGATAATCTCAGAGCTGACCTTACTGTAATTTGGGGTGAAATAGTGGGGAAGGGTTTAGGCAAGGATTGTAATTGCTCAAACCATTAAAGTTGAAAATAGTTGCTGATGGGAGTTACTCTCCTGTATGACAGTATCTAGGAATTACGGTCTAGGGCGTGATAGCCTTTTATTAACATCAGCACCCAGGATAATGATACAAGTAAAACTGCTGTACTTTATTACAGTCTTGCTGTCATTTAATTGCTTCGTAATAGGTTTTCATAACAATAGAGGCCCATGGAAAGTTGGCTGGAGTAATCCCAACTGGTGTATTAACTGTAGCAAAGTTGCCATTAACAAAGCGAGTTGTCTGGGGAGGTCATGGCTATTATTTAGGGAAAATAGCTGTAGAACTGTGTCTCATGAGAGAAGCTAAAGTTCCAATATTTAATATGAACTATATGAAAATGTGCAAAAGGGTTCCCAGGATTGGGTAGACAAAGAAGTGCTGTGCTGGAAAACTTCACAGTGGAGCCGTTGTGAGCAGTAAGTGCTGAGGTGGAATGCGGTTTTTTGCTTTGTTTTTGCTATGGTTGTATGCTATCTTCTCGTAATGAACTTAGCCATAAGCAATCTATTTTTGTGTCATTTCATGAGCCGGTTTTGCATATATACAACCCTCACACAGAGTGCAGGCAGACTACTACCTTTGAATAATAACATTAATCAATATTAATAATACATAATACTTACATGCAAATGTGTGGTTACATATGCAAACATGGGGGTTCAAACATGTTGATGCAAATGTTGAAACGCTGGTGTTTGTTGCATTTGATATTAAGGAACTCTAGTGGGATTTTCTTCTCATGAAAGAGCTCATGTCTCATTTGATCACTCTGGGATACAGTTTTAAGAAAATTAATTAGTGGACTATGAATTTTATTTTCACGAGTAATGGACAAGCTGTTTTGTATTTTAGTTGTAATTTCCAGTGTGAGGATGGGTACACAAGAGGACAGCAAGTGTAACCATCACGGTTTTGTTACTGGGAGGTAAGGCTTAGACAAAATAAGGATGTTTTCCAGAGAGATTTCTCATACAAATTGAAGTTGTAGCTGCCAATCAAATCTTTTTTCCATTTGTGGCTCCCAGCTTTCACTTATAAATTTCAATGAATAACAAAGGATGTTAAAGTCCTGCAAAAGACCATATTGAGCAGCGACTATTTTTTGAAGAGCCATTTTCTTTCTCTCAAGTAGATGGGAAATAAATACAATCTCAGCTTCCTAAATGGTTCTAAAATTGCCAGATACCCAATTTTCCTCCCATAAGAGGCATCTTAACCTCCCAGAGAAGGGCTGTATTACTTTTTGGGATTCTCTTCCTTCTTTCGTATCAATATTAGAAGCTCTTGTGGAAAGCATGTGTGTGACAGTGCAGTCTGTTAAATCGGGGAGTGGACTACCACAGCAAACCGGGATGTAGGGAGGGTGTCCAGCAGTGTAACTGGTCTGTCTGTAATTTAGGGGCTGTACTTTAGAAGATGGAGTACACTGCTGAAATGCGCTGTGGTATTCCTTCACATATGAATGAAATACTGGAAATTGCATAGTCAAACTGCACGCACCTCAGGTCTTGGCTCTGTCACAGGTCTGGAAAGGCCAAAGCTTGTCTGGCCCTGTCCTGACTGAAGGATGATTTTGCTGATCGAGGAGGTGGAGCTGCAGGCCTGACTTGCTGCTGGCCACGCACTGGCCATGCACAGCTCTTCCTTCTGGGCTGCAGGTTCAGATCCCTCCAAGCAGCTTTTCCATGCTGGAGATGGAGTGGTGGAAGGCAGGTACAGAACTGCGATAGTCAGGCCACTGACTTTCTGAATAAGGTACAAGACACTCTGTTCATTTCTGAAACTTGCAGGTCTGCAGACATCACGAGGGATGGCCGTTACACACAGAGGGGCGTCATCTTTACAAGAAAGTTGTGCCGTGATTTCTAGATGACTTTTCCTTTCAGACACATTCATCTGCTCCCATTTCCACCCTAGTAAAAATGGTGGTTTAGATACTAGCAAGAACTTGGCTGTGTTTTTTGTCTAGTTTAACCATGCAGGTTCAATGCCTAATTATAAATGTCGGAGTAGCTCCAGCTGAAATCATTGGATTACTTTATGTGCTTATATCCCTGCTTGGGAGGAAACTGTACACAACTGCTCTGAGCTTCCTCTGATCTGCTGCTAACAGAGTAATGCTGGTACTTTACAAGATGCCCTGTGCCAGTCAAGGCAAGCTTGGAGAAATTAAGTGTAATCACCACATTAAATATGGTGAAAGTTTGTAACCTGCTTGTGTGTGCTCTGGAACAAATGGCGATCGTAACATTGGTGAGCTGTGGTATTCCCTGCTTTGGGGATTATGAAATGACTGCAGTTTGTTCATCTCTTGGAAAAACATCTAAGTCATTCAGGTGGAAAGGAAATTGACTTTTTGTTTAATTTTTTTAATGCAACCATAAACAGTAATCTATTGTAAATTTTTTCTTTAATTCTCATACTACAGCATTCCTTTATTAAATGCAGTTAAAACAATGCAAAATATTTTTCAGCAGAGAGCTAATGATCTGCAGAAACGGCTCAGTAAATGCTAAGGCTGAACCAAAGCTATCAAATGTAAGTCATGGAAGACTTCCGCAGGGATGCAAAAACCTATGAGATCACTTAATCCTTCAAACCTCTAAATGCAAGACATTTTCTTGGAGAGAAGGACATGTCAAATGGAGAAGAATTATTACAGCAATGAGTACTTTTTTTGTGTTTATTTTACTGATATATTAACAGTGTTGGAAGAGGGTAACAGCAAGATGTTACTTTTATACAGCCAGGGTTATACAACGGTGTTTGTATTAATATTGATGACTTTCTTCTGGGTGACAAGTGTAATATGGTGTGATAGGAAAACTAGCCCTGGAATATCTGGGGGATGCCAACCATCGGCTGTGGCTAAAGCAGCCTTATGTAAGGGCTCCTCTAGAATCCCCTGAAATTAATGGAGAGTCTCAGTGGGCTCTGAATCAGACTTGGAACCACAGAGTTTCTTCTATGAGAAGGGCTCTCAGGAGAGAAGTTTGGTGAGCAAAAAACTTCTCTCTTCATTTGCACGACAGGCCTTTTAAACTAAATTCATAGCAACTGCTTCCTGGGGATGTAAACCTCTCAAAGAGGGAAGCGAGTCTTGCTTCAAACGGCCCAGACTTGGCTGGATTTGAAGTGAGCACATTTTCTTAGTTATGTTGCCTGTTTGCAATCCAAAAATCCAGCTCATTCTTCTGTTATACAAACCTCCTCTGAGTTTGTGCATAAAGCGATGCCTTTAATCAAGTTTTAGTCTAATGGTGGGGAATGTTATTAATAATATATAAAAGCTATTTCATGTAATTAAAAGTGGGGAAGAAAGTATTATTTTACAATTATGCTGACAGTCTGTCTTTGATCTCGGAACCTTTGTCAAGGTATGTTAGTAATAAAAATGAATGCCCTCTCATTTTAACGTCGGAGTAAAGGTATCATTATGTTTACTAAGCCAGAACTGCCCTCTGAAAGTAAAGTACTCTGTTAATTGTACTCCAGAATGGAATCGGTTGGCTTTTTTAACCTTTCTTCCTACATCCTGTCACTTCTGCATTACAAAGTGCAAGTGAATTACCTTAAAAAAGGAAGTAAGTGGTAAAATGACAACAATTTTTGCAAACATGTAAATAATTTAGAAGGTTAATAAAATGCCAGAGCACTGGGAGCTGGGTTTGTCAGTTTTCGGTGATGTTGAACGTATGAATGGTATGTGTGTAGGTGACTTGAGAGCACAGCGCTCTTTCTGGCTTCCTTGCGTGCCAGCTTTGCTTCAGAGCAATACAGTAACTGTGTTTGGTAACAGGGTTTGGCCCCTGTGTACAGATGCTCTATGTTCAGCTATAGCTTAATGTACTCTGAAATGGAAATTTCTGTTATTTTGCTTTAGTAAAGTCAGTGTTTTCAGACGTGGACACAGAGCAAAGTGTTGTTTATACATTCCAGTAGCTTCTATTTTCCTTCTCTTCTGCTTCTGTCTCCCGAGCTAGCTCCAGCTTACTAATGCAGATGTTGGTAGCACAGGACCTTTAGGAACTTGGAGAGAGCTGCAAAAGCTACTGAAGAAGCTGGATGGATATTGCTGCAGGTGAGCCATACTAGTGGCTACAGATATTACACTAGCAGTAGCTGAGCTTTGTGACTTAAAAGTGGCTGACATTCAGCCTTGCTTGTAGGTTACATTAATCCTACGTGGCCCAGTGCTGAGAAGATGTAGATTTTTTCAGGAATGGATGCAAGTTTCTGAAGGTTATGGTGATAAAAATTTTACCCAGGTCTGTATGTGTTAACTCCAAATATTTAGGCTACTTTTTTAGCCTCTTTCTTTTTTTTTTTTTAAAAAAAAGTAAGTTTATAATGAAATTGTTAACGAGAAAGTGAATGATGCTCTGCCTGTTTTCCTTTTCCTCCTTTCAATTTTTTGTATGTATTGTAAAGACTAGGAGGCAGCTTTGGAGTATGTTTTAAGTGGCATCATTCACGTCAAGGTTTCCAGAATATTTTAAAATCTAAATTAAGCATGATGGCAACACCGCCTGGAAATTATCTTTCTTACAAGTGAAAAGAGACGAAGACCATCCCGTATGTGTTGTACTCCAGTTGGGAATTACCGTTTTGGGTGGATGGACGGATTTGAGATCACTGACAGCATTCACTTGCCTCTTGTGTGTGTTTGTGAGTGACTAGATGTATGTGAGTCGGAATCACAGCTGTCTGCCCTGACTGCACAATGTCACTTGTACAAAATTCCCTAAAATGGGTCATAAAGTTTCTGGTGTGCAGCTAGTTGTGAAGACTTTGTATGGCCGCATGTATTCTGCTACTTCGACCCCACATGTTTACTGTCTTGCTTGCATGAATGTTGCATGCATGCTCTGCCTGCTCCCTTCTGAGTTTTCACAGGAAAAATTCTTCCTTCCTTTGTTAGCCTCCAGATAGCAGCAGAATACCTGCTGTCAATAGGTTATTACTTGATTCCACCCCGCCCTGTATTTATCGTGTTATTAATTCTCCTTCATAATATTAAAAATGTTAATTCAGTGTTTGCTAAGTCTCCTGTTTCCCAGTGAGAATAAGACCAAGCTGTTTAATCTTTCCACAGAACCTGCTGCAATTTTTGAGAATTGTTATCATTTTGATTACTCTGTAACGCACCTCCCAGAACAGTTATCAGCTCTGTAAACTGACACTGCAGCAAGCTGCTTGCCAGAGATTCGGGCCCTGGTGAGGAAGCCTTTGTAAATCAGCCTTGAAATCTGTGCTTCCTAGCCAGCCTGTGTATGAAGTGTGCGTTTGTGTTGTGAGACATTGACGCATACGTCCTTAGATGAGGATCTTTGAGGAAAAGCAGCTTGGGCAGGGTCAGAGCAGACCGTGAGGTGTTCTATGGCAGGGTGGCTCTGATCGTGTAATGCAGTGGAGCCCTGTAAAAGGACCCTGGGCAAAACTCTAGAAAATTAAAGTTACACGTGAAAGGGAGGAAATGAAAATGGTCAGCAAGCTCGAGAAGGGCTGTTCTGTGGGATACAGCTGTTTAGATGGCAGGTTCTGTGGTGGTGCTCAAATGATCTCGTAGGCACACACATAGGACTTCTCTCTTGTTCTCTAGAAGCTGGTCTGTTCACAAAACATCTGTGTTGGTTTAGCAGGGATATTACTTTGCATCACTAGTGGCCACCTCATACAGAGTCAAATGTGAATTCTGAAGAAATGTTTGTGTTCCAGGTGGAGATGGGGACTTTAATCTGAATTTCCTAAATCTCCTAAATCTCTCCCATATTCTTGTATGTTTCCTAAGGTTTCCCCCACTTTTAAAAATTGTATCTTTTCAATTCTTTGCCTATTTGAGGTAAAATCTGCATGTTGTTGTGACCAAAATTAGAATGTTGTATTTGTTGTTGCTAAAGGGGTTGCTTGTTTTCCTGTATAGACTCTGGGAGAGCATAGTGGAAGATCACCCTCTTTCTGCGAGGTGAAAGATCCAATTCATTGACACTCCCTGGCGCTGCCATCCTTCGCTTTCACAGGTGTGGTGAACCACATCCCAGGGACATGGCAGCATACAGGAATTCTTTTTATTTGGGTTCCAAGTGTGAATTGCTCTAGAAAAATCAAAATGTAGAAAAAGTTGTAACTACTTAACAAAGGAATAACAACAGGATAAAAATAGAATAATGTTTCTGCTGTAGAAGTAGTATTACAGTTGTGCCTGGCTCTGGGGCAGGCTTTGAGATGAATAGGTACGTGGGTGTCTTGAAAAACGACATCAGATACTTTGTGCGCCGTGAGTTAAAGCATATACATTGCTACCCACAGTGACTTATTTCAAGTGCCTTATATTTGGCACAGTATGCCTTTAGATTATAGAAGGAAATGCTGAGCATGGAGCTCTTATTGCTCCACTCGGGCTTAGCAATTATGAAGAATAAAAAATTTACCAGAGCCTAAGCTCTCAGATAGTTATAAACATGGGAAGAATTAAGGGACAGGAAAATTATAGCAACCCAGCTAAACCACTATAATTAAGGCTGAATTGCTTTTTATATTATGGCATTCATGAAGTAGAATGTTGAAATAAATGAGAAGTAAAAGCTCAAATAATATTTCAGACTTAAATTTTGGAAGGACAAAGCCATTTTATCTAACGATGTGCGTGTAACTTTCAGTTTCTTTCATCCTTCTCCTATTCTTGTGGATGATGCCTTGCCCTCCAGATTCAAATGCCTCCTGAGCTTCCTCAGCTGGGCAGACTGGGGCTGCTCTTGTGCAGGTTCAGCCTGCGAGTACAGCCCTCTGCCACACTCAATGCCATTTATAAAAGGCTCCTAAATCGCTTTTGTGAATTTAAAATCCCACGTGTTAAGAAACTGGAGATGTCCTAACATCCTTTGCATTCAGATTAGGAGTCAAAAGATTGTAGAGTTTTGGTGTTGTGGTTTGGGTTTGGGTGTGTGTGGGTGGTTTTTTTTTTTTTTTTTTAGGGTGTGCATGTGTGGGGTGGCATTGGGGTGTTCTTTGTTTGTTTTTAATTTTAATAAGTTGCTTTATACTTTCAGTATTGTCACACTTTTATACAGTAGAACTGTCTGACTGCCTGTGCATCTTTGTCAGTCCTCTGCTGATAATATTTGAATCCAGGGGACAGTTTCATGAAGCTGACAGTAGTGTAGAGGCTTCAGAGACACCAAGTTGCACCAAGTTTGGTGAAAATCCTCAACTAGAGGAAAAAGATCTACATTAAAGCTCCTTCGGGGGAAAGTCAGGCAGAACTCAGTCCATGTTTGCTTTGAGAGGCAGCAGCCAGACCCAACCAGATAGCACATGTTATGAGCTGGGCAAACGGAGGATGTGGGAAGACGCTGAAAGTATATAGAGAGGAGCTTAGGAAGTATAGGACACAGGTCTTGCTGTTTGTAAGCTTGTTTGGATCAGCAGGTTTGTAACGGGAATAAATTCCAGTGTGGGAATTTCAAAGGCACCCTTATGGCTTAGGGAGAGAAGCTTTCTTACTGAGAGGGAAAAGCACCGTATAGAAGTAGTCTGAAGTCTTAGAAAGTGATAAAATATACAAGAAAACAAAATGGTCTTTGTGGAGAGAATTCTTAGGCTGATGGTGATATTATGCACGTGACAGGTGGTATTATGTATGTCTAGACCACAGTAATTTAATTATAGCTATATTCTGCATTGTTCTGACACAATGAGCTGGATTAGTGGCAGTGCTTACCCACCCCATTCCCCATTTCATAACCATAAGGCAGTTATTTGGAAAACATAAGACCAACTTAAAATATCTCGCTTACATTAATTTGGGACTCTCTTTAAATTGTATCTTGAGTTATGAAACGACAAAGCTCGGAAAGACCTCTGTATGCTATTCATGTTCATGGTAAATTGGTTTCATGAAGGAGGTAGCAAGGCCATCTTTGAGCACTTCTGTAAGTCCCAACCAAACTGAATATTGATCTCAGCATGTTCAAGAGAGAAGGGGAAACCATTATTTCACCCTGAATGGGAGCAACAGTGAACCTTTTTTCTCTGCTTCTAAATTCCTTTTCATGTATGCATTACTGTCTCTTTGTAACCATCTGCTGCAGTGCTGTGCACTCTGAGCTTGTGTAACATTTAAGTTTTTTTTTTTTGTTTGTTTGTTTCTGTGGCTGTGGAGAAAAGCTAGAGGATGTGAGCTCTGAAAGTTCAGAAGCAAAAGAGCAAATAAGGCAAAGGGCATCCCAATTGAAGGGAATTCAGAATTTGTTAAAAAACCTTGAGACCTTAAAATATAGTTATCAGCCTGTTGTCTCCACCATATTCCAAGATCTTAATTTAACCCTAAATGTACCTTCATGGTTGTCCCTGGCTTGTTGGCTGCTGGAAGGTGGATATGCGACTTTCTAAGCTCTCTGTATTTTTAAGATGGTGAGCTATTTTGGATTATAAAATATGATTGTT
This sequence comes from Bucorvus abyssinicus, assembly GCA_009769605.1. Lineage (NCBI taxonomy): Eukaryota > Metazoa > Chordata > Aves > Bucerotiformes > Bucorvidae > Bucorvus > Bucorvus abyssinicus. The sequence continues at coordinate 12,841,175 of CM020040.1, forward strand.
CTCTGTAATAAGTTTTGGTGAGACTTTCAGATGAATTATATATAACAGGAAGGTAGGCTTTAACTCAAAGCTTGTTAAGTGGGAGATAATATATATATCTTCAAGGGCCAAGAATGTGTTAAACCTAATTTCTCTGTGACATATAAGCCAGAAGTTGGGTTGGAGGGTGCCTTTCCCTTGACTTTAGGGACAGTAGGAATCCCAAACAGATTTTAGTTATTAAGAGCAATAAATGTATGTGCCTTCTAGAACTCTGAACAGGATATTTTAATTCACTTTTAAAACGTGGTAAGTTTTTTGCTTCAAATATGCAAACTTGTTTTTATAATTTTAAGTGTTAGAGAATTATTTCTTTGTCTTGTTTTCAAACTGGTCAATCTATTCCAGAGGTCCACAGTTGGAGTCATTAGGCTTTTACCCTGCAGGGCTTTTTGACTTGTCCAGTGCACACTGAAACTTAACTTGAGTTAAGACAGAGCCATTTTTAGGTATCCTTTGAACTAATAAAAGTTTTACTAATCCTGCCTTTGTATAATTATACATTTGCCAGGGTTTGAGTATTCATATAGTTAAAAGCAAAAGCTCATATATGAAAAGCAGAATGACCATTTGGAAGCCCCCAGCCAGTGCTGGGCTTAGGGCTACTGCTGACCACCAAGTCCTGATGTGGAGTTCAGGAGTACAGGATGGCTTGCTGAAGCAGCTTTAATACAATAGTCACAAAGTTTTGTGAGTCTTTTTGCTAGACCTGTAACGGGAGCTGTTGCTGCCGAGTGGAAAGCATCCCCAAGGTTATGCTGCTGTAGTGCATTGGTCTGAAGACGGCTTGAGTTGAATCTAGTTGAGTGGCTTTGTTTATTTTGTCAAGAAAAAGAACTATAATGGTTGCCAAATGAGGAACAAATGTTTCCAGGACTTTAAGTGGGGATTGGAAGCTATGGCAAATTAAAAAAAAAAAAATGACCAGCTGTAGATTATTACTAGGTGGTTCTAGAAATATGATCTCTCTGCAAAGAAATTTCAGAAATCAGGAATGTCATTTAACTTCTGTGATTTTGCTTTGGGCGAAACAAATGCATTACATGCATGCTGGGTGTGCAGATTTTAAAATGTGTGTACGTGTCCCATACTCTTTGCTACTCCATGTTTAGGTCCTACCTTTGAAACCTCCCAGCTAATGAAAAGGTACTTGGTATGAATTTCTTTATGGTGCTGAATATTTGCTCCAGATTTCTAGAGCAGTTTGAGAGTAGACACTTCATGAATTTTCAAAGCAAATCAGTTTATGTTCTTGTTTAATTAATGAACTCTGGTTTAAGGTGTAGGGTGTGTGGTTCTTTTTAATTAATTTTTAAAAAGAAATTTGTTTCTTCCATAGCTGGAAGTCATCTTGTAGGGTGTGTTTCCAAGAACAACAAACAAAGGCTTGGCTTGGGAGGATGTCTGCAGTGCACTGCTCTGGACTACAGACCGATATAGTAGCTTGGTATCAGCATTAATGGGCATAATTCTGCAGAAGCCCCTCATTTTCCATGTGATTGAAATGACCTGCCATATTAGGGAGGATTCGCAAGGACTTCTTTCAAAGAGCAGTAATTGTTGAATCCTAAATTATCCTGAGGTTTGCATTTTGGTGGTCTTCAGCCTCTCTAAGACAGCTGCATGAAAGTCATAGCTGTTAGAAAGCTTTCACTTAGGTAGGTGTAGACATACTGTCTACAAGGTTGGTGTGGTCAGCTTGGTTGTGAGATCAGTTCGAGCTATCTCGCTCCTTTATCTGCAGCCAGGTAATGTCCAATAAAATGTAGACTTGATGCAAGAGATTTGAGGCAGCAACCTCAATAAAGTGGTCAAAATTTGGAAGAAGCAAACCTGGATGAGGAGCCCTGGCTGTGGAAGCTGATCCATGTATAAGTGTCCTCTAGAACTGACTAATAAATCATTTTGATGATTGACAATTTTGATGGGCATTAAGTGTCTTACAGGAAATAATTTCTGTGTTAAATTTCATTAAGCTTAGAGTAATTTAAAGTAGTCTATAGACAGAGAAATAGTATGAACTTTTATATAAATGAGCACTGGTTTTGCCTTCACTTAATTTTCTACAAAAGGTAGGTTGAAACTCCAAGAAGATGTAGCTGTAGATGTGATTTTATGCCTAAGTAGGGTAATTTTGAATTATGAATTATGTTAAAAAATATCCTCTTCAGATGTAAGACGAGAGAAAGGGGAGAGATGTGGTTATTATATTCAAGAACTGTGATACATAGCATCAATGATTCCATTTGTTTTATATATTTGCTTGTCATTTTAATGGTTTATTATCAGGGATCCAGTCAAAATTGGCAATAAAAAGAACATAGCTTTACTTTGATTCAAAGTCTGCAGCAGATATGCCAGCAGAAATGATAAATAAGGCATGGAAAATATGCTGTTAATAAGGGAAACACAAGTAGTTCTAAGCATATTTCACATGTTTTTTCTTTATTTTGATATCAAACAGAGTGTTGAATGCACTTAAATTATTAAGTCATAGCGAATAGTACCTTGAACATAGGTTGAAATATTCCCTTCTAGAGCAAACTTGGGTTTGTTCTTGTAAATCTATTCTTATAAATAATTTTCAGAGAAGAAGAAAAGAAATATGGTCCTTCCCATTTTTGTGAACTTTACAGAAAGAGAATATCTTCTTCATAAAAACCTCATTGCTATTCGCTGCAATTCTTGGTGCCAAGGGAGGAATTATGCTGTAGGATTTAGTGGCATCAGGACTGTATACTGTTCTGTCCTTCAGTAGCCCAACACAATGTATAGGTGAGAGAACATAATGTACTAAATATAGTTCAGTACTATCACTGGTTTTTGATGCCAAAAACCCCATGGGCTGGCCAAGCAATTGGCTGATGAAAGGTCAGCTGGCCCTGGGCCAGACAATTAAACTGTGTTGTGCCCTTTTGGACCAGTCTCTTCACCTAACTGTGGAAGTGTTACGAGAGAAAGTCTTGACTAAAAAGTTTAAAAGTAGATTAACTGTGTTTCCAACCAGATTCTACGCCTCAGGTTTTCTTTGCTGACACCTTTCTTCTTCCCATGGGAGGAAGAGAAAACGAGAAATTAAATTCAGCAGTTTTAAACAGTATGTTTGCTGTTTTAAGCAACTGGAAAAATGATAGGGCTGACACAACTCTTCTCTGGGTTTTGTCAGGTCTGTGGTCATGTACACACTCCTTCTGCATGTCCCTTCTGAAGTTGTTTTGGTTTTTTACCTATTCCTTTTTTCATATCCACTATGGGTGTAGCCAAAAATCTTGGTATCCTTTAAGACACATCTAAAATACCCCAACACTTAAAAACTTGAAGTGAGAGGAAAAATTTGTAGCAGCCATGACACCACGTTATGCCTTTTTGCTTGGGAGACTGGGTTTGTCTGTACCATGCTAACTTTTCATGGACAAAATTGCTGCTACTTCTTACTCATCAAATTAAAAATGACTGCCTCTACTACAATTTTCTAGGACAGATCAATCTGGAGGCTGTGGCAGAGAGAAGAAACTAGCTTGCTCTATTTCACTTAGCCTAACACAAACGTGATGAGAAAATCCATTGAAAGAAAGAATCCATATTCCTTTTAGACACAGAGCTGCTCTTACCCATTGATCTGGAGCTCCAGGTGCCGCTGGGGTTTGTGTGTTAGATCCTCAAACCCACAGTGCAGCTTCTGTGTTAGCACAGAGGAGCTAGAGCAGCTGTGCTGGCGACCCCAGGGGGTTTCTGAGCCTGGAAGGCAGGTGATGCTGCAGTCCAGTGATCTCCTCAAAGTGCATCTGGGAGAGTCAGCTGAGCAGTGGGGAAAAAATGGTAAACTTCAGAATAAACTGAAGAGGGTATGGAATTAAAAGGTTATTAATAGGCTAGGCAGGGCTGGTATGCTGCTGGCATAGAGACCTACTGAGGGAGACCTTGTTGCTACCCCATTGGTTTTGGTTGCATTTGGGAATGCTTTGTAGTTGTATGACTAGTGCCTGCCTGCAAGTCCACAGAGGAAAAATATATTTAATACAAGAAAGCAGAAAAGTTTCTCTTTTCTGAAGACAAGTGTGTGGATGGACCTCCTGATCTTTCCAGGAAGAGATTGATAACATCTAGAAGAACCAGTGACAGACATTTGTGGGGAGAAACAAAGGAGAATAAAAAAGAGAGAGAGAATTTTTGTGGCTTCAGAAGGGAGCAAGAGCTGAACCAGGCAGCAACATAACAGTCAAGCAAGTTAGAAGAGGTGAGGCATTGTGGTTGCTTTCTGGAGTGTCTTCACATGCAGGTACTCAGTCTTGCAGTTGACAGGTTTGTTACACAAAAGCTCTGGCAGAGCTTTTGCAGTTGAATTGTGCTTCCTGTGCTGTACCGAGATCACATGTGCTTTTAATCATCCCTTGGCCTGAGTTGGCTGCAGTGAAGGCTTGGTTTGTGGTTGTTCTGCTGGACTTGACCCCAGCTGCAGAAGCCAGGGTTGCCCTCTGCCTGATTTTCTTTAACCTCCTTCTTTTTCTCTGCCTGGAGTTCTGATCTGGGGAGATTTGAGATCCATCACATAAGACTGGGACTTTTGGACACCAAATCATATCTGGCTGGAACAAGTCTAGGTGTCTTAAAGCCTGGGCTTATGTATAGCACATGTGTAGATGACTTAACTTTGATGTTTCTCAAGCGTTTTGGACTGACTGCATGTGCTCAATAAATATGACACCTTCTAGACACAGCAGCAATTTGTGTACGTGAGAGCTGAAGCATCCAGCCATAATTCATATTGCAACTCAGTGCTTAAGTACCTGTTCAGACACCCCAAACAGCTTTTGAACAGTCATTCATGTTACCCATCTCAGGATCCCTGAGATTTACTGTTCACTTGTTCTGGAATATATTTTAACATGGTGAAGAGACCTAGGCTTCCACAGAAACACATTACTCTCTGATTCTTTAGAGTGCTGCCTTATGTGGGCATCTGTTTGAATAGGAGTCATCGATATACAGTGACCTTCATTGTCCCTAGTCAGATTGTATGTCACCTGTTCAACTCTTCCATGGTTTTTGGAAACAGTGCAGTAAGGCCATTAAGTTCTGTGTAGGCAGATTTCCCAAATTGTTACACTGGAGTAAAAAAAAGTTGTTTTTAAAAGCTGTGTTAGCAGGCTGTTCTCTGTTCATTGTGTTCTTCAAGACTGTGCTGATTGAAACTGAAGTCTGGGGTGGAACTGTCCATGCAATGGGTTGAGTACAGGCAAGCACGTACTTGTGTTGAGACCTCCAAACTGCTGGGACAGGGTTGCCTTTCCAAAAAAAGGGGGGGTGGTGGTGGTGAATTCGAAGGTAAAAGTCTATGTATCAGGAAGGAAAATGGCTTTGTGTGTTTAAATGCAATTCATCACTCTGCCCAGTGGGTGGGATATAAAAAGCAGTTTACACTCAGAAGAAAGTAACTGTTCTTGCTTTGCTGCCCTTCCGATATGTCCCTGATCCCTTCCCCCTCCCCTTTGCTCTGAGGGCTGTCCCTATTCTGTGCTCTCTATTGCTTTTGAAACCTCAAAGGCAGCATGTGTCAGGGAAACTGTGTTTCCAGAAGAAGGGAGGCCAGCTTTTGCCTGGCAGTATCCGGAGCCTGTAACGCTGCCTGTGGCCTGGAGCCCACTCTTTGTTCTCTGGATCCGTTCCCTTTTCTTAGCCTTTTCTGATGAACAGCTGAATGCACTAGATGGTCATGCTGGAGTGCTTGTTATTTGTGGCAATTAGCGGAGGGCTGAACAGTGTGCACATGTGGAGGATAGTCCAGTGTAGCACCCTGTGCAGCCAGGGAGAAACCCATACGCTCTTTGAAACCGGTCAACAATCAAGCATAGCTTCAGCCTTTTTAGGATAAGGCTGCTGCTGATATGGCTGAAAACATCATTTGCAAAAATGGGGACTGGTACCCAGCCCCTGGGTGGTGATGCTGGGACCTCCACTTGGGGATAAGGCAAAATAAAATTTCTTGGAATGAATATGGCTTACTTTCACATTATATGGAGGCCTGTTCATTTGGTATCACCAGTTTCCCTGTTATTTTTGATTGTCTGCCAGCTGTGAAAACGACGGGCTTGTGAGTACTTGCCCTCTTTTAGAAATTGGTCTGTAATACAGACAAATGTCATCCTGGAAACGTTAGTACATTACAGAGAAAAAAAATGTTAGGGATCCACATGTACAACTGGGATTTATAAGCAGCAGTATATTTTATGGTCCTTTTACCTGGATATACAACTTCTACTGGGTAGTGCTGTGGTTAGCCAAGTAGCAAAGGGCGTGCTTAACGGCGCTAAAATCAGAGCGGAAGGAATGATATTGATCCCTGTTGGTTTGCAAATGTAAATTTGCTTGTATAGCCAAGGATGTAGTCAGGGAGCCAAGTGTCAGGGCAAAGAGAACCTTTTGTTAGACTATGCGGGGGCTAAATATTATGGTAAGTTAAGATATTGCTGTCCCTTGGAAGGCAAATTCCCGTTCAGCCTCCAAGGACAGTGTGGCACTTAGGGCACATCTGAGTACAGAGCCACAACCGAGCTGTTTAACCTGGTGACGCTGTCAGTATTTAAACCAATCATTTTCTCATTCCTTCATTTACTCATTCTTTACAATAGGTGGACAAGGAAAACATGGTGGGGTTTTTTGTGGTTGTTTCAATCTATGCAATGCTTTAGCTATTGCAGTTATTCTGGGACTGACATTTTAAGGCAGCGTCTCATTCTTCTTACTATTCAACTCAATTTTAGAGAATATTTTTCCTTCTCAAAATTACATTGCTTTGTAAAAGAAGAAAGTGACAAAGCCTCCTGCTTGCCTCTGCATCATTCCTGACGCCGACAGCTCCATGCAGGAGTTTTGCCTAACGCCGCTGTAACACTCCCTAGCCAGCATGGTCTGGTTTGCAACACAGGAGCAATCTGGTGTTTCACTCCATAGTGGTGTTTCACTCACAGACCTCTATAATATGTCCAGATCAGATACTCGTTAGTCAGACAGAAGAAATACAACATCTTAATTAGAAAGGGAGTTGTTTGTGGTTGTGTATGTACTGTATGGAAAATAACATGTTAAAGAAGTGACTGGGGAGTGTGTGTGGGAAACTATTTCATTTTTCTTTTTTTTTTCTTTTAACATCTCAATTTTATTGACCATTTTGACCATGAACCTAAGTTGTGATTTTTCATTTGTTTTTCTTTCTGTTCCTTGGTTAATATTTGTTTGATGATCCTGGTATGACTGTCAGATAGCTACAGTTCTGCACTTGACACTGGGTGTGTATTTGCCCTACAAGGGTCAAGGATTTACAGAAGCTGATAGGAGTCTTGGTTGTGTAAGGAATACAGGGTGAAGCAGATACTCTACGCAGTTTACCTTGTTTATCTAAGAGTGAAAACAGTTACTGAAGAGGGAAGAAATAAAACTTTATGAGCACTGAATGAAAGTAACAGTGCTCCATCTTCTCATGAATCTGTAATTCTCTCTTTCTCCCTGTCTCCTTACCTATAGGAATACCTGACGTTGCTAATCGCGGTGTTGTAAGAAAAAGCATCATATAATAGAATCACTGAATTACAACATAATTCTTTGCAAAAGAATAATTTCCATGTATTTTATTAAACTGTGGGACAGTGAATGCAGTGGAGACAGGTGGCATCTTCTTGGTAGGAATCCTTTTCAGATGCATTGCTTTCTTCTATGTTCCTCTTAACCTTTTTCTCTTTGGTACTGATGTTCTGTTTTAATAGGACTCATCCTTTCACTGCAAGAACATTGGAGTGCTGTGAATAAGAGTTTGTCTGTTCACCTTTAGTTCCTGCTTGCTATCAACTATGTGTACCTTTTAGCTCTTATCTTGGTTTGCAGTTTGTTTATTTTTTTCCCCCCACTAGAAGATATGTATTAGGAAATATGATGTCTTGAAAGCTTTATTTTGGAATTTAAGGTAAACACTGCTGTTGCTGTACTGTTCCATAACCCTGGGAAGTTAGGGTGTTTCAGCATTGCTAAATAGTTAGGCAGTGCTACTGTTAGTTTACAGACTTGAGATTCTCATATCTTATGAGAATGCTACTCCATCCTATTAATAATAACAGTGGAATTGTTAGTTGAGGTTTTTCTTGTCGTCTTCAATTTAATGATATTTATTTCTAACTTAATTTGCCGCCTTCTTCATACTTGACTTTTCCCAATATTCTTTCAATACTCAAAATCTTTAGACTATGGTACAGGTAAGATAGTGACTTATGGTTTTTGACTGCTGGGTCAGTGTTTTTCCCCATCTATTTGGGTGAAAATAGAGATTAGGAATGGCAGTGCCTTGGATGTCCTCTGGTAACTCAGCAGAAGTAGCTAAAGAGAGGCTAGTCAGTCAAGAAATCTGGAGTCAGGGTGCGGTGCCACATGATGCTTGTGAAGGCAGACAGTTCACTACTGTCCCATGCAGTGGGAACGTGCATTTCTCACAACGTGTAATTCCTAATGTTCCAAAGCGAAGATGCTCCTGCAGCTCTGTAAGCAGTTCCTGCTTCTCACCTGGCGTGCTGATGGCTGCAGGAAGATTTGGCAATCATGAGTCCAGTGCTAGAAATCAATCCCTAAGTGGTTTCACGAAGCTAAAGTGCATTGAGTGAACGTTTCTTTGCTTCTTTATACATATTCATTTTTAGCGTATATTGCTGTGTCATAGTGCTGTAACCTTGTACAAGCCAGTATAATCATTCCATTCTTTTTTTCTTCATTGAATCCTACAATTTATTGATTTTCATGGTTTCAAATATCAGTTAAACTCTGTGTCTTTACAGATAATGACACTTGATAATATGTCACTTGGCAGACATAGATAATATCTTCTGGAGGAATTTTAAAAATCCTTATTTTAAAAAACATAATGTGGGTTTTTTTTTTTTTACTTATGGTATAGTAGTTTGCTTTTAAAATTACATTAAAAAAAAAGTGGGTTTGAATTTTGGTGGAGAAAAAATAAAGGGGAAAGAATGATGGGGATAATTATTGAAACCAAGTAGCTCAGTTTTCTAAAACCACACACCAGTGCCTCTTAAAAGTAAAAGGCGAAAGCAAATAAACCAAATAAAAGCTTAAAGCAGAAACGAGATATTTAATAAAAACACGCTGATGCTAAAAAGATAAGCACTTAAAATGCACTCTAAACAAAGTAAATGAATTAAATATTCAGAGCAAAATTTTTCTGTTTCCTACTGGAATCACATTTTGTGTGAAAACAGTAATTGCTCGCTTTACCGTGGGGTGTTTGTTCACACCAGAGCTGCCTCCCTTTCTGCTGGGAGAGCCCTTGGTTTCCATGCAGACATGAGAGTGGCTCTGGTTTGTGAGGCTGTGTATAAGATCTGGCTTCCAATTTTGGTGATCCAGATTTACACCCACAATGCAAGGTGTAATTTATAGATGTTTGACGATGTAATTTATAGATGTTTGATGAGGCTATTTCAAATGCTTAGCTTTGGGCCAGTTTAATGAGCTGGTTCAGTGTTATGAATCAACTGTGCAGTTAATCACAGGGACAAAGCTTTGAGCTGTTATTGGCAAGTACAAAACATATGTTTACAAGATCAGACACCGACTATAAACCCCAGAACTTCAACTTTTAAGGAAGAATGTTTTTCTGGCTTAAATCCTTGTAATGGAAGCCTTAGCACTCTTGTGTTCAGTTAAATAGTAAAGGTCAGCATGATGTATCTCTAGATAAACATTGAATTTCTACATGTTAAATGTTTGTTAAAAGATGCATTAAAACAAGTAGCCGGTGTTTGTCTGCATTCAAATAGCACACGCAGAGTATCAGTGAGGTCTATGATCACACAGGCAGCTAGCGTTGACCAAGTGTCACTTCCGTTTGCATTACAACTAGGAATATTGTTGTAGTAAAGAGCAGCCTGCAAACTTTACAGGAAATTAATCTAGCAAATATATTTCTTCAGGATTATCAGCTCATCTGAAGTAGTATCAAAACTCAGCCCCATAATATAATCTATTAAACATTTGTGTCTTTCAGAGTTACAAGAAGCTTTGAGTCCCAGAGGAATGCTCTGCGTAATGAAAGACTTGACTGGTAAGAAATATTCGATGGGGTATTCTGTTTCTGTTTGGTAAGAGACAGGATACATCTGGCATAAAAAATGGTAGTAGCAAACCTCCTCTAAACGTATCTATAAACTGTCAGGGATAATTCATCAACTGAGTAGACTGGTATTTTTGTTGGTTTACTCTAAAGTAAATCCTTGTTTGAGATGCTCCCTTAAATAGAAGTCAGGATGTGTCTAGATTTAAGTTCTCATGTTTAGGAATATGAATCTGTATTTGCCAGAATTGATGAGAAAAGATGGCTAGTTAGTAAACTTGAGTTAGACGAATTTTTAAGTGACGGGTCTCTGTCCTACAGACTGCTGGTTGAATTCTGCTTTGTGCTGAAGCTTTCTGTTGAATTATTAAGGGTTTATGCTATAAATACTCTGTCCTAATAGCCATTTGTTTCCCTCCAACTCACCTGAAAGTTATCTTACATTACAATGCCAGCTTCTCTGAGTACCTTGGTACTTCCTACAGGGGAGATAATGGTAAGTTATTGATGCATTTTGACAGCTTTTCAAACATGTTGTCTGTGTGGAAACAGAACTATGTAAAATCCAGCCTTATAGAAGTTAACATGTAATTTGTCATTATAAGAATAGTAAAACAAGTCTCGAACATTTTTCAGTTTTCTGAGCAGTAAAACACACCTTTTTATCTCTGTGAGACACTTCTTGCTTCTGGCACAAAGGAGGAAAGTTCAGCCACTGGAAGTCCTGGTGAGAGCTCTGAGCTCCCAGATCTGAGAGCGTGTGGGCATGTGTGTGCAGGGGAGTGGTGGGAGCAGAGGAATCATCGCTGTGCGTCTGCTGCGTTCTTCTCCAAAGGAAACACATGGGAGATGAGAATGATGACAGGCTTCTCTGATCTGCTCTCAGTAACAGTTTCTTACCTGGCCACCCAACTGACCCAAGATATCTGGCTTCCCTGTTCTTTCTTTTCTCTTGGCTCTGGCATTATATTGCTTGCTGCTAAGGAGTAGATTTCAGCAGTAATTATGTCGACAGAAACCATTGCAATCTGCAGTAAAGCCAAATGCTGCGTTGTCTGGATATTCCTGCTTTTGATTTCCTAGTGCTTATATTTCGCTCAGTGTTAACTGTAACAAGAATCCTGTGTGTAAATGAAAATACTGCGTATACTGAATATTTTAAAACTGAGCTGGGGATATTACCCTTTTTTCAGTGCAAGCTATTAAACTCTCTATCATAGAGGACAATGTTTTTTGATACAAGGTCAACATAAAATCTTCTCTAATATTAACTCCAGTATTTCTTCTTTCACTGTAACAACCATTATGAAAACTGCTTGCAGTGATGTCCACCACTCTTCCAGATACTCGAAGCTCAATAGGAGGCTATTTTATTCTACCTACTCTGTGTAACGAATAGCACACATCTTATTTTCCGCTTTAGAAGTACAATAATTAAGCAACTGGGCTATTTCCCGCCAATATTTCAGAGAAGTATGTGGCTAAAGTAAGAAGTAAGTGGACAAATATTTAGAGGCATGAGAAGGACTCGATGGTATGTTTTTGTCTTTTTATTCACCAAGAACTGGGTTTAGATGTTCAAAGCCACCTCACTGAAAAGAGAACCCTACAGACTGCAAATTCTAAAACAAAACCTCATTTCCCAAATTTTACTTTTGTATGTGTGTGTGAGATTGGATGAAGCCTTAATAGGTTAAAGACAGTGGCTGACACAGTAGTAAATCTTTTTCTTCAAAATCCATCTTGCCTGTCCCAAAATCTAACTAGTTTAAGGACTTTGGTCTAGTACAAATTAATTTATCTGAATGGAGAAATGTGAATGGATAAAGCAAGTAGTGATAATAACAGGGAAGGGAGTGTCTTTTTCATTGAGGAGGAGAAAGAGGAAAACAGTGAGAATTTTGGAGTCAAAATAGGAAAGGTAATATTTGCTTAAATGGCTTGAGAATGTCTGGTGCAATTTAAGAATTTTTGGTGCCTTTGATTTGTGGCCATGAAGGGGAAGGAAGGACAACTGAATGTGTGCAGTTGCAGGAAGGATGAGAGACAATCAGTCAAGGAGCATATGAAAAAGAATTAGGAATAGTAAACAGGGTGGGGAAAAAAAAGGAAAGAGAATGTTATGCAATGAGGGAAGGGGAAAACAGAGAAATTATGGAGTGATGGGAAGGAAAAGGTGGGAAAAAGGAAAGAACTAAGATGAAGAATGAGAAGTACCCAGGAAGAAGTAAATAATGTGGACAATCTTGAGAAAGAACAATGGTAAGAGAGGAAATAAAAGCTTATTTTGTGGAGTTTTTTAAAACACATATATTTGTAGCTTAGTTTAGCTATTACGGGCAGAAAAAAAAGCTACATTAGTGAAAGGGTGGTTTTAAACTTAAATCTGGATTTATACCAGTGGATACTGTGGCTTGTTTGGTCAGAGTTTATCAGCCTGACTGTGCGCCTGGGGTAGCAGCACTAACTTTCAGTCTGAGTACTGGGGAGTTTGGAGAACGATACCCTGAAACACTTATTCAGACTGGTGAATACCAGTAATAATTTGCAGATCTGATACGGTATTTTGCTCCAACATTAGGCAGACCCTGACTGTCATAGAAACATTTTCTGAGGTTTTTGTTGTATTTGTGATTGTTATTTAGTTCTGTCTACAAGTATAGCTGAAGTAGCTTTTCTCATAGCAGGCAGAAATAGATAGAAAATGCAGATGAAACCCAATGATGTTGTGCTGATCTCCTTAAGGAGTTTGATTAATTGAAATGATATCTACCTCTCCTTTTTTTTCTGGGCTGCAATGTGTTTTTTAGCTGTACTGCTGACTATGTGCTACAACAGATCTCTGAAGGAAGAGGCAAATATGTGGAGGCAGACACACCCATGAGGTATGGAGATTCCTGAGGAACAGAGAAGGGGAAAAGCTAGCATACATGCATGCAGTAATCCTAGCAATAACAGATGTACTGGGAATAATAGTGTGCTCTTGAGAGTTAATAACAGTGATGCCAGTGACATTTTTTGGCATAGGAAAAGACCCACTGAAGCCTGGAGTGACAATGGCTGCTGAGGCTTCCTTTTACAACTTAAGCTTTTACAATCCTGTGCAGCAGAGACAGAAGGAGAAAAAGAGAACTTAAACAGTTCAAATGCTGCCAGTTGGCATTGCTAAGAGAGTGGATGTAAATGGCATAAAATTAACAGATTGCGTCCTGCCAAGTTTCTTCTTAATTGATGTCATTCAGACCTCCTCAGCAGGCATTGTAACAGCAGAAATTCAGTCTCCCCAAGGTTCTTCTCCGTTTAAATAAGACAATGCAATTCCTCAGTAAGCCTGAGAGCTGGAACTACTTCTTGCTGAAAGCTTGACTTGATAATACCTTTGGGCTCAATCTTGCAAGGTGCTAAGTGTCTTAGCCCCCACCAACTTCAGGGGTAGGTGAGGCACTCAGCCTTCTTGCATAGTCAGGCTGTTTGTTCCAGCAGTTCATCTCACACAGGAAGGTGTGTGTGTTCCTGATGGAATCTGGGATGAAAGGGGTAAAATGTGACAGCCGCCTGTATCTTTCCCTTCTCATTACGGACTGTAGCATCACTTTTGAAGTGAAGTCAGTGGCAATTTACAAACCCGATAATTCAACCTTGTGATTTCTCTTTGAAAATTATATGCCAGATCTAGACCTACTTTTCAGCAAATAAATCTGAAAGAAATGTTAGTACCTGAAATTAGAACATTATCAGGGTTTTGTTTAAAAGAAAAAGAAAACCAATCCCAATCTGCTCTGCACACTAACTTGATGGATGCTAAGGGAGCCATTGTGGTTTATTATGTTGCTGACCTGCTAATTAAAGAGGCCTTAAGAAAGAATTGCCATAGAGGATGTTTTGTGGCTTATTCTGTGTGTCCCTGGATTGTCTTTGACAGAACTAAATATAATACCTTTAAATGTTACACAGCATATTTGGGATTGTATGATTAATGTAAGGGCTTTGGGAGCTGAATTTTACTTCGCTGTGGACTTGTTTGACCTTCCTATCTCAATTTTTCTATCTCCAGAATTAAACAAACATGTTTTAAAGCTTTATTAATATTTTAAATGTTTTAAAATCCCTGAGTGAAAAATAGAGTTCTGTGAAGCTACCATCTGAGAGCTTAAAATTCTTACCTAGGTGTACTCGTAGTCACTGTTATAGGTGTTGCTGTAGTACCTAGAAATCCCAATCATGGATTGGTCAGGCTGAGCACTGTAAAATACAAACCAAGCATCAGTTTACAGTAAACTTTTAAAAGTTCATATAATAAGAAACAGAATATGTTCATCAAAAGCTACAGTAGCATTTTTCTGTATTTTATTTCCTGAAGAAATAGTAGAATACAGGCAAGAATGTGGGCTTCAGTCATATGAAAGTATTTAACCTGACCCATCACGTTATCTCAGTGGCTCTCTCATCCCTTGTAGGATTTGGCAATATGGGTTTGAAATAAAGAAAACAGAACAGTACAAAACATCCCTCTCCTTGTGAGTGTTTGGCATTATTCAAACAGCAGGGAGGGAGAGAAACTGCACTGAAAGTTTTCCACATTCAGCGCAGCGCCGTACTCTTATGAAGGCAAGTAGCAGTGGTCAAATCTTAGGGTCTTTTTACCTGTCAATTCAGAGAACAATAGATTGCTTGTCTAAAATCTCATATAGAGAGATTTTAATGAAAGTTTCTGGCTCACTTGCATGTTTTTAAGACAGTGCTATAAACTTTACCTCTAACATAGCCAACTGCAAAGTGCATTTCTTTGATTTCCTTCCTCTAAAATAAGGGTATAATAATTTCATTGTATGCATGAGCAACACAAGCCAAAGTCCCTATCAAAACAAGACACTCCATTGCTTTTACCTCTGTGTAGAAAACATTGAAAATCAGATCTGTCAGGAAAAGCTGTTAACCATTTAACTGCTGGAAGCAATCAAATAGAAGTGATGTTACATATCACTGTAATTAACATTGTAATATCAGCTGATACAGCACAGAGTAGTTCTGTTACTTTGTAGCATAAAACTTGTCTTGTATAGTCATTACCCATTAACATACTCATGCTCACAAAAGTATGATATTTCTCCTTTCTCATCCTATTCAATAATTTACTGCCCCAGGAAGAAAGGGCATGATCTTGATACAGTGCTTGGTGTAGCCCAAATGATATTCTTTCCTTTGATCAGAATAGACTTGAGATTAAGTCCATTGAGAAATTTCTTACTCTCATCCACTGATGACATCTGAAGGGAAGAAGGATGACACTTCAAAGGATTCTAGTGATGGACAAATTGTTCTCTACATAAGCAGAGGCCAGCATATGGTCTTCTGACAGCCTGTGAATTACTGTAAAACATTACATAGGACATGTTATTGGCCCAATTTTCTTCAGGATTTTTTGAAATCTGTGTTCATCTTGTGCCTGTGAATTGGGAATTGTACTTATGATAATTCTTATTTTTCCGTGGAAAATAAATATGCAAAGCAAAGTCTTTGAATACAGTTAAAGAGCCTGGTAAAAATGACAGCTATAAACAGCATGATTTGAAGGTCATCTCCTCGTCTTCCCTCTGTGCGAGACAATTAGATACACTTTTAAGAAATGCAGATGCCTATCACTTTGCTTACAATATTTTGCAGCTTTATAATTGAATGTGAAAGATTTGAGAATTATGAAGGACTTTGTCCTCACCTAAAAATTTTGCCATTTAAGTCAAGGTGTCAAAAACCTGTTTATGTTATCTGGTACCTTTCCTTTATGGTGAAAATGTTAGCACAACAATTTCTGAGAAAGACAAACCTTCTTGGACCTGTACAACAAAATAATAACAGTCTTGTAAACAAGTGTCTATATGATTGCTCTTGACATTTGAATTTGCCACTTGTTAAAAGTCCATTTTCTTGACCTGAAGATGCTGAATTTGAATGAATTTGAACACCTCATTGCATCAGGATTGCTAAAACTGCTTATAAAACGGCATAAATGCTAATGGCCAAGAGGAGGTATTTAATAAACAATCGTCTTCAGATAACAATCTGGTGTAGTTTTTTTTGTTTCATTATCCTTCCAGAGTGCGTTTCCAAACATCTCTCTATATGCAGGTTCTCTTCAGTTTTGATTTACTGTGGTTAGTTAGCACAAACTTGCTCTCAGCTTGTTTTTAATGGCAGTACAAAACATCAGAGTATCGCAGCTTAGCTGGGTAAAAGTCTACAGAATGCTCTTCGCTGTGTACTTAGTTACCAGCCCAGTGTTTGTTAAACATTCTTGATACTATTTTTTTAATCTGTCCTGTTTTCAACAGGGATTATGGATAGCTGTGTGCTTTGGAAGTCAGAGAAGTGTCAGATGTCAGTTAGGGAAGTGATTCTCAAAGAGTCTCTCTATGAATATTTATGAATTGAAAAGCAGCACAGCGATGGCCCTGGAGCCTAGAATTCTCTATCAGATACTGCATAGAAGAGAAACAGAAATAATTCAAACCTTCACTACCTGCTATGGTTTCATATGGAAGTGAAGGCTCCGCATGAGACAGGCTTTCTGCTGCTTGTATGATGACTCTGCATTTGGGCAATACTTCAATTGTCATGTAAATTTTAGAGTAAGAAAATATGAAGTCCCAACACGTGTTTGAGTTGCAAAAGATAAGCTTAATTTAACAGTATCTCACTCTTTACGGTAGGAAGAGGTATTGTGATGGTAATGATGCTGCATCTTCTCTCACTAGCTCTACTTCCTTAAGACTTATGTCTTTGCCAGCTAACTCCTCCATATTGCAGAATTCACCCAGAAGCAGTGTTTCTGGTAGAGGGAATCGCTTTTGATTAATATGTGGCAATGTAATGGCTTGGTTAATTTATGTTGTGCAAAGCTAAAAGGGAGGAAGGTGTCTGTAGTGTTATTAACGCAGTACTTGAACCTGTGTCAGTTCTCTGTGTGTATGTTTCATTTTAAATCAATAGTTCTTTAAACATTCAGCAGAAAGTGTGATTTAAACTCAAATTCATCTAGATACATTTAACAGTGCTTTAAAAAAATTTATTACCAGCTGAACTGTTAGCGGAATGGCCATACTGCTTATGATTTGGCTGGTATCCGGACTTTCTTGCTTTCCAGATTATTTTTGGATAGTTTGGCAAATCTGTACTTTCGGGCAGTTCAGCACATCTCCTCGTAATACAACATAAATTGAACTGTAAAAACTAATGGAGTGGAATACATCAGGGCTTTAAAGACTTATGGCCAATTCTATATATTTTGTGCTGTGAAAAAGGCTATCAGCCTTAGGTTTGTCGTACAAAAATTCAACCTGAAGTTCAAAAGCTATGCAAGCTTTCCTGTAACAGCAGTCTGTCCACACTGGAGAATGAGCTGACTTTTCCTGAAATGCAATACTTACAAGTAAATTCTGATTTAAGTCCCCTATTGTTGGGGGCTAATGTTGTTCCTCTTGCTGAATGGTACTGCACTAAGGAGAAGAGATAAAGGTAAAATGTTCCAGTTTAGTGAGCTATTCAGCAGAAGAGGACAAGTGGTAGGGAGACATTGACAAGTTTGTCAAGTGGTCAGCAAGTGCTTCTGAAGTTGACTTTGAGCCACCTTCCTTTTGCAGAAGCCAGACTTCTTTGAGAAGCAGATGTCCTCTTCTTTCTTCTGTTCCGCTGCTTGTGAGAAGCGCTAATATGTCAGCATTAAAGAATGTCATCTTGCTGAGCCATAGCCTGCCCAAATGCCAAGTTGGCTCTGCTTGTGCTTTGAGAGTTGGTCAGCCTTAGTTTTTTTTACCTTGGTGCTTTGATGGCACTATTTCCTTGGGCTGCATGGATCTTTGGAATTGTAGTATTGTCATTTGTTACTTGCACATGCAGAGCATGCTGGCTACCGCTAGCCTTTCACTTTTGCAAACCGCTTTGATGGAACAAATGCTCACAGTTCCAACCCAATATCATCGTATCATAGCATATCATTCCTTTATCTTGAAAACTCTGAAGGACATGAGAGTGAAGGAATTAATTACTTCATGTTGGGGATGATGTCATTTCCCTTCATTGAACCTTTTCCTACAGTATTTGATGGACGTTCCATCTTGAGTGTTTTCTTCCCAGTCTTTTGCTACACATTTTACTGTCAGCAGTCCCTGCCCTCTGCACCCGAAGGCAAGTAAGTCAGCTTGATGTCAGTTATGTGGAAAATTGAGGGAAAAAAAGAGATGCCCCCTGACCAGAGTAAGATGCATGCCATCAGTTTGGCACGATCTAAGTCTGCTGTGACAATTGCAAAGCTTTTTTTTTTTTTTTTTCCTGGAGGGGATTTGTTTGCTTCTCTGGGTTTTTTTGTTTGTTTTTTATTTTAACCTGGATACTTTCCAGAAGTGTAAATGCCAAAGACATAAGTAAAAGCATATATTATGTTCCTACAAGTGTAATAGAATCTTTTCTATGGCTTACTACTGATCACTTATTTGTACCTTGACAGGCTTTGGCCAGAATAATTTGCTTGCAGTAACGGAGTGTGCTGCTTTGCTGCTCGGTAGAAAAATGATGGGGAAGGGACTTGGGTGTAAAGTGCTTGTATGATTCTTTGTAAGGAATTCTCTGTAACTGGCAAGAAACAGAGTGAATGGAGTAAAGCTGAGGAACCAGTTGTTAAGGCTGAAGAGCGGGCAACCAATGAGGACTGTAGAGGTAAGGACATAGCTAGCTGGCTAAGGCCTGTAGGATAGTGGGATTCGGCAAGGAAGGCTTTAAGTGAGACCTCCTTCTCCTTTCTACTAGGTGAATACTTTCATTATTCTCCTTCTCTCTTTGGCTCTTCTGAGAAATCTGCCAACTCTGCATGCCTGACACTTTTGGCCAAAAATATCCTTTTCACAGAGGAGGCCAATACAGCCCTCACTATGCTCTGCAGTTGTAGAAGCTGTGCCTCCTCTGCTGTGCCCAAGCACCGCCAGGCCAGTGCCAACCACCCTCCTCACATGCCAGGACTGGAAACAGCTATTCAGTAAGTGCCCTTCCACCCTGCTCCTAGCCAGCATGGCCTCCTGGAGCATCTGCTGCCTCCAGTCTGTGGAGACAAAGGCTGATGGTGTGACTGAAGCTTTCCAATGAGCGTGGCATTCGTGTGAGGGCCATGAGCCTTCTTTGGCTCATGTTTGGAGGCTTGAATTTGTACAGCAGCCTTTCTTCAGTGTGGGCATTAATAAAGTCACTCTTCCCTGCAGCAGCATTTAGAATCACAAGTGCTGTTAGAAACTCAAGATCCCTGTGTGAAACTGGCCAGCAGGTGCAGACGTTACCGCTCTGGGGAGGGCTGGCAGATGGCACGCAGGCAATGGGACTGTAGACGTCATCTTAGGAAACCAGCCCGTAAATGCACTGGGCTGTATCTGATCTCTGTTTGAGCCAGTGGCTTGCAGATATTCAAGAAGAAATATAGAAACTGTTTTCTTAAAAAGTGTTTATGCTCCTTAGTCACGTTTTATCAAATGGCTTCTTCAGCTATGTAAATTATTGACTAGGAGCAACGTGCATCATGCAAAGCACAAGTTAAGCAATTTTAGTTCGACTTGATATAAAAACACACAGAAGACTACTCACAGATACTACAGAGGAAAGTTAGCAATTTCATTCCAGATTTGTGCATTACTTGGGCTGTGAACCAAATTGTCTGAAGATTATAATGGCCCTTACTTCAGTGTTACCATGGCACAGCAGGCTGGAGCCAGAATTCTGCCTCAGCTGTTACAGAGAAGGGAACGTCACCAAAAAAAGCAGAAGTGTTGCCCCCAGTTTACATGTTGAACAGACAGATTTAAACTAGGGGTACGGCAGGAACATTTTGGTATCTAGTTTAGTGCCTCAATACATTTTGAATCTCGAATCTTTTGTATTCAGTGTACCTGCCTTGTACTAAGTGTTATGGATAGTATGAACCACTAAATATGAATTGTGTATTATAATACTAATACATTCTGAATTTATTAGTTCTCAGTCTATCCTCTGAGAAGCTGGCAATGAATATTAAATAAAACTGCTGTCACAAAAGCATTTCACATCATAGTTTTGGATAATTTGTAATGTACTGAATACTTTGCATTTAATGAAAAATCATTGGGTTGCATCTAGTAGTTTAAAAATGAGTTTTGAACTGAGATAGCCAAGGCATTAAATGACTTTATTGAAGTAAGTATATATGGGGTTTTTTTGTGTAAATTCTTTATTTGGTGCAATTCAGATATAACTAATATTTATGAAAGTTACTTGTGCAATGAACCGTTACTATTAGAGGAATTATTTTCTTTGTCTTTATGGTCCATAGATTTGTCTCATTTTGAGGTTTTTTTTTTTGGTAAATAATTCAAATTATTCATTTCATTTTAATATGATCTAATCAGTATGTATCATGCATTTTAATGTAATAACAGTTTCTAATTATTTAGAACAATCTTTAGTTTTCTGAAATACAAGGGAATTAAATCAGGATGATTCTAGTTCCCACTCGCATTGCTAAGGAAGTTCTTAAACCCAATTTTTACATGTTATTTTCTTAAGGTGTTTTGAAGCCTTGAAACGAAAACTTACTGATTTTCAACATTTTGTCTTTATTTTTGAGAATGCTGGTAAACTGCTCTTGCTTTGTACCAGCCTGATTACAAGGAATGGGTTTTGAGTTTTTTTAAATGAGAGTAGCATGCTTTAAAGATTATCCCCCCTCTGCCCCGCCTGTTTTTCCTTCTTGTGGTTTTAAATTTTATGTTTGGTAAAGGTAAACTGTGGGACACTAAAGACCCAATCTTTCACGTGAAGTTCAGTTTGTGGGACAACACAACAAGAGGGGTGAAGTCCTGTTTATCTGCAAAGGCAGGATTTTTTTCAGAAGCGATGTAACTGTCTCACCCAGTTGCGTGCCTTTGCTCTGACCAAGAAATATGAAGCCTTTCATTGGAAGAACATTCATTTTAGAAAGAAAAATATTTTAAAATTGTAATTTTACAAGAACCCTAATGAAGTTAAATCTTCACTTCTTTATTACTCTCAATTGGATCTGTGTATCTAATTCTTAAAATTTCCATTTTCATTACATAGTATTAGAATACTCTAAATGGAAAAAAATGACATGAGATTAAGAAACATTTGTGAAAGAAAACTTCTTTCCAGACTGTAAAGCACAGGGAGACCAGTGACTGCAGAAGTCCACTGAAAATCAGTGGAGATGGGGAATCGTTCTAGGGATATGTTGTTCTGTACTTGGCGCTGCCTGAAAACTGGCCATAATTATTCGCTTCCAGAGATGGTGAAGCTGCAGTCCAAAGCTATGTGTGGCCTATCCGACATAGATCAGGGTGGCTCTGGCCCACATATGTGGGAGCATATGTGGGTGTTGGGCTGCATGCTGGTGTTTTCAGAAGCAGACCAATTTTTATGAAGTTGATTTTGCACGAGAAAAGTCTAATCCTGAAGACAGGTTGTAATGGACTGACCTTTATAGTGATCCTGAAGAAGCAGACTTTGAAGTAGAGAGCTTGAATGATTGAGAAAATATTTAGAAAACTGAAGAATCCATGAGATCTGACTAGAGAAAAAAAGAAACTATTTATTAGGGACTTAACTGGTTTTATCTGTACAGATGAAAAAAAATGGAATATGTGCCTACAGTAGATAGCCTTGGATAACCTCTGGTTTGACTTGGAAAGCTGGGGAATTGAGCAGAGGTGGGAAGGCAATGTGTATAAGCAAGTCAAACCGCCAGGATGCATCTCCCACTGGGTCTGTAGTTGCCTTAGATCACTGTAACTGAATACTTTGATAAGGATTAAGCTACAAGAATTAGGACCATCAAGTAAGATCTATACAAATGACTTTACTTGAAAATCAGCACTGGATTAACAAAATAAGTTGGTTTGCCCTCACTTGAATCTTTCTGTAGAAAACCCTTTGGAGGTCCTATGCTCAGACTTCAACCCCAGAAGGATGCTCCTTAGTTTCCATGTACATAGTGGAATTCATACTGTCCCAGGACAATATTTTAATACCAGTTTGTTTAATGTACTTTGGATGTGGTTAGAATTGAAACACAGTCTCTCAATTCATCAGCACTGTTTTTCATTTGTAACAGCCTAGAGCTTTGGGGATTTCAGAAGAATTTGCTTTAGCTTTCTTTTTCATTAGAATTTATTTGCAGCCGAGGGAAATTCCAACAACAGCCAGAAGCATCATCATATAAATGGATGGGTTGATCCCACTTCCTGACCTGGCATTGCTTTGAGACAAACTTGTTAAATCCTGGCAATACAGGTGTGCCTCTTGCTTCAGATTTTCCAGTTTAATAATGAGAAACTTTGAGGTCGTAATTTACAAATGCAAAATACTGATTAGCTGTTTTAATTAAATTAGTAACACCCTAATATGCTTTGTATGCTTTTCATAGATTATTTCACTGCTTCAGGAAACATGAAGGATTTCTCTTTTCCTTAAGACAGTGCTCCTTTCATGTTCTAGGAATGTGAATCCTTGGGGTGAGGCTGGCAGGTTCGGCAGGCTCCAAGAGGTCTGGTGTCTGTGTCAGGTTTGATGTTCGTCAGGTTTGATGTTTGTCAGCTTTTCCTTTCCCTCCGTTTCTTGGCACTGTGATTCTATTGAACTGCATGAATGAGGGATACCCCTTCGCCCAGCTAGTCTGCCATGGAGCTGTGTTTTGCTGATAGGGACACTTCTCTTGAGGAAATTTTCCAGGTGAATCAGAGAATTTCTGCATTTGTCAAGGATGCTATTGGGCAACTGGAGTTATTTGGCAGTGTTATCTGAACAGAACTGGGAAAATCCCAGGCATTTCTATGCTCTGCATGCCTATGGTTTCAACCAACAGGTTTCTGATTTCCTTCTGGAGGGCTTCATCTGTGAACCCTTCCCTCTTTACAGACCAAAGTTTATAGGTCTTGGCCCAAAGCCAGGAAGGAGGGGAGGTGCCTGCAGTAAGAAGGGCTTATTTGGTTTAGACAGTGTGCAGAAGAGAGTGGGAAGCTCATTTGGACTGTTAGAAATCATCTTCAAATGTCTGTGCGGTAACACGCTTTGTTCTACAAAAATGTAAATTTTTACTTATTCATGCAGTTTGTTGCTATGTCAGTCCCGAAGTACCAAGGTAGGGTGGTCTGGCTTTAAATCTTCAAAAAAAATTTAAGGATTATTTAGCTTTCAGGCATTACATATATATGAAGAGTTAAAGATGTTGCCAGCTGTAGTTCTTTCAGAACTCTTCTACATCTCCTCGTACGGGTTTTCAAAAGCTGCATAGCATCAGCTCAGCTCTACTTACATGGCAGTCCATTAGACTTTTAACAACACTGAGCATTTTAAACCTCATTCATTCTCAGAAAAAGCTACTTTGCTGAGAGCATCCTGGTTTTGAACGCAGACGAGGCTGAAGTAATTTCATTGCATAACCTGTCACTTAATGGCTACGATTAGCTGAATGAGATTTCCCACAATGGCTGAGTTAAGGTTCTAATGATTTTGCTCTTGGCAAAATGCACACTTTGCCCCTAAGATTCCGTAGTTGATTATTAAAAATCTAAGCCATCATTCAGGCTTTCCTGCTCATATCTATCATAAAGAAAAATAACAGTACATATGTTTACTGCTGTCACCTGCTTCCTTCCCACAATACATGTGTTCTGCAGGATATTAAAAAATCTACGATGCACAAGTGAGTCGTAACAAGAAAAGCAATTACATCTCTATCTTTATTCAGAGCACATAAGGTATTGGGCTGTTCAGACAAGGATATGACATTTTCAGGCAGACAGTGTTATTGTTCCACACACTGTGCAGTTTAGGATTTTTAATAAGAGCTTTCTCTTGAAAGCCTTTCTAAAATATTTTTACATCTGTTCAGCTGATCATTCATGTGTGAAGGTAGGATGCAGGTGAAGAACAGGGTGACCCAGAGCAATAGCTGCTCCAGTACTTGTAAAAGAGAAGCTCTCAGCTTTTGGGGCTATTGTTTGCCCTGTCCCGCTCAGAGATTAAGCCAGTGGCGAGGCTGTTAATGCAGGGAGAGTTTCTTTTTTACTGGGTTATGTTCTCAGATGCAGATCATCCATACTTCATTCACTACTTGAAAGTGTCAGGAACAGGGGATTATATTTAGAAAGAAAAATCTTAAATATATTTTGCTTATACAGACACACTGTTCTGAGGGGCATCTGTGCAGGGTGGCGTCATCTGAAGTCATCCCATTCAGCTCTTAGGACAGTGAAATCAAGGAAGACCAACAACTCACAACAGGAGCAGATGCTCTAGCTGTTGAATCTCCTGTAAGTTTGAATAGTTCAAAAGCAGCTCCCCCAAGAGGGCCAGTGGTAGTGGAGGGGCTGCCGAGTAATTCAGCTTTCTAGTCTGGGGAACACACAAGCCGGAAAATTACTCCAAAATAATCTCTGCATTGTGCTGACCAGCTGCAATCAACATAGATCCTTCCAGGAGCAGAGAGGGAGACTGGAGAGCTGTGAATGTAATTTTTCCATTATGTGAAGCGTTTTCACCATTTCTGGAGCTGTCTCTGCTGTCAGCTCTCTAAGGTTATGTGAGTGTTTTGTGATTCTTGGCCATATGAAGATATGTGGTTTCCCATGCCAGGAAACCTGACCATCCTGGTCTGGTGCCATGAGGAGGATGCTATGGCATACTTTTCTTCTGCAGTGTTCCTCTCTGCATCATGTGCTAGGGCCAGGTGTCTTTCTAGTGAAAAGTCCCGGGTCCTGAGAAAGCAAACAGGAGAGCTGCATTTCAAATTCGTATTTTCTAACTGATAATCTATTAGTTGTCTCAGCTGGGCATTTTCTTTTTTGGAAGGCTAATATTTTATCTGCAGAAAAACTTCACTGTCAATCACAAACTGTTTCCTAATGCAGGTGATTTGTTCTAACAAACAACAAAGTGGATAAAAATATATTAAAAGACTGGAAAGAATGACACATTTCTGAAATGAAGCATTCTGACTTCTTGTGGGAGGGTGCAAATATAAAATTCCTTCTGAGATCAGCATATGAAGTAAATAATGGATGTCTATCAAGCAAAGAGTTTCGGTAGTATGTGGTCCTGTATACGAGCATTTTCTCGAATACTGGTGTGATATTCCACAAGACAAACCATCTTACTTTCATGAACTTCAAATCGAATGTGTTTGTGTGTAAATGTCAGCAAAACATTTAGAGGGGAGTAGTAATAGTCCTTCCTTCCTTATTTACTTGAACTTGTTTTGATCGGCTCAGGCCCAACCACACACTGTACTCACAGTTTCAGATTTCTATTCCTTGCTGAAGGCACCACCAAAGGAAGATGAGAACCCTTTGTACAATACATTTGAGAGACTACAGCTTTCGTCTTTGTCTTATTTGCTCTTCTTTATTTTTAAACCTTTGCTACATAGTATATGTTGGCTTTTTTACTTTACAAACCATACCTTCCCTCTGTTCAGACTTCTTACTATATGTCTATCTGCTTTCTTTATGGTCCTTAAACTTAAAGGTCCTCTAAACTTACAGTTTTCCAGATACTGAAGCAATGTGTGAAATAAGGCAGTACTTGGCCTAGTCCAGTGTAACAAGGGAACTTCTACATTTTAAGTGGTTTAGCATTTTTACTTGAAAAACTCCTTTTCTTTTGCAAGACAAAACTGGAGGTTTTGCAGGACCCTGCAGATGTATTTTTGTAAAATTTGCATAAGGTTTGTTTTCAGTGGGCAGAGGAGACAATAATGAGGCATGTGTAAAATACACCTATTGACAAACACTAAGAGTATTTTCAAATTGTTCTTGAAAAGACTGTTCGAATTATTGAAATCTCCATTTGTACAGCTGTAAGCAACCAGTGGGAGCGATTCCTTAGTGTTCTTTGAATCCCTTATGACTGACAGAAACATTTTAAAGTATTTTATTTTGTAGCTATGATGCATCAACCAAATGGTTTGACATGAAAGCCAGGATTTTTATATATGCTTGGGTCAGTGCAGGTTAGGCCACCAGGGTCTGCTTTTGAACTGTATCATTACTTATAGCACCAAGTGTTACTGATTGTTGGCTAAAATCACTGTCAGATGTTGAATTAATAGCAGAAGCTACAGTTGCTAGTTTATCATGCGGACATTAATGGCTTGGTGGGATTGTATTTAAAAGTATATGTGTATATAAAAGGAATGCTTCTATGCTTTTCATGCAATTTTCAAAGCAGCCTGTAGATATCGGGCTGTGTTGCTCCCCAACAACGGAGCGAAGTGGGGAAACAAAACTCAAAACTAAACAAAACTTGCTTAAATTGTGGTGTTACATATAAGCATTGACTTAACTAGGGTATGGTGTAGAAAAATATAGCCTGTATGTATATTTTGCCCTTTACAGATGAATAAATTGAATGCCTTACTGCAGGCAGTTTTTGATTGCTCTTAGGATAAAAAAAAAAAGAGGGGAAAATAAATTCCAACATCTGCTTAGTTTGTTCAGCCAAGAACTTGCCTTTGAAGCACAATTGCAGGAAAAAGCCCAAGTGCTAAGGTCAGCAAGCAGAAGAGACATCACTTTCCAGTAGATGTGTAGGTGTACTGGTATTTTAAGAACATGTAAATCTCTATGTGAGGTCTCTTTGTTTCTGCCAGATACCATAATCTTTGAAATTAAGAAATTGCATTACATTTTTCCATTGCATCTCCCATAATTTCATTCTGTATTTTTCGTGTGCCTGGGGGGCTCCCTCTCTGTATGGTGGCAGGGCTGGGGGAAGCACTCTCCTTGAACTCCCAGGTTACCATAGCTCTCTGTGAGACCACTGTTCAAAATGAGGAAAAGAGAAATAGTCTTGTCCGTAAGTATAAACTGCTGTGGAATTCCTTTTTCAATTTAAACCTTGCTATTAGTTGCTCTTCATTAAGGCCAGGGTATTCTGGTCTTCGAAGGGTGACTTTCTCAGGTGTAGGGTGGCAGAGAAGAGCTCAGTACACTGGTGTGACACCCTTATGTGGGGGCATTTTGCTAGTTTAAAAGACTGTCCTTGAGCAGAGCTGTGTGGTGATGAAACCCTTTTGAGGGCATTTCAGCTTGTTTCTACATTTTGTTTAAAGCACCTTGGTGGCTTTGAAAGCACCGTGTGAACATAAACTACTAGTAACTAACTTTCCTTTTCTCTCCATAAAGTCACAGCAACTGGTGAAAGCAGCATGGTTTGAATGTTCTTGTCAACTGGTGTTACTTTTACGTAAAACAGTGCTGCTGTTCAGCTCTGCCTGGCCTTGAGCAGCAGTTGTTGAGGCGCTCATGCTGCCAAGTATCTGAATCTCACGGGGCCATACTGCTGCACGCCACCAAACGCTGCCACGTGCCCTGGTGGGCACTCGCTGGTTTGATATGGGAGGGCCCTGTGGAGCTGGAGGTGGATTTCTCAGGCAGCTGCTCTATGAACATCGAGAGCTGAATGAGAGGAATCTGCTTTCCATCTCTCCAGCTCTTCTAATATTTGTGGAAAAACAAACTTCTGTTGGGTGCTGATTTTACTGTTTTTTGGCTTCCATCATCTCTTCCAAGATGATGCCTGCAAGTTGAACATTAAGCATATTTTCTGTACAGTAATAACCACAAAAAATATCATAGTCTGATGGCGATATGACTGTGGTGACCTTATGTATCTATGGAGCACACTGGAGCAGTTTGAATCTCCTCTTAGCTCAGTAATGCAAAGAAATGACAATTTTTATATTCACTCCACCCTTTGAGTTTAATGCTGAGTTTGGTTTAACAAGCTACAGTCAGTAAGTGATGGCAACCTCAGAGCAATTAAGAGACTGTTCATATCAACAAAATAACTATTAATATAAAATTGCCTTATAAGAATAATTTATGAATTTAATTTAGCTTTTCTTGATTTTTAATTTCCTAACAAGAAACTAGTCTATACATGTTTAATAAAGGTCTAATTCCTATAAATCATGTAGCTGTATTTATTTTAGGATGTCACCAGAACTTGATTTTAAAACAAAACTCTCTCTTTATAAAATACTATATTGATAATCCCTGCAAATATGAAGAAGTTGTTTGTGGGGAAGAATTCAGATCTTAGGATTGAAAAAATGCTGTATGAAAATGGCCAGAAAAACATATCTATTGGTGAACCGGAAACTTACTTTGCAAGTGGAAAAAAACTGGAATGTTTTTCGAGTCTACAACAAAATTATTCATACAGAACATAAAGGAAAACAACTCTGGACGCTAAACTCTGGAGCTTGTATTTCACCAAATTTGAATCAGAATCCATCTCAAACAATTTATGTTGTCCAATACTTCTAGCTCTCATCTTATTAATAGTTAAAAGGGTAGAAAAATGAAACAAAACCTCATAATCAGTCCTTTGGGAGACCTCTCTTCACACAGCCTTCATAGGAAGAAAGGTCTATTAAACATTTAGCTGATATAAAAATGAAGGCTGGAAGAGTAAGGAATGGAGATATTGAGAAAAAAAATCTAGAAGCTACAAATAAAGTGGACATTTTCCTGCTTTTTAATGACATACTTTACCCGATCAAGCGGGGGCACAGTATAACCATGCCCTGGGGAACTGCTCCAAAGACTACTGAAGCATGGGTACTGTTTTACATAGCTTAGGGTATGCCCCATGTACCACCTCTCTCAGGCCAACTAATTGCTGGGGTTTTTAATCTTTTCATGTTCTGTGTTAATGGCCAAGACAGGTATTGAAATTTAACTGTGGTGCTGATGCTGACAGATTTTTAGCTGTGAGGAGATTGCTGCTTTCTGATTAGTGCAGCCTTAAGAATCACACAGCACTCAACAGAGAATATCAGAAAAGTAAGATGCAGACTGACAGATAGCTCACGATTGTTGTTTGAAATGGTTTTGAGGGCGGAAGTGTCTACAGCAAGGGCCATAGTGTGTGTGTGCCCACACGTGCATATGGGAGTGCACCCATGGGTACGTGCAAAATGACGTTTGTGCATTAATTAGGCAGTCTCCACATTTAACTAAGCATATGGCGCACATTTTTCCGGCAAGGTAAATTATGTTACAAAGTATGATCCTGCTTCAAAGCACTGGCACCTGGGCTGCATCCCACTGGGGGAAAACCCCTCAGAAATTACCTTGATGGACTGAACAATAGTCAGAAAGAGAACATAATTTATTACGGCAAGAACTGGGTAATACTATCTCTCTGGCTTCCTGCTGTCACTCTATTTACTCTAGTCTGTTGGTGCCTAAGTGGTGATCACTTGAGGCAATACATTAAGACTTGAAAGGAACAATATATTTTACAATTAGGTTAGCAAACACAAGCAATGGTATTTCTCCCTGTTGATAATTACAAATCAATTATCTTATATGTTTTAAAAAATGATAACTCCTGGTGTTTTTGCAAAGCAAATGTTCTCAGAAAGACAGAAGATCTTTAGGGCCAAGTACTAGAACATGTGCAGTGGTTAGCAACAAAAAAAATGTTTTAACCCTGAAGCAATCCTTCTGTGAAAAATAGATTAAATTAAGGTCAGCTGGAGCAAACTGCTGCTAGACATGGTTAGTGTAAAAGAGAGCATCTTCAAGGAGGGAGCTAATGGGACTGAATTTTTATGTCTAATGAACTGAAGATCCAGGGTCTGATGTGATGTTTTATAATCTGTTTATTGTACTATAGGGGTTTTTCTTCAATTCCATGAGCACAATTGGAAGTATGAAATAAGCTGTTTCATAATAAACTAGCGACTACATGAGTCCGATTTCTGCAAATCATTATTTCTGTTACAAGTAACGGTTGAGTTATTTGTAAAAAGGAAGGGCACTGGAATTACTTACTTTAGCACTGTATGTAGGCTCATAGAATTAATTATCAAATAATCATTGTAAATTTGTTCTCTCATATTGTGTATGTAACTGTAGTAATGGAGAGATGCAAAAAGATGAATAGTCTCTCTGAAAAACAGAGACCATTTGTTATAAAACAGTTGCATGAGAGGTGCCTGAAATGAGCTGAATGGGCTTCCTGCTTGTAGAGCATGGCTAAGTAGGTGTGTGTGGAGGGTACCTGCTGGTCACTGCCAGAGGAGCTGCCTTAGGATGTGAATCAGGGGATATTTGATATGTTCCCGAATAATTCCCGGTGTTTAACAGGTGTCAATGCTCCATTTCACCCACGTTTAAAATTTTGTTTGTACTTCTAAGTGTTTGGTGTAGCTAATATGACTCAGTGTCTTGCTTGTTGACTCAGTTTTTTGCTGGTGCTCTGTTGTTAGGTTTCTTGAAGGAAGTGTAGACAGGCTACTTGTGCATGGTAGTGTTTTATTGCTATTACTGTGACAGTATGCTAGTAAATAATCAAGATGTTGGGCTTGTACTGGAACGTTAAACAAACATGGACAATGTGTTTTAAAACCAAACAAACACCAAACAAAAAAACCCTGTGCATCAACTTTATTGGTATATGCAAATATTGTGCTTGCAGGTGCAGATGGGATAATTGTGCATGGAAATAATCACAACTCATTTGCATGTATAATTTGTATATACAGTAATGGCATATGCATATTTACTGGTGCAAAAACTTCCTTGGAATCCAGATAATTACCTTTGCAGTGGTTAATACCTCAAAGCATTTTCTCTTTTACAGTGTCTTCTTGCTCTAGAGGATCTTACAATAACATAATGTGTGTATGATTGCATATGTGATATTCTTTCATGAACAGAACAGGGGAAGGTTATGTCTGAAAATCTCCAGCATATTGCAAATAGTTCCTTTCATTTTCAGAAAAGGGAAAAAAATATTTGAGGAAAGCACCGTTCCCGAATTATCTCCTGCTTTTGTTTGGGAAGTGAAGGCAAAGAGGAAAAACTCTGAAATGGCAGAGGGAAGAAACCCAAGCCGATAGGTCCATGGAGAAACAGCATCCCATTTCATGATGTAAGCTGCTGATATTGCAGCTTCATGGCATTTCCCATCAAATATGACAGGCTTTATAACAGTTCTAAATTAAAGTATGGAGGAAATGCAAATGGTTAGAAAGCGAGTGTAGCAGGCAATTGCTTAGAGCTTGTTGTCACTTTTAGTCCTAGTGAAGCCTAAATACTATATTGTCTGTTTTGTTGACAGCACCTGCAAAAGCAACCTAAAAAAAAGTCTTCACATTTTCTTTTCCGCTGAAGTATTATCTGTGTTAATTTTCCATGTTTTGCTTCAAAGGGTGGATATAAAACTGTACTTTCATACTGCAGCTTTCAACTGCATTGTTATTGTCTAGCTATTAGAGTTTGGGATTAAAATGAGTCAAAAAAGCACCGAAGTGCTGCTGTGGCTCCTGTTATGTCTATGCAAAAAGAATGTGAGTCCTTTGATCATTTCTGTTGATTAGTAATTTTCTATCTGTTTTGTGTGTGTGTCTTAGAGAGAGTTGAAAGCACGGATCTTCTTTAGTACGTAAGAACGTTATGTCTTATATTTGTGATAGAATGTGATATATTAAGTGGGGCTTGTACCAAATACATTTATTTTCCTAAGTTCTGTTGCATGGTAACCTTATGATTCATAGCTCTTCTCTGGTTGGGAGCAAAATTCTAATGTAGTTAAATAACATTTAGAATAAACTGTTGTGTTCTGATAGAAAATGTTTGGAACGAAGTGAGTAACACGACAACTGACCCAGTCAGAGCCAAGTTGAGCTGGGAACAGTGGGCAGCATCATACATTTGAAAGCAGCTCAGGATATGCATTGAGAACAGCAGAGGATTTGCTGTCCTTAGCGCTGAAGTAACAAGAGCCTGTACTGATCTGTTGCTCAGAACCTTGTTTAAAATGAGATCCCCGCAAAGGCACACCATTTCCATGCTTGCTGTTACTTTAAATCAAATTTTTACACTGAATTTTAGTTGCAGAAAGGAACCCCTTTGGGTACTGTGGTTCTGAAAGACATTTTATGCAGATGATGTCCAGGATCAGTAGTTAATACCTTAACTTGCTTTTTTTTGGTGTGCACATCTTTTTGTGAAATGGCATCTTTCATGTGGCATGTGCTGTGCGAAGTGGGAAGAATCTGTCAGAGATTTGATTCTTGGTGGGGAAACCTTCCCCCATAGAGTAAGACTTAACTTTTCCAAGGGCCTAAGAATACCTTTTAGGCCCATGTGTTGTGTGTGTGGTGCCTTTTGAAGAGTTTTTAACTTTCAGTTGTCTTGGGAGAATCTGGTGAGAGTTCTTGGGCTTGGCTTCCAATGTGGGTGAGTACATGGTTTAGATCAAACTGAAAAAGGGCTGTTTACATAATTTATTTATTTCTCTCTATATTATTAGCTTTCTGTGCTTACTACAGTTTATTGACTACATAAAGTACAAAATCTGGTAAACTTTATGATCCAGCATAAAGTCAGTGTGTCAGATATGTGAAATGAATGCAGCTAATTTGCGTAGGAATTCAAAGTACACAGTGGGAGTATTAACAAATCTGAAAGAGCAGAATTCACCTTAAAAGATCTTTCTCTTAGTGTATGGAAAAATCTCGAAAGTTTGACATGATGAGGTATTTAATTATAATACACTCTGTGACAGTTGACTCAGGCTCACATCATGATCTCGCTGTGCTAGCTGAAGATTCTGTGTTGAAGAGCTCAGGTGTTTGGAGCAGTGTGTGGTGTGAAGTGACATGGTGCTTACATATGCAGGTTGCGTATGAGCAGTATTTTGCAGTCTGTGTTCTGTGCACTTGAAATTCTATATAGCTGGATTCAATTCATTAATAAGTTACTCCTTGTTTATGGCCAAGTGTATTTGCAGGTCCCCTAGAGTTTACACGCAGAAAATATAGCAGACATCAAAAATAAGCCAGCTGGGCACTTTTGCTATTCATCTTCTGTGTGTCTTCAGTTGAACAGAAGTGATGAGTGGTCCACAAAATAAAATGTCATTTTTTATTTATGTTGGTCTCAGAGGTAAGAAGCCATCTCTGCCAGCATCTTGGTAGAACAGACCCTTATTTTTCAAATACGAAAACGAGTCCCTGTGGATAGTGTACGTTGAGGAAGGAGGACTGTGAGCAGCCCTCCATCCCTTTGGGATACAAGAGCTCTCCTAACACGTGTTCCCAGCGTTGTCAGTTTGGTGGAGGCAAGCCCACACCTGGGACTATGGCACAGCAAAGCACAGTCAGATTGGAGAAGTACATGTAGACAGCTTAAACTAATAAGAGGCAGAAAGCTGATTACGGGCTCTGTTAATTCATTGGATTCAAATCAAAATGTCTTAGAAGCCAGAAGACCTGATGGATTTAGTAGTATGGATTACACTGCAGATTATTTCTAGAAGTAATATATATAGTCTGAATCTGTTACATGACTGTCCGCTTTGTCATTTCTAGAGCAATGACAAGTAACACCAGGAAGACTTGTTACGTATCTGCTTAGTCTGACAGGAACAAGAGTAAAAGTGTGTGTTATGGTTTGTTGGTTGTTTATTCCAACTGAACATGTGATGTGCAAAAATCAAATCCAGAGCTGAGAAAGGAAATGTAACAACAGAAGTGCAGCACTTAGGTAGCATACGCACTTGGTGAGTGAGCCTGATGTTATGGTAAAAGTTAAGTTATTGAAAAGACATCAACAAAATGGCTCTTAACTAAGAGCTGTGTAATCAGCAGTGTCTGCTATTTCAGCTTGCCAAAGGGATAGGTAGTTTTGAAACAGGAATAGTTTTTATCGTGGAGAGCGAAAGGATTCCTGAGAACTATACTGTAATTTCTTGTGAACTTTCTCAAGGCCAGTCAATTGTACCCTTTTCTTCTGATTTCTCTCCTCTTCACTGACAACCATTTCTTTGCACTCAGAAAAACCCTTGAAAACAGAAGTTAGATGACCTCTTCTGACTCTAAGTCATATTAAATTTCATGCTTTTATCAAAGAAATTCATTACCTTTATAGTTAAGATCTAAAGAATAACTAGCAGCTTTTTGGAATTTAGGCAGCAGTCTTATGTTACATCTTAGGTTGAATTTTTAACTTGCTTTATATGTTTTGACGGTTTATTTTATTTAATATTGTAGGGTGTCCCAAGGTGCTTTAACCTGAAGGCTGCTTAAAAAATAAAGTGATAGATGAAATGCTTCCCCAGGAGCATTTTGAGAAAACTAGGCTATCAGGTCATTGGTACCATGGGCCAGTAGTTAAAATTCATGGTAAAAGCAGTTTCAACAACCTGCTAAAAATGCATCATTTTTTCTGACTTATCCATCACACTGTATAAAGAGAGTTCCTGAAACCATCACAGCTCCCCTTCCTGAAAATGCACGTGGAGACATTCTGCCTGCCAAAGTGAGAGGTTTGATATAGAGTGAGAATTGTTTGAGGGAAAATTAAAAGCAGAAGAGGACTATGATTCTTTCACAGCCAAGAATTGTCTTGCTTATTGAACTTCTATTTTTCTTACATAAATTGGGGTAAGAGATGAATTGAACAAGCAGTACTGAAAGGATTGAGTCACAGGAATCTATATCAAAGCCTAAATGATGCCTGTAAATCCTGTGTAATTTTTTCGAGTCATTTTGCTCTTGATTTGTCTCACCACCGATACGGCATGCAAGCTACATCTGGTACAATTCTTCCAGTGACTTGTGATGGGCTGATCTTTTCTCTCATGCTGCTGAAATCTTTAGTTACAATCTGTGAGATCAGAAGTGGAGCTCACATCCACCATGTGCGTAAGCTGTGGAGAACCTGCGCGTGGACCAAGTCTGCAGATGTCCTTTCACTATGACTGTGATCAGAAGAGCCCTTGTGCATGTCTAAGAGCAGTTACATCTGCTTCTCAAGGAACAAGCATTTACTGTGGGGACACAATGTTTCAGCTTTGGGCAAATCCTCTGAGGTAGCATTGTATACACTCTATCCTCTTAAAATAAGTTTCTCTTCCATTCTGTGCTTGTACCACATAGTTGTGTAGGTGGAGATAAAGTGTATTTTTAAAACAGAAAGGTTGTTTTATTCAAAGAAACTCACTGAGTCATAATACCAACTGATTTCTGTTTTATTAATTCTCAAATCAGTTTGGTAGCATCATCTCTAAAATTCCTGTGTTTATATGCTTTCATTCTGTGCTTATATATATGTTTACATATATAGCTATATATGCATAAATCACTTTTAGTGTTATGTTATCGTCTAATAAAAAACTCGTGAAGGCCTGAAAACTCAAACCAGCTCTTCATTACTCATGGCAAAGCACTTGTCTCTTGCGTGTCTGAATGCTGAAGGTTTCATTACCAGTGTGTGAATTTGCTCCTTTTGATTTTCTCTTAAAAAAATGAAAGGCAACAGTGTGGAACACTTTGGATCATGCTTTATTGTGTTTTAGAGTGTTGCTAGTGTATTGTGAAATATCACATCATATTAACTTTTTTTTGCCTGGCTCACTTGCTTTAAGGTAATAGGACAAAATGCCACACAACCTGAACTTTAAGTACGTGATATAGTTGAAAATCTTTTTTTCCTATAAATGGTGGCTATTACCACTTTAAAAAGGGATGCAGTTGTTCAAGTTCCCAAGGGATAGTTCACAGTGATTGGCTTTCTGCATTACTATCCAAACATCACAAACTGTGATTCAGATTTTGCTTTCAGGGTCTTGCCTTCACAAAATAGCCTCTCCCATAGATAGTCAGTCAATTCTGTGTACTGTAATTGTGTTAAGACAGCATTGCAAAAATCTGTTTACAGCTGTCTGTCCATGGATCCAGAAACAAAGCAGGGGCTGAAGAACAAGAACAACTGTCAGAGCCTAAATGCTTCCTTGCTGATACTTATAATACATAGGGTAAGATCCAGAGATAGGTATAACTGTTATACAGATGGTGCCTGTAAATTCCTTTCAGGCAGTAATACATTAAATGGCAGTGTTAATGTGAGTGTACTGTGAGGTTTTGGAACTCTGGGTATGGAATGACGTGATGAGATTTTTAGAGATCGTACTCTGGAATCTGTAGCTCTGGTTGTACTTTAGGCTACAATATTTATTGGATTTCACCTACGTTGAACAACATGCAAATTGTACAAGCTGGGACCTCAGACCCCTGTGAAAGCAGTGAGAGATGGAGAATTATCAGATCAAGTTGCTTATGATTAAGCTCACACATTTAAATTCTCTGTGACTTGCACAGTGAAAGTGATGTATTGCAGGAGGTTCTTGTGGTGGAGTCTATCATTGCCAAGTGCTGGGAACAGATGGGAAATACGCTAAAAAGGAGATGGAGGCTTGCATATTGGCCTGTGACCCCAAGTTTCCCAGGTTTCCATTCAGTTGCTCTCTTACATTTGACAAGGATGGACAGAAGACTCCTATGGCACCTGCATGACAAAGGGCCCTTGGCTTGAGTATGCAGCAGCAAGTAATTTACAGGAAATTGTGAAGGAATGCTTACCTGATGTTGTTTTCTCTGCTCTAGTCAAAGATTCTGCAATTTCTCCATATTTATTAATTGTTTTAATATAAATTGGTTAATGTTTTTCCTAATCTTCATCCTTTGCTCTGAACCGTGCTGCTTAGTTTTGTGCAGATGGACACAGACGCTTCCCCTGCAAATATAAAATGTGTCTTTGAAATTTTCTGGATGTGAAGGCTCAGATACTGTGGTGGGAAGGATAGGCTGATAGACCTTTTATATTTCAAAGGTTTTTGATAGATCTACCAAAGTTGGCTTGGACATCTGAACTTTCTCCCTGGAAGTTCATGGATTATACACAGGTCTGAACAGAGATGTACCATCATTAGTCAAGTTGGTTGAGAATATTTCCCTGTTTGAATATCTGGTGCCCCACCACTTGTTTGGAAAGAAGCCTTGCCAACCTTCTTTTTTCCAGTTGTTATTTCTCATCTTTTCTTATCCAGAGATCATGAAATTCGTTCCATGCAGTGATGCATCCCACATGCATCCTTATGTTAATCCAGCTACAGCAATGTGTGTTAAATGGAGACCTCGAATCTTAGAAAAATCCCTATAATTACTCACCCTTGGGCAATATCGCTTTTTATTTTTAATACAGAAAAAACTGAAGCTCAATATTACACCTCCTTGAAGAAAGCATTTGATTTCTGAAATGAGTGCTGTATTGGAGGTGTTACAAATATAATCCATGCCTTCTCTTCCTAATAGTTGTAGATTGTATTTCACTTTGAAATTGAATTTGGGAGTTAAGGTGCTGCAGTTGCAAACACAAGGTAGCTGAATTTTGGCTTTCTGCATTTCAAAACTGAATATTTCCATGAGAACTATTTATACAAGTGGGCCGAGACATATCACAGTCTTATATAGCTGCTGACGCTCAAGCCTTGTCAGGTTTGTGCCTCCTGATTTTCACTACAAAGAAATTGTGAAAACACATGACTTTATCACTTTGAGGCATTAATTTGTCATCCAGCAGTTTTTAATCTCCGAGAGCATAACCATTTCCAAATTGTTTGTTTTATAACTCCGCTTGGAAGGAGAGATGTTACCCGCTTTGATGTGCCTGTTGCTGTCACCGCTGGGGAAAAAATAACATGGGAGTAACTAAAGCGTATGAAGTGCCTGAAGGTCCCACAGGCGCTGCCAGAGCAGTCTCGTCCTGAGCAGCGTTGTGAGCGCACCGCAGCCGTGCCGGCGCGGCTCAGCCACAGGCTGTGCCCGCCTTACCGCCAAAACCACTCGGGCTCTGACGCTGCGGGGGGCACAGGTCGCTGTCCGTGTCCCAGGCTGAGGTAAAAACCAGTGGTGTATCCCCAGTTGTGTACAGCGCCTGTTTCTCCTGAGGTGACGCTAGAGAGGCTTCTGACAAGAGAAGTCGTACGTTATTAACTAACATTGTGAGTTGTCTGTTTCCGGCAGCTTGCTCTGATCTTTGCTTTCCTTTTCCTGCTTGGAAAGCCAGAGGTTGGAGAGATGTCACTACTGAAGGCTTAATTTCTGTCAGTATGAGAATTGTTTCTCAGTTAAATAACTTGAGAATCACTGTGTGCATTATTTTCTGTCCAATACTAGAAAGTCCAATTGAAAAATTACTGGTATTTTTCTCCTCAAAGTGAGGAGGTGTCTAGTGTGAACTGCTGCAGTGCTGGTTGCTCAGCACAGCCCCCTCTCCCAAATCATGGCGGCCTTTAAAAAAAAAAAAAAAAAAAATCCTTGAGACCTCTGCTTTCTTTGCACCAGCTCCATCCAGGTATGTTGTGGATCCTGATTTAACCAGTACCTTGAGCACGTGTATTTTTAGATTTTATTTATTTTTTTATAGCTGCTCAGGAGCTACTGTACATTTAATGTGATAAAAGCCGTAAAAGTAATTTCTGTTTTTAGCTCTAGGTATTTGTGTATACATACACAGAAGTATAAATAGAACATTCCTGATAACTTATTTATGAAGGTTGGAATATTTAGATCATCAATATCACACTGCAATAGTTAAAGGTTTCATCAAGATAAAAAATTTAAAGGTAAACCCAGCTTTGGTCACATATTGGCTAATGTAGTAATAAAAGCTTTAAACTGGAACTGATGGAGGTCAGAAGCATAAGCCAGAGGGGTAAGACCCACAGTGACGTGGAGAAAAGCCAAATATGGCAAAATATGGGTACTTATAGTAAGGTCACTGGAAGGATGGGTAGGAAGAAGACCATGTTAAATGTCCATATTTTAATACAAACCCTTTATAGATTAACCTGGAGGAACTGGAAGTTTTAAATTGCGTTTTACTTTGTATACCAGTAAATCTTGGGAACAACTTGATGGCGTACCAACACAGGAGTTGTAGTGCTTGCTCTGAAAGATGCCAGTGAGTAAAGGAAATTTGCTTTGAAGGAGTATGCTGCCTTGGTTCCCGAATGTTGGCCAGAAACTTGTTGAAAAACTGAGAATTTCCTAAAGCACAGGACTTCTCAGTAGAGATCGTCAGCAGAGACTTCAGGTGCCTGTTGAGAAAGGTTGTGGCAGCGGAGAGCAAGGTTCTGGCTCTGCATCTTTTACTTCTGCAGTTATGGTGCCTGGCATGCTGTGCTTGCTGCCTGTGTGAACAACTGAGACTGCAAACTTAAGACCTGAAGAGCTTGGTGCTTAAAGATAAGTAACCTGCAGGATTTACTGCCTAAGAAAGCCTAGGAATAAGTTGAGAACTGTGTTTTTCCAACTTAAAATTTAATAGTAACATACTTAAATATATATATGTACACACACACACAAACTCTATTTTACATATCTATGTGAAAAATCAGGCTACACTGCTCAGCCCGAGTAATGAACAGGGATTCATCTTCCAACACCCAGTTCTGGACATTGTTTATTTTTAGAGAGCTGGAAGTGTTTGCTGTTTGTGTTGGGTAATCAGCTGGCCTTTTTTTCTTTTTTTGTTTCCTCCTTCCTGCTTAACTCATGATGGTGTCCTATAAGATAGGATCCCCCTAGAGCCCCTCTGAGCTCTCTGTGCAGCACGAATAATCTTTAACCTGTGCAGGCTGCTGTTGGAATAAGTGCCTATCCCTTCCCAGAACGTGCTGTTATTGTAACTGCGCTTTGGTTGCATGGATGCAAAGCTGGGCACTGTGATCTCTGACTGGCAGGCTGATAGGCAATTTTTGGCTGTATTGGCAAAGATCCTTAAGATTCTGACAGAGCAGGCAGAAAAGAGTGCATTTCCTAGTGCACAAATGGAAATATTTTAGTATACAGTTGTAAGTTTGTGTTCACGTATTCCACATGTGTAGGTAGGAACATCTATATATATATATATTATAGTGTGTGTATATGTATTGCTTGGGCATAATTGCCCATATCAAAAAAAACCTGTCATTTAAAATTCCCCTACTGTGAAGAAATGCAGAATATTTCAAGCACCCGTATCAGAAGCAGTTATTTTATGTAGGGTCTTTTTGTTGTCTTCCTGATTGT
The DNA here is from genome assembly GCA_009769605.1 of Bucorvus abyssinicus. NCBI lineage: Eukaryota > Metazoa > Chordata > Aves > Bucerotiformes > Bucorvidae > Bucorvus > Bucorvus abyssinicus. The sequence continues at coordinate 12,881,284 of CM020040.1, forward strand.
TGTGTCTGTTAGCTAAGGCTTAAATCAATGGCTGTGAACATAAAAAAAACCAAACCAAAACAAAAAACACCTCTACAGAAAAACAGTCTGTTTTGTCCCAATTTAATTTATGGCATGCTGTGGTCATCACTCAGTGAAAATCAAGAGCTGGGAATAGTGGCTTCACATCAATACAGTCAAATCACTGCTTAAAACTGGAGTTATAATCCTTTAAATTTAATTTTGTGGGCAAATTGCAGCTGCCAGCTCCTCAATTTGATTGGTTCCAAAACCAACCTAACATAAGAAATTGAAAATGCCAGGAGGCATCAGTCCTGTAAATATATTAGTGTACCATCTGGAGTGTAGTGACCTTGGACGTTTTGCTTGGCCTTAGTATCTTATTGCTGGAAGTAATTCAGCTATTAATACGTGATTGAGTTTACGCCTCTGACTAGACAGAACTCGATCTTTATTTCTCACTCAAAGAGTGGGTGACATCCAATTTAATAACATACTAAATGTGCATTATAATAATTTGTTAGTTTTCTTATTAAAAAAAGATGAAGCAAATAAATATAGGTTGTTTTAAACCTACTGTACGGTGCAGTGCAGGAAAGAGAACAAGCTTTCTGGGTTTTGTGACAGCCTCAGTGAAGCATAACAACTAATTTTAGCGATGTCTGCCTTTGAGCTATTATTTATCAGGTTTCAAAAAAAAAAAAAAAATTCTAACCGATTGTACCTTAAATTATTATCGAGTTTTGGGTAAGTGATTTCTAGATTAAATTACTTTAGTACTGGTGAAATGTTACATTATTGGTACAGGGCCCAGTGAAATTACTGGAAAGAATTCTATTGATTTGAAGTGAACTAAAAATCAAGTGCTTCACAAGCTAATTTACATCAGAGAGGTGAAAAGTATTAAACCTTTGGCTCTCTGGAAGTTAAATGTAGTCTAAACCGCACTGTATCCTGCCTGCAGCTAACATATACCTGGATATGTAATTGTGTGCATGTGGATGGGCTCGTTCCTGTCAGTCATGCTGCTCTTGTAACGTCGGAGGTGCCTGTAAGGACTGGAGCTTTAGGTTGTAAGTGAATATAAGAAGATTTAACACTAGCTGCCCTCTTACTAATAAAGTTGTTCATTGTCATTGCAAGAATGTTATACAAAACTTTACACACAAAGCATATTAATAGTTCGTAACACGGAAATCTTACGTAGATTAGTAACGAGCAAAATGGTGGTGTTATCTAGTCTCTTAGCAATGTCTAAGGTCTTGCCCATCTTAGAAAGATTGTTTAAATGTTAGTTCGAATCTGTCTTAAGGCATGCACTTCTAATACTGTTGTTGGAAAAGCCTTTCAAAATAAATAATGTTTTTCTGAAGCAGTGAGATATCAGTGAATACTTCAAGGATTAAATGCACACCACAGAGGGAAGCTAACAGAAGGCTTTAGAGCACTCCAGGGTTAAGTTCCCATACAGTTCACATAAAAACACCATTTTCTGTGTAATGTGCTTGCTTAACCTCACTCGTAAACTCAAATAAGCATATTTCTACATGCAGGCTGACCTACAAAATGAAAGTAAACTCTTTGTATGCCAGCATTCACATGAACATGTCTGTCTTGTGAAGGTGAGACCACTATAGGGTGGCTGCACCGTGGAAGCCTGGTCTGCTCCCCTGTGCAACCTTCTGCATGAGGTACGAACAGAGCCCAGACACTGAGCTGTGTCATTGGAGCTAGAAAATGGAATTAATACTTAAAAACAGCAGAAAGTGGTATGAAATGTGAGGAAATACTAATTTCATATACGTGATTTGTTTGAAGTATGAAATAATTGAGAAATACATTACTAGCAAATTGCTACAGCTGACATATGAACTGCCCTGATGGAAGAAGACGTGGAAGGGTGGCACTTGAAGTGGAAGCCTGTATTGGATTGATGGAAGGGACAGGGGTTCCCCTGAGTTCGGTGGCAAATCTTCCATCAGACTGTCCCCATGCCCTTTTCACTGAGACCAAATTTCATCTATTCTATCTATCATCCTTGTGTTCTCACAGTGCTGTAAATTCTCACAGTAATGTGCTTTAATGAATTAAATTCAGAAAACATGAAAGACAGGAGTTAGAAACTCACAGATCTGCTGATTTTCTTGAAGCTTAGTCTAAGCTTAGGGAGTTTTCAGTGTCATCTCTGCCAGATAATACTACTACTAGTAGTTAGCTATTGTACAAGGAGTTTGAAAGCCTTATCTTGTTATTACTTGTGAAGCACTTCAGTAAATCAAATCCATGTGAGCAAAAAATGCAAATAGCTAAGTTGTCCATGCCTTAACAGTGACATCAATCTGAATAAAGGCTGACTGTTGTGTTAGGCTGGTCACTTGAAAAGGGATGTGTGTACCTGAGTATTCGTCACAGCAAGGATATCACAAATAGTTTGTGTGCAGGTCCACAAGCCTTAAAGTTAACAGAGAAGAGATTAGTTTCTCAATGTACTCATAGAAGTACAGAACCACCCCCCCAGAGTGTCAGGCTACCTTCTTCAGAACCATAATGAAAATAGGCAGTGGCAGCAATGACTTCCTTCTCTTTTTTTATTCTCCTTTTTCAGTCTCAGGTGGTTCTGGACAGAGGGGATCATGGAAGCCTAACTTACTTTGTCCTTCAGAGGATTACTAAAGACCAAGAGGATCTGAGATCCAAGCAGGTCTGTGCCTCTGCTTTCTTATCCATTGGGGATAAGGCGGTTATGTGCCTCCTGTTGGATTAAATCCTCTCTCTAAGGAAAATGTGGTTCAAAATAAGCTTTAAATAATTGGATGATCTAATTTAATTGCAAATTTCCTTTAATTTTGCAAAGAATTGTTCTGCAGCCTGATGTTTCATACTCCGTATTTTGACAAATACTTCTTCTTGCATTGGCAAAAGCCACATAAAGAAGAATCAGTCATTATATTTTATCTGCTTTCCCTCAACTGGGGTGGAGAGGGAGAGTGTTTTGGCAAATCTTTGGAATTCTGAAGTCTATCGTCTGGTGAGTCTTATTGATGTTCCTTACAAAATACGTTTTGAGAGTAACCCATTCTGTGTAAGCAGTGGAAATAGCCATTATGGAAACTGTCACGTCATGGGATTTGTATTCAGTCTTCTGCCTCCATCCAGATGGTATAAACTGAACACTTTGAATTATAGTGATTTAAGGATTTTTTTGTATTACTAAGAGAAAAAATGGATTGAAAAGATATAAAAATAGTCTTCCTCTTACATGCCAGGGCTGCCTTCTGCCAGCCCTCACCCTTGTGAGGCTCTGTTTCTCTCACAGTGTCATTGCCTCTTTCATCCCGATGGGGAAAATAGGATCCCTGGATCATGGTTGTGTTTGGCAGAACAGGCTGCTTCGCTGTCTGCAGTGCCTCCCACTAAACTCCTTTGGGGATTTTGAGTATGACAACTATTGCAATGTCTTTGTTTCTTCTTCTCGCCTATTTCTTTGGTAAGCCAAAGTAAAAATGATGTTTAACACACGGGGAAAGGCTGTTAATGAACTCCAGGGAAGTGTTTGGGTAATGTGGTCATGCCTGGCACTGTGAGATTTGAGAAACATGAAACAGAGTTTGGTGGAGCTGACTGCAGGCAGTGCTATAGGAAACAGGATCCACAGTTGATAAATAGCACAGAAAGGAATGGTTCCAATTAGTGGGAGGCTTCAGTATTGCTGAGTGGCTCACTTTCCTTTGTATGTTTGTGTTTTCAAAATTAAACTTTGTTTTCTGAATCTCTGTGCTTATATGGAAGAGTCGATGTTTTCATTCTCTAAGTACTTGCTGAAATGGCATAAATACTGAGACACAAACACTCTAGTGTTTGCTGAGGGCTGGTGAACAGAAGTACAAACTTTAAGCTTATGTGACACTTCAGAAATGCGAGTTTGGGGCCTCAGATAGAGACAGACAGAACCGGCTAAAGTCATTCCCAAACCACAAGCACTCCATTGAAGGAAGAGGAATAGACTTGGCAGACAAAACAAACAATGCCGAGTGTGCTGTAAAGCCCAGTGCTTTTCTTTCTATTTTTCAACTCAGCTGGAACACCACTGAGTGATTTATAGCAAGGAGGGATTCATAACTCTCACATCCCCGCCTTTTGGTCTTACAGCCATACCTGAAGCAACCTTTTCCCCCAGCCTGCTTTATCCAAGTTGTTTCATCTGCTGTTGGCTTTCATGTAGCTCACACTGACACTTTTTACAAATGAGGAAGTTGCTTGGGAACAATTTTTTTTTTTTTAAACTCTTGAAGACCTGTCTGTGCAGTAAAGTTGTTACCTTGTGTACCTTCCCATCTAGAAGCTCTGTTCCAGAATAAAAGTGACTAATCCAGACTGGAGTTAATTATCCTGGGAAAAAAAGAAAATTCCTTTTGTGTGCTATGTTTATACTGGGAGTTAAACCAGAATAGCACAGCATAATTGGCAGAATATAGTTATGACCGATGGGAAATTTGCCGTGTAGACAAACCTCAGACCCACAGCCTGAAATGCCAGGTTTTAAAGAAACTACTGACAGTAAGAAGAAAGCGCTTTTCCCAGACACTCTGCCAAGTTCCACATACAGTGAAATTCAAGGCTTCCCGTGCCTCAGAATGCCTTTTTTCCTTAAATAAATCCATTTCCTCTGCCTAAGTTTTCTGCTGAAGAGGCATCTATTCAAGCACAGGCAATGGCATGCTACTTTTTATATGCTCCGTAGGCCATTGAGCATCAAGCCATTGCACAAAGTATTCAAGGTTTGAATTATGTTTTCTCAAATTCAGGAAGGAGAAAGTTCTTCTGCAATATCTTAGGTAAAGTGCAGTGCATCAGAGCTTGTTATATTGATGGTCCTTTACTCTGACATTTTGATTTAGTTTAAAATTCTGTTTAAACTCTGCTTCTGGATGGTGGTACTTAAATTTTTTATTGGCAGTCTGTTTCGAGCTAGTCTACCCAATTTGTTTTCCTTCTGTGGATTGGCTGACAAAAATACAAAAGTAAACAGTAGCTTGGAAATCATCTCTGAAACATTAAAGAAACTGTGGATTGACAGTGGAATGGGTTCACTAGGAGGATTGAGCTCTGGTAATTCTACACCTACCCTATTGCTTAGAAGATGAGCCAGCCTACTGAAAACATCAGGATTAAATGTCCAGTATTTAGGTAACCTCTTTAGAGTCTGAAAAATCTCATGAAAATACTACACAATTGTAGGTTTTTTTTTTCCTGGTGGTATTTTAAAACAATGTCAACATGTGCACTGCAGTTCCTGAAGAGATAAAAATCAAGTTATTTTACAAGTTTTGATGCTAGTTTCAGTAATTCTTGCAGGCTGCAGTTGTCAAGGATTCATCTATACTGTGATGATTATTAAAGATAAGAATTGGTGTTTCTGTCTAACATAGACATGTTAGAATTCTGCTATTCTGTTAGGTTACTTTGGTGGCTGTAAGGAATGACACTGGGGTTTAACCTGGTCCCTTCTAAATTGTAAAGTATGTGATTTTCTGCTGAGGTGCAGGTTGTGTAATCAGATATCCAGGTAGTTTTGTCATTTGTCCGAAACTCTTGAAGCCTAAGAATGGAAGCATCCCATCTGATATAGGGACAATCTTACAGATACAGTATGAATTGGCAGTTGCTATTGTAGAGAAGAAAGGATTAACTGCTCAAAGAAATCGTGCTGATCTTCAGAAGTTTGTATTTTGGTTATCTGAAGACTTATTAGTTTGAAATTCGTTTTGTTAAATAGAATTTTGGTCTTTAAACAACTGTCACATTTATGCTAATAAAAAGCATAATTTTCAAACCTTCAAAATGCAAACCTGCATAAATCTACCCTGAGCCACTTGTGTAATCCTATAGGCAGGGAATTTCTAAAACAAATACCTGGGATGGAGCACATGCCTTTTTGACAGGCACATTTGCTAGGCACCAAGGCAGTTCTTTGACAAATTTTCTCTGAATTAAGTTCAGCTGTTCTCACTGCAGGGAGATTTCATTATTCATTTAACTCTTTTGGGAACAAAGGTACAGATCTAAAAAATCCTTACCCTGAAAGATGCTGAACTCCCTCAAATGTCTTTGCTTATTATGTATCACTAGATCAGCCCCACGATTTTAACACAGAGGACCAAATGTATCCTACATGTGAGTCTTTCAAATTCAGTGAAACAATGCTGAGGGTGAACTTGACTATCAACAACTTTTTAGATCTAAGTATCAGGGTCATTAGTTAGATCCTTTAGTCCTTGATGTAGGTATCTTACAGCTCATGAAAGGAGCAGAGCTATTTAAATATTTAGGGAGCAAGCAGTGCCGGTGGGAGCAGCAAGAAGCCTCCTCCTTTAAACGGGTAAAGCGTTCCAAATGCAGAGAGGGAAAGGAGAAGAGAAACCTGCTGCAGAAGAAGGCACATGATGAAACGCAAAGAGACGTTTCAGGATGACGAAAAGCAGGAAAATTGCAAAAGCATTACTGCTAAAAATCTAGGAAAATTACTTTTTGTTTGTTTTTAATAACAAATTGTAAAATGGAGCAGTAATGCAAAATCCCATTGCTTTGCCCAATCATTATGGCCCCGTTTCTGGTGAGAAGGAACCAGAACTCATCTTCATACCACTCAACCCTGGGATTTGTTTCTTTTTTTCCTTCTCCTCCTCTTCAAAGAGTGTTTCAAGTTATGAAATTTGTTTTAGTACTTAGACACAAGTACAGTAACAAAAAGGATCAAGGTTATTTTCTTTCTTTCATTATCAAATTATTATTCCTGTGGCTTTCTACACATTTAGTTGAGTGGGAAAAGTACCCAAGTTTCCACTGCCTGTGCTTCCTACTAATCCATCATGGTGTGTGGGAGGGAGCAAGTGGCTGTGGTGAAAATGAACTCCAGACTATATAAAGTAGATTCATAGTTGCCTTTATAAGGATGTATCTGAGGAAGGCTTTGGGCTTTTAATAGAGGGAGTCAGCATTTCCCTTTGTATCAATGCAACTTTAATCTACTCAAGGAGTTTCCTTAATTTTTTTTTCTTAAAATGTAACTGTGGAGCCTTAGGGGATATAACGTTTAGAGTTCATATTCTACCTGCTTAGAAAATGCGGCAAGCTGTTTATCTCCTGGTCAGAGACAAATGGGAATGGCTGCTGGCCTACCGAGGTGTCACACTGAAGGAGACAGTCGGCTGGCATACCTTGGGTCAGCAAGAACTAGGACTGCCAATGAACTTGCTTGTTTTGGATTCATTGTAGGGTAGGTCTGGGTGATTTTTGTTTAATTTTTTAAGTATTTAATTTCCTGGCATGAAGGCTTGTGCAGCATTTTTAAGTGGAACATTTAAAAGTGTAGCATTGAAACTGTCAGTTCTGAAGAGCCCCAGGGAGAACTTTTCCTTAAGCAAAAGCTTTCCTACAGCTGGTAATTCCTTGAAGATGTAAGGTATTTGTCAGATCGCATTTCCCTCAGGGTTCTCCTAGTAGGAGATGTGGGGCTCTTTAGTACTTAGAGAAAGGCAATGAAGTATTTGACTTCCTGGGAAAGCACTCATCCTTCCGCACAGCTCTAGCTGCCGTGTCTCTGGGTTGTACAAACAGATGTGCTCAAATTGTGCCCTTGTCTATTATGTCTGTTGAGATTCTAGATTTATACTCCTTCAAAGCAAACATCCTTTCCTCATCTCAGAGCTGGCAAATAAAGCGGTCTGTGAGTATGAAGGCAAGTTACATATGCCATTTAATTGGCGACACATTCAGTGACCAGTTTGTAATCATAGTCCAAACTAACCAGACTGGTCTTTTGAAGAGAGTAGGTTACTTCCCCTTATAATGCATCTTAAACAGTATTAGAATTAAACACCAGAAAGTCATCAAATTGCTGAGGTCCATTTCTGTTACTATTAAATGTGTTGTTTGGGTTGTTTGTAAAAGTCTCTAGAATTGCCTCATCTTTCAAAAGGACGTTTACGGAGTGGTTTGATACATTTGAAAGGGCATAGCTTTCCTAGGTCTTTCAACACAACCATCACTCTGAGCAGACAGCATTTACCAGAATAATTGAAATAAAAAGAAAACACTATTACAAGCCTTTAAAACCTGTCATGAATACCAAAAAGGCAACATCACTGATATTATAACCAGATGTACGGTACAGAAACTATTTCTCTGGCCAGCAAAGTCTTGTTCTCTCTGTGCATTAGAAGGCAGAACAGTGAGCCGAGCTGTACTCTTGACCTCTGAATAAATAGGCGCCCAGTGCTCTTTCTCCAGACAGCATTCTTTTCCAACCACATCAGGAAAAGTTCCCCAAAGTATTTACTTCTGATTTCAGTTTCTGCTGACTACAGGTCTGTCACACTTTACATGCAAAACATACATTAGTACAATCCAGGTTTTAGCATGGAAGCCCTTATGGAGCTGAATTTTAGATTGTTGGTTTGTTTTTTAAACTCGGTCATCTCTGAAGGCAGAGAGATGTATTTTTCCAGCGAATTGTGTTGACAGGTGAGTTGTGCAGCCTGTACAGTTTGTGTTGTCCCATGACAGCCTGCAATGACATCCTGCAATGCATTACAATTATGAAACGTGCGTATTATACTGTAAAGTTGAGGGAAAAGAGTATTTTATGTATGTTAATTATGTAACATACAAAGCATGTGGTGTATACACATATGCCTAGTGGCAAGTCAGTAAGTTACTCCATATCAGCTTCCACTGCAGTGAAGGAACCCAAAAGACTTGGATGTCCAGATCCTAAGATGTCCAAAGGGACTTCCTGCTTTGTTTTTTAGTGGACTTTAAACAGTCCCAAAATGCTAAACTGGAACTTTACTGAACTGAGTAACGCCAAGGTCCTGTGTCAGTGGAGCGCACCAGCCATTTTTGTAAGAGGAACTGGATGCCGGAATCTCTAAGCTCCTTAATCTTGTTGTTTATTTGGAAAAGTGCTATGTGGTCTTGGAGAGATGCTTTTGGCATGTGCGTTTTTTCCAGTGCAATATCTGGATATGTGAGAAATGTGAGTGGACTTGCTTTCTTCTTTAGCCAAGGCTGTGGTGAGGATCAGGTGAAAAGTAATTCATTATGGCAACACCATAAGACCTTGTTTTGGAGAAGGACAAGAGCCTGGTTTTCACAGGCATTGCACTTACCTAGTGCTTTCAAAATCTAATCTTTAATTAGTGCTTGTCTGTCTATTTTCCTTGGCTCTGGAAAACAGACGATATTTTGAAGTCGTCTTCTGTACAACTTATTCAGCACATTTTTTCTTTCAGTATGATTATTTTGGAAAACAAGTAAGTTCAGAATTCGTCTGGGAGATGAACTCTCCACGTATCTGTGCAGTCAGCCTGATGTGATTGTCACTAGAACTGACATCAGGCAGCCTGTATCTCATCATAGAGTTTTCCTCCCCTTTTCAGTGTTCATTTGATTTCCAGTGAAGTGCCCTGAGAGGACCGAAAGGCTCTGTTTACCTGCTTTTCTCATGTGTGCTGTCTTTTACTCTCCCGGGCACCTACAAAAGTGGAACAAGTGGTCTAGTGTCTGGCCTGTTCAAACTTTGTACCTCAGCTGAGAAAGCTCTGAGTTGTTATTCCTTAGGACAGTCTTTTTGGGTTGTCGGCACCTGCCCGCTCACACTGTGGATTGCTTTAACTTTTGCCAGATGGCAGAATTTTCTTTCACTATGAGCTTGCTTTGAATTTAAATTAACAATCTAGAGGCTGCAAGCTCACATGTCAAATATATTGAGCAGTTTTAAAGATGTGTTTTCTAGTAATGTATTTGCACATTTGAGATCATAATTTGTGGTTATGGCAGCACAAGCCGTAAGAATACAGCCTATCAGTGCCGACTTGTTATGGGGAAAAGAATTACCATCTCAGGCTGGGTATTTAAGATAGAAGAAACAGTGAGTGAGAGCTAGGAAGAGTCAGATTTAGCAAAGTTAGACTTGCTCATGTCTAAATGCTGAATATCAGGCTGTACACTTCACAGTGTCTTTTACCTTGAAAGCACCCATGAAACTTGAGCTTTAGTAAATAATTAATTGAAGACAGTGATTTGTGAAGGCACTTACCTTTCAACATACTCTAAGCCTACTTAGCACAGTTGGGCATTTCGTGCTGTAGTCCTCTAAGTCCTGCATCGGAAGCAGTTGGCAGAGGCATGGAGACATGTATCCCTGCAGTACCTCAGAGCTGGAGAGCATTTAGTACAATGCTTGCGATAAATTTTAGCTGTGTTTGTAATTTTCTGTGGTGCAGTGGACCAGAGCAAAGACTCTTCTGAGGCAGTGTCCTTAAGCGCTAGCTGTGACTATTTAGTCTTTGGGGGGTCTCGTTAAAGCACAGATTGACTGGTGTTAGTAAAACTGAACCATCTTTTTTTAAAGTCTTGTCTGTATTGTAAATGGAAATCTGGTGTATAACTGGGCTAACTTTAAACCACCTTGGCTGGGCACTAAGAGCAGCACAGTGACCTTGGCAATAAAACCCAAAGATTTTCAGGTGCATTTTGCAGCCCACACTGAACTCCACTACTACTGGTGAGAGACTCCCTGCAGCTCATGATCTGGGTAGCCTAAAGCAAGCTTGAGGGGTAGCCTGCCAGTCAGAGAAATGCTGTGGACTGCGAGGTTGGTGTACCTTAAGAAATAATCTATGGAATTTGTGCATTGTAGTTGTTAGACTGACTTCTTGATGGTTCTGTTCAGATTGCTTGCATCTTCCCTTTCTAGCAAGAATTGTCTTTTGTGTGTTTTTATGCTTTCTCATGTGAGAGTCTGAGAGATTTTTCATCCACCAATTTCAAAGCGTGTCGATATTAGTCTGCCAAAATGCAGAGCTTGAAGCACAGAGTAAGGAAGTGACTTACTGCAGCCTTCTTAACAGCTTTTAACAGCTTGCAGGTCTCCTAAATCCCAAGCCAAAGCTCTGTCTGGTAGGCTACTCTGCATTTTCAGATTTTGTACAGATACAGCAAGTACATATTAAAAAGCCTATACCAGAACACAGGATTAAAAGGCGATATGCGAAGTACAATATCCTCCAAGTATTTGAAGGGAGGGAAGCAGTTGGAGGATGACAGTCTGTTCCCTGGCAACTTCTGACATTTGTGTTAATTCTCTGTTGGAATGAAAAATAAGCCTTTTGAACTCTTCATGTAAATTTAACTGGTGAAAAACCTGTTTTCAGATTTAAACCAGAGCATAGGAGCACCTGGGTTCATGGAAGACTCTGCCATTTGTCCTGGATCAGATGGTTATTATGTGGCTCTGGCACATGGGATATTCTTGTCCGGGTTCCTCCTTTATTTAATTCTCACAAGAATGGAGTAAAGTTCTTAAAGCCTACTCTGATTGTATTGCAGCAACCAGTCTGCATGGCTGTTTCTACAGTGTCAAGGTTTGTTAGGATGTAGTGCGATTTGTGGGCTTTATATTTAAGGAAGATTTCCTGCTTTCATCTTTCTTTGACAGCCTTTTTCCATCTAAGGAAATGGTATAACTTTTGCTGCTGTTTTTTATAGTCTGGCAATAAACCTCATCATCCAAGTAACTTCAGCCTTGATCTAGTCAGGATTCATAACTAAATAGGTATGAATTTTTATTCAAAATTGGAGGAATTCAGTCTATTCCCAAGCTTAAAGTAAAGTACGAGTTAAGTACTCTGGGTTGAAGAGCAGACTGGCTGATGTCATAGGTGAAAGCTGCAGGTTATGTCCCTCCAGGGAAGAATAGAAAGGACTTTCTTCCCTTTGTTTTTTCCTCTTCCATTCATTTTTAGTGCTCCACAACCTTTCCAAAGCCTGCAAGTCTTGACTGTATTGCAGTCGCACTTCCTGGTGGCAGAATTGGCCAAACTGTTGTGCGATGTTTAGTTAAGTTGCAAGATGTCTCAGTTTGTTTTGAAAGAGCACATACCTAAGTGAGCCAGAATAACATGTATTGATTTTTGGGCCGTTTGTAGAAAGGTATCTTGGTCTCGAGTGCATGAAAGCAGAAATGAGGCATCGTGTGAAGTTAAAAGCAGAATGCATTCTTTCCAAAATCAGAAACTGCTGATACTTCCAGATGGTTTTTCCAAAAAAGTTTTATTGGTCTTCCATAGGCTTTTCATTTCTTTCTGATCCCTGTAAAATGGAGAGGCCTCTCCCTCTGATTTCCTTGCCAGGTTTAAATATGAATCTACTGTTTATCCATATTGCACTGGCTTTAACAAATGATTTACATTGCCTAGTTTCCTTTTGTCCAGCATATCAGATTTTGTGCCTTTGAGGTGGAGTCAGGCGATGCTGGAGGAGGACATTTATTAAAACTTGCATTTTAGGAACCAATTCTTTTAGGAACAGCAGGTAGGAGGAACTGACCCTGTTAAGTGACATCTGTGGACAAAAAAAAGAGCTTTTCCCTTAATTTGATCTGCTTGAGTGCTATTTTGGATCATTTGATCGCCACTTCTCCTGCCAGGTGACAGCTGTCTTAAGAGAACGACTCAATTTCCTTGTTTATTATGCACAGGTCCTTTCCCAAGGGTGGGTATTTATCTATTAAGATAAGATAATGGATATCAAGTTGAGAAAGGTCATATGGCAATAATTGAAGCAGGATGTTGGCCTGGCATATTTAACTATGAGATTTTAGCTGCGTATTGTTTTAAAAGCAACCTGACAGAAGGAGTAGAAATTGAAGCTGTTTATTGATTTGATTCTTCTTTTCCTTAGGTTTAAGGGATAGAGTGTTAGTGCAAGAAGTGGTATTACTTCTGGCCTAGTATTTGCATATCAAAAGATGACATTTTAAAACAGAATCTTTAAAATATGCTGGTGGTTTCAATTCTCTTTGCCATATGTGAAATTGCAAGAATGTGCAGAGCTGTGTTTCATTAACTATTCAGGGAAAAGTAATTTGACTAATGGGCCTTTAAAATGTTGCAGTTCAAAGTGACATGGGTGTTTAGGACCCATCAGTAGCGGCCAGTGGCTCCTAGGCAGAAGGCACAGTAATCTGCAAACCTGTGAGCATCTGAGTTTTACTTTTTAGTTTTAATATTTTTCCCATTATTGGAAAATTTTAGATAAATGAAAAGTCATCTCTCCCCAGCTCCTGAATGTTCTCTCTGCAGTTTGAGCAGGGCCTTTTTTATTACTGCTACTTTCAACTCTGTTGAGATTTTTTTTTTTTCCCATCAAATATTTAAGATTCATTTTAGTTGTAGCATAAGAAAAAGCGGTTTACCCCCAATCCTCTATAAAAATCAATATATCGTTCCTGAGATTTCATCTGACTTGTAATGTGAATTTGTCAATTTAGACATCGAAGGGAAAAAACTGGTTTTAAACACTAGAGCTGTGAATCCAAGACTGCTGCAAAAATTCTCTTAATATATTTTCCTTTTTCTCTGTTCATTTCAGAGAACTATAGATTGTAAATTTGTCCTTACTTCTTGAGTCATACAAAACCCGAACTATTTCAGACAGAAATGAACAAACGACTTCTGTTTTAGCATCTTGTACAAGGAAGCCTTTGCCAAATCCAAGTTAAGTTCCATACCGTTCTCTTTTTATTAATATTTAAAAGTACGAAAGGGACTTCTGTTACTGCAAGACACAAAATAAAGTGATAGCCTGGGTTCCTGAAACCACTGGTTGGAATATCGGTACCAAACCACTTGGAGGAGAATGACAGAAAATTATCCTCTGGATTGTTTAGCAAAAGAGAAATGAATCCCTGGAAGAGAGAAAAAAGGAAATCTTCTCAGAGGGTCACCTGAGGGTAGAATATTTATGCTTGCCATCATGATAGCAGTAGAATTTTGCATTTTCTACATTCACGTACTACAAAATGAGTTGCAGATTTTAATGGATCGAAGTTTGTAAGCTCTGTGAGAGGTAGATGTGTGGTATTATGTTGTCCTTCAGCAGAGCTGGATCATGTATGTGTCCAATCTGTGCTGCTTCGAATAGGTACTGTACGTTCTGGCATGAGCTTTTGCGTACTATTTTCGGCCAGAAGACGTTCTTCCAGAAGGTGTGATGTCAGACGCTCGACAGCTCAAGGTATGATGTCATCCTGAGCACACTGTAGCAGCCAGCATAGAATATGCATGAGACTTGACAAGCTGTTAGATGGGGGCTCCCACGCGCTCTCACACATGTAAGTTTTGAATTGCACAACCATATGATAGCTCCTGCAGTGAGTGAAAGAAAATGACTGTTTTCTTCACTAATAAAAATTGTAAGAACCTTACATAACTGGCAAGGTAAGAGAAGGTGGTCCTTGCAGGGGAGTGACTGTCTTCATAAATAGGTTTGCTGTTGTATGGAAAGGAATGGCTAGAAACTGCCCACTCCTTTGTGCTCTATCTTCAGGAAACATTAGCTGTGTCATTGCAGCACTTCTGCTTCCCCGCTCAGCTCTTCGGTACTGTATTGCACAGAAAATTATTTCTCTTGGTCCTAGTCTCCTCTGAAATGTTGCCCCACTCTTTCTGAATAAGAGTGGTTCCAAGATTTTCTTGTTTTCTGACAGATGCAGAAATTCACTTCACAGGAAAAGCTGATTACCCCTCATTATGCATGCATGAGAAGCCATACAAACCCAAAAAATTAGCAGTGTTTCTCATGCATCTTTTTTTCCCCTCATCTCTCCTCTCTCCATCCCTTTCTTCATTTATATGGATCTTTTGGTGTCCGTCCCCTGATTTTTAATGTGCCCTTGGCCTAGCTTCCTTTCAACATGAGACCAGCCTTGTTTTCTCTGCACTGCCTCCAGGAGCTGAGCTCCCTCTCAAATTGAGAAATGCATTCCCAGAAGTGACCTTTAGCAGCAGCAGCAGCATTTTGATCTTCAGGGAAGCCTCCTGTGGCTCGATAACCCAAGGTTTGATCCTATCATTCAATGACACCATCAGAGGGGAGGGGAAGAGCACGAAGCTGAGTGAAGTTCAACATGTCACAGTGCATTAAACAGCTCTCTGACAGTGACAGTATGAGCTCTTTTTGTTCTGCTAGAAAATAAATAACTTTCTCAGTGTAATTAATAACCCTAATGGTTTGTTCCAAAAAGTGGAATAATAATAGGATTGAGTATTCAAAACTATTGATTAATATATAAAGCCCCTAGAAAAGGTATGCAACAGTTTTAGCACAAAATGCTTAGTCCTTCTGGGCATGGTTCCAACAGAGACTGTAGTGATGATTGAACAATAGGATTATTGTACAAAGTCATTGTTTCCATAATGGAAAAATTTTTAGTGCCTTTTTTTTCCTTTAGTAATTCATTCATCAAATAAAAAACGTGTTTTTGAACAGTAGCATTGCATCCACCACACTCTTTGCAGCTGGGCTCAGCACTCACACATAAGTCCCATTGGCAACACTGGTGTTTCTGTGGTGAAAATTAAAGGAGAGTTTTTACCCTTAGAAGTAAAATCCTGGTGTCCTCACTTGTTTTCTATGCAAGGAGAAGTACTCTGATGCTTTCAGAAGTACCTACCAACCCACCTCTTCTGTGCTTGAATACTTTTTCTTTGCTTTGCAAAATGGAAATCTTGGAGCAGGAGATGTGAAGGGAGGGATTAATTTCCTTGGGTTTTAAAATAATTCTAATAAAAATCCTGTAAAATGTTTCGCATACGTCTAATAGTCTCTATAACAAATAATGCTTTGGAGAACAATAAATTGTGTAATGGTAGTTCGGCTCAGATTGGTTAAATCGTTGTGTGTTGCAAAATGTCAGCACTGAAGAAATCATAACTAAGCACATTGCAAGCCTGCAGTCTCATAAAAGCCTGATATCACAGGAGGAAAACTGGGACTACAAACATTTCAAAGATGCCAGAAGGAGAAGGCTAACAACAGCCTCTTTTTTACATTTTCAAATTTACCTGTTTTCCCAGGAGAGCATAAAGACATAATCAATCAAAAGAAGGCTTTTGTAGATCCTGCTGTGATTAATCTAATTATTTTTGAGAGATCAGATACATTTGCTGTTGATATAAACACAGTCTGATTGAAGTATCAAAGGTAAATCAATGGGCCCAGACTGTGGATCAAAACATTGTAAGCCAGGGAGCTTAGAATCAATATTTTGATGAGGAGAGTCAACAGCTGGGACTGCCATGCTTAAGCTCATTGAATAAATGTACTCTTTTCAGAAGTCAGTCGTCACAAAATCAGAATCACTGTATCTGAGACATTTGCCTTTTCTACAGACGAGCTTCTCAAAATATGTAACTAAACTTTTTAAACACAGAGTGTCAGTGGAGCCATGCAGGGGATAACAACTGATATTTGGAAATTGCTCTTGACCCTTGAAAAGCTTTAATCACCAAAGAGCAGCGGTCCTGACAATCCCCAGTCCCTCCCCTTCCCGCATCCCTGCCCTAGAAGGCCTTGATTAGGGAGACCCTGACGTGGAGGAGAGCGGGGCCCTTTGGTCAGGTCATTTGAGTGCTGATGGTGCTCCAGGGTGTTGAGGTCCAGAGAGGTGCGAATGGAGGAGGAAAAGCTCTGAGCTTTTGGAGGTAATGGAGCACACGTCTGCATGTGGGGTTGGGCCAGGCTCCTGCCACCGCTTGCAGACATCCCTGACCTGGATACAGGGGGAATATTTCCGTGTTGAGGTAGGGATGCATCTCAGGGTGCAGGGCCTGATCCAAGGGGAACTAGAGGCTTCCTTCTCCAGGCTTTCAGAGGTTTAAAGGGAGGAGACGATCAGTGCCAATATCACCCATGCTCTTTAATTCTGCAGACTTGCTCCGCTCCGGGTCCTGATGTCTGCATTGGTCTTCTCTAAGCAAACACTGTTAAAAGTATATCCGGGAGGACGCCATAGAGGGGTTGGCTATGGGAAAAGATTTCTCTCATAAACTTTGCTAGTTGTGCGGTATGGCAGACAGTAGTCCTCTCTCTCCTTTCAGTACCTTTCCTACCTGTCTCCTGCCATTAGTGTGAGTATAATTATACTGATGCAAAGATGCAGCATATTGCTGTAGCTGTTTCGGTAGGGAAAGGTAAGCAGGGAATACTGATGGGAGGCACTTCTGGTCAGTAACACTGACCCTGTGCGTGGCTCTGAAACTGATACAGTTAATGAAGAGATAGAAAAATCCATCCCATCAACCAGACCAAAATTTGCCAAAAAGCACTTCTACGCTTTAAGAGTTCAACGAAAGGAACAATATAACTCTTGTAACAGTTTTCTTTTGATGTCCAAAGAGATAGTTTTAACCTCTCTGACACTTCAGTTTTTAAAAATCTTAGACAAGAGATTGAGAGCAGAAACAAGACCTCACCAACTCCATAGGTGAAGAGTGTCAGCTCTTGGCCTCTGTGCACAGAATAATTGCTGCTCAAACTTCTTTGTGGATGCAAACATGTTTAAAGGATTACAAGTAAGGAATACATCTCAAGAAGGTAATTGAAACAATCTATGTCACTTTCAGCTACTTTACAGTAACTTTCTAGTCTGTCTTTTAATTTTATCTCACTAAAAGGGTTTCAGGGCTGTATTCCAAGATGCAAGGATCCTCCCACGTGCGCTTGCAGCATAGGTTAGCATACAAACTGTTGTTACGGCATTATTATGATGTAGCATACAAATTCCTTTGAGATTCTGAAGATTCAGGTTGTTACGCTTCCTCAGGACTCCTTTTTTTCACAGGATGATGCAATCCATAAAAGCCTGACTTTTACGCTAGAGGTAGAAATAGGTGTCTCTGGGGGGTTTTTGAAGTGCCTGGGTGTTTCTTCTTGGCAATTAGGTGTTCAGATACTATTGGAAAAAACACTCAATGCCTAACTGCATCATAAAGCACATAAGTATAAAAAAATCTGCCTGCAATGCCAAAATGAAAGATGATAATTTCAGCTGCTTTTCACCTTGCATTTATATGTTAGCCTTAAATTTTTTCTCAGCCAGGCATGCATCAGAATTTTGGCTGAGGCTAGTTGCACTTTTACTGTGGTTGTCTGACCCTTTTCATAAAGTGCATTGTTTGAGTTGTTTAGTATTTTACCAAACTTGTGCTAGTTGGAAATCTGCACTAAATCTTAAGCAGACTCAGACTGGAAACGTGTTAACCCATAGAGGCTATGTATTTCTGAAAATAAAGGAGGAAGGAATTTTGTATTTTGAAATTATAGTAGCTCATTCCGCCCAGAGCCTGGTTTATATCTGAGTGCAGTACAGGTCCTGGTAAGGGATACCTTTGTGCCACTTGTTTCCATAGATCTAAATGAAGCTTGTTTGTTGTTACCTTGTATAAGGGCTTTCACTCTCAGGGCATTCTGAGAGCAAAGGATCACTTTGATCCGGGGATGTGCTGTAGCAACCATGGTAAAATGTCTCCCAAGGTGTGACTCTTCTTGCTGTGAATTTTTTTTCCAACCTACTTGTGAAGTAACTCAAGCTTATGATTGGAATTTTCCAAACAAAAGGATACTCGGGAGTTAAATCTGGAAATTAGGTAGTACCCTTTCCTTTGGATTTCCCTTAAGACCTGGAAGCAGCAAGTTATATAGTAGCTGCTTGCCTTAACAGCGAAGGTGGGAAAAAACCCAAAAGGTCCATTAGGTATCACCTAACAGTCTGTCTGAAGTATAAGGGAAAATGCAGATTTTGAGTCTTGAGAGAGGAAGTGCCTTAACCAATTGTTTCTGCTCTAGTACGCTTAGGTAACAATTCAAACAATAGCTCTAAATCTTCGTTAACTGAATGAAGACATACGTAGAGGTTCTTCCATGGCGTATACTTACTGACTATACAGCTATGGACTTGGAGTTATAAAAGAACTGAAAAACAAAAAAGCGAAACTGAATTAATTTGTAAAGGAACAAAGTTCAACTTAAACACCATCTGGTTTTCACCACTGGTTTCTTCACAACAGTTCCATCTCTTGACAGGGTCGAGCTCCCTGTTTTAGGGAGTATTCATCACTCTTTTATGATGTTTTTTCTTCCCCATGTATGCACCTGAGCAGAATGTGTGCTACAGTGCATGCACGTGTTTGAGACAGGATCCTGCTGCATATATTGAGATTGACTATGTATTAGGTCTCAAATAATAAAAATAATTTCAACAGTAGTTCAGCTAAGCCAACACCAACAGCTCCTTTTCACCTACTTTAAATACTTCTTTGCTTGTGGTTCCCCATGAAGTTAGGTCATTGCTATTATGTGTAAACTTCTCATTTGAAGTATAGTTAGATTGCATCTTCAGATACTGAGGTCAAGATACACTTAAAAAAATTCATTGCTTGAGTTTGGTGCTGAAGAAATAATGCATCCTGAGTTCTCAGTGCTTTCAGCACTGTACTGTTTGAAATTTTGGCAGTAACCGAAACCTCTCCAGCCTTTTTTCCCTCCCTTGCCCCTGTGATGGTTTATTGTCAAGCTTAACCCAGGTAGATTCTTGAAAGTATCTCCTTTGAACATTTATGTAACGGCCAACAAAAATGAAAGAACCTCAATATGCATTTAATAATGTACATGTACTTGCTAAAAAAAAACCCAACAAACTAGCTTTCCACAGTAGAGACAGTTAAGTTTGATTTTACATGCCATTTTTTTGACATCAATGAGCTGTGGATCAGGCCCAAAAATATGCTTCCCTGTGAAACTTTGTAATTCCATTTAGCAGCTGCTTTCAAACACAATGGGAGGTTTTCAAAAATATCTTTGTCTGGAAGTGTTCATCTGTAGGCATAAAAGCAACCTTGATAACATTATGGGGGAAGATAACAATGTCTATCTCTGTAATGATATCACCTTATCTTTAATTAATGTAGAGTACTGTAAGATCTTTTCTGAGATACAAGCCTCTTATTTGGGTAGGATTCTTCCTGAAACAAACTGAGCCAGCATAGTTATTTTAAACAGAAGTTTAATGTAACTTGTTCACCAGGCTCAGCTCTGGTTGTTTCCTTTAAGGCAGGAAAAATAAAAAGGTTCCTGACAGAAAGATGGAGCTATCTATTACTAATACTGCAGTGGTTTGATTTAGACACTGCCCTATTCCATGGAATCACATGACCTGAGCTGTGAGACTATTTTAACTAGAAATGAGCCCAAATAAATCCCCTGGGTCTGAGTTCTGAGTAATTTCAAATTCCAAACACTGTCAGAATTCGGATACCTCAGACAGCTTTTATATCTGTGGTTCACACCAACATCCATAATAATCATATCACGAAAGCCTTATAAAGGTCACGGTCCCATCCTCAAAATATAGGAAATACCAGAAATGTAGTTTTCTGTACACTTTGAACAGTTTGAACCCCTGCTATAGCCAAACAATATGATTTGTAATTAAGTAATACTCAGTGTTTATTTCTTCCATTTCCGTTGGTGCCTCCAGTCTTACTTTGCTTCTATCTTTTGATTCCTGGTCTGATCAGCAGTGATGGACTCTGTCATGTCCAACTTGTAGCTGTGTTCTTGTCCTCCTTGCTCCCTCTTTTCTCCATTGTGCTCCACACGTCTGGCACTGCAGCATTTTTCCTCATCCTGGCTGTCTTTCCATTGCCTGAGGCTGACAGGGAGGAGTGGGGAGAAGCACCAGCAAACAGGCTGCTTGTGTTCACCGAGCTCTTGTACCTGACACTAGCATGGCCTCGATTTCCTTTAAAGGAAGGTCCTGATCGGATCAGGATTGTATACCCAGCTCTGCACCACTATGTTCAAGGACCACAGAGTAGCTGGGAAGTTTAGTTGTCTCTATTACAATGTTTTAAATGTTCCATTTGTCGTGGAAGTGACTGACTAGAGCAAACAAGCATCACAGCTGATAGATATCTCTCACTTTTAAAAAATTCACCCGCTTGGCTGAATTTTGTAACTGATACAGATCTTTGAGTGGGAAGTAACAGCCAACTCGTCTAGTGTGACTGCTGGAAGAAGGCATGGTTGTAAATGTGAGTGCCACCGGGCTGAAATTCCTAAATATTCTTTTCTAGTAATCTACAATTTCAGAGCAGATCCTCTTGTATTCAGCAAGATAGTTCTGGCTTCCACCTCTGCGCCTGCTTTGTTTTGTGCACCTAATGCTGCTACATAACGATTTGACCTAATGAAGGCGTTGGAAACAGGCCTTCTCTAGTTTGCCTTCGAGTGGAGGACTGTGTGTGTGGCCATTTGAAGTGTTTTCCTGAGCTGGGGACGTAGACAGCGTGAAGTGCTTGGCAAGTGTTCTCAGCCTCCAACATACTGTGCTCAGTGTCATGTCAATACGTAACAACTTTATTCTACCTAAAAATCATCTCTGCTGTGGACAACCAGGTTGCTGGGGAAGTAAGGAAAAATATTATCGCTTTTCTCTCTGCTTAAACAACAGATTTGTCTATGAGTTGCCAAAATTGTAAGCGTCGAGATAGCTGAGTACACTTTTATGTGTACAATTTTCTGTACATATGTCTGATACTCCTGTAGTAGGTTTATCTCAAACCAGTCCATCTGTTCAGTGATTCAGTAATTTGAGAGTAGCTAAACTTGTCACTCTGCTCCCCTTGCTATAGTCCATTCAGACTATGTGACCAACTTCGGATTTTACTGGCTTCTTTAAAAATATTGGCATGTGCCGCTTAGCTGTGTCCTGTGTGTTTGACCAGTTATGTCCATGATGGCCTAGTGCCACACTGGATCTGATTGCCCAAAGTAGTGAGATCCTGTTTGCAGAGGGGAAAGTTTGCACAACCCTTCGT
Source organism: Bucorvus abyssinicus (assembly GCA_009769605.1). NCBI lineage: Eukaryota > Metazoa > Chordata > Aves > Bucerotiformes > Bucorvidae > Bucorvus > Bucorvus abyssinicus. The sequence goes on from CM020040.1 coordinate 12,903,006, forward strand.
ACATGCATATAAAACTCACTCCTGCAGAGATCAGCACAAATATGTATCAGAGGAACGGTCTATACCAGAGTCTGAAAAACTGAAGCAATTAAAGCAAGCTACAGGACACCCCGTTGAAGGCAAGTGAGGGAGAGTCATTTTTATGCCAGTGCTTTATATTTTTGGAGAAAGCGCGGTGCTTTACAGATGAGTGCTGTCTTGGGTCTTGTGCAGAAGCAACACGGAGTTGCAATGTGGTCATAACGACAAGTTCAAATGAGTCAGTTTGTTCCAGGAGAGTAAGCTGCCAGGGAATTTAGTGTTATGGAGAGTATGGCTGGTGGGTCAATGCACGGTATGGTTGTGTAAATACTGAACAATACTGTGACATGCAATGATTTGCTGCTGTGCAGGGGGGTTCTTGTGTACTCCAGGTAAAAGAGAATTTCTGCTTATTTGTATGCACTAAAGGTGCTTGGGGTTTTCTTTCAGAAGTAAAACGCTAGTTGAAAAATCCAGGTCAGAGTTCAGGTTTGGAAAATACCAGAATTGAACTCTGGCCTGGATGCTTCAATGCTGCCTACTGGAAATCCCACCTGCAGTTTCAGGGGAGCGTAGAGTTCTTTGCTCTGAACTGGTGCCTGGTGCTGCTGTGTGCCACTGAGCCGCAGGAGCTTCCTATGTGAGTGACATTTCTACAGTGGGGAGGGTTTTGGGGGCTGACTGTAAAGAGTTCTTATACAGATTTTGGGATGCTTTAGAAGTACACATTAGTGTAATATAGTAAAAAATCTCAAGGTGCAAATGCAAAATGATACCTAACTATATGGAACAGTGCAGTGCCACACAGGAGTTACCCCATGACCAAGGGAGCAATCGTGCCTGTTAGCACGGCTCTCTGCCAGTTTAATTTATCCCCTGCCTTTTAAAGGACCTGATGCAAAAAGAGGATTGTAGATTCTCTATGGTTTATCCTTGCCCATATTTTTCCCTCCATCAGGCATATCCCCGATTCATGGAGAGCTTTATATTCAGTTCTGTGAATTGCAGAAAATACTATGGAGCGGGCTGTCTCTCTAAAGCTTTCTGTGAAACAGAAACTGGATTGAAATGCATCCACACGGTACAAGCTGTTTTAAGGCTTAACAGTCAGAGACAGAAAGAGTCTCCTCCCTGAGGGCCTAAGAATAAAAATTAAGAGAGAGAATGGGAGGGGAAGAAAAAGGAACAAAGAAGTGCCTGTCCAGAGACATATCACAAGTTGGTGGCAAACCCCTGAACAGACACGTGCTTCCTGATTCCCTCCCTGCTACCCAGCCCTGGCTGGCCCTTTTCCATTCTGAAAACGGGCACTGAGATACTGTTCAAAGGATAGGTGGTACTTCTGTGAAAGCCTTTGGAGTATTTCGTCAGGACACTTTGCTGTTTTGTGCGCACACGCATGCACTCATATATATATATATATATATGGGGGGAGAGAGAAGGGAGAGAAGAACATCCTGAGGGATTTCTTTCACCATCTGCTGAGTTCTGACTGCCATCTGTAAAGTAAAAGCGTTTATGTTGTTTAGCCTTTGTTCAAAACGTATTTTTTGTCACAGTGGCTTTTGGCATTATCATGCATGACTAGAAAAAATATTCAACAGTTTGGAGCAAGCAGTATAAAACACTGATGGCTCAGGAATCTGAAACATCCAGCTTATGCAGTAATTTGACAGGTTTTGACATCATGCCTACCGTAATCGCCACTTAGCAGTTCAGACGTAACCTTTCAGGTTCACAGGAAACCAGACAGCAGTTTGTCTGAAAAGACAGAGCTTATTTAGCAGAACATGGGTAAGGTCCGGGTAACTAGTATCATAATTACCCAAGCGATTATTCTACTCATCAGAAGTCCCCTTGGTTAGATGGTTTGTCCATAAGCAATGAGAAAATGCAGATTACCTTTCTTGCTGCAGTTCAGGCAAAACAGAAGATCCTTAGTTGTGCTGCTTCTTGTTGCACAGCTAGTTGCATATGCTGGTCTAATTGCTGGCTTGTTGAGCTTATAAACAAGTTTGCTAAGCATATTGTTGTGTGGTAGGAAACAACAAAACAGAAGCAGCATAAAAGGGGAAAAAAAATCAATGCCTGATTTCATATTTCAGAAGTCAGAAGCATGTCTTATGCTACTTTCCTATCTCGAATGTATATAACTTATCTGTAAAGTTTCCCAAAATCAGAGTTATGATTGTTAACACAACTGTGTATGCTTGCTAGTCTGAGCTCTAGGACTACACTTCAAATTGTTTGTGATCAAAAATATTTGGCTTAGGTAAGAACAAAAGGAACTCCCTATTAGACCATCATGATCTAGGAAGATAACAAGAGGAAGAGATGCTGTGTTTAACCTAACATGGGTTAAAGCTGGAGGACTTTTCATGGCTTTTGTAGATTGAACTTTTGTGAGGAGGCTCTTGCAGCCACTGGAATACAAGCTATTTTCAGCTTCACAGCTGTACTATCAAGGATAATCCTGTTAAGTCTCATAAATTAAAAGAAAAAAAATTATGGAAGTTTGCAGTTTTCCTCACTGTCTCCAAATGCAGCCTGACTTCCTGAAGCACATATATACGAAAAAATTTATGCTCTAGGTAGCATTCCAGAAACCTTTCTAACTCAGAAGAAACTTTCACATCTAATCGTAAACAGAATTATTTGGAATGCTGAAAATGATGATAATGGTAATAATAAATAGTTTTTGTTGTAATATCTCATGGATACAGGACTGAGCTCATTGTCTTAGGCTTGAAGGATACCTTAGCCAAGTACTGTGCAAAATGAGTTTGGTCAGACCACCCCAGAGAAGTGTGAACACAAGCCAATTCCACATGGTTTGGCTGGAAGATCTGTGCTCTCCTCTGGGTTCATTGCATAAGATAGCAGAAATACAGCATCTGAGGTGCAGCTAAACAGTGGTTTAGCAGAACTGTGGTTCTAATGCTAAGATAAATAGTCCTATTTGTATTGTTCTCTTGGCATGGATTACCTGAGGAAGTGTTGTATCGCTTCCCTCAGCTGGAAGTCATGGTTCTTGAGATCAGATCAGACACAGAAACTGGCTCTTACGTGGAGAGAAATTGAAGTGACTGAGACTGCTCACTCTACAAGGATGAAGAATAGGAGAGCGAGATAAAAGCCTATAAAACAGTCAAGGATTCAGAGAAATTATCCCATAATAAAAGAGCAATAGAATAGAAATATGAAAAATCTTGACTGAATAAAGGAGGATATTTCTTCAAACCATGCTGTCAAACTGTGGATTCCATCATTGTCTGAGCCAAGTAACTTAGGTTCAAAGTGTGGTTATTTCTATACGAATAACAAGAATTTTGCATGATGTGATGTTAACAGAAGTACATTGGAGAAAAAGAAAGCCTCCATGTCTTAGTGATTAAGCAGAGTGACCTTTTGTAGGCTGAATTACGTTTGTGTGTTACCTATTTATATATTTATTTTCATGGGAACACCTGGTGCTAGCTCATCCTGGAGACAGGCTTCTGGACTGGGCTGACTGCAGGTCCAATCCAGTCAAGCAGTTCAGTGTAGCAATTCCTTCTTTGATGCAGATTTTCTCCAAAATTACTCTTGACAGATTAACTAGAAATCTTGTGTTCTGAGAAACTGCATTTGCTGCAGGAACAGCTGTGAAATTTGATAAAATCACCATGATCTATTTAAATGGTTTTCTAGCAGTAGCCCTTTGGTTAACCCTGGATCATTTAACAGCTGGATAAGTCTTTCAAGAGTAATTAAAATTATGTTTGCAGAGAATTTAATATTTTATATATGATTTTTTCAAACAGGAGCAGTGAAGACATAGATGCCAAAACTAAAAGCCTGGCTCTGGACACAGAGTTTTGCTCCCTGGTGCATACATTTGCATGCTTATTTGGATAGGAACAATGCATGACTTAAGCAGTGTTCTTATAATGCCCCCCTCCTTGATGATGCCTTGGAAATGATGAAATGAGCAGGATGTTACAACTATTGACCAGTTTTTATAGTCAATTAAAAACTTCACCAGTTACTATGCTACAAATAGACTATGTAACTGGCAGAAAAATATGTGGCTTTAATGTATGTCCATCTGACTCTGAAATAATTTGCCTTCCAGAAGTCTATTCCCTTAACTAGGTTTAGAGTTTGCCTACTTACCTTTTTCACTGGTAAAATCTGGTGTTATTAGAATTCATTAAGCCTGTTTATATGCTTACTAATACTTTTTAGTACGGATACTTGTGAGTGTTTGAGAGTAGTAATAGATAACTGACATTATGTATATCAGCTATATAATTAATTACCATTACCTGATGTGTGATACATCCCATTTATTTCAACAATTAGCATGTTATTTTGTTGTTTTGTTATTATCGAATCTCTTCTTTTGACATGTTAATAATAAAAAGGCAAAACAAAACATTATCTGCTGTTAAAGTAAATGTATCTTCATTGTACAACAAATGAATTCTTCAACAAAGCCTTCCAGGTACCAGTGTAGTGAAAATTGCAGTGAAAACTTCTGCCACAGTAATGTAGCTGATCATTCAGAGGTGACATATGTCTAACTTTGCTTCTCTCTGTCTCTTAAAGCAATGAATGTCTTGTCATTCAGTTCATAGTTAATCTCAGGACACCTCATTATTAGTTGGATGTTCTCCATCTTTAACAACTGTACCTAGCAGAGCCGAGGGTTTAGATTGAGCCCTGAGATGCATTTAGATGCCAGACTGCCATTTGCACGTCATGGGAGGTGGCTTGCTTACCCATCCTTTTTAATGTACTGCAATACATCAGCATCTGTACTCTTCTCCATTCCTCCAGCTGGTGCTGTAGCTTCATCCTCACTCTCTTAACGCAGTCTACTTTCTTTCTGTACTCCATCGCTTGATCTGAAAGAGGATTTGGTACGCAGCACCACGTGCTCCCATCAATATTGACTCATTCAAGTTATAAGTAAGAGCCATTAAAATATAATTAGTGTAATTTTGTCAAATATAGACAGGTGAAAACCACATTTGTCGCTTAACAGAGTTTTAAGCCAAATTTTTCTTCCTCAAAGCATCAGGCTAGTGGAGTTCTTGAAATAAAAAGCTGTAAAGGTTACTTTCAATGGCAAAAGCTGATTGCATTCACCATATACTAAAAATAAAAAATTGAGCCATTTTAGTAAAACTTTTCATGAGGTTAATAGCTTATTATCTGTAGCTCTCACTATATACCATATATATTATATCCCAATGGCCAAGTGTGTATCAACATGTCTCATAGTGTAATGTCTAATCATAAAAATTCAGTATTGATAGACGACATAAAAAACATTATCTTATTTTCCTATCTGCAACTTTGATTTTATAATGACTAATAAAAGAAAATGTAATAAAAGTGTCCAGGTAAATGCCTGGTTTGTGAACCTCATCGTCTCTCTAGAAATCACAGTTCTCTTGTTTCCACTGCATAAGTAATATCTAGTAAACAGAATTATGGTTTCATTCGCTGCTGTCACATAATGCTGTACTTTACAAGAGGTGCAATTGTATTTCTTTTGGAAAAGGTTAAGAACAGTGTAGAAGGTACATTCCCTGAAGGCACTGGAGTCTAGGATAATAAACTCTTCATCCATTATGTGCCAATGAAACTACAAAAATAAATTCTTTGCATTCAGAACAGCAGAATGCTTATTTTAGAAGTGCTACGTTAAGAGGTTTGTTTTGGGATATATTTAAGGAAGACTTTTTTTATGCACTGCATAAACTTAAGTACCCAATGACCTGACTATATCATTGAACATGCATCATAGACTATGAGCAAAGGTCCGTCAGGTTTTTATAGTACAGTAGACCGAAAGGAATCATTATAACCTTTCAAAGTTCATCATTTGTGCTTAAAAATAAGAGCTTGGGTGCTTTTGTGTTTCTTTGGTGGTGTTTTGGGTTGGATTTTTTCCCTCCCTTTCCCCATTCTCAAAAATCATAAGCATGTTTACAGTGTTCTGTGATCATTAGAACTGGCCAAACTCCAGAAGGTAGTTTTCGTTCTAACTTTGGCAATATGTTCTGGAAGATAATCAGGGTGTATAACCCATGTAATTTCTTTTAAAAAGATTGCAGTGAAATAGAAACTATTACAGTTTTTATGCAACAACTATAATCCACAAATCTACAGACCATGCCTTTCCCTTTGTTGGTATCTTACCTAATGCTACCACAACCTGTCTTCTACCTTTTATAAATACCTTAGTCCCATTGTAGTATCTGCTCAGGAACTGAGCCTTAAGCAGATTTAGTTATGTTTCTTTTCCTGAGGTGCTCTTTTTACTGCTTATCTCATTTTTCTTCTCCAGATAGCTTTTGTAGACATGACTGATAGTGCTGGGATTTACAAATGAGCATGGGGAAGGGCCTCTGCCAACTTCAGGAAAATCTGGGTGTGTAATTCACTTCAGCTCCATTGCAAAATCCAACCTAGATTTTTTTTTTTCAGGTAAAACATTGATAAGGAAAGGATTGCTGTTGTAAATAACTGCTTGAAAGCAGTTACGACCATGAAGGAATGATCGCCTTTGTTGTAATGTTCATTGCAGTGAGATCTCATGTGGGGCTGACTTTATGTTGTACAGCAACAAAGTTAGTTCATCCTCTGCAGGCTTTTGAGTTGAGAAACTAAACTTTTTGTCCATTATGTGGTAAGGAACCTACAAAAAATAAATAGCATATATTCAAAATGATGTACCGATGGGTAGTGTTTTGACCTTTGTTGTGATTATAGGGTATTGTGCAAGGCAGAGGCTGTAACCTTAGGTGGAGTATAGCCTTTACTGTAAACAAGCAACTCATGTGACTCACCTAGACTCCACTTTTGAAAGGCAAAGTGTTGCAAGCAGAAAATTTGCAAATTGAGTATGTGCAAAATGGCATTACAGCCTCTGTTGTTTATTGCAGTTGGCAAAATTATATTGGCAGATAAAAGGTACGCTTCAACATTAGATGGGTTAGCACGGGTCAGACAAAATGGCAATGGGTTCCTTCTTGAAGCTTGTTTCAAATGCAGATATGGAAGATGTCTTAACTATGTGCTCTGAGAGAAGTGTACTTTATCCACTCCTCATCTTTGCAGGCACCTGTCAGGTAGCTGATATACCAGCTTCACTGATTACCATGGTGCAGGGTCCTAACACGAATATAGAGAGGATACATGATGGTGGGGTTTTTTTACTATAACCTGTTTTGCTGCTTGTTTGTCCCGTTATTGACATCATGCAGAGATAAGGATCTTTGAACTGGTCTAATGATGAGTAGAGAAACCACCCTGTATGAGAAACAAGTCAACAGAATACAGCCCTGGTCATTGATGGTTTTTGCAATTTGTTCACCCTGTATTTTCACTCGTCAGGAAATGTAGTAAGCTCAGTGCACCAAAGCCTTTTCATTTTGTTTGAAGTTGATTGCACTTGGAAGGCTGGTGTATGTGGATTTGAGAAAGTCAAAAGATTCCTTGAATCAAGAAGAGTATAAATAATATTAGACTCTTGCTGGGCTATAGGCGTCAGACCTTGCGTTTCCTTTTCAATACTTGCTATCATAACTATTCATACAGTGTAGGGTCTCCTTTTATTAAAATTCATTTTATTAAATTTTGTTTGAATCCTGGTAGCAGTTTCCAGTCCATCTGGAGATGTGGATGTTTGCTGGTACTACGACAATTCAGCGGGTTTTGGCAATAATTCTATCCAAGATTGTTCTTAAGTAGTCAGAACTTTTGGAATGGAGAAAATGATGGTACATAAACATTTTCTTGTTTTAAGCAGTCCAAGAGAAAACTAGGTAAGACTTTTCTTAGGGTGCAGTGTCTGAAACCTCTACAACAGCAGAAAGAGGAGCTACTGTGGAATTAGTGGGATGAATGAAAGTACAGTGGACCTTACTCATGGCTCTGTTTCAGAGAGTATGTTGTAGAAAACCAGCTTTCTGATAATAGCACAGTCCTTGTAGATTGCATAGAGACTGTGACTGTTTAGCATTCTTTGGGTACAAGTGACCATGGTGAGTTTAACTCAGCATTATGAGCAATAAAATACTTTGTATTTGGGAATTGTTTTCTTATTTCGCCATATTGAGATTATAAATGGAAAATCATAAAAATCATGAAAGTAATTTTCTAGATTTTTTAAATGTCATTTTATTATTAAAACAAAAAATATTGTTTTCTATCTTAGGAAGTAGGTAGGAAAAACAAATATGAGTCACACTTGAGAAAAACAAGCTTGTTCCTTCAGAGTTGTAAGTTTCTGCTGCATTGGACAGTGATACTCAGTTTTATATCACTGAAAAACATAAACTAGGACATTTTACATACTGAGTAAATTCGGAAAACAGTTATAATTTAATTATGTTATATTATAACAATCTATTCATGAGGATAAATTTTTTCTGGCTCAGATTCATACACTTTTGTCTCTATGAATAGCACTGCCGTCAGTGCAGAAGAAATGTTTTGGAAAGCTGAATGTTGGGAGATTGAACTCACAACTTCAAGCTGATTAGAAAGCTAGAAATGTCACAGGAACATGTAATAAACAAGAAGCATTCTTATTAATTGTGAGTTTAAATTTACTTACGCAAGGTAATTGTTAAAAGATCACAAATAATGAACAAATTAATGAAATTTATAGCCTGTTTGCAAATAACTTGTTTCCAGGAAGTACTATACTTGTCAGATGAAGTTATTCATTGCCAATTCTTTCAGTGACTGAATTAAAAATTGTGATTCCTCAGTGATTTTTTTTTTTTTTTTTTAATAAACTCTGCTACTCTAGCAGGTTTACAGACAGTCCTGCCTTTAATTTAAATAATTGATGTAATCAATTACTTGATAACAGTGCTCTTTGCACCATTTGCTAAATGCATCCAACGGGTGCAATGCAAACACAATTGCTTTTGACCCATGCAAGGAGCAATTCCCTCTAATTTTCCCCACACTTCTGGTATAGTCTAGCTGAGCAGGCTGACAGAAGTGAAAGCTGGAGATAAAGGCCAGCCCATCAAGAAATGCTCTTCCCTCCAAGAGAAAGGCCAGAGTGACTGCCAGACACTTCTGCAGATATATTCGCTCTCATGAAATATGACGAGTCATGCGCAGGGACTCTGACCTCCCCGAGTCACTGGTTAGAGACTGTGATTATCCACTGCTCTCATTGCGATTTAGGCCAAGATTTTAAAATGTAGCATCCCCTAAAAGCCTTTGTTTTATTCTTCTTGGTAAGAGTTGTGACTTTCAGCCAGGAGCACGGAGGTGATGTCAAGATGTCCATATGTCAGTAGGTATTCATTACTTCTGAAAATCGGGGCGTTTTCAAGGCACGTGCTCAGGCTCTAGCACTTTAGCCTTACATTGTCCTTTGGGACCTTTGAAATCCAACATGCCTCTTTCTGATTTTCTGCTGCTATCTCTTCTTTGACTAATATTCTCTATTTTAAAGCGTCTTCTTCAACTCTTTTCTGCTGTTTTCTTTGTCCTGTGCATTCCATAGGCATTACAGATTGTCTGATGCGTTCTGTTTGGTTATGTAGTCAGGTGAATATGGAGAGAAACTGTGGTCCAGTTCTTTTCCAAAAGATTTCATAATTACCAGTTAATTTTGTTAGTTTCCTGACTGCAAGTCATTGCACCCAGTAGACAAGTGAAGCATTGAACTCTGGGAAGTGCAGTGTTGAGCTCTAGGGAACAGCAGTGCGTGCAAAAGGCCATTTACCATGGAATTTATATTTGCAATATACTAAGAAGACTTACTCCAAATCCTTCTATGTGCTTTTATTGCACGTCTTTGCACTGACAATGTTCTACTTACCTTAATTTTGAGAAAATCCTGGTATGTTTGTGGAGGTATTGGTACAAAAATGCAAGAGGGAAAGTGGGGTTTGGGTGCATAAGAGCATGGAATAGTTTTCAGTGAGCATAAAACTTGTCAAAACCTCCTGAGATGAAGAAGTTAAAGCAGGCTGTGAACAGAGAATAGTTGGATGCATCCTAATTTAATTGTAAATATTTGTCTAAAGATATAAAATCTTCTAAATAATTTTTCCAAACAGAGGAGTTTTCAGACATGTTTTTCTTCTTTTGACGGGATGGGAGAGACTGTTGATATGTTTCCTCCGAAACAACCCCTGTTTGGCTAGCTGTTGGAGTAGGCTCTCAAGGAAAGTCTGTTCCGTACTATGGTAACTGGAAGTGCTTTCCTGATCCTTGTCTGCCTGTAAAAGAATGCCCAAACTCTATGCTTGCTGATCTCTCCTTCTCACAGAAACACAGGGAAGAGAAGAAGGACATATTTGGTAGCCCTGGGACAGACATTACCTCAGCAACAATGGTGTATGTGAGGGATATGTGGCACATTAGTACTATCACATCCAGCTACCAGGGGAGCATGAATCCAGCCTCCCTCTGGGGACGAGAGGAGGGATGTTGCAGAGTGAGAGCTGCAGTAGTGCTTCCCTGCCCTTCCTTTCCCCATGATGCCTAGGCATCGCCCCTTTTCACATTCCCTTTCACGGTCTGCATTTTCTTGCATGATCAGCAAGGGCAACAAGAAGGATGAATTAACCGAATAAGTTATTTTGATCTCTTCTGATATGATGAAAAGAAAGCTGTAAAAATCAGTATGTACTTGTTCCAACTTGAAGACTTTTAATAGCATCCAATATAGTCAATTGACTAACGTTCTGTGTTCTTTCTTTAGGTTTCTCTAATGCACCCTGCTGAGCTTTTCTAAGTGTTCACAATATACACAGGAAATTAAGTGACAAAGAGTATGCTGTGAACTGTTCCTACCAAGCAAACCAGAATGAAATACAGTATTTGTTGACAGAATAATAAGCATTCACATTTGACTACTGCATGCTGGCTAACGATTTAACAACTGCTTAAGAAAGGAGATTAACTACATTATGTGCCTCTCTTGTCTGTAACTGCTGCCTCATTACACAGCAGAATAGGTGCCATCTCAGCCAGGCTGAGACCTTTAAAAATCAATATAACCTTTAGATGCAACTTACAAACTTCCAGACAACAAACTTGAACAACAGCATTGGTGCATGCTGTTTAACTGATGATCCAGAGCTAAAACTTTTTAAAAGAAGTCCTGTCTGTGAAAGTAAAAGGCATGGTACAGATCTCATTAGTGGAAAGCAAAGGTCTTTCCTTTCTCATCAAACTCAGATGGATAAAAATCAGTCTTCAGTAGAACTGCTACCGGGGCACTGAGGGAGAGCTGTGAGAATCTAATATAGCCTCTGAACTGAGGTAAGGAAAGAAGACGTACTCTTCCATCAAAAGGTAGATAAAAATCTTTTCAGCTGCTTATTTCAACCTACCATTTTTACCATGTTGTTTGGGTTCAGTCCAAGCCAACCACCAGTAGTCTAGGTACGGTCTTAATTTGATGCTTCGTTGTATGTGCAATGTCATGAGCTGGGTCAGAGAGGATAACGATGTGGCTAAAGATATGGTTTTTTCAGAATTCAATTCCTTTGATGAAATATTATGATATTTGAACAAGAATAATGGCCGTTATGAAAATACACATGGTTAACTCCATCTATTTCAGCACAGGACAAGTAACAAATGCAACATAATGTTTCACAGTATCTTATCAGTAAATGGGATGTTCCCTTCTGTCTCTCTCAAATATCCTTGACTCACCTTGGCTCTTCAGGTATCACTGACCCTGTAGTTTGGTGTCAGATGTAAATACATGAGAGACATTGCAGTAGGGGTCTAAGTAATTATTCTCTTCTGGCAGTGGAGAAAGATTGCGGTAGACACTGATTCTTCTTCATCCAGATTTGGACACTTCCTCTAAGCAGAGTTGTGGTTTGGTTTTGGATTTTTAGCATACTAATAGAATGCTAAGACGCACTTGTTTAAAGCCCTTCTTAAAGTGTTTCAGGTGTGAAAATCATAAAAGAATTCTGAGTTCAACATTTTAATTGAAGATATGCAGATCTTGTATTCCAATTCATCTTTGCTCATTTTTTTCTTGTCAGTGTCATAACTCCCGCTGATCTTTTCTGAGTGCTCTTAAGTGACCTGCAGCTTCTTCTGTTTCAGCAAGAAGTCACTTACGCATCTCATGAGCATCACAGATTCAGAATATTTATTTATGTATTTATTTTTCAGCATCTCTTGATCCTATTGGCAGTCTGAATGTTTGTTTGAAATGACACTTAATATTAGGAAGTCAATCTGCTTTATTCCAGTTCTAGGATATAAAATCGCTCTGGTCAAGAGCACTTCAAGACTGGGAGCTGCATTCAAGCAGTGGTGTTCACCAGAGCATAGTGATGCACTGAAGTGTCCTTGCTAAGCGTCTTTAGTCTTACAGTTTTACAGAAATTGTTGAATAGGTATGAGAATTACCATCTAATAAAAGATGTTATCAGTAGTGAAATCCAGAAGGGTTTTTTCAATGCAGCTCCAGCAAACCAATAATTCAAGCTTCTAATTGTTATCAAAACAATAGGAAGTCTATAAGCTGCATATTTGTCAGCAGGGACCACGTCTGAAAAGACTCTTTGCTCTCCTTCCTTCATCTGCTGCATTTGCATGAGAGAGTTATGTCAACAATCAAAGATATTCATATTATATGGGTTTACATAAGAGAATAAGGAAAAGACTAAGGAAATTGTTCACTTTCATTGGTGACCTACTGAAGAAAAGCAAAGATACGAAAAGCTAATATCTGAGAACAGTAAGTCCTAGAAAGAAGTGCACAGCATCTGGAAAGGCATTGCATACAGGACTGTAGCGTAGGGGCAGTTTACATTTTCCCGCCCTTGTGTGAAAGGTGTACATTCATCAGGCATAGAATCTGTGGGAGAAACATGACCAACTAATCTCCAAAGGAACAGATATGATGAAGATTATTGGACTCGAATTCCAAAAAGTGCCAGGACAGATTTTAATCACTCCTGTGTTTCTGAAAAACAGGAGTGCACCTAATTGCTTCAGAGTTAGATCTTAATTCAACAGTATGCCCTCAGTAAGTGCAAAAATCGCCCAGATGTCCATGGGGTTGTGCATGTGTGTGGCAGGACTGGAGGAATGTTAATAGAGGGAGCCAGTGAACATCACCAAGCCTGCTGCTGCTGAACAAGGCACTGCTTGCCCGCTCAGCTCACTAAAACACCAGAAAATGAACTTGGCAAAAGGAAAAATTTCTCACTGACTTAGTGAGCTACTGATGGCAGCGGGGCTAGAGCAAGGGATGTGTCGGGGTGCTGGGAGAACTGAGATGGCATGGTTTGGAGCTGTCGGGCTCAGGTACCAAACTGCCTGAGGTACCAAACCACAAGATCTGCCCCAGACAGTTAATTAACACACTGCATCCTTAGATTACTTCATAATCACTTGTGAAGTGTTTTTTTCCTGATTTCATAGTAAAAGAGATATTTTAAGTCACTATTTTCCCAGTTGTGAGTCATTGTTGTTCTCTTGTGGTTTTCACTATTTGCATTTTACAGTTTTTACTCTGATTACAATTTGAAACCTTGAAGAACTGCTTAAAGCAGTGCCTATTTTACTCCAGTTGTGGTATTTCAGTGCTGCACACACTGAGATACCCTCTGCAGCCTTCAGTAAATGTCTCGCATGGTTTTCTTTGCCTAGAAACTAGATAGAATGAGTACTCTCTCTCTTTGCCTTCCCCTCCCTTGAAACTCTAGCAGATAATGGTTAAATTATTCTAGACCTTTCAGCATGGTAGCCCTAGGCACAGGATAGAAAATTTTCAACCAAGAGCTGCAGTGAATTTTTCAAACTATTTTTAATATTGTAGAGTTTTTGTCATATTTTTGTCATCCCCATATTGTAAGTTGATGTATTTTATTGGCCTGAGACAACAATAAATAATACAATTGAGTTTTATGTAATGATTTCTGGTTTCAGTGGTAGGGAAGCTTTGCCAATTTTAAATTAGGTCTTGGAGTAAATTTAAAATTAATGAAATTTAAAGCTGTGATTTGTTTAAGGATCCAGAACGTTCACTCTTTCATCTATTCATCAAGCTCTTTAATTACCTAGTATGCATGAAACCTGTATTATGTCTTATTATTGAGAGATTAATTTTATGAAAACCTTTGAGTGATACATCATTAGAATGACTCTTGGATAATGTATAGTCTAACCTTTTCTGCTAATCCCGCCACAGAGGAAGAGAGGGAAGTTGACAAACTCTTCTGCAGCGTTTTATTCCTACTGTTCCCCTGCAGTATTATCAGCTGCTGGCAGATAGTTTGTCTCTCCTACTCTTTTAATTTCTAATCCTCACTTGTGTATAGCTGTCCATCATGTTCACCCTGAGCTACATGTACGTGCAAGTGCCATTTGAAAAGGAACCTTATTGTTATTCTGTTCCAGTAGTGTATGGAGGCCCTGCTGCGTGAGACGTTGCAAGCAGGGAGTAAAGGAGTGTGCCTGCCTCTGAGGTTGAAAGACTCAAATGGTCCAAGTCCCTTGTCCCATAGGGAAATGAGAGATGGATAGACTGCTTGGCAGACCTAAGATGGACCAGTAAGTCTACAGTAAACAGGAGAACTTCAATTTACATGTTCTGAGTCTCAGCCCAGTCCCTCAGCCACAGTAGTAGCTTTTTCCCTTGTCCAGTTTGGAGCTTGTGCTCTGTCCACACTTGTCCAAAACAGCTGCTCGGGGCAACAGTTGGAGTAGCTGTGCAGAGCTGGGGAGGGGGCTTGTGCCTGTGTTGGGCCACAGCTTGGTGGTAGGTGCAGCATCACCAGTGCCCAGGACAGCAGCCTGGTTGTGCTCATCCTCCAGTCCCTCAGCCCAGTGCTGCCGGCCCCCTGTGTTGCGTGAGCCATGGCAAGGACCGGGTCAGGGACTGCAGCGGATTTCAAGCTACCTGACCTGAAAAGCAGGGGCAGAGCTTTAACTTTGCTCGGTTTCTCAGCCTGGTGGGGTGTGCAGCTCAAGGGATGCAGTGATATGAACAGAGAGGCAAAGACAGACTGCTGTTGAAAGAAACGATCATCAAATTGTATCAAAAAATCTGTATTCTTCAGGTATGCTTTACCTTCTCATACTGTGACCTCCCTTCTTTGCTGCCAAAAAGAAATGATTTTTCCATTCTTTTTCACAGTACTTTCATGCTGAGCTTAATCTCTGTTCCCTTGAAAGCTAATATATCCACTTTCCATATTAATATTTGTGAGAGTAATATTAGAAATGTTTTATTTCATTATCTCACAGCTGAGGACTATAGTCACACTGTGTTATAAAGCACCTAATTACAGTGTTAGTGACTTATAGTGTGCCATGCCTGCAGTGCAGTTTGTCAGGGTTCTGAGGATTTCTAAAAAGAAAATAGTTTGCAGAGTACTTTGTTGAACCCAGTTTGAGAAGCGTTGCGTATCCAGCATCTGCGCAGTGCTATACGTGTCCTAAGCAAAACTTTCACCTCTTAAGGGCATTTGCATTTCATGGAAAACTTGATAAATTCCGATTTGACGTATGTACTTTTCCCCTGTCATTTCTTGTTAAATGAAAAGTATTTAGGATACTGTTAGGGTAACAGAATATTTGTATGCAGTGATCCCTCCTGCTACTCTGCTGCTGGGTTTGCAATCATCACTACTTCATAGTAATCAGTTGTGGAGTTGTGAAGCTCTAATTAAAACTTCCGATGAGGAACAATGAATAAAAGGGACACCTCTTCCCCCTACTCAGCCTTTGTTAATGTAAATGTCATTAATGATAAAGAATAAAGGTGCAGCCTTTTAACTGTAACGTTTTCCAAAACTTAGTCTGTGCTTAAGAGGAACTTGAAAAAGTAGCTTTCTTTTGGGTTTTATGGAAAGCTCTGTGTGGTCAGGATGACATTGCATGGAGCACGCTTTCTATTTCGGACAAAAATCTATACTTTTAGAAAGAAAAAAGCACAGGTGGCAATGAATTCGGTTACCGTGACTGGATTAACTAACACTGCAGAGGTCCGGAGCCCGCTACTGTGGAAGAACTTGGAGTGTTTTAACATTGTGATAAAAATCTATCTGGCCACTTTAACAGGATACATGCTAAAAGCAGCTCAGAGGTGTTTAACTGCCTTTTGGGAAGTCCTGCTGGTAGCTTCACGAGTCCAATAGGTAACTCTCTAATGCATTAGGTCAGAAATGTTTCTCGGGGAGTTTAGAAACTCCACTCTGTGTCCTTCCTCTGGTGCAAGGAATTACTGATCCCGTTGTTGCTTTGATGCCTGGTTATTATGGACTGAGTCAATTGTTCCGTGTGTTGACACACTAACATACTGCTTAGACTCTGTTTCTGGTTATCGCTTACATTCTTATAATAAAGTATGTGGCGTCACTCTGTTTCCCTGATGGAGGTACATTTTAGGGATGGAAATGGACTTACATTCCCTGTGTTTCTCATCTGATTACTGTCACTGTCGTTCTGTAATCCGGAGGATCCAACAGAGAGTGGGAGGTTTCTGTGAGAAGTTCAGCAGTCTCTACCCCCCTGCATTTTGCCGTCCTAATGGACCGGGCAAGTGCAGGGTGCAGAAGAGGAAAGAGAATTCTCTTTGGTCATGTGACCAAAGAGGTTTTAATTAAATCCACATGTTTCGAGTACCTTGCTCACTAGAGACCACTGCCTTCACTGGTGTTTATCAGATGGAGTTTCTGTGTCAGAATTGTCTGTTCTTTACCATTAATGGAGGTGCTCTTTAAGGTATCAGAAAACAAACAATTCTAGCCAATTGTTAATGAACAACAATATATATGTTTTCTGTGCACACATATAAATATATATTGATATCTCATGGCCTTTTAAATATCACATACTTGAATTTCCACTCAGAAATACATCTTTTAGCATTAATTGGGGAAACAAAGAAGTGCTTTTCCTATGATTACAGAAGATGGGTGAGCCTGGAGTGATTCTATTTATTGAATCTTCTCAGTATCTGTCAGCGTTGGAGATGTCTAATTTAATCATTCAGAACTAGCTCCTGCAGAAAATATTTGTATTGTACCAGAACCAGAATTAACTTTTATAAAGCTATACTTTGTGCTAGCTGTAACATGTGAGTTTAGAAGATATGTCCAACCACCTAGACCTTGTGGGAAGGGGCAGGGTTTATGAATACAGGGTTCTGTATTCTAACACATTCCATTTTATTAAACAGTACCTTCTGTGTACCCAGGAATGCCTCCCAGGAGATGCTCTACACCAAATCTGTAATTCAGAGTGACTGTTTTATGTTATTCTCTTTCCGCACTTTTTCTCCTTATAAATTGTCAGCAACCAATATATACTTTTAATTTTTCTCTGAATCATGTCAACTAATAAATCTTGATCTGTATCTGCAAATTAAAGGCAGAAGAAATCAATTACTAGTGCTTGGCTTATGTAAATTGAGTTGCACTGGCTCTTTTGATTGAGTTTAACTCATGTGGTTGGTATTCTGTAGCTTGGTAACTATGAAACTACCAATTTGATTTCCATCATTAATATCTGGTCTTTCTGAATTATGAACTTGTTTTGTGCAAGTGCTCCAGTATTTACTCAAAATTTGCAGTTTCTGCAGACATTTAGTTGGCAGATTTGTTTCTTACAGCATTCGTGAAATGTAAATGCAAGAGAGGTGAGCACAGACTACCTGCAATATGACTGCAGATTCAAAGAAATATGTGCTGTTTTGGGCTGAGAGCACCGAAAGGCAGGAACCTAAGCTAAAGTATATGGCTATCGTCTCCTCGCATATCACATCTGAAGACACCATCTCTTGTGTTACTGTCCTGAGTAGAGAGAATTGACTGATGTTACAATATATTGGCTCAGCTGTGTCTGTACTTGCTTGCAATGTTTTTATAGTTCACAGATTACAAAACTCAGACTCTGTTGACTGACTTGCAGAGAACCATTCCTATGTTTGGTTTCCTTAATGAACTGAGGATTCCTGACACATGCAGGACACCAGCGGAGTGGGCTATTTTGAAAACTCACATCCTCCTCCTTCAGACGGACTGCTCTGCCTCCATGCGTGCATTTCTCCATGCTGCGAGGGTATAGCACCGCTTGTTTAAGGTTACCTTTATACATATGAACACCATTAGAAGGGAAGAAGTTGCATTAGAGGAAAGAGTTTGCAGCATTCTGTAAGGCAGTTTTTTTCGGTGACTGAAATACATCTAAGTCTGAGGGAAGATGGTATAATACAATTTAGCATTAAAGGATTCGCATAGATAGTTCAGCAAGAATACTGCAAAGGTACAATTGTGAAGGTAGATGGTACAGTCCTAAATATCGCAAATGCAACATTATATTTTTGTTACAATAAACTGGTTTGTAACCAGTTCTTATTTAAATCAGCCTGCCAGTCTGTAGTTTAGTCTGTACTTTAAACGTCTTGTTCAATGCTATAGAGCAGAAGGTCTTTGTATTAAAATATGAATTAAAGTTACATGAGAAAATAGATCGTACCCATACACACGTCTAATCTTTCTGCCCTAGGAATGACTCTCCATTTCAGATAGGGGTATTATACCACCTGGGGTATAAAACAGTTCGGCTTCGTACCGCAGGAGCAGAGCACTGAAGCTCAGCTCTCTGTGGCTGGATCTGTGACGTTTCTTTCGCACCTACAGTTGTTCTCCTGCAAAAGGAGGCTGGGCCACCTGCCTGCAGCATACAAAGAGCACTTATTTAGACTCCAAATTGTTATGAGCTGAGTGAAAATACACATGAGCTTTCGGGTGCTTTGTTTTGTAATCTTTATTGGGTACATTTGTTATTTTAGTGGCACAGAGTCTAATTTAACTCTGTTGTCTATACTTAGAACTCTGATATTTGTGCAAGATTCAAGGGATATTGCAGATTTCTTTTACTGCTGTTGCAGGAAGGAGGTTTGATGATGAGCTATGTTATGTATGGCTCACTAGATAGTAGTAAACATTCTTCTTCGTTGCGGTACTTTGGGGTTATCAAAGGGTGTTGTGTTGCTAGTTAGAATTTTTCTGGATTAATGAAAGACATCGCAGATCACTGCATAGCAGCATGCCTGAAGTCAGTGAAATGTTTTCTGAATAAAGATTGGATCAGGCCCATTGAGAATATAAAGTGCTGGAAAGAACATGGTGTTATTTTATAGACCCTGCATTTTGTTGTTTTCTTGCAGTGTCATAGCCTAACTAATTAGAAACTTGAGGTTTCTTAGGTTTGCTGTGTTTCTCTCTAACAATACACCATTAACATCCAAATCCTCATCTTTACTCGGGTGCTTCTGACTGTCATTGACTTCAGGGGCTGGTTCAGTTGGAGTTAGGAAAACTTAACAAAGCTTCAGAGCTTCCTGTAGAGAATTACGGTCTGTGCACTGCCACGCTGAGATTATACATGAGTCTTTGGAGAGTTCAACAACAGGATTTAAGATGGAGGCTGTCTACTGTTGACCCTAGAACTCCTATCTGTCTATGAGATATAAGTGTCAGAAGGCAAGAGAACGTTTTAGGGAAGTTTCAAATGTCTATCAAAATACCCAGGAGATTCTGTAACTTAATAGGTAATTTTATTTTCACTCACAAATTCCATAAAATGTGAGAAAAATGTGCATGTCAAGGCCAAGTGTCTTTTCAATCAAGGTAATAGAAACACGTGACATCAGCTGGGGCCAGAAGCCTGCTTTTTAGCTCTTGGAATATTTTAACTTTTCTGCCTATGGTAAGTATTTTGAATCTGTCCGTAAGTTTAACGCCTGCCAGGTGATCCTTGCATAAATTTCTGTTCAGTCGTATTTCTTTGGCGGGAAACTTCATCTATCCTCTGGTTTTGGAGCACAATAGTTCTGAAATCAGGTTTCTGAGATGAACTCACACAAAAACTCTTATAAATGCATTGATTTGGCCTTTTTTTTTGATAAATTGTTACTATCTCCTTCTGTTTGAACTCAGAATGTCTCAAATGATGACTTTTCCCAATAACTTAGAAAACCTAAATCCTCTTGCATACAACCCTTTAGATTTTGTATTTCTCAAGCATGAGCATCATTGCTTCTTATAGTTGGTCCTGATGAAGGTCTAAGTCTCTTAAAATCGTTCTTTTGTTTATAATACGTGAGTAATGAATGGTTTTTTTTATGTGAAGGTGCCTTGGAATCCTTATGTGAGGGGAAGGCACTAAAGAACTAAGTACCACTTACGTTCCGCTCTTAAAATGATGACTGAATTTAAGTGCCTTACTCATGAAGATTTTGAACTGGGTCAGAGTGTGGAAGTCCTGCAGTCTTAACCCAAACATAAAGTTTACCTTGACTACCCTTGATTGTCTGTGCTATCCAGTGACGCTGCTTTTGCAGTTGAGATGAGTACAGCTTGAAGGGTGTGATTCATGAGTGTTGCAATTGATTAGATGCTGAAGCTGTGAATAGGTCATGTAATTATATTCTGACTCACAGTATGTAAATCCAGATGGTTATTCAAGAGCCTCACATTTTTACATGAGGGTAAAGGTGAAACAACTTCATTAAAATTATTCTGCTAGTTGCAACTTCTGTTACCTTTTTTTCGGGTTGAAGCTTCTGGGCTACATAACCAGATCTGCTGTATTGTCGTTCTTCAGGGATGAAAGGTACTGGTATGTTAAAGGAAGCACAGGTTCCCCAAACATCCTAGGTCTGCCGATAAAGGTTAGCTGTATTTTATGTGCTGTTATAGCAAGAAACATGAGCTGCTGTAGAAAATATGTTTGTCTCCATGGTCCTACTTAGTTCATTCTCATTTCAATAACGGCAGAATTCAAAATTGAAAAACTGTCTCTAAGATAAAAATAGGTCACATTTGAATAACTGCACTGCTTGTCTTGCAGCTAATGCTGAATCGTGATCGTACTACCATCATAGTCTTGTGGCATAAAAATCCTGTGAGGTAGTAACCAATGGAATACTCTTTATTAAATTTTAAAAGTAGGCTTGTTTTGAAAATTTAATTTCTTATTTTAAACAAGCTTTTTGATATATTTCTGTGTATGAGAAAGAAACAGTGAAATTTATGTCTGTGTTCTTTCAAGACATAATTAACAAGGACTGTAGCAGCCTAGAACATTTTCAGAGCTTTGCAAGGAGGAAGTTAGAACTGTTGTTAATGGCAGAACTGGTGCCTGGCTTTGCCCTCAAAGGCAAAAATGTGTAGGTGATGTACTATATGGGATTTAGTATTCTATTTTATTTCATTAGTAATTTATTACTTACATTTTTGGGGGATTTTTTAGTGTAATGGATTTGGTGACAGCATTTGGTAGGATGTATGAAAATTCAGGGCTGTATCATCAGTTGGATCTGGTCAGTTGACATAGTTGCATTTTGTACCAGCTGAGGATCTGCCATGCAATTTGGAACAAATTTTATATCTTGGTCCTCTTTTTCTATTAGACTTGGACTCAAAATAGTAAAACTGGAATAGAGTTTCCAGTTTCTTTCGGAGATTTTTATTTCCATCTTTCTTAGTTTCTAAACTTCCTGGAGGACAGGTCATAATTTTTCTTTCAGAATGATCCTGGCAAATAATTTATAAACAAAGAAACAACAACAATGGAGTGCAAGAAAAGGAATGCTACCCGTTATTTATGTACATAATTAAATAGAATCCCCGGTCATTTGAAAGTACAAAGACAAAACTGCACCGCGGGTGTATTACATGTATAAATGCTGAAGCATTTCATGATGGTCTTGCATGAGAATGCTGCCTCCATTTTCACTCAAGCAATTACATCTTGTGTCTAGGTAGCTCTCAGTTTGCAGCTATAGCTGCACACACTGAATTTCCTAGTCAGGTTTGTCAGAAATGCAGCTGTTCATGGTCAGGGGTTTGTTTTGGTTTGCTGTTATCACGCAGAACATCGAAAACCAGACTTGATACACATAGCGCCGTGCCACGCCAGCAAATAGGATGGCTTAAATCCAGTGACATATGAAGCAGAAGCACTGCCTTTGGGGCACAGTGCGTGAGGTGCGGTCCAGAGGAGGGGGTGGAAATAACAGCATGACTTCTCAGCTGAGCCTGTGGGAGGCTTTGCCGGCTTGGAAATGTGTACTTATTTCATGGAGTGGAAAAACTTATTCATTAAATATGTTTGCTCAATTAAGTTATTGAACCTCTGGTTGAATTACTCCTACAGTATGTTGTTTAATCCCCTGGTGATAGGGGGGAAGCTAATGCAAACACCAAGAGAATATTTTTGTTTGTTTCTTTTTTGGCATTGGAATCAACAGTGTTATATTATTTTTATATAGTTCTCATTTTGCCTTGAATCCATATTTTTATGTTGTGCCATTTTGTCCATAATAATAATACTGTCATTTCATACATAGGAGAAACTGGGTCAAATACAAATTAATTGAGCTGTCTCAATCAAACAAGGAGATGTTTAGAGTTAGAACATTAGAAGCTGAACTCTGAGCACTTAATTTGCTCTGCCAAATTATGCCATCCTCCAAAGTGATTGGTTAGTAGGTTTTATGAACTATACTTTTTGCTTTCTGTGAAATATAGCAATTCAGCTCCCTACAGGATAATGCAGTGTGAAGCAAATAGAAAATCACTCGGGTTTTAGGTGCCACTCTGCTTACCATGGTGCTACTGCCAACTTGGTCTCAAGGCATTAAATTCTTTGCAAAGCATGGCTTTGCTTTCAAAGGGAGACTGTGACCAAAGGTGTGCCATGCCTTTGGAAGCCAGGGAACGTGTAGATGGAGGGGAGCCCTGTAGTCTAGTGTGAGGCTTAGCACAGCAGCCTGGAGAATGCCCAGCAAAGACCTCAACCAGGGCCATGAAAATTAGCTAGCATAGGTACTATGCCAGATCATTTGAGAGAAATGCCAGCTGGCCGAGCTGTTCATCGCTCTCTTTCCTAGGAGAGATCCCTCTTTCTAGAAATATGCCCATTGCATATCTAGTATGGCTTCTCAGTTTACTTTACATTATTAGAAAATAAGGGAGCTCATCATACTACATAGTACATTAGAATATTGAATCCTGTAACTAAATATATGTGTGTATATATATACACACATATATAAATATACTGTAGACAAGTTCAGTGATGACTTTTACTTTCTAAATTTATTGCATTCTGCTTAGAACTATCATTTCTGAGAAAAAAGAAAATACTTTTTCTACTAGGAAAATAATATATAATGAATATTTGTATTGTACAGCAGTCATTAAAATCCATTGGTTTTACCAGAAATGTACCTTGGAATTTGCTGAGATAGGTCAGGAAAACGAAATTCAGCAATGATTTGCCCAAAAGAAACTACAAGCTACCACAAGGGTTTATGACTGTGAATCTCCACAGTTTTGGAGTGAAGGCGTAACAAAGTAAGTTTCACTCTCCTGTTGAGAATGTTTTTCATTCATCCAAGCCAGCTCTTCTAGCAATTGCCAGGGACGCTTGGTTCTGTTAGGTTCGTTGGCTTGTAGCACGTGCTGTAATCCAAATGTCTCAGCTCGTTCATATCGGACATTTTCAGACCAAAGGCTGATCTATAACAAAGGCTACTGTTCCTTCTAAGGTTGTATTTTTATGGTGATCTTTGGCTTGCAAAGCATGCATAAGAAGTCCAACATCTTTCTGTGGCGTTGGACATAGGTGTGGTTCACAGATGGAGTACATACACCACAGGTCCTGTGTGCCCAGAAAGCTGTGCACATATGCTGTGTTACATCAAGTCCTGCGTGTGGTGAGTAGATCAGGTTAACTGCACACGCATCAGCTGACCTTTATCACCATCGAGTGGATCTGTGCGTGTACACTAAACATTTCTGGTGTGCACTAGATGTTCCAGTTATTGGCCTGACTGACCTGAGGAACATGAAGACATTATGGACAAGTGTGCCAAATCTTCTTTATCCATCCAGTCAAGATTTCTGCATGAAAAGGAGGAGTATGTCTATGTGTCTATGCTATTGTAGAGTAGTTTCTAGAGGTCATCTATTCTAAAGAAGAAAATCTGTTCTCAGAAGAAAGCAATGACTGCAGCTGAACAGTGCAGAGGAACACATTTTTTGGAGGGGGAGAGAGTGTGGTTGGAGGAAGCAAAGCAAGAATGGAGTTCTAATGCTTGATTTTATCAATTTGTAAGGTTTAATTACTTATACTTGTGATACCTCTGAAGAGAAATGGAATCCAGGTTAATCTTTGCAAGATACGCAATAAAAATTATTTATTAAAATAAGGCCCATTACTGTGATTAGCAGATACATTTTTAATTAAGTCCAAAGTTGATTCAATAGAAATTTTACTTCTATTACCTCAAAATGTTTGGTCTTGTTCATCTTTCTAAGCTTTACTTCTCTTCTATAAAGATCATGAACTTGTCTTAATTACAAGTAGTAGTTATAATGTCAGAGCAAATTAATTTCAGTCAACTAAATGGTCCCTTTGAGGATCACAGTCTTTACCTGTTACTCTCATCTATAGCTTGGAAATAACTGTGATCTGATGATGAGTGAGTTCTCATTAACTACAAGATGAGAGTCGCTCCGCTGGCTCAATTGCAGTGAGGAACGCTAATATCAGTAAGAGAGACTGGTAACGTCACGGAAGGAGGCAGGACACGAGTTTCATTTTGTCCATGTTCCTCCGTATCTCCAAAGTTTCTTGACTTCAAAAGAGATCATTTAAAGCTCTTGAACCAGGTTTGTATGCAGGACTTATACAAGACTGTTTATGACTGTTGTTTCTCAGGAATGCCTCTATGTAATATATCCAGTTCACAAGTAAAAAAGACATACCTTTAGCTGCTCCTCCAACACAGCCAGGCCTTGAGTCTCAGCTTGTATAAGAAGATCAGTTGATCTAAGTATTCATTTTTTACATCAGTTTCTATTAGGTCCCAAGCAAACCAATTTTTTCAGGGTTTTCACTCAAAGTTAGCTTAAAATTTCTCCCTTTAATTAATTTTTTAAATTGAATGCCTTTGTTTTGAATGTTACTACACTCATTTTCTATCTAAAATGGCAGAGCGATCTTACATTCTAAAGGGAATTTGCATTAAAATAAACACAATAACTTTTTCTGGGTGTTAAAAGAAAATAAAAAGATAAATTAGTTGTAAATCTTTGCTTAAAACATCTTGCTACAAAATTCTGGGCTACTCAACATTCCTAGCAGGTTGTAATGAGCTGAGTTCATTGGTTAAATTAAAATGCTTTTTCTCATATTCAGTAAATGCAGTGTGTATGCAATTGAACAAAAATAAAATTGAAATTTACATTTTCATCAAATGAATAACCACATGCTGAGGATTGCTCAACTGCAATTTATGATTATGCAAATGAAGCAGGTTTTGCAACTAGGATATGTACAATAAATGGGAGTTCTATTATGTATCAAAAAGCCATTAACCTTGAGAATTATATAAAATTGACACGAACATTTCTAAAATATGTCTAAAAGCTGTTAATGTTCTCTCTTCCCCTCCCATATATATAGGTACTGTATATTAGATTTAGCAAAATAATTCAGAATGAATAATTTATTACATGAGCTCTGCCACTTTTTTGTTTATGAACTATCAGTAACAACTTGCTGGGTTCTTTATTCATTATTTAAAATCAGGGAATATTGCTGAATAATTCCTTATCTGCTGACAAGAACATGAGTTACAAAGCCTGTTCATAACTAGCATTTGCTGTTTTGAAAACCTGGAGAGGGAGCGGAGACCAGGTGGTGAGTCGCGTGGTGGCTTCCCAGATT
Source organism: Bucorvus abyssinicus (assembly GCA_009769605.1). Taxonomy (NCBI): domain Eukaryota; kingdom Metazoa; phylum Chordata; class Aves; order Bucerotiformes; family Bucorvidae; genus Bucorvus; species Bucorvus abyssinicus. The sequence goes on from CM020040.1 coordinate 12,928,788, forward strand.
AGGAGGTTCTTTGTTGTGAATACTCACCTCGGTGCTGTCTGTGAATTTTTGATAATCGATGGTTCGAGATGAGATTCTGTGTTTTCTCAGCCCCAGTGACAAAACTACCAGTACTGGCAGAGAGAGCAAAATGAGGCTGTCTCTGAACACGCTATCGATGATACATTTTGCTCGGGATTGGCAAGGGTAAGCAAACAGCCTCTAAACTTAAAGCTAGAAGCTTTAAGATAATTTTCTGCATGTTTTATGAAAGATGGTCCCTTTCTTAGTACTACTGTGGATTTTTGGCTTTTGGAGGGAAACCACCTCATGCTAAACTTGGGACAGCGTAAAAATATAACAGGACTTTTCCAAAATGTAGTCACAGTCCCCGATGTGTGTTTGGTAATTGCCCCTGTGCTGCAGGGCTGAGGTCCCTGTCTGCACCCACCACATGCTGCTTTCTTCACCCCCTGTCATTACGCTGAGGGTGCAGTAAATCTCTCTGAGGCACGTAGTTCCCTGCCATGTATTGCCAGTTAATGCCAAAACTCTGAAACAAAAGAAACTAATACATAGCACAAAGCAGTAAAAAAAAAATCGTATTTATATAAGCTAGTTATCAAGAGGTGCCTCAAAGCTGATCTGTTCTTTCAATGACTTTTTAATAGCTTTGTGGAACTGTTTCAGTTATATCTCTGTGTCGGTTTATAGCTGCAGAAGGGTTTGATATCCTGAGTTATCTTTACCACAGGAGGTATTCACAATATGATACACAATGTGTAAGATACCAAGATCTGTCTGTAGGAGATTGCCTTATGTCTGTTATCTATATTTAATTTGCAATAATTTCTGATACTGTTTTTCCTCACATCCCCATAGCTATCAGAGGAGAATGCTTAAAATCTTTTATTGCAAATAAATCAAAACACTACTAAACGTCGCCCTCATCACACTAAATGAAGGACCCTCTTTGGCTGTTCTTTTCTTTCCTTGTCTCTGGAAGCAATTGAATATGTTTCCTTGCCCAATTCTCACTTTTAGACTGGGGTTTACATCAAAACCACTGCCAAAAACATGTTAATGTAGAGCATTGCAATGAAATAAAATGTAAAGTAAATAGAAGTGTCACAGATGGCAAGAAGGGCAGGAGGAGCTGGGAATCCATGTATATTGCGTTGAATGTAAGGGTAGATACTGATGTTTTGAGAATTCTGAAGTAGAAAATTAAAAGTACAAGGGATTCCATTGGCAAAGCAGACAAGTTACATTATAGACTTGGAAAAAATCTGCAGGAGAAGGGGACAAATGGATATTTAATCATAATTTTTCAATATTATGTTTGACCACAGAAAATAGTCTTATGAGTTCTACAGAGGGAGTCTATAGCAGCTCAAACTCTTAAGAACTGCATTTGGTGTGGACCCTTAAATACTCCTCTATATTCAAGTAGAAAAGGAGGATCTTGTGTTACTTTTGAACTGGAAAATGATGTCCAGAGGACATATGCATTGGTGGCAGGCAGAGGAATATTCTTAAAATGGAGCCATCCAAGCTTTTCCCTGAAGCGGTAGGTATGTGTTTGAACAGCACTGTACAAATGTACCTGTTATGCATTAGATGGGAGATGCAGATGTATCATATAGGGTTAGCAAAACTTTTGCTTTTTTTACTGTTAATGTGGTTAAATATTTTTATCCTATAAGAAGAGTTGAACTAGAGAACTTTAAAACCAATTTAAAGGTTTTTGTCTAACATGGATAGCATATGTATAGCAAAGGGCATGTCTTTATAGAATTGTAGAATCATTGAATGGTTGGAGTTGGAAGGGACCTTAAAGATCATCTAGTTCCAACACCCCTGCTGTGGGCAGGGACACCTTCCGCTAGACCAGGTTGCTCAAAGCCCCATCCAGCCTGACCTTGAACACTTCCAGGGATGGGGCATCTACAACTTCTCTGGGCAACCTGTTCCAGAACCTCCCCACCCTCATAGTGAAGAGTTTCGTCCTTACATCTAATTTAAATCTACCCTCTTTCAGCTTACAGCTGTTACCCCTTGTCCTATCACTATATACCCTGTAAAAAGTCACTCTCCAGCTTTCTTGTCATCCCCTTTAGGTACTGGAAGGCTGCTATAATGTCTCTTGGGAGCCTCTCCTCTCTAGGCTGAACAACCCCAATTCTCTCAGCATGTCTTCGTAGGGTGGGTGCTTGAGCCCTCTGATCATCTTTGTGGCCCTCCCCTGGACACACTCCAACAGGTCCGTGTCCTTCCTGTGTTGGCCCCAGAGCTGAAAGCAGTACTCCAGGTGGGGTCTGGCTTTTTAATACTGCTCTGGCTTGCTAACCAGTCTCAACCATTCAGTAACTCATCTTGGACTGAGCACTTAGGTAGCGTTAGCGTTTCTAGATGATATGACCCATGAAAAATGTGTTCTCCTCACATTGCTTCTTCCACCACAGTGATGCAGCTGAGACCTAATAGTGTGAGGTTGTTTACTTGGAAATACAAAAGAAAGGTGGCAGTTATTCAAACTGTTTGTTTCTTACATTACAAATTTCTTAAACATTTTTGAAAAACATTATTTTTTGTACTTTTAAAATCCTGCAAAAATCTGTCACAGAAAAGATTATGACCAAACATTTCATGTGTTCTTGCTAAAGGATTGTAGAAGAGACCAACAAAAAGTTAGATCAGTGTCTTATTTTTCATCAATTTCTGTAAACACTCTCCAAATTAATTTCAGTAAATAGCAGAAATTACAGTATCTAGTCTTGTATGTGCTCACAGAACAGATTCATGGCACTTATTTGAAAGATATATATATAAAGCGGGCATTTGCCATAAGTTAAAAGTGTACTTTTTGACATCTCTGGAAGACATTTCTCAAAGTACTGAGCAGTGATTGAACTTCTAATTCCATAAATATCTCTGGATATGGTTACAGGAAACAGAGCAGGAGACCACAGCTTCCAGCTTACCCCTGCGTGTCCAAGAGCTGTCCCAGTCTGTAAGAGAACAGGGGAGGGCCCAGCAAGTGGGGACGCACTCTCAAACCTGCCTTAACATCTTACAAAGTCTTGTCAAACCAGGATATTTCTGATATGATCTGTTTGCTGTGATGTTCATCCTCTCTTTCTTGAGTTTAACAGTCAGCACAGATTTAGTTGCCAAACCTTTATTTTAAAGTACCATAAATTGTTGAGGCTGATACCCCATTGGGAGTAAGCTCTTGTTTTCCTTTGCTGGCAAATACCATTGCAAGGGTTTATTCCAGGGTATGGTTTACTGTAAATGTTATGTTAGGAGTAAGACTTTTTTTTAACATAAAAACTTAGATGCTGAAGCAGAAAATGGCAGCTGTAAAGTAGCCTTGTTTGATCTTTTCCTTAAAAAGAATATCCTGTCAAGGAGTCTAACTAATACACAATAATAATAATAAAATCTCCATGAGGTACAGGACTGTTAAGAGTTTTTATTATCTGTAACTCTTCAGCCACTAGATGGTGGGAAAGTTGCAGTATGAGAGCACTCAGGGACTTGATCTGCCCTCCCGGGGTTAGTCCGCAAGCAGGTATGACTGAACACAGCAGTCTTTAAATTGTTGTGAAATTTTACCATGAGGTGGCATCTGGACTGTGGCATTCCTTGTACATCTCTATTGAAATCAACTTTGTGCTGGAGAACCTTGTCCACGTTACCAGGACAGCTGTGATGAAAACAATTCCCTTTAGCTGCAAATTTCACTTAAGAAACTGAAAAAAATTAAGAGGCTAATTCATACTAAATTCAAACCTACCATGACCACATTGCTGGCCGTGCATATTTTAAAGCTAACTCTTGTAAGCTGTCGTGCCTGCGTACCCACTGTTTCATTAAAAAATTGACAAGACGCCTTGCACGCTTAAATACAGTATAGACTGATTAATTTTTCTTTCAGTAGCTTCTGTGGCTTATAGTGTGAAGAGGAGATGTGCAACATTCTCAAAAAATTACTGTATGCATAGGGGGCATATCTTTCTTCCACAGCGCAATGGAATTTGTTAAGCTATTTTTTGTGTGGGCATTTGGGGAAGAAATGGCTTGATTTGAAAATATCTTCAGCAGGTTTATTACTCTGCTTTGTCCTGAAGGACAGCTCTATAAATACTTGTGTCTCTGGGATCCCTTGCCAGGATCCCTGCTGTAATATCAGATTCATCACCTCACCAGCCAGTTCACCTCCCTTTTTGATCTTGGAAATAAATTGTCGTCCTAACTTTCAATGCAAATGGCTGTGATACCAGCCCTTAATGATTAAGGTAACTTCAGTGCAGACTTCAGGGGCATCAGATGATGACAATGTCTTTGATATATATGCCACCTTTCATGCTTAGCGATCTCAAAGCGCCTATAATTTCTGGCAAACCTGTGCTGAGTTAATGGGTTATTTCAGAGTCTATTCAGCAATAACTGTTAAGTGTTCAGAAGAAAGACTGATTGATGGGTGAGATGGCCCCGAACTTTAATTATCCTAATGAACAATTTTTTTGACTTAACAGGAAGTCTTCCACTAACACAAGTAGAGCTATGAACTTTAATTCCACTACTCATTATATTAAACACTGAGACTGGTGGTAATTTGAAGAGTTGTTTCTTGTTCTGTGTCTGTGTATTTTCATAGGAGTCTACTTAGGCTTTACTGATACATAACCACTTCTGTGCTGGAACTTAACACATTGCACGGAGTGGTTTGGGACACCTGGTGAAAAACAACACCCTACCCCTATGAAGCTGTTAAAAGAAGTTTGATAAGCAATTACTTGAGTTTACCTGGTGCTAGAGATAAATATTTCAAATATTCAGAATGATTCAGGGAGAATTATTGGTAAGGAGATATTCAAGACTCTGGTTTTACACTGGTCTGACATTTTGCCTGTGACAGAAAACAGAAGGGTAAATAGCTGAACTGGGGTAAGAGAAAGTAAGAAAATAGTATGAAAGGTAAACAGATTGCTGTTGAGGAGATGGTTTTGAGATTATTCCACTGTGAAAGTTCATTTTAAATTAGCAATTGTGATCATGCGTACCTTGACGCATGTCATCTACGCCCCCTTTTACTCTTCTTACACCTCTTTGTTATTGTACTTTTAAACCTTAATCATTTTTCCACAGAAATGAAAATTATTATTAGCATCTGTTGTGTCTGCATAATTACTGTGCCTGTTAAAAGGCTTATTTCTATTATTTCCAGATCTCTTCCACAAATCCTTACATTGGTAATTAGTCTATATTACAAATACTGATGGAGTGAAAAGGATCATAAATTTTCAGTGTAAACCAAGAATTGCCTTCTGATGACTAATACTCTAGTGGGTACCATAAAAACAATAGTATAGAAAAAAGCAGTAACTCCAAGCTGCGTTTTACCGTATATGTTGCCAAGGAGATCTGACTTTGTGAGTGACTTTAGGACCTGGACTCCTTGTACCAACTACAGCAGAAATGCCAAGAATGTCATAATTTTTTTCAGTTAGAAATAAATGTCCTGTGCAATTCACCTTGTTATACTTGTTTTCTCATCACTGGAGGTTGAGGAGAGGGTCAAAGAAGGCTGCTCACTTTTCAGCTGTAGGTGAGTCCTTGTGCTAGTTACTCTGTTTAAGCAATATTTAAGCAATAGGAGGATTGCGTTGTGAAAGGTGACGGCGGGAGATGAAGTCAGTAAGTGTTCAAATATGGCTTTCTTGCTATGCACTTTGTGGTCTTTTGCATGTGTGCATGATGAGTAGCAAGTGGACCCGCATCCCCAGAACAGCACTTCACACAAGCAAGTGTTCGTATCAGTTATTTCATAAGGCATCAAAAAAGTGGAGAAATTGCCAGTGCTCTGAGAAATCTCAAACACCCCAGAGCTGCTGTAGTGATTCTCATGAACTGCTCTCTGGTTTCTAACTTGGTGGGCAGGGCTGAGGAAAAAAGGGTGTAGGGGTGACACTGGAGTGAGTTCGAGCAGCCTGTATCCCTTGGAGAATTAAATGAGTGGACCTAAAGATGTCTGTGTGAGCAGCTTCTCCCCTCTTTTGTCTTTTACAGGTAAACAAATCTCAAAATGCACCCAAGTGATGCTCTTCCATTCTCAGGCCTTAATTCTGAGTGTTGATGTATATTCTGGATAGATGTTTGCTCGTTTCAGCTTCTGACATCAGAAAGAAGCTTAACTGCTTCATGCATTTATTCCCAAGGAATAATGGGTTAATAGTTTTGAAGCCCCTTTTAGGCAGTTCTGATCAGTCTCATAATGTTTTCCCTCATAAATCTGATGTGGGTCATATCAGCGGAGTTTAAAGAATGGTTTGGACTCTTCCCCTTCTTTTTGGTTTCAAATGACATTTTCACGTCATCCCCAACTCAGAGCTAAATGGTCTTGCTACATTGGACAAATGTCCTTTATTTAAAATTCATTTTTCCTAAGCAATGTGACCAAAATGATCTCATTCTTTGAGTGGCTAGACTGTGTGGAAAAAGTTTGAAAGAGACAAAAAAGCATTTTCTGGAAAAACTCTTAAAATATATCCATTTTTCACCACTATAATAGAACCTCATAATTAATTTAAATGAAATTTGTTTTCCATAATGCAGATTTTTGAGTGTAAAGTATGTCCTTTGAGAGAGGAAAGAGGAAACAACCTCTGTTATTTTTGATTACCTTTGTGTTTTGCTTTTTACTCATTATGCTAATTTTATGCTAATAGCCTCCTTACATTAAGTTTCACTTTATACTGCATAAACTGACAAATAGAGCAATATTTATCAAGCATAAATATTAAAAACACTATAAAGACTTCTAGGCTTCTAATTATTATGCTAATTTATCTCTAAATTATTCTTGTATTACCACCCTACAGTTCACTGTAGAACATGACACAAAAGTGGTAAAAATACCAAAATTCTCCTTCTTAATGCTATTAATTATTCACATAGGAAGCCTGTCTATGAATTAAAAAAGCACTAGTTATAGCATTGTGGAGGTAAAGATAAAGAACTCATTTCTTCTGGTGAGCTGTTGAGCCTTTGCTTATATTGTCATAAATACTGAGGAAATCCAAAGTGCTTTTTTATTTTAAAAGAACAGGAAAGCCTAAATATATTGGATGGACATTTCACATATTGAGCCAAATCCTTAGTATTTCTTTTCATACCAGTATATTTATTGAAGTCAATGATACTATTCATAGGTTCAAGTGTGTGAGTTTTGGCCTCTCTCCTGCTCCTCTATTCCACACATGGGGTCAGATGAACTCCCCAGATCTCAACCATCATGTTCATTCTGGTGCCATTATGAGGCTGTGATAAGGGGCACGATCTCTCCAATGCACAGAAGAACTAACTAAATCTTTACAAAGTAGCTTATAATTTTAGAGACTTCCTAAACTTTTGGTCATTATCACTGGCGATTGTGTGCTGATGGAAGGCAGTGTGTGGAACGACCAGGACTAGTGCTCCTCTGAAGGAAAGCTGCTGCATCAGAGCTAGCAGGTGCCTTACAGGGTCTTTGATAAAGTCAAGTCCTGTTCCTGGAAATGGACCTGGCTCGCTGGAGTGTTCGGATGTTCCTGAGTCCTCGTTTGTAGGCTCAAAGTTTGTGACTGTCTCTTCTTCAGGTGTAGAGGCCCCATTTTGCTTGTAGGTGTGAACAAATTTAAGAAAGAGAAGTAATTCAAATGTTTTTTAATTCTGACTATCCCTGTTCTTTTTCTACCCAAATTTGTGGGGTTTTTTTTTTCAGAAATTCTGTTTTTCTGGTTTGTTTGTTGGTTTTCTTTTTTTTTTTTTTGCCCCAAGCTTTCTTAAATTTGGGAACTAGAGATAGTAACAAAAATGCTTTTACAGGAGTTATTTTGTGTACCTGGTGTTTTCAGTTAACTCTTTACTTGACCTGTCTACAATGAAGCAGGCTTTGTGTTAAAATGATCCTGAATTCTCTACAGCTAAATTTAATGTATGTTTTGTAGATCTCAACAAGAATAGGAATAATGATGGTCCAAAAGTATGGCTTTCCTGACCAGCATAAATTTACTATCATAAGCACAGAACTGGTTGCCCTAGTTGAGGATTTCATCCGTGCAAGCCGTGATGAGACCACTCTATAAAGAATAGCTTTGATTCACTCACCAAAAGCCTGTGCCAATCCTACTGTATTGGGAGATATTGTGCAGTGAATTAGTATTGTTTTTTTTTAACTGGAAACAAATTAGTCTGCTGGGATAGCGCTCTTGTAAAGACAGATGCTCAACTGGCAATCAATTCTTTAAAATAACACTACAGTTCAAAATCAGTCCTATAAAGAAGGGAAGGGTAGAGATCATGTTTCATCAGCAAATAGGTAAAAATTACGCAGAGATACTGAGCCGCAGGCAGGTCCACTGTTAAACAGCTGATGGCTGAGGGGTGATGGTACTATAGCAGTTAGGGGCTGGTAAGTGGGCAAGCTGAATGTGGATCGAGTAATGAGGGTTATAAGAATACATGGGTGGAAGTGGAAAGAAAGCACTACGGCAGCAAAGTTTCAGGGGATGGCATGCTGAATATCAGCCCGCTCACTTCCCCTTGCTTTGCCAGTCATCTATATTTAAACATTTTGTACAGCAATCTTGGAAAGACACAGAGTCACTAGGTCTCATTACCTTCTTAAAATTGAGCATGGGCATAAGAGTTTGAAGGATAAGGTTGCCTTTAGACAAAGAACTGCCTAAATGCGTATCGATATAGAAATATATATATATATAGAAAAGAAAATGTAGTTAGAGATATTGTTCAGCTGTTTCTATATGGCTTATTTTAGCTGTTTCGTGCTAATAATTTGCAAATACAATCAAGTTTCTGGTGAAAATGAATTATTTATTAAAAGCCAGTTCCTATTTTTGCCCTGTGTAAGAATCCAAATAAAAAACACTTTGATGGTTTTTATGTTACAAACACTATAATATTAAGTGTTTAAAAATAACAAGAAAATGTTCCTGATGGAAACATTCAATAGCAATTTTGAGTAACTATTTGCAGTCTGAAATCTTGTTTTTTCAGAGAACCAACTTCTCGTCTGACCCAGCTAGGTATTGATTCCTGTATTCATCAGGGGAAGTCACACTGACCTTCACTCTCTAACGGCTCAGCGTCCCTCCTTAGTTCTGTTTATAATGAACAGTGCAGGGAACAGAGAGTACGGAGATGCTGGACACACCTCGACTCTCCTGGAGTCCTGCCATACCGATCTCAGACTGACGTTAGCTCTTTCTGTTTTATAAACCTGCATCTAATCAGGAGGAGAGAAGACGGTGAAGTGAGCATTAGTGAAAATGGGGACATGTTTTCTTGATAACCAGACATATAAACCCGCAATGCTACGGTACAGGAGGGTTCACATTTCAAGACTGTACTCTACCTCAACCACTACAGTTTTTAGCATCGTTTTTATACTTCGTAAAAGTACAGCTTATTGTTAGAACTTGGTAGACAATCTTAATTCCACAGCTAGTGGACAAAACTTATCCTACAACACTGTAAGAAAATGGGTGGTGGACAGTGAGAGGACAGTCTTTTGTCTGATGATGAGTCTGGTACGTGCAGAACTCTGTTTTATAAAAATCCCCAGGAAGCTGAGGTTTTCCCAATCTGAAATAACACGTGTGTAATTAAATAAACTCTGTCTATACGTGTGTGTGTGAGAGAGAGAGAAAGGGATTTTTTTCTTTCTGTCTTTTTACTTTTTGAATGTCTTGTGTTCATTTTGCAACAAAGTCAGTCACACAGGTGAAAACAACCCATAGCACAAAGTAATTGTGAAATCAATCAGTACTCCACAATTCTGAGCTCTGGAGTAACCTCCTAGGAGGAAAAAGAAAAAAGGCAGATGAACACGATATATTAAATACAAATCCTAAAAGATAGGTAGTGTGTCAGGGAGGTTAGTGCATTCAGGAGACTTGATAAGGGTGATTTAACAGGGTGAAAAGATCACCTCTGCAGATCATAGAGGGAAAGGACTGTCAAGAGATAAAGAGAGGCATGCACAATAACGAGATAAGTGAGCCTTATCTTTTTTAAAAGTTTGAACTTACTTCATGATTGTTAGCATTTAGTCTTATTTCCATAGTCAAACTTCTAAACATTTAGATGCAGAGCGCTCTAACCTTTGCTTGCTTCTGTAGTCCAGTTGAAGCAGAATAAAATTAATGGAAGCATTAGGTTAATTTGGCTCTTGTTTGTTTAACAATGAACAAGTAACCAATACCATCTTAGACTAAATATTTGGGGGTCTAATTGTAAATTGTGGTAAGTTCCAAATGTTTGTGTTTTTCTGCAGGCAGAAATTGAACAGAGCATTTAGAAATGTATTCCTACATCAGACAATTGGTGGTCAGTGGGCATCGCTCCTTTAGAAGGCTCACTCAGATTTATGCCCCATTTGGATGCTACTTTTGAAGTTGTGTCTTCTACCTACCTACAAAGAGAAATCTGCCTTTCTGATGAATTGTTTGATTCTGTTGCTTGAAAAGTCTGAAATTTTATTGGTCGAAAAGTGTTTTTTCTAGCTTTTTTTTTTTTTAGTTTAACCTCCTGGGTATAATTTGAAATGATTACTGTTCTTTTTTCGGGAAAAGCTTCACTAGAAAGACAAGTTCAGTCTCCTGTTTGCTCATTTTAAGCATTCACTATGTACCTGTAATTTAAAAGTGTAGGGGGCAGAAAATAACCATTTAGAGAATATTGATAAAATGAGACAGATCTGAGTTACAGAATCAGAATCCTGTTGTGCTTAAATGCAGTAACTGCCTGGAGCTTCATTCTGGGACTAAATTGGTTACATATAGAATAGAAATTAATGTCTTTTTTATTAAAAAAAATTGAAGGCAAGGGCTTATAATTAAAATATATATAACATTTGAATGGTCAGTAAACAGCTGTATCAGTGTTCAAGTGGGCAGTGTTGTCAAATGACATGCACGTACTAGCTTCACCTTTGGCTGCTGTCAACCACATTAGTTAACTGTTGGGTGTTGCACATTTATTATGTGGTGAAGCACTGTTGCTGTAGAAAAGAGAAGCTTAGGTTCAAGTTTGATAATAGCAGGAATAGTTTCTGGACAGGTTAGTGGAAAGGATGTTAAATATGATGCTTATAATTTAAGAATCGTTTTCTGTTGCACCCACAATTTTATTCTTTCATCTTACTGACAGCACAAATGTTTCCATCCATTTTATTTCATATTCTTCCTTCTCATCTTGGATATTTATATGCTTGGATGGCCCCATCGCGATAAAATCCAACTGCCTCCCAAACAGAAATATCATTTACAATTTCTCTTGCTTTCTTCTTTCAGAGTCTTCAGGGAAATAGCTTGATTAATTCATAGGTTTTCATTCCTTCATTTGTTTGTTTATGTGAGTGAGTGGATGTGCTGTGTAAGGAAGTGTGTGACTGAATTATTGAGGGAAAGCTAGATCAAAGAGATTATATTTGCCTTTAGGGTATATTTAAAGTGCAGAGTGCAATAAGGAGATAGGCATGCATCTGTAAAGGAGCTGGTTTGGGGAACTGGAAGCTTAGGTGAAGAGAAGTTCTCAGTCCCCTCTGTGTCAGTCTCCGCAGGAGGGCATGTCTCCTCTCTGTGGTAGTCTGAGAGCCTGAGATTTAGGGATCAGTGTGCCAGGTTTCAGTGCCAGCCGATAGCTCAAAGAGTTATGCACTACTCTCCTTTTCTATTCAACTATCCTAAGTTTAAAAAGAACTGATTGACTGAATCTGCCACATCTCTCTCTCTGGTTTACAGAAATTTCTTCTTGTACTACTAAACTGTAGGGAAAAAAAAAAAAAGAAGAATGAACCCCGAAATGTTCAAAACCTTTTGAAAAGTTCCTCTTCTTTTTTTCCCTACTCCAATTAAATCTGGTTCAGTGATCATATGAACAAAGCAGAAGAGTTGAGCAGCTCTTAGGAGTGAGCCTACCACAATCAGACCAGTCCTAAAGACCTCAGCAGGTCTTTCAAACTTCTCAGTTTGCACTGGTGTGAGACCATCCCAACCATTGCTGTGCAGAAGGAAAAACTCCTGTGAACCTCCCTGTTCTTCACAGATGACAAAGCAATGTGGAGAGAGACAAAATGTTGACAGGTTTTGCGCTTATGTGAGAAAAAAAGCCATAAAATATTTCTGTCATCTCACGGTTGGTTTACCCGCAAGGAAACGGCTGCCATGAAATACCCCAGACTTCGTAACCTCCCTGCCTCTACCTGAGTCATTCTTGTTATCCCCATTGATCATGAACCTGGGAACAAGGATTAGGTGATTCAGACAACCTTCTTCAGAAGTTGAGTCTGCCCTTTTTTTAGTCTCTGTGAGTCACAGGAGACCATTGGATGTGCTTGAGGGCACTTCTGCACTCAGGCCTTGTGCAGTGCTGCTGAGCACCAAGTGTTTCTCTGGTGGAACCCCTTTTGTTTGTCCCCAAAGTTTTACCCTACTAGGACTGGTAATTTGCTCTGTCGGAGCAGTCCCGTCTTGTAATGTTTCTTGAAAGTATTTTTGAGACATGTAAAGGAGATTATTTAAACAGGGAGATAGAGCAAGGCCTGTTAATAAACACAGAAGCCCTCTCTGTGTTTAAAGTCTTTCCTAAAGGAAATGTTTTCTTTTTTTTTTTTGTTTTTTTTTGTTAGACCACTAAGATGTTCATATGACAGGGTGCTATCATGAAGGCTGATGTATCTAGTTGCAGAGTGAAAATGGTCAGTTGTAGCTGCATTTTCCATGGCCATTTCATTGAACAAAAATTACCATGACTGTTCCCTCTCCTGGGTAGCCACAGTTCTCTTTCTAGAAGACAGTGGTTGTGAAATTATTATAATGTGCATGAAATGGTTCTTGCTTTGCCACTTTCCCTAGATTTATTAAGGGTTGAACTAACATAGAGAACAAAAGTGTCTGCCTAATCAACTCCCTTTGACAATTAGCAATGCCAATAAAAATAAGTGAATGTGTATTATCCTGAGTCTCTGCTGTTACTGTCAGTGAGAGCACCACTGTAGTAATAATCCATTTTCCACCATCAACACAGGGACCTCTGGATGTGCAAGAAGCAGCTATAATGTGCCATATTCCAGCAACCCCATCTGGAAAATGTTTCCTACTTGGGGAATTTTCACTTGAATACAGATAGATAATGCCATTACTGACAGTGTCCTATTGATAAAAGCATGCCGTCTAAAATCCAGTGTGGGAAAAACTTTGGATACATATCCTGCATGAGGAAAAGGAATTGAAGTTGAGGCGAGGAGAAGACACCTCTTTAGGATGGTAGTGCAAGAAATGTCACTGAGGTGACTGCTGGCCAAGTTCCTAACAAACTGAGCAGATTGGTGCTCACCATCATGGCACAGAGAGGACTACAGAGAATAAAACAAGGGGATTCTGAAATGGGATTGCCATCACCAGCAGCCACAGCAGCAGAGCTGCCAAGTTCCATTAGCATGCAAACGCCGCGTGCTGTGCCCGGTGGGCTGGTCTATGCTGCCACAAATGACTTGGCAAAAATGAATGGCTTTCGTCTGACATCTTTAGGACCGAAGGGCTGACAAAACCAAAAATGATATTTGTAATAGAAAGATGAGGCTGTGGCTTTTCTGTTAAAGCCTAGGGATCTAAGGCTTTGTCTTGTGCATACTAAAGAATGGAAGAGTCTTCAGGAGAGGAAAAGAGACCTCGGAAAGTGAGAGAAAATAAACAGTAAGAGAACTGATATTTACGTCATGATCTTCCAGATTATTTGCCTTGCTACTGCGTAAGTTTATTTACTGAATGCTGTCTTTTACCAAATAGACTGTTTCACTTCTTCTTGAGAAGTAGTTTATATTTAAGCAAGCAGCCCACAGGGATGCCTTATAAAGCATTGAAGCTGCTTTGTAGATTCGGTGCTTGAGGCCTTCATCAGCTCGTATTCGGAATGATCTGATTTCTCCCATTGTAGGGCTCCAGTTTCGGGCAATGCTTTAGCCAATACTAATGGCAAACATAGGAAGGGTTTAAATCCCTGTGTGTAGAAGAACTATGTTAATTTGTTTAACTGGCAACTCGTGGTAACTTCTTTTCCTTATACAATAACCACAAGGCGCAGTACCACCGTAGATGTGAGTAACTGTCTGTTGTGTATTTAGAATAGATGAGTTCATGCCTTTAGGATGGACCTGAGCAGTAGCTGACTGTAAATTTCACTGCAACAAACCCATCATATAGAGATTTGGACTTGGATTCTTTTCTGTGTTCCCCTTTGCTTCCAATGTGATAGCAATTTATTCCTGGTCTTACGCGAATAATGATTTAAAAAATTCTGTAAGTAATGGCAAAACAGCATGGTACATTGGGAGTGACAGCGAATAGTCAAAGCTACCCATTGCTCTGGAGGCTGATAGCCTTTCTACTATATCTGTACTAGAACATAGCAGTAGCCACATCACCTTGTTCTATTTCCACTTGGGTGGAAACCCCTCCCTTTTTTGACAGATGACATTTGCAGTGTCAGGTTTCAGATTTCAGATCTATCCAGTCCTGTCCTGTCCTATCCTATCCTATTTTTGACAGATTCCTTTACTGCACTTCAGTCATCCTTAGCAACTCAGCAGCTATGAGTAGTCTTTTCCCCTCCTAGCATTGCAAATACAGAGGAAGAAGGATGCTAACTTCAGCTGGTGGTTTAATTTAGGTTGGTAGGGACCTCTCTGAGGTCACGTAGTCCAAATCTTACTAAAAGTGGGTTCAGCCAGGAAGGGTTGCTCAGAACTTCTCCAGTCACGTTCCAGTAACTCCAGGGGTGGACACTCCAACAGCCTCCCCAGGCCCCTTATGGTAATTTTTTTCCCCTTGCATTTAATCAAAATCTTGTGTGTTGGAGGTTGGATTCAAATTACAAAACAAGTCTTCTGAGCTCATCCAGCATGAACAGCTGTTTGTTCTTCAAATAGCAAGAACCCATTGTGCTCGTTTTTCATGAGCAACAGCAACTGTGCTAACCACGTGTATCAAAAAAGTCTTTAGCTTCTAATGAAACTTTCACTGTAAGAGTTGGTTGATTGTGAAGCTCTTTGGAAGGCTTTGCAAAGGTCATAGCCTCAATCCTCAGCTTTGAGGAGAATGTCAGAAGGCTTTAAAGGGTCATTTTATATCCAGCAAAACACTAGATGATACAGCTACATAGTTTTAACTTGTCTTGGCAAATATTTTCTCTAAGCTGCAAAAATGTTGTATTTATACTTTTAATGTATGCTGTGTTATTAAGCTCTGACATTAAACACGCTCATGCCAGTTTAGAAGCACTGAACTTTGCTAATCATACAGTAAAAGAAGGGAAGAGGAAACCTGGCAGATGTTTCAGTGCATTTCTTCCTTACTGTTAACTCCAGAGGTCCCTTCCAACCTCAACCATTCTGTGATTCTGTGACTGTGCTTAGTGTTGAACTGATCAAGACTTTCAGTAGATAAAACTGGACATGGAAGTTCATTCATTTTAAACTACAGTAGCTACATATATAATCTGTTCTCCACACAGTACAGGAAAAATCTTGCTGTCCAGGATTCCCTATTAAAAAATCTTCTACTTCTTTAACAGGAAAAGGAATGGTGTTGGTGATTCCAACAGAGAGAACCAGTTTTGATGCAAAACCATGCAGGTGAAGCCTTGCAAAAATAAAAACGAAACCAAAAAAAAACCCAGAAAGACAAGCAGAGACCTTCATTTGGTAATTCCCTCTTCCCTGGGCATGCAGACAACATTCTCCTCAACAGAAGAGCATGTTCTTGTGGAAATGACTCTATCTTTCTGCTGAGGTCTGAGGCCTGACAGGCAAGTTAAATATTTAGAAACTACAAAAAAGTAGTCTATGGAGTACAGCAGGGCAAAGTAAGTTTAAGTGCATTGACTAGTAAATTCCTGGAAAAATGAAGTATTGTTTAACTTGAGACTACTTGAGCCTGCCCAATAAATTCATCTGGGAAAAGATGTTGAGGTCAAGATTAAGGGAAGAATCCAACAAGTCAGCATTTAGGGTACTCCAACCTTCACTCCTTAACCCACTAGACTGTACAGGATATTGGCTTCCAGTACTCTTAAACTCTTCTGTTGAAATGGTTTCACTGTATCAATTTCAATGTAAAGGAACAAGCAGAGCTCTGGGACTGCTTCCCATCCCCATGATGTTTTAACTAATCCTTCCTCAAGTACAGCCTTGTCTCCTTTGCGTGGACCACTTGGGTTTGTCTGGATCCAGAGAATGAATCTTACAGGCATATAGTAAGTGTTCTCGCCTAGGAAGTGGAATACTCAGTTTATAATTTCTGCTCCAGTAAATGTTTGATTGCCTAAGGAAAAATGGAAAGATTATAATCAACTAAAGTAGCAAAAATTATGGTTAGAACACTTTTGTGAAGGTGGAAGCTCTCCTCAGGCATTCAGAATTCAGTCTCCTCAGGCAGAGAAAGGAATTGTCATAAAATTAGTTTGAGCTGTGAATCTGTCTCATTTTAAAATAATTCTTCAAGACGAGTCATGCTTTTTTTAACTCCCAGTGTAACTTAACTCTACAAGTAGGAAAAAAGAAATCCAGCAGAAACTCGCCCTCCTTTCTTCCCCCTCCTCACACAAAATCCCCTCTCAGACTTTGGAGGAACGTTTCTGACTGGCCATTGGCTCTTAACTTTTCCCAGCTGGTCTCCCAAAGACAAATGTGCAATTAGCCTTTGCCTCCTGGGCTAATTGACCTTTAGCCTTTGTCTTTCCAGCTAATTACCAAACCAGTCTAGCTGGCTGTTTCTCAAAGACTGACAAAGCATTAAGATAATAGGGAGGCTTCAGGCTGAAACAGAAATGTAAAACGGCCGTTTTTCACACACTCTGATTTTTATCACATATACTAGTTCTTTAGCAGGTAACACTGTCATAGAAATTGGGCCTGAGTCTATATCCCGAGGGTGTGAACTGCTGAGCTGGGCACTAAGAAAGACTACTAACTTGAGAATTCTGGTATTTCATATCCTGTTAGTTCGTAAAATGAACTTTTCAGGATTTCTACCTCTCTCTGGACAACCAAAATATTGTGTTTTACTTTTTAATTTCAGATTTTTTTCTTTTTCCTTAAGAAATGTTTAATTGGGATAGGTTTCTCCCTATTCTGTTTTGTCTGTCAGGCAAATGAACTGGCTATAGATAAGTCTCCCAACTTTATTCAAGCAAAACAGTGATAAAGATTGGGTATCAGCCTTGTGCAAAAGATAGGAGTTTCATCCTAATGGCTCAGCCTGCTGGAAAACAATTCTCTTTTGCTTTTGCCAGATATAAGGACATAACCTTGTGCAATGGAAAAGCCCTTTCAGTCTTGTAAAAAACGGGTTCATATGAAAGCAGCATTGGAATTTTTATCATTATCATGAGGGATTTTGCTTTTGAGCCTGTCTTGAATGTCACACACAAAAAAAAAAAAAAAGAAGAAAGAGTTATTCTAGTTGGTTATAGTTGGGGTTGTTTACATCAACATTATTAGAAAAAACAGTTACTTTTCATTATTACAATTTTCCAAAAATGAGCTGAGGTTTTGCCTTGCATGGCTAATTCAGGTTGCTGCTGAAGTGCCCTGTGATGAATACTTCTTTTGAATCTTAATAGCAGTCACTAGTAAAATAATTAGAAGAGTTAGACATATTAAATCTTAATTAGTAATTTCTCTTGATGAGAGAATTAAACAATGTTTGACATGTATTGTTTTATAATGTCTGGCAAGACCGTCTTATAGTGAGTGTGGAGCATGTCTGGCATTTTTGGTTCGTACTGCTAAATAACAACACAGACATTCTACAAATCTTGTTGCTGTAATTTTCACGTATCTTCATTTTAGACTGAGCTGTTGCCATGATGAAGTCCTGATTCTTAAACATACAGGAATAAACATTTAGATACCTGTATGATTGCAATTTGAAACTAGCTTTTACATTTTTTTTATCTTAGAACTTTAAGAACATATACTAACATGATACATAGTTTATCTGCACACTGAAAATGTCGTGGTGATGTTTGAGTTAGCTAAAGAAGATCTAGTGGGAGATGATGTTCAAGAGATGGATATGTTCAGTGTGGAGTATGTTCAGTTGCCATGGTGATTTCATGAAAATATATGTATAGTTAGTTAAGTCCCTGTATAGTTTAACTTGCACAATAAATAAAAATATATAGGTGGAAAACTTGTCACATAAAAGAAAGTCTTTATAATCCTAGGGCTTATAGTAATAAATTGAAACTGGAATATATGTTATGCACAGATACACAGAAGCAGTAGCAGGCTAAGGTAGCAGTGTTCATCTTTTTCCATAAATAGCAAAACAGGTCAGAAATGCAAAACAGGTCAGAAATAAATGAGTTTTTAGAAGCTGAAGTGAAGATGTGATAATCTAAATTTTAGAAATGATCTTGTGCCATTCAGAATTACAGACAATGAACTTGGCTCTCTCTCAGCTCTCATTTTCTGTGTCACTGAAAGAGGCAGCAGGAGGAAGGACTAAAGCAATAGTGAAGTGACCATTCTGATTGTGCAGATGAGCACTTAGAATTAGTTGTTCGTGTTCTCACACCTTTACTGACTGTTTGTATTTCTGTTTAAGCACTGAATAATTTAATAACAGATTGTGAATAATGCCTGAAAGGGAAGTAAGTCTGTCTAGTTATTCCTTGCTGCCAACTGCTTAAAGATAACATTACTTTTACTAGGCTGTCCGATGAAATGCATTCACATGAAGTATATATGCTTATGAGCCCCTATTTGTAATGCTGCCTTCTTTCCTGTGGTCTAAAGCAGTCAGACAATCCATTAAATAGCCGAAGAGGGGCAACCTTCATCCTGCACACTATCCATTTCAGTTTTCACCTGTTTGTAGGATTTATGAATGTGGAAGCCAAATCCTCACAGGCTAGAGTAGAACTTTGTTTTTTCTGGACTGTAACAAGTTTAGTTTTCAGACATGATAGTTTTATTCTGATTGGGAAAGGTAGGACCAAACATGAGTTCATAGAGTGTGGTGGTCTCCATAAAATAATGCAAAAATACAATTTGCCCTAAATTAGCTACAAATAAAGATAGTATGGCACAGCTTAATAATTTTGTCTTTTACCATTGGTCACTTTAAACACAGGTGTAACATCTCAGATATCAGGTAATGTAGAACAGATGTAAGAAGTTAGTGTTGTTCATAGATGGGATGTGTAAAAAAGAATGTGATGGACATTAGGTACTATGGGAATACAGTGCCATGTGGAGCAGCAGAATGTGGCTCTGAGGGTGGAAGAGGTTGAATGGTGTTGGGTGATTTCAAATCCAATACCAATTTCAGAGCAAAGGCAGAGATCCATGTGTGAGTTCTGGTGATAACGTGGATAATGATTCTGTCAAGTCAAATGCACATGCTGACCAATATAAATGAGTTATCAAGGCCTTGTGAGTAATGTCCTGGTGATGAGCCATAAATCAAAGTGCAATTATCAATCCATCTGTAGAAGGAGGCCTAGAATAGTTGAGTAGTAGCCCTCAAATCGGTGCACATATTAATATGAAAAATAATGAGTCTGCCAACTTTAAGCAGTGGTTTGCCGTGGATAAACGCTGTGTTGGAATTTGGGCAGGCTGGTAAAGCTGTTTGTCATATGAATAGTATCTCATTCAGCGCATTAGAACAACTGGCAGTCCCTTATCAATGAGCAAGTCAGTGTGATGAGCTCTGTATGATTCGAACAAGTAGCCTGTTCAATTGTAATTTCATTAATATAATTATTATGTATTAATTGAATTAATACAGTATTCTGGTGTCTTGGTCATAGACATGGATGATTTTGTTCTTGCTGCAGAAACAAATGGGGTAAAAGAGTGATCTCTGTATCAAAGGATTTGCAGTCTAAATCCAACCAAGATGAGGCAGTGGACAGACAGACAAACTGAAAACTACAAGAAAAAATGAGGCACTTTTGGTCTGTGAGATAAGCAATGGTCTCAGGACACTAGCAAACTAATCATTGTCAGGCTTTTTTGTCAGCATCACAGGAGAGAAGAATGTTAAAGCAGGTTTTGAAGGGGGATGATGCATTACTTGGGCAGATGTTTATGGAAGCTTCTCTCAATTGTGCTAGAATGGGAAAAGGCTTGTGGATATTTTTTAGTCTTGCTTCTTAAGGAGTCAGGTCCTACAGCATCTCACCTTGAGTATGGGGCAGGGCTAGCCCTGAACTAAATTTAATAAAATAATGAGTCTAAAACCCAGCAAATTCCTAAGATATCATGAATGTAGGAAGGCAGTAGTTGAGAAGCCTGCTTAATGCCACGGTGGAGGGAAAGGCTGATACAGGCAGGGCTTCAGACAAGCAAGCAAATCTTCCGCTTTATTAAACATCAGAGAATTCAAGCACGCAGTTTAAGTATATAAAAATCAGGGTTCACTAGTTCTAGTGCTCGCGCGATCACTTTTTCCTGTTATTAGTTTTCCCAGTGGCACTTACTGCAGTATACTTACATGGCTGTGCAAGATTTGTTTCATCTACAGCCAAGCTGTGAAAACCTGAACTTTCTGTTTATTCCTTTTTTCTTTTTGTATTACGTAGACAAAAATGCATTTTCACTAAAGTTAATTTTGCCATAAGGCAAAAGTAGTTTCCTCTTTCCCTCTTCCTCCCATCTTATTTTCCCAAACTGTAATTTTGTCTGTGCAAGATAAGAGGTGGTGATAAAATACTCTGACAGTAATCACATCCTTGTGTTTTAGTGCTTGGATCTGGGCTGTTGTCTTTGACATCCTCTCTAGCCCAGCTAACCCAGTGCCTAGTAGCTGTGGAGGAGCTGCATAGGTCAATTTTTCTCCCTTACCTACTTCCCAAGGTTTTCAATAGCTCCCAGGGTTCGCTTCTCAGAGAATGTGCCCAAGCGTAAATCAAATATTCTGAAAACTCTTTTTAATAGTTCCTGTACTGTAGATACTATCAAGCAGATATATTTCCACACAGTGAGTCCTACTCAATCAAATTATTTCTTGTTCTTACACCCAGAAGTAGAATTAAACAGTGTGGAAATGAAACCTCCAATACCTAATGGAAAGCAAAACAGAAAGCAAATACAACTGTTAGATTTTTTGAAATGAAACTGTTTATTCCGAATTGTTTTGTATAGGCAATCTTCTAAATAATAAGAGATATTAATATAGACAGCATATAAATATTCCTGCAGAGAGATTTTTGTTTTAGAATACCTATTGTTATCCTTCCATATATGCTTTTATTATGAAAAAAAAAAAAAAAAAAAATCTGTTGCTTGTGAGGTTACTGCATTGAGATAATTACCAACCAGGCACTGTAATTACTTTAGGAGAGCACCAAGTAAGACTGCTTCACGTTATTTAGACAATTTGATTACTCTTACTCATGATTTCAGAATGTGATGATCTGCGTGTTGCTCTAACTTGGGTGCTCAACCATCCGCCACAGAGATTTATACCTACGGATGAAATATCAGGTTGAAATGTTCCAGAGTTAGATCTCCTGAAGCTCCACGTTGCTGCCCTTTGTTACAGACGCTCTGTAAACCACCTCACTAGTTAGTGTATGCTTTTGAGTAAACCATCAGGTTTCTGCATTGTCTCTAAATTTAAGACAAGACCACTCGACTTTTCTGCAACAATAGAATGTCAGAACTAAAATGGTGTTAATGTTAATTGTATAGACAAAACCACCTGCAGTACTTTTTTTGTCTTCTGGAGAAAATACAAATTTAGCTAATAAAATCTATTCTCACAAAAATGTCCTCAGAGCTTCCTCCTAAGGGAAATGTTGATTAGCAACAGAGCAATGAAATAAATAGCTGCATATCAAAACATTACAAGGAAACATGCAATTGGAACCCCAGGAAAATGCTACTCTGCTGTTAAAAAATCTGAACAAAAAGCTTGAGTGTTACAAGTATTTATGGCTAAGAAGAGCAGATGCATCTTTTTGAAAACAGCCCAGTGTTCATAACAGGGTGATGCAGTGAAATATGCATGATCACAAGTCTAGACAACATCTATATACAATAGGAAGGAACAAACAAAATTTTATTATTCATCTGTCATTGTAAAAAAGATTTTACATTTGCTGTGAAAAATGTTCATGTCAATACATCAATGTATGTAACTTCTTGGAGTGAAATTTCTATACTTCCTTGCCTTCCTAATGGAATGTGGTACTGGATTTCATTCAAAGACTAACAGAATCAGTCTGACTTCTGTTTATCATTTGTAGGTATGGGACTTGAACTCTTTATGAACATCTAAAATCGAGAAGGTGTGAAATGGTGCCCCAAGCCTAGTCTACCTGTAGTACATCTTCTTTGTGTGAAAACAAGTGGGATATTTCAAATACCTGGCTACCAACTAGACAATCAGATAAATATATTTTAACTAGATTATTTTTTTAATTCCAATTGGACTCTGAGGGAAGAAATGTGATTGTTCACTCAGCTTCCCTTTCATGCTGACAGATACTTGTAATTCCAACTGTGGGACAGAGCTATTTGTGTTAAAACTGTCTTTTCTCCAATGTAAATTGTGGTGTAATGCCAGAAGTACCTGCAGTTCCTAGCAGATCACTGAAATGGGATGTTGCTGCCTACCTATTGAAGCTTCAGACTAACAGCATTGAATAAATACCCAGAAAAGCTGTATAAGCTCTCAAGTGTAAGGTATGCTTGAAATCTTTGTCTTCAGAAATGAGTTATATAGAGTTTAGATCTCCAGGTCCCGTTCTTTCTTACATCTAATTAACTAGGCTGAGCTTTAACTTCTTAACTTCAGTAGTGCACAACAGATTGGAAGAGGATTTCTGTGTGGATGGGTGCTGATCAGATATTCTCAAGGTCAGACAATAGAATAACAAATCAGCAATATTCATATTTTATTGAGCAGTAGTGAAACACTCCTGCTAGAATGCTGACGGACTTACATGGCAGTTAAGAAGTTTTAGTTTGTTCCACTCTACAGAGGGAAAATTCTGTGTGGTTTGGGTTTTTTTGTTATTTTTTCTTTTTTTTTTTCTTTTTTTACAGTATGCATAGAATGCATTGAGATCTTACTTCTACTCTTGCAACGGAGAGGAGGAGGGGGCAAACTGTACTTTTGCCTTTGTTGAACCTCACAAGGTTCTTGTCAGCCCATTCATCCACCTCACTGAGGTCCCTCTGCCCAGCAGACCTGTATTCCAGCATATTGTCCTCTTCCCACCACTGTTTGCACTCACAAACTGGTGGAAGATGCACTCTGCCCTGTGCTCCCGATGAAGATGTTAAAGCAGTATCAGACCATTGTGGAATACTACTGCTAGCCAGCTGCCAGCTGGCCTTCAAACTACAGTGTGCCATGTGTTGAGCCCAGTGATCCTGCCAGGTTTTACAGCCACTGTAGTCCACTCCACCCATCCAGTCCACATCGCTCCAGCAGTGATACCAGCCTGTCGTGATAGGAAGGAAGGGGGCATGAACAGCCTTGGTGGCATTTGCACTGAGGAGACATGGCCCAGTGGAGATGTGGAGCGGTTGATGCAAGGCAGTGTCCTCAGTGACTGCGGGCAGGAGGAGAGCAGTTTGATAGGCAGCTGAACTGAAGAGGCTTTTTTGTAGTGGGGTTGTAAGATGGTGGTTGTAAATACAGATGTAAATCAGAAGAGAGATACAAGTTAAAGATCAAAGCAAAGAGCAGGGAATGAGGGAGTATGGGAAGATAGATGCAGGATGGAAAACAAGTTAAAATTAATAGATACCAAGGAGTTAGGCAGCTTCAATCTATGATAAATAAACAAAGTTCAAGACATACTGAAATTGAGAAATCATTAATTCCAAATTTCCTCTATGTAATGCAAATATGCAGAGACCTCTGTGTAAGACATTTTGCTACCAGGTTGCCTCTTAGGATTGAGTATCTGAAACTGCATGAGATTTATCTTACAGAAGTTCCGATGCTTGTTGACATATTAGGTGAATTAATATGCACAACATTGCATTTTCTCTTCCAAATTAATAAACAGTCCGTTCATTTCTTTTAGACTAATTGAATGTTTAACTTGTTTGTCTAAGGCCAATGATAGGTCAATGAGAGGTTAGGAATAGATATTGCTTGTTTTCTCCAGAGCCCTGAACCATCACTGGATTTCATATTTCCTCCAGCCTGTCTCATTGCGATACTATTTTGCAGACAGATGAAAGAGTTTCTTTCATTATTAAAACAAAAGGGCAAGTAAAGAGTTAGAAAACTGATAATTATATACGGACTTCTTTCCCCAAGGGCAAAAGAAAAGGAAAATCAATGTGTTGCAGGTTTTTTTCAGTATAATTAGTAACTTAATGATGTGAAAATTAGTACACAGATTTTCTTTTCAGGACTTAGCTATGGATGGAGTTTATAGCTGGAGGGATACTTTCTCTTTATATCATTCTTATGGCTGGCTAGGGCATCTAAACAATGGGGAATGAGGGGATGACTTAGCACAGTTTAAAAAATTAGATTGTTTGAGACATATTTCTAGGTCACTTTATTTGTGAGCCGGTTTTGTTGTTGCTGCTTGAATTTCTTGTTTGGTTAGTTGAAAATTCTTGAAGCTCAGGAATAAAGCTATTATTATAATGACTATAAGGAGTAATTCAGGAACTGCCTCTGCAATTTTAAAGTGATTTTGGTACTGAGGTTGGAGATTCTGATCGCTTTATTTTAGGCACCTAAAGGAGTCTTGTTTTCTTATGCACCATCAGTAGCCACTGGAGAGAGAGTGAATCCCTTTGCTAGCAGAACATGAGTTTGGTTTACAGAATATGAATCAGGTTTACATCATTCTGTTTTTATTGACTGCATAAGTTATGTGTGAATTTAGATCAATGTCTCCTGTTTGAGGGAGAAATAAATCCCTTTGCTTAATGGCAAACCTGTTAATAGTACAAAATAGGGATTTTGGAAGAAATGGTGTGACTTCAAAGTAGGGAAGTTCTTTGTAAGCATCAGTGAAAGTCTCTCTTAGATATATTTCATATGATGACACCTGGACTAACCACGTGGTACTGAGAAAGCATGGCATGTATAGTGAGCAGAGAGGTTGCTGAACAGTATTTTCTTACTCCTGCTAAGGCAAGGAGAAAAGCTCGCACACTTCTTATTTAAGGACCTGCCCTGGCTCAGCAGCCCTCTCACTTGCAGCCATGGAACCACCATTCAAAGAGCAAGAGTTTTAGCTGCGTGGCAATAATTTTGCTCTCTTCTTTCTTAGACATGCTTTGGAGTATTAGCTGATGCAGAAGAGACCTGTTGGTGAACAAACCTTCCTATTAAATGGATAATCCTTTTTATGAGCTGCACAAGGAAGTTGAGAGGAAATACTTGTTCTACATTTCTGTGGTATCTAGCAAGTGTACTTCTGTGATCTGGATGGAAGGCTCTCTGGAGCCACCTGTGTTCACTATTTGCATCTGTATCTTAACCACGAAGACTAAGCCACTGGAAGATAGCTTTGAATTATTAATCATTTCCTATCCTCTTTCTTTTCTCATCCACTATCTGCCGCCATTGTCTCTTGGCTTCCCTGCCCATATGTGAGGTTATGCTACCACATTGCTAACTCCAGACTACCCTTTTTTGCACTTCCAGTCCCTTCCTGTATCCATTTCACCGATTCTGTTTGGTCTTGCACAACTTTCTCTCTTACCATTAGAAACTCATCCCTTCCTCTTTCTTTCACAAGAGAAGGAAGCTTATTTTTATGCCTTCCTTAAGTTAGATGTAATTCCATCAGTCCCTTTAGAAAAGTCGGCGTCTCTTAAACCTGGCCTGATGCAAAAGAGGAGTAGCAGGCCCTAAGCCCTGCCCAGGAAGGCCAGCAGTCCTTGTTACAGGGGGAGACATCACGAGGTACTCCTGCTCAAGAATAGGCATGTAAAGCTGTGCATATGAAGAGATGTGCACCTGGATATACTGACTTACAGAAGGGAAGTTCACCTAAAGTTTGGCAGCTGTCTAAAGGAATGGAAGGCGGCAGTGGGCAATGTGCACTTAGTGCAAGGTGAAGACATCTCATAACGCACAGACAGACAAGCAGTGGCAAACAGTCTATGCAGAGAAGTGTTAACAGGGTCTGGGGGCTGGTGAAAATTGCAAGTGGTTAATCTGTGCATAGTCAGTTGGTGCACTGGAACGTACAGTAAGCCCATGAAGAGAAGAGAGCAGCTGGGGGATGGACAAAGTGCAGAGTCTGGTCTGGGCTCTGACTCTGGCTGTCTCACACTTTGGGGTCAAAGATCTGTTTGTAAAATTTGCTAATGCCAAATTCTTTCTGTTTTCTTTCCTTTTTTCCATCATGGTTACAGCTTTTGAAATGTGCTGGAACACTGAGGGCACTAATTTGAGAAAAGAGTCCTTTTAAAGGGTAATCTAGCAAAACGTGAAGGCCAGAGATGTTTTTATGGGTTTGATTTACAGGATATGTACCATTACTTATGGGGCAGAATCCCCCAAAAGGTTCAGTGACATTTAAATAAACTAATAACTGAAGGGTCATTCCTCTGACTTGAAAGCAAAGGAAAGACAGAATGACAAATGGACATTTTTGTGCACTCCAGTAAGAGTAGAGTGAGGATATTTCATTTAGACAGAAGGAAAACACCAGATAGTCCATGAGCTAAACAGTGATACTTTGGATATTCCTTTCTACAGGAGAGTGGATTTATGACTTAAATTAATTCATCTTATGAAGGGCAATGGTAATTGAGACCTCTCTGTATGTTTTATAGTGTGAATACTAATGTAATTAAATGCTTAAAATTAAGGATAGATAAAAACTTGATCTGACAGTAGTAACTCTGCAAAGACAAATTGCAGTGCACATCGCCAGTATACGAATCTGTGATTAATTTATAGAGCCGTTCATAATGCACTAAGTAGCAGAATGCCAATTATTACAGAAACAAATTGTGCTTATATTAGCATGTCTGAGGTGATCATTGATCCCAAATAGCATTATTTGAAGACTAAGAGAGAGAATAATGAAGGAATAACATTCTGCCCTGCAGCTGTCCAGTGCATTTCAAAATGGAAAGTGAAACTGGCACATTTCGGGGTTTATTGATTTAATCGGGGAACAAACAAAAAAGCTGCCTCACTTTTCATCAGTAAGATTTGCGTGTTCTTGTCAGAAGCAAATAGCTTCTTTCATCACCGCCAAGAACAACAAGGAAGTCTCTTGGAGGGGCATGCAACAGAAAATGGAAAGGCAAATCTTTCTTGTTCTGGAATAAAGTCGTTAGCTGGGCTCTTATTCCTTCAGAAGATGGAGGTGGGCTTCAGTGGAAATTTGTCTTTAAAAACTGAAGAAATTTACTGAGGAATGATTGATTATTGAAAATACACATATTCTTTTTCTTTATTTTTTTAGCTCAAAAATCCTGAAGTAGTAGGGTAAGGCTTGCTGCTTATGATTTTATTTGCTATTTTTTGTTGATAAGGTCTGGTTCTAATAATTACTATAAGTAAAGTTTGCAGTTACTTCTGGTTCTGAAGTAGTGTTGGAATAACGGTGATGGATTAGATCTAGTAGGAGTAGGGAATAGATCCATAAAAATCAAGATGTATTAAACTGTAGATTAAACAGGTGTGCCTGTGATATTCTCTTTTTAAAGTCTTGGTTTAAATTTCAGTACTGGAAGCCTTCAGCTCATAGGAAGAAAACTACAGTCAGTTTATTCCTGACAAAATACAGCATTCAGCAGTGATATTGTTGAATACAATGATATCATGACTGTGATACCTGCAGAATATATCCAACAGTAGCAATGTGTCATAGCTGTCTGTGGTGAAGTGGTGAGGCAGCTGCAGTTCTTCCACTGGACAGAGAAGGAGTCCGAAAATACTGAGGAAAAAATAAAGCAAATACAATTGCCCTTTAAAAATTGCTATTCCCCTTCATATGAGTTTCAATGGTCCCATCTGCTTAATGAAATGGGCACATTTGCACATGAGTTTTGAGGGGACGCCTCAAAACTGCATCAAAATCTAATTTAACAGCTTGTTAATGTCAACCACAGCTTAACACTGAGGCATTTTGTAAGGTAACTTTAATTAGTGAGCACATGATGCAATATCTGCAGAACCACCAACGGGGAAGAGTTTGATCTCAGGAGATCCGTAATGTGAGATTGGTCAGAGAACTAGAAAATACCTGTCTTGGGGCTTGGCAGTATATGGACTGGAAAACACTAACTGACCTGTTTTAAGATAGTCTTATGCAGCCTTTCAGTTCTGGGTGTGTAATCGTATGTTCACAAGTGCTTGTAGTTATGAGTCACTAAGAAACCAGATTATGATGATCAGGTGATTAAGCCGTAAATATTATTCTTGGCTTACAGTAAATAACATCTGTGAGAGGAGACGTCATCTTTTAAAATCAGGCCTGGTTACCTGGGCCCTTGCCAGCTTTCTGAAGTGCTGCACGTTTCCTATGGGGGCCAGTTTCTGGATTTTTCAGACTTGTCTGTAATGTTTTGGTCAATGAAAATCTTTCAGTAATATAACATCAGATTGGTTAAGCACTTCCTAGGGAGCTGTGCTTAGCTTTTTTTTTTCTAATGACAGTTCTTTGCCCCTCTTCTTGGTGCCTCAATAAAGAATACTCTTCAACCATTCACAGCTCCTCTGTCTTCAAGGATAAGCAAGAAGGGAAGAGACAGATTCTTTTGCAGACTAAAATGTCTTGAAATAATTATCATGCCTTTGGATGATTGTAGTCAAGTTTGCCCTGACATTTTGAGAAAATAGCATGGGAATTAAAACACAAGGGGAATTTTCTTTTTCCCTTAATTTTCTCAGTAGACCTGTGGGTGGGACATCAAAACTGTGTTCAGAGACCCAGTTTCTTACTATTGAAGTGCTTAGTTTGGGAGCAGAAATGCCTTTTTGGGATGCCTTTGTTTTTATATAATTCTTTAATTGTGAACTGCTAAGAACTGTACTTGAGGCTTCATGGGTTTATCTGCTTTAGCCCAGCTGAAGAGATGTGATAAATGCAACCTGTTAAATACCACAATAAAACATAGAAAACTATAGAGGGAAAAGACTGAAATGATAGGCTATAATCAAAGGCGAAGGGAAATGTAGTGCCACACCAATACCTCCGAGAAATTTGTTAAACAAACTCAAGCTCTTGTATAATTAGATGACAAGTTTTATTTTAAACTATGAGGTATGAGTGTGACAGCACTATAATTTGTCTTAAATAATTTCTTCACACCCAACAAGACTTGGTCTTCAGAGTTCGGTCCTGCTATGCATTTTTTAAAAATAAAACCAAGTATTTTTTACACCTGAATAGAGTATGAAAACTGAAATAAGGCTTGCTAAAAGGCAAGTTTGAAATTTCCTTTTAAGATGAAAGAGATTAGCTGATTTAGTGAGGTAATTACTCATGCTTTGTTATCTGATTTCCCCTAAAATAATCTTGTTGACAGCTTCTGGGTTTTTTTGTCATTGTGAAGGGATGTGTACACACAGAGCTAGCTTAAACACTGTGGGATAGGGCGTCTGTACCTGGTTCTGTATCCCTTTGCTCCCTGTGTAACCCATTACTGTGCAGAATGAACAGCACAGAGTGAGAAACCTCTCCTTTGCAGGGGACAGTTACAGGGAAGATTTTTAGGATTAGTATTACAGGTACTACTATTCTTCTCTGTTTCCTTGTTCTAAAAGGGGAAAGAAGGTTGTCAAAAAGCCATTAGATGTAGTAGTCCTAAATTCTGCCATGCTATTAATATTATTATTGTAATTTCTGTGAAGGCTTGATGTAAAAAGCCATGTTTAGCACATCTATTCATTTGCTGCACTTGTTTTAAATTAGTCTTCTAGGAATATTTCATAATAACAATGTCCCGATATGCTTTGGCACTTGCCTGAACAGAGATGCAAATGGTGGTTATGCCTAGCTGGGTTGTGCTCTTGCTGCTTGTGGTGTCTGTGGCAGAGGACCAGGAGTGAGATGTCTGTGTCTTACTGTATATTGTTGCACTGATTCTTTACAATGACTGACTCTGTGAACAATTCAGGGAACATACCCAGGCAGATGGAGGTTTTTTTCCATGGCTTTAAATTGCTTTCTACAAATATTTGTGCCAGTCTGTGGAATGCTCATGGCAAGGTGAGTCTGTGTGACCATAGCAAATGTCTATAAATATCAGAGTGAATATTTATGATTACTTCTTGCTGTATTCATGCAGCCTAATTATAACATATGCCTACATTATTCATGACATTTTGAGCTCTCCTGGTTTATTTCCTATTGTTTCCAGATTCTAGTACATTTTAGGCAAAAATACTTGCTGGCAGCACAAAACTCCTCTGTTTTCAGTGATCCATCTGCCATTTGGAATAGTTTGTTCAGACTTCGAGTCAGAGACCCCTTCTTTGTGTGCCAGCTTTTTTCACTCTGTAAGCTGTGATGAGCTTTTCCTTTCTCCTTATAGTCTGGGTGCTCTCATTCTTGCCACAGGGTCTTTTAGAAACTCTGCATCCATCACTGATATGTCATGAGGAATTTGAAACTTCCGTGAAAGGGAAGATAATCAGCCTCATTGGTTTTTGGTCTGTTTTATCCTAACTAGATAGTGCTGTTCTGAACCAGTGGCGATCCCAAAGGAAATCAGCTGATTCTTTATGGTGACATAGCTGGGTAGCCTTCCTGAAAAAATGAAGCATCACCACTCTGTAGCTTAGCTCTCTGGAGGGAGCACTAATACTCGCAAAGCTAGACCTGTTATATATTCATGAAGCTTTGAATTCATTAACTGTGAATCTGTTGTCTTGTCAAGTTCCTATGAAGAAATGTTAAAATTCAGCCAGATGTCTGGTGTTATCTCCCACTTAAAAAAAGAAAAAAAGAAAAAAATCTTTATTCTGTGAAGCTGATAGTCAGTGAAGTTCACTACTGATAAAGTCCATTCAGAAAACTGGCACTTCTCATGGCTTTGACCATAATCATTATGGTCGGGTCAGAAATTTTCACTTAGCAAGTTTTTTCTCAGAAAATGATTAGAAGGATGCCTGTCACACTTCATTGGTTGAAACCATGAATATATGACACATTGCTAGTGCTGTAAGGCTGCTATTCTGTCACTCTTGGTAGTGGAGCGATACAACTTTGGTAGCAGATTTTTTGGATATACTTAGCAGAAGAACGTCAAGACTTAGAATTTCTGACTTCAGTTCCTTGTTCTGGATAGAAATGTGCATTGATAGATCCTGCTGTGCTCTCTCAGAACTTACAGCTGAAGGATAAGATTGTAATAATAGTTGCCCCAGGCTCTTAGTCCTAAGGCTGGTAGCCCAGAATCCTGGGAGCCTAGTCCTAGTTTTACATAAGGAATCTTACGTGCTGAAGAGCCTTGTCTTCATGTTAAGTCTACTGCTTTGTGACAGTGAACCCAGTAGCTCTTGGTCCCCTAACTCAAGTTAGGAGCATCAGATTTTCTTGTCCTCAGCAACAAGCCCCAAAGCCTTGGATTTCCATCAATTCGCTCAGAACTTCTTGCACCACAGTGTGTGTTGGGGCTGTCTTTGGCTCTGGGGATAGCACTCTCAGCCTGCTCCTGTATCTCAAGGACAGTCAAAGAGCCCCTGAGGTTTGCAGCCAGTGGCTGTGGCATTTCTAAATGAAAAACAGGAAAGGAAGTTTTATTTGTGCTTATTTGTTTATTAGTGTTTTGGTTTGTTTGGTTGGTTTTTTGTTGTTGTCAAACATTCTTACTCAGAATCGAAGCATAAAATTATGCATGAGGTAAAATTTAAGCATTTCAAAAAGTTGGCATTTTCCTCCTGAAAATAATCCTGTTTGCATCTGTACAAGCAATAATGGGCACATCTCAGCTGCAGACTGGAAACTCCTGTATCACCAGTGCTACAGAGATCCCATAGCTTCTATCATAACCTTTTCTTCAATTTTCTTCTAACAGAACCTTTGTGTGAAGGGCAATAGCAGTTAAATGACTAAGAAAGATTTCCTTAGGAAATCCTACTCCTCAAGAGCCTGTTGAGATGTTAATCTTCAACCTGCTTCCTTGTTTTGGACTCTAGACAGACACGGTAAAAGCAGACTGGGATACCTTACTTCAAAAGACATTTTCCACACCAGTGCTTGCTTATTGATTCAGCTGTTCATAAATCATTTAGAGATCCTCCTGCTGAACACATCTTTCAGACAGGATCCCTGATGTTACTAAACTCAGCTGTACAAGCCCTCCCAGGCAATCCACCCCAACAATAGCTTGTTTGATCAAGTGTCTGCTTTAGATTTTTTTTAGCACAAAACCTTTATGTATTTTCAACGGAGTTTAGGTAGACAATCCTAGATTTGTATTTTGAAGTGCTGCATGCAGCTCTATTTTATTGCAAACTACAAAACAAAGTCAATCAGTGTTTAAAAGAACGAGGTAGTTTGCAGAAAAACAACAAACACAATTGGCCACCTGAAATACAAGGCTGTATGATTTGTAACCACAATGCCTGCGTGTAGGGGAAAGCCACTGCTTATTCCGTAGTTCTGCCACTCCTGACTTATGGATGCTTCAATTTGCAGCATTAGCAATTCACTCGTTTTGAAGAGTGCTATCTGCAATTCTCCCCAAACTCATAAGTTGTCTAAATTTGGATAAATTTTCTAGCTTCTTCATATATTTACTTGATGTAAAACATCAGGGCAGTATTGTAGGAGAGAGGGTACTAGAATTTCTCAACAAAATGGGAAAATTTACCATGTTAAGAACAACGTATTTTCCACGTAAATTATTCTCTAAAAAAGCTGAATCATTTTTTGCTGAAACTTAATAAGAAAAATTAAAAAAGGGTGGCAAAAAATAAAAAAAAGCCTGAGGCAGACATCAGACATCAGCCTGGAATGGAAAATGTCAGTCAGAGCAATTAAAGTGTAGAAACCTATAACCAACTAAAGCAGAGTCTTACGACAGAAAGTATCTAGGCAGTCTTGGCTCAACATCAGAGCCAGCACAACTTACCTTTGTATAGGTGTTATAATCAAAGTAGCACATACTAAAGCAAAGAAAATATCAGCTCCTGTAATGTCCCCGACGCTTAGGGAAATGATTACCTAGTTCAAACTGATGAATGTGGGATTCATTATTGCTATTAGTGCAGCGTGGACTTAGAGCCCCTCAGTTCAATAAATGATCCTACAATCACTGCACACCGTTCCACAGCTGCTTAGGACAGGATGTGCAGCAGACACTGCGCTGCGTATTGGGGATGAACTGGATGTGGCTGGACAATGAGAGGTAGCAAAAGGGTAGATAACTAGTGAGAGTAGAGAGTTATGGTGATGCTGAAGGTGTCGTGGTAATAGCACTGCAGAAGAATGTATGGGGTTTTTAATGGAAACCTAAAGTATAATACTGAACAATTTTTGAATCAGAGCGAGCTTGTGCAGTCTACAAGGAGATACCCCTTCTATTTAAATTCCTGAATTACACCACAGAAACAGATTCGTTCCTGTGAACGTGTGTAGGTGACGAAAGGCTTTTCAGTGTTGTTCAGTTATCATTTCTGTATATTCTGTCTTTCAAAGAATTATTTTGAAAGATAATTATTTGCATTTAATTTTTCTGAAGAATGCAAAACAATAGAGAAGGTATCTGGATAACTTAATGTTTAATCTATATAAATATTGCAAGTTAAAAGTACTTGAAAGCGATTAAAAGCTGTTACGGGGAAGCCTTGTTACATTGTGCTGAATCTAAGATCCCAAGACACTGAGCCCAAAATTATCATAATCTTTACACTGTGCACCTCACTGTCAAAGAAAAACATAACTCCTACTCATACCCCTAATCATTTTCTGCTATCTGAGATGGAAACATGACAGGCCAGTAAGATTTTCAAAAACATTTAGAAAATTAATATAATTGCGGGGAGTTGAAATAAATAAAGCCTTTTCTTCCCGCTGCCTTCACAGAGACACTTCTCCCTGCTGTGTAATTACCTCTCTGCCTAGCACTACACTATGCATCGAAATAAACCTGGATATTTAATAATCTAAAGGTGTTTCCTCTGCAAGAGGTGAGTACTTTCTAGCACCAAAGTCTAATTTTTAGCATTGCTGTCAGTGTTAGATCTTTCTAAAATAGGAACAAAAAGGAATTTTCTTTAAATAGTCTCCTATCTCAAGCTAATTATTAGGCTTTGGAACATCTTTTATCACATAGTGGAGACAACTTACCACCTTTACCCACTGAGTAGCTGTTCTTATCTTACTGTAAGTATTCTCCTGAGTAACAACATTGTTAAGTTGTATTTGTGCAAGGTGTTAAGTAGTGGTTTATAACATTGTTTAGAAATCATAAATACAACAGAAAATGTCTTTGTCAATACCCATCTAGACAGATGCCATGTTTAGTTGGGTACATCTGTGTGAAGGGAGTGTTGAGATGCCGCCAAATAGAAAAGTGGTGTGAAGCAGCATGCAAATCCCAAATTCTCAGAGTGCAGACCAACATGCTTATGAATTCTAATTATTACTTAACCAACATTCATGTGTCTTTTTAAAATTCCTTATTATCATCTAAATCTAGTAAATCCAAATTCAAGAGAAGGAGAAAATTGAAAAGGCTGGTCTGTAAAACCAACAAATGACAAAAACAAGAAAAATTTTGTGCTGTATGTTGTTAAGGGATTGTTTGTAAATCTTGTCTTTAAGAAGCATCACTCAGGCTCAGCTTGTACTTGTGACCATGCTAGTTTACTCCTTTTTTTTTATTTCCTTTTTTCTGACTCCTCTTTATTTCTTATGGCTTGTAGCATCCTAAGTGAAGAGATTTCAGAGTCTAGAAGTGCCATTATAAATAGAACTGTGTGCCCCCCATCACCTCTAGTAATCTTATTTCAGTGCTTTAAATAATCAGTCTCCTTCCTTTGTATCTACCCTTCGCAGACAGCCGGGGATTCTGTCGTTTTTCTTTGTAGCTATCACTTGACCAGAAAATACACTTTAAGCATCCAGAATTTTTCTGTTTCTCTTGATTTACGCCTAGGGCTTTTTGGTTTAGTTTGTTGGTTTTGTTTCCTACCATGAAGGCTTGCTTTTAGATTTGGGATTATGTTTCCTGAAACTGTAGCTTTTGTGAATTTTTGCACTGTATATAGAAGACTTAAAATAAATTTCTTTTGTTTGTCAGCCTGTGATTTGTGGGTGGGTCTAACAGTTTGAAAACTAGGTGATCGAATTGCATTTTTGAGGCTGTGCAAATGAACCAGACGAGAGTCTGAAACACAATTCAGCATTTTATCTTTGTAGCATATTTTGTCTTCAACAATTTATTTTGCTGGTTCCTGTTGTGTTTAGTTGCAACGCATTTATGAACCTCTATTTGCAGCATGCTATTTTAAACTGATGTGCCAGAACGGGTAAATCTGAGGCTGTACAGGATAATGACAATGTCATTTTCAAGGCGCTCTAAATGATATGGAAGATAACTTGAACAGATATTAGTTTCCCACTGTGCTCAGTTGTTACACAGTAGCTAATTAAAAGGCAGTTGACAAGCACATAAGACAAGCGATGCTTGTTGGAGTCCTTAGCAAGCTGAAAAATAATCTAATAACCCTAGAATTAATTTAGACTCTGATGTTTTCATTGCAAATGGTTAATAGGCTGGTGGTTGAACTGGTGTGCTCAGACACTTTTCTACATGAAGTAGTACATGACCAGTTTAACTTTTCTCCCATGTAATAAAATTATACAAATTAAATTATGCACACGTTCCCAAGTTCCTAGACTTCATTAAATACTAGGGGATTAAAAACTTGTATAAATTAATCAATGGGCTATAATCCTAAAAATTATAAAATGAGCCCTTGAGGAAGCAATGTAATACTAGCTTTTTAATTAGTGTGACACCAGAGATTCATTGTTCTATAATGTAAGTCATATGTTTATGAATTGTATTATCATTTTAAAATAGAAGAAAACCACAGTGCTTTTACTGTTTGTGAGTAGGTAGTAGGTGCTTATGGATTTTGATCCTGTAAACACATCTTCATCTTCTACTCACACAGGTAAACCTATGCTAGTGAGTAAAGTGTTGTCCTTACTTTCATGAACAAATAGGTATCTTATGATTCCTGAGCCTATTTTACCAAGATCTCCATAAATAATCCTTCTGAAAGCCAGAGACCCTACTGATAGCAATGAAGTGCTAGTGGTGCGTGGAATATCAGGTGCAATTTCAGTATGAAAATGTCAGTTTGTTTTTTAGCATGAGGTGGAAGCACAGTCAGTTTTGAGAAGTGCTTGCTGTGTCATTTGACATAGCGTATGCTTTCAAGACACACAGACTTTTTCATACAGAAATATTTTTGGAAGTCTTCATCCATATTCTCAGTTTATGGTTATCCTATACGGGCTGTTGTCGTGGTCATTGTTATGGGAATAAAAAGTGCTCCCTACTATTGCACAGGACTAGTTCTGATAATGTTAAACATCAGTGTATCACTCAAGCTTTTAATTCTGTCATACCAGACCTGTCAATAAATCAAATGACAAAATTTGTTGAAGTTAACCTTCAAGTGTCAGTGACCATAGGAAAAAAAAAAGCAAATTTTATTGGTTTTTGTATGAAAACATAGAACCACTTTGTTTTTACAAAGGTTATTTTAAAAAACACAGTATGCGGCCAATTAAAAAACCTCAGACCTTTCAATATTTTGAACAGTATCTATGACGTAAACAGAAAACTGCTATTTGACAGATTAATGGGGGGGATTTTGAAATACAAATATAAATACATCCTTTCCTGTTTCAATGTAGCTCTCACTTTTTTTTCCCCCCGATACTCTACTCTAAAGGTGGAGTCCAGACTTTCCACTTAACCTCAAATGAACCCATATGGGCTGTATTCTGTTCCTAGATGACCAAGTTACACCTACTGAATGTTCCTGGTACATCTGGCAATGTTTTCTGAACAATCGTGAAACTGCTTCAGTTTGAGAATTCTTACTAGCATATATATTTCACATTAGGGTTTATAATTGTTTAGAGACCGATGGTGTCTAAATCATATGCTTTGATGTTGTGTGAATTCTGGTTTGTAAATTTACCCTAATCTGATTTAGAGAATTTGATTTCCAAGCGGAGCAAGTGCCTATGGGCACTGTGCACGGCAGGATCAGTGCAGTGCTGGAAACGTGCACAAACCGTATTTAACGATGTGATTTAACAGTGTTGGACAGGGAACACTACCTGAGATTGCCCCTTGTTTCAAAGGGTAAAACAAAACAACAAAAAAGAGGAAATGCTAACGCTGGCAAATTTCCACAACATTGTCTGTTCTCATGAAAATGAACAAGGAAGATCAGAGATTTGAGCATTTTTTCATATAATTCCTGTGGAGCTACTGGAAGAAAGACAAGTTTCCTGTGCAGAACATCATGGCAATGAAGACTGTGGCTCTTTTGTTTCCACTCTGTCTTTTTTAGAAATCTAAAGAAAAAAGTGTTCAATGAAATTTGAATAGTCCAACAGTATCTGAACCTTTTATATGTATTATTTATTATACCAATCCTCAGCTGGTATGAATAAGCCCACTTACAATGATGCTAGCTGTGGATTTGCTCCATTACATCCTCCATCTGGGCAGTGGAGCTCTGCCTTCATAATAAAGAGTCATTTCTTTTTTTCTTCCTTCCTTTCTTGCTTCCTGTTAGAGTATTAAAGTAATTCTGTGTAAGCAAACTCTCCCCAGGATATCCAAGAATTCTGTTGTTATGTCTTCTCTGTTAGTCTTTATGTTTACTGTAAGTAACCTTTTTGCATTAATAACAGCTCATAGTTATAGGAAATGGTCACTATAAGCTAATTTCTGATTCCATCAAATTTCTAGAATTATGTTGTGTTGTGGAAGGCAGATATTGCATCATTCTTTCCTTTTCAATAGCATTTTCAGCGATTAAAAAAATGTTGAATTGGTTGTATTTTATTCACAGAGAGCAATTTTCAAATTAGATCTCTTTTATGTTCAGATACGTCAGGTGATAAGTCAATGCCAAGTTTTGAACTATAGGACTAGATTTTGAATATAAAAGTGCACCTCTTATTATGAAGTGATTGCTAAAAGAGCACTCGAAGGAAACCCAAATTATGAGATTTTGGGTTTCTGTGCTCTGAAATAGCCTCACTACACTGTTTTTTATATGAACATGAAACATTGCTTCTAGGCTACTAACTGGTATTCCATGTTTCAGGTCAATGCATTTTGAAGCAGATGGGGCAGTAATTAATGAAAAATAGTGTTTAGAAAAGAGGTGGTGAGACAATTTTACAGATACTGTAATGTCTATAAACTGGCTTGACTATGGCTGGATTGTGAAAGGGTCAGAGTTGCTCCACAGCTACTTAATTTACCCGTAGGGAAAAAGGGAGAATACAACCACACTGAGCCAGATCCCAGCCTGGACACCCCATCTCTGTACATTTTCCTCAGTCTAATTGATTAAGTGTTTATAGATCCAGTTAAGTATTTTGTGTTTACTGACATTTCATGGACTCTTTCCATCATTTTGCATTTGATTTCCATGAAAATGTGGTAAATTGCCAAAAGATGTGTTTAATGAAATGGCAATCATAAGGGAAATGTGCAGAACAGCACCACTGCCTATGGTGGTTTCTGAAGTTGCACCTCTGAATGCTTCCAACTGCTGGCAGTGACAGTTGCCGAGGAACAGAAAATGCCTAAATTCTATCTGTCCAGTCCAAATAGGTGGAATTCCAGGTGCTAAAGAGGGTCCATATTAGATTAAGCCCAATGCCTGAATAAACAAGTGACTGAAATGCTTTAATAAGTAGGAAGCGTGTCCTTCACAATTTCTGAAGAAAAATTGCGTAGTATGAGTAGCATCTTGGTGTGCTGTTTGATTCCCTCCGTTCTAGCCAGCTTGCTTATAACATAAAAGTATTGGAGAAATTGTCATGTGAATTTGGAGTAGTGCTTGTCCTCCACTCACTGACTTGCCGTTTCTTTAACCACCTTTGCAAATGGGTCAGCCCACATGGTGAAGGTCTGTGAACAGGTTTTGGCTGTAGCAAACTTTATCTAAGAATGTTGCTTTAGTTAGTACAATTTTTTTTAAAAGTTTTTTCTTCTTTCTGAAATGACTAGGAATTTTAAGTGCAGACATGCAGATCTTATTGGGATAGACATGCTTTACAAGCAGATGATAGAGTTGTAAGGGACAAGTGTTGTCTGCAACGTCCTCTTCCTCCTCTGGGAAATCCAGGTAGGCGAGGTGCCTCAAGGAGCAGTTATTAAGCTCCGTAGATGAATGGAGGCCTTCCATTCTTGCTGCCGTTAAGCTGTCATCCAGGGCAACGTGGTAAAGTTTTGTTGTTAGCATATTTCAAAAACCTGCTTGTAATTCCGCAGTTCTTACCCACCATTTAGTGAATAATTTGACTCTCTGGCTATCTTCCAAACCAATAATGCTGACCAAATTATTTTGAACATGCAGATGGTAACAAAAGGGCACCAGGTGTTGTTTTATTGTAATAAAGATGTGCAAACCTTTGCATCTCACTAAGTTATTTATCCACATAAATCATCAGGATGCTCAGCTTCCTACACTGCTTTAGTAAATTTTGAATAAGAGGCATCAGCTGTTTTCAGAATGTGCCCTTCTGTATGAGCCACAGACATTTTGCTTTGGGCTTATCTTCCACACTATGACCCATAGAGGCATTCAGTGGATCTTCTTTTTGATTTAAATGATTACTGAGCGATCGGAAGCCCAGATGTTCAGTGGCTTAATTGCTAAGTGTTAGCCTATAAAAGAGAATAGGCAGTTAGTATCTGAAGGGAGGATTTTACTGCTTATAAATGTTATTTGGTACATTAAGTGACATTATTTACATCCAATTTCTCTCTCTAAGGTGGCAACCTGAGGCAGTAAGTTGCCATGATGGAAAAATAGCATTCGGTTTCACATAATTCTGTCTACCTTTACAGATACAGAGAAACAAAACAAGCAAATGTAAGTGGAGAGCAGTAGTAGGACAATATCGGTCGTCAGGATAAGAAGTACCCTAATACCCCAGCAGACTAGTAATGGCCAAGTTTTCTGTAGGCTTTGGGGAATGGCTATGCTATATTGTCTAGAGGAAGGACTTAAAACTCAACAGTAAAATCAGAAAATTGAATATTGTAGCCCTCAAAAATTACCAGGATTTGGTGAGATCACAAGAAGGGAATTTCCATTTCTTTCTATTGTCATGCTGATGTATGAAAAAGAACTTGAGCACTTGACACTGATTCAATATCATTCAGAGCTCTGCAGTAACTGAAATTTGATTTTGTAAGAGAAGACATTAAACTGCTATCTTAAATAGTTTAAAAATGGAGGTGAGGACTCTGAGCAGATCAGAAACGGCTATGATAGGACAGCTCATAACTGTTCAACATTCAGGTAAAACTTACATCCTGCCTCCTTTGAGCCCTGTTCAAGTTTCCGAATCCTGAGGGTTGGCTCACACAGGAATCAAGTACACAAACTGATTTTCTTTTTTTTGTAAATTCCGGTCACCTGCTGGCATTAACCTTTCTAGGCAACGATGCAGCTCTCCATGGTAGAAGTGGTCTTCCACTAGGAAATGTAAATTCACCACTACCAGGAATAAAGATATTGACAGTGAAACTCACTGTCCTGGTTTGAGTCAGAACAGAACTAATTCTGTTCAGTGGTTTTACTTTTCAGCTCAGCCTCTTCTAAGTGATGGCACTCTCTGAAGTTAACGGCATATTTTTCAAGCCAGTGTCTGCTTCTAGAGGTGGTAACACTTGATGTTTACAGTCACTACCAAGGATTGTTATGCAGAAAGGCTCTTGCTTATACTTGCTGCTATGCAGACCCAGGTCACTGCTAAATCCTGTGTCCCACGGTGGGGTGCAGTGAGAGGCGGCACCTGCGGGGAGGAGCGGACAGGACAGGTGACCCTACACTGACCAACCAGGTGTTCCATCCCATAGACGACATATTCGGTATAAAACTGAGGGATCACAAGGGTTGAGCTCTCTTCTTCAGTGGCTGGTGTCCAAGAAGGACCCTGTCCATTCTGCCTTCGATCCCAATCTGTGCATTCCTGAATCCAGTTCCAGAATCCAGTTCCCTTTCTTCCTCTGAGTCCAGTCTGGGCCTTCCCCAGTGCCTGCCCACAGCATCAGTGGTGACAGTGACATGACTGCCATCATTGGTTTGGTATTGGTGTTGTATATGTTGTATGTGTTGGTATATATTTGTATATATTTCATTTTATTGTTATGGTTTTCGTTAAAGCAGTTTTAGTTTTCCAATCCATAAGTCTCTCTCCCTTATTCCCTTTCTCTTCCCCTTTGGGAAGGGAGGGGGGTTAGTAGAGAGCATCTGTCATGTGTTTAGTGGTCATCCCAGCCCTAAACCATGACACCCCCTGTGGTGGAGAAGGACCATGGGCTCAGGCCCTCCGCAATATGGTTGTTATTGTAGATGAGGGTGTCTGCTGTTAGGGCATGTTATGGTTTTTCTTCAGCATGTTTGTGCCAGTTTCATCTATTTAAACACCTTTTTTGCAAAATTGCGTGGTTACTGACAGCATAGAGCTCCTGCAGATGTCGTTAACTGTAATTCTCTAGCATGTCTTTGTCGGGAAACACAAGTGTTTCTGCTAAGATTTTATTATGGCATAAATGACAATCTGAGTAAAACCGTTGGGGGGAATGCTAAGGATAGTGCTTCTACCTGTGAAGGATGTGGGCAAAGGGTTAATGAATATCTATAGCATTTTTTACAAACTACTGACACTGATCGTAAAACCCAGTTGAAACTGTAATGATTATTTTTACTTTGAAATTAGAGGGTTTCCTGACAATGCTTGGACCAGTCATCCTTTTTTTGGTCCAGGTCCACCATAATCACAGTCATGGGTTTCTTCTTCCCATAGAAAGGAAGGCTGAAAGATGACCCATTACTAGTCACAGCACGTTGCTCTCACTGATTGGAAAGCAGTCACACACCACCAAGCATTTATTCTGTTTACTGAGATGTAACACCAAGGAACAGCAATTCACACCTGCAGTGAAGTTGTTATACTTCCCATTTCTTTTCTTTATTCTATTTTTATCCTTCTTCATTTTTCCTGTTTCATTTTTCTTCTTCTTCTTTTTTTTTTTTTCCCCTTTAATCTTCTCTGCCTCTCCTGCTCTCAATTCTATGATGGGTGTCAGTGTCACCCTTGACACCTCCCTTAAACCTGAAATGAAGGATTAGTGGTCAGTGGTACTTTCTCAGCTGTCAAATGAGCATTACTCTAGCTGTCATTGATGACTTGTCTGTTGGGCAATTAGTTTAGATGTGTCTGGCTAATAAATGAAGTATATGTACCAAGGCATGTGTCTATATTTACACATATGTAGCTTAGAACCAAATCACATCACAAGCTGTGAAATTTAAAGAGGAGGGCTCCCTTCTTATAGACAGGCTATTGTGTGATATCATAGTATCCTCCAAAACGTGCTGTATGACTAGAGTCCAATGAGGATAACACCGTGAGCTAATCCTTATCTGTGACTCACTGATTCATTCATCAAATCATCAAATCACAGAATATTTATGACTGTTTTCACAGAATCTCTGTGCTAGGCAAGATAAAACATAGCTGGAAAACATTGAAGTGTTGTAGTAATCTTGGAGCAGTCCTTGGGAAGAAAGAAATAAAGAGGGTAAATGAAATAGCTCTCTGAGGCAGCACGCACTTTTGTATGAGGATTCCAGGGTTATTTTACTTTGCTTGTAAGGACCGTAACCTAAACAAATAAATTTAGTGTAGAGATATCCCACCTGCCCCATGCTTACCACGATCCAACCCCAGAGGTTTAAGATTACTATTCTTACCTCTGCAAACAGGACACTTAACAATATAATGTCTCTCAGGGGGACAGGTGGGCACAGAAATGGAATTGTTAAAATGATTTTACTGTAGAAAGAAATGGAGACCTCGGTGGTAAGAAAATATTACATTAGAATTGGTCTCAAGTGTTAAATAATGGATATGTGTGTATGTAGGCTATTCAAATGTTTTTGATTTCTTATGCTGAAGATTAAAATTTCCATTAGTATTCCACCTCTTCAGTTTTGCCTGGGGACTGTTAATTATATTTCTGAAATTGCAACCAAATAAAAACTTAACAAAAAAGAAACAACCAGATAACATAATAACTAGCTGGTTTCCCCTTTCTTCTTCCCTTCAAGCAAAGTGCTGTGCTCTATAGCCCTGGCCTAAAAAACTTACCTGCATTAATTCCTGCGCTCTGCATCTCCCCATCGTATTTACCTCTGAGCAAAAAGAGCCCGTTTCAATGTTTGGTGGGTGGTGGGATTTTTTGGGGTTTTTTTTGGGTTTGTTTTTTGTTGGTTTTTTTTGTTTTGTGGTTTGTTTTTTTTTTTGTTGTTGTTGTTGTCGAAATGACGGTGTCCTGAAATGCTACTGGTAATAGCAACTGTGATGTCTCAGGAACAAAACAATGGAGATTATAATCTAAACCTCCATGAAGTCCTGTGCTCAGTGATGAGAGGATTCTCTAACTAATGATGAGGTTCTCCATAAACCCAGACGCTCAATTGCTTTTTAGAAAATGTTATTGATATTTCACTGCTAATGCTTTCTGTTTGTGAAGGTGTTTGAAATCTACTGTTTTATGCAGTATTTTAATTTTCCTGAACATTATGGGAAGATAGGAATATACTGTAATGGCTGGTGCCCAAATTTCAAGTCTTTTTTCAGAACTATTTTCTGGTAACGGCATAGGCTCTAGTGGGAACCAGGGTTGCACTGTGATCTTGACTGCTTTCAT
Organism: Bucorvus abyssinicus; assembly: GCA_009769605.1. Taxonomy (NCBI): domain Eukaryota; kingdom Metazoa; phylum Chordata; class Aves; order Bucerotiformes; family Bucorvidae; genus Bucorvus; species Bucorvus abyssinicus. The sequence continues at coordinate 12,972,751 of CM020040.1, forward strand.
GTTTATACTGTGCAGTTACACGAATACTGTGTAAACGATGACATTTTTTGTAACGTTTAGTGGAGAATTTGGTATAAAAACTTAAAGCATAAGGGTTATGCCTTCTGAGTCTACTGCAAAGCTGAAGCATGGTGCAACCACAGCTCCACTTGTGTGGCTGGGGTACCAGTGAACCTGGGTGAATGCCATCTTCCTACCCTTCTATGCAGGCAATGACTGGCCAGCTGCCTAGAAGGCTGTAGAGGGCTATTACGGTTTCATGGCAGTTACCATGAGTAAAAAATATCCATAAAGGTAGTGGACATAAATGTAGACCTCAAAGTACTACTGAACTTTCTTTATAGCTTATTTCTGCAATCTTAATTGCAGTAAATTTTGCTGAACTGAAAGTAACTTCCAAGGGTCTACCTGTGCTTCCCTCTGATGAGCTTTAAATAGTGGTTTTATAATTAAGCTATAAATTTTAAAGCTATTTCAAATACACTTTCTAATATGCCACAGGTTGTCCACCTGTTGTAACTGTGGTTCGATTGTTGTAGATCATTTTCTTTGGTGTGCTGCATGAGAAAAAGCTGTTAACATGGCAGAAAAATCCTTTCTAAGTGAATGGCATCTCAAGTTCTCTCTCTGTAGGTGCATAATGCATATTTCTAGGACAGACGCAAGCAAAAAAGTTTTAATAGTGAAATGATAGAGTATTAGTTTAATCTGAGAAATACCATGTTTTCGGAGGTTATTAATACTGATTTCTGATATGTCAGTGAAAGTGTTTGAAGATGTAATATCAATAATAAGCCGTGGTACTTGTGGTGGCCTCCACAATGCAACACGGATGTGGTATCATAGGAGTTTAAAAATTTCAGGGTTTTTCTAAACTAAGACTCACATGTCGCTCACCAGCAGATAAATGATAACTGTTAAGAAAGCAGTAAACCTTTAGCAACTGTCCTAATGATGAATGAATATGTAAAAAATAGGATGTAAAACTGTCAGTTAATATAAGGAAATAATATAATTACGTGTAGCTTTTTGAACTAAATGACCTATGATGGGTATTACCTTGATTTTTGCCCTGTTATATCAAGACTTTTAATTGAAATATACAGAAATTATGCTGTGCCTTTCAAATGCTGTGGTGGAGTTTTGCATTGGTTTAGTGTACAGGCTGCTGGGCACTGGCATGTGTTTTCTGGGTCAGAAAAGGCATGAACCTGTTTGATATGCTTTGATTGTTCTGATTTTCTTTCTAGTGGGTTGCAGAAATGTTTTCTTTTTTTCTGACCATTTTCTTTTATTCTTATTATAAACAAAGTTGTAAAGAGGTGCTTTGAATTAAAGCTATCAGTTTAGACTTAATGGAATTGGGCTGGTACTATTGCTTTGGTACGGATAAGGAGGCTGACAGTGGATTTTCAGTTTTTGTGTACTTTAGGGAAGGGAGTTTAGGGACACCTGTGCTACATCAGCTCCTCCGGTTTCAGCGTTATAGACAAGTAAAGTAATTTGCTGTTATGAATACCTCTGGAGAGTCAATGTGTGCTGCGCCGAATTAAATATCTTGAGCTAAGCAAACATTGAAAGACAACCCTAACTTAAAACTTAATTCAACTCTGAACCTGTGGATTCAGGTCTCATGCTTTATTTTATTGAAGTAGATTTGCATTTAATCTTCACTGGGAATGATTGCTCAGTGTATTCAGTATTTCTTTCTTCTATTTTTCATGTACAGAAGCCTGTATGTATTTTTTAATTATAATCCACAGCTAGATTTACAGAAGCCAACTCAGCATAAAATCATTCTTGGGATGTCTGAGCTTTACTGAGGCAAAGCCTGTTGTAAGAATGGCATAGCGAGCCTTGCACCATAGAAAAAAAATTAACAGTTTTTAATATTATGACATTTGGACCCCTTTTTATATATGTGTAAAAACAAAGTATAAACTCTAGAGGAAGTGATAATTTCTGTCTTTGAGAGCGTACACATGCCCTTACTGACTTTGGGTTACAGGCATATACATTTGAAACTTGAAACTTTTTCACCATTAGAATATTTCATTGGCATGTTCAGCTCCTACCAGCCTGTTCCCTTTCCTTTATATCAGTGTAAATAGACTCAATTTCTTTGAATTGGCCTTGTGAGAAGTGATTTTTCTTGGTCAGCCTTGTTTTGTAGAGTTTGTCTTTTCCTCCAGTTTCCAAAGGAACTTCTTAGGGCCTAGACATTGTAAAGGACTCGGGCACTTTTCTCATTAAAGTCATGGTTGCTCCCAGATTTTCCTTGAGAATTTACAGTTTCCATCAGCACAGAGACTTATAAATCTCTGTTCTGTTGCGAGTGCCCCATTTAGCATTCAGCTCCATTTACAGTATATCACTATTGCAGGAACATCGCCATCCATGCTTACTCATATCAAGGATGCTCGTGCCATGTCCCTTGATTCTTCTGCACTGTGTCTGTCTCTTTTCAGCTGATATTCTTCTCTAAAATCATTCCAGTGGTTGTTGGATTGGTTTTATTTGCCCCCAAACTGGTAACCCAGTGTCCAGCTGACCAGGGGTGTTACGTTATTTTCTTTACGGACTTCTCACACTGTCACCTAGATTGTTAAGAATCCACCTACCTCGTCTGGTAATGCCAAAGCAGATCTACTAGATGAGGATATTTTCTCAAAAAGCCAACCTCTGAGAGAGCAGAGGAGCGATTTCATCATTCATCATTTAATAATTTTTGAATCAATATGAATCTGATTGCATTAAAGACTCCAAATCCTAGTTCTACATTATTGCAGGGGATTCTTCTGGGATAAAATCTGTGTTGTCGTCAGATGTATATATACGAGAACGAGCTGTCAGGAAAAGGCAGTCTCTCTGTCCTAATCCAAAGCCTAGCTGTGAGATGGTAGGAGCAATTACTCTTCCAGCCAATGTCTTGAAAAAAACTGCAGACAGCTGTTTTCCATGTTCAGGTCAACATGGGTCCTAGATCAAAACAGTGCAGGAGTCGTTCTGCCCCAGACCTAAGCCCAGACTTGACCTGGACAGTGAAGAACCACCTCCATGAAGCAGGTGATCTTCCCCCTCCGTTTCAAAGCCTGTCTGAGTTGCCGTGTGACGTGGCGGGGAGAGAAGCCAGCAGAGACTGTCATGTCATGGGCTGGCTTCAGCACGTGCAGCCACTGACGTGCCCCTCGGACCATGGCATAAGCGTTTTCTTCTGCATGGGGAGATGTATTGCCAGTGCACGCTAGCTGCTTGCAGAGAGCCTTTAAGACGGCTGTTTATTAAATGGTGTAAGCTGTAGTGTCAGAAATGCGTTTTTGCATGTTTAGTTCCTCAGTGCTTGTTCATGATCAGCCTGCATTGTATTCCTGTCTTCAGTAGAAGCATGAATAATTTCTAATTTATGTGTTCAGACCAAGAAATTTAAATTTGAGGTTCACTGTAAGCTTATAGTATTTTTAAATTCCTTCCAAGCAACGTTTGGCCTCAACTGCACAATGTATTTACTGAGACAAAAACAAAAGGACGATAATTTTCACTAGAGCGCACTTGCAATAATGGCTCACAGCACTTAATTTTTCCTTTGGTTTCCTAGTAGACTTTGTTTTGACACCTGCAGACAGCCTTTTCCAAATCAAAGGGAGCTTTTTCTCTCCATGTCATTCCACCACCCAAGTTGAACTGACAAAGTCCAACCAAGAAACAGAGCAATTATAAACAGTTTCCTCTGGTGCTTGTGCTGTTTTTCTCTTTGCTGCTCTCCCAAGAAGAAACCTGTGCCAAATGTTTCTAGCTTAGCATGCAAAAGTAATAAAACCTGACAATTAGACCAAGCAACATAAAATACAAGTAAGGGATCCTTTCCAGCGCGATCAGACTTGGAAGATAGGGAATCAGCTCCTCAAACTTTTTTTTGTTTAATACAGCGATCATAAAATGCGTATCTGGAATGATAAACAATAATTGGCTCTAGGCAGCCTTTTGTCACAGAGACAACGGAACGGTTGTTATTGCTGTACTTCTTTCAATAAATACATTTGTACGCTGAAACTCAGCTAGGCTGCCCTGAAAAGAGACACGCTTTCATAAGAGACATAAAAGAGATCAAATTTATAAGTGGTCGTGTAGGCTGAGGAAAAGGGGTTTTTTATATTCAAAAGTATGAACTGTGCCCATACAATGCCAGGAAGTATCTGGCCAGGAAAATTGCAGTCTGAAGTTAATTCTGTAACATTCTGTAGAAAACAATGGATTTAGCACAGATGTAAATAAGGTCCTGATTCAGCGCATAGATGTTTTGTGGATTAATATTCCTTATTCCTATAAGGTTGTCTAATACTTCCTGGGCTCCCTTTTGGATTTCAAGACTCACATCACAGCATTTCTAGTTGTTAGCTTGTTTTCATTTTGTCTTCATGGGTAGGATTTACTTAATTTTCAACGTATTAATCATTAAATCTCAGCCAACTTCCTTCTCTTTTTCTTGAAGTGCTGAATGTGTCTTACAGTGATATTCTCCAAGACTATAGATAGTTCAGAAGTAAAATGCTTTAAGGATAAATATGTTTATATATTGTGGTTTTTTTCTTTGAATAACCTAAAATAACAAGAATTCAGTTGTAGATATGTGGGTTTTTTTTTTTTTTGCGTATGATCTTGTTTGTTTCATGACATAGTGTAAAATATTCTGTTGCTACTGCAAACAGAATATCAACCATTATCTAGAGCTTCAGGGATTTATTCCATAATTTCTAGATGAATCTATCTGATGCAGTACATGTTAGACTGTACCAGACTTTGAAATGGGTATGTGATCATTCACCATGCTGTTTGGGTTTATTATGTTTCCAGATTATTTATTATAATCATTGTTAAGTTGCTCCAGTGGGAAGGAAAAGGAAGATACGGGATCCCATTTTTTACCAGGTGTTTTCCTTAGAGAAATATTGAAAAATCATGTCAACCTTCCATTACTCCAATTAACTAATTTTATTCATGGCTTGTCTTTTTTTTAGCAAGAGATAAAAGCAAGTATGAATTGCCTTGAAGAAATTGCTGTATCATTCCTTTGAGAAAGAAGTGACTGTTCCAAAGGACTGCAAGTTGACAGCCTAATTTATTGACGAAATACCTGTTTGAACAAAGGCTATAAGTGACTGCAGAAGAATCTTGGGAGTATCTTTTAAGATTGACTGGGATTCTTAATGATGTCAGCGTGTCATGCCCTTGGCCTCTACTTCTATTGACTTCAGCAGTCATTAGATGAGTCCCATGGTGACAAGCACTTGCAGTATGAACGGCTTTCCTGAACTCTTGTGAGTTGTATTTTACTAAAGGAATATGCTCAGCTGATTGCGGACCTGTCCTAAGCATTTTGGAGGCCCTGCACACAATGCTGATCAGTGCCGCTGCATTGCCAGAGACTCACTTCATGAATCACAAACCTTCAAGTTTTATTTGTACATGTGCTGCAGCCAAGAGTGGTCAGAATCTGCAAAAGTGGTTGGTTCTTCTTCAAATCAAAATAAAGCTGCATCTGTTTATGCAGCCCAGAGGGTTTGATTACATAACATAGGAAATGCCCTATCATGTTCATGTCCTAACTCTTATGGCAGAGCTTGGTCTGACCAACAGATCTTCAATGGTCCTGAAGGCATAACACCTATGTCCAGCCACATGACATCGCTGAGCATCAAGAAGCAGAGGCACAGCAAGAACAGAATTGACAACGGAAAAGGTGATGTATCTTCCGTACTTTGTGTGATCTTTGTAACGAAGTTTTGGTTGATTTTGTTCGTTTTAGTGAACTGCATCACTCTTCTCTGAAGCACAAAACATTTACAAAATGCATAGCAAAACCCAACCAACTTCCACATTAAATGATTAAGAACAAAAATAATAACAACAGAAATATTGTATGAACACTTGAACCACGTATATATAATCACTGACCTTCAGCTATTTAGAAAATTCCTATAGGAAGGGAAGAAAAATCTCAAATTTTTGATAAAACTTGAGTCATGTTAAAGAAATCTCACCTCCAACCAAGAGTGTGCTTGAGTGTAAGGGCCGAGGCCAAATAAGCAGACCTGAAACTAGTATCACCTGGCATGATCAGCTTGAACTTATTTGTGAGTTAGCAGACCTACAGTTAGTATTAAATAAAGGAGGCAACAAGATTGGTAAGTGAAGACAGAGAGTCAAGTTAACTGCTTGGGTTTGTCTGATAGCTGTTTTATTTTTAAGATAACTGCCTTATTTTGTCTCAATCCACTTATTACACATTAATATAGAGTGGTGGCGGCTCGTTAAGATATTGCCGTTTGGCTTATCCAGAGTCTTTTCTGAAGTCAGCACAAATGGTAACTTCCTGATTTTAAAGAGCTTGGAATTTCTTGTGCCTAAATGATACATCATCCCGTTCCTTCTTGGTGTTCTTCAAAATACATTTTTTCAATATTTTTTCCCTAATAAACTGTCATCATGAACTTGTACGATGTTTGGATTACCGTATTACTTCATAATGTCATTTATAAGCATAATTTTAATAGCTGCCAATGATCATAACATACTTATTTTTGATCACTGGGACCCCATCTGTTATGATACTTTAGACTTAAATGAAAGATTATATTATACATTACTGAGTGAGCCTTTTTACACATGGGAGGTGCTAGGAGTCTTTACATACTTAATTTCTTATGTTTTTAATAAGACAGATTTCACTGAGGGTAAGTAGGGTTTTTTTCAGTAATATGAAAAATACAATTGCTTTTCTACTTTATTCTCCTGGTAGGTGATGTTCTTAACAAGCGTGGTTTTGTTCCTGACGATAGGCTGATAGTTAACCCTATTCTGTGTATCCTGGATCTGTTAATGTCCATGCTGCAAGCTGACCAATGTTTTCTTCTCTTCTTTCAAAAAAAAAAAAAAGAAGAAAAAAGGAAAAGGAGGTGACTTGTAACTGATACAGATATTTGGAGACTAATTTTTGATTCTGCAGCTAAAAGTGACATGTCTGACCATATTGTTCCTACACTACTTAACAGCGGGGTTTTTTGTTTTTTTTTTTTCCAAACCTCTGTGTTGAATTTCTGTGTGTATTGAAGAGGAAGCCTAATGTCAAATCTTTGTTTCCTGTTTATTCTACTGAGTCTGAGCGCTTTAAAGTAAAGCAGCGCTCTAAGTGCCTGTAGAGATTGTGTCTGCACATACTGTATACATCAGAAATTTCCAAATGCTGTGTGAATCGGAGGGTCAGAGCTTCAGAGACTGCGCTTTGGTGACTTAACGTTGTTTCCCCATGTCCTTTTCTTTAATACTGTCCATTTCCACCCAGAAGCGCCGTTCGTCTTCACTTAAAGGTTCCCAGATAAAACGTTTGTGTGAGTGGTATGCTTATGGTAGCCTTTTGCTAAGGCTACAAAACTCTTACCGAATAAGTGTTCTCTTTTTAATGCTGATCTGCAACGTTAAATGTTTCACGGTATTGTGTAGGTGCATCGTGATCCCGTGTGGCACAGCGTATCAACGTATCTTTTCTAGCTGGCAAATCCCAGCTCCCCAGTGTCAGGGTAAAATAGCGTTTACTATGGATGTGTTCTTCTACCGGAAAGGTTGCTAGTTCTTCTCAATTGCTAGTGATTTGGCAGTGTTACGGTGGAGAGGGCTGAAGTTGGGAGTGTGAAGTTGGGAAGAGTGAAAAAAGGAAATTAATTTTGAGTCACATATCCTATATGAACAGGCAACTACCATTGGTCCTTGAACTGGATATTTGAATAACTGGATACTGGATAATTTTTAGCTCCTGCTTAGGCATACAAACTAAATTGAGAATAGAAGCTGGAAGCTCAAAACCTCTTTGCTTCTTTGCTGAATGGGAGCTGAACTTCTAAAAATGTGGCTGCTTATTTAGCATCTGAGTGGGTTTTTTAAATCTGTTTTTGTACCTTTGGTTTTAAAATACATAATAATAATGGTAATAGGAAGAACCTTTTGGTACTGCATACTATACCATTATGGCATTGAAAAATGTTTGTGTTGAAAATTTTTGTGATACTACAGGAAAATTTTGAGAAGGTGGCAATCTGCATTTTCTCAAGGACCTCTGTCATGTTAGACTGCTTTTATAAACCTGTTCCAAAACAGATCATTACATGCTGTCTTAGAGCTGACAACTTGCTTTAGGTATACTTCTAAGATACTGTTCGCTCATCTCGTTTGAGGTCAGCACAAACCAGTGTGTGCTAATTGGCCCAACTTCTACTCTTTTATGTTTAGCTTTAGTTAATGTCTTGTTATATACTCAAAGATCTGTAGGCATGAGCTATGGTTGTTTTGGTTTTTTCTCCAGGAAGGATGTCAGTGTGGAGCTGGTGCACAGAGAGACCTAAGAGCTGTTGTGTGTCCTTGATAATGCAGGTTAGCCCTTTAGTGCACTGGTTTTGAAAACCTTTTCAGAAGAGTTGACAAAATGGGCTCTCTGAGGCACTTGAAAGATTCCAATATCTTTTTATCCGAAACAAGGACATAAAAAGCAGCTGGGAGTAAAATATAGCTGAACAGATGAGATACACAGTCTGTTTTCTCCTAAGTAAAAATAGAGATTACTGTTCATTTTGAGACTATATGATGCAATAAGAGTTCACTTGCAGTGTAACTGTAGCTTATGCTCGAGAAGAGTTACAAAGATGAGAATGCTGTGGTTACTCACCTCCTTTGACTCTCTTGTTGCGAGAGGTATAAGGGGAAGTGCAGATGTGTGTGCTAGGGTATTATCTAGATTATTTTTTTTAGTGGTGATGAAGATTTTCTTATGTAGTAGACTTTATGTCATGAAATATATATATTCCTTATTCCCAAATAAGAACACAAATCAACCTTGCAAAGATCATACTGAAAACATCAAGTAAAAATCCCAGTAAATATAAATTTTTAAACAGTTTCACTAACTACCAATGTGTTAGACTTAGCAGATGTCTTCTTTCCAGTTTTTGTAAACATTTACAGTTCTAGCAAGGTAGGTGAGCACTTAACATTAGTGAGTTTTCTGTACTTGCAGCCATAAACCATTTGCGATTCATGTAAATATCTTTATATGCCAAGAAATGTTGCCAAGTGAACAGTGGTCAGCTCTTTAGAAACACCTTGTATGAAAACAGACTGCTGTAAAGTTTGGGGCGTTTTTTTTGTTTGTTTGTTTGGGTTTTTTGTGGGGTTTTTTTGTTTGTTTCCTCATAAGACCTGAGTTAACTGAATCTTCTCCTTGGCAAGGAATACTATGTCTTTGACACCTCTCTTAAATTTACCTTTTGTAGCTGTAAGACGAATTTCATTTTGTGAAGTCACCAACTGTTCTTCAATTCCCCAAGTCATCCCTGAAATAATTAAATTTAGGTCAAGCCTTTTCTCCAGCTTTGACTGCTGTTAAGGCTCCAGTGTCCCTGTCACTTGCTCCCTTGCTCTTCCTGGATCTCTGTTTCCCACGAGAGGGTGAGCTGAGAAGCTGGATGCCTCAGCAGCAAGCAAGGGCGCTCGCTTTCTCTCAGCAGAACCTGGGAAAGCCAGCGTGCTAGCAAAATAATGTGTTTTAAGAAGCAGAATACCTTTTGGAAAGGTATGTTATGAAGGTGTGTTGCGAAGCGTGCAGCTTTCTTACCATTTTTAGATAGTGTGTTTTGTGGTTGCAGAAGAATAGAATGTGCCAATAAGTAACATTGCAAAGATTAATAAAATTCCGGAGAACAGAAAACTTCAGAGAAGTCAGTCATGAAACACATGCACCTCGTTTTAATAAAGTATGTTTCATAACTTCTAGCTGCAAACTTTCCATTTGTTCACCATTTTGCTGTTCTAGGTTTGATTCAGAAACTAGCTCTTGAACGAGGATCTTAATTTAAAAGTCTCTGGGTTGTAAAAATGATGGTATTGTGTATATATAAAAGTCACATATTTTAGTCTTTGTCTGTGTAACAAACTACCCCCCAGAAACATCTGAAATGACAGCAGACAGCTTTATTTTTCCAGTGAGCCATAAAAATGACTAAACAGCAGAACAGTAAACATTACGAGTTGCAGTTGGGTATTGTGATACTAAGTGGAGAACATAGCAATAACTTTTCAGGATGTCCAACTTCTCTATCAAGTGTACACTTTTATACACTTTTATATAGTTTATTGCTTTAATATTTTTCTGCTAGATCGTTCAAATCATACTGTGATGAAATTCCTTTCCAGGAAATTCTGACAGCATAATGAAGAACACTGCACATTGCTTAATGATACATTTCTTAGGCTTAAACAATTGTACTTTATATTTTGCTAGCTGAGAGCATACAAAAGGAGAATAATTTTGGTCACAAAACGCAGCTTGTATGGTTTTGCCCTAAACGCGTGCTTGAGGGCAAAATCAAAATTATTTGAGATTAGTTTTGAAACTGCATGTTACAAACAAGAGTAAAGAGTTTGTGTGGGGACTAAGAGAATCAAAATGCAGTGTCATAATTAAAAATACTTTGGTGCATAATTGTTGGCCTGGATGCTCGTTGCAGGATTGATGACTCTGAATTCATACAAACATGGTTAGCATTGCTCAAAGTCCGTTTACAATGCTATAAGAAAACGAATGGTGCAACAAAATCAAACACCGCTAGTTGCACTTAAATGCAGAGGAGGAGGGAAAGTGCAGTAGTGAGCTGGGGCTTACTTTTAACCGTTCTCTGTGTCATCTTCTCAAGCCTTTGTACTCTTAGAACCTCTCTGTCTATAGCTAAAAAACCGTAAAGGAAAATGGCACCTTTCTTCACAGTATTGAAGTCTAACAAATGTTCGACTGAAATCTGTTTAGTTTAATGAATGTTTTAATTAAGTTATTTTTGAAGTTATATTGATGAAATTAGATTAGAGAGATCATTTCTTGGAGAAAAGTGGATTGCTGAGGCAACAGAGGAATGTAATGAAGTGAGTTTCTGTGATTTCCTTAACAGTTCCCTTGTTTTAAAAAAAAAGAATACAAACATTGTTTAAATACTGTGGTTCTTTTTCTATGAACACTCAGATGAAAACAGACAAGTGTGTTGCATATTCTCTCCTAGTTTGATTGTGTTTCTTATAAATGGCAACAGAGGAAAAACTGGAACATCGTATTTGTCTCTTCTTCCACGTGGAGAGACCGCCATTGCTTACCCAGAAGCTCTAGAATGTGTAGACCACACAGGGTCACCCATCTCTGTGTTTATCTAGACTGAAAGATAGCTTTCTGAAAATCCTGGAGACGTGAAACTGCAGAGGAACTCTCACCATTTCTAATTTTCTTATGGCTGTTTGACGTTTTCACTTCCTGGAAGTTGGAAGTGTGCAGTTTGGCAAGTTCAGAAACAGGAAAGACAGATCTATCCACTCTGCAAAGTTCATGACAGGTTTTTCTCAAGTTTTTGATGGTTTGAGTTGTTTTTTCTTGTTCTGTACCAGTTCTTCCACCGTCTGTGCAATTTCCATTAATAGTTGTGAGTGATTTGTGTGTCTAATTTTTCATGCAGAGTGTTGAAAATCTACCCTGAAGCTATGAAAAAATAATGGAAAAGGCATGTATAATTGAAAATAGTCTTAATCGCTGGAATGTTGAAATCCACATGGCTTGGAAGACTTGAAAGATTTCTTGTTTTAGAAAAGTTGAATTGAAAAGCGCTGTCATTTTCTTTAAATACATTCTTTTGAATAAAACATCCATTCTTGGCGCCAGCAGCAAGCTTCTAAACATGTTCAAGATGACATGATTGATAACAAGAATGCTCTTCTCAAGATGTTTCTAATTTCATTTCTGTGTTTCAAGAATGTGAAAATTCCAATGTGATATACAATAACAAATATTTAAACCAAAGATTAATATTTTTCTTAAGACCATACAGTAACTGGAACTGAATGGAAATCTGAAAGCTAGTTGCTGACTTCAGAATGTGGGTAAATTCTAGAAGCTACTGCCTCAGTACAAATTATTTCCCACTTAATACTGCAGCGGTGGGCCCTTTTCCAACTTAAATTAATTGCCTGTATTAATTTAAGTAAGGGTCTTTCCAATTTGACTAGAGCAGCACATAATTTCAGGTCTTAATGGATTTATTAAATTTATAGTAATATGATAGTCCATGTAGTTTTCACCTGATCTGAGGAATATACAGTCCTTTTGCTTGCATGCTGGTCAAATCTAGTTGTTTTCAGAAAACTAGAATCAAATAGTAATAAGTATTCTGTCTTTATCTCCAAACCTCAAAATTAAGTAAAGAGATGTTGACTTTCATGATTTCTTGGTAAGTCTCTACCCTAGAGCTTCCAGTTTTTGAAACTTTTAATGGCCAGCATCTGATTCAAGGTGAGATTCCTCCTCCAAATTCCAAACTTTCTGTCATGACATGAGAGATGGCTAATGTTAGCCCTGTGGTCTAGGTCAGAAATGGTCCATTTCTATGTGTAGAGAGCCTATACTGAGGAATTGTGTCAAATTTGTCAAGGAAAGAAGCAGTGCCACAGCCTGTTGAGACAAAGGGTAGCCTAAGGCATCTTACCCCATCTTTGGGAACCTATCAAAGAAGTCCTAAGTTTTTAATTTGGATGAACAGTGTGTTTGATCTCTTCGTAAAGGTGTCTGAACCAGACCAACTCCCAAGGTTCTGGGCTGTCCCCGGTAAAGAGTTGAGTATTTTGTTTTTCCATCTGAAAAAGGTGATCTCTCAGAGGGTTGAGGCAGCTACACGTTTGAAAGTCGTTGTCATTTCTCATCTGGGGCTTGCCAGCTGGCAGTCTCCACCGGTAAATCTCTGAATTACCATTACGGTTTTAAAACAATTAAATTTCAGGAACAATATGTGGCTGATTAACGATAGTGGAACTTGGTATGGGAAAGGACTATCTGCTCAATTTGCAGTTGAATTGTGTCAAACTTCATGACGTGGTGTTATATTACTGTATATCAATGCCAGACAATGACATTACTCTAAAGAGTATTAACTGGCTGGCTTAGGGAAAAACAAGAAAATTTACAGTTGATGTATCAAATTATAGCTCAGATTCCAGCTTCAAATTATACTCCTGTCAGAAAACATGGCTAAATAAGGAGAGTGAAGTGCTCATTAGTTTGAAATAAAATCGAAGCGGTACACTGGATATTTAGCAAGTCCCAGTTTGTGTCATACCCTGAAAGCTTCCTATTGACGTCTCATAGAAGACTTTGTAGTACCTCTAGAGCTCTTCACTGGCTTTCAGGAAGAGGAAGAACGCCTTTTGGGTCAATCAGAAACCAAATTACTTGCAACTTTTCAATTAAGTCAAAAAATATCTCCAGGGGGAAGATCTGCTGCAGAGAGTAAAGATGTCGTCTCCGTAAAAGTTATGTGCAGAACTAGAAGGGGGAATAGGTCAGCTATTGCTCTGACATTTAGGAGCAGGGCCAAGTGTGTTATTTCTACAGGATTCACTTACTGGGCTATACATGGAAGCAGGGTTCAGTCTGCTGAAGTACAATCTGCTGGGCCCAGGCTTCTACAGAAACACTTTTTTAAAAAAGTATCCGTATTTTTCCAGTCAACCTTTCCAGTTGTTGAGAGTTAATCTTCTTAAAATTCTTTTCTTGCTAGTAAAGCTGATAAACAAAATGCAAAATCTACTAGAGAAAAAACCAAGCCACTCTTTTGGAGGGGAAAAAAAAAAGAAAAGGCTTCTGTATTTATCAAACCAGCCTGCATAAATGTATTAATAATATAAGAATATGCATGAACAGATAGCTTTATAGAAATGTGAAAAAAACCTTAACTACCCATAGGACTCAGACTAATGACTGTCAAGAAAGGAAATACAGAAATAGGAGAAACAGCATCTGACACTGTACAAAACTAAAATACACTATTGGACTTAAATAGGCCATTTTTAAAAACAGTCTCCTCTAACCAGATGCAGGTGACCCGCAAGCATTAGAACAGACAAAAGATAAAATACAATCATTGTCATAGGAAGTCGGTCATTAAAAACGGGAAGGTCAAGCAGAAAGCCGTGGTTCAGGCTTTGCCGTTGTACATGCCAGTATGCTTCTGGTCTCTGTGGTGTAGGTGCCTTCTTCCACTTCCTGGGATCCATCACCAGTGGGTGGCTGATGAGCTAAATCTCGGATGAGCAGTGGGAATGCAGCTCTGTTCTTCTGCCTGCCCTTTACTCACCGCTGAATGCTCTGCCTGATACTTGGCTTCTTCAGGCTTTTAAGCAATGTTTGTAGAGTTTTCAGAATGCTAGCGGAAAAATAATAGAAAAATGCTATGTGTATATATAGCTATTAATTATAAAGACTTATTTTTGAACAAACTCTGATTAATAATCTTTCTAAATCCCATGCTCCTAAAGGGGAAAATTATATATTTTAGATAACTGGACATTAGTTAAATCTAGAGAGCTTGGACTTCCAGCAGAACTCAAGAGTGATATAAAAAAAAGCATCCTCCAAGTCCTATCCTACCTCCTAGATGGGTTGAATTGTGCAGCATAGAAAATTCAGATTGGGTGTTATTGTTACTTCTTAGGGGGAAAGATTTCTTGCTACTGCAGCAGGGAATCTCCACAGAACATACTCCAGTTACTCACAGGTTCACAAAAGCAGTGATTGCTAGACCTTGTGTCAGGATGGCTGCTGAAGTAGGGAAAAGGGGATTAATAACCTGTATGTGTTTAATGTGGTAGGTCCCTGTGGCAGAGCGAGCGTGTGGTGCTGTGATCTGGCTGTTGGAAAAGTCTTCCTTTGGATCTTTGAGCATTTCATTTTCATGGCTTGGCTTCGCGGACGAAGATTTGGGAAGGGCTTTAAAAGTGAGTACACCCTTCAAGCCTGCGCGGTGGATTTTTCAGGTGAGGCGCAGCGTGCGCGAGACTGGCCCCACCCTTTACACCTGAGGTTCATCTGCCAGGGCCTAGCGAGCTTGGACGGTGACAGCGAAGTCCTCAGGTCGTAGGTTTGGTTAGAGTATCCTTCTCTTAGATGGATGGCCTTACAGGGCTAAACGAGCTCCATCTGCCCGGGTTTGGAGTTAGAGTTGTCCTTCTCCTAGGATGGTTGCTCGAAGGCTAGTGAGCCCATCCTGCCCGTGGACACACTTTGTCTGACCCTTCAGTTGAGACCTGTCTGGCTTGGGAGACCCTACGGGAGGCATATGCCACCACCAGCATAGCTCTCAACTTCACAAGGGCACGCAAGCTCTTTCCCCATGGCAAGGGGGTGCCCGTGAAAGAGATCTTTGAGCATAATCACAGCTTGTGAAGCCTGCCAGCATCGTCTCAGGCTGGGCTGTGTCCTTTTCCTCCTGCAATGGGGAGGGTGGGTCAGGGCTGGGTGAGAGGAGGAGTTACTCTGCATGAGGCTTGGGCATCCCTGGGAGGCATTATGCAAAGTTCATCCGTCAGTTACTGACTGTGGTTACTCACAAAATCCTTCATTTTCAACAACCTTGATAGTAATATGTTACCAAAATCCCAGAAGGTCTAGCCAGAGCTCCTTTTAGAGACAATTGCAGCTGTTAAAATAATTAAATTTAATTTGCTTTGCCATGATAGCAATCTGTTGTTTGATTTCATGAAGGTTTTAGCTTAGAAGCCTTTATGGATTCATCTACTGTTATCTGAAATGTAGAATTGTGACACTCGAGATGATTTTAGAAAGGCTGTTTGTGAATTCATCTGGCAAGGTTTCACTGCACCAAAGCTGTGGCTCCAGCTTTCTCTCGTTGCACCATCTCTTTTCCCCGAAATAAGGCAAAAAATTATTAAACCATGAAAAATGCTGGTTATTCATTTGTAACAATGATTTTTCTGGGGACTTCTATTGTCTTTCTTGTATCTCAGTATGATAAAAAAAATCTTAAATTCTTGGCATGGAAAAAACTCAAACCCTTAATTTTCTGGTGTATATTTCCATATAAATGCAAAATGTTAGGGATTTTTTTGGCTCTCCCTCTGTAAAGGTGAAATTGTAGTCATGGATTCCCACATGAAACACAACTATGATCACTTTTAAACCTGAGTAATTCAAGTTAAGTAAAATGCAGATTCAGTTGTAACTTTCTAGGGAAAGCATCTGGAAATGATATGATTCTTTTCACCTTTCTCCAAGGAAAAGATTCCCTTGTAAGTCTGTCCTTTAAAATGCGTCTTCACTCTCAACAGCAGATCTTCCCTTGTCTAGTTAGTGGCTATTACTCTTGGTCTTTTCACCTCGAACCACCCCAAACAGTTCCTCCCTATCTTGTTTTGTTGTTATATTTACATTCCACTGATATATCTCCTCTGTGCAGTATCATTTTCTGCTACACACTTCTTCAAATGTGATGGCCTCATATCCTTAGCTTGTGTAAATCAGATTAGCCAGCTCTCCACTGGCTAGGAGTGAATCAATGGGACTGCCACGGATTTACACCAGCTCAGGATCTATCCTGGTGCTTTTAATCATTTTTATAGCACCTCTCCAAGCAATCAATGGCATGTCTGTACTGTACTGAACTGTGGGCTGAGTTCTAGCCTTAGGAGAAATTCCGGTCTTGGTTATGTTGATTGAATTTTGTTTGAAGTGAGAGACCCATGAGTGTACCTAGGGGCACAACTTGGGCTTTCCTCACCGGAATACAGAGTGATCGTCCTTCTAAACAGAAAGATATGTCTATGTGTCCTTTTTAGATGTTGACTCTCAGGAGTGTTTGTTACTGCTTTTTAGAATCCACTTAGCCAAAGAAGAGCATTATTTAGAAGTAGATAAATAAAATGGATTCACAAAGGGAAGAAAGGTAAGAATTAACTGGGTTGTAATTGCTGCCAGGTTGCATCTAGTTTTCAAATGCTTTCTGGGGGAGGATACTCAGGTTTCCCGTCTCCAGCTGGGTTTGGGTTTCCAAATCTCTGTCAAACTAAGCCCGTTTCCTTGGTAACTATCTCACTCTCCCACCTATGAATAAGGACAATTACTTCTTTCTGCTGAGTGGTGATGGTGGAGCCAAAAGAGAAGGAGTAAGGTGAGTCTCCTGCACAAGACCCCTCCGCACAAATTCTGAGTGGTTGGGTCTCTGTGGGTTGTGTAAGGATTACATGATTAGGTATGGACAGGGAAAAGACACTGCATACAGCATGCTTTCCTCTGTACTTGGTATTTTTGCTCCATCTGGGTGCAGTTTTACATAATAGCAGTTGCAATAATAAATGAAAAATGTGTCTTACATATGTGGATGCTCAGGAAGTTTGGGGTTTTTTTTCTCTTCTCAAGATATTTTCCTTTCCCCTGTGGTTGCACGTGACTAATACCTAAATCTATACCTAGAGTCAGTTCTTGGTTTGAGATTAGTGGTCAAGTTTAAGATCGTTGCAAAGTGTGACTATGAGACCAAAATTATAATTTAGAACTAATATTCTGTCATTGTTTTCTTCTCCATTGCGCTAAAAAAAATGATTCATCAAGGTTTTCAGAGTCATCCCTCAACATTTTTCCATATTTTTTGATATACATTTTAGACAAATTTGAGGCCACTGGAATCTGTCCATCTCAGTAGAAATTATGATTTTATTTCTTGTGACAAATGCAGAGAATTTTGCTGTGAAGACCTTCTTTATCTCTGCTGTTGAAGTTCTGCTTTAATGGATGTGTTTGTCATATATGGTGATATATGTGATACAAACTGAGTCTCCATGAATGGCTTTTTAATCGGTCTGATGATTCAGTCCCCTTGTACAGCCTCCTTCCTTAGTTGACGTTACATAAAGGAGCTGACACTTCAATTGTCATTTTTATAAAATACTAATAAACTGTTCAAACATGAGGAAGGCTAAAAACTAATTCTCTCCTTCCTTGTCCCAACTCTTCATCTTTCAACAATACGGTGTGCTTATTTACTGAATTGATGTTCTATTACCACAGTAACAGTTTGTGATACTGTTACAGATACCACATCAATTATGTCTTCTAATTGCTTCATCCACCCATTAGTTAAGCAGTTGTTCTCTTTAGTTGATGGACATTTTTCATACAGAGGTAAGATAGAACGTGAACTTCTACTCATGTGTCTCCCAAGTGGACTCTCATTTCCAGTAGTTTTTGGACTATTTCTGAGAGCTTGAGTCAAGGCCAATGTATTGCTGATGGAGTCATCAGCACTTTCAGTGCTTGATGGGGAGCTCAGTTTAGTCTCTACTGTGGAGAAACACTGTCAGCTACACATAAACCTAATGAGACAGTTGTTAACGAGGTTGGTCATTGGAGGCTGGATCTTCAAAGGTCAGCCTTAAAACTTGCAACTCCCTTTTTTCTAAGGTGATCCGAGTGTTATATCTATAGACTGAGACAACCTGTAATCCAAAGAACCATACAGAGAGTAAACAGGAGACTAATGATACCTCTAGTGAGCGCATAATGTTTACTTTGACTTTTATAAAGAGGTAATTTGCAAGACTGGAGATAATCCCACTATAATTTATAATTTAAATGTCACTCAGAATGTATGCTGACATGCAACTGATTAATAGCAAACTTTGGTGGCAAATTAATTAGTATTTAATCCAGAGACTCTATTAAGATGTGATGTGATAA
This sequence comes from Bucorvus abyssinicus, assembly GCA_009769605.1. NCBI lineage: Eukaryota > Metazoa > Chordata > Aves > Bucerotiformes > Bucorvidae > Bucorvus > Bucorvus abyssinicus. The sequence continues at coordinate 12,991,349 of CM020040.1, forward strand.
AAATACCTTTTTTCTTCCAATAGTCATTCAATTAAAATGCACAAATGATCTCGACCATCGTCTGAGTTTTGCATATTTTATTTAAAAGCCTAATAACCATGTCTCACTTATATGAAAGTTGGCACATACACAGCAAACTCCCAGGATACGGCTTGGATTAATGAGAAGTGCTTATGATAAAAGAGCAATTGTACATTTTTAAAAGAAAATCTAATGCCAATAAATATGGCTTAGGTGAGTCTGTTGATTTTAGCATCTTTTGTATACTGTTTGTATTCCTTACTCGTCCCTTATTTCGCTAAGTGTACTGTGTGTATTTTTTAGACTATCATTTATCTTTCAGCACCTCTATTTCTTTTCTGAAATCAATGGCTTAAAAGAATGTGACTTTAAAAAAAAAGAGTTTTGTGCTCCTAAATGGAAATCTGTATAAATAATTTATCTTCTTGCAGCTGTTTTCTGATCTTTCTTCAACATCCTTCCATCTACTTCTTTCTTATTGGAGCCCATAGTGATACTCTCTTTTGCAGATAAGAGTTATTCTGCTGCAAGCTCTCTGTTAGAACAGTTGTGCCTTTACGGTGAGAATATTAACGGAGATTTCTTGTGACAATGGCCACTATTCAACAAGAAGGAGCCCAAAATTTATTTGGGAGAGAAGAGAAGCCATAAGCCGTATGCAATAGAGCTGTATCTTGTTAAAGTCTAGTGAGCCTTACTTTAAATTATTCAAAGATTTATTTGTGTGTCTCTTTTTTTTTTTTAATTCAGTGGACCCCGTGTTACTGTTACAAGGTCTACAATCATCAGATGTGTATGTGTTTTTTCACCAGCTAAATTTGAAAAAAAATGCACTCTTCCCTTTCCAGTTTTTGTCTAGCAATATCTTTACAGCCAAGGAAGATGTGGCTTTCCAAATCTCAGATTGTGTCAGGTTTTCCTGTTCAGGTCCTCACTGTTATTTTTCAGAAACACTTGCTCACACATCAGGAACAGTGTCCACAATGAATAGAACAGCTTACACATAACTGAAACAAAGAAAACGAAGTTATCATGAGAAGTCAACCTAGATCAAACTAAGAAGGGTGCCACTCATTTGGGCTGTACCCAGTTATAAATCTTTGTAAATTATGCCTTGTAACTACACAATAGTAGAGGGTTTTTAATACCTGCGAAGCTGTATTTTAATTGATGGACAGCAGAGTGCTTGGTTGTAGTAAGCATGATTCTCTGGCACTGGGAATAGGAATTTCGGTACTGGAATTGAAAAATTGCTCATGAAGATACTGGCTCATTTTGTGTCACATATTCATAGACGGAGAGGCCTTTTGTGTATCACTGTTTTCCAGAGCACCTGTTTAGACATGAGTAGAAGTATGAAAATGGAATTGGGGAACTTACTGAATTTTTGTTTTGTAGTCTCAGACACGTCGGTTGTGTTTGTTTGGCATGTTTTATCATTACTCGCCATCGTAATCACTGTAGCTATAATACCCTTCAGAGATCAGGAGCTGCTCTTAAATTGGATTTATTTAGTAATTGTAACTTTTATAACTGACTTATTTCTAACACCATGACATATATATTTTATCTCTGTAAATCTAATAATGTGCTAAGGCTACACTCTTGGATGGTATAAATTAAGCCAAGTTCACTTAGGACCAAGTCAGCACACATGCCGAGAAGCTGAGAATCTGGTCCACAAAGTTTCATAAAAATACTGAGCAGTGGGCCATGGCCTTGATTTGCAGTCACCTCGTAGAAATGGAAGAAATTCCCATAGTTACCTTGTTCCAAACTCAGTATCTGCTCGTCATTTAAATAGCAATCGCTGTGTTTCTCTGCTTAATATTTTAGTTTCTCTCTTTGCAGCATTTCTCAGACACTACAAACTTTCTTCTGAGACTTCCTGGCTCACTTTCAATTATGAAAGTCAGCCTACTGTTGCTAAATGTCACCGATACAACTACCCACGCTAGGACTCAACACCTCCCCTCCCTCTGTCTGTCTCCTTTTTCCATGTGGCAAATGACAAGTTTTCAGGAAAAGCACAGCAGGTGCTTGCGCTCTTGTGTGTCTCAGTGAGCTTCCAGGACCTCCTCATATTGCAGGAAGGTGATAATTTCCCTGGAATACCCTCTACACCCAGTTTCCAATATAAACTAAGCCAAGACACAATCTGAAAAAATGTTATCCCTGCCAGGCTTTTAACCTTATTGTTCAACATAACTAAGGTAAAACCTTGCCTTGGAGTCAGTGAATATTTTCCACAGAAGTGCCTGAGCAATCCATGAGGTTTCATTCCCAAATGAGTTGTATGTTTTAACATATGTATTAAATGTGGAATAGTATGTCCTCATTCTTAGTGGGAAAGACTGTCCTCAACCTTTACGTTAAACTCTATCCCTGAACCTTTTTCTCTGTCCTTCTGCTTTTCCTCCCTCTTCTTTCCGCTTGTGTGTAGTCTTTTGAACAGCTTCCAGCTAAAAGCAGAATTGTCAAATGTGAAGTGACTGCTTTGCCAAAGCGAAGCACATCTAGGCTGCGGCTGAAGTGGAGGAAACAACCGCATTATTGTGGTTCGAGTTCGGTAGCATCCGATTCTTAGGCCATATCCTCTGCAAGAGGCAACGCCCGCCGTGGTGCTTGGAGGAGCATGGCAGGGCAGCATCCTCAGGAGTTCCCGCACCCTTCCACGGTGGCTCAGGGCCAGCTTTCCCCTCCTACGGAGAAGGAATGTCATTATTTGAAGGAAAAAATGGTGAAGCTCCCTGTTGGCACGCTGCCCCACTTTGTAGCATAGCTACCGAAGGTACTAACCTGAGAGAGCTTTAAATGAAAATGCTTGGGATTCAGTACCATAATAACTGCAGGACCACTGAACAAAGCATGGGCTGGAAAGCCTGTTTGGGATTTGGGTGGGGCATGAAGCTTGGCTGCTGCTTTTTGTGATGCTTTCTAATAGGTTTCAACAGTATCAGGACTTGATAGTAAAAGTGAGCATAGGCAGAGCTGAGCCCTAGCTTTGACTGCAGTATCATCTTTCTGTCTACAGCTCGATTTTTAAGCAGCAGCTGTTTTGCAACCTCTGGATGTGATTGAAATAAGCGTTTAACAGCCTTAATGTATCAGATTATCCTACTGCTTTCTGTAACGTAGCAGAGGCATAAGGTAATGAATGATCTGATTATCAAACGTACTAGAACAATTTAATGTTGATCTGGACTTTCAGGTGACCAAAGATAAAAGTATAAAGTAGTTACATTTGCTTTGTCTTTGCTGCACTTACATCTATAATACGTTTATTATCCCAACAGCATAAATTTGTATTAGAGGGAATCTGCAAGAATACTGGTTCTGCAAGAATACTAGAATCTGCAAGAAATCTCCTCCAAATTTGACAACTTTTGCTCTTATTCAGATTTATTGCACTGAGCAGATATTCAGAATTCGCCTTGTCATGTAATCTAGAAACTTCCTGTCGTTCTGAAGATCATTATTTTAGAGGTCTCATCCTTTGATAGAAAAGTGCTGTTTGCTTAAACACTCAGTGGAGTGATTCCTTTCATGAAACAAAGAAATGCCTTGATCAGGTATTCAGACTTCAGATTTCATCCCTATTACCATGCATGTGAGTATAAGGCATGCCACTTCTTCATGTAAGGTTACAGTATTCATCACAGTTTGAGTTTATAAAAGGATTTCCATTGAGTTGATCAGATACCTGTCTGACTTTGCTGACAGATTCAGTCAAGTATCTTTTCACTTGCAGATTGATTGGACTGTGAGATTAATTTAGTGTCTTCCAAAGTACTTTGCTACAAATCCTTTTATTTTACCCTTTGTTTTCCTTGAAAAAAACCTTGCTATCCTTTTAATATGATGCATAATAGAACAGTTAACCTATATTACTTCCTGACAATGTTGTTACAAAGCATATATTAAAATATGATCAAGAGATATATAGAAGAAGATATACTTTATTGATAGTAGTCAAGGTCAGAGGAAACCACTGTTCTGTGATCCTATTTGTGTTTTTACAGTTGTATTAATATTTAAAGTAGCTGACCTTCTTCTGGGTTTCGATAAGAAAGAGGAGCACCTGCCAAAGGGTGTCTACAAGTGAGCCCTGAAGTTCTTCAAATAGTGTTTCTGGAATAAAATAGACGAGAGAGTGCTACCATGCATTTTCTTTGAGGCTATATCCGACACACTTGAAATAATGAGTTTCTGTTTGACCTGCCACAGACAGAAGCACGGCACTAGATTTAGAAGGCTGGGGCTTTGACAGAAGCAGGAGGCGTTTTGTCACGTGCAGGGTGTTAACACTGGGAATGGAAATAACTTACCATACCTTCTAATCGGTGATGTGTTGAACACCAATATTTGGAATGAGTAAATGACTGTGTTTTTCCACTGGCTTGAATACCTGAAATGTTTAAGATCAAGTTCATTCATTTCAGGAGCTTCAGTTACCTGAACTAATACAAGATTCTTTATACCTATTTTGTCCTGTAGCACTGGTAAATATTATCTTTGTTACTCACAGTGAATGAGATTTTATGGTTTTGAGTAATTTATTCTAGTATCTGAAATTATTGTTTATGCAAGACAAGGAGTAAGGACATTTTATTTGGAATTTTTAATAGTTTTTGCATGCTATAATTCTCTAATCTGCTTCTATTGTTTCAGTTCTTTAATTGTTTCTGCTAACACTTATATCCTGTATAACCTCTATGAGGAATGCAGCTATTTTAAGAATATACATAAAAGCTGGCAATTACGTTGTCTTATCAAGTTTTTGCAGCCTATTAAGTTGTTCAGTGGTACTGGAAATGATTAGACTCAATACTGTAGGAATGAGAGTCTAAAACAGGAACCTGGGCTTTTAAAGCTCTGATATCTTGGAACATTCTATTTGTTAAATAGGTTTAAAAACCACTGGCAAGGATAAATGCATTCAGGGTGGAATTCAAAATATGCAGAGGTTTAAATAAAAGCAACTGTGCATTAAATACTCCTAGTTGTGGAAGGTGAATGGAAAACTGGGTAGACTGCCCATTCAGTTTGGGAAGCTCATACAGAACGCTCCTCTGCTTTGTTAAAGAAGAGGTGAGTTAACATCTTCAAGATGAGTTAATGTGGCCTCAAGCCACAGTAAAGGAAAGTGCAGTCCTTGGCTGACAGGGAGCAAGTGTGGTCCTGATTTCCTTCCTGGACAATGGGCCAGCAAGATTTCCTTCCCAGCAAGGAAAGGAAATGATTCCACTTCTGTCTTGGGGCAGCAGCAGAGATTTAACTTTTTGCAGTCCAGTTTCTCCTTTATTCTTCATGTTTTAGCTGATCTAGAGTCCAACTATTTACCATAAAGGGTTTTCTGGCACCACTCTAACCTGTAAGGACTAAGTGGAAAATTAATTAAATGAAAATACTTTTACAAACCTATCAAACTCAAAAAAGAAGTTCTTTGAATCAATAAATCCCAAGCAAAGCCCTGGAGGGTTTACCATGAAAAGAAATGTTTTGGCTTGCAGAAGAGCCTCTGACATCAAAACAAGCAGACCTGTAGAAGCCGTGAAAATATGAAGCAAAGAGGTCTATTATGTGTTTTATTAGAACAAAAGATACGGCATTATCCACACTCTTGGCAGTAGTGGGAGAAAGGACATCTAGTAGGACCGTAGGGACAGATGCCTAACTATCAGTTGGCCTTTCCATTTTATCAGTGCCTGAATGGCTTGGAGCTTTTCATCTGCACAGCTCCTGAGTTCATTATACCTCCTTTTTATTTTTTCTGTCTCTCTTTTTAAAAATTAGATGCATCATTTCTGCCAGATGAGTTCTACTGAACAATGCTGGGATTCTGTACAAAAAGGGAAACATTCCTTCAGGGAGGTAGAATCGTAAGTGTGCAGGATGCTAAGGAGCTCAGGTTAATGTGCTGATCCTGACCCACTTAAGTCTTTTGCCTGCAGAGGAAAAACTTAACATTTTGTGATGTTCTGATGGCAAAATAAACTACTCAAGAATTTAGAGACATATGTTGGACAGCTGCTGCGAGTCAGCCCAGCATGAGGGTGGAGCAGTCTGTGTATAGTCTCTGAGTAGCTATTACGTTGCCAGAGTCCAAAAACTATAAAAAAAAAATTGGATGTTGATTTTAGCTGGAAATTTTCTTTGCCCAAATTAGTCTTCCCAGATGCTACAGAATAATTTGCTGAAGATAAATAGTGTATGAAAGAAGAGATGCTTCTGAAAGGGCTTTGCAGTAAATTACTTTCAAATGTGTGTGTGTGTGTGTATATATATGAACTTAACCAATTATTTGCAGGCTCTTTAGAGTTACATATTTCTGAGTTTTCTTGGAGAAACCTTCATTATGAGTAATTATTGTCAAAGCCTTGATCTAGAGAGATAAATAGACATACAGTTGTATATTTGTACAACATCTGATTTTGCATAGATTATAAGAACATATTTCTGAACATCCCTGTTTGAACTTATAAAAACTCAGTCTCACTCTTCCTTTTTAAATAGTCACCAGCTGTGTTATTTTCTTTCATTCATTCAGCTAATTTTTTTCCATATTTAAATAGCTTGAGAGCTATGTTAAGGCTTCGTTCTGTTCAAAACTCAAATTAAAATTCTGATTTCTGCAGTGCTTGGCATTTCTGACTAGCACTTTAGTAACTAGCTCTGATCTTTTTACTAAAGAGTTTACGTGACAGTTGCAATTTTAGAGGGAAAATAAAAATAAGCAAACAGCCTTTTCCCACTGACATGCTGTTTACAACACAATGTGGTTGTCTTCCTCGTGTTCATGACGTAGTCACACTTTTCCTTTGTGGGACATTGAATTTTACTTAGACTGTATTTTAAAGAGAAATAGTTCTCAGGGCTCTCCACGACACTGGATACTATGTTTTTTACAATGGAATATGATTACTCTAAACAACTGTTTTTCCCATCCAAGCTGGCTGAGAAAATGCAGGTAGACATATCTGTTTTGATTTCTCTTCCTCGAATTTCACTTACTGGTTACCATCTAGCAGCTAGAAAGAAATACGAGGTTTGTAAAGTGTGGGAAAGCAACTGCTTTTGACAGGCAAAAGGTCTGGTCCAGGTCATTTTCTTTGCCTCCAATAAGATTTGACTGAGACACAGAGGCTAGTGTGCAACGTGGAAAAATCTATCTTTGTTCTGAATGTAGTTTAAACTACTGACCCAAGACATTTAGTACAAGGTATTCTGGAGCAGTCCTGAAGATTTCATGACCAATGTTGTTACTCCTGTCTCTCCCAGATGTCTGTTAAATCAGGATAGATGCCTTACTCGGTTTGGAGAAAATGAAGTGCTAACACAGAGTGCAGGAAGAGAAGATTTATGTAAAGCGCTTTCCCTCTTTGGAACACAAAGCAGTAGATTTAAGTTAAAACTGCCAATATGGATCGTGGTGAAGATAAGCAACGTTGAAACCAGCACTGTCAGCCTTTTGCAGGCTTGTCCTTGGGCTTCTCTGAAGGGGTGGGACAGTGGACAAATGGCTCTAAGGTCCTTGCCTTGTTTCAGTTTTTCAATTCTATAGATTTCTCCATGAAAGGAACTTAGAGATAACCTCAGCCTTGATTGTTTGTCAGAAGGTTATGGTTGTTTTTGTGGAATGCATCTCTGGAGGTGGTTACTGATAATGCTGATCCCTCTTTCATCTGTTCAGACGCCGTACTAACCTTCAGCTCGGCGTGCCGAGGTTCATGCTGAAGTGAAGGGCATTCCTTTCATCTTGCTAGAGGGAGCAGGTGACAGGGACTGAGAAAGGATGCTGGGCCTAAGCTGGGTTAAGTTGCATGTATTTCTGTTTGCACATGAGGATGTGTAAACATCAACCTATCTAAAGTGATTTGAAGGAGACAAGTAGTCTTATACAGAAGCAAAGAAAGAAGGTCTATTTTATCAAGCCAAGATTTAATGCTTCAAATCAGATTTTCATATTGGAGAAAACGACTGTATGAATCTTTAAACCTTTTCAACCATCTCATTTCCATTGCCACCTGTCTCTGCTAACCTCCACTTTTCCTAGCTGCTTCCTACCTTTGAGCCTGTAGTACTTCCTTTTTTTCCGTCTGCCAGTTGCTCAGCTCTTGCCTTTCCCCACTCTATCCCCCGTCATTCAGTTCTTTTTCCTTCAGCATTCCCTTTTTTTCTTTCCTGCAGAAGCCCACTGGGCACAGTGATTTGGGAAGGCCTTTTTATAGGTGAAATATGAGTCCATCAATATCCTTGCAAAACCTGTTTCAGGTTACTCTGCTGAAGCATGGCTTATGACCAATTTATATGCTACCAGATGCAGTACAGATCCCACAGGATGATGGTTAATTATTGGCCATTGCTATGGTTCCTGACGTTGCCTTGAAGGAATAAATTACGCCGTCAGTTACTATCTGCTTGTCATACCGTTAGAAAGGATGTTAACCCAGACACATTTTAGGTTCCTCACCTTCTTTTGAACCTGGACGACTGAGGCAGACTGGCTCCCTGTTTGCTCTGTTTAGGAGTTGGCCGTGACTGTATGTGTGAATGTAGTATGATATATGTTAAAAAATAATAGAAGCTTAAATGTCAGTGCATAAAAAAAAAAACTTCTGAGATGATCTTCTAAGAAGGAGGAGGGAGTAAAGACAGAACACGAGTGGAATGTGTAGAAATATGATGACAAAACAGTACTATAAACAAATTAAGAAACTCATTTCCCATTCTCAATTCTTATGACTTTTATATTGAAATTGTCCAAAGATGAGACATATATATCATAGCCAATTGATTCTATTGCATGAAGTGATGCTGTCGGTGAAGTTCATCTGATTGATCACAGGTCTTACAATACAAGCAATGACATTTGTTTTAACTAATAGAAGGCAGAAACAAGGGTGTCTGTGTCACATCTGTGCATTTTATGATTTCATTTAAAGTTTTTATATGTCACTGCTCTTTTTATGATGCACTTTTACTAGTAACAGAGAGATTAAAGAAGAGAAACTGCTTTGCCTCTGCCTTTTGTCTATCACCAATCTTGATTGGTCCCTGAATCACATGGAGCAGACAATTCTTAGTACTGTATGCTTTTTAATATCTCAACTTTTTATTCTAAATTCTTTCTAACAGGATTATTATTTTTTTGGTGAGAAGGATTATCTGCATAAGCCCTCTAGTGACTTGCTCTGGATCACCCTGATTGCTGGCAATGCAAGACTTGCTCTAACACATCAAAGCCAGTATGAGACTTGGCTTATCAATAGTAGAAAACAAGTTCTAAGTATTAAACGTACCAAGCTCTTGCCTATCTAGGAGACAACATAGCAGCTTGCTTTATTCATAGCACTGACGGAAACTCTCTGGATCTTAAATTGGATATTCACTTAGATTGCAGGGAGGTAATGAAATTGGGCAAGCTGATAAAAAGAAAGTGCACCCAGTTTGTCCCTAAATGCATTTTCTTCTGGAAACTCTTCCTGAATTATTTTATATTTGGACTTCTGTCCCAATATAAGATGAAACATTTGTATGTTGGATTTTTTTTCCCCCCCCACCATAGAAAAAAATATCCATTTTCCAGGCACCTCTGATAAAAAACCCATAGTTTAATCTGCAGCTTTGATAGCACCAGAAGGAAAGATTGGAACAAATATGATCATGCTATCTCCATTTCTTTGCTGTGATATGTCAGTTCATTATGTCAAGGTCAAAGCTAAAATTCTTAAACTGTTTTTATTGTACAAAATGGAAAATGTCAGAAAATGTCAGGATTAGGAACAGTGTTGACTGAATCAATGCTACAAAGCATCATTTATGAGAGCAGCAGAATATATAAATGCTGTGAAGTTCTTAGTTTCTGAGAGAGGACCATGTTCCTCTCCAACAGAGCAATATGCGCTTATTAATACCGTTACTAGGCAAGGTTTTATGGCAGCTTTGTTTGTTACCAACATACAAATCCCTCTGATTTAGATTTGGGTTGACTTCTCCCTTTCTCCAGTACATCCCTCCTTTCCTGTGTTAGTAGTTAGAGATTGATTTAAGCAACTTTCTGCCATTTGAACTTCCTTTCTTTCAGAACTCAAGACAGTCTAAAAGGCTTTACCCCAGAATGCAGTGGTGCTGTAGATGATTGCTACCCTTTTGCCTTGGAGGACTGCTGGAATGAAAAGAAAAACATTTTGTGGATGATGTTTTCCCTTGCCTTATTGCGTGCTTTTAGCTCCTTAATTGAATTAACAAAGTTTTCCATGGTGGGTCTTTTTTTTTTTTTTGAAAAGCAATGACATGATTTCAGTACAAGAGTACAGTAAACCAAAAAGCAAATGTGACTGTTCCTTTCATTCCATTAAGTACTTAAGCACATACTTAATTTTATTTGGAATTACAGTGAGACCTTAGCAATTTTTAAATGTTTCTCAGTCGGTTAAAAAAGTTAATAAATGGAAAACAAAGACGACAGAGGAAGCCCAGCGTTTTAAGCAGCCGACCTCATCCCTTGGCAGTCCCTCTACCACAAAACCTGCAGAACAAACACATAGTAAAGCAGATGTCTGAATTCTGAACAAAATATTTTTAAACATAACTGTCTGGCTGAAAACTAGGAAGATGGCATTGATCCCAGGCGAATTTTTTTGGTAGTGTTTCTTTTTTTTGCTTTAAAATTTCATCCTGATTTAATCATAATTGCTTTGCTGAAATTCAACTATTCATTCAGCTTCCTCACAGCCATAATGTATGACTTTGTCTCCCAATAGTTAATGAGTTGTTTCTTAGGCTCTCTTTTTCTAGGCTGAGGCTTTTGAATAGAAAAAGTACCTTCAGAAATTTTTTTTTCTTTAGGAAAGTGACAATGTTGTGACAGTTGAGTTAAAAACTCTGTTGTCAGGAGCCTCTCTCATAGACTTAGGTATTTATCTAATTCAAATTTCCACTTAGTGATTACATGGTCAAATTTGAATCTCACTTCTATGTTCTGAATAACATGACTTTGTAACTGCACATCTTTGGGATGGGTTGCGTGTACTGCTTCACACACGTGCTAGCTAATCTAGCCTGTGTATTTCACCAGTCTGGTGTTGCACTGTGGGATAGCTGTGGGAAGCTTGAGTAGTTATAGTCTCAAAATACAGGTTAAGATATAAAGCCAGGAATGGCAGTACCTGTGTGTGCTCTGTGAGAAGTACAGTACGGGAGCTGTGTATTGCATCCCCAGCTTGGGAATTACCCTGTAGTCTGAACGGCGTTTGGTCCATAGCCATTAACGCAATACAGGGAAATAAGGGTAAAAGGGGAAGCTGCTTTTGCTGACACGAAAGCACCTCCATCCATATTTCCTTTTTTGTATGAGCTGCTGCTGCCCATAACGTCAAAGTCCTTGCTGTCCTTGTAAGCCGTACTTCTGCACCTTGGTCTCTGTTTCCTGTCTTCCTAGCTGCTCCTTTGCTATTGCTGTTTGGTTTACTCTTATATCTGCCTGTATCTTTTTATTTTGCCCCAAGCAGTTTTTTATTCCTAGCGTTTGTAATCTCTGACTGTAGCTTTATTGTTGTCCTGGATTTTTTATAGATTTATTAAGGGGTTTTTTTTGTAAGACTGTTTTGCTTCGCAAGATACCTAGTTCATTTCCTAAGAGGTTCTTCTGTGCATATGAAGTATTTTCCAATTCCATGTTAGTATTTTAATTCTTGTTTGTTCTGCTTGTGATTTTCTTTTATTTCCGTACATTCCCACTTCAATTTACTTCTATCTCTTTAACAATTCACTCAGAAGGAGGGTTTCTACAAGATATCACAGCTTTAATCCATGGACTCCTGTTTAGGTATTTTCCTATTTCTACTGAAGACACTAATCTTCCTTTACAATTAAACAACATAATAAGCTGCAGGAAATTGATAAGGCAATTTAATTGCCTGTGCTTATGTATTTCTGAGTATAGCTAAAATCCCATCAAAGGTGGTATGCAAGTGGTACCAGAAGCTGTCAACTAAAGAACTAAAAAATGGGAGCAGATTAGCAAATACGGTGTAAAAAAAAAAATAAGACAAGACACCCTTTAAAAGTTTCTTTTATTTATTCAACTTTTATAAATATCACAGAGAGTGATAACTTGGTTTATAAATTGAAGGAATAAAGTGAATGTGCCAACATGAAAAAATATAAACGATTATATTGTCAGTCATTGTTTGAATTATTCATTTGAAATATCTTTTAAGAGTTTTTCATTGCATCTGTAAGGCAAAGAAACATATTTATAAGAGTAAAATGCACTAAATAATTATTGAGGTATGCATCAAAGACTTCTTTTGATTATTTTAGAATACGTATTCCCGACTGCCACTTCTGATTTTATTGTCAAGTGTTGGAATATTTGATGTTTTCTATAAGGTTTCAAACCTGAGGCAAACAAATTTATAAGGAAGACCAACTTTTATCTTTCAAAGGAATTGAATAGATGTTGTGACTGACTCAGAAAAATATAAACGTAATTAACAAGTTGTCAAATAACCAGGTAATAAAAATGTATTTCAATTAATGAGAATCAACAATGAAATCTGAAAAATTTGTGTTTGTATCTCCACATCCTCTACTACTTGCCAGACAGAATATTATTTTCAGCCTACTCTGATTTATATATGACTTTGTATTACCAGATATTTAGGCTGTTTGTGAAAAACTGTCCACTAAAAATACACGGATCATATTCTTTCTCCTTGAAAGCATATACGCAAGGTCTGTTTGGGGAAAAATAAGTTGCAGCTTCTGTTGAGGGCCGTGGAAAGTTAGCTTTCACTAGTTGAAATTGCATAAAAATTAATTAAAGCTAGCTTTATAGTCAGCCAATCAAATTACATGTCAACAAAACTACTTTTAAAATATATAAAAAAAAAATCCTATTAGGGAAGCACTTGGAAAATAAAAGCAGTAAGCCAGAATAATATATAATGAAATGCACAGAGCACATAGTAGAAAAATCAAATACATAATTATTGTAATATTAAAAGCTCCAGAGTTTTTAAAAACTTAAACACTCATCTAATAATAGCACTGGAAAGAAGTGTGCAATAGAAATATCCAGTCAATTCAAAAATTTCTGCAAGAGGAAAAATTTCAAAGCCAGGTTGGGGTGAATTTGAGACATTTTTGGAGAAAGGAGTGACAGAAGCATTCAATGGGAAGTACAAGTAAGAAAAAATAATAGCTATTTCAAGGGGTCTCTCTGTGCAAAATTAAATCTTATAATGAAATATTCAGAGCACATTCAATAACTGTAACTCAGATCAGACACAGTCCCAGGTTTCTAGGTGCCTTTGCTGTTAACAATCAACAGGGTCAGGATCAAGAGATGCAATTAATAAAGGAAAACTCCCCAAAAGAAAAAAAAAATTTGTCATTGACTTCAGTGGGATGAACATTTACTCTCTAGTTCAATATATACCAGTGCAGACAGTATAAAATATTTTAAAACTATCATAGAAATATTCTGTGAGTATTAAAATTGATAAAGTAGAAAATGATCATCACTGATTCTTAGTTTTAGACTTGTATCTTTCATCCTTTCTGTTCAAAATCATGATTATTTGCACATCTGTTATGAGAAGAGAACTCAATATTCTTTTTTAAATGCAGTGAAGTTGGTGAATTGAATTTTTTCACTTTCAGTTATACAGGTTTGGATATAAAAATGCTTCAAAGTATAATGTTGATCTGTTACAGGCAAAATAATGGGTAATTGGAACAGAATGTCTTTTTTATCTGGCTGCATCAAATCTTTCTGTTAGTTGTTAAATCAGAATGACCTCAAAAGAAATTTCTCAAGTCAGTGTTGGAACTCTGATAACCTAACCTCCACTGGGCACTTGGACTGCATTGAACTTCCTTGTTATTAGTCTTCTCAGCTCTGTACCAACTTTTGTTCCCATACGTTAATGGAAGACATTATATTTTTTGAGAAAGTCACCTTTTGAAAAGTAGTTTTACAGGTAGGGTTTTAGAAGATGAAGCTGTTTTGTAATAATAATGATTTTTCACTATTAGCTCCTTAGTTTTCCAAATTGTTTCCTGGTAGTGCTCAAGTAGCATAAAAAGTGAGTGGAAACATGACGTCACCTGATTTCTACATGTTCTTGCTTTTGTGGGCGACAGACTGAGGCAAAATCCTGAATAATGTGGCCAGGCAAAGCAAAGAGGGAGCTGGTTTGGGCGTTTGATCAAGCAGAGCCTGATCTGTCACGTGAGGTGCTGAAGGGGATGGCACATGGCAGAGGGGCGTGCAGGCGTGTGGAAACTTGTCACGTCTCATCCCGAGTTGTAACGGTCTGTTTTAGCTTAAGTGACAGACTCCACCTTCACCTATTCTGAGAGCTCCTGCAAGGATTGCCGAGTGCCGTTGGTGAGCACTGCATCTCTGGGTACACCGCCTTCCTGTGGCTGTGCCGGTGGTGTGGGAGGCCAGGAAGGATTTCTCTCTTTCTGAAACAAGGCAGCTGTAGGAAAAGCAAGCAGCAGCACAGCGTCAAGACCCAGGGCTCCAGTCAGTAGTTGGGCTGGCTGCACTCACGTGTGCAATCTGTGCTGCTGCTTTCAGTTGTTCTGAGGAACTACATTTTGAAGAGAGTGAAAGCGTGGCCCGTCACAACACCCGTAGAAATGTGCGCGGTGAAGCCTGTGAGCAGTTTCTTGGATCCAGCTGGTCAGCGCCCAGTCTGGGTCCCACCAGCTTAGTTCAGCTTGGAAGATCGTAACGCGGCATCGTACTGAGCAGACGGGCTGATAGCTCTCACATTACGTGTCGGTAGCAAGCATTGATTTCACGTCGTTTGTTGATATTAATTATATTTGTTACGACTTTATGGTAGAAATACAGACATTTAGAAGCGAAAGCGAGAAAGACTGTTCATATGGCTTCAGCTTCCTACGGCTTCCAGCTCCAGAGCAAAGGGAAGGCGGCAGTAGTATTTTACAGTAGGTGACCCAGGGAGAGTAGAGAGATGTGTGAGATGATAATTAAATAGGCACTATGAGGCACCGTGGGAAAGCTCTAATAACAGTATGTTAAAGGATCATATTTAGATATAATTCAATGTATTTGATGACAAGAACAAATACTTCTTGAGCCTGCTGTAATGCAGTACCCTCTAAGATTTGCCTCCGACATTGCCATGCCGATATAGACAGGGTATGTTTGTTTTATGGCAGACTTTAATCAAGTTTTCCAGGACTATTTGCCTTAAAATTTAGCTACAGTTGCCCAAGTTCCTTTGGCCCTTTTAAGACATGTATTATGAAGTATGTTGATTTTTTTTTTTCCCCCTGAGGTGTTATTTTAAAAAGTGACTGTTTTTTCATAAATTATATTGGAAAACAAAGGGGTTCTGTCAATTGGAGAACATCAGTCTCTTGTCTACATGAAGTGCATTAGAGATCATAGCACAGTGAACACTTAAAAGATCATCAGCTTGACACTGTCAAGAGAATTATTTTAAATTTTTGCTTGAACTTGTCCCCACAAGGATCTCTTTCTGCCTGTGCCTCTGTCTTTATTTGTGAAACCTACAGCTGTGGTGCTTCACTTATATTGAAAACCATAAAAATGTGACAACAAAGAAAAAAACAAATCAAAAACATTGAAAGGGGGTACAAAATAGCTGCTATTCTGTTCCCTGGGCTCTTCTTAAGAGCTCTATTCACTTAAAACATTTTCCAGCTTCTGAAACACTTGATTAAAGTCATTTGGGAAAAAGATAAGCTCTTAAAAGTGCTAATTTGTGTCTCAGAAAACTTGAATAAGTCTAAATATGAAATTCTCTGTTGCTCTGTATTCATGATTATGGGCCTTGTTTGGAGAACAGTTTAACATTTCTGTGCTGTTTCACTGCACGCTCCCTGTGCCTACCTTTGCCTTGTGTGGTGTTTAAGGCATTCATTAGTACAGCGTTGCAGCTCAGCTGTAAGCTCCCCCAATCTCCTTTCAGTCCCTAGAGACTTTAGAAAGTCTCCTTCAGATCAGAAGCCAGGTGTTTCTTTTCCTTTGTCTTTCTCTGGTCATACAAGCCCCTATGGAGTCCTTGCTTGACCTTGTGTACTAGATTATCAGTCGATAAACTGATATTCTTGTTTAATTAATATTCTTAGGCTGTGGATAAGGATGACATTTAGGAATAGAACCAGGACAAGTTGCACTGTGATGGATGTGTGCAAACGAGCAAGCGCTGCATTGAGAAGGTAAGAAAGGAGGAGGCCAAGCACTAGACAGTAACTATTTGAAGCCGTGTTAGATCTAACTGCACCTCCCAGAAGCATGTTTGCAGCCTTTGGAATATTATCAAAATGATTTTTAGGGAATATACCAGTGTTCATAGATTTTTCCAAATTAAGGTATCTTATCTGTCAGTGTCTTAACCATTTTGTTTGTCAAACCTAATTTATTTTTCATACTGAAGGCATCCTCTACATACCTCTTCTCTTCTACTTTGAAGGTTATTAAATGTCTTCTAATCTAGTAATTCCTAATTCTTTTCTCTCTTCTCTTCTCTTTTTGCAATAACAAAATTATCACGGCATATCTTACAGATAAACCTATGCCTTGTCTCTCACATCTCCCTTCTCCAGTCAACCTCTTGCGGCGTATTTGTGAGAATCCTGATATTAACAGCAGTTATGTATTTCCCTTAAGAGAGATTCATTCTTTCAACTGACAGTTTCTAGTTTGCCCTTGGGCTGCTAATATACTCATGTTGTATTGTACGTAGAGGCTTATATACAGCCTAGAAGGTGAGTGAATGGCTGCAGGCTTTTGAGCACTTGAATGCCTTTTCAAAATCTTGAAAATGAATATTTAGTTATTGGGGCCTTAAACCCTGTCCTTCATCCGTAAGTATATTATGCATGCATCATAGAAAATTAAGAGCTGTTTCTGAAATTATTCGTATGTTATGCTCGTCTTGAAAAGGGTTATGTTTCTTCCCCTCATGCAATTGTAATCTCAGGCATCAAATCTGTTGCTTCAGCGTTGGTGATGGTTTCAGAAGTGCCATGAGACTTTGAACATTTCAATTCTTAGCAAAGCCTTGTTGTGCCGCTAATGCAGATGTGTTGACACTTGGGACTACCAACTGCATGGATTAAAACTCTCCCAGATTCCCGGGATTTTCTAACAAACCGATACACAACAGCAGCTCTGCATTGCAAGTTTAATGTAAGTAGCTGATGGACTTTTAGTATTTTCTATCTATCTTTATATATAGATATATAAAATAAGAATCATGTATGGAATGATGTATGAATTTACTCGTGAATGGAAGATCTTAGCAATATAAAGCACAGGCATCTTCCAAAGATGCTTAAAGGAACTGAAATAGCTGATAAAAACTGTTAATAAATGAAACTTTCATAGCAGTGCCAAATAACGCTTAACATGATACAGCCACAAATAGAAATATAACTTTGGATGATTAAATTAATATTCATAACAAATTAATTTCAAAGGTTACCTGTTTATAATAGCATTTCTGTTTGGTTTTAACAGTGCGTATTTAGGTTCCTGTTCTACCTTGTTCTGTAATATTTTCATTGAGAAAATACAAGACACAGGAAAGAATGGATTACCTAAGCGTGTTATTGGATGGAGGATGCTGAGTGTAAAAGACACAAATAGGGAAGTATGGAATATAAAAAAGAAGTATTGAGGAGCAATCAGTATTTCAGAGGATTAGGTCCCTCTGCTAATCTGATTAACAGGCTGAAAGCCTTTTCAGAAATATGCAATTTCTTTAGACTGAGAAATCATGGTAGCTAACTTGCTTAATTTCTGTTTCCATGATTGTACTACACTGTTCAAGGACTGACCTTTGTAGAAAAATCAGCCCATTAATTGTATTATCATAACTAGAAAATGAGAGTAATTAACACCTTAAAATAATGAGGAAAGGAAGCATCTCAAAATATAAAATAAAATAAAAAAATCTATATGACCTCCATCCACTAAGAGGTAGCATGGAACCAGGAAACAAAAGCACATGCTAATGGCCTACCACAACTTAAAGAACACCAAGAAACTGCTCTGGAAGAGCAGAAAGGAACAGAAAGACTTCCCTAAGTGAGGATACAGGTCAAAAAACGGAACAACAACAAATACGTAGATTAACAGTCAGAACAACAGTAATAAGTTACGTATATGAAGCGATCAGAAATGTCATGTAGTGTAGGTGTTCCCAAATACTTGCATCTTCCTTTTTTTGATTTTATAAAGAAAATGTTGAACTCCGTTGAACATACTCTGATATTGTGCATTGGTTTCTCTTGTCTCAGTAAAGATTGAACATATTGACATGATCATTAATGAAGTGGTGATGTAAACACGTTACAGATTAAAAGGCCTGATTTGGCAAAGACCCACGACTGCTCAGGTAGAGATTCATCCCCTCTAACTGCACAGGTTAGGAGCCTAATCATCCTCCACTCACTATATAAGCGATGAAGAGACAGTCGTCTCCAGAAGGTAATTCAGACCTTTCTAGAGAATGAGTTATCTTAGATCTGAATCAACCTCTGAAGTTTTCTACATCTCTTAACTTGCTGTTCATGGAGTGTAAGGTCACTGAGCTATTAACCTTGGCCTTCAGCTCTGTTTGGGCAAATGCAAGGCCTAGGAAGTTACAAAGTCCGATAAATTATAGCACAGGCAAATGTGATTTAGTTCAAATGTGTAATCTGTAGATTGCAATGCTGCATAAGGTCACCTCATTAATTCTAGTGATGGACTAAATTCTGAATACCTTGCATTGTATAATAATTTTTCATGGCAAAAGTAATTGTCCTTGAATGGCCAGAGTTGTTCTTTTATGAAGAACTCCCACCTAAATGCACGTGCTGCAATTTTGTGGTCTGGTTAAGGGCATGTTCCACAGTGAAAGCGGCTTAGGTAAACACTCTGGATTTGCAGGTTCCTCTGCCAAATGGTACCGCTAAGGGTGTTGATGGATGAGAGGCCTGACAGAGGTTACAGCTGAAAGGAGCACCATGGAGGTGCAGCTTCTGATAATGCAAAAGATACTCTGCCAGTCCCACAGAATCACTGTTCGGGGCAGATTTCCCTCCTTTTGCAAAGAGTCACAACTCCTCTCTGGCCCACTTGTCTTCTCTGCTTGTGGGTAAAGGCAGGTGAGAATGGGGAATTGAGTTCAGTGTGAGCATTGTTGAGTGTTAATGGTTCAACTTAGTTGGGGAACTTACTAAAATTTACTAATATCTTCTGCTTGTTTATTTAAAGATGAATTGAACTTCAAATGACTTGAAAAATGTAGTACTCAGTTAATAAAGCAAGAAATACACCATAGCTTTTCCTATTTTTACCTGTCACTTAAATGTCTATTGGCCAATAATACTCTGAGCAACATGAAGCTCTGTCACTAGTACCGTCTTTTGCTTTCAACCCCAGGAAAATATGGTGTCTGGTGCAAAATACAATGTTTTAGTATATATTTACAATTTTTATGTTGGCCTCTTAGGGGAATTTTTATGTAATGAAGATACAGCCAAATGTTTGATATTGGATGAGATACTCAACATGCGTGTATTCCCGAGCCTGTCCTGTCTGGAGTTTCCTAAAATCTAAGAGTTTCCTTTTCCCATATGGTGCATTGCAATAATAAACCTAAAACTAAATAGAATAGTAAAGTACAAAACCTCTCTGTTGTGTCTTTCCAGTGTGATACATTACTTGTACTCCAAAAAACGCTAGGGAGATGTGGTTTCCTATTCCTCTTCTTCCAGTGTTTTTGGACATCTGTCCTATGTCAGCTGTGTTCAAGAACTGTAAGTATAATATTTACTACCTCTAGTGAATAAAGAGTATGTGGAAAAAGATTAGTGTAATAATGGTAAGGGGATACCAATGTAGTAGCAAGGTAAATTAGTTTTTGTCATTCAGACAAAGAAACAGAAGTAATTTTGAGAAGACACTTCTCTTTTAATATTAAAATAAAAATAAGAGATGCTTTTAGAAACTGAGATAGCAAAGTGAATGAACTTAGGAAGAACAACTGAGAGTGTAAGTATCACTGATCTTAGTCCCAGATGTACTGCTAAATACGGGCAAAATTCATGAGACTTAAACACTTTGATTTTATTAGTTACCCCTTCATTTTGATAGTCGGATATAATCGATTGTGAAATCTGAATGGTGTCAATTCTGTGTCTCATGAGAGAGGAGTTAGCCGTGAAAGCAAGTCCACAGAGCGTCCAGCAGGCCAAAAGGAGCGAGGCCATGTTCATACACTTGAATGAATGTGCTCCCTCGACACATTGCAGTGGGTAGGGAAGGCAAGTAGAAATAAGACATGGTTACAGGGAAATTACTTTTCCCCAACCTACCTATGTTTAATCCAAGGAAAATGTATCTTTCTTGCTTTATGCAAAACAATTTTTTTTACTGGAGACTACTATGCCACAAGGGTGGTATTTGGATGATCTTGATGGTTTTTTCCTATTTAGACCAGCCAGAAGACTGAATGAACTTCCTCAGTATTCAGACATGACAATCCCAAGTAATTAGCTGTCCCAGAGCTAGATTATTAGTAAGCTATAAAAAAGTCCGTAATTTCCATCAACAAATACAGTTTCCAGTCATTATAGTCTGCAAGAATAGCATCAATTTATTTGAGATTTTCCTCTCCTAAGCATTGGTAGGGAGAGTTATTCCCATACGAATTTAGAAGGATGATTAAAAAGAGACTTTTTCAAGATGGCTTTAAAATGAAGCAGCCAGACATAAGAATGTAAATCATGTTCTATGGGAAGCAAAAAAATAGATCAGGCTAAGAATGCAAATCGTATTCAAGGGGAAAATTCAGATCAATATTAGAATCTGCCTTGTGTGACTGCAGTAGCATAAAATTATCTGCTGAGCTGCCTGTAAAAATGACAGTAGAGAGAAGAAAGAGATTTCAAGCCAAAGATGGCCTGCTGATAATTTGGCACACTTAAGCTGAATTGTAACCCAAATTGAGGGCAAAATATTATATGAAAACAGATGCGGAATACTTATGGAAAATGCCAGGTAGATTCAATTTCTTGGTGTACTGGTTTTTGCTGAGATAGAGTTAATTTTCTCTGTGGTAGCTAGTGTGGGGCTGTGTTTGGGGTTTGTGCTGAGAGCAGTGTGGATGGTACAGAGATGTTTTTGCTGTTGCTGAGTGGTGCTTGCCAAGGGCTTTTCTGCTTCTCACATCACCCTGCTGGCGGGTTGGCTGGGAGTGCGCAGGAGGCTGGGGGGAACTACAGCTGGGACAGCTGACCCCAACTGGCCAAAGGGATATTCCATATCACATGGCGTCATGCTCAGCATATAAAGCCAGAGGAAGAAGAAGGAAGGGGCGGGGGACGTGCAGAGCGATGGCGTTTGTCTTCCCAAGTAACTGTTACGTGTGATGGAGCCCTGCTCTCCTGGAGATGGCTGAACACCTGCCTACCCATGGGAAGTGGTGGATGAATTCCCTGGTTAGCTTTGCTTGTGCACATGGCTTTTGATTTACGTATTAAACTGTCTTTATCTCAACCCACAAGTTTTCTCACTTTTACTCTTCCAATTTTCTGCCCTGTCCTACCAGGAGACAGTGAGCAAGCAGCTGTGTAGGGCTTACGTGCCGGCTGGGGTTAAGCCACAACACGCTGTTACAGCAAAATGGAATATGAGATGTTTGAGAGGTGGGGAAAATGGCTTGACTGGTATTGAATTCCTAGGCAATGGAAGCTTGATTCTCAAATATCCAATTAGGAAACAAGTCAGTGACCTCATTTTTCCAATATAGTGTCTCTCTTCAAAGGGAAGGTCCCAAACTTTGGTAGATCTATTCTGGAGAAAATTAATTTGGGAAAGTGCAAGATTTCAGGTTCAAATTCCTTGCTTTAGAGCTGGGCTCATCCAGCTGCCTGCACAACGTGATCTCTCTAGACACGTAAGTCTCCCTCATTCTGGAGTACAATATGTGATGGTACAATCTGAAGTTGTACATTTGCTGAAATTAAGATAGTGCTGTGAAACATTTGCTGAATCAGTATTTTCTGAGCACCTTGTGAATTTTTTGAAAATTTGTGAACAAGTGTAATGACAGAAGCTGCTAAGTTTATGCAGTTTCAAAAGTTGTACGGTTTTGAAAGGGAGACAGGACAAACATTGATGTCTAAAATGTAGTAGATATGCTTGTTTAAAATGATGCGAATAGAGCAGAACAAATCATTTGTTTAGTGATGTAGATGAAAAAAGAAGCTTGTCTTTCACATTAAATATCCATCGAGATGTCCTTGATTTTAGCATTTTAGCATTATGACAGTAGTGCATTGATGGAAAAAGGTAATCATGTCCTGTTCAGTGTGAGCATTCAGTGGCTGCTAGACAATTTTCTTGACTAATGACTAGTGAAATATCATGGTCACATGACACTATTGTACTAGATTAATAAGTCTGCAGATTCTGCATGTCTGAATTAAGAAATATGATTGCCAATTTCTCGTTCATGGAAAATATTCAGATTCCATCGTTTAATAAATCGTATGACTAAGGAGCAGGAGGTTCCTTTTGACGGTTTGAATATTGCGTAAAGAGCCAGGTGGTTAACGTGTTTTGTTGAGTGAAAGGGTGTGTTTTGCCATGATTTTCATGCACTATATGTGATGCGTGAAGCAGTGAGCCATAATACAAGGAAAGGGAAATTAAGAAGGTCTACCACCTCTGCAATTCTGTGCTGCTGCTGAGTGATCACCAAGGCTGGGCCCACACGTTTGCTGGAGCAATTGTTTAAAACTTCAACTTCTGGCTTAGAGTTAAGAAGATATCTTTTTAAAAGCTGATTTTGCTTCACAGCGTATTGTCACTCTTTTTCCTTGTTTACTTGGAAATTGATGCTCTTTAAAATTTCTGACTATGGCATGTGCATGGTATGGTGAGAAAGTGGTAGGGAAGACAGAGACTCACCTATCTTTCCTTCTCTTGCCTGACCTTTGCTTTTAGAAGACAGAGACACACAAATGAGCATAACTGGGAAAGTGACCTATTCACAGAGAGCTGCATATAACCATAGGCTCAGGAAATATGATGCGTGTGAAAGATGTGGCCATTTGAGACTAGTCTTCACACCTATCCTTAAAGAGTCATGAAGATTGCCTCAAACAAACCTTGTTTAATTTCTTTATATTGAAAACACAAAGACTGAGATGGGCGTTTGGATAAATGAACCTAGGG
This sequence comes from Bucorvus abyssinicus, assembly GCA_009769605.1. Lineage (NCBI taxonomy): Eukaryota > Metazoa > Chordata > Aves > Bucerotiformes > Bucorvidae > Bucorvus > Bucorvus abyssinicus. The sequence goes on from CM020040.1 coordinate 13,014,618, forward strand.
AGAGCTGATAGGTGATTTTGTTTAAATTTTTTGATTGCATCAGAAATCGAATTTATTTTGCTGGAGGGTGACTTACCAAGCAAAGCACATTAAATCACTCTGCTTCCAAGGGAGAGTGAAGCAGCAGATATATGTCCATGCTGGAGAGACGTCTGTTACATGCTCATTACACGTATTTATGTCTCAGTTGCAAACTCAGTATTCATGAATTTTATATATTTTAAAAGTGTTTCCAGGTATGCCTTTAGCTTTTCAGTTAAGTCTGAGCTTGTACAAACTGCAAATTCCCTCTATGCCTGCTATACTGTTTAATTTTTCACCTGTCAAGAAGTTGTGGGAGTTTCACTGCCAGACAGTAGTATAGAGATGGCAAGATGCAACCACGCGTAATAAAGGGTACGTATTCTGTGCTAATGGCACAAACAGTGACTGTCAGGTCTTTACAGTGTGAGTCCTGGAGACTGTCTAATCTGGTTTTATGTAAAATGAGAACATCTTTGTAGGTTCACATTTTATGTAAATGTTGTTGGACTTACTGATATGTGTTGTGTTGTCTTGTTCTGTAGCTGTTAGTCTCCAGCAGACCTTTAACAAGAAGGCTGCCATATGATCTGCATTTTCATGTTGAGAAAAATTTTACTTTAGATTAGCAGTGCTGATACAGGAAGGATGGGAACCACCTCATTCGGGTCATATTTGCCTTAGGTCTCATGCCTTGGACAGGTCTGTTGTTTGGATGCAAGTCCATGCTCAGACACACGTGTAGCACACGGACAAACAGGCATTTATTTGGATATGAAGAGGCTATGAAGTGCTGGGGCAGATATTCCTGGCTACATCTTCTACTATACAGCCTGAACATCCATAGTGCAATTATATTACTGCTGACATAGTGAGAGCAAGTTGCTTAAGTTCCTGTCTCTCCTAAAGAGCAGGTTGTGAGGGTGGATGATGGGAGGTGGGGACAACTGAGCACTGCAATGTGGCTGCACGCAGCCTAGTACACCTTGGAGATCGCCTATAGAGCTTTGCCCTTCTTGCCCATCATGGTGATAACCTTGGTAAGTGGTGTGGGAAGGAAGGAAGGACATAGATGATGGCACTAATGCTGAATTTCTGACTAAGGAATGTACTTCGCTCGTGAGTGAAAATACCTGTTTAGAACCTATGAGGAACTGTTCCTTTCCAAATCCAGAGAAGGAATTCTGAGCTCTCTTTGCTATGCATTTACTGCAGCAAATACACTTAGTGGAAATGAGAAGAGGCACACCTTGAGAGTAAATATGGGAGAAATAAAAACTTGTTTCATCTTATTAACAGTCTTGAGCATTCAAGAGATTTTAATCCATAATTAGAAATAATAGCTTCTACAGTTCTCTATCATATTGAATATTCACTTCAGAGAAATGGAATTTTTTTGTTTCTACTTTTGAGAGACATAAGAAGTTTTAGTAAAACAAGGACATTATAAAATAACCTCAAAATTTAAAATTATGGAAACCAAAATTTGTTTCTTTCAGATAGCTGGATTATTTTTTTTTTAAGGTGTAGTGAACTCAATATGATTTATAAACCATACCTAGATCACAGAACTATGTGGCTTTTTTTTTTTTCTTCTGGAGAAAAAAAGTTCTGTGCAGAAAATTGTCATTGATTTCAGCGTCTTGACTGCATACAGCTGAGTGATATCTGCACTCTCACACTGCTTTCTCAATGGTTTCAAATGATAAAGCCATTGAAGATAATCTGGAATTTAGTTTTGCTTTTTCCAGACCACAGCAATGAAAGATATAATAAAAACATCTCCAATGGTGATACAAAAGATTTTTAAGCTAGTGGTAGAGCATCTGCAGGTATATAGCCACTCCTTTCTGTCATTGGAAGGAAGACTTGGGTTTTAAAAAATCTCTGATGCTTCTGAAAATTTTCATGTTACCACATTCTTTTCTCAGACCACAAGACAGGTGTTCTTTCAATGAAGACTACAGTCTATCAGACTTACAGAAATAAAAGGAGACTAGAACCCAGGGTCTTTAAAGTCTTTTTGTCTAATTTTTCTGTAAGTATTCAGAGGAGTAAGATTAAACTCTGTGAATGCGGGCAAATCCCACAGTATGAGCCTTAGGTTACTTGAAATCAAGGAGTCCCCTTTCTTTACTAAGAGTACTATGTAATATATTTACAGATGAGGTGTTACTTTGAAGTTAGGATCTTGTCTTTGATCAAAAGCATACAGCTTCCCTCATGTCTCTCAGAAAGAGACAGTAGTTATATAGCACTGGTGTGGGTTTTTTTAATGTTTTGGACAGCAAAAATGACATTTACATGAAACAGAAATCCAGGGAATGTATGAGATAAGACAACTGCAACTATGAGTTGAGAGAAAGTCTCACAAGCAGACTTTAAATCAAGCAGAAGTCATAGCATGTCATACTTGCTTTGCCTCCCTTACCTGCTGTTAATTGAAGTACTGATAAAGGAGCTCTGTCAACATTAATATGATGAAAAGTAAAACATGTGTTTAAAGTTTTCTAGATGAAATTACTGTTAATCAGTATTACAGAAAAAGGTTTTGAGTAAATGCTCTTAATTCAGCTTGCTTGTTTAAGAAATGTAAATATAGTGCAGTCGAGCTTTTTAATCCACAAAGGGAAAGGGCGTAGAGACTGACAATGCAGTATTTTTTTTGGTTCTTAAGGCGGATAGAGAAGACACAATATAGTTACAAGGAAATCCACTTGAATACTGGATTGCTTAGCCTTTGTAGTCACTCAGGGCACTAACTTTATCAGGGCTGTGTATTTGGATCAATGATATTATTTTTCTGGTGGTTTTATATTGACTGGCCATGGATTGTAATATGATTTTTTAAATTTAAACATGAATGTGTCTGTCCTGGGGAGCGGGGGAAAGGGAATCTGGAAGAATAGCATGCTGTATACACACAGCAAGGAAACACCATTGAGGCATCTCTGTAAATATTTCTTTTCATAAGGAGTTTCTGGCTTATTTTATTGCATGTAGTAGACTTGAATGTTGCGGATGGGCCAAGCATTGCAGCTGCGCTTTGTGGATACCTAAGTAGTGTTATCTTGGCTATGGGAATAAGCAGCTCTACTGTTTTATTTTTGTGGCATGTTAATATAGCACAGGCATTTTCTTAAATGATTCTTTGAAGCAACCAAAACTTCTTCCCAGAGACCTATGATGGCAGAGCTAGCAAATATGCTGTAGCACAAACCTCACTGTAACACAAAGACTGTTTATCCAGGCATCCTGTCTCTTTCAGTACGTGCTGTCATTGCGAAGCGTCCATGCAACATGTGCTTTCCTAGAAAAGGAGCATTGGGAAGCTATTTACTCTGTTTGCATCAACATCACCTAGTAGCTCTGAAAAAGCAAAAGTAGTGCCGTGTGGCTAGTTAGATGTTTTATTGGTAAACCATAATACAAAAGAATCCTGGTAGCCCTCAGAAAACAGTGGGTTTGGACATCTGTGTTACAGCAACTGCACTTCCCCCCTGCAAGGAAGGGGGGTGCAGTTCAGTGCTGGGAGCTAAACAGGAGTGTCCATCTCAGCCTGTGTCACAACCAGTGACATACAGGTTGTTTGGCCAAAGCTCGGGCTCCCGTAGGAGCTTGCCTCCTGTTCAGATTCTAGCCTGGAGAGGAAAAGAGACAAAGAATTGTGAGCCACTCCCACTTCTGTATGATTTAAGTTTTTTAATGAAGAGACAGCAGAAGCAATTTCTTTTTAATGAAACTTTTTCTGATTCAGTATTTTTAAAATACTGATACCAAAATGGTAAAAGGATGATGCCCACCCAATCAAATGACAGTTTGTTGAAAAAGGCAAAGTATTCTATAATACTAATAGAAAAGTGCAGGCAAATAAGGGAAGAAGTTCCAGCAGCTTAAGTTTCTGTCAGAATGGCGGTGTTGGGATCCTTTTCTTCCCATTAGTGTATTGTGCTGGCCAGGATTCCTCGAAGCAGACTTCTGCTTGTGAAATTTCTTCGGCAGAACTGGGCTGTCTTGTTTTCCATAGTAATGAGTGAGACTTATATGTTATATGAAGCTGCGTAACTGGAATTTTCTGCATTACAGAATTCTTAGCCTTAAAACCAAATTATACAAATGAACTTATAATTAAAGAACTTCAGTAAGGAAAGGACAGGTAACCTTTATCACTCAAACAGCGTTTGTGCAAGCTGTAAATCAAACTTCCCACTCAACTTTGCATGTTGTACGTTTATGATATGAAGCTTGCTATTTTATTTAATGCTTAAATACAATTACAAACACTTAAAATAGCATTCCATGTACCTTTTTAAAAAATCTGAGGGCATCCAGGGTGAGTCTGACTGGAGATGGGGTTGTCTATCTGGAGCTAGGAAGCAGAGCTGTGAAGGAGGATAATTTTGGTTAACCAAAACTGTTGGAGAGGACATAGAAAGCATAGACCGGTTTGAGATGTAACAGCAACAATTTTTTTTTTTTTTTGTCTTTTTCATGGACATTCTCCCTTGTCTTGACTTACTACTGCTTCCTTCCGTACTGCAGCCTTCGGTAGAGTATTTCTACCTCAAACTCTCCATCTCCTTCTCAGGATCATTTCCCTCTCTTTCCCATGACTTCAGTTTTCACCTTTTGAATTTTTTGTTTTATATCCTCTTAGTCTCTCTTATAATAACCCCATGTAAATAATTAAAATAAAGAAAAAATAAGGTTTTTTTCCTGTTTCTGACTGGTAGCACTAACAAGATACTTCTGGTTTTTATCATTTACTGTGCTTCACCTGTCCTTTAAATTTTGGAATGACACCTAGCTGTTGGTCTAGGTCTGTTTTGCACCTAGCTTAAGGGAGTGCTGATATTTGTTAATTTGTAATGATACTATTATGTTTTAACTTAGTTTGAACAGGAGTTTAATCATCTTGAATTCAAAGAACTGAATAGGAAAAAGTATCATTATTCCCAACAATAAGTGGAAATAACTAACAAAGAGAAAATATTTCTTGTTACTATTTATCTTTTTTGAAATAATCTGAAATAGTGAATTGTTCCTCCATCCTACACCGCAGCCTTCCCTTGAGGGAAATGGGAAATGAAATGAGACATCAATAATGTCAAAAATCAAGATGCAATTAAAAAGCCTGGGAGTGTAAGGTTTCAGAAATAGCAGGCTTTTAGGCTGCTGTGCTTCGTAAGCAGAGCACACAAACTTTTACTCCAAAGTTGTATTCACCTCTACAACTTTGTCATAAGATTTCACAGCTAAGAGAAATAGCTTTTGATATTTTCCTTTTCCACATCAATCCTCTGTCTTTGTTTTTCTTCAAATGCTGATTTCTTTATGCTTCTAGTGCCCTGAGAAGTTTAGAAGAGCAAGAAGCAAAAAGAAAACCTTGGAAGAATTTTAACAAAGTAGCTTTGGTGTCACACATCCTGTCCAAATGTATGGGAATATATACAATGAAAGTACAGTCTTTGCATTATTAATAATGTTATTAACTGAATAGCATAATGCTTTATAACTTCATAACATTTTTCCAAAATTAATTCTGAATTCTCTAAAAATTAAATCAGTATAAATCTGTACCAATTCAGTGCAGTTGTATAAGCCAATTTTTTTCTTGTTTATACCAGTGTAATTCTTGATGTAATTTGTCATGAAATTTATTTTTCAACCTCCTCTAGGTCTTAAAATGAAAACCATCTCAAAGTCTGTCATAATGGCAGAATTGTGTGTGTGTGTCTCCATCCATCTCTAGATAATATTTGTTTCAAAGCCAATCCAAATGGTTGCATTTCAAGTGTCAATTAACCCTTTGTTTGCAATTAACAGTGCAGAGTCCTGTAACTGTTTAAAGAATGCACATTCGCAGGACGACAGGGCACAGAATTTTCCAAAGGGGCTCTTTTTGATGTGTTTAGAGAATTAATAAAATTCACTGTTCAGTGTAGATGCTGTGTGTATAACGTGTAAAGTCAGTCAGCATTGTCCAGTTAAAATATAGCTGTCACAGATATGTGCTATCTGTTCTTGTCTATAGACAGTCTTAAAAACTGCTGGGTCTATAAAGTAAATAAAGCTCACTTGCTATTTAAATCCATTGCTTTATTTGATTTTTATTTCAGCATCCTGAAGGTTTAAAAACCAATGTTTTGGCCCTTGGGCAATTTCCTTGCCTGCTTAGGAGTGCGCGCCTACAGCCGGTACTGACTTGGTTGCAAGTGTGAAAGCACCATTTGTATGAATACCCCAGATGCTCTTATTTCTGAGGAACGAGAAGCAATTCTATGGCCAATTCTCATGATGCTGATTTCTAAAACAGATCAAACATGGAAACAGCAGGGGAAAAAAATCAAAGATGTCTTCCCTATTTAATATAAGCTCTTGGATGGAGTAACCATCCAGAATTAGATTTCAGAAGCATGATCTCTTTTCTTTGCAGAACGAAACATTGTAGACTTATGATACCAGGGGGAAAAGCTGGCTCCCCTAGTGTATACTCTGTTATATAAAGTACTTAGACAGCTGATTAATCTATGGGAGTTGGTAATCATTTGACTCTGGATATTTTGTTCAAATGTGGGGGTTTTTTTCAGTGATTCATGAAGCCCTTATTGGAATTCAAAAAGCACTTCACAAATCAACTAGGAGCTTAAAAAAAAAAAATTAGCAATAATGAGCTCATTTCCATAGAAATAGGACTAGGCTTACTGGTGGGTCAAACTGCTGCACTTCCACAGTATTTTCCTCAATTCTTCTCCGTTTATTTCATGCATCGTTATCTTCCATTTTCTGTATATCTAAACCATGCCATTTGGCTTTTTGTTCTCTAACCAGCAACTGCCACTTCAAGGTATTTCAAAATGGTGGTAAAAAATCATCATCCATATTTTGCTCAAGAAAGTTTAAAATTCATTGTCTTGAAACCCATTATTTGTGACGGTTTCCTCAGTAGGTTATAAATCATAGTTTGGAGTAGTATTGAGCAAAAATTATAATGCACAAGCCTTTTCATTCCTACTAGATTAGTAATGTGTTTTAATGATATTGCATTTGTATTCTTTCAGTTTTCTTTCATGAGACATCAAAGAAGCAACAGAATGTATCTTTCATATTCCAGAAATACCACAATACTTCAGTGTTTCCATTTCTTCAGATTCGCTGCTAACCAAGATGAAAGCTCAGGTCTTCTGCACAAAGTGTAAGCCATCTGAAAACAAATGGTATCCCTTTGAGGTTCTCAATTTGTTGGAAAGAGGAATTACTTTCATTTTATACACCACAGCATAAGACTCGTTTTGGCAGGTTCCAGAGAAGTAACGTTGTGGTCACGTTTGACGGGCCAGTATAGAAGGTCACGCACTGGTGCTGGATTGTTTTGTGGGCTGTTGTCCAGGAGATGAAGAATGAACAAGAAAAACATTTTATGGCTTGAAATCACGTACAGAGACTTCCTACTGAAGGCTGTGCACACTGTTAAGGAAAATAACTTGTGATTCTGGAAAACAAAGGAGTTTGAATAGGAAAATAATATTATCGAAATTCCTTACATACATGAAGTAAAAGTCTCTTCAGGAAGTATGGCACTGGAAAAGTATGCCTTTTTCCTAAGTTGCATCAGATGAGTCCACATCCAGATCTGAAGATGAGAGACCAGTTCTGCATGCGTGAGAGCTGTGTATCTCCTGAGATGGATACGGTTGGGTTACATTGGGTGATTAAGGGTAGAGGTGAACTATAACTCGGCTGAAACATTCATTTGTCTGAGTTCTGGAACAGGTAGGAATTGCATGCCCAAACAAATGGCTCCAAAGAGGAAAACAAAAACTTGTTCTGGAAATAGACTTTCTACCAAGAGCAGCGGAAGTGTGACCAGAAATTCTCATAAAACAGAGAGATGCCACGGAGCAGGAATAGGAGGGTAAAGCATATAAGATTCATCTCCTTTTCAGGAGGCATAGTATTTTCTAAGTGAATACTACATGTGGCGTAAGGTAAGGCAGCCACTGCTTCCCGTCAGGAAAGAGAAAGGGTCTCATAGTCTTTTCTCATTTTTATTGTACATATGTACATCAAATGAAAATTTCGTCAACAGTCTCCTGTACTACATTTTCTATGCGAGCAATGCTACTGGGACCAATAATACGCATATTTTAACACTAGGCAAAAGTGCAGATGGCTTTAAAAAGCAATTAGACAAAAGCGCAGAGCATAAGGTCATTAGTGACTATTAAACAAAGTGGACAGGGTAAAGCAAAAGGTCTAATCTGCTCTAACTCATGATTGCTGGAAGCTGCCTTCTCTATAAAGTATATCAGAGCGGGGTCGTGCTGTATGAGCCACATTTTTTGCACTGTTTTTTGATGTATCTGTGGTGAAATGCTGCGGCCAAAAGGAGGTCAGCTAGTCAGCGCTGGGCTCTGCTATAGCGTCAGACCCCCTTCCTTGCTGGACCGTGAAACATGGCAGAATCATGATTCCAAAGTCCCCGAGAAATATTTTTAGAATATTTGACGTCTATTAAAGGGCATAATAAAGCTAGCTGCTAGTCTGCCTTTCAAGACTTATGTAATGAAAGCAGATAAACCTTTGCTGGAGAAGAATAAGAAGTCTTACAACATAAATTAGATAGCACGCTCTCACCTATTATTTTTTTAAGAGACAACTCTGCACTCTTTCTCATGATAAGTGGTACTTTGTTTTGTGAGTAATGGTATTGAAAGCCACAGCGGTGTGTGTGTAATGGGTTGAAAATGAACATGTTACAGCAATAGTGAGAGTACAAAGTACAGAGATTTTGATGATTTCTCTATTTCCTGCTCTCTTTAAGGTGTCTTAAGTAGAGATGAGAGTAAAGAACACGTACGTCTTTCTGAGAGGGAGGGTTTTGCGTCGTCTTTTTGGAGGTACAATCGCGAGTGTGCAGAATGTAAGCAAATGGGACAATGCCAACAACATCCAAGCCAAACAAATAGTTTTATTCTTGTTTATTTCTGTTTTGCTTCTTGAGGGAAACTCTGTCAGGATGAGAGTGATCATACAGGCTTGCTATAGTTCCTCCAGGCTCCTCCCTACTACAGATCATCCCAGGCTTTATAAAAGAAATAGGGAACCTTCCTTTTAAAACTTTGCTGTGGCTAGTTTCCTGGTTAATTGATGGCTGATTTTTCTGACACTGATCTGTAATGCCATCCTTCTGTGGAGGAATTACTGAGGATGCGTTTCTGAGCATAGATGAAGGAAAGTTTCCTTAGCAACAGGAATATCATGGAATGCTGAAAAGCTCTCTGGTGACTCTCCTTGTTTCTGTACAACAAAAAAGGCTTTTTTTTGTACTTTTTTTTTTGGTATGGTATAAAGGCTCAGACACACAATCTGATATTGTGTGTCTACTTTCAATTTTTCAAGCAAATGAAGTTAGAAAACTAGTAATCCTTCAGGCATCATTCAAATAATTCTCTTAGCATGTCCAATTTCTTCATTAATTAATTTGCAAAAGCCTATTAGCATATAGCCCCAAAAAAAGCATGCTTTAGCCTGACTTGTATCCAAGGAAACATGTATACTTAATAACTGAGATAATGCTTTGCACCTCTATAGCACTTCTGTAGCCATGCTTTACCAACCTGGAGGACTTTAAGGCCAGATTTTAAGTGCGTTTAGACATCTACAGATGCAGAGAGGTGCCTGGAGAGTTTTCAGAAAGTGATTTCAATAATCCATCAGTTATCTGCTAGTTCCCTTATGAGAGACAACAAAATACTGTTTCCAGTGGTGCAGATGAAGTTTAGGAAAAAACACAATAAAGCTTTGAAAGAGTTGAGAGAATCCAACCTTATGATTCCCACCACTGTGCTTTAATGACTAACTAGTGTTCCCTGCAGGGCAAGACTGGGTAATTAATGCAATTTAGGAAAAAAAAGAACATTTTGTTCAAAGGCTACACCGGACTGGTAAGACATCACCTGCCTGTTGCCCCGCAGAGGTAGCTCACCTTGAAACTGCACTTTTACTCAGTCCCCTCTGTTACCCACCGTGACCACTTCATCGCTGAGCTCTCCGCTATCATGGTAAGGGACAAACATGGAACTACAAGAAGCCTTGTGGGGCAATAGATCTGTTTGCTGGCAATAAGTAGCAGCCACAACATCTTAGCTCCTTTCATAACTGAGTCCAGCTCCACCCTTGAAGTATAGTATGTTGAGAGTTTGGTTTCACTTTTCCGAACGGGTACAACTGCCCACTGTAAATAACCCTTTTAGCCTTTGACTTGCTAAGACTAAGCATGCTAAAGGTTTTATTTTCTACAAGAGCTCATCCATCATTCCAGTATTCCTTGTCTCTGCTTATATTGGTTTGAATTCATCTTTCCAGAACGTGGAGTTAAAGTGCAGTAGAACTCAAGTAGAAAAAAATGGGTTTAGGTCCACAATAAAGTAACTTTTGTCTCCTTCTCAAATGGGAGCCAGAAATTTCTACATATCTAGTACTAGAACTATTGGAAGGAAGGACTTGGTAGTTGATCCAATGAAATGAATAGTATTCTTTATTCTAACCCTTGAAAAGGAGTTTGTCTCAAAATATTGTTGGCTACGTCTTTTACTTATTTCCTGCTTGTTTTAGCATAGGCAACATAACAGCATATTAACAGAAGGAAATAGATTACGGAGACAAAAACCAAGAGAACATTAAATAATACTTGCAAAGCAGTATTTCTAGCTGAGGGTGTGAATGCAGATATGCTGTTCTGATAGTACTGTAATTTCATTGATTCTCTCAACTGGGAAATGACAGTTAAAAATTTACTGCCAAAGCTCAAAATATCTATTGCATAAGATGTCTAGTACTGGAATATAACTGGAAATCAGTGGGCATATTGGTTGAGAAATATAAACAAAGGGAAAAAAAAAGAAATATTTTTTTGGTGTGAAATCTTTATATCACGTATTTTTATGCCGGTTTACATTTCCAAAGGACGATGTTTAAAAGCACTTAAAACAAGTGAGTATACCTCATTACATTTTCTTGTAGGGTATACATTTTTTTGTACTTTCCACTGTGCAGTAGTTAAATGGCATAACAGGAACATCATTGTGGTCAGAAGAGATTTAATTGTAATGCAAGTTTAATTGCTGTGAACGACTTACGACTATATTATTAACAATACAATGCATTGGATATTTTTACATGTTTGTGGGGTGCAACACTGAAATATTTTTGCCAGCAACTGACAAAGTAAATTATGGCTTAGAGAATATTAAAAGCTATTCTATCTCATTGTTAGGTGATGAACGTTGTGATATAGAATCCACTGCAATAGAGCATTAGAGTGTTTTCCATCGACTCTCTCATGACAAGATGACATTCTCCACCTGTTAAAAAAAACCAGAGGATTTCACACCTGCTAAATCTCAGATAAAGAATACAAGAATGACAGCATCATGGTTAGGATTTCACCTTATGGGCCTGGGTTTTTTGTTTAGACATTGTGCCTGTGTGTGTGTGTTTGGCAGCATTCTGAGGCGTTTCTGCATGCCTGCTGGCATTTCTGATGTGCTGGCCATTTAAAGGAAGAGACAGACATCCTGCGATACTGGCTTTTAAGACTGATAATAAGACCTGGGGATATAATGGTGTTCCATTGACCCAGGAAGTGAAAAAATTGAGAAGAAATAGGCCTGCAGGTAGTTTCTGGATTTTCAGCAAGTCCCTCTTCCCGGAACACTGTTTTTCAGACATCCTCGGTGAGCACTGCCTGTGCATGTGCAGTGATGTGCGATGCAGGGGTAGCAACGCATCTCCATGTGCTAAGGAACTGAGCCATGTGAATTAAAGCCGTCATGCAGCATATCCCAGGGTGCTGTTCACGGTGCATGGCAAACTGTACATTTACTCAAACATTTCTTCCCAGATTTCTCAAGTGGAAAAATGGGAGCACTATGCAACCCAAAATCTCCTGGGGAGATCTCCTAAGAAAATGCACCCCTTAGGGGAAGCTGAAATTACAGGAACAGTGCAGGGAGCTTTGGAAATAAAATACAACATAGGCATACCAGTTCTGAAGCAGTTTTGTGGAAAATTCATGGATGAAATTCCTTGGACAGAAATTATCTTTTGGCAGAAGTCAGAAGTTAATCGCACATTAAAACCCCATAAGCTGACCTGGCTCTGTGGCTTATCTGTAGCTATCAATGATTCCACAGCCTATGCAATACTTAGCTTAGGCTCAGCAGATTTTCCACATCTTTCAATCTATTTATTGCATATACCACAATGCTATCGCTAACTTAGGAAAGTCACCACCAGTTTGTGATTACCTAATGGCCAGGTTTATTTGCTTCAGATGTCCTGAGCCTCCGTTAGAGTTAGAGGAACGGCTTGTGTCACGGCTTTTGAGAACAAGGTGCCATTGGGATTTCACTGTTGTCCCTGCTGCAACACTACAGCAACAGGGATGGCTTGTACATGCGTCTTCTCTCTAAATGCAGGTTTTTGGACAAAAAAAGGAGTCTTTACTGGCTACCAGCAATGTGCTGCCTATTTTATGTACAAGTGCTGTTTCAAATGTGCTTCCTGTAAGTAACCAAATGCATATACATCAGCTCATTATTAGGTTATTTGACTGGAGTGCCGAAGAGAGGAGGATGTGTTAACTGGAGCGTGTCTCTGACTAGAAACTCACAATCACTTCACTGGAAGACTCCAGGTAAGGGGTAGATGAAGGTGTTTGTCAATTTGTATCAAATCTGGCTGATAATTTGGCCAAAACAAAATGCAACCTATTCCAAATTTTGCAGGTTCTCCAGGTGCTCTGCTTTTGTTTGCATTTGTAATAGAAGCAGAGGGACAGACTGGTGTGACTTGCAGGCTCCTGGGGACTGTATCTGGGTGGTTTGCCGCGTTACCTGCTTCACCCCCTAGCTCTGAGCAACTCTTGATGAGGTTTTTTTCCTTGTTGTGGATTCAGGCGGCAGAGCCTGAGGAGGGCTGCTGGGGTCTGCAGGCATGGCAGGAACCCCCCTGTGTGGGTGCCAGGCTGCCCCACAGCCCCAGCTGATTTCCCTGTGGGCCACAGCTAGTGTGGGTGTGACAGTAATCCCAAATCGGTCGCTTTTTATATTAAACAAATCCCTGTTTTGCATTTGTTTCCCCGTGGTGAGAAGGTCTGTCTCTTCACCCACCCCACGCTGCTCACAGGTGCTGTCGAGCAGCTGGGCGAGACTGGGTCTCTCCCAAAGGCCAGCAAGCCTAATTCGTGCCACTTGTGGTGAGCCCCAGGTGAAGGCGTTCGCAGGAGCTGCTGCCCTTCCCGCCAGGATTGCTGCGGCCTCGCACCCCTCCTTTCTCGAGGCGGGGTGGAGGCTCCCCCAGCGCAGGCCCCGGGCCGGGCCGGGCCTCCCCAGACCGTGCCCACAGCGCTGAGGCGGCTTTCGGCGGGTGCTGCTGCCGGCTGGCAGCTTCAGTCCTTGCCTGAAGCTGGTGTGGAAACGTGCCAACCGAAGTCCTCCTGCCAGTTGTGACCGGGTCCTAATCAGCGCAGGTGTTAACGGGGCTGAGTCACGGCGACAGCCGGGGCAGGAGGGCGATGCCTCTGGAGCCGCTGTCCCTTGAGGACACCCGAGGGCATGGAGCAGGCCGGGATTTTGCTCTGGTTTGTAATGTTTGTTGCGGCTCTTGGCGTGCATGCTGTGCCAGTCAGTGCGGCACCATAGCCCAGAAACTGCCTGTTCCCTCTCTCTGCTGCTTGCTGGTGGTGTGTGCGTACCAGAGGGGAGGACAGACCCCGTCATGCTGCTGCTACTCGTGTTGCTTTCTCCAGGCTGACCTTTTCTGTCTTCATGTCACCGTGTGGTAAGTTGTATTTATTAATTATACTGACAGTGGCAGTGAGATTTTTTTTTTTCCCCCAGGTTGGAATATAACATCTGTCTTGCTTTATTGTGTATAGACACCGATTCCCACATACCATGCTCTCAATTAGTGCTTTCAGGTCCTATAGCCAGAACAGGCAATTCAGCTGCAAGAAATACATTCTCCTGCTAGTATATTTCTGATAGCATTTACCTTACCTTTGCATAACATATACAAATAAAGGTCTTCAAAGAGTGCGAAACAGGTGCGATGCAGTAGTTGAATGAAAAGTTCCTTGAGTATTTGACTGCCCCTGAGGAAAATGAAGGGATTGTTCCCAGAGCTCTGGTGCTTGCCTGAATCAGCAGGGAGCCTGAAACATTTGTTTCTATGAACCTGACCTGCATTGAAACTGCTGGCAGCTGCTGCCTGCTAGTGAGCAGGGAAATTGGTGGTTTAAAGACCTGGCCTTGGTGAATTTGGTGTTAGTTTGGGCTGGAACAGTAGAATAAAGCCAGGTAACTGTTACAGAGTAGGGTGCCTTAGAAAGCACACCCTTCCCCCAAGTTCAGTTTACAAAATTGAAATATTTTAAGTTGTTGTTAGAATGCTAAACCAGTTAGAGTAAAACTGATCTTTCTTTTGAGCAGTTGCAGTGTATATGAGTTATTCTCCTGGTGCAGCACTGATGATGAAGTTCTTTGATGGTAAAGTCTGCAGGATTATTTTCCTTCCTACAGATCTGTCACTACATATTTTGATTGTAAGGCTGCAACAGAAGGTGTGGCAGGACAGATGCTTCATTTCTTTCTAGCTAAACCAGGAAATGTGTGGGCTCTTTGATCCTTGGCTTGGGTGATGTGTATTACACTGCTACTGTGGATTTTAACTTTTGGGTTTTTTCTGTTTGTTTTAAAGTATTAGCTTTCCTCTTCTAAAATGCATTTAAATACGTTTGCATAGCTACTGTTTCAATGCGGAAATTAAGTTGTGATTCCTAGTAGGTCAAGATACATATCAGAAACTAGGTTTTAAGACTTTTTTTTTTCTTCCTGTTATCTTTCTCTTCCTTGTCACTGTAAACATGTATCTATTTGAAGGTGCTTTAATTTGCCATGTGTCCCTCCTAAGGATGTGAAAGTGCAGCAGAATCAAAGTGTAACTTGAGGAAAGCTTTGGCAACCATGTCCCCCTGTTAACAAAGATGCTGCTAAGAGCTGCAGCAGGTAGAGACAGTGAGCTGTCTGACTGCCCGAGAGGAGGCAGCAGAAAGTACTGCATAAAGCGCTCTGTGCTTCGTAGGGGCAGGAAGGCTGAATTGCAGAAAGGGTCCCAGCCCATCAGAGATGGGAATGCAGAACTTGGGATGACAGTTCTTGCTGTATGAACAGTCTCTGGCTGGACTTTGACTTGCTAGCAGAGGAGTCAAGGCTATTCAGTCAGACTTAAGGTCTCAGAGGTGGAAAGGGGAAGCATTATGACTACTTCTGCCTTTTGTAAGAAGAATCTAAATCATAGCTATGAAATGTCTTACTGCTTTTCATCACTAGTTTAAAAAAATGCACTGCTTTTAGGAATGAGTCTGCCATTTTAGAACCAAATTATCTGCAGGTGTAAACTAATTTACTTCTGTGAAGAAGTGCCAACCTTAGTAGTCATCTTCCAGTGTTTGCCATTATTTCAAAGCACTTACCCTGTGAAAAGCAAGAGCACTATACTGCTGGTTCCTCTGGCATCCTAAAGATTTCAGTCTTATCCGTTTTTAACTTTCCTTTTCTTCAGTGAGTACAGTGGGGTTTTTTTATCTCGTGTCGAAAGAGTTTCTGCTGAGTGGAGTTCAGTAAGCCTCATTTTTCTTCAAAGCTTGCAAAACACTTTTTCAATAATATTAATTATTGTTAACTTGAATCTTTGAGAGACCTGTTATGTAAGCTATTTTAAAATGTTTGTTATGCTGTTAACTGATTATAAGATTGTTTTTAAAGTGTAAACTGCATGGTTTCCTGGTGATTCAGGTTCTTAAAATGCATGAGCACTTTCCTTTGATTTATTGTCATTGTTTCTCAAATACCTTTAAAGTGGGTAATGCAAGTCATTCTGCAATTTGCTGGTCTGAGCTGTTATTTATTTTGTTGAACTATGCTTCTATTGCATAACTGCATTTGCCAGGTGGAAGTGAGAGCTGTCTTTTTGAAATCACAATTAATAGTGTCTTGGGAGATTGCTTCAACTAAATACCACCCCAGTTTGTTCATCTCTGCACATCCGATACACATCAGTCAACCTCATACAGCAGCTTTCAAGGTTAACAGTCTGTATGTCCAAGGATAGATGGCCCACTTTTTTTACTTTTTTACTTTCAGTGAGTGACAAGAGATTCAGTGATGCTGCAACTTCTAGAGGAAAAAAAAAAAGTTTTTAATTGGTAAAAATAGGAGGTAGTTTATACAGTGTTAAACCCCTAAAACTACATAAAGAATACCATGGCTGTGAAATAGTTTCTTCTAGGTTATATTAGGATGTAAATGTGATTTAAATTAAATCAAGGAAAGTGACCAACAATTATAAAATCCTACTTCTGAAAAATGGAATTTAGGATTTGCACTGTTTCTCTATCAGACCTTAGTGCTATCTCTGTAATAAAAGGTGAAAAGGTGACTTATGCTGTTTAAAAAATTGAAGATAGAGCTATAATTGGGTCTCCTGATGATGCAAGTGAAGAAAAAACAATTAGTGGGACACTCTAACAAAAAAGGCTAATCTCAAAAAGTGGCTGGAAAATAGAAAGTTCTTTCCATTGACATTCTGACACAGAAATCTATAAGCGAGGCTCTCCTGCAAAAGTTGCCAGACTAGATAAGTGGGCTTGTGTCACTGACTTCCCTAGTACAACCTGCTTTTGTTCGTGTACGCCTGTGTCATTCCAGGGGTTTGGGCTTTTTAATTCACTATGTTTGCTAATTAGGAATATTGTAATTTTGCTTTTTGATCAGTTTTTTCCTTTTTTTCAGTGAGGTGTAGAGTTCTTGTGTACAAAATCATTGAATATCTACATGCAATTGAGATAACTGCCATCATCTTCTTTGAGCGTCTTCCCAGGCAGTTGGTAACTATACCCTGGTGTGCACACAGGCCGTTGAGCACACGATTTGTACCCAGAGTATCTCTAGAGATTATTCGTATGCCCTGAAATTTCGTCTTTTCCTTAGGATAAGACTTTAAAGATAAAGCAGACTTAAGTGCCACTCAGGCTCTATTTACCAGAAAAATAAAAGGGTCATCATAACTTATACAGGTGTCATCAAGCTAACTTCAGTTATTCACTTTGGGTAGTGTTTGAAATTTAGTTCTTGTCAGTCCAGGTTCACTGTGATCTCCTGGTAGCTGGTGGTGAGTTGGCCAAGAGGTGCTCAATTCTCTCTCCCAGCTGTGGTGCTGTCAGCATGTGAGATGATGTATGTTCAGCTGAGCTGCAGTTGTCCCTTGTGTTACAGAAGACACAAGAGTATCACCGGCATGCTGAGTTCTGAGAAAAAGCCGCGCTCTCCTTACTGGATTTACACTTAATAATTGGTCTTACATTCCAGAGTTTTTGCTAAGCTATTTTTTAGAAGATGTTCTTTCCTGAAGTGTCATATGAGCAGCAAAGGGCAGGTACGATGGCAGTCTTAAAATCCACATTTTGTTGACCTTTATATGCTTAACAAGTGTATAATTCTCTCCACCCCCCCACCCTGAGCCAATAGGTAGGACGATGTGCTGTGTCTTTGACATTAAGGTGTCTCAAATTCTTTGTTCCTGCTTCAAAATCACTTTTGTGAAATGCTCCAGCTGTGAGACTTGTACTCTTGGGGCTAACATAGCCTTTTGTTGTTATTTGTGGGGTGGTGACTGGGCAGGAGGAATCCTCAGCATTTCTAGCTTGCATTCTGATTTAGAATAAAATTGTTTTTGAAATATGACCTTTCCTGTAGAATGGAACTGGTTGAAACTTTAATATTGAATTAGTGCTTGTAAGAGTTGTAAGTGTCAGGGCCATTTGGCAAGCCTGCAAGGCACTTGTGTCTCTTGTCGAGACTATGAAATTGCCAGGATTTGACAGACAATATGACATCTACATACATCACCATGCTCAGAAGGATGAGGTCATTTTCCCCTTGGAGCAGGAAGCAATACCCTTATGAACCCTGTGTATCCTGCATCAAAAAGAGAGCCTACACTTGGAGGGGGAGGGCAGGGAATTAGTGGAGCTGAAGCTCTGAGATGCGCTGCTGGAACCTTAGAATTGCCCTTCTCTGCACCAGCTCTTCTCAACCAAGTTTTTTTGTGACTGACTTGTCGGTGACAGATAAGCCCAGAATTTAGAGAGCATGCATGCAATGAAGGGAAAAAGAAATCTTTGTGTTCCTCAGAGCAAACTTAGATTGTAGTTACAGTTTTATTCTGATGTATTGGGGTAGATGCAGCCTGTCAGGATATTACAATATTCAGGCATTTTTCCAGTTCTGCATGTGTCAGATATATTTTTTTTATCATCTGAGCAAGTGTTGATCCCCAAACTGGTACATCTTAGTGCTTTAGTTAAGTGAATTCTCTGGCTTGGAGCTGATTAATCATTGATTGGAACGTTTAACTTGAAAAAGAAATGTCTCAGAAAGCTATAACTTGGTCAATGTGATTTTTTTTTTTAATTGGTTTTTTTTTAAAACCCCCCATACACCAGCCCCCCTCCTTTTTTTTTTTTTTTTTTTTTTTTTTTTTCATTTTTAGACATATTAAGTTACCTATTGGGCTCTGGACTTGGCTGTTTTGGGCTGTATATTGTAAATAAGACATCTTTAAATCTATTAATTTTGCTAATATTGCTGTATTACCTACCTGCTCTATGTTACTTGCTCTTTTGGCTCTGAGCAGTTTCTAGATTTCTAGTAGCTTGTTTCCTGTATTTTGTAGGCTGGCTTCATAAGTTTCAATCAGTTGGGAAACATTTGTAATTGATTGTAAGTCAGTACCATAGTTTATTGATGCATCTCCTTTTAAACCATTGCTTTTGTGTTCATTTTATTTTTATATAGGCATATATATATTCTAAAATGGGGTACTCAATGACCATCATGTCATTTGAATAAAAAACTAAAAAGCTTAGATTTGTTGGGAAGCCCTTTACATATGTTTCTTTGGTTGAGTTGGGTGTTGTGCCATGTTCCCCCCACCCTGGCCTCCACCACTTCACTGTTTTGTCATTATTTTTGCTTGGAGAAAAAGACAGAAATAAAACTCTAGGTTTCATTCATGAAAGATTCTTCATAGAGGAAGTCGTGTCATCATGATGAACAAATAAATGAGGCATTTTATTCACTTAATAGCTCGTGTTTATAATAACCTGTACAAATTGCTCCTGAAACGGTACACAGCTTAGGATGCTCTGCTGAAGGGGAGTCCTGCGTGAGCAACAAGTTTGAGATTTGTTCAACAGATTTTTTATGTTGCATAACTGTAGCATCTAGCTGATTTAGATGCTGCAATTGTGAGCCTTGCTTTAATGAAATGTATGAAACACCTTAAAGTCTTTTTCAGCAATTTTTAATATCAAACTTAAATTACTATTCTATTTTAAATTAAAAATTTTCTCTTAGTACTAGCCTAATTCCCAGAATGCAATATAATTTTTTTCTGGTTTTTTGAATCCAAACTGTTTATAAAGATTTATTAAAAAAAAAAAAGATGCATTCCTACAATGTTTACTTAAAATTAGGATTAAACAAACATTAAACTGAACAGAATTATAAGTAAAGATGGTGGAAAGGCTGAGTAGTGATATATTCCAGATAATTAGTCTGATCTTGAACTACAGAAAAACTAGTAATAAAGAATCTCATAATAAACTGCATCTGAAATAGCATTAAGCCTTGCGATAAAAGGATCTCGTGGGGTTTTTTTGCCATCACTGAAAGTAAGGCAAAAATTAATGTACATGTGACTATATTTCGTAAGAACTTTCTTGAATTTGCTAGTATAAACCTAGCGATGGCTGGCTGAGGCTCCCTGTCAATGAGATCACTGAGAGAGGTCTGATTCCTGAACACAGAAGTCAAGTCCTTCCTCTTGTCACATATAAGCTCTCTGTCCTTAGATGTCTACTGCAGAAGTGGAAAAGACTAGAGGTGAGAAGCTGCAATGTGTTAGGAAAACCAGGGTGTTTTATTGCGTTCCATCTCTTGAGGACTGCCTCATAGTACATTTACAGCCTGCACTTTAAAGAAACAGCAAATGCAGCTCGTCATAGTTGGTACCATGAAGTCCTTTATCTCCTAGATTTGGAAACTTCAGCTTTTATCTTGTTTCAGAACCATATTTATGAACATGATCTGTCATTAATTGGAAATTCTTTCATCTGTATTATTTTTTTCTGTGTGATATATTGGAGATGTAAAATTACTCCAACTACTGGGAAGCATGATTGGGTTACTGATATTTAGTACAAGAGTTGGGGTGTGTAATATGTGGAAGCAAAGAGGGATAGTTAAAACTTTCTGGTCTGCTCTTTACAAGACATTTAGTTACCACATCTGTTTTCAGCTTCTGACTGAACTTGTCATCACACTATTAGGAATTTTGGCAAGTACTGTAGTTAGAATTTATGAAAGTGTTTCTCCAAAAGATGTGGACTTTGACAATTTTTTTTGGTAGGATTTTTTTTTTTTTTTTTGCAATACCTCTGCCAGAGAGCTCAGCAGTTTCTTGGCTTCAATGACTGTTTCAAAATAAAATTCTAGACGCTGTCTCCATTGTTTTGGAATGTTGTCAAAAGTTGAGTAAGACTGGAGGGGAGGGGCATTTGTGCTGCATCCATACAGGCAGATGAGAAGGATTCTAAGTGAAAGAGAAGAGAGAAGGGAGGTGGCACCTTGGTCATTCTTAATTTTGAGTTCATTAGTGGAGAGGAGAAAAGGCACAGCACAATGTTGTGAGATGGGACGGAATATTTCAAACTTGGTCAAGTAAATGTGAAACTGACTTTTAGAAGACAGCTTTCCCATTTTTTAACAGCTGCAGTCATTATTTGCTCACCAGTATTCCTTCTCTCTTTCCCCCAAACCCCTTCTTTCGAGATAATACTTTAAGCCTAAAATATGAACTAGGAGATTTAAAACTCCCATAAAACACTTTCTCAGCTTTAAGAGTGTGACATTGGCTCATAAAGAGTTTCACTAAGTTCTCTTCTACTTAGGATCTTGGTGTCACTCCGAATTTGGGCTTCTAAATGAGTTTTTTGTTAGGTTTTAGGACTCTGATGAGGTAGATCAGTTTAATTTATAGCCTCTAAACTGTGCTAAAGGGAAGATGAAGTAATCTGTTACTGATGTTTGAAAGCTAGTGATTACATGGTATTTACAAAAAAAAAAAGGCAAAAAAACCCAAAACCAAAAAAGCAAAAAAACCCAAAACAAACCTCAAACCAACCGAACAAAAAACCAAACCAAAAATAACCTAAGAGGACCTCTGCAAAACGGTGCCTTGTGACTCAGATCAGCATCTCATCAGCCTTTAGTATGTATGGTTGCCAAAACCAGATTCTAAGTTTTTGCAACAAAACCACAACTAAGTGCCATTCAAATACTGAGAGTTTGAACAAACATACTTATCATCAGGGCTATGGAGAGACCTGAAATTCTCTTTTATAGAGGTTTTTAGGATTTCAAAGCTCATTCCCATTGAAAACTAAAATGTGAAGGTTACAAAGCGTTTTTTTACTGTTTAAAATTTGTTTACTGTTTAAAACATTTGGTAATTCAAACAGAAAAATAATAAAAAAGTGAACTATGATGTAACAGCTTCCTTCAGCTATTTTCCTTCTCTCGTGTTTCTTTCCAGTGCATTTGCAGTGATACTAGCACAATTTTATAACACGTCCTGTAGATAGATAGATTATTAAAGCTTATTTCCTAATGGAAAGCTGATGAATCTTCTTCTAATGCTTTTACTCTAAATGGCAAATAATATGCTTTAGTTCTATGTACCCATTACATTAAATGACCCCAAAGCTTTTTGACAATGTTTAAATAGAGTGCCAGCTTTGATTTCTAAATACTATTTGTGATTTCATACGTACTAACAGAAAGATCAGCAGCATATACTGAAATCAATCATATATCAACAAAATCCGTTGAACATGTTAGAGAATCACAGAATGCTTTGCATAGTTTCTGTCTTTAAAAGAGAAATCATATTCTTAAGTCTTCAAATATAGTACACATATCTAGTTTTAATAAGATCTGTGGCAGAATGTAATTTTAGAGCAAGACATTTCATTTTTACATAGTCATCTCTTTCTGAAGTTTTAAAGATACTTTTAGTTCTCTTTTCCACTCAGCTTAAGAGACTTAAAATTTCTTTCCAAATGACAGTAAATAAAGTTATAAGATTGTATGTGTAGACCATAAGATAGGAGAAAACAAGAGCAGTTAGAGGGATGAGGTCAGGATTAATTTTATTTTATTCTCTTCTTTAAATGATGTTTTTAACCATTGAATGAATTGGATATATGGTTGATGTAGAACATCTTCCTAGATAAATGTATCATTTTGCTGTGTTCCTGCATTTTATATCTTCTCCATAGATCTGGAAGACTGATAACTCGCTGCATGTGTATTTCATTAAATACCTTGTCTTTTGTGCAAATCCCCATTTTTGGCATAGAACTAAGTAGAGTTTGCCAGGGCAGTCTGCTGGGATTTGAACTTGGAGCAGAGATGGTAATTCTTATAGTGATGAATAGTCGCCGCTTTTGAACGATGGACACAGGATGTCAGATCCAAATTCACATTTTTGTTGAATCAGATTAATAGTGCAATGACTTCGGTGTTCAGTCTTATATGAAATTCAATCTATTTATGCTCTTTTCAATTTTCATTGAATTATTGAAAATCATCTTTAGTGAGCATGACTCATGAGGCCACTACATGGGTAAGGTAATTCATATTCTTCAAAGTTAAGCTCAGTACTTAGAGACAGAGAGTCTCTTGATAATCAGTCTACTTTGTTGAGTCTTTTTCCTGTAACTAAGGAATTTTTATCAAAAGGTGTTACTTAACAAGAGGACTCATTATTAGAAAACAAAAATGTGTATGTATACGATGTGATAGTGTGACTTCCCAGGACTGAATAACTTAAACTTCTCTCTCCAGGTTTTTTTTTTTTTTTCTGTTAGATTAAAGATGCTGTAGTAGATGTTAGAGCAGCACTGTGTGTTCAGGTGGCTTATTCCTGCACTGCTCCTGAGCTGGTGCCCCAAGCTAGACCAGGAAATGTTTATGGCAAGTGCTGCCAAGTATGAGCTCTGTCTGTCTTTAGGAGTCTACTGCAGAAATGAAGAAGACTAGGGCGAGAGGTTGGAAAATATTGCTTCCATTTAAAAAACAGGGTAGCATTTTGCCTTAGGACATGCTTAAGGGTCTGTGAGAGTGACAAGAACTAAACTCAAATCTCCAGGGCTCGCATCCAGTGCTTTAATCATGAAATCATTCTTCCTTTGGAAGTGAGATCTTAGTTGACATGCACAAACAATAAGCTTGTTCCTCCACTTCCCCCCGCCCCAAGATGCCTTACTTGTTTGTTGCTGAATGAACTGAGAAACTTCTGTGGCAGCAGATATCCATGTTTTAGAACAAAAATAAATGGACATTGAGAAGCTTTCCCCCTGATTTCCAGACTCTGTATATGATACTTCTTTGGAATCTACTCACATTCCTTACAACTGTGGGTTTTTTCATCCTTTAGGACTGCAACCTTTTTTTTAGGTTTCTATTTTTCTTTTTCTTAATGCACATGCCAGTGCTGGCACAAGGGAGACAGGAAAAACAGAAGAATGTAATAACTCATAAATTTATGAAACCTCCAAGGTACAGTGTGCAAGAAAGCATCTTAAGGTTTTGCCTGGGTCATGCAGTTGAAATTTGGCAGCTGTTCTACTGCTATAACTCTTGTAAGATGCTGCAGTGTTTATTCTAATGTAGTTTTATTAGCATATATATATTTCAAAGAAAACATTTTTTCAGTAAGCTTGTGGTAAAAATAGAGATTTCTCCTGTATTTAAGTCCGAATCAGGGTGGGAAGAAAAGAGAAGAGTTATGATTAAATGTTTTTTCATAATCTGCTTATAAGCTAGACTTTCAGCTGGTTATCTTGCCTTAGTTCCACTGTCTTAAACAGTGTCACACTAATGTCATGCTACATGTCAGATTGACCATTTTATATCATCAACTTACTATTTGTCATCACACGTGTGTGTTTGTCAACAAAAAATGTGGCTTCTAATTTCAAAATAATAGGGAATGTATTTGGGAGCTACTGATTAAAAACTAAATTGGGCCAATTGAGATGACAGCACGTGTGTGCTGGATGGTACAAAATATTTGAGATAGCAGGTTTGCAGAAGCTTAATGCTATAAAAGTGACTGCACTAAAGGAAAGAAGTAATATCTTCCCCAGCAGTAAGCAATCGTACTGCTGAGCAAACACTTCTCCCTGAGAGGTAAGGCCCTGATCTAACAAACACTTGAAAATATAACCATGTCCTATTGTCTTCAGTGGAATTTTGCACATGTTCAGTGCTGATAAAGTTAGACTGAGATTTAGTTGAAACAGAATTGTCCACAGCAAAATACTAATATTTTTTTCGTCATGTATTCGTTTGCTTTCTTAATCTATTTCCACCTTTCTCTTCCACCAAAACTATATGGTATAAATCTTTTATGCTTGCCCTTCCAGCTGTACCTTTTAATCTCAGGAATGGTTTCATTACCTTTTCAGATGTTGGAACATCACTTTAAAATGCAGTTACTAACTCAGTACATAAATTCTGAGTAAGTTATACAAGCTGTTTAATCTTATAATAACTTTCTTAATGCTAGCCTATAATCTTAAATTACTGGTAGCGAGCATTTTAATTTCCTTTTTAAAAGTGGCTTGCCTTTGTTGCCTGGAGATGATATGTACAGTGAAGACTGTCCATTACCCGAGGGTTCCTGGCCATTCAGTTCCACTTGTTTGGACTTGTACATCCTGATGTTGTGCCAAGTTTTATCGTTTACATTTGTCAACAGTGAAGCATGAAGTAGCCCTTGGTTTGTTAGGACAGTTAAAGAGGTACAAGAACCATAGTTCATTTCATTCCTTATGCCAGTATCTGTTAATCAGGTTGCCTTGGCTTGTACTAGAGATGATCAGGCTGTAGCCTGAAACTCCTGTTTTATTTCAATATGTAAGATGAGTTCGGTGTGCTTCCATGGCTGAGAAGCAAGAAGATGGAGTACGAGTGCTTTGTTGTTGTGTGCTGTGACTATTACAGGCTTTAATAGTAGCCTCTGAAGAATATTCCCAAATACACTGTGATCCTCAGCGGTGAGATGAAGAGGTAGAGTACTTGTATCGCTTATCTTCTGCCTTTCCCCCCATGTTAACACTCTGCAGACATACTGGGATTGTTCATTGAAGAAGTTATTAACCTTTGCATACTGGCGGAAGCAGACATTATATTGCAGTCAGCTGAAACTTAAAAATTCATTTTGGTCATGTCAGCCTGAAATTTGTTTTATACCATTTAGGTTACATTTGTAAACTTCATGCAGTATCTCATTAATGGAAAATTCATGACTGATATGAAAAACCTGGCTTGTCATGTCTTATACCATTTTGACAGCTGATCTTTTGCTTCTTTTATTATTACTTTCATGGTAGCTGTTGAAGGGTTTTAAACAATTACCTGGTTCTTGAGCAGTATTTATGCCTCTTATGGGCCTCTTATGAGATGAAGAAGCAGAGGTCAGAGGCATCCTGGGAAATGCTATATGGAGGCAATAGTAAGCTGTATGTACATGAACATACGTACAGATTACTGTATGTAAATACACATGATAGTGTATTTTTTTGTTAAGAAGTGATTTGTGTATCTCTGAGATGTTTACTTTGGGGAACCAAAATTAGCTTACAGAATTATAAACAGAATGGAAAATGTGAGTCTTTACGAGGTTGGGTTAAGTTAGTAACAACACTTCAATTAACTGAGCGATGTGGTTTGGTGTGTACAGGACTGGGTCTCTAGATTTTGCACAAAAATTTTTAAAATAGATTATGTTTAGAAGAGAGTGATTATTGAAAAGATTTTTGCTGAAAACAATAAATTCTTTATGTCAGGAAGAAGGAGCTTTTATCTTTTTCTAATATCTAGTTTTATATAGACCTGAATATCTTTCTGGCTTAAGTTATTAATGCCTTGAATTCCCTTGAAGTGGGCAGAAATTAACATTTATTCTCGAGAACACAAAAGACTGAGATTTAGAGACTTTATTTCGTAGACTAAGATATAAATGGAGATAGATTTGAAGGAAGATACAATGTCTGTCACCACTGTGAACAGAAGGTCAAAATCTTAACACATTTTTTGAGAAGTGTGAGGAAATTGGGTGGAAAAGTGCAGTTTGAGGGGGTGCTGGTGCTTTATACAGCATATACTAAGAGTTATCAGCCTGAAGTCTTGTCTATTATGCAAAGATAAATGTAGAAAAATCATTATTTTTGGTTTCTTGAGGACATTTTTTTTTGAGAGGAGAAAACATTTTCCATCTTCAGTGGTAGCGAAGTTTCATTTAGGCAATCGTCTCTGCATGAAAGTTCAGAATTTACCAGAAAGAAAAAAAAAAAGGTGGAAAAAACCCCAACAATCATCTAAAAGACACATGTTGCAAAACCAGCCTTCAAGAAAACTGCTTCCCCTGCCTGGTTCTGCAGTGATCACAGGCTCTCTGAGAACGGGGCTAAAAGGAAGATCTTTGAAGAGGTAGAATTGCTCGACTCTAGGGAACGCTGTGTCACATGTAAATTGACTTGTGGCATTCTGAGCCTACTTCCCAGTCCTTTGGAGAGTTTTTTCTTCTCATTTAAATGAAATGAATATATAAACCAGAAATTGGGAAGAAGGCAAACACATCTTTCTCGCAGCCTGAGTGCATTTTTAAGATTTGTTTGCATTCACAGAAACAGTCTCGGAGAAACCTGCCAAAACTATTAGGGTGACTTAATGTTCTTGCCCTGGACTTGGATGGCTTAGTCTCAAGGAGGCAAATGTTATTCCAAGAATATCAAAAAAAGAAATTAAATCTTTGAAAATAATAGTTTCAAAGTCTTTGCTAGCAGACATCATGTATCATTCCATCTCTGCCCGCTCTAATTGATTTAGAAGGGTTAGGCATTTAGAAAGTGCGAGTTTATCATTTATTGAAATCAATCTCTTTTCTGCAAGCTTGCTTTCTTCTCCCTGGCAGTCAGGAAACTCTGTGTCCAAACCCTGAATGGCTCCAGGCTGAACTAGCCCAGCATTGATTGCATAACACGGTAACAGCCCGAAACATTGCTGTTATAGATTGACCTCACTTGACCCGGAAATGCCAATCCATTAGAGAAAATAGCGCTTGTCTCTGACAGCAAATAAATGTAACCCCTGCACTAGGGCAGAGCAGACTAGAAAAACAATGAAGCATTTTCCCATGATAATTGTTTCATGGTCTACAGTGCAAGTATTTTGAATGCCCTTTAATGAACCGTTGTAATTAATATGCATATGTTTTAATAATAACCATATATTATAAAAATGCCTCCCTGATATTCCTGTACAGCTTGTAGAGTAATTAATGTAGTTCAGTGTACTTGGTCTGTTATGCACTGCAAAAAAAAAAAAAAAGAGAAAACCCACAAGCTGTGCAAAATTATTTTTTCCACTATGTATTTTACAGGAAACCTGTAGATTTAATGAAACCTGTCTGACGTTGGGGAAATTGCCATATTAACTACAATTTATGGTTACCCCAGTAACTTTTATGGCTGACAAACAAGGTATCTAAAACATCAGTAAACTTAAACAAAAAAAAGCTGTGCTGCATTGTATGAATGTGATTGTGACCTCTAATAAAACGTCTTGAATTTTTAGAGCTCTCTGAACTCATATTATAATCAGCTCAGGGCCCTGAGAAACTAAATCACTTTTTCCTTGTATTTTGGGTACAGTTATAGCAAAGGCACACATCTTTTGTCAGCAGTGTGCAGCAGGTGACTGTGCCACTGTGCTACAGTATATATGCGTTTACAGTACAGGCTTAATAGCTCTATGATCTATATCTTGTCTCTTCATTCATTTTGGTAAGTGATTTTAGAAAATAGTCTAATTAGAGGAGAAAGGGAAATGAGAGAAAGGTTCCTGCATAGCATCACTCTGAACTGCTGGTATTATGCAGAGCAAGAACTGCATTCCAAGGATGCTCTAATGGCTCTAAAGGGTTAAGGGCAAATCACTGGTTTGTTCTTTCTTTTTTTTTCTTGCTTAGTTTTTAATAAAAAGAAACAACACAGAAATACTGTATATACTACAGAAATATCACTGAAGAGATTTTCCTGGAGCAGTGATTTCAGTTAATATGCTGCCTTTGTGCCCTCTCAAATGTAGGGATCCCTTGTTTCGTCAATGTGCTCCCTTGCATGTCTGGCTGCATTTCATTTTTGTCTGAAACTGTGAAATACCCTCTGCAGTTCCCATGGGGTAGGTGGTGGTTGTTCCCCTTGCATCCTCAATAATCTAATTCTGCTGCAGTGCTCTTATGTTCTTTAGGATAACTTCTGTTTTCCCATGCTATGTCTGGGTTGTGTAACCTTTCTGCTTCTTTCATGCCGATTTATCAGGTAGTGATTGGTTTCTGTTAGACCACAATACACTTACTCATTCTCTTTAAACTAGCTTTAATTAATTTCTTTTTATGAAGTTACTGGATCTTTTCTGTACTATTGCAGACAACCTGTGTAGTTCCAGGTTGCCCATCTGCTAGCAGAAAAGAGAAATTAAAAAGTAGCATACTTGTGAAGTAATGAAATTATTTCCATGTAAGGAAAAGTTATTAAAGCCAGCAACTCTATAATTTTGTTCACTTTGAGGAGTGTTATGACAGTAGTAAATACTTGAATCTGTTTTGTAAGGAGTATCCTTACTACTTCTTTTTCTTGGATATGCATTATATAGGCTGTGTCTCCTATCTAGACAGTTACATGAGAAGCAGCCCTGCATGCCTGGGAGCCTCCATCAAATTAAATTTCTCAGGTTTTTTTGTATAGCATGATGGAGGTTATTATGAAAGTATTTGCTTTTCTAGCTAATGTTTTAGAGAGGGAGAAAAATGACCCTGAGTTATTTTATAAATGTTTGTCAAAGGTAGCTGTATATATTAAGAAAACCAAAAAAGAACTTCGTAGATGTCAGTAAATCTACCAGCTATGCTTGGATTAAGAAATTTCTGAGAAACGTACATAAAATGTACTATGAGGCATCCTAACATCACTGCCTACTTTCATATGCTCCAGCCAAGGCCTCTTTTTTTTTCCTTCCTGATTTGTTTTTTTTTGTGTTCCTTTATCCAAAATAGAGTTTGAATTCCTTTATTGCACTTAAAAATCTACTTTGCATTTCCCATCTTGGAGTTTCATTTTCTCCCTACAATATAGACAGTTCATTACTCAGGTTATCAGGGAAAAAGTTTCCTCCATCCCTTTATTCCAGGGGTTCTGTTTCTCAATATTAACGCTTAGAAATGTTTCTTGTGGTATTTCTAAAACTAGATGAGCAGGTGTAGGATACTGATACTGCATTTAAAAATTCCAACCTTTTCAAATGGGCGAGGATTTGTATTGTAATGGATTTGTCACTTTTTTTTTTAAACGTCAGATTTGGGGAAAGTGGTGAAGAATTGTTGTAATCTGTAGTTTGGCTAATGAGGACAACCCAAAGCACAAAGGTATTTTTACAGTGGAAATGACTGCTAGAGTCAGCGATGAAGTATTTATGATATACTGTTGGCAAATGCCACTGAGCAGATGCAGATGTAACTGTGAGGCTTGAACTGTACCTATAATTCTTACAAGATGCATTTTGGTGTTATTTTTGGAAATATAGAGTTCTTGTCTGTGTATGGACCCTGTCATTTGAAAGCATCCGATTCAGACCCTGGCCCGAAGGGAAGCCCAGTGTTGGAATGCACTAGGGTTTCTCATGCCCAGTGCAAGGATGTGGGGACCGGGTGCTCTCTCAGCCCAGCAGATGATAGGAGTTAGATACTGGTATCAGGGATAACACAATTAGCTGGGAAATGCAGGAGGAATAGAGGATAAGTTTGCACAAGAGATTTAACTGGAGTCAGGATTATAACAGGGGAAATTGGATCTTTATCCAGTGATTTTTATTGACTGTTCTTTATGCAGAAGGATTTATTTTAACAGTGTCAAGGGAAGACCCTTTGTAGTCACAGTGGGTCTAATGTTGACTTATCTAGTACTTGATTTGGGCTGGCTTCATGGATCTAAATCTGTCTAACCTTAAGCATCTATATAAGCCTCCCAAATAAGGAATCCATTTGCTCTGTGAAGATGGTGGAAAGGAATAAGGTTGGTCAGTAGCTCCCAAGGGTTGAATTGCCTGTTAGAGATGTTGGTTTCTCTAAGTTAACTCTGTAGGGAGCCCGGGGTGATAGGCTTGTAACTTTTACTCCAAACACTTCAGAAATTATGAATCTGACTCAAGTTGTGGCAAGACTGCAGGGCAAAAGCAGCTGTGAAGTGTAGTCAGAGAGCAGGATGTGCTGGCCACAGGAGAAAGTGCTAAGTTCAGCCTCTCTGTATTTCTCATGCTGGATTTCCTAGCTGAAAAATAAGCGTCTTTTATTTTATAGCAAATATTTCAAGCAAATGACATCAATCCCCATCTGAGACTGCCCTCGGGCATAAAAATAGCATAAGGGAAATGTTTAGCCAGCATTTTCATACTGAAATAAACCATATCTAAACAAATATTTCTGTATTGTTTCTAAAGACAGGCTGCTAGACAAGTACTATTACTAGAGTGTTAGGAGTAAGGCTGTCTGTTACCTGGGTCTCCTCATTCTAGACATCAGATGAACTAAGTATAAGAGCTGCTCCTCTTTCCTCCCAGCAGTGTCTACAGTCTAAACGGGCAGGGCTTGTTCATTCTGGCATAAACGCTTTTTGCAGTGGCGTCATTGGAAATACCTGGCTGACCTGCCAGTCTGGTTCTGAGTAGTTCAAGCTTGTGTCCATTGAATCTGAAACAGTTATTATGTCTTTTAAAACAAGAAAAAAAATTTTTACAGGCATTTACAGACATTTTTAGGAAAGTTGGCCATGAAAATATATTCTGTATTTGCACAATGAATAGGACATTTACCTTTTTAAAATGTTTTCTGTGAACAGCTTAAAAAATTGAAATCGCTTTTGCAATTTAGAGGAAAAGCAAACTATTTATTTAAGTACTTAATCCGTTGTGCATCAAGGCACTTTAATGATTCAGACAAGAAACAGACCTGAAACACGACAAATGTGGTGAGAATAATATGTGAGGAAAAACTTGATCTCATTTACTTTTATTTGTGAGGTGGAAGGAAAAAGTGGTTGAAATCCTCTAGGTTAATGGAATTCTGAATGTTATCTTATGTGACCATGGTATCTTGAAGAACTGATTAGCAGTTGGCTGGATCAGTTTGCTGGCAGAGCAGCAGAATTCTTGAACTTCGGATATCTTTGGTCACATACCCAGAGGAGACATGTTCCAACTGCAAATTGAAAGTCAACTGCCTCAAGCGGCTGTCCTTTCACCACTCTGACAGGCCAACTTCATTAGCAAAAATTGATGATAAAAAAAACTGTTTTGAGGAGCAATATTAATCATCAGCTTCAGTAAACATTGTTTGGATCAATGGAGAGAAATGCTTTTGTCTGCACTTTTGCAATTTTATCCACTTCGGCTCCCCAGAGCTTATTCTGAAGCCATGCAATTCCTAACATTTTTTTCCAGAGAGTTTACACTACAGGCCTTGTGTGCTTGGTCACCTCTCAAGGAGACAGAATGCCTCTCCATATGTCTTAGGCAGAAGGCAGCCTAGGCTGACAGATAGAAATGAGATGATGTATTCCAAGAAATGCTCGATCCATGGCAGTATAATGAGTTGCGGGGGGTAGGAGGCGTGGAACTAAACACAACTTGAGGCAGATACCAATGCCAATGAAGGACACAGCCCCTGCTTCTCCCAGACATGGGGATCTACAGGGGAGGCTGTGTACATATCAAGAGGATAAAAAAAAAAAGAGGAGGAACAAGGTGACACTTTAAAGAAGGAAGTTATGGACAGTTAATGTGTGAAAACTGACAGTAAAACCAGCTCAGAAACATTCAGGAAGTGGTAGATGGAGTGGAAGAAGAAATCAGTGGAATTTAATGGGGGGGCATGGGCAAACAGGATTTGAGATCTAGATCTAACAAAAAATCTGTTTGGATATACACATGCAGACTCAAGTATCTGTGTGAATGTTCATGTATTGGCCTATTTTGTACATAGTAAAAATACTTTGGTTAATGAAATTCTTTCTATATTACCAGACTATTACAGATATGGTAGTGATTTGCAACTAATCAGTTATAAGCCTACGTGGAGAAAGAAGTTTGTCATACAACTGTAGATCAAGCCATAGCTGCTGCTCCTCCAATATGATGGCTGCCATGCTGTGACTAATGCTTCTGATAAGAACACCAAGTGAGAACCCAGGGCAGGTAGTGAGCAAGAGAGAAGTCTTCATCGGTTCTCAATCTCCAGCACATTGTATAATATAAATATTTTGGCCATAAGCCTGCAATTTATCCCACAAACCTGTAGCTGTTGCTATGTTTCTGGCTGAGTCAGCAGCATAGCAAAACACAGGAACTCCCATCTTTATATAACTAAAAGGGGTTAGACTAAAGGTAGTCTGCTTCAGGTGTTCTCATTTTGTTTTCTTCTTTCCTCTGTTTTCTACTGATAAATAGTATTTCCCATTCTTCTGTTTCCTTTGATTCTTTCCAGCCTCATCCGTGCTTGCATCCCACTTTACACATGTCAAAAGACTCATCACCTAGTTTCTGGAGAATTAAAATTACTTAATTGTATGTAATTCATTTGCAAGAATGCGCACAAATGTTTGGGTTCAGTGTGGCTGAGAGATGTGCTAGTAGTGTATTTTCACCACCCTGTCTTATAGACGTTTCTCCCCTAGTGTCCTTCAGAAAAACAGTTCACTTCAAATGCTTCCTTCCCAACACTGTGACAGTTTGCTAAGAAATAGTCTTTTGCCTCGTTAATGAATGCAATTAAGTCAATGAATAGTTCTCACATGAGGCAAAGGACTTAAACTGAGGTGTTAGAAAGGCATGATTCCTTGAAGGATGGAGGAGAAGGACCTTCCCTTTTGGTGGCCATGGACTGGTACAGCCATCTAGGTGAATCACTGATCTTTGCCCTTATCAGCAGTGTATTAATTTTGAATTTAGTTGAAGAAATCCATGACCCAATGACTTTGCAATGGCAAATGGCATTTACCAGGTATTTGTACATGTCAGGATTTGCTGTGACTTGGTATATGCCTGTAACTCCTTGGTTTTAGATTACTTCAATCTAGTCAATATAAGTAGACAGTTCATGCTACAAATATAATATGGGCTACAAAATCAATGTTTTACTTCATTGGGCAGGTAAAAAAAAAACAGGGCATGAGAATAACGTTAAGGTCCCACAAAACTATAGGTCCTCAGGCCTCAGACAGGGAAGTAGCATATTGCTTTGGACCAGTCTATAATCTGTCAAGCTGGGAGGTTTTCTGTTCTTCACTGGTTTTACCTAGTTTGGTTAATTATGAGGGAACATAACTTGCAGAAGAGAAGAGAGACACTAGCTTCACAAAAGCACTGGCATCTTTTATTATCCATGTGTCTTTATCCCTCTGTTGGCATTTCTGGGGTTTTTTGAGGGGTATTTTTACTGAAAGAATAAGGAAAACATACTTTTGCCATTTCAAACCATTTGCTCATCCTTCAGTCTCCCTGATTAACTGCACTAAATTCTACTGGACTTTGCAAAAAGCAGGTGTTGGGGAATAAAAAACTTTCCATAGGTTAAACCAGATGTCTCCCTCAAATCAGAGGGAATATCACTGTGAAAAATATATTGAATGTGGCAAGGTCTTGACTTTCTGAGAAGAGCTAGTGAAAAAAAAATCCATCTTTTCCCATGAGTTTTACTATTATTAAGAGTTCCTCATATGTTTCTATATAACAGTCCTAACAAGCTGGTTGTGTTTTTATTCTGTCCCACCTCTGATTACATTCAGCCCTCAGGCAAATCTTTATACCCAGTAAGTCTTCTGTCATACTAGAGAAATCTTTGTAGTAATAGATTGTAATGAAGATTAAGTCGATGGGTTCATGAGTGATTTAATATAAATTACTGTGCAGTAGTTGGTGGGGTTTTTTTTCTCCTCAGCAATGCTCCTGTATAGTGGAAGAATTATGCAAGTATGGTCTCAGCAACCTTACAGGGAAACAAGGAGGATAAAATAAGTCAACATCTGCTCTTTGATACCTTTTTAGAAGGCTTGCTTGGAGATGGTGGGGTTACCTGCTTTGAATTCTGGAGAAAGGCATTACACTAGCACTCTAACACAGGGTGAAGCAGATCTATGTAGGAACTGTACATGAGTGGGAGAATAGAAATGAGCTTTAAGACAAAAGCTCTTAAATCTGTTCTCTGCTTTTCATGCTGATTGTCTTGGCCCTAAGGCCTAGTTATAGGAAAAAGATGCGCTCGGGAGGGTTACTTTAGAATTTCCCCAAATCATTACTGATTTTGTAGCTGTATTTTTGTTTATAGGTGGATGATTGATACACTAATGATGTACCTTTCAGAGTTGCATAAAAGGAACAAGACTTGACTTGCACATGGATTTTCATTACTTTACCTTTCACAGTTCACATGGCTCCTGTTTTATAAGCAGTAGCTATGGTAATGCGTTTAGGAAGGTTTTCATATGCCTATTTACATATATATGCATATTTTTGCCAGACAGGCACCTTAAAATTTTCCAATCATTATTATGAAATGCAATATAGCCTCTAAAGCTCATTCTGAAAGGATATCTATAATCAATTAACTGATTCTCTAGAGCAGCCTTAATATCTTGTTTTAATTAATGCCACGTTTGAAAGCAGAGCAAGCTACTGCAGAACTCTTGCAGCAGATGCTGGGTGTTTTTCACAGCTATTTTGCAGACAAGGTCTTTCTGTATTTGTGTGAACACTCTAAGTATTACTGTTTCACCATTCTAATTGTACCTGTAGGATCAAAGGGGAAAATGAAAAGAATAATATTTCCAGAAGAAATAAAGAATACTGCAATAAGCTTCCAAGTAATTAAGATGAGAGCTGCTTATATTACTGTAGCAAACCCAAGCAGAGCAGTGTTTTGGGGCTACCAGAGACTTCTAAAGTCTGTGCTTGAGCAGAAATAACCTATTGCAAAACTGAACAAGATACATGTGCAGTGGGGAAAATAATATTCAGCAAGACTAGAAAATAAAAACAGTATTGGCATGTGCTTATAGCAGAGGTTTCTAGTTCAAGATCTAGCATCAGTGTAATCACTATTGCTAGTATCTCTTTGATAAAAATAATAATTCTTCAGCCGTGATTTGATAAATCTACATTTAATGGTTAGCATTTCGGTGGGTCTCATTTGGCAGAATTCTATTACACTGAATCTGCTCTACAGCTGTTGAAGCTTTTCACTAGAGTCAATAATTTACACCAGCAAAACCTCTAGGTTTTGTATTTAAAATCTCATGGTGGGTTTTCATGTTTCTGGTCTTTCTCCTATGAGAAAAATTTGTGCCATTCCCACAGTTCTGAGTTGAGTTTGTGTAGTCATTAGCTATAGACTTTTTTTTTCAGGTTTTTTTGTGTGATGATAAAGTGAAGTGCTTTAGGGTAGATAAATACTCTGGGTACAAACTACCCTGTTTGTCAATCTCGTAATTTCTTTTTATGTAATGAAGGATTTAGCCTATTGGAAGTTAATAATCCATTTTTCTGAGTTACTTTTTTTTTTACTCTCTTACTATATAGGAAGCACTTATTTAGAAACACTGAAACTCTTCTGATTGTTTGGAGACCTCAGGATATGGGGGAAGATGAAAATGAAGCATGCTTGCATATGGTTTAACAAAGAGATGTCCCATGGGTATAAAGGGCAGTGATCTTTTCTCCATAAAAACATGCATGAATTTTCTAAATCTAGTCTGGTTGTTGAAAAATGATATCCAGCAGTTTCAGTAGCACATTTTGGAAGCAAATCGTATCTGGAAATGAGATCAGAAAACAAACTATTTAGCAATTTAAGGTGCATGTTTTTGTTAGCAATCTGGCTTTTTAGTTCACTTACAGGTGGATGTTTACTGAATAGATTTTTCTTTTCTACAGTGTAACTTCATTTGTGTGTGTTTGGGGTTTGTTGGTTGTGGTTTTTTGGTTTGTGGGATTTTTTTATTTTTAATATTTTTTTTTACTGTTTGGTGTAGAGAACACAAAAGCTTGGTAAAATTGAATGAACTGAATGACACTGTTTGTATTCTTGGACTGAGGGTTCATTTTTGCATTTTCTTTTTGTACTAGTAGAGCAAAATTTGCCATGCTAACCACAGGGGTGCATTTATCCACCCCTTTACTGGGCTTTATAAAATGATCAAAATTATTCTGTGATTAAAACTTGGTTGCATCTTCAAATAATTTAGTTGGGAAAAATTGAATGTCGAAATACTAAACTGCAAAGCAATTTAAATCAGTTAATGTACTTTATAAGTAGATTGAAAGCCCATAAGAGGTGATGGTAAATACTGTTGCCAGTTTTAATCAGCTTGGATCACACTTTTATGCCCTTTAGTCATTTAAAAACAGACTTGCCTAAAAATGTTGAAGTGTAGTAGTCTGTGACTGGCAGTGCACTGAGCGGCTGCAGGCCATGGTGGTGCTAGGCATGGTGTGTGTCTTCCTGCTTGGCACATGTGCCATGTTGGTGCGGAGCAGGATCCATGCTGTGGATGAAGACCGGTGCTACGCTTTAGCCAGCCCAGGGCAGCCAGCCAGTCTGCCCCCCATCAGGTTGCCATTTCATGACAGCCGTCAGTTGCCTGAAGCTGTTCCCTTCTGTCACCCCATGCCTCTTGAGAAATAACTTGCTGCAAGACTGTTTTCGCAGTAACCTGTTGTTCCTCCTGCTGCCACTCATGCTGATGAGTTTGCCAGGCGTGTTGGTTTGGGGGCTGCTGGTGTTTGTGCGTAGGGTGGCAGCAGTCACTCTTTTACACTGACCAGGCTGTGGAAGAAAGTGACAGGACCTCTTGTTGGTGTGCAGCTGATGTGGAAGTCCACCCAAGTAGTGATCTGCACAGCCTGAGTGTATCATGAGAGTGATTAAATTCCTGCTGTGTATAGTAATTGCTATATTGATGGAATAATGGAGTAAGTGAATTTGTGCTTAATCTTCTGTATCAACCTGGAAAAAAAAGTGCTTTGGGAATGAGAGTATTTTTGTACTTATATTTAATTTGATACCACTCTTAGTAAATGGGTCAGTGATCTGAGGTATTGTATTTTTGGCATTAAGAGAAGTGCTGGGTGCTTCAAAATGCATTAGCTTTTCTTCTTGTGAAAATCACTCCATTTTGTTTTCCCTGGCTTGAAGGTGAAGAAATCAGTTTGTGGCTACTTTTTCTTTTTTGAGGGCAAAATCTTGGTTTGGCTTAGGCAGGAAAGAAAGTGAAGTAACATCCAAGATACTCTTTGAAAATATGCATATAAGTTGGAGAATGATAATATACTTTCAAATGGTTTGATCTTGGTGGGGCTCCGATATATCCATCAAAGCCTGGTTTGTGCTAACACGAGTTTTCCAGCATCCCATTCTGCTACTGTTGAAAACATTGCTCTCTTTAAAGTGAATTCTGTGAGAGTTGAATTGAAGAACACTGTTAGATTTTGGTCACATGAGAGAAAGTTCGTTTAATACTTCACGCACACTTATGTAGACCAAGGAGTTCAGACATCTCAAAAAATAATTTCCAGATCAGTACCAACAAATACCAGCTCTTCTGAAATATCTAAATGCTTTGGAAATTTATCCCACCCTGAAATGAAACTGAGCTGGAGAATTTTGAGCCAAATGCAATGAAAATTCCCTGCAGGCTATTAGAATTAATATGTTTTGTCAAAAAATAAATGGTGAGATTAAATGATGTGATTTCATACTGATTGGGGACTTTAAAGTTCTTTGGAATAAATGATATTTCAAAATAAGAAATAACATTTAAATTAGCGTAGTGCAGGCATGAAGACCCAAAGCTAAAGAAAATGAGCTTAAGCCAAAACTGGTACTGTTTGTGCAGAACACTTTGTGTACAGCTGGAAGAGAGAAAGCACAGGCACTTCTCCAGGGCAGGGCTGTGTAGCGGAGCTGGGAGTGCGGAGCTTACAGCAGCCGGCAGAACAGGGAGCATACCAGACAGCTTTGACTGCTTGGCCATCAGAGCTGCTGCTGTTTGGTTGCCCTCCACCCCCCCCTTTACTGGTCACCAGGAAGATGCCTGTTTTGTTGCATAAATGTAAGCCAGCAGAGAAGTACTGCCTTGGTTTTCAGAGGCCACTTTAACTGCCTGACCCTGACATTTGCATGGACATGAGATTCAAGCCGTAAGTAGGGGTTGCTAGTGTGCTAATTACATAGTGATGGCAGTCTCTGTGTAACAGCAATTTTCACTCAATTACTCAGTGCACAGTGTCACTATTATAACCCAATTAATTTTAAAAACCATTCTAATTCAGAAGGCGGCAATATGTTCCATTTCCACAAGTTATCTGTAGTGTTGGGATGGTTAATTTAGCTAACTCTCTTTAGAGTTGCGTTG
The DNA here is from genome assembly GCA_009769605.1 of Bucorvus abyssinicus. Lineage (NCBI taxonomy): Eukaryota > Metazoa > Chordata > Aves > Bucerotiformes > Bucorvidae > Bucorvus > Bucorvus abyssinicus. Next base: position 13,053,352 of record CM020040.1, read on the forward strand.
TACAGCGATGCAAACAAACCAGTGAAAAATAGTGTGACAAAACAATGACTGTCTTTCTGGTGATGAAAGCTGCTGAGGTTGTGCATTGTACAGCTTTCTCTGTCTAGTTTGGTAAGATGCAAGACTGTTGAGGACATCTTAAGCCAATATTTAAGTGGAGGGTGGTGTTCTGCTATACCTGTAGTTTAAGGTGTGCATAAAAGAAAACTACCAACTAACGTTAGTAGACCATTAAATGAAAATTCAATGTTCAATTTCCATTGGTGATTTAGGGTTACATTTCACTCGTAATGAACAGAGATTTAGCTAAAGATCTTTCCTGAAGAGAGAAAAACTTACCCATTTTATGTATGAAACAGAATTTGATTTTGGCCTGACTGTGCGGCATTTGTTAAGGTAGCAGTGGCTGAGCAGGCTCTGTGCTGTTGTCTGGCACTTAATCCAGCTGTGACATGCGTGCCTGATAAGCTCAGATACCCTAATGAGTGTGTGTTTGTAACAGCTGGAGGAAAAGGGAAAATAAGTATTGGTTTGGGAGGAAAGCTGTTCCATTCGCCTTTGGTGAAAGCAGAGGATTGCCAGCCCTGGCAGCTCACATGTATCCATGACTCTGACAGGTGGCTTTCGGGTAGACGCCAAGCTATTGCCATGAGAGTGAGTGTCCTCCCCTAGGAGGAAGCAAAGACCACCTGACAGCCTGTGGCTGTGAAGAAATTAATTGGGAAGTGAGCAAATGGCTAACCTTATGCCTGGCCTTGATGTAAGCAGCGATGACAACCTCTTTATTCCCAGATTTTGCTGTCACTTGGTGGTGAGGTTTCCATCTGGACTCCATGAGATGTTTGTAGATTTAAACTGACTGTCTGGAAGGATTTGGTGGAATACCTCCATTTGCAACACTCCAAACTGCACAGGGCTGTTACCTGATAAACAATTGAAGAAATACTTATGAATGTGGATTATTTGTCATTGTGTGTCTAGAAGAAAACACCCCACCTATTTTCCACTCGCACAGTTTGTTTTCCACTACTACTTTTTGACTTATTTCCATGCTAAGGTTGCACAATTTTCCTGTTAGGATATATTGGTGTTGTTATCAAACTTCCCTTCAGGGGGGAAATACAAACCCAAGAATTTTATAGCTGCTATACAAAGCCTCATGTCTTAACTCCCAGGTCTCTTCTATAAGGGCTTTCAGTAGCACCCATCACTGCAGTAAGTAAGTGTTGAACTGACACTGTGATGTTTTAGTCATTTTAAGAAACAGGTAGAAGCAAACATGTTTAAAGTATACCCAATGGACAGAGAGTCAGGTACTCATTAACAGTATCTTCAAACCATAATCAGTTAGCCTCGGAGAACATGTTTTATCTTGCTCTCGGCCAACCTTTCTGCCCGCAAGTGATTTGTGCTCTTATTGAACAAAGTTGGTAGCAGAATGGATAATAACAAGTCTGAATATGCTCCATGGTCTTGAAAGTGGAAAAAAAAACCAACAAACCCTGGGCTCAGGGTACTGCAAACCTGGAGTTTAGAGCAGAAAGTAAAGAACGTTAAAAGGTCAGGGCTATGGAAAGTTACAGCATTAAGATTATGTCATTGGATAATAAATCTTTATTGTAAGAGAAAAGGTGGGAAAATATACTTGGAGCCCTTCCCTACTCTAATGCAGAAATCTGTTTGTCCTGGTTGCCATTTCTTAATGGTAAAATATAGCACACCTCAATTATTTCTGCAAGGAAACAGTGATTAGAGGAGAATATAATACACAGCATGAATGTCTGCTGCTGTCATAATCACAGCATTACTTCTACTTGGCTGTAATATTTTTGGCTTTGATAATGTTGTAAGATTCTCGCAGGAAGAAGACACAGGAATAAGGGAAGATCAGCAGTGTGAGCAGTTACTGCCCTTGTGAAATAGACATCTGCTCAGTGGCTGTACACAGGTTGTGATACTGCTTCTACTCTATAAACCCCCTCCTGGTTTGCACGGCTGCACTCTTGTGCTTCTCATGAGAAAACTGAATTTTGGTATGCTTCAGGATTATTTCTTTTTATAATTATCTTCTGTAGGTTCAGCATCAAAATGGTTTATTAAAATGGTGAGTTCTTTCTAAGTTGTGTGATATAAGAGTGCACTGATACAAGGGAACCTTGTGTGGTTATGGAGCTAGTGAAGTGGCCGCTGGGGCTGTATCTTTACAGCTTGCTTGGCGAAAGAGAAATGGGCACATTATACGTGGTAGGTGACCACTTGTTGCATTTTCCAGACAGTATATGTCAGGCAGAATCGTTCTTCAGTCTCATTACAAAGTTGCAAACCTAATCTAAAAGGAACCACCTTGATATTCTTTTCTTCCTTGTTGTGTTCAGTGCACAGTTGGTGTTTGTGTAGTTATATTTACTCATTACATGTTTTAGTAATGTGCTAACCATCTAATTTATATCTGAATTAATTAGATGTAATAGGGTTTACATGGCAAATTTTGTACAGCCACCAATGGATGTTTCTCTTTTCGTAGCTTTATAATTTAACTCCAGTGTATTGTTACATTTTCGTGAGAAACCTAATGAAAGTGCAACATAGTCTTAACAAAAGATTTCTTGATTTTGCTATTTAGAGTTTATATCTTAAGAGTTCTATTTTTCCTACTTTAAATAATGAAGAATAAATGAAAGCATATATGTCTTTCTCTTGTGACGCTTAATTGGCATGGTTATCACGTTATCTTTAAAGAGTACTTGTGACACAGCATGAACTAGAGTCAAACATAGTGAGTAGGATGCGGATTTGCACTCAAACTGTTACTGAGGGAGAAAAGCTATCTGGAGTGGAATTGTGCTATCTCTGAGTGAAAGCTAAAGGGTTTCCTGAAGGATATACTTGGATTTCACCAAAGGAAGAATGATTCAGGGCAACTGACAGGCAAGAAGTGAACATACTGTGCCTAAAGCGTATAGTTGGCAGTCCTTCCTGCATCGCTTTAGAAGGCATAGGATGGTGTGTTGGTGTGTGTGGTGGATTTGTGTGTTGTTTTATTTTTAATCTAAATCTAGCAGTGCAGAGCTAACCCCACTGCCACAGAAGAGGAGAACCCTTTGTGCAGAAAGGGCTACATATGACCAAGCTGCAACCCCTGTATGACCTAGCATTGGTTAATTGGAAAGTGGATGGACTTGTGCGTACTTCTTGACTATATTAAGTGAAGTTTAACAGTACTTAGCGTGTAGCAGTACTGCATTTGACCTCAGTTGTTTTGTTTTTTGAAGGGTATCTTTAGTTTGGTGCAGACATCTTTAAAAATACTGAATTATTGCTATCCCCTTTAGTATTGTCAAAATGTCGGCTTTGATAGACATGTCTAGTTTTGTTCGATGTCTGAATTTGAACTGAAACATGACAGTTACTGACTTTAATGTGACTTAGCTGTCTCTTCAGTCCCAAGCTTTAGGTATTCATGTTAATTAAAATGCATAGTAATGTTAAACTGGTGAATAGTTACAGTGCAAAATGTCAATTATCCTATTTTTGAAAGCATTTGAAGTAATAAACGGATTCATCAAGCCGTGAGTCTCCAACTACACAGATGTCTGTGATGTAAATGGATAGGAAGAATTAGTGCCATAATTCCTACAAACATTTGTTAAACATCTGAAGATCTCTATACCTTAGCTGTTAAGACTGTTAAGGCTCAAGATTTGTCGACAGAAAAAGAGGGTTTGGCTGCCTCTCTGCATGTCAGCATTGCTCTGCGAGATGTCAGCAGCCTGTTGGTCTTTGGTGCCGAGTCCTGAAGGAGATGTTGTTGTGGTACTTCAAGCTGCTCCTGGGGCAGAGAGAGGCACAGAAACTGGCTTTTACTTCTAAGTTCAGGTTCCAGGTAGCAGTGGGATATTTGAGGTTTGTGTGGTTTTTGTTTTTTTCTTTTAACTATTGTTCTATTTAAAGTACTAGGTAATGCTAATGATGGTTTCTTCTTTCACAATCAAAAGTGGTTTTAGTACGGCAAAGATAAAAACGAGTAGCTGGAGCAGTGATTTGCGAGGTAAGGAAGTTCTCTCTTTTGCTCTGTCTCTACCAGCAGGTGGATAGGAAATGCTCCCCTTAGAGCAAATTGGGATACGTTTACAGGCATTTGATCTCTGCTGAACTGGTGTAACCGTATGAAACCTCTTCTATTATTAACTCTGTCTGCTTCAAATAATTCAAGACCAGCGAAGTCAAGCCACTTTGTGATACAGCTTGCCTATAATATTAAATTTTCAGCAGCTGTATTTTAATCGGGTGACAGTTCAAAAGCATGATGTTGGCTTGTGTTTAAGGAATCCAGATTTGACTGCTTTAGAACTACCTTGTGCTTGGAAATGCACCAGCACATCCAGGCTGTGATCAGATAGCCTAGATGCATTTTCTTGCCTCACTAATGCACCCCTTAGTTTCAGCAACTCTGGGCAGGCTGGCTGTCTAATGTACAAGAACTAAGGCATATAGACATGATTAATATATTAAAGCAATGGGCTATTAATACCAGAATTTCGTGGGATTTAGGAAAAGGTGAGATTATGTCAGAAGCAACTTTGGCTAGAAATAATAGTGATTAGAAATGGGTATTTCCGCATCGATTTATTTTTAGGAGGATTCTGTTTCCAAGTTGATGAATGCTTAAATGGTTGGCTTTCTTTTACTCCAGAGACCTTCAGACACACTTGTATCTACTCAGGGTTTGGAAAATGTTTAGAAATACAAGGCCTAACAAAAGACTGGCTCTTTATGAAAACAATCAGGCAGAATTTTGCCTAATGTCTTGTATACAGACCATGTATATTCAGACCATGTTTATATACCTCACGTGTAGGACTCATTATAAGCACTACGCTAGGCTTATAAAGCCCTATCTGATACAGTGGAGGGGAAGTACTGCAGGTGAAATAGAGAAGAGCATTGTGACACTCTGAAGAGCAATGGGACAGTACAGAAGGAAGTAGCACTTTTTGTTCTCTTCTGCCTCCACATCGGAGACACGCAGACTTGGTATCAAATCATAACTTCGAGTAGTTTCAAGGGAAATGCATAGGTGTGCATACACCGTAATAATTCCTTAGGCTAAAGCTAAGACTTGGTAACATATGCACTGTTTTGTCCTTAAAAATTGAAAGGCATTGTGTGAACAGTGTACCCCAGGTGCAATTATTCTTACTTAAATGCTTAGTTAATGGTGTAGGTAACTATGTTTTTTAGAAATTTGAACTGTCTTTGGAGTAACAGTTGCATGTTTTACAGGTTTTTTGTAAGGGAAATCTTTGTATAGCACCGAGAAAGGCCCTGATATCTAATGTTGTGCTTTGAGCAGTAGGTGGAAACACAGCTGATTCATTAGTTTGCTGGTGTGGTTAAGCTGCAGTTGTGAGGAAGGTGGAGGAGTTGAGAACCAGCGGAAGATGACATCTGATGACACTGGGAAGAGAAAGTGGAATTGCTTCCACTCTGAGAAAAGGATCCTGCTGAGAAAGTAGAAAGTATGAAGTCTAAAATATTGGTGGGACTCAACTAATCTGTAGAAATATACTTGATCTTTGAGGTTTTCTTCTGTTTCATTTATGTGCTGTGTTGCCAGTTGTTTGATATCTGAGAAAAAGCAACTGCCAGAAGTCAATGATTAAGGCAACATAAGTTTTTGTTAGATCTTTGAAATTTCTGCTTTGCAGTAAAGGATTCCTGCTGATTAACTCCCTCATATAGTGTGTGAATGTGAAGCCTGTATCATGTAATTCATCTGTCCTCATCTGCTTGTGTGAAAAGGTTCATGCTCTCTTTCCCTAAGAAGTAACAGCAAGCATAAATTTCACCTATTCCTTACAACCCCAGTCCCCCCACCCCCAACCCACAAAAAAACAACCAACCAAAAAAAAAAAACCAACAAAAAAACCCCATCCCAAACCTGACCAGACAGGAAAGAAAAGCCAGAAAAAAATCTGATTTTTAACTAACTGACCTTTACCAAGGTTTAACAATGTGCCCCTCACCGCTCTCTGGGACATAGAAAGAGTGCAAAGACTGCTATGCCTCATTAGAAATGGATGAACACAACTTATTTTGCATATGAGGTTATAAACTACTGTTCAATGAGTAACTCAGACTTTACACAATGGATGGAATTGGATTTCTATTTTGCGTATACTGATACAAATATACATTTTTCTTTAAGAACCCATCACCATGTTTTCAACTGTGTAGTTGAGTTGTTACTGAGTGGGCAGACTGTGTGTGCCTCTGCAGTGCTAATCCTGCTCTCATTGTTGGACAATAGCTGGATGTCAGCTTCTGGGACCATTTGGCATTACTGTGTTAGCTGACTCCAAAATATAGTTCGCCTCTGCTTCAAACATTGTAGGGTGGCAGTGAATCTAACCTGTTGTGAAAGAGGTTCTTTTAAAAAGTTGTTCTTTCAACTACCCTGAACCCCCCAAATACCCCGCAATAAACCACAGGCAGCCAGTAAATTCCTGAGGCCATAGAATGATATGCTTACATCCGTCATCTTGCTTCTACTCACTGAAGCAAACAACTGGAAATGAGCAGTTTTGAACTTCACAAGTACTGGGTTTTATACCTGGCAGGTAAGCAACGTTAACTAATACAGCACTGGTGTAGCAGGCTTTGACTGATCTCTGCCTTGTTGTGAAAGGAGCATCTTCCTGCTGTTGAACTACTATTCATGTAAAAACTGTTATTATTGGCCAGATGTAATGTAGAGCCCTGCCAGGAAATAACAAAGGAGAGAGTCATAGTTCTCAATATCTGGGTGGCCTGTGTTAACTCTTAGTCATTCAGAAATGGAGACAAGTCCGCCTGAGAGAGCCCTGCTGTGATTGTCAGTGAAGGGGTTACCTTGATTTCTAGTTCAAAGGTCAAACCCATTCCATTCTCAACAAGCATATCAGAACTCAAGAGGTCTGAACCGTCGTCTTTCTCTCCATGAGGGACAGTCTTGGCTTGTGGTGTCAGTCATGACTGGAATCCCCTTGAGGCTCAAGTTGTTCTAATACTGAAGCCTGTGCTCCACTAGAAAGCAATGAAGCGCTGGAAATCAGTTTATTGTAGTGAATAAAACACACATTTGAGTTGTAAAAAAACAAAATGTTCTAGCACTACTGCTGGATGAGGTCATTTATTTATCAGCAAGTCACTTGTGTCACTTCTTTTTACAGCAAAAGGATACTGATACTGGCTTTCCTTGTAATAGGTTTTCAGCCCTACTTATGAAAATGTTATAGGAGCTCAATGTTATTTATTGCCTGCATTTATTAGTAATATGAATTGAAATAGTTTCTATAGGTCTGAAAGTCCTTAAGACTAACCAAATCAAAGTGGAGAGCCTTGCCTCTGCAGATTTTAGGCCAGCTTGCAATGCTTTGTATTTGTCATAGGACAGTTGACAGAACACCCTTGCTTAAGGGTTAGTGTCTTTTGGGGTTTGAGTTTGTGTTTGTTTTGGTTGGGTGGTTTTTTGTTTTGTTTTGTGGTTTTTGAGCAAAGTTATAAAGTGAACTATTGTTCCTTTCAGGTCTTGTAAATTGAACAATTATGGACATTAGAAAGTGCAGCTGAACAGCTTAAACAGTTTATCTTAATGCTTCCTATCTCAGAAAAAGATTTAATCTTCTCGAGGAAAAAAAAATGTTATTTATCCTGGTGTGTTTTTGTGTACTTGGCTGATCCCACCCACATTCCTTTCAAAAACACCAAGCAGTATAACATTGGCTCTGAAGTTTTGCCATTTGCTCACTTGAATGTTGTAGCCAAACGCTGACTGAAGATGATTTCAAAATGGAAGACTTTCAGTGGGTGGCCTTGAAGTGTAGCTCTGCAAGTGAGATGAACCTCTGTGAGCAGAGTGAGCACCAACACCACACACTGTTAAAGGTTTCCCAGTCTTCCTTCTGCCCTGTCATGCTTCACTCCTCTTGCTGGCTCTGATCAGAGGTGATCTCCATTATCACACAAGCTTTACTAATTTCTCTAAATAGTTTTCCTTTGCTCTGAACATGAAAGGATTGGGTTATAACAAAAAGCTGAAGCTTGTTTAATATTAGAGTATCTGGTTTTACTGAAAATGATGGCAAATTTTGTTCTATTCAGGCAGTAGAAGGTTTAACTGCACAGGTAACGGCTTGCTACACTGAAACTGGTTTTCCTACAGGTTGTTGCATATAATTATTGTTGTTCTGTCTTTCTGAGGAGTGTTCACAATTACTTTGATTATTTTTATTCCCCCCCCCCCCACCTTTGTTTTATTTATGAGCTTCAGTGCTTCTCTAAATGTTGGCAGCGTGCAGCCTTTCTACAGGTGATGTTAGCATTGCTTGCTGTGCCCTGAGAGCTGGTGGCACAGCAGGAGTCAGAGCGCAGACAAGTAGAAACATGCAATGTGGAAAAAGCCTTACAGGGATGCCAGGGAGAAAGCAGTTAGTTAGCAATTACTGTTTCTGTTGTTGCTGTTTTCAAATAAAGCCTTTTTTTTTAATCTCTTCCCAGAATATATCACAGGGACTATCCTAGTTCAGAAGCTACACTGCAATCAAATTAATGTGCTTGTTTAATACCTATTGCACTTCCAATTTAAACTGGCAAGAAGGGGAAGACTATTCAGAATTTGAAAGCAACAACAGCTCAACCACACTCTACCCTTTGGACAAACTAGTCTAGCCAGTACTTTGAGTGCCCAGTTCTTTTGACACCTCTATTTAGCAGTGAAAACTCTTTACAGACAACACATTTTCATCACCATGTTTTGACAGCAGTTCATACTTTGTTACCTCCTTAAATTAGAGACTAAAGGAAGAAACTTAGTTTTACTTGAAATACGGTTAACTACTTTGTCATAATAAATCGAGTCATCTTTAGTATGTATTAAATACAAATGCTAAGTTTGAATAACATTGTTTATTTTTACATTAGAAGTTTAGATAAGACTATAAGTAAGAAAATATATGTAAGAAACCAATCCTTATCTATTTCATTTCTTGTTATCTCTAAACTATGGAATATAAACCAAAAATTTCCTCAATCATCATGGTGTTTCTGCCTCAGTAATTTCTCCTAATAAACCTTCCTCTGCATTTACCATCTGAACAAGAAAAGGCTTTGAGCTATTAATTATGCTTTTTTCTTTTTTTCTCCAGTTCTCTTTCTTTGTTCTATTATCTCTATAGCGCAGCAAATAGTAGTTCAGATAGATGTGTATTTTTACCATTTAAAATGTTACAAGATTCAGTGTTTCTCATAACCATCTCTTTTGTTAAGGTATGTAACGTTAGATTATTTAATGTTGGCCAGCAGACTTGAATGGCACTGGGAAGGGAGGGTGCAGGTGGTGTGACTGGTTATTTCTTAAGAAACTTAAAATGTGCTCTCCCCTGTTCACTTTGCTCCACGTAGGTCCTGTTACCTTGGTTTGTAATGGATATCCTCTGCAAAGTCTCATTATGTGGTTTAAAACATCTAAAGCCAATTATCAGCTCTGCCATTCACTACAGGGTGGTGGTTAGGGATGTTCCTTTGTGCCTCGGCTTCCCCAGTTTTCATGGTGTTTTATCAAGCTGGACTCTAGATGACAACAGAGATACAGGGACACCTACAATTAGTGAAGTCTTCAGCCTCTTCAGCTTGAGATGTCAAAGCTGTCGGATATTTTTCTCCTAGCTGAATTTTGCCACTATATTTGTGCCACCCAGAATCTGTTTTAAAGAGCTATGTTTTAATTTTGCCTCCAGTGATGAAGACTTGTGTTTGTTTACTCTTAATTTATAGTGCTTCTGGTCAGTAACCTTTGCTTCTGTTCTGGTGTTCAACACAGGCTGTTTTCTCCCAACCACTGATCACTCTCTTTCTTTAATTTGAGAATTGAATTCCAGATGTCAGCATGCAGAGGGAGAAATTCTAACAGAAAGGTGAAAACAAGTAAGCCAGTATCTAGAGGAACCTCTGTCTATTTCAGGACTGAAGTTCTATCCTCTCTGATGCCTAAAATATAATTTGCTTTGAATTAATCATAGCTATAATTTCACTATGACTTGAACAGTAAGTCTCTAAGAAAGGTACATAGCTGTATGGTCAGCTTTGAATTTTCAAATTACGATATCTGAGAGGATGGGCACAAGCACACAAGGGCTGTGCTTGATGAAGAGGGTCTTGAGTCATGATGGCTACAGCTATTTCCCTTTTGGAATTTTGATCAAATTGTGAAGCAGCTGTTAAATTTTGGCCCTAATGTGTGTTACCTGGAGAATTTCAGTCCAAAAATGCAGTACAAAGTAATCCAAAACTGGTTCTGGAAATCATAAAATTGTTTTCCTATGTTCTGACAAAAATGACATTTCCAGATGTGTTAGTGCTTTCTAAATTGAGAACTTAATCTAGCAATATTATGAGGATGATTTTTTTTTAAAGAAAAGATTTAGTAACAGATATATTTCCTCAGATTTATCTCTTATTTAATATTGTAGCAGCCAAGCTTCTATGTCAGAGGATCTTAAAACTAAGTTATTGTTAGAATTAATCACAAAAGAAGTTGTCATGCCTACCAAGCACCCAGAACCAATCAGCAGCATTTCAATCTTTCTCAGGTTTAAATCTCATAAATTTGTCAGCCATTCATGTTTACTACCATACAGCCTGTTTACGCTGCTGGCACTTTAGCGGTGCTAGAGAGCACTGCTATATCTGCCTGTTACCTGCCTACCGGGGAAGCTGTTTTCTGGAAATGGGAACTGATCACTTGTTTAATGTTGTATGTGTTCAGAAGTGTGTGCCGTATGGTCATCAGCTCTCCTGTCAGACTCTTTAAAAGCTTGTCTATAAATTAAGTGGGTTTAGTTTTCCTCTTGCCTTTTGGAAGTTTCGTTTATAAGTGGGTCAGTTGTCCCTGGGGAAAATTACAACACAAGCAAGAAACCACAGAAGAGGCAGAGTCTGAGTGCAGACCGACCTGGGAGGTCAGGGGTCCTTGGGAGGCGGCAGAGAGAAAGCCATGGGGGCTGAGGGTGGTGCTGGTGGCTTGGGAAGTGAAAGGGCAGCAAATAAACTGAGGTACAAGGAAATCTGTTAGAGGAATGGCAAAGAGGGAGGAAGATTAGAGAGTCTTAGGGCTGTAATTATCCACCTGTCAGATGTATGGCAAAAGGAGAAATTAGCTCAACAGTTGCCTTGTTTTGTATGTTGTTCCATTACTATTTGCAACAGTCACTGTAGAAAACATCTTGAGCAGGTTGATTAGTGTGTCAGGGGTGTAGGCTCTCCCTATCTACCAGAATTCCTTCATGCAATTTTAAGCCGGGCTTTTTATCTACTGCATTGCTGTAGGCTCATTAGTCCAAAACTCCCAGGAAAGAGATGTTAGCACTTATGTGTATTGGATTCCTGTTCCTGAATGTTCTCCCATCCATACAAAGTACTCCTTCCTAAGCATCTGGTGATACTACAGATTAATTCTCTGAAGCTCCTTTCAAGTCTAATCCCGAAAGGACTTCTGTCTGGATAGATAGAGCATTCCAGAATCCTTTGTCAGAAGAGGTGGTCCTCTCTGAAAATTGCCTTTGGCAATTTTTATTATAGAATATAATGTGTGGTACACTATCTCTTGTATAAGACATCCTGATAATGGAATTGATTAAAAAAAACCACCAAAACCGCTCATAAACCTTGCCCCTCAAAAGCACAACCTCCTGAAATGTGTGGAGCTCTGTATAGCTTTCAGATTGTACATAGGGTGCTGAGCACCTCCTGTTTGCTGTAGTCTTTGTTCTGTCAGATTTTTCCCTTTCTTTATTTTTCTCAGTTATTTTACCTCCCCTGGATCCCCTTGGATTACAACTTCAGATGCAGATCTAATCAGTGTTTTAGTGAGAAAACAGTGAAACCAGTGTTGCAGAGATTACAGGAGACCACTAGCCAGACACAGTCGCTATAGTGAGAGTATTAGGAGGGGTTCTTCTGGTTTCAAGAGATTCCTCAGAAAGACAGAAGTGTTCTCCCTAATTAAGAGAATATGTCTAAAAGAGTAAATGTGCTTCACAGCATCCCACAGAGGAGTCTGCAGAGATGCATGTTGGCCATTCTCTAGCTGGATCAAAGCATCACAGAGGCATCAGGCAGGTTTCTCCCTTTTATCTGGGCTCTTGATTGGTGCAACAGACCTTACTCTGTTAAAGCATAAGCATTGCCTTTGCTGCTATGGCTGAGCAGCATCCAAAGCTGATTTCTTAGACAACACAGAGAGAACAATGAGTTTTCTGCTATGAAACTGCAGCACCTGGCCTGAAAATTAAGTAGTAAATGATAAATTATATAAAATGAAGTCCTAATTTTGTTATGGGGATAAGAGGATCTTACTGCAGCAAAATTTGCTAAACCCTTGAAGTAACAGGGTGAAGACCACCAAGAAGTCTGAGTGGATCACCAATACTATTGCTAACCAGAGACATGCACTTATAGAAGTGGTTTGTATCTTCCTGTAGCATTTTACAGTTAAAAGGTGCTCTCTTTCCTTATTCCTGACAGGTTTTGTTTAGTAGACCTAAGTAGCTGCTGTGTTAATCTTGCTGTACTTGCAGGATTATCCTCATGTGAGCTATGCATTTCTCATCACGGTTTTGAGTGACAGGTTGAACAACTGAAAACAACAAATTTCAAGTCTCTTGCCCTTCTTCAAAGTTGTGTTGAAATACTTTGTTATTTATATTTAATCTGCTTTCTTTGGGTTTTGATTTAATGTAATGGCTTTTTGAAATCTAGAGGCTATGGGATCACATACTTTTACTTGGACAGAAATTGAAAATGTAATAATACTGTGAACTCCTGGATCTTATTGATTCTTTGTGTGTAGGGGTGACTCACCTTCTGATTGGTTACAAAGAGCAGCCATCCTATGCAAGAGCTATATCTGTAAGACTGTAGCTCAACACAACCTAAAAATTAGGCTTTAAAAATCGGCACCAGCTATATGTCTAAATGTAGCTATCTTTTACCATTGTGGTCCATCTAGTTTTCTGCTATTCCCCCAATGCATGTTCTAATACATATTCATTGCTTTAATACAAAATTGATAGCAGTACAATGTTACACAGCTTTGTTTAGCCTGGGATGTGCCTTTTTCTACTGGATTGCTCATTTTTGTATTTTTCTTTGTGTTTAACAAATGGTTTTTGAACTTGACACATCAAGTTTGAGGAGCTCATTTCAAACTGTTATAATGTCCCATCTGACCTATGGAGATTATGGCTCTTCACTGAGTTTCTGAAAAGATTTTTTTTGCTATTAAGTGCATGTTTTGTTGTTGGTTGTTTTGGGGGTTTTTTTGTTTGCTTTTTGGTTTTTTTTTTTTTTTTTTTTTTTTTTAAGTGGGTTTATTTATAAGCTTTTCCTTAAGGTATACTTAGCATATACACAGTATAGGACCAAGTATATAAAATTTGTCAAGAGAACTTTCCAGATAACTTCTGACACCGGAAAAAAAAAAAGCTACTGAAATACTCATCATATGTTACTTGAAATATGTTGTGAATAATGGACATATACTGTACCAGCAGAAATTCATTAAAATAACTTAAAGTAGCAACTGATAACACTGTGTGATGTTACTTCTTGGAACAGTTGCAAGCAGCAGAAATGTTGATTAGCTGGACCTTTGCATTTCTAGTGCTGAATTACTAAAGTCATAGTGAAGCTGTTGCATAAGTATACATAATATCTAAGAACTAAAATGATGATAATTATTTTTTGTCTGGAGAAAATGCAAGTCAAACTTTTCTGAAATTTCCATGAGATTTCAGTTTCATCAGGTTTTGGGTCTGTTTTACATAGGTCCTCTGTGTGTCTATATTTTGCTAATTTGCAGAAGACTGAGAAATAGTTAATCAAAATAGGGAAACTCTATGATGTGGGCACATGAATCCATATAGGTAAGGTACTTACTAAAATGAAAATGTATGCTGCTAGTGGAAGAGAGGACAAATCTAAGCTTCATCTTAGAGTCTTAGCCTGGGTACATATTCTAGGTCTCCTCTCAGTTTTTCATGTAAATCAGAAAGAAAAGGAATCAAATTTTGCTACTTTTTTCTTTTCCCTTTAAGAAAGAGTAATAATCTTAAATTCAAAGGCAAATTCTTGTCCCTTAACTTTTAAGACTGCATTTTAGTATTGATCTTTTTTTTTTTTTTTCCCATTTATAGTTTGTTAGACTTCAACAAACCAGGAAATACCACCTGCTACAGATCTTTCCCTGCAGGATTAGCTATAGGGAAACAGTTTGGTTTGCATTTTTTTGTTATTGTCGTTTGGCTGGTGTGGCTGTTACGTTTTTGAACTACACAACAGTATGCAGATCAAAAATGATGTGAAAATAGTATTGTCAGATGCAGAGGGGGTTTTTCTAGGGAACAGTCATGATATACAGTGGAAAATGAGCTGTAGCGTGTAAGCAGTTTGTCTGTCCAATGCCTTGATGACATGTTCTGTGGACTGCTCGCTGAGCCCTCTGTGGGAGTACCAGTTTAGCCTAGATGCGTCAACTGGAATCTTGTAGAACATAAGCTATGGGTTTTTTATGCCTATCACAAGGTAGGTACAAATCAAGATGCAGATACTCTGAATTGTACCTTTGTGGATACAAAATATTGCCACAAAAATACTTGGACATTTTCCCAGAACTACTCCGGAAGACAAATCAGATTAAGAGTGTATTTCTTCTGAATATTGAACCCAGAAATAGAAATGAGGAATAACATGAATGATTAATACGGGCGAAGTGATCTGGCTTTTGGGAGTGTTGAATGCTCTTTCCTGACTTCTGCGCTTATGAATGTGGGTTAAAGAAAAGGCTGCTAAGAAAACAAAACTGTTTGTTCTGCTCTTTTCATAGTACAGCCATCTGCTTGAAGCAAGTCGAGAATTGGGAAGAGCTGCATTTCCCTACCTTATGTAATAGAAAGGGCACAGGCTTTGGGACCCTGTATTTAGGGCCAATGCCCTTCCTGTAGCAGCCCTGGTTTAACCTCAGCAGAAAAGCAGGATGCATTTTTTTTAAGTGTGCCTGAGGGAGTTAGGTGCTCAGTGTCTTCTGCTTTTCGCTTGCTTGGCTTGGTGACTGAAAAGCTACCTGACAAGCAGACCAATTTAGCAAGGCAAATTAAAATCCCACTGGGGGTGCCAATATAAGTCTACGCAAAACAAGCAGAGAATACTTTCTGAAATGATGAAAAAAGGTGGAACAAACTTCAGCCACTCAAGTTCCGGTAAAGTAGCAAAGTATGGCCATAGCACAGTTTTGTTTGGGTTGCGCATATCCTAAAATAGTCTCCTCTTATCACAATGCCTGCTGTGTCATCACTACTGTATAAATAATACAATTTTTCATCCACACCTAGGGAAATAAGTGTTTTTCATGTGCACTGCCAACACTGTCCTCCAGTACCTCCTCATTTTACGTTACCACACGCAGAAAGTAAATTACAGCAAGGAAAGGGGGCAGCCTGGTATCCTGTGCTGTAATTTGGCAAAGGGCCTTTGTGTACATGTAGACAGCTGCTGTTTATTCCTGTCATGTGTATTGCAATGTTCTCAATTTTCCTCCCACACAAAGTTGTGTTCTTGTACTCAGTTGAAAGGGCGCTTAAAAAGCAGCGTGTCACTTTACCCGTGGTTGTAGTCAATGTAACAAAGACTGTATATTTTCCAGACCTGCAGTACAGCATCAAATACATTTTAAATTTGAGTTAGTAAGTACGAAGGCCAGAAGGGTGCAGAAAATCTATGATGACCTCTTACGTGACTTAGGCCATGAGTTATCGCTGTCTTGAGCCCAGCTGAACATCTGTATGTGAGTTTGCATCTCTACTGGGGAAGGTGGAAGGAGGTGGGGGCAGTGAAAGAAAGAGAAATCAGATTTTGGAAGTTGTCTAATCATCTCTCTTGGAAGTTTGCTCCTCTAGTTGCTCGCCCTTACTCTTAAAATCTGTGCCTTAATCCCATTTGTTTTCAGTTTGGATTCAGTATCCTGTTTGCTTTTTTACCTCATTAGAAAGTTTTCTTATTGCACATCATTTTATTTCTGGAAAAGGAGCCTCTCTACTGTTCTGTGCAGCACCTCTCTCTGCAAAGTAATTTGTGAAAGTCCAGGAAACAGTATTGACATGTCAGTGGGATGTTTCTCCTGATCTAATTAGTCTGCCTTCTGTCCCTCCCTCCTCCTTTTCTGTGTTTAATTAGCTCAGATGCAGCGTTGTGCTGGCCCGGCTGGGCGGTTTCTTTAGGGAGCTGAGCTGGAGCTAGACGGGGTTAATGGCGCAGGGCTGTATTGCACAGTGAGGACACTGAAGCACATCGAGTCACTCCTTGTTTGATGAGTTAAACAGACTGAACTTGTAAAGTGTAAATGTAAGGCTCTGTTTTTCCAGCACTCAAATAATACTCTGCCATGCTGGGTCTGTTCATTCCGGACTTTCAAAATCATGCTCAAAGGACATTTTAAGTGTCCGAGGCTTTATAAATCTTAACAACCTGGGTAGCATGGCAGAAAGCAAAGTGAAGTTAGTAGACTTCAATCTACCACCCTTGGAATTCTGTAGCATTATTTCTAGATAAGTGTTGTGTTAGTCTGTATAATTGGTGGCTTGGGTGAGATGGAGGAGATTAATACCACATAATAGTCTTAATTTACAGGTTTACCACTGAACTGTGTAAGTTTGGGCAGCAGATGAGTATCATTAGTGTTGTATATTTTGCTGTGTGACACAAGTGACTTTTTTATACTAGAAATTGTTAAGGAAATAATTTTATCTGGTGGAACCTTTACAACTTCGTGGCAGTGGCTTCCTTACTTTTTCCATTTCCTGTCTTTTTAAAGTTTTCGTAACATGTGGTGCTTTCTCAGAGTATGGTTTTTATTTTCCAAATCTTTTATCATCTTAGATGCTTTTCTCTGAAATCCCTCTGATCTGTCCATCTCCTAAGCATGCTGCTCCAAAACACACACGCTCTGACTGAGATCTAATGGGACCTGGATAATCATGCTTATTTTACGTATGTAGTACTGTGACCTAAATAGCATTTACTTCTTATGTGTCAGTGTTTTATTGTTAACTTATATTCAGTGTGTTATACAATATGACATACAGCTCTGCCTCTATGATGCTCCTGAATAGACTCTATTCACAGGGAAAATCCTAACGGCCTTGTTCAATTTAAACTTGTGCATCTTCAAGCAAAGTCAGTTCATCTCAGCGGGATTTGCCAGATTAAGACTGAACAAAGATGTCAGGATCCTGAGGTGCTAAACATACTGTTTAGATGAGGGGTAATGGCTTGCAGTTCTCTTTTCCCTCTATTTCATACCTGATAACCAGGTTGCTGTATTTGTATTATGAATGCAAATTTTGATATTTTGAAGAGCCTACTTAGTAGCCAAGCTTAGTCTCTTCATCATTAAAACTTGCTGGAAAACCTAACTTTTTCAGGGGAATGGGGAAAAAATGACCCAAAGAAAACAAACAAAAAAACCCCCAAAATGCCTGTATCACACAGATGTATTTCTAGGGGGAAGGAAAAAAATAAACACACCCCAAATAACACCAAACCAGTTTGTGTTCTAAGACTCCTTATGTTTTCATGTTTAGAAACAAAGGTATTAAGAGTTAAAAAAATAATTTCTTTGTACTTCTATTTTTGAGCAACATGGCGTCTAGAATTATGTTATATAGAACCCCTTTTCCCTCCATATTTACATGAAATCTACAAATACTTGAAGTAACTGTATTTCAGAGCATACATAGGAGCATTGATGAATCATGTTTTGAGTTGATATTTAAATCAAGTGCAAAATACTGATATCTTGCAAAATCAGTATCTTAAAAATACTGAATCTGTATCTTTTAAGAAGTAAAATTGTTTTGAGTTGATTCCTATGCAATTTTAAAAAAAATTTAATAAATTGGGGGGGGGGGGGTGTGTGGGCAGGGTCAAGGCACCTCTTGAGATTTTGTAGGTACAATCAGCAGCTTTCTCTTTCCAGTATAACTAATCACATGTTCAAATAGGCTGTGTAGGAATAACTGTGGGGGGAAAAAAAATGAAATATGTAACTCTACCTTCTATATTGAAATACTCTCCTTAGGCTGTATATACCTGTGGGACTGTTGCCTGACGTGGTTTATTACCTTCCTAAAACCAACGTGAATATTTGCACAACGTGTATCCCACATCAGTGAGGTTTTGAAAGCCAAAGAATGTGTTTGCAAGCTTAGATACGCACCCTAAAACTAGGTGCAGAATTTATGGCTGGAGGCAAGGGTGAACGACTAAGATGACTTTGTAATGGGACTGATCCTCAGCTGTCCTGTCAGCTGTTGGGACCAATGACAGCAAGAGCTATGTAGTGGCATCCTTGAAATTCATATTTGAATAGTAACAGGTTTGTTTATCCATTGAGTATTCACTGGCTTGCTTCTGTATTCTAAAGTAATTTAAATTAAAAAAAAAAAAAGCATCATATATATGTATTCAGGATACCAAAAATAACTTAGAAACCAAACTAACAAAAAACCCATTTGAAAAGCTATAGAGAGTTTAGTCCAGTTGGTACTGCCTTCTTTAACTCCAAGTGGATATATATATAATTATGAAGATCTGGAAAAGACTGAGATAATTGGTCAAAGAAAGATATATTGAGCTGTGGGACTAAAGACATACAGGTGTGGAAGACTGATCTGTTTGAAGAAGAGCTATGCAGATCTAGTGCTGTGACCGTTGTCCGAGTATCTCCCATTATAACAGTTCCTGTGGTGGAATAGCAGTGCATAGAAACATCAAGAATTTTATTAAACTGTCTGCTGGATGTGCATGAATATGAATGAAAAATGCTGACAATTTGAAGCTTATACTGAAATGTTCTTTGCTACTGTCCCTTCCTTTTTACTGTCCTTTTTGTCCCTTTCTACAATTAATAATTAAAAGGGGAAAGAAGAGGGAGGGGGAAGAAGGAAAAAAGAAAAAAAGACAGGCATCTTTCAAAGACCTTTGTGTCTAATTAGGTTTTCATTAAGGTTTTATAAAATCTATTACACAAAGCCTCATAAGAAATTGGAGCACAATTCATGGACATGATTAACAAATTGGCTTAATGAACTTATCTTGAACCTCTCAGACCCACTGTGGAGTTCTCACTTACCCTGGAGTGTTAGGAAGAATCACATCCAGTATGACAGTTCAGAACAGTGTAAGAAGTAAAAATGAGATCAGATGGTCTCAGCCTTGTTCGTACTTTTTCGAGGGTGCACATCAACAAGCCATACTGAACTGTCACTATTTTGACAGCTGTAGCAGTGAAGAGCCCCATAAAGCCAGAATAAGACACTGGGATTTGTGCCAGCTGAAGGCAGTTTTACCTTGAAAAGACTGACTCTGGGTTGTGTGATTGAACAAGGAGCCTAACATGGCTGAGCTCGTCTTGCATTTGCATAGGAACTAAGAGAAAGCAGCTGCTTAGTCCTATTTCGCTGTTTGTTTGCAGTAGTGGTAAATACCAGTATTGTAATACTAGACTGAACTGCACAGACAACCAAATCAAGAACAGAACCACCAAAACAGAAGATAATTTTGAAAATTACAGAAATTATGTCGGAGAGGGGAATTAAGAAATTGCTTTAACTTTCACATCTGTAGGATGGTCAGGTTACAATTTTTAAAACTTTAAGACTACCGTATGGTTTATGCAGTGATATATATATGGCATCTCGATGCATTGTACAAAAAAATCATCAATTCTTAATGTTTAGTAGATATAGGTGGGAAAGCTCACCTAAACTCAGTTTTTGTTCAAAATGATGTGTTTTCTTTCGGACTGTTGCGGGATGTTTAGGTTTGAATATAACTGTGTGAAGTCTGAAAGTGCAGCTGAAAGCAGACTGTCAATCAGGAATTTGGATCTGGGTCATCGTGACAAACACCCATCAAAGTTACATTTTTCAAGAACTATTATTGAAATGTAATAGTTCCAGACAGGATTACCAGACCTTTATGAGCTTGTGGTGTAGGAAATGATTAAGGCACAGCTGCACTTTTTTTGGTGTTCCTCAGGTAGCATGTCTTTTAATCTCAAGGTTGTAGTTATGTCTATTTTATTGTGGCCCTTTATAGAACAGAATCTTGCCCTGTTCATTAAAGTGACCTTGTAAGAAGGGTCTCCTGTTCTTTTTATCTGAGTGGCGGAGGTTACTGGAGCACCCTGCCAGAAAGCCGCCTGTCCTCTCCCAAAGGGATGTACTCTGTTGCATCTAAGCATGCTTTGCCTTGGTGTTTGATAGGAAGGTGGGATGCCTTGCAGTGCGTCTGGTTAAGACACGCTAACTTCCCCTGGCTCAGAAGCAAGCAGGGCTTAGCAGGGATACAGCTTAAAGCCTACTGGGACAAATAACTCCTAATGGAAGTTCTGGCTTCAGCAGCCGTGCCCCTGTTCTCCCTTCTGCTTTCTCATGCTGTCACTTCCTTCCGCTCCTGTTGATAGTGGAATTTGTACTGTTGTACATTAAGCCAAATCAAAGGGGTGACTAACAGATAATGTTTTGCTAAAGAGTTGTTTTTCTGACGAATCATTGCCTTAACCTGCATCTCTGGGTGGCCATGCTGTTTGCGCCCGCACAGCCCCAGAGTAGCGAGGGCAACGGGAACGTGTGGCTGAGGAGAGGCTGAGCCCTGGCAGCTATCTGGTAGCACTGCTAATGAAGGTTCCATTACAGTCAGCTATTTTCCCTTACTGGGAGGGAGTAAACACCATAAACCCTCTTCTTGGCTCTGTCTGACTCCTAATTCAGCTTGCTGTATGGGATGTCCGCTGTGTCCTTTTCTCATCCATCTGTGCAGCAGCGCGAGTGGCAGCTCCCTTGCAGTTCCCCAAACTGTCATCTGGGAAAAGGAATTCAGCGGAGTAAAGCAGCTCCCTGTGTAACCGTATGTCCCCACGTGAGATGCAGAACAGGAATCACAGTTTGTTCTTATCATTGTTGTCTCTTGCCAAACTCAAAGCATCTCCTTTTCAGTTGTTGAAGTGGGTTTCAGATGCATCTAAGCAGAAGTTCTGGAAACAAGACTTTGGAAATTAGGCGTCTGTCTCCTGAACGGTAGCAGCTAGATGGGCTGTCTGCCCTGTTAATTGACAATCTCTGAGCCAGTGTACTGGATCAATGTCTGTCACTTGTCAACGCGAAATGTTCCAGCTTCTTTTGGGCATTTTGCTCCAGAGTACTCATCTCAAAATGAATCTGATACATGGAGCTGTGCGATCTGTTCCCTTTTCCCAGCATTTATCTGCAGAATACAGTAGCATTCAAATAATGTAGAGTCTTGCCTCTGCTCGGTGCTGTAGAAGAAAGCTTGAATATAGGTATTTTGCAAACTCTAAATACGTGTTAGCAAAATTCTTCTATCTTCATAATATCAAGGTCAAAAATCTGCTTTTCAGCCTTACAGTTTTTAAAAAGTTCAGTCTTCAAATGTTAAAAAGTAGAAAAATCTGAAGTTGTCCTTGTAACCTTTAGTTTCTTCCTTGTGCACATACAGTGATAGCTATTTTAGAATTATTTTAATTGCAGAATAACAATCTTAGATTCAAATTTTGCACTTCAGAAAGGTTAAGAAACTGCACACAATGAGGGCACACAACTACATCACATTAGGGCTTTCTTAAATGTGACTCTGCTGTAAGCAAATAGGCCTTCCTGTTAAAAGGATAATTTGTTAGTCAAATAAACTGGGACTGTCCTAGTGCCATCCGTGTTTGGTCTCGCAGTAAAATTAAATGTATCTGAAGAAATGTCCCTTAAGGTTGTGTTCATTTTACTTTAATTTCATATTAATAAATAATTAATGAACTTGAGAAAACTTTTAAGGGGAAGGTTGAAGCTTAATTACTGGAATAAGGAATAATGCAGAGCTGCAGTTGTGTATTGTTCTCGGGGTTACTTTTATACTGCAGGTTGTGTGAGAACACCAGTATGGACACACAGTGATTTAGCTCACAGCCGGGCCATGTAGGTCTTAAAAGTATGATACAAAACTAACCTTGATCCCATAAGTAATTCGGTGTCTTAGTTCTGAAGATCAGTCCAAAAAGTTGGTAAAATGCAGAGTATTCCATTAATTTGCCTGAAAAATGTAAAGATTTGAATCAACTATAGTGAACACTGGGGAGTGTGGCAATTTCAAACATAGGCTCAATCTTGCTCACTGTGAGTGTGCGAAGGCTATTACTAAAACTGTCTTAAATAGACTATGGCCTCTTGTTTCCACTGCAATGAACTTCCAAGTCTGTAATGAATTCAGAAGGACAAGGATTTGGCCAGTATTTTCTCATCTGTAGACAAAGATGTACCAGGACTGGCTTGATAAATGATGTATTTACTGATGAGATTTTAATTCTGATGGCAGGACACAAAAATACCATTTAATACTTGCAACTTTTTGACATTACATCCCTTGACACTGAGTACTTATAGTTGTAGTTTTTAAGTCCAAACATCAGGGAGCAGATGTTTCTTTGGCGAAAAAAGAAGTGACAGCAGATGCAATCGAGTCTATAAATGAACACAAAAAATATTGCAGGCTTGGTTGGTTGGGTTTTTTTTTGGAGGGGGAGGACATGTTCTTTGTATTACCTAATCACAATGGAAAAAAATCTGGTTTTAATTTTGTATATTTTGATCAAATTGTTCTTTAGCAATAAACAGATCTTTGAAACTGTTCTTGGAGGAGATATACGTGAAATTATATTGTCTATTTGGTGCTGTTTACTTGAAAGGACTTACTAATTATAGACACAGCAAGTTGGGACAACTCTTGTATTGACTATGATGATTTTTAAGCAGGATAATTGAACAATCAGTCTTAGATCTGTTTTACACAACTCTATCTTACTAGTCTTACACATGACATTAAATGATTAATGTATTCTCTCCTTTCTCCCCCCCCCCCCCCAATACATCTGTGAACTACATTATTTTGGGGGTTACTTCCAGTGTAATTTATTAAACCTCTATCAGTATGTTTGTTTCTTCATTCACAAATAAGTAGTAAAATTCAGGTTACTGAATAATAGTAGATGGAGGAAGTCTCTTGAGTACAAGAAAGTAAGTTTTGCTAGTGAAAATGCTGTATGTCAGTTGAGCAGGGTTTATTGCACAGTCTCTCTTTCACGGGCACCCCCTTGCCATGGGGAAAGAGCTTGCGTGCCCTTGTGAAGTTGAGAGCTATGCTGGTGGTGGCATATGCCTCCGGTAGGGTCTCCCAAGCCAGACAGGTCTCAACTGAAGGGTCAGACAAAGTGTGTCCACGGGCAGGATGGGCTCACTAGCCTTTGGGCAACCATCCTAGGAGAAGGACAACTCGAACTCCCAACCCGGGCAGATGGAGCTCGTTTAGCCCTGTAAGGCCATCCATCTAAGAGAAGGATACTCTAACCAAACCTACGACCTGAGGACTTCGCTGTCACCGTCCAAGCTCGCTAGGCCCTGGCAGATGAACCTCAGGTGTAAAGGGTGGGGCCAGTCTCGCGCACGCTGCGCCTCACCTAAAAAATCCACCGCGCAGGCTTGAAGGGTGTACTCACAATTAAAGCCCTTCCCAAATCTTCGTCTGCGAAGCCAAGCCATGATGATTGCACAGGCTAGGTAGTAAATGCTTTTCTCTTAATTTTGCTCATAACTTCACTTTCACACGAGCAGCAGTTGTGGATGTACTCGCACTATAAGGCACTGGAAACCATTCCATTTCCAACAAGCAGCCTAAGCTCTGTGAGGCATTAGATATCATAGAGCGTAAAATGCTATCGGTCATTTTGAGTCTTGTGAAACACAGTGCTTCCATTGTACTTGTTGCTGCCCTAAGGGTAGCCACAAGGGAAATTTATTTCTTTTTTTTGAAATCTGTTCAATTTTACTTTCCATCTTAATGGCATAAACTACTAACAGCTCTTCAGTTTTATGAAAGAGAATGAGAGTGCGTTTTCTTGGTTTTCTTATAAAGAATCTGTGATATTTGTCTGTGGTGTCGCAAGGTTCTTAACTTGTTAAGCAGTAAGCAAATACATCAATTTGCCTATTTTCTCTTCCCACAGTTTGGTATTATGAAAACCACTTTGATTAATATATCTACAGTTTCCAGGAATCTTTGCAGAACCTGTACTGGTTCAGCATACTTCTTTGGCAGCTGTTGTGGGCAAGACTTGCATGATTTGAATGCTAAAAACCAAAGAAAACCCCAAACGTTATCTGACTTTGGGTTCACAAATATGGCTGTTCAGTGTTGCAACATCACTCATCACAGTTTATATACAAGAAGTTTCTGATATTTAGATACTTCCTTTGAATAGGGAATTGTTACCAGTGTCTTTTATCTGAAATTCCATTCTAGATTGTCCTATTCTCAATAGAAAAACCACAAGGAGGACAGTGCTTGTGCCCCCTTGGGGAGTTAACACACCCGCCCACCACTGCTCAGTGACAAGTACAAATTGCAGACAGGGCTGGGATTGCTGCTCTGTCTCTTAGAGACATCTAAACTGTGTTCCTTTGTTGTTTTCAAGAAATATGCAGCTGTCAGATTGTACTTCACAGGATTTTTCTAAATTTACTTCTGAAAGAACTGAACTGCCCCAAGATGCTGCTTTGCAAGTTTTTCTTGAGTCTATAGTGCATATCTGGCACCGTTGTGTTCTACTGGGCCATGGGATAGGCAGGTATGGGCTGCTCCTGGCCAGGGTTGCTAGTAGTGTATTGTGAGAAGGAAGACATAAAACAGAAGAGAAAATCACTTCGGCTCCTTGACTTAGAAACATTATTTTACAATTTTAAAATGGCATTTTTTTTGGGACTCTACTAACAAAAAATGCTATATTTTTTAAAAAAGCAATTCAAATTACTTCATTTCAAAGTTGTAAAGTAAGAGCATATTTCTTAGTGATTTATATATTGCACCCTCACCATGAACATACATCATAATTGAAGACAAAGTGAATAATTTGTAGCTCTAAACAGAGGTGAAGTTTATTGTTTAAATCTTCATGGTTTTTAAAACCCTTTTTTCAGGAAAGCTTATTCAATGTAGGACGAAAGGATGAGAGAAACACTGAAAACAGCTTTTCTAATTAGATTTCTGAATTAAGGTCTTATTTCGTCAAAAACGTGACCAATAGACAATTCCAAAGAGTGGACCGAGGAATGCAAGTGTCTAGGCTTGTCTTGTGATCTCTCACCTACACAAGGGATTTCCACCTGCCTGACCCTGCACCCTGCCACCCCCCACCCTCTGGTGAATTTTTTCAGCATTTTTGAAGAGTTTCAAATTCTGCACCGTGAGAAAATGCCAGCTGAGCAGCCGTGTACTTCTGGTAGCAGTGAAATGAGATCATGTTTTGATGAGAATGATCTGAATAAAGGTGAAGTCTTACAATCTAATGGAACTAATGCCCTCAAGTTTCTTTATGTGCAAGTGGTAATAAAGTTGCTTTCTGTTGATTTAAAATGGGGGTAGGTTGAAATGTGAAACAGGCTCTGCTTGCTAATGTTCATTGCCTTATCAGTTAGACATAGTTGGGAGTTTGTGGGCGTGTACGAAGGATTTTCTGTTGTGCATCTAATTAAGCAATTGATGTCCTTGCTGTAGAAAGCAGCATCTCTCCTGTAAGCTTGGAAAAAGCGTTCTGTTTCTGTGAAAGTTGACTTCAGTATACTCAGGTATTTTGTAGAGCAATGAATTACAGAGCGGGATGGGTTGTCCTTACTGAGTGTGTCCCATCTAGGATGGGTGGTGATTCAAAATCAGATATGCAAGAGAAGCACACACACAGCGGGATTCTGTGAGTGCACGTCCCTTTCGGCAATTGCACGTGATGTAATTTATTATTCCTTTTCATGTCCATCGTGTTCATCCCAGTGAATTAAATGGCAGATGAAAAGGATCCACTCTTGAGGAGCAATCTGTAAAAACTCTGAAGAGGCAAGAAGTCATTCTGAAATGAGAGCTGTCTCCGTGACTCAAGTGAGGTACCGCCACACTCACTGAAGGTTAGGATGCATTCAGCACTGTTAGAAAAAGGGTTTCATTTTAGATCTGTCTCTTCTCAAAGTAGAGCTGTGCTTGACTGACTTTCTGCAGTACATGGCAAACGATAGGTGTAGCTCTAGTGATGCATTGCTAGCGGCACAGGGTGAAGGAGTCATCCCTGCCTATGGCTGAGATTATGCATGTCATCTGGCTACATCTTCCTGGAGGGGTGGTTAAGGCTGTGGATGAGTTTGCACTCTGGCCTTTCTGCTTGCAGCCAAGTGAGTGGAAGCAGGAGCCTGGCTGACTTCTTTGTCTTATCCTGCCTGTATTGAAATATGCTGGAGGCTCTGGGGTCCTGGTGCCTGACAGGACGGGAAATTCAAGTCCTTTGTTTTTCATTTTAATCTTCCAGGTAGTGCAATGTGTTATTTGGGTGTGAGGGAGGATATTTTTATGAGGTTTGTTTGTTTTTTTTTTTTATTCTTTTTGGAAGGTAATTTCATAGACTTAGTTCAGACATGTACAAACTGAAATTTGAGAGGTGTGGAAGTCACATTTGAATACAGCAATGGCAGAAACGTTTGTTCTAGAGATCTGACAAATTCTTGAGTTGGCCTTGCCATTGAAATGCCTTCTCTATGTGGTATCATAGTCTTGGTTAAAGTTCAACACTCTCTTTTGGAGAGCATTGTTTTGTTTTAAAAGAAAATAAAAAATAAACACTGGTGTCAGAAGGTTTTTTGATATCCATATTCTAGTTTCTATTAACCTCAAGACCACACACTCCTCTCATGCATTTCTGTCATCAACTACAGGTGCCCTTTAGCAAACTTTCTAACTACTGCTTGTGAAAATACAGTGTCTGGTTCTTGTCAGTTGTGATGGTTGCCTGGGCTGTGCCAGTAGCTGACCAGGAACGTAGCTACCTGTAGTAATCCCTGGGGGCTCTGCTCTAAAAAGAATCCTCAGCAGCCTAAGGAAGAGCTGGATCCAGTTACTGCTGTTTTCTTGGGTAATAATCAGATGAAGTTTCTCATAAGGTTCTGGGACTTCTAACAGTTCTAACATTTTGAATGTATCTGCTGTTTGTTTTAGGGTACCACAGGGTAGCACGCTCTCAGGGTTAAAACACAGAACTCGCACACTCAGGAAAAGCCTTTGTCTGGAGTTTTCCTGCTTATTTCAGATTGCTTGAGCTAGATTCACTGGTTTCAGTTTTGAACTGAAATTTTAGAATAAGATATTTCCAAGAAAAATACATTTGGCATCATAGATAAACATCTCTATTTTGATATACACAGATGCATTTGTTGTGGTGGTGATTTTTCTGTTGTTCTGTGTGTGGGTTTTTGGTTTGGTTTTTGTTTTTTTTTTTTGATTGGGGGGATTGGAGTTTTTTAGGGTTTTGTTTTTTTTTTTTTTTAAGGAATTCATTCTCTAGAATGCTGGGAGGGTGTGCTTCAAGGTCTGAGAATACCACCTTGTCTGTCTCTGAAACAGCTCCTGGTATTCTCTCTGTGTCTTCAGTATCTGTTGAGTCATCTGGATTTGACTTCTAGTCTTGCTGAAGCAGTAACTGTAGTTTGGAGCAAGAGAGTAACAGCTCTGGTCCTGGTAAACTAGTGTTTTATTTTAATTGTTCATTTGTATTTGGGAAGCTTCTGAGATAGAGCTTGTTGTAATATAGTTATGCTTTGTTTTAAAAAAATCTTTTAAACTTCAGCTGATTATTTGTGTAAGAAACTCTAATTCAATACAGCTTTTTACATGGAATTGCTCAAGAACTAGGTTTCAAATGGCATTTATGCAGTTGCTTCATACTGGCTTCATACATGTGATATTCAGACTTTTCACCCATCAGTAAGGAAAGTAAAAGTCGTGATGAAGGTACCTCCTCTCCAGTCCTGCTTGTTCTTTATATCTTTATTTCATCAGAACAGAGGTAGCAGTTGCCTACTAATTTCATGTGTTAGACTTCTTCTCACAAGAAATCTTACTATTTATTGATCTGATAAGTAACTAGATATTGTTCATTATATTTCAAAAAATAAGAACCAACTTGTGGACTTACATTTGCTAAACCCCAGAATTTTCTAATTGTGAATTGAAGCTCAGCGATATAAGTACTGTTAGCCAACTAGCCTTGAAGCTGATTCCAAAGATGGTGGTGATGATTGTGTTAGCTTAATAACAACAACAAAAAAATCAGCCAAGTTTCAACACTTCAGTTATCTTTCTCTAAAACAGAAAACTAATTATAAGCATATTTTCAAGTTTTAGTTGTGACTGTGGATGACTGATAGCGAACCTGTAATTAACTGATGCAAAAGTTGACATAGGACAGTTGACACCAATTTTTCATACATCATTATATGAAGACATGTAGCGAAGCAATTAGTCCTTCATTAGCTCTAAGTTATTTCAAAAGCTTTCAAATACCTGTGTGTTTAATTTTTAATCATCAAGGAAATGTATCTTCTAATGGTGTTAACTTCAGGGACTGGAATTAAGGGCACTCTCATGAGACTCATTTCAGTAAGATGAATGGCCTCCACAGCTGCTGGACCACAGAAGCTTTCATGAACTTTTGGAGCTCAGCAGTGATTCAGGCTCTTCAAGATTTTCCCCTTTTTTTCCCATTTCTTCGTGACTGCAGAGTGCTATCTTAGAAATGCTGTTATTGCACACATTGGAGAGGAGCTGCTATCTACATTCATCCCGATTGCCATTACACGGCTGCCTTCTCTAACACTTTCAGCTTTTTAGTCACTGAAGCCAAAAGCTGCAAGCTAGGCTTATGTGTTAATGCGTGTTTGAATTCTACTGCTTTGCCATTCAATGTTAAAAATAGTACTGAAATATAACCTAGGTGAGGATAGGCAGCTGTTTAGCTATGGGACAGGAGGTTTTCTTCAGGTTTCCTTTGCACTACTTTGTCTCCAAGTCGTTTTCCTGCTCACTAAGATGGCTTTCATGATAAACCTATTGTAAAGTTTAATGTCTTCTGATCTTTTTGACTTTTTTTTTTAAGGAACTCCTAAAAATATTGTCTTGTTCAGCTTTCTCTGGCAGTTTGCCACCTTCTTTTCTCTTAAGGTCCTTATAAAATCTCACCTTGACTAGGCTGGAAGCAATAAAGCAGAAGAGATATATGCATTCCAGTGCTTCTGGTAGAGGATCCTGGTTCTGTGCAGTGTCTTTATAAAAAAACCTCTTTATAACCTATATGTATTTTGTGAAATTATGGCTAGCATATATAAAAGAGCGAAATGGTGGAAAAATCTGAGTTCTCAAATACAACCACGCAGTAAAAGGAACTTGTTGTCCAAAAGCTGGAGAACTCAGGGAAGATCACTTTCCAAATGCTGATGTCCTGTGTTTTGGCATCGTGAGTTTTTACTATGTGTTCATAAATTTTAACAGATTTCCGATTAAGTAATGAAAACATGTCCCATACAAAGGCCAGTTCTGTTGATCTGAACATGCCTGGAAACTGCACATTGACACAGAATGGTCTGTTTTGTGTGTTACAGAAATCTTTTTGAATGCATTACAAGTATTAAAGCTGTGTTAGGTCATCAGCTAACATAAATTTAAGTAGTCTGACTTCAGTAGGGAAAGATTACAGAGGACCTGGGCCTTTGAAAGATATAATACCTTTTGATTTATTTATTTTAGTAATACTAATTGCTTTGTAATAAATTTTTACTGTCCTTTTAAGTTATGGCAAAATTTAGCTTTTGTTGTTATTTACCTCATACTGACAGTATTTCAGTTCTAGTGTGGTGTTTCAAGGTGCGCCTCTTCTAGCAATTGTCCTGAAGTGCATTTTTTTATATGCTGAAGTTAACAGTGTCACATTATATTCTTTCCTCTCAATTAGTAATTGGTGTCACTAAGATCACTGTGCAATAAAGATTTTATAATGCAGCATTCAGGTATTCAGAGATTGACTCTGGGAAGATACTTTTGCTAGGGATGTTTGTTCAACTTCTTTTGTTGGAAAAAATGAAATTTGATGTGAAAGTAATTGTACAGAACACGAGAACAACATCAGTTAATTATTTTCCCTGATACATTTGCACCTTTAAGACACTTACCCAGTTACACTCAGGTGGAAGGGGAATGAGGAGAAAAAGCAATCGTATCGGTCATGTTTTAAGCTGCATGAGATTTCTTTCCTACACATAATTTTCTACCTTGAAACAGATGGCACATTTTGAGATACATGGGGAAGAGTAGAGATGAAGGACATTCACAGATGATTGTGGACTCAAAGGAAGAGACTTTTATTAAGCTTTTTAGTTTCTAAATGCTTTCTGTCCTCTTTTAAAAAGTTTGGAAACAGACTTAGGAACAGTTACCTGGTATCAGGTGGTTAGACAGTTTGTTTGATGTTGAATGACAAATAGTGCAGACAAGTAGAATTCATGTGAAAATTAGTTAGCAAGAAAACAAGCCTTAAGGAGCAATATGCCTGTATATAAAACCACTCGGTTTCACTTATTTGCAGTTTGCAGTCTCCAGGAGTTCAGTGTACTCAGCCCTGCTCAGGACCAGGTCCTATTTTCATGCAAAAGACCAAATTTTCAGTCTGCAGGCTCATGGCTGTCTTACAAGATAAGCTGCTGGATGTGAAACACACTGCTATGGCAAGCCCTCTGCATGAAGGTTAAATGAGAATTCTTTGGGAGGAAAAGGATCTCTTTCTTCTCAATTTTCTTCTAAATTTTTTTTTCTCCTCCTATTGTCTGGCCCATCTGCATCCTCCAACAAGATAATTACTTCAGGCTGCTTGAGATAAGGTGAGGGAAAATGCACCGTAAACCACTTACGGTGGATTGATGAGGTATAGGAAAACAAACTTTAACACAGATGGCCCTCTTTTTTTCCAGGGAAAATAGATGAAGTTGTTTTAGTTTCCAAAGGAATCTTATTATTACGCTATGAAAAAAAGAGTGATGCCAGTCAGTGGATTCAACCACACAGCTGAAATATAATCCAGAAAACTCAAGTTGAACAGTGTACTGACAGTTCAAGGAGCAAACACTGGACTGATGGCAGGAGGCCTGCTCTGTATGGTCTCTGCTTTTGAAACTGGTTGCTAAAGTCCAGATTCTGGAGAGTGAAAAAAGGCTTTTGGCTTATCACTTGGTGATAAGTTAGTGAAGAACAGACTTCGTGTGGGAGGAACATGGCGTGAATAAAAGCAGAGTTGCATCATCCAGCAGGTCGGAGTGGATCCAGTTGGTAACAAGTCAGTTTGCCATATGCAAATTTCTAAAACTTGTTACCACGCTTGAGCCAGTTGATAGATAAATTATTTTGGAAAACTGATGTTCAGTGCCTACAATTTAAGTTATCAAACAGGTGGAATAAAGGAAGAACATTGGCTGGTTTACCCTTGTGTGACATACAAGGTTACTGATGACACAGGTGTTCTTTTCCCTTTATGTTGATAACTTAGAAGTTGAAAATGTTGAGTGTTGTATTTCACAAGATATTTTAAGCCTTACAGACTTGATCTTACGGAAATGGAAAAATGTCAGTCATGCTGGTATTAGACCAGGAAACAAGAATGATAAGTAATATTAAGTGACAAACTCAGCACTTAATACTCACCAAATACTGAAGGTTATTGCATTTTTAGTGTTTCTCTTATCCTGAATATTCAATTAAACTTATTCTTTAAAATCGGAAATAGAACGGTAGTGGCTGTCTTTACTCTCTGTCACTGTTCTAGGCAATGTAGGGTAATGTCATACTGGTAAAGATGGATGATTTGGAGTGTGCAATACTATTCAGTTGTATTAATTTTCTATTTTGATCCTTTTCATTAAATTTCTGTGTTGTGTTTTGTGCTGGGAAGAGTCTGCTGGATAGCAGTACTTACTGAAGTTTTTGATTTGTAGCACTGAGTGACATTTCATAAATAGAGTGTTAATAGAGTTCAGCTTGACCATGGTGATACACATCTGGAATGATGATTGAAACCCAAATTTATCAGAATGTGAAGGTAGAACTGTAGAATTTTTTTCCTTGATTTTGAGAAACAAACTACTGAAATGTCTCAGGTTCTAAGCCAGAGAAATGGAAGGAGACCACAGACAGTTTTCAAAGAACTACTGAAACAGATTAAAGTAAGACTTATATGTAAATTATCATCCCAGCTTTGTAAAGGCGCTAAAGGGCACCTTTTAGAATGGATCATTTTTTGCAGTGCAGTTATTCTGGTCCACTAAATCTTTGTAGTTTCCTCTTTTGCCTGTCCTTAGAGGCTTCCACGAGTGGCAGTTCCACTTCTGCTACAGGCTCCCCACTTGCTGCATCTGTCCCATGTTATCATTGCCCTCCCCTGCTGATAGTCTCTGAATGTCCTCAGAAACAATAATTGGCCATTCTCCAAGAAAATTCAAGCTAATCAAATGTGTAGAAGTTAGGGTATATGTAAAATAAGAAGTTTCCCCTTTGACACACCAATCTCAAGTTTTTAAGATAAAAGAGCAGAAATTTGAATTATACAAATCAATAGCGCAGGTGGCACCCATTAAATTTTTAGTGTGTATATGTAATATAAATCACTCAATGGTTTGTACACCATCAAAATTGTGTGTGACCTGCAATCATCTATTTATCTCGGTGTGTTGCTGGCTTTGATGACACCTCAATGCAGAAATGGTGGGACCTGGGAATATTCATAATATTCATAATTCTCTTAATTCAATTTCAAATATATGTTAGCTGGGAAAAAAAATCAAACTTCTTGAAAGTGAAGCAAGTGCTGTCTAGCAGGCTCAGGCATGCAGCCTACATGAAGTGTATATTAGGAAAATTGTAGTGCCTTGCAAAAGGCCCAGTGAGACTACTTAAAAATTGATTGCAAATTGGCAGGCAGACACACCAGCTAACGCTGCAGTGAAGTTTATGATTTGTTTATATTTACCTAATCATAATTTAATTTTTCTACTGTTACTGCTTAGTGCTAAACCAGTTTCCTAATATCATCAAGTTCCCAGTAGTTTTAAGATTCCAAGAGAGTAAGTGATAGCAACAGTCAGAGCAAAATATATCCGTATTCAATCGTGAAGGCCAGGCTTGGGAACAGGGTCGGCACATGCAAGATTTTGATAGTCGAAATACAAAAAGCTGCTTTGTCTTTAAACAGTCTCTCAAGAGTTCTGAAAAAAAATAACAAATATTTGTTACTAAATCAATTTTTAAATTTTCATTTACCTTTGTTATTTTGGATCAGAGATTTCCCTGAAGCTTACTTGGCTGCTAGAGTACAGAGATGCAGCTCATGTTCGTGTTTCTATGCACCTGACTTCACTTCCACAAATCGAGGTATATTACTGATGAGGTTTCTATCTGCTTGTCAGATGTAGTGCGTCCCAAGGAGAGTGCCAAAGGGATATGCATATAAGGAGACAAACACTATTCCATAAATAGAAAAAGTATGACAGACTGTTGTAGATTCTGTTCTGTCTTAAAAAAAATAGAGGGAAGCAAGAAGAGATGTGCATCTCACTACTGAATGTTCAGGTTTTCCCTTCTGGTTTCAAAAATCTGAGACTTGAATTTACTGCCCTTGTGATAATTTCAACTCTGTGCTGAAAAAAAGATTTTAAATTCTGACATGAAGAATATATCTTTATCCAAAAATATTTGATGAAGAATAGTGAAGGACCAAGAAAAATAATCCCCAAATTAGCAATTCTTAATAATATACGTTCCCCGGTATTAATTCTTCTGGAGATCAGAAGATCTATATGCCCTGTTACCTCTGGCTTCCCAGTTACCCAGCTTTCAGCTAACTTAGATTCACAAATACTCAGTGTTCAGAGCTTTCCTGTGGGTACCTATGGCCTTTTTAGTGTAGAATTGAAAGCATGTGAGTAGTAATATAACAAATATTTTAAGACGTTATCCATATTCATCATACAAGAAGGCTTTTTCTTGTAAGTCTGTGAATCATGTTATATCAGTTAAGAAGACATATGCTACTTGCACGATGTTTGGATATGTCACAAGTATTTCTGTTCCGCATTGATTTGTTTCCA
The DNA here is from genome assembly GCA_009769605.1 of Bucorvus abyssinicus. NCBI lineage: Eukaryota > Metazoa > Chordata > Aves > Bucerotiformes > Bucorvidae > Bucorvus > Bucorvus abyssinicus. The sequence continues at coordinate 13,087,503 of CM020040.1, forward strand.
TGGATTAGTGCCTAAATTCAAGTTCAGTATTTACAAACAGCATTGGAAAGTTTTTTTTCATCATTTATGTTTTCAGTGGCAGTAATAACTTGGAAGAAATGGGTGATGGCTTTGTTTCATTGCTTTATTAAAAGACCACCTAGTTTTATTAAAGACTTGTGCACAGGTGTGCTTGCTGAGCGTGTAGGTAATATACCTGCTCATAAAGTTATATTAATGACTTGTGGTGGAGCAGTAAACAGAATGCATTGGTTCAGCATTAGTACTTTTGACCTGTATTCCTCTAGCTAGATATTTGTTGTGTAATAGCGTAAATAATTGTGTATTTCACTTTGGACTGACTGAATTGTTTCAGTTCCAGCTCCAGTTTGGCAAACGTGTTCTCATCCATTCATATGAGTGGGAGACTATTCAAGTAGGAGAATTGGAGCTCGGCATACAAGATGACTTTCATGTCAATATTCATACACTTTTTTTATAAGAAAGAGCTGCTCAGAATTATGACTTGAATTATGTACAGCTCTAGGTGTCTAAGAAGCACCTTCTCTACAGCTGGGAATCATGACCTTAACCCATTAAAAGAGAAATTAATTCTTTCAATTCAACATGTGACTGAGGCAAGGGAGGATGGGAAGGGGTGACATGGCAGATAACAATGTTAGCTGTGTCTTCAGTATTCAGGAGAAGTGGAATGCAAAGAGTTTTAACTTGTGAAGATCCAGCAATTGATCTCTCTTCCTCTGAGGCCAGCAGAAGGCATTGTTCAAGATCTGTATCAAATGTCTCAGCTTTATATCAGAGACTGAAAGCATGACGTGTCACTTCAGGTATCCTACTTATGGTGCAGGTTGTACAATACATCTTGCTGTATCTCAGTTCATAATGGCTGGAAGCTCCATGTTGTATTTTGACACTAATATGAAAAAAGCAGGGGGTAGTGGTGGAGGGGAGGTGTAGTGTAATCTAATTCAAAATAAGAAAAGTTGTCAAAACTTGCTACAGTGGAAGGAAAAAATTGTCACCCCTTCTTACTTAGGTTTCATACTTGCTTTTGGCAAGTACGCATTTGTACTGCTTTTACAGTTGTGTACTGTGGTGCTGGATTTTGAGAGTTTGTATTTGCATGGTGATAGCTCGATGCCCAGGAATACTGTGGAAAGGAATGCCTGCTGAGCAGATTTATGGATGGATGGATCCAGACTGTCAGGCTACTGTGAGAATGAGATAAATTATGCCTGTATACCTATACAAGCTTGTATGCATGTCTTTCTGGAAAGTCCTGAACAGAAATGTAGAAAACACACGGTTTTTATGTTTGCATGAATAAGAGACATCTATACTAAGAATCAACAAATCACGCTGCAGTTTGTTTGAATCTGTTAAATCATTCTAGTGATGATGTCAGAGGTTTGCATGGACAATATAGTTTAGAATCTGTTTATAGAGTAATACAGAAATGATGTGGATTAATCACTATAATAACACTAGATCTGGAGCAGAAAATTTTACTGCGCTATTATTAGGTTGTGAAAGGAGACCTATGTCCTCTAAAAATGTGAGGGAGCAGAGGCAGGATGAGAAACAAGTGCTTCAACCCATATTCTTTTCTTGGTTATAGCTCCTTTAATAATATAGTTCATTGAATAATCTGTTGGCCCTGTCTTGAATATGGACATTCCAAGGGAGTTGCTTGTGGAAGTGAAAATTGTCTAGTTCAAAGGACCTTGGTGGTTTGGGTTTTTGTCTTGGCATGATAATTATCTGGCTAGAAGATGCCTTTTCATACTGTATAGTGATAAAATACCTGAAGTAGAAAATTGGTCTAAATATGAGGTTTTTAGGGGTCCATTTAAGTGATTTTGTTGTTTTGTTTTGAATGTTTCTTAGTTATTGCCATTGTTTGAATTGTCATATTTAATGGTGCAGTGTATTACTGCTTTTTACATTGACTGTAAAAAAAGGAACAGCTAGATGAGGCAGTCTTTAATCTCCAGGAATTAAAGTATGAGTTGATTTCACAACAAATGATTAAGATGTATAGATGTATTTTCTAGAATAGGTTGATAATGGATATCTGTAAATACTTAACACTTTTTTTTCTTTGAAAGATGAGAAAAAAGTAGAGGTTACTGTGAAAGGGGATTTAAATGAATATTTTTTTTTTCACAGTGAAACGATTTCAAGAATAGTATAATGACTAAAAGTATTAAACATAGTTAAATTCATATGTCAAAGTATGGCAAATGAATGTGATTCCATTTATTCCATAGAGTAGATTTAGTTGTGCTAAGTGAACAAAATCCTTAGTGAGCCAAGTTCCATTGAGATTAAAATAGTTCTAAATTGAAAAAGAACATAGCCTGATTTGAAAAACGAGCTGGTTTATGCTTTGTAAATCTACACAACAATATTTCCTTTCCTGAGTAGACTTCTACCTATATGTTTGATTGCTTTCCTTTGCTTTCCTTGTCTCCAGTATCACTTCAACTCTCATGAAGAGTTTTTCTTTAAGAAAAATTCAAGTACATTTTGTGTTACTTAGCTTTAAAAACACACAGTAAAAGTGGAAAACCTGTCCAAGCATACTTGCCTCAAGTCAACCAATTGATTTGTGATAGTCTCTCTCTGTTCTGATTAGAAAAGAAACCAGAGCAGAACTCCAAAAACCAAGGCCAGTTTCTTCTAACACTTAGAGTAGTATATATCTGAGTAAAGCTGGAGCAAAGGACAATCTTGTCTGGCTTGCTCTTATGAAGAATGGCTAGTAGGGGTAAAGAAAGCCAGGGGAGAATTTCTAGACAAAACTTAAGACGTGAGAGCTAGAGGGAGTGACAAGAAAGATTTCCCTCTGTGCAGCAGGACTGTGAGGAAAATAGAAGATTATTTTTCCAGGCATGTCTCAGACAGTTTGGGTCAAAATACTCTTTGGCATAAGGCCATTAGACTACAGGAGAGTTACCCTGGGTTAAGCTTGTCCTCAGTATGTCTCAGAGAAGAGAAGCATTCTAGCTTTGAAGAAAGCAAGCTGGAGATTTATTCTCTTTTAAGCGTCTCCTCCTACACTCTTGTACCTTTTTTCTCTGCGTTACAACTTTTTACCAGGAAGACCCTCATTTTGACAGTGATCTGTCAGCCCTCCAAGATAAAAGAACAGAATTGCTGAAGGCTTTACTGAAGAGCGTCACATAAAGCCTGAAAAGAATTGTCCACTTTTAAGCTGACCTACATTTAATTATATGGTTAGAGCTCTTAAGTAAGTGGTGGGCTTTGAGATTGGATGAAGTCTGCAATTTCTGTACTAGCTTTGACAATGTGAGCTTTGTGACCTCCTGTTCATTTAGAATTGATGTTGCATGTCTGACACTGCCGAACTGTATATAGTCTTGTGCAGCAGAATACACAATGACACAAAAAGCAGAAGTTGACTGTTTTAGATAAGTTTAAATCCTTTGCAAATGTAGTAAGAATAATACATGTGCTAATAAGAGTGTCTGGAGCTTTTATTTCATACACTGGTTGTCGTAGCAGTGCTGAGTAAGGATTGTTAAAATGCTCTGCTCTTTGGGCATTGGTTAGCTGTTGCTAAAACAACCACCAGTGATTCAGAAGCTGAGAGTGACTGGCATTTCTCAATACAGAGAGACCTGAAATGAGGAATCTCTTCTAGATTAATATTAGGATAAGTGAGGCACAGTGGTAATAGAGGAATTTGCTAAAAAGACATGTTTTCTTGTGAAGAAGCAGACTGTTGAATTATTTGCATTAAAACAACTTCATTTGCTGAACCTGTTCACCAGTTTTTCTGTGACGGTGACCACTGCCATTAGAAGGTGAATTAATTTGATACTCGAGTGCACTGAAGGAATAAGATTCTCCATACTAGACAGGCATTCTAGCTTGATTCCCGCCCCCCCCCCCCCCCCCCCCCCCCCCCCCCCCCCCCGAGCTGAATTGTTATGGGAGAATGCTTTTGGTCCCTGACTGCATATCGTGTTCTGTCTAGCAAGGGAGTTCTGTGCAAGTCAGGGACCTTTTCCTCTCATCTGGAATGGGAGAAGGACCTTTCATCAGGCAGTAGGAGATAACTAAGACTAAGGAATCTTTAGACACTTAAAATGTTCTCTTTCCACGCTGATTACATGCATGGATCCCAGACTGAAAATTACCTGGCAGGTACACGAAGCACTGAAAGCAAAATCTTTTGGCTACTAAAAGTTTACTTGTGCATTTCTCTTTCCTCCTGCTATCACCAAAACCACACAGGATTGTCAGGCAAAACCAAATACCTTGGTTTCAAGAACAGAAATAGTTTTCCAAACATTTGTGAATACTGTCAAATATTGTTTGCTTCACTTAACTGGAGAATGAAAGATGCAATGAGAGAGAAAAATATGACTGAAATTGGGAACTCGATGTAGGACTTCAACTTCCTCATTGACTGACAAGTTCAGTGCTTCATATCAGCTTCTTATTGGCAAAGGAACTGTGAGTTTGTATTTAAGGATACAGCCATCTTAACATGTTCAAATTGAAGTTATTTGACAGTGAACAGCATTTCTTTGAGCAAACCTGTGCACAGAAGAGTTCTCTCAGGCCTACTAGTTGATAATATCTACTTAAAAAGAAGTACTTTACCCCAAATAATGTTGACTAGTTAATTAGTATAGCAGTATTAATTACAGTAGCATCTCCTCTGTGACTGGGCCACTTGCCAATGAGAGTCTCACATGAAAATTGATGAGTAAGCAGGAAGCTTAATATTACATCTTTTATTGCTTTGCTGCGAGCAACACTATCACCAGTGGAAAATATATGAGAAAGTTATCTTCTTGTAATACATTTATAAAGAGAACAAATTCATAATTAGTCCTTTTATTTTCACGGTCTGATCTGCCACTATCAGGAATGAATTCTCCACTTTTTGAGACTGAATGAATAGTATTGGCCATGTGATTTTTATTTTTCTGATTTGGAGTGCATCGGCTATAAGAAAACTATTTTCCATTTCTGTCCTTCAAAATAAAAAGGAGAAAACATAATAAGCACTTTGAAATTGCTAAGGTTAGCATCATACCATCTTTTGCCCTTGTTTAAATAAGAGTATTCTTTGTTATGCACCATCACTGCTGAATGCACGGGCTGCTTCTTTGTCTTTTGCTCCCCACCCCCTTTTTTTAACTTTTAAGTATGATCAGAATCACCTCTGTAAAACAACATTCTTTCCCAGTTTGTAAGGCATCTGTAAAAAAGATATTAAATACTCACTTGAATTAAGTAGAAAGCAGATAATCTTCAGCAGCAGCAAGGATTCCTGTATTTCGTCAGTAAGACCTTGATGCTGGTTTGAGGCAGGATTCCTCCACTTCACCTAGAGGCCATACCCTTATCTGGGAGGCAGCAGCTTTCACAACTACTGTAAGCATGGAGTCAGGACTTCCTTCATTAACTTGAATGACTGTGCAGCAGATCGGCTATGGGAAGATTACATGGTAGACAAACCTTACTAAAGCTACATTCATAACCATCAGAGGCAGAAGCCTGTGGTTTGTATTTGGGCATAGCTTCCTGTCAGCAGCTGTGAGCTGTTTCAGAGTAAGCGCTACAGGATGCACTCGAGAAAACACAGGATGGTATTTTTGCAGTTGGACAATATTATGTGCCATTTTGGTCTCTCAAACTAGGAAAGAAAAACATCCTTTCTTACTGTTTGATCTCCTGCTGTGTGTAGATACTGTTCAAAACACAAGTAGCACAGCTTGTATTTGCCACTGTTGATGGTGAGATGTATGTAGTATTTATCATGACATTCATTCCTTTTAGAAGTGTAAAAACTGAAACTGCATTTGGGCCATATTTGCTCTGTATGGAAGATGCAGTGTTACAATGTGGTTGAGCCTGATGTGAAAGCAGAGGGCACTAGGCTGGGACTGCCAGCCTTCATGTGCTGGAAGCAGGAGTTTGTCCACTTATTTGGAGAGAAATGCATAAGGCTTTCTGGTACTGGAACCAGAAAGTATTGTGTGATGTTACAGCAGATCCATTCAGTTTCTGATGTCCATCGTCAGGCTGGAAATAATATAATGAGAGCAGTACTTCTTCCTGCGCTCTGTGTGATCCACCGTTTTAGAGCAGTCTGAAGAAACTTGAGGGGAAAAATCATGCTGTATACTGGGAGGTCAGTTGTGGGAGGGTATAGAAAAGTTGAGCAGGAAAGGTGAGGTAAAGCAGCAAAGTAAGTAAAGGTAGCATGTTCGCTGCAGGGAGGAGAACGCTTTAAATAAATGCAGGGTATTTCAACATGTGCAGGCATTATGAAGAGTCATTGTGTGGTAGTCACCTCCTACCTATTTGTTCTTAAACCTTTGAAACTCCACAATGTTTTCCTTACATTAACCTTCTTGTGATATTCTTGTGAAACTATGGACACACAAAATGTATCTAACATTTGTGACTTACAGTTAAAGGTTACATACAAGCTACTGACATAGCCTACAGCAAATAAAATCCATTCCTCCCTCTCTCTTGAGCTTCATCTCTCTCACTCTGCTTAGCACATGGTGCAGCTCCTCTGTTTCTCCTGTTCCAGCTTTTGTCATCTCATAATTGTCTGTGCTCTGTCTGTGCCGTACCCACAGGAGTACTCACTCCCTGCTTTCCGCCTGTGCTGCTGTACCTTACGTGGTAAGCTAAGCACCAATATCCACAGAGATTTCCTCACTCTTCCTAGCAAAGGGTAAGGCAACTGCAGTATCCAGGGTAGTGCACAGTGGTACTGTATGAAATCAGCATATAGTCATGAACGTAAGCCATGTATGATTTAATAATTTCATTCTGGTACAGGTTCTTTGAAAGCTTTAAATATGGATTTTTTTTTTTTACTTATGTTTGACAATTTGATGTTTAGAAGTTCTACTTTTACAAAAGCTATTCCTTAAGCTCCATCAGTGCAGCCCCCTTTCCCCTGCTACACAGCTAGAGACTAACAAATTTGCTGAACAAAATAACAGTGATGTTAGACATTGTTGAGGCTTTTTTTTTCTTGAGGGACGTCAGGGTGTAGTTGGTCAGAATTTGGAATAAATCACTCTGCAGCTTCATCATTTTTTCTGGCCTGAATAAACTCAAAGCATGAGGGGAAAAAGCCATTAATTGCCTGTGGTGGGGCAGGAAGGGAATGTGAAAGGGGCTTAACAGTGGAGTTTCATTAAGGCTGCAATGAAGTTGCCTGCAAGGATTTTTTTCCTCCCTGCTTACAAGTCTGGGCTGCTTTGTTTAATACACAGAATGTGAAAGTAAAGGGAAGATCACTGATGAAGAAGAAAAGGAGTAATTGCTCTTGTCATACTAAGAGAACTTTATGAGGACTTTCATTAAATCCTCATGGCTTCTAGTTATAGCAGCATCTTCCGCAAGTTAAATTTTTAATTTCTGGACTATCTCATTTTGTTTTTTAACATCGTAGAACACTCCATCTTAAATAATGTACTGGTTCAGAAAGAATAGCAGGGAAAGAATCAAAAAAGCTGTGTGCATTAGTAACTCAGACTTCTACAAAACCCCCTCCCATTTATTTGATGATTTAAGCAAGTAAATGAAGTCTTTATCTGCTATTTATTTACTTTAAATAACTCAACTTATAATTATTGGATACCTGTGATGATACAAAGCTAGAATATAATGTAAGCCAGGGTATGCGTAACACTGATTTCTAACAAATATCCATAGGAAAGCATCAATTAATTTGAATGAGGCCATTTTTGCTGAAATGTGGATGAGGATAAATAATGCATAGAAACAAAGTCTATTTGATAAAATTCTACAAGAGGTTATTCTTAGAGCTTGCATTTGTATTATCTTTATCTGTAAAATGCAGGCTGATCCTATGCTCGTCTTGTGCTATCTTCAGACTGTAGATGCTCTATCAGTGATGGCAGTAGTCACTCTGTCATATCGTTCTGCTCAGAGAAATGTCTAAATAACATAATGACAGAAAAATTCCAGCAACTGCTATACTATTTTGCTGCCATTGTGGAGGTTTTGGTAACAGTACAAAAGCAGTAGTTTCTCCTCAAGTCTGCCTTAAATCAGATCTTTGAGTTCAGTGCAATCACTTTTTCTTGGACAAGAAAGTTGTACAGGTTGAAAATCCGTGTCAACAAAAATTAACAACTTCATTGTTAAGTTCTATTGGTGTTACACCTTAGGTATTAATTTAGGTGTATTTTGAGTACCCTATTAAAATAAGGTATGATGGTAATGTTTGTTTGAAGGTTTATGCATACATCAGAATAGAGAGGGTATGCAAGAGATGCTGGTATGCAGCTGAGCAACATAAACACAACGTAAAAAAAAGCAGAAGATTTTGCTTTAAAAGTTTCTTTTTTTAGTTGTTTTACTGTTACTTTTAAGTTTGTGTTTTATTTTCCCTCTGTAGAGTTCAGCTGTATTTTAAAAGAATTTCTTGTGGTGTTTTTTGTATTTAATGTAATAATTAAAACCTGCCCCATGTTCTTTTGTTTGCTTTGTAACATGTAAGCTCAGGACTTTCTTGGTAAGTACTTCTGTCAGAGGAAAACAATACTAGGAAGAAAAGAAAGGCTGAAAGCCTGATAGTGCAACCAGTTTGCGTTACTCCTGTTCATGTTCTTCGGCACATCCTTGATGAATGCCTTCAGAGCAATGCTGATATCCTATAGCAAAGAGGGTGGTGGTGGCTGTGGAATCAGATGCTGCAGAAAGTTTTGCACAATGCTTTTTCCCCTCCTTCCCAGTTACTCAACTAGCACTTAGAATGACCTTTTTTTTCTTAGAGGCTTTTGCAAAGGGTTTTTTTTGCAGCAGAACTAGGTCAGTACTCTGTTTGCATTGCCATATGGATGCTCAAATAATGTTTCTAGAGTTCAGATGTTATGCTGCATAATTTAGCCTTCCTGTTTGGGCTAGCAATGAATAAGTGATACCAGTTAAGGAATGTGTAGCACTAGCTGTAGTGAACATGGGTGTTAGTATTGCATAAAGATATTTATTTCGTCATCTAGAAGAAATGACCTGTGGAAATAGAAAGATGATGTTAGTCGTTGCTTCTCTGTTAGTCACACCTACAATTTCATGTTGTGACTACATGCTGTCTGAAGAAAGAATTGTTCTTATGATTTGCTAAACTGCTCTCTGGACGTGAGGAAAAGGATATAAGTAAGATTTTCCAATAATATACAGGAGCCATTGCAACAGAAATATTTGTGTACTTCAAATACTCTGATGCATGGTTCTGTGATTTAACAGATAAATCAGTACCTTGTATGTTTGTTCACATCTTCATGGTATTAGTGACAGATTTAAACTGAGTATTTGGTTTTTTAGACTTTAAATTTAGATAATGAGCAGAAAAAAATTCTTATTGAAATTGTATTAAAACACAGAGCTTTTTAGTTTGATTAATATAAAGTTACATGATTAAAGATATGTTTTGGTATAATCTAACATTTATTATTAACTGATTAAAATTTACCTGTAATACAAATATTTTAGCTTCTGTCAGGACAAAGTTCATGTTTACTTGAATATCAGTCAGTGTAAGGGGGAATTAATTCAATTTGTGTAATGGTTGCACTGATCGTTACTCAGGACGTCTGAAAGCAGGATTTGTATAAAATTACTTTATTGTGATCTTCTGAAAATGAGGTTACATTTGAACTCAGTCCCAATTCTTAAATATCTGTTTCCTAATAATATGGTCCACAATTCTTAATACCAGGAGCCTTAGTCATCCTGGCTGTATCAGGGTTTAGTTAATGATAGATTAAAAAAACCCCACAGGAAGCTTAATTTCTGTATACAAAGGGGTACTTCTGTCAGTGCATTTGAAATAGTGAAATTACATTATGTATTTCTTCCATCAGAAAATGGTACTGAGAAAGAATAGCTGGATGTATCCTGAGTTAATTTTAAACTTTTCGGTTATAGTAGAATGGACACTTGCTTCGGTCACTTCTTTTGAAGGCTGCTGTGGTTTTACTAACTTTTTTTAACGTTTCACTTTACCTGTACTGTCGTGGCAAATACCAGGTTTTAGTTTTATGCATTATAAAAGCTCTTCGAGTTTGCTATTAAGACACATATCAAAACTCATATTCTGCTATTACATGGGGTATTTAACTGATGTCTGTTCTTTTCAGATTTGCTGTTGGAACATCTGTCTTTTTTTATTCAACAGGAGAGAATCCAAAGAGAAAACCAGCTAGACAAAATATCTTAGTTACGAATTCTGGTTTAATAAATGTGCTTTCTGTGGATGATTCATGGATTTTATGATTACATTCAATTATTTTTCAACAGCTCATGCTTCATTTCATCAAGAATTTCAATCAATGCCAATTGATTAATTAGCATTCTACTAGTAGCCTTTTGTCTAATAAACAGTCATAATGAGCATGTAAAAGTCTTGGCATATATAAATGTCAGTGATGTACTAATAAAATACTTCTAGAATTGGATGCTGGAGGTAGTTGTGCTTTAGATCTGTTGTTGAGGAGACAGAAAAGCAGTCTTGTACCCTTTACTTCCTCTTTCCATCAAAATAAAAGCTGTAGTTGTGCAGTAAGACAGGTTCAGATCTCTTAATTCAAGAAGAATTTCACTGTACCGTGAAGAAATACTGTTAAGTCTCTTGTCTCACCCTTAATTTTTACGTGACAGTTTGCACAATGCATTCTGGAAATTTTTTCGAGTGGCTTTTCCCTCACTGTTTGAAGCGTTCATGTGCATTCTCACTCTACCAAAAACAAGATCCCCACAAACCTAAAAGAAACCTGTGATAGAATTGCATCTTTCTGTGGCATAAGAGGATGACATTAGTGCCCTTTCACTGTTTAATTACAAAAGAGCAACACACATAACCATTCCAAACCAAGGATGCATATTGCCGAATCGCAGATAGATATTGCAGAAATGAGAGAGCCACCTTATGGCTCAGAACCACTCTGGTCTTATATACCTTTGAACAGATGGTTCGTTTAAGTACTGGCAGTATAGCTTGACTAATTGCTTTAGACCTTCCGTTTTTCTGCTTTATTTGGGTAAGAAGTGGGCAGCCCTGCCCGCACAGATACATGAGCATAGGAATTGTAAATAAAACAGAATATGGAATATGAAACCATGTTTAATTGTGTGAAGTGGTTTTCTTGAATTATCACAAAATGTATTGAGGAAAACCAGGAACAGTTGTCTGGATTTGAACTTGGGAAACTAGTGAAATTTCTAGCCTTGCAGCTGTGTGTTATACCAAAGGCTTCCTGCTCTCTTACAGGGGATGCCTGTGGAAGAGCAGGGTAGAGATGTAGTGGTAATTCCCCAGAATGTTCTCCCAGACTCCCCATGTGTTGTGACTCAAACTTCCTGCACTAGATTAACAGTTTTTGTGTTTAACGGTCTTCAACAGATTTTTCTTTTGGTAATTTAATAGTTTTTTTTAATACGTGTGTTTTTGTTTGTTTTTTTTTTTAGAATTCCTAGAATCCAGGGGCAGAATGTACCACTTAATGGCACATTGTGTGACGAAGTTAAATATTTTGGTTAATGCTGAACATACTGAACATTTTCTATTGCCTTTCATGTGCAGGGGCAGGACCCCCTGATCATTGCTGCTTCAGACTAGGTACAGTTTCACAGATCTTTGTCATACCCTTCTTCAGTTATTTGCCTTCTAGTCAGAAGACTTTGCTGTATGCACGTGTGTATATGTGAACTTCACATGCATGCACATGTGCACACGAACACGTACGTACATACGTACACACACATACATATAGCTGTTCCTCACGCTGAACCTGTTCCACTCATTTAGTTAGTTTTCTGCCCTTCTCTGCGCCTTTTTGTTTGTCTAGGAAATGTATAGTCTTTCAGAAATGGGGGTACAAAACAGTAAACAGTATTCAGGATATGACTGCCCAGGGGTACTTAATAGTTTTTTCCTTACATTTTCTCGGATTTTGATTTATTTTTTTGCAATTGTCATGGAACGTTGAATGGATCTGTTTTAACCCCAAGTGCTCAGTTCTTACTATTCATACTTAGCCCACATTTTAAGTGTAAAATTAAGGCTTTTCCTCAGCCCATATTTTAAGTGTAAAATTAAGGTTTTTCCTCATCTACTTATGCTTCATATTTCATCTGCTATTTCATCACACAGTCACTAAGTATTAGGAGGGCTTTCTGCAATTTCTGTGTGTGCTACCCTTGGTAACTTCTTAGCAACTTCTCAAGAACTTTGCTATCTAACCAATCCTTTTTTCTGTTTCTTTGTGAACATTGCTGACCAGCCCAGATTGCTGTAATGCTCTTCCTCCCACTGGGAAAATACATCACCTTATTCCTGCGCTGTGAGGACTTTGCTATCTCCTGAAAATTTGCCTTCTTTCAGGAGACTTTAGGGATGGTACAGCTGAATGTTTTAGAGAGTGTCAACTTGATCTTCCTTGTGTACAGTTCACCCTTACAGAGAAGTGTGTGTTTGATGACAGTACTTTTGATCGTAGGCGTGGCCTGTTCTTTTGTCTCCAGCTGTACTGGCCATGCTGACGAATTGCATTGGCACAGCTACTGTGATATTACAATTTATTTAAAATTGAATCACCACTTCTCAACACAAAATTAATTTTTCTCCTTTTTTTTTTTTTTGCAAGACAGACTTACAGCAAAGATAAATGCCACTGCCCAAGGAGTTTGCTTGCTGGTTTTAGACTGTAGTCTTTATTTTGATTATGGAAAAGTACTATTTCTGACCAGGTAATGTGATCACAGATGAGTCTAAAGAGTGCCAGTTTTCTATGGTTGCACACAGAGAACTCTGGTTAGCATTGCACCTGACATTCCAGTTGATATATTGTGATCAAGTTAAAATTACCTTCTTCATAGATCTGGAGTGAATTCAGTTTCTCTGATCTTTTTCTTGTACGATGTTATTATCGTGGTGCTATATAAAGACCTAAGTTAGGTCTTACAAACAGGCTCTCGGTGTATTTACAATAAGTGGCAAGTTACTCTCTTGTACATCACTTGTATGCCCTGTGCTTTTTTGAATTACAGATGTGTACTCAAAGATTTACAGTGCAAAGGATACAGTGAGAAAGGTAGTAAAATGTGAAAGTTACAAATATGTACTGTGAAAATCTCTGTGGGAAAAAAAATCTTTTTTTGCAGAGTTGGTAAGTGTGGGTGTTACTAGCCGTGTGTTTAGTGAATACATCTCTTTTCACTGTAAAGGTAATATTTCAATCCTTCAAAACGACACAAATAGTCTTTGAAAGACCTTTTTTTGTGTGTGCAGGAGGTGTTCTTAATGTTTAAGTTCAGTGCAAAGATGAAAATACTGTCTATTGCTTAAAAGGAAGCTAATGAGATATGAGGCTTGTTGAATTTCTCTCTCTCTGAATATTGGGCATAAACAAGTTTAAACAGAAATGTTACCGTAGTCCTACTTTCCTTTCTTGGTTAAGCAGTGGTATTTTAGCTAGTCAGTTGGTACTGCTGTGCTGAGTGGAGTTCAGTGTTAGAAAAACATCAGGGTGCCTCTTGCATGGTATAATATACAGAACAGGAATTCTTCACATCAGCAGTCTATCCACACCAAGCACAGGAAAGGAAGAACAAATATTTCTTCCTACAATCTGGTAGGGAAAGGAAAGCAGGAAGGAGGAATAAGACTGAGATAATATCTGAAAGTATTTTCAAGGAGCATTTAGAAGGGCTACTGCTGTGAGGTAGACTATCCAAGATAAATATTTCATTTCAGGGTAAATCACCTTTCACAATGGATAAAAATATTAGAAACTCTGAAACGGATGGTAATGTTGTTTCTTAGCTGAATTTCTGCTGTACTCTGTATTTCTTATCACTTGTATATATTGATAAAAATACACTCAGAGTTTGTAGCTGTGAAACATTTAAGTATGATAAATACACTGCCTAATATCTAATAAGAATGATATCTGGAAGATAATCTCACAATATTAAAATATATAACAGTATAGTAAAACATGAAGTTACAGTTTTACATAGAATGATAACAGTATGTCTTAATAGCAGGTACATGATCAGAAATTCCAAAGAAATGCCTGGTGATAAACACTATTCTTAAGCTTTTGTATTTAGCAGCTTTGTCTGAAGACCATAATAGCAATGTGCTAGATTGGAAAGGTATGGTTTGTATCATCTTTTAAGAGTTAGGATGTTTGTTTGAACTTGGGTGAATGGTTTTGTTTGATGGAAAATTGATGTTCCTCATTACGCACCTCATTCGGACAGGATGGTGAAATAAAGTAAGTGTTTGTAAAAATGATAAAAGAGCTGGAAGAAGGAATGAGAAAAGTAATGTCATTTTAGTATAAAACCTTAAGTTGTTATGTGAGTGTTCAAAGCTATTGACATTCAGCTAATCTGGTGCAAACAAGCCTAATACACAGCCTATACTGATAAAAATGCACTTCACTGAGGCTTTATGTAATTCCCACGATAAATACCTGTCTTGATCTGCTTGTGAATGAGCTTTAAATCACACCATTCAGGAAAACTTTAGCTGAATGGGCATATTTATATGCAGGCATATTTTTAGGACCAAGCTAGGAAAACAGATTATTTCATTTAAAAAAAAAAATAGATATTGTTGGCCTTTTCTTGAAAGCTACTCATATATCTGTTCTTTTCAGCAGAGACTTGAACCTTGCCAGAGTATAGCTTTTGCAACTCTTAGTACTGTCTACTTAAACTCAATCTTATTTTAGAATGTAGTAAAAAACTTTTTAAGTGCACAATAGACATTGCAAAATGGCTGGGTAGGCAGGCTGTTGGAAAAGAGGAGAAACGTAACTGCTGAATCATAGGACTCCAAATTTATATGTGTGTTTGGGTGGTTTTGGGGGTCATATCTGGCTTGAGACATTTTGGATATTATTAGCAATATTTCTTGAATCTTCTTTACTGTAACTGAGCTTGGTGTACATGTAGTACTACATGACTGTGAAGTGCATGTCACGGTTCTACTTGACATGTCTTTGATGGTACTTTTTTTACTTTAATCTCTGTACTACCACCTTCTTGACTCAGAGTGTTGTTATGAAGATCGATTATTTGGAAAACCACAATGTGTTATAGCGATGAAGACCATTTACAAAGCAAATCCCAGTATAATGGAATAAATAAAACCTCAGTAGACAATAAGGAAAAATATTGTAGAATAATTGCTTCTCAGAAGATAGCTAGCCATACTGTGAACCAGAATAGAAATGCTGAAGCAAAAATAATACATACTGAAAAAGGTATTTAAGAACTTCAACATATATGGGACAGAACTGAGGTTAAGTTTTATTGTCAACCTTAATGCCTTAGAGTAATTCTTCTTGAAAATTCTAAATAGAAGACTCTACAATCATAGTATATTTTGAGGAGAGCAGATAATATTTTAAAAAATTAATTATGCTTTATTTTCTAATAAGGGTTGTGCAGTGGATTGTTAGTCCTTGCATTTCATATTCTGTGATAGTAGTTGAAATAAATTACAAGAGGCTTTTTTCTTTTTCAATAGGCTTTATAGAAATAAACAAGAATCTAATATACAATTTTTTCTTTCCCCTTTGTATTCTAAGTGATAGCATAGTTTATTACGGAGAAAATAGTACTGCAGGAAAACAAACCAGACAATTTCAGCACATTGGAAGTATGCCTGAAACTTCAAAACCCAATTGCACTATACAGATTACAGATTTACAAAGAAATTTTAAATTTGTCCAACCATCTTAAGATGCTGCTTACAGTTTTGTAATGCAATGCTCTGAAAGTTTTGTGGATCTTGAAGGGTACTGTCATGTGGCTCTTGTAGTGTCATAGGTCATATTTTTATTGCTAACAGACTTGGTATTACTATTAAAGATAACAATTCCAGTGACTGTGCCTGAATTTTGTACGTTTTAGACCCAGAATTAATATATATAGTATTACTACTAAGAACAGGCTACTAGTTCACTACTAACTTAAGCAACTTTAACTGGATATTCTTTGTTGCTTTACAGATGCTTAATTTACAGTCCAAAAGACATTTCCTGTTTTGTAAATGTTGTATTTCCTCATGTGCAACATGGTGTTACTGTCTCTGGAAGCTGTATCATTATCAATAAAGCAGATCTGCAGATGAGCCTCTCATGGCTTGGCTTCGCGGACGAAGATTTGGGAAGGGCTTTAAATGTGAGTACACCCTTCAAGCCTGCGCGGTGGATTTTTTAGGTGAGGCGCAGCGTGCACGAGACTGGCCCCACCCTTTACACCTGAGGTTCATCTGCCAGGGCCTAGCGAGCTTGGACGGTGACAGCGAAGTCCTCAGGTCGTAGGTTTGGTTAGAGTATCCTTCTCTTAGATGGATGGCCTTACAGGGCTAAACGAGCTCCATCTGCCCGGGTTTGGAGTTCGAGTTGTCCTTCTCCTAGGATGGTTGCCCGAAGGCTAGCGAGCCCATCCTGCCCGTGGACACACTTTGTCTGACCCTTCAGTTGAGACCTGTCTGGCTTGGGAGACCCTACCGGAGGCATATGCCACCACCAGCATAGCTCTCAACTTCACAAGGGCACGCAAGCTCTTTCCCCACGGCAAGGGGGTGCCCGTGAAAGAGAGATGAGCCTCTATAGATATCGTAAATGACAAAAAATTTTTACCTGATACATTGTGAAGTTTTACTGGTATTGGCAAATGAACCACAAGTGTACTGTACTGTAAACTAACATTGTCTTACTGGCTTGCAATGAGCTGATTAGTAATGCAAAATAATTGCAGGCAGAATTGATATTACACTCCTGTGAAGAACAGCAGAATCAATATGATGCCAACCTCTCAGGCTGTAGTCAGATTTCTTTTTTTTTTTTCCTTTATATATGAAAATTGTGAAATTGATTTTCCCTAACTTGTTCTTTCTCAGTAGAAGAGCATTAAATCTGCAAGGTACGAGAGATTTAAGTGAAACAATGATACTTCTGTGGTTTTATGATCTAGCTTGTACACTGTATTACATAATTCTCATTTCTTTCTAGGGAATTAAATTCCATAAGTTACTTCAAGTATGGTAGCCATGTAAAAATGATTGTTGAAATGTTGCAATTACATACTTTGCAAGATGTAAACCAGAATGATATCCTCCTAATTAAGCTTTTGCCTTCTGGAAGAGGAGGAGGAAGAGAGGTTCTTTCTTAAACGGCATTTGCTAGGCAGAATCAATTGAAAATTAACTTCAAGCTCCTGTCTCAGACAAATTTTAATGTATGTCTGAGTGCTTTTAAACCCCATTGACCAGCTTATAAATGATTAAAATACTTTCCCTGCAGCATACAGGTCTTTCTATCATTATATCCTTTCGGCAATTCACAGTTGCAGTGACTGGGTGAGGGGCTTTAACCAGTTTGCAAATATCAGATAACCTTCCTGTCAGCTGTGCTACCATATAATGAGGAGTGAGAATTTTGATAATATTCTTTATGCTTGCAGAACAGTGCTGACTGATCACCTCTGGCCAAGTGGTGCTTGTGGTGAGATATGTAACTGAATCAGATATGCCACAGACACAGTTTCAGAGATCTTACTTCCAAAAATCTTTAATGCTGCAAGAAATTATCACCTATAAGGAATGTGTTTACATCTGAAATGATAAAATTCCATTTAGATATACTGAGGAGGAGGGGACCAGTACATACAGCAGAGAGGAAGAAAGATCTATTTTATAGGGTTGTTTTTTTTCTAATATTTGCAAGTTTTGATGCAGCATTCCAATCAGATGAAACAATTCAGTAAAGATTTTTTATCTTAAGATGGCTTTTCAAGAGTTAGAATTCTTTGTCCAGACATGAATGTTTATAAAATAATTTTCATAAAATCTTTTAAGCCAGCCAGTCATGCTCACTTTAGTAGGTTAGAAATAATATCTTCCAAGATTGCCTTCCCGAACCAAGCCAGGAGATTTTCCAGTTAGTGGTTTTGTTTTCTGTTAACTTGAGGCGTAATGGTTTAGCTTAAGTGAATCATTTATTTCATTATTTGTTGAACCTTTGTTGCCATTTTAAAATTGAGCCCCATTTGAAATGGGAATGTTATTTCCAACTGTCAGTCAAAATGCTGTTTTAAGAAATTTCATAGACAGCATTACAGATTGTGTGAACCAGGGAAAAGATGAAAAATGCAAGCAACAAGTCAAGAGAGATTTTCATGTCAATTAATATTAAGAAAGCATAAATTATATGGTCTGAATGTTTTGGTACCATTATAGATTTGTTTATTTCCCCATTGAATTATCCCAGAAGTGGATAATTTACCTTAAAGGAATCACTTTGTTCACAAAGATCGTTATGTTTACCTCTTAATGTTTTTTTACAAAACTGTATCCTTCCCTTGCTGATATGATATTGAGAGCAATGTGTAATCTGGATCTCTTTTGTGGTTTGGGTACTCTCTCCTACCCTGTTGCGGGCGATATCCAAGCTGGGCAGCTGGGATATGCCCTAGCAGGGAATTTGGCAAGTGAGGTCTGTCTGGGAAGAGATTGCTACACGACAAATGGGCCCAGATGGCTTTCTTGGGTGCTCAGATAACTTGATGCCGCTTTTGTGGAGCTTGGTTGTGTCTGAGATCATGCTTAGGATGATTTAATCTTGGGTTGGTACAGAGTTACCTTTTCTTTACCTCATTCCGGTATTTCTCATTTGCCTTCCCTTTCCCTTCTGCTGCTGTTTGCAGGCCAAGTATATTTAATGAAAAATATCGTTCTCTATCCAAATGTGTGCAAGTCCTAGAAAAAAATATTTCAGTTTACAAAAAAGGGAATTAGAGACCAATTCCATAAACAACAACTGTAACACTGTCACTACCACAGGCTGTTAAGAGCTCCATTTATGAGTGCAATTAAGCATATGGATAGCACAGGTTTCGTCATCAGCCCAGAATGGGACAATGTTACTGAGGCAGATTCAATCTAAATTTGTAACAGTAAAATTCGTCTAAGATGTAACCCTTTAATATGCTTGGGAATGAAAAGTTGTCAGAGTACTGCTTTGTTTGGCAACATTTGCTAATGAAAGGATGCCATTTAGTGCACCAGGGAGAGCACTGGCAAATACACCTGTTGACGCAGGGTGTTAAATGCCTCAAATTTATCAAAATTAACTGTGGGGAAGCAGGGCAGAGGGGACTGTGCTCTGCTCTCAGTTAAATTACTCTAAGGGGCAGAGCAGCAAACAAGGAGAATAGTTTGGATTACAGGATAAGACCAGACTATTCAGAAACATTATATAGAGAAATAATGAATGAAGGAATTGCAAAAAATATTTTTTATTCTGTACATTATCAGATGTTTGTTATTACAGGTATTAAGCTTTGGGTCGCAACAGGAATGTCCCCATTTACATCCATGCAACTGTTTGACAGCTGGGTTATTACAGACGCCCATTTTTTGTTTAAGAAAGCTATAAAGCAATATCATCCATGTGCTGTCATCAAATATAAATAAATAGTCTACTCATTAACTTAATTTACTTGTTTCTATTTGTCTGTACCTTTAGTGGGGTTTGGATGATAATGCCTCATATTGTCATTATTGTTGGGGAGGGGGCAGAAGAGGAATCACTAGAATTGATTGTAATATTTCTGCTTTCTCCTTACTTCTCAGGCAGCGATCATATTTAGCAAATTCTGTAACTGTAGACCAGATTGTGTCAGGGAACAAACATCTACGGGGGTGGATCTCACAGAATTTTGCTGCTTGCTGAAGTAGAAAATGAATATAATCAACAATAGGACTGTCAAACAGTGGCATACCCATGGAGCCATTGGTTCAGCAGGTATGTTATCTCTCTCCTGCGCTATAAATCTAAGTCATTTTCAGAAGCAGTATTTTCTGATCAGCACCACTGAAACACTGCATGCAAACAGACAGGTTTTGTGTTTAACTTCTGCTGTATCCCTAGAGTTTTGGATCTTCATAGGCCAAAGTCCTGTATAGTAAATTCCCTTATCAGTAGCCAAATTTGTGCAATAATCTCAATTCTACTCTTAATTTTTTTTCTTGTCATTTGTCTGTTTTCAATTCAAATAGAAAACCATTCTCCTCAAATTCACAGTTCTGCCAGAAATGCAGTTGAAAGCAGCAATGGACACATTTTACATATCAGTTGGTCTCAGACCAAGCAGGTTGAAAATAAAAAAAGCATGCTTGCAGCTTAGTAGTGAACCATTAAGTTTATCATAGGAATTTTGTATATGAAACCAGAATAAAATAGTAATATTTTTAAAAGGCAACTTGTTTCAGTGTTTCCCTTGTGCTTTTTCAGAGTATTAGTGTTGAAGTCTGTAGGTAATGAAATGTCCCTCATTCCAGTGGGACTGCTGATGCTTTGAATGCCATTTGAAGTCAACAGAGCTACAGATGCTTACATGTCAGTGAACTAGTTGAAGTCATTTAGCATGTTAATCAGTGGCTAATCTCAGTGCACAGACACAAATGTTTGGTATGCAGAGATATTTTGAAGTACTTATAGGGCAGGTTTTTTGCCCTTACATAGGAGAATTACCTCACGTTCTTATTTTGCACAAATGAAATACGTCTGGGTGCGTGTGGTGAGAGTGGTATGTACTTGTCTTTTAATCCTTTGGCCTATTGCTTATATTCTGGAACTTTTTCCCCCAAATTCCAAATTTTTGTACTTTAGTTTTCATTGTCCAGAAGCTGTTGTAACAGCCTGGCAGGTTCTGGTCCCTTTCAACTTCTGACAAAGCTACTTTCTTCATTTTTAAGGATCTTGTTAATGGGTTTGTGATCACACAGAGCTACACTGATACCTTTTCTCTCTTTGTATAGCTGTGCTCTGGAAGTGGCTGCATTAGATTTAACTTGGGCAGAAAAAAATGCTACTCAGTTTGGGTAGACTGCTGGATCTGGTCTTTAGGCAGGACTAGAGTAAATGAGAAAAAGAAAATAGTAGCTTTTCCCCTTCATGTTTCTTATCTAGCTAAGCTGAATAAAAATGGGGATTTTCACTTGTACATGATGCTGATGAAAAGTGAAATCCCACCATTTTATGTGTGAACGTTTTTGCGCACCTTCACAGTAGGGATTTTCCCTAATGCCTTTTGCATTAACAGCTGTGACAGGGACTCTGCTTCCAGCAGCTTCAAGTGGTTAAATCAATAATAGAAATAGTTTTAAAATACTAATCCACCACTGCTATGTGAACATCCCATGCCCAGGCTGCTAACTGTGTATGCAAACAGATAATGATGGGCATCAATAATTTTTAATGTTGAATTTCTCCATATCTAAAACTTCAGTAAATAGCTCTTCAGATAATTTTTCAGAGGGCAAAATTATAGTCAGACACATGGTGTGTAACCTTATACTAACAGAAATGATTCATTATCATTGATGAAAGAAATTCAACCTGTATGAATTGGCAGTTGATAATTTGACATATGCAGCTAGGTACTGAATAGGCACAGCGCTTCTTGGTTGTGAATCCTCTCCATTATACCAGAGAAACAGGAGCAGCTGAAATTAAGTGGGTGTGGCACCATTCTCAGGAGCTGTAGATAAGAGTATGACAATTTCCCCATCTCTAATAATTAGAAATTTGTGTTGGGATATGGTAATTGACTTCTGAAACAGGGGTAGTTTGAGAGTGAATTGGGGAGCATATAAAGATGGTCTAATAATTACAGCAGCAGCACCAAACCTGTGTCTGGTAGCTCCACTACAGGTAGTGGAGACTTTTATCAGTTTACGCTTGACTGAGAGTTGATTTGCTGTAGAAACATCTTAATGTTCAGCTTGGATGATTGGTACTCAGGGTAATGAACACCATGGGTTTAATGGCCTCAGATAAATTGATCCTGAGTTATGCTAGGCACACCTGCCTGCTCTGGTAGAGCATGCTGGAGAGAGATTTCCAAGCCACTGAGCAACTTGAGTAGAAAGCGTCTGTGCTCTTAGTGTAAATGTGTTGGGTCCCACTGATGCTCTGTGGCAATGTGCGTGGTGTGCCATGGGGGAGGTATTGTATAGTTACTGTACTGCAGTAGCCTGCGTTTTCTTAGCTGCTTCTGGGCATGGAAACTGTGGGAAGAGTATTAACATAGCTTTGCCAGTATATTTTTTCACTGGAAGGTGGACAGGAAGGCTGTCAGCCTAAATAAAAGTACATCAAATTTCTAAGCCAAGGTGTTGACTCTTGTTTTGAAACGTCTTGTGAGTTGACAAAGATAAAAAGTCTAACTACCTCCCTACGTATCTCCAAGTTTCTCCACTCCCCCCTCTAAAGCTGACGTGTGGTTGTGGGCTCAGTCAGGTGATCCTTACACTTCAGTGATGGCTCTGTTAACAAGGAGTAATATACATAGAGAAAACCTTATATTCTTCAGTTGAAAGGTGCTGTGTAACCTCCCCTGCTACACACTTCCTGTCTATTATTTGTGATTTCAGCTCTGAAAATAGTTCATCCCATAATTTGACTTTGAGTGTATTCAGTCCTTGCTTTGATCTAAAAGATTAAGACGACTGGGGTTTTAGATGTGGTCCCTAGATGAAGATCACAGAGACTTGATGAGGGCACGGGGAATCAAAAATAATTAGGGAGAATGTCAATATACAATACAAAAAGGTGATCTCTCAGCAGTAAACACCTCCCATAGGAAAATCAAAATGAATCTCAATCCATGTATTCCCAGTGAATCTCTGCCATATTAAAACCTTGAATGGGAGTTAGAAATATATAATCAGACTTACACTATAGGGATTTGAGGCATTAGTTCATCATTCCATCCAAGGCACTGTCAAGGCTTTTTCTCACTGTGAAAAACCTTTGCATTTTCAAATAGACTAGGAGGCTAAGTCGCATTTTGCCTTTGCTTTTATCACAGAATATATTTTCATATTTATAGACACCAGCAATCAGATTCCATCAAAAGGAAGTCCGTATATCATCTGCCTTTGTATTTGTTATGTAGTCATGCATGGCTTTCCTCTGTTCAAAGAATGAGTCAAGCATATAATAAGTAGTTCAGAGACAGTTTAAAACTATTTTTCTGAAATGGTGCATTGTCAGTTGACTGGAGACAACTTATTCTGGTGACTTCTTACTTTTCTATGTATGTCTAAAAGTGGCCATTGACTTTGCAGTCCACATTGTATTTTATTTTTTTTGCACTGTGGAAGAATGTGATGTGTGCATGCGATGCTCTTTACTGCAATATTTTATATTTTCCCTGAAATAGGATTGCTGGGTAGAAATTGGGAGTTACTTCCACATTTGAAATTTAACCTTAACTTCAGGTATTTTCATGTCCATGGGGTGTGGTGGTGGTGTTTTGCCAGTGTTTCAGTTATGGGATCTTGAAGGTACACCCAAGAGAGGTAGGGGACGGGATGGCAGAAGACACAGATAGCCAGACAGAGCTCTGCTAGGGCATGGTACTCGTGCTTTGGAGAGCTCTATGGTTTCCCAGCTGCTTACAGGTGGGCAGAGGCAGCTGAGCAGTAACTCTGCCTGTGTCACTGCTAGCCTGGGCTAATTGTGATAGTACCTGTTATGTCTGAACTGCTTGGGCAGTTGTGCAGATGGCCTGAATTATTGAGAGCTACAGAGCTGGCTTGTAGCTAACACCATCAGGTAAAATATCCAGTCATTGCACTGGTATATACATGCATCTTTAAGTGTGTTTCAGCAGATCTGCTCATCCCTGCCTTTTTGTTATGTGTTTTGACGTGCCTAGGATCAGAGAGCTCTAATGCTTTGAAACGTCATGCTACTTACAGAATTAAACCGTTTCCCTGTTGTACCAGCGCCTCTGGAATGTGTTCGGTAACAGTGAGCAAACACAGGCTCACTCCTGGAGCAGTTACGAAACCAGAAGGTCTGGGAATATACTTGTTCTGAATTTTTGTGACTCAGCTTGGATTAGGATTCTGTGTTATTCTGCCACAAAGCCTGAGCTAACAAGCTTTATTGAGAGTTAGAAATATATCTTGAATGTGTTCCTACTTAAACATCTCTGGACTGTTAGCAATTCCCCATAGGATGATGCTGTTACCTGTGAACTTACTGTAAGTCATGGCTATGCTAGATGGACGTTCAGCAACTTATGCTGGTTTAGGGTATATCAATGCAAGAAAAGTTGTGTTTATCTGCTGTGTGTAAACAGTTACTACTGTTAAGTACCTACTTCTTTAAACAACAGTCAAATAAAGACATGTCCATGAGGAGTTGATTTTGCCTGTCAGCTTCTGACTGAAAGTAATTTTTAGTTGGTGATTTGAGAATCATTATAGAGAACAGGGCTATATGGATTTATTCAAGCTGAGGAAGTTGCCTGCAGTTTCTAGGGCAGAATGTACGATAGAAAACAAGTAAAACTAAGGAAGTATCCTGAAAGGGTGCCTCTAACTGTGCAGTTTCTTCTCATTTTATCTATTAAACAACCTCAAGGAAAAATGGTGGCATACCTGTTCTTCAGATTGGTTCTATAGCATTATAGTATCTGGGTCAAGCTACAAAGCAACTTACTCTTTATGACAAAAAGTCATATTTCACAAACTATATCAACATTCCTGGTGCTTATCTTTAATATTTTTACAGTAATAAGGATTCTTAAGCAAATAGACAATATGTGAAGATTAGGTCTTGAATAGAGACACTGGCACTCACACCGATAGCTGTGTCTCAGCTGCTGTGCGTTAGGAGGCCGCTGGTGCCTGCTCTGTGCTGTGAGCTCAGCAGTCAAATTAATGGTGCTGGTTACTATCCACAAAAGTCTGCACAACCCTCTAACTGGTGCCCCAGGCCATTGAGAATTTGGCTTTTATAGCAACAGTTTGCATCCCATCATACCTTCTTCTTTCACAAGGCTCACTTCTTCCCAGAGAATTATCTCTTCTAGGAGTTAAACTTTGGGCTTTTTGGAAGCTGACTTATTTATTGTTTAATAATTCTGTCAAAATATATTCAGTTTCAGTACAGCATTACTTAAAACTTTGTGAGAGAAAATACTTTGTCTTGTATTTCTTTTGTCTGTTCTTCAGGAACTCCTGCTTGCCGACTTTCCTGGTTTTCCTTATTCCTTTATAAAGCTATAGGAAGCATAGCAGTGGCTCCCAGGTAGCATATGTCTTAAAGCTCTAATGAATGTCTTAAATATGTGTAAAAGCACAGGGAATACTTGCATCTTGGGTGGAACTGGGTGATAAATGCCCCAATAAGGCATGCTTCCCTGCTTTGTATTCTCTGGACAGTTTCCATGTATTCTGCCAGAAATACTCGGCCTTTCCTGACATCCTCTGAAGGTGTTTTCTGATTATATCTGTTTTGGGAGTTCCCATCTTACCCAGTAAAGTTGATACCCTTTTCATGTATCAGTCTCGTTCACTTCAGCTGAGCAACTAAGTCTAAGTGAATATGAATTACAGTTCTCAAGTGCACACTAAATTATGACATAAATAAAAGTATGTAATTAATGACAGTCCCTTGAACAGTATTGCATAGGCAATTTCAGTAAAAAAGTGTATAAATCCAGTAGAGCCTGAAGTATGAACTTTAGGTATTAAGTAGAGCACTTGGAGGTTTTCAGAGGGCTGTATTTTCATTATATATAAAATATTTTAAAAAGATGGATTTAATTGTGGAAAGGATACTTCATTTCAGGGTGGGTGTGTATATCAAGATGTACACACTGTGTATGTAGAAACATGCACATCCAAAAGAGGCTTCAAATTACCAAAAATGACATTAGGGGGAGATATTGAAAATAGTGCTGTTATCAGAGCTGTCTTCCCCAAAACATGTTATCATAGATAATTAATAAACTTTTTAAAAACTTATTAAACTTTTTAAAAACTGTATTATAACTTTATAACTGCTTTGACAGTATAATATCTCCTTAAACTGGACCCCAACTAGGAATGAGTGTTTAAATTCACACTGTGATTCAAATTTGGTGCCCTAGTTTATGGTTTGGGGTTTTTATACACTGTTTGCTGGAACGGAAAACTGGCTAGGTCTTTATAGCACTCTGATTTCGGTTGACCTGAATAATATTCATCCATCACTTTTGTTTTTTAAAACATTAATATCTTGCAGCAAGGTTTCAGAATGGATTAACTTCCTAATTTTTCACTCCAGGAGAGTTAGGTTTGAGTCTGTCATAGGTGAGAATGATAGTCAATATGTTATTTCGGGAGCCTAGCTGGTAAGGATGGTTAAATAAGGTGGTGCTGTGATCCAACTGCTGGTTGGTTTTGTTTTTTTTTCCCAGAAGTTCTGTTATACAGAAAATATGTAGTTGTTTAAAAGCAAAACTAAACATTTTTCACTAGCTATCACAATAAAAGCAAACTCATTTTGGTTTTGTTCATATTTAGGAGATATCATATACTGTAGGGTTGGCTTTTTTTTAGATCAGGGATGAACAAAGGTATGAATAAGCCGGTAAGTGTTAAAATTACATAGACAGCAGAAGAAACCCAGCTTTAATAGCATGTTATGATATACTGTGACTGGCCATCAGGCTGAAATTCAGGTGAGTTTGTTTCTTTGATACCAATGTATTCTTTGGTAGCCATTTAAGAGAGTTTACGGTGCGGGTTGTTCATGGATGTTGTGAGTGGGTCACTATAGGTGAAAGATGCGAGTAAGTGTGCGTGTGTGTGTATGCAAGCATATGATGCTGCTGTAAAAGTTATTTGTTTCTCAGGTCATTTAGTCTAGAAGAATCCAAAAATATGTGGAGGTGGCTCACAGCAGAATCCTGGAAAGGCTGACTTGAGACAGGGAACCTGTGAATAGATTGTGACTGGAGAGCAGATGCATCTCAGCAGAACCTGGCGTTGGTTTTGTCTACCGAATTAAGAGCTTGTAATCATGTATCTCTTGCAGACTTAGTGGAGTTGGGAGGCATTTGCTGATTCATTTTTACTTTGTCTTTTCTATATTACTGCTTCATACCTCATACTTTCAGGAAAAAACAAGCATGGAGCGTCATACCTGTTCTTATGCATTGACTAAGCAGATAAATGCAATTATTCTCTAAGTTCATTAAATGTGTTTCCATCCGTCAAAGCATTTAAGTATGTGCTTACCACATATAATTAGTCCCTCAAATTAAGTGAATGTCATGATAAACGTTTTCTTTCAAATAGAGTTAAGAAAATATGAGGGATTTTAAAGTCAACACAGATATTTAGACAAGAAATTCTTGTTTTGTTATAGGTTGATGATTGCATTTAGTAGGAAATTGCTCTGTAGATTCCTTATATGGCCTTGCAAAGGTCAGTGCAGTTTTTTTGCCCAAAATTCTCTAAAAATTCAATGGACTCTGAACTTTAGGACAAAAATTATCACCATACTTTATCAGGGATGTTGGAAACCCTTTGAACAACAAAATGTATTTTAAAAAATTTTTTTTCAGGAAGGATTTTTTTAAATGAAATTATGATAATGATTAAAACCTCATATGCCAGTTCTACACGTTCAGTTAGTGCTAATGGTCTTTAGTGAACCACTGTGCTGTGTGAGGAAAGGTCTGAGGTGCACCCATGTTCTCCAACTCTGTTTTCAACATGCAGTCGAGAGTGACCAGGATGTGATGGAAACATCAAGGTAAACTTTGGGTTTGTGAGGTTTTGCAGTAAGGCTTATCTTCACAGTCAAACCATCCCGAAAGCTAAATATTTTCAGTAAATAAAGGAGAAAGAGGTAAAAACTGCAAAGGAGGAAGATCAAACAAGCCCAAATAGCCAATTCGACTCCCTGTCCCCTGTTTGCAGCACCCTGTCTGTTGCTTTTGTACAGGATGGCTTTAAGAACAAGGCAGTAAGTTAGCTAACCCTGTTATAGGGGTATAGATGTACAACAAACTGAGTGTGCTTGATAGGGCTTAATTGTTTGTTTAGTATGTTTGCAGGCTCCTAGAGCTCACTTGACCATCCTGGCATTCAGTGAGGGAAAGGAGAGTGCTCTCTAAGGTTCTTAATGGTTTAAGAAAAAACAAAGCAAAAAACCCCCACAAAACCCACACTAAAACATTTTCCCAGTACTTTAAGTAATTTAATAACTTAACATCAGGGATGCATATATTCATTCACCTTTGTTCAGATCAAACTTATGTCACCATCATGGCAAGAAAGTACTGTTGAGATTGGGTAAACTAGAATGATCTATCTGAGTGCAGGTGAAGTGGCAAAGTAGATTTAGAAAAAAAAAAAAAGAAAAACAAGGATCATGAAAATTACAGAGCTGTACCTTAAATTACCACTGGAACTGGACAGTAAAGGCTTGCTATCACATTGTGGAATGCTTTTTTCGTTTTCAAATGCACAGTCTAAGTTGAGACCCTTAATGAGTCACTTTTATCTTGAAGATCAGTGGCCAGTCCACTTTCGAAGATGCTATATTTCTTCCACTTTTTCACTTGCTTCTCTCTTGGAGAAATTGTGGCTTGTCATTGACCAAATATATTTCTATCTGAGCAGAGTGCATTAATGTGCTTTAACACTCTACTTAAAACTATGAAGTGTACCTTGTATGCCTGTGCTAGTTAATCCAAAACAAAGATTAAGTAAGGTTTTTGTATATAAGGGGAAAGCTGAATGTGAAATTAAAATGTAAATCAAAAAGTAATTGGCTTTTTGTGCACAGTTTAGATAAGATTTACTTTTGAAGAATGACTTTGTGTTTTAACACAGCAGGCCAGACACCATGTGGCACACTTGCACTTAATAATGGCAACCAATCTAAGCCATAAATATTGCAAACGATGCCATTTGAATGAGGAGCCCTATGAACCATAATAAAAACCCCTGTGATTAATTCTAAAACTGCTCTGTTCATATTAGACCTGCAGTGGCCTCCCTGATGAGATCAATACAGCGTAGCAGAGTGATTCTAATAGAAGTGTTATTATCTTTTAATCTTCAGGAGAATGCCAACTTTGAGAATTCTTCAGCATTCTGGCTGCTTATTTTCTCGGAGCAACCTTGAAGGCAGTTGTTTTCTCAAATGAAGATGCATTAGAGCCTTTTCAAGGATTTATCAATAATACGACACGGTCACTGTTTGTGGAGCCAACAGCTAAAAGGCACATTTGTATGCTGAGACTTACAATTGGTCACGATGACCTTGCCTGTCACCCTCTATTTTCTCAGCAGACAAGTGCCTACAGTGAATGAGGATTAAAGGACAGGGACAGGAGCAGAGGGTAGGGGGGTGGTATGGGGATGATACAGTAGTGCTTTTCTGGCAGCCAAGAGTATCATCTTCCTAGAGCCACAGTTGCATGTGTTATATTGAGCTCGGATGTTTTTTTGTGCATGCTGTAGGCAATGGGAACTGGAATACAAATTTTGTAACAGATTTTCATTAGCAGTGAAAATTAAATTTTATTCAACAGTTACTATAATGAGGAATACCTGAGAAGTCTGAAAAGACACATTGTAGTCAGTTGAAATGTCCAAAGAGAATCAAAAGGCTGAATGATTTTGTTATGGTGTTTACTGTATTTTCAAATAAAATAACAAGAAAGCACTCTTTAGCTTGTAATGTAATTGAGGCAAGGTAAGGTTAAGTATCCATTAGATATTTTTAAAGTTTTTTCAGCAGAGGCAGGGGGCCAGTGTCACCACCTTGGTTCTGAACCTCTTGAAGAATAAGTTATATGAGCTTTTTGCAGGTTGTTTCCAGCATTATCAAATAAACATCGCTGTTATATAATATGCAGCCTACTCTGTAGGAATTGAGCATCAATATGAAGAGAGGCAACAGCAAAGAAGGTAAAGGGAAATTCTTTTATGCTTCTTATTTGTCTCTGTTGTCTAGGAATGGAGATGTAATGTCAGTTAATTTGAAGAATCGGGGTTATAAATATAGTTTCTAGAGGAATCTTCAACAAATGGGAAAAACACAGTATGAATTAGGCTATTCGGTATAATAAAAGGGAAGTTAGAGAGAGTGTCAGATTCACGTGCAGAAGCTGACACTCAGGAATGCTGTCTGTAAACAATGTGCTGGGTACTGCTAACAAGATAGATAGATGTTCTTCTATAGAATCTGGGATAAGCCAGTGAGACAAAAATGGTGCAAATAAAGATATATTACTTCCATCTGACTAGTGACTTCCATCTTGTAACTAGTTTAATTATTAAGGATAGAGACCAAGAAGCTATTTTTGTTGTTTTCTAGAGATTTTTTAAGCTGCTTTTTACACTAAATGTGTTTCACAGAAATCATTTTGTTTGCACAACTGGCTTTAGATGCTTGAAAGAGCTGTGTGTGAGACTGGCACACAAAAGTTGGGTTCCTTGTAAAGAAACACCAGTACAGCTTTATTCCAGTGTTGCGATCTCAGGCTTTCATCTGAGCGTGCTTGGTGAGCCTGCTCCTCACACATACTGGTTTTTCCTAGAAGGCGTGATTTAGACGTCTCACCTTGGTGCACAAATTGAAGTGCATTGCTTTCTTTGGCAGTGCCCGCATGGCGGAGTAACTAGCTTGCTGTGCCCACTTGTGATAGTTTGATGTGTGCTCATATTCGCGTGTTCTAAGAATGTTGTCTGTTGTACTTGTGAAGGGGTGACATTTCCCTAAATTAATGCACATAGGATATCATTCTGCAGTCCTTTTGAGGACACATCATTGAATGGGAACAAGGCGTTTTTTAAACAACAAAAAAAAGGCAATGAGAAATTCTGGCACCCCTAGATGGGTGCACTAAAAATATCTACACTGTTTTGATGTTTCTTTTGACAATGTGAGTTAATGCCATTGTAGAAAAAGGCAGATATCAGATCTGTTCCTCATCAGTGGAACTCATAAACTGTTTATGGTTTAAAGTTTTGTTGTACAGGCTTTCCCTATTAAGTACTATCCTTTCTGGTTTAAAAATTAGAAAGTTTCAAAGGCCATGCTCTTGTTTTCTCTTTAAAGAAGTAAAAAAAGGAAAAAGGCTCTCTGGCAGACACTGTTAATGATGCTAAATGTCTTTGCAAATGTAATCCCCATCTTAGTTTTTTTCTCATTTAATTGAATTAGGAAGGCATAACAAACCAAAAAGGTTACTTTCATGTCCTTAACTTTGCATAATAGCTAAGGTGTGATATGTTTCTCTTATAATATTTTCCTATGTACATTATTTGTACTTGGCAAAGGACAATTGTTCTGCATATGAATAGTAATTCATAGTCATGCTCTTGCTTCATGTCTTAAATTTTAATCAGTGTTAATTAAATACATTTTCTTTGAGCTCCTTTTCTTAATCTTAACCTACTAATACTCATGCAAGCTGTTAAACAATAGGAAGTCCTTTTGAAAGATGTTTTTTGCAGCCATACAACATTTCTGAAAAAGGAGATTATATTATTTGGCTGTCTTCTGATACATACCTGGTAAATACGGAAGATACACAGTGTACGTAAAGAGTCTTGCAGTGAGTTCAAGATTAGAGGCAAACACACACCCTCCTGTATAAGACCCATGGGAGTAAGGCCAGTTGGGAGGAATGTAACTTAATTAAGACATAACTTTTAAAATTTAATTCACAGAGAACTATCTGGCAGAATTTCATACAGTGCAGATCATAATTCCTAAATAATTTTCATCAAGTGGAAGATCAGTGTTATTCTTCACAGTCTGTTACTGGGACTGTAGTACACTTTTGTATATGAAATTTAAAAGTCCTTTTCTGTTAACCAATAGGATATCCATGTTATTTCCTATCTTCAGGGGAG
Organism: Bucorvus abyssinicus; assembly: GCA_009769605.1. Classification (NCBI taxonomy): domain Eukaryota; kingdom Metazoa; phylum Chordata; class Aves; order Bucerotiformes; family Bucorvidae; genus Bucorvus; species Bucorvus abyssinicus. The sequence goes on from CM020040.1 coordinate 13,119,286, forward strand.
GCCTTTTTCAAAATCATTTTCCACTGTGTTTACAAAGTATGCTTTGTGCTTCCCCTGGTGCACCACTCCCTTTCTCCTTCCTGTTCATTCCTCCATCCACTCCTTATCACCATCAGTGCTACCTTGTTCTTGGTTTGTTGTGCTGTGGGTGTGTGAGAATGAGATCCTGGCTGTTCTCTACTTCTGAAATGTGAAACGGCCCGAGAAAGAAGATCAAGAATTGAGAGGACCCGCACTGCTCCCAACTCTAACTTCCCACAAGACCTTAGGCTGCATTATCTCTAAAATGCATAAAACCCCACTTGACTTGATTGGCAGAGTGGAGAAGTGAAATTTCAATCATTTTGGCTGAAAACAGATTCGTGGCTTCATGGATGAAGATGTATTTAAAGTGGTTCCAGTGCTTACTTTTGGAATGTGAATTTTAAAAAAAAAACTCAAATACAAACCAACCACCACCAACAAAAAAACCCAAACCCCCAAACCAAAGAAACTTAAAATGTGTTTAGACTTCACTTCATTGGACATTAAAGCTTTAGATATTAAGCCATTTTATCAATGTAAGTTTGTGCAATTTTAGTCTGCCACCTAAGAAAATTTAAATGGCTCAAAAAAAAAAAACCAAAAACCCTACCTTTTGGTTCATCATCATGGGAGCTTTGTGACAGTATCCAGATACGAGTACAAATGACTGGAAAAATGAGAAAAGGCTTTTATACTCTATATTTAACATTATGTGATGAGATACACTTTACTGATTGGAAACTTGGAGCAAGATGATGCATTAGCTTTTTAATCTAATCCCAAAGATTTTTTTGTTTACTTTGATCTTTCCATTCTTTTGCGAATCTCTAGTAGTTTTACCAGCTTTTTTACATGTGTGGTCATCAATTTTGTAAATCAAACCAATTGAGCCTTTTTGTGGTTTTGGGGTTTTGTTTGTTTGTGGTTTTTTGAGGGGCTTGGGGGGGGCTTTTTTTTTATTATTTTTTGGGAAACCTGGATCTTACCCTAGATTCTAATCTTTACTGAATCTTTATCCATAAATTATGAGTTCTTCTATTAGATTGGCAGAATGATGATCTGTCAATATTATCATTTGCTGGAAAGCGAAGAAATTGCCAGCACTTTGCCTGTGTCATCATATAAGGAGCTTTAAAATAATTGTCATAGCTCTATGTTGAGCTTTCAGGTAAAGGTAGTTGAAAATATCTGTATTTTTGGAGGTAAGATGTCTTTCTCGTGAACAGGGAATTTTAGTGGGATTTGGATGTGTGACTTCTGTTACTTCTTAAGAAATTTTTTATTTTTCCAGTCCCGTCAAAACAAACATGTTTGTTTATTCATCGCTGGTTAATGACAGAATGACCTGATCAACCTAGCATATATAAATAAAGCTCATTGCAGTTTGCTAAATCTGGATCACTTGTCACATAAAATACCCTGAGCTGGGTGGGTAGTAGCTCAGGGAATCAGGCTGAAAGTGACTGTCTAGTGTTGCACTAGTTTTGTCTCATCAACATTCAGTTCCACTGCCTAAGCACGAAGGTGGAAAAAGTCACTATAACATGAAGAGATAGGAGGAGTGAGAAGAGAAAAATATGCCTTATTTGAACTGAAAAGAAAGGGAAAGATCATGTGGCCTGCAAGTTTCATGGTTATGCTGTTCAAAAGATTTTGTGAGTAAATGGTGTTTGTGTTTTGCTTGCTTCTGGAAGCAGAGGTAGCAATTTCCTACAGTATTTATTTTCCTGAATTGTTGTTGTAACGCTTTTTCGTAGCTGCAGTGAATTATGGTAACTTGCATATCTCTGTGTGGATGAGTTTAGAGGGTCAAGCTGATGAGAAAGTACTTCAGTTTTATGTCATAGCGTTTTGTATCTGAGCATAGTTGTCATCTAACAACCAAAGTAGGAAGATAAGCAGTGAAAGCTAATAGGAAATAAAAATGCACTATATTAACTCTCTACTTTGCTATGCTGATCATTCAACTCATTCCTGATGGTAGGACCTTACCTCTGTAACTCTCAGGAGGTGGCATACGTAGTAGCCTATCCTTGAGTTGAGTATCAGTGTTGCCTTTGAAAGTGGATACTGCAGTGCTATTGCCGATAGACATGGAGATGCAATGTTGGTGGAAGTGAAATAAATTTGAATATTTGCATATGCAGGGTAGGAGCAGGCTGTTGTATCCATGGGAGACTTCAGCTGCCCCAGAATCTGTTGGAAGCATCATAGGCTTGGGTGCAAGCAGAAGGCAGTTTCTCGAGGCAGATGAATGATGAGTTGAGTAAGGGAGATGTGCTGAATCTCCTCCTCAAAAACAAGGAAGAAGTGGTCAAAGATATAAGGGGAAGGGCATCCTTCCCTGCGGTAACCACGAGACTGTGAAGCTTAAAATCCTGCAAGGTAGAGTAAGATCACAAGCTTGGATTTTAGGAAAACAAGTTTTGGCTTACTCAGGGATCTTCTTGGCAGGCTTAATGGAAGACTGCTCTGGAAGGTCAAAGGGATGCAGGACAGCTGGTTGATACTCAAAGGCAACCTTCTCAAAGCACTAAAACAGTCTATTGCAATGTTTAGAAAGTCAAGCAAGCATGGCAGCAGGCCAGCATGGATAAATGAAGAACTCTTGACTGAGCTCAAATACAAAGAGTAGGTACAGAGAAAGTGGAAGCAGCCATGGGCTACCCAGGAGAAAAATGCAGACATGGCCTCAGCATGCAGGGATAGAATTAGGAAATTCAAAGCTCAGCTGCAGCGGAAAAAAAGAGGGATGTAAAAGGCAACTGTAATGTCTTACAGATGTGCATTGACAGCAAAAGAAAAGGCTAAAAAAAAAAAAAAACTGTGTGTCAGTTGCTGCTCTACCTTGATGTTCTTTCAGCAGGAGGATGGACTAGGTGACCTCAGAGGATATTTTCTGGCCTACGTGATTTTATGATTCTGTGATTTGTAGTGAAGTTCTAGCCTACGTCTCATGCTGCAAGACTCCTTATGGACGGAGACCAACACTGTGCACCATAAGATAAAGGTGCATCCTTATATGGTTGGCACTTTTTAACAGATATTTGAAACTAACTCCTGCAGCAGGCATAGAAAATGAGCTAACTTAGGTCTAAATATGTACAGTATGTATATAAAAAAATGAGATGACAAGGTTAAAATAGCTTGTTGTAGAGATACTATTATCAAGGTAATATATCAAAAAAGAGGAGTTCAGTGCTTTTTGAGCCAGTGAAATCAAGTTTGTCCTGTAATGTGACACTGCCGTCTCCTCCAGCACAGAAGGACAACTCTGGGATTTTTACACAGTGCTCTTCACCTTCAGCAACCCAGAGAAAGTCTTGTTTAACAGCCATCTGCATGGTGTTACTAGATTAACCTTTTAAATTGTTATTTATGCCATAAAAGGATACATTAGGGTCTCAATTTTTTTTTCTACCTTGTACTGTAACTCACACCTGTGCAAAGTGGAATGATTTCTTTTTATATTTATAAAAGTCTCAGCTCCTATACCAAAGATCACAGAAATCAATAGAAATCTTCAATGACTGTAGTGGGGTAACTGCTAAATGACTGTCTGATGTACAGAGCAAAAAAATTTATTGTGCCTAGTCAAATTAATTTACCCATTTCTGATGTCTGTCTTACCAATTCTTTAGGATTTTTTGTTGTTTTTTGGGTCCTAGCGGTGTTTTTGTTCTGGTTGAACCTTGTTAAAATATAGCTATACACAACTGCCTTTTCCCTGGAAAGTACTGTTATTTTTCTTTTACTAAGAAAAAGCAATATGTCTTTAGAAAATATCAGCATGACTTTCCTTCGCATCTGTCAGTTCTGTTTCATTACTCCTGGGAATAATGTATTAGTCAGAAGCAAGTTCCCTCCCTGTTCTGCTATTCAACATTTATAAAATCAGAACATTAAACTACTATAGTGTTATCCAAAAGCCTCGTTTACTTTGAATCTCTCAATTTCAGAGGATTTTGTATTTGTTCTGAGCTTATTTGCACAACCCAACATACAGAATTGATTCGAGATTTATGATGCCTGTTCATGACTGCAGCTTCAGGATTTTCATTTGGTCAGACCTGTAATTGTTGTCGTAAACATTTGCACATTGAAGTTATATGTTGTTATATTTTATAAGTAGTTGTTAGCGAAACAACATAAGGTCACACATAATCTGTGAAGGTGATGATAAAGTAATATGGAGATTCCCTGCTAGATCAAAGAATTGGTCTCAGCTAAATTATATGAGCTCTTTGTGTATTATCGGCAGCTGACAACGGGGTCGGGCACCTTGACCATGGTAAACAATCCTTTTTTGTTGGAGTTTGTAGACTGCAACTCTGTCAGGTTGTTCTGTTGAAGGCAGCTTACTTTCCTGAGAATTGAAATATGGTAATTACAAAGGTATTTTTAAATTTTATTTTTAAATGATGCTGTTGGGAATTTCTTCATGTTGTTTTCCATCTGAATTGTGGGGTTCATAATTGCTGTTAGACATGCAGCAATGGGAATTCTGCACGAGTGTCTGTGTGGCTGTGGTCCATCAGCTCTGCTGAAAGGAAAGCGCTTTGAAGAGACTTTTAGAACCTCTGCCCGAGTGTCTTGCTAAATACTTTCCTAGAAACATCCCACCAGTAAACAGACAAAACTAAGTGTACCATTTAGTCAAAGAGTTACGGAATTTACTATTTTTTACATCATGTTATAGTTCCGTCCCCTTGCTGTGGTTGTACGATATCTATGCTATCTCTTAGTGATTCCTCTGAAGAGCTTGCGAATTTTGAGTTTTTTAAATCAGAGACAATCCTACTGTCTGCTTGAACAGTACTTAGACCAGACTTGAGTGGCTGTGGAAGTTAATAGTATTTTTATTTATTTTAATTTTGGGGGCTTTTTTTGTAAAACACCGAAAGAAACAGTTCTTCCTAGTGATGTAAAATGGTGTTTGGTGTAAATTTCTAAAGTCTGCTTCTGAAAAGTATCGTAAAACAATTTAATGGTAAATTTCAATCTTTTCTGCTGAAAAAGCAAAATATTTTTAGTGATTGTCATTAAAAGTAATATTGCATAAACGAATTTTGTGAGATTATTCTCCTAGAAATAGTCATGGCAATTTACCTTCCTGATCTATTTACCAGTTTTCCAATCCTTCAGAATTTGTCTCCTGTTTTGCTCCTCACAAACCTTAATACTTCGCTAAATGTGCATTGACCCCTACTGAATCAGACCTGACTGCCTTCCCAAATGTTTACCAAAGCTAATTGTGAAAGTGGGGTTTAGTTTTGTTACAAGAGAATTTGCTCATTGACACTGGTTCTCAGATGCCTTACGTAATTCTCTGTGCCCCTGCAAAACATGGATTGAAAACCTGTAGGTTAGGACAAGGTTCTCAAAACACTTCTACATGTATTGTGGGTTCCTCTCGTCATACTCTGATTAAAGTATCATCTTTCCCACTCATGGATACAGTCATTCCTATAGAAAGATTTTTCTGCTGGAGTGATGTATTCTGGTAAATTCAGAGGACGAAGCTGTATTCTGGTATTGGGGCAGAACCAGTACAGGAGCTCCACTGATGTAACTGCTACAGCAAAAAATCACAAAATTAATGACATAAATGAAGATTCTAGGAGCTATATAAAGTATTCCACACTTCTCTTGACCAAATTTTTTTCTGTCGGCACAGATGACTAAACATTGTGCACAGAATGACATTCTGAACAAAGCTGAAGATCGTGGGCATTTTTTTATCGGATAGCTCAGTAATTCTGCTGAATCATAATGAAATAATAAATTTTCTACTGATAAAATTGATGACTACGTAGGCTTCATAAGTCATGAGATCTTGATAATGAGTTAAGTGTTTAGCAAAGTGATATTTAAACTTGAAAGTAGGTGGAGTTTTTTTGTTATAGATCCTTTACATTCCCAGCAAACTTAACGATATTTTAGAAGCCTGCTTATGATAGGGATGAATTTCTCCTGGAAATACCTGTTTCAGGAGTTATTTTCTTCATAAAAGTGACAGTTTTTAATGTGCTCCTTTTTTGTTTCCCTTGGAGCACACTGTAACTTGTATTTGTCCATCTTAAAGAGGCAGCTCAACATTAAAAAAGTAGGTGCGTCTCTATCTCTCTCTTCCCCCTTTTGAAGCTGCCTAAAAAGAAAGCCTGAAGCACTCATCAAATGAAAACATGCATGAATTTTAATCCACTACAAAAGTACACCTTCAAACTTGAAGTGATAATTTATTTTTACTCACAGGTCCAGCCAAGCACATCAAATGATGTGAGGAATTGTTAAGATAAAGCTTCTAGAAGCTATTCTCTGTAAATGTGTACTCATTTCTTTTATGTAGTTATTTCTGGGCCAGTAATATGGCACGTAATATGGCTTACAAATAATTATGATGGTAGTGGCATAAACAAAGGTCTTTTTATGAGACACAGAAGGAGAAATTTAATTTCATTTATGCTACTACAATGTCTTAATCTAAACTTTAGGATATATATATAGACTGTCAGCATGTTTGTGTAGCCGAAACAAACAATAATGTCCTTAACAAAGCAGTAATACCTCTTAGTACCAAGGAACGCTTTCCTTTTTTTTTTTTAATTCAATTTTTCAAGTACAGGCTAAAAATCAATGTTCATAAATGTTTGAAAATTAGGGTAATAATGTTGCTTTGGGTTTTTCTGACTGTTTTGTTTGCCTCTTTCACGTAGGTGGAGCATTTGAATGGGACTTTGAAACTAATCAAAATTCACCTATATAGAATAATGCAAAGAGTTTTCCTAGTAAACCATTAAAAAAGAGTTGCTCTTAGTCTATTTCTTGACACCAGACAGAGGCATTTTCCTGTCAGATCATTTATGGCCAACTACTGTTACCAACAAATAAGTGGAAATCCATTTGTGTAAATCAAACCAAGTATTAGAGCATTTAAAGCTTATTAGTGGTCTCCAGCCTATGACTTAAGGAATCTTTTCATGGAATTTCATCATCTAAGCAATGCCTTTTCTAATGTTTTGAAGAACCTCTGCCAGATACTTGGCTCCCTCTTTTGACTGCCAAGACATTTCTTTATGTAGAAATTGTGTGGCCTAAGTCCTATTCTGATTCATTTTCACAAATGCAAAACTCTGTTGGGTTTTGATCTTAAGTGCTTTGATATTTATTTTTAAGACTAGTTTTTGTAATTCCTGCCAGTTTTAGAAACATGTTGGGTTTTTTGGTAGTTGAAATGGGCAGACCTTGATGATTACCAAAAGTTTGTTTTATTGACAAACTCTTGTAGACAATAGATAGTCACTTCAAATTAGGAATGTCAGATTTTGACAAGGGCATGCCATCCCTGAACCAAATTTGTGAAGAGTGAACTTACATACCATGTAAGTTTGCTGTGAAAAATTACTTAAAGGGACTATAAATAACAATTTGAGTAGTATTGACAAATTTTAAAGATGGATTTTTTTTTTTCCATGAAACTGAAAAATGAGGGCAAATCCTAGTATTTTCTTGGACATTTTTGCTGTTTGATCAAATCCAGAAAAATCCAGGGCTTATCTAAAGTACAGAAGATGCAAAAAAAAAAAAAAAAAAAAGTTAGCTTTGACTTATTTTCTATGAGAAGATACTATTTCTTTTGTATTTGTTGTATTTTAAAAATTCCAAGTACTTTTTAAACATCTGTAAATAGTGTTTTATGCATTACTGTATTGTTACTAAAAATGGAATTTAGCTTTCCAATCAAGTATATCTTAAATGGTACAGAGAATAAGATGAAATGAAGGCTCTAAATAATCAATGCATATCTGGGTCAAATCATACATATTTTTACTTGTTCATTGTAATGTAATCTTACTCAAAGTTTATTCGATCCACTGGGTTAAATTACAGTTCTAAAGCCTGAGGGAATTCTCTCACAAATCAGAAAGCAGAGCCTGTTTACAATAAACTTCCAGTGCTTTTTTTTCCTTTTCCAACAGCATGGCTCTAGTTTTCAAAAGAGATTTGCCAACTACAAATAGGGAGAATATCATGTTTATTTCTTAATCAAATGTGAAAAATAAAAGCAGCAGGGTTATGGCTGAAAACAGTGGCTGCACCGATGCTTGTACGAGAACAAAAATCTTTTTCTACAAATCCCTGGATTTCAGCTTTCTTTGATCCTAAAAAGAAACATAAATGTTGAAAAAGACAAAACAATATATTTTTTAAGTAATCAAAGGGGATGTAGAAGCTACGAAACCAGAAAGTTCTGCATGAAAAGTTAAATAATTCTTTCACTGTGTAGTAGCTATTTTCAGTTTGGAGGGGTTAAGTCCTCAGTGCATGAAAACCAGGGAGATACGGGTTACAATTGCTATTTCTGTGGAAACCTGAAGCAATGGAATGTGTATTTGCTATGAAGGAAGTTTTAGCAATGATGAATAAAACCAGAAGCAGAAATCAGTGCAAGAAAGTGACAGGTTTGCTAGGGGGTCTCTATCTCTTGGGTTTTTTTCTTCTGTGGAGTTTCATCTTCAACATGTCTGTCTGTTGTCTTTGTTTTCCTATCTGTAACATGGAAATAACGTTTTAGAGGACCCACTTGCAAAACTGCTCTGACCCTGTAATGACAGGGATAGATTTTGAGAGGTTTATGGCACCTTACTCTCTCCATGTTTCCTCCTGGGAGTTGGGAGGAAGAGGCCCCAGGTTTTAAATTGAATTTTGACTGGGGAAGAGTTTTGAATATCTAGTTTACACGTGTGGGGGTGTGAGATCCTCAGACTGAATGCTAAATATTGACTCAGTGTAAAAAATGCAAAGGTTTTATGCTGCTGTGTGGCATTTTTAATAACATTTAGTACCATAAGATAAAAGTTAAGTCTATTTCTTGCCAAATAATTATGTTTTGTCTTTTTGCTTTTGGCTGGGTGAAATAACTTCTCTGTGGCTGAGTACTTGTTAAATTTTGTAGTGTGCATCTTGCCATCTATAGGAGTCCACAACTCTCAGCATTGTGACCTTCAATGAAATATAAACGTCACTGTTAAAGCTCCAGTGGTCTTACTTTTTTATTAGATTTAACCAAGTTTGTAGGTGGCATCTTGAGTTTTCAGGGCTTTTTTTGTTCGAGGAGAAGGGTTAAAGGTGCAGTAGAACAGTCAATTTTCTCATCTTGTGCCAGAAATCTCTAACTTTTAACTGAAAGCAGAAAGTATTGAAGTTGGTTTTGTTCCAGAAATGAATCATACTTTCTACAGGAAATCACAGCAGCTGATTTCTATTACAGAATTGTCATGAGTGCCACATGAACTAGATTGTGTTGTCAGGTATGTTTCTGTAATAAATGAGACTACTGTTACAAAACACAAAAATATAAAGAACTGGGTGCTCCTTTGCGATCACTTTCTACTTTCAGATATCCAAATTAACAAATGTATTTGTTCATACTGGTAGGTTTGGAAGTGTGTGGAATTTCGGCATGATTCTTTTCATTAGTGCCCGGTCGTATACATTTCACAAGCACATAAAGGCAATACTCTGTAATTGCTTCATAGCTAACATAACATAAGTAGAATGACTATTTTTGAAAATGCTGCTGATTTCACACTAAAGTGTTTTTTCTTCTATGGGTCCATTTTTATTTCTGCCGTCCTTTAAGAAGATAAGCAGTCTTCTGAATAAAGAAATTCCCCAATAAATCCCGTTTATTTATGAAAAATAGGAAAAGATGAAGATGATGTTTGGTTACTCACTTTATTTTATTTACCAATCAGAGATTCGAAGTATTTTAGAAGCTCTGTAGAGTTAGATGTTTTAGGTTTTATTTAGATGGCTAATCCCTTTGAAACAAATGAAGTATTTTCTTTACAGTTCTGGTATTGGGACTCACAACCTCTTTTTTTATATGACTGACTCGCCAGACGTAGGCATTCTTAATGTACTTAATAGCAGATGCTAGCTACCAAGCAGACCTGCGTCCCAAGCATTGCTGTATACCTAGCGTTAGCAGCACTACCACCATCGTTAACAATCAGAATGAAAGAAAATCTGTGCTCAGTTATGGAGCTACAAACACACACCAAGATGCATCTTTCCTAAGGTCCCTGTTTTAAGGTAGCTTGTCCATGGAAGCTCTTCAGATAAGGGGAAAAAAAAACCAAACCAAACACCAGATGAAAGAATGCTATCTCATATTCTGAAAGAGAATTGATGTCGTGCCACAGTGAAACTTCTATTTTGAAGCCTTTTAGCCCTCTGCCTGTTGTTTTTTAATTGAGCTGAGAACAGGGATGAGCAGAATACAGTCTGATGTTTAAACTATTTGTAAAATTAAATTATGTGGTTGAATCTTAGTGATACTAATTAAAGTAGCTTTCTTCTAGTGAAAATAGAATTTACTTACCTTCCCCCCACTACCAAATCTCCTAAACAGATAGGTGAAAGAAAAATACTAAGCAATCATCCATAGCCTGAGCATATTGGAAAAGTAATATATGGTATAGTCAGAGAGGCTTCATTCCTGTGCTTAAGGCAGATTGGAAATCATTCCCTGCAGAGCATGGAAGGAGTTTGTGATGGAATGCTGCTTAAAAACTCAGGCCTCGTGTCTGTTCTGCTGCGCTCCACTCTGGGAGGTAATGCATCCCGCCAGCGTACAACAGCCTTTTGTTTGAGCATAATTTGTAAAGATACACATGGTATTTTTAGGAGAAAGTGTATGGGTTATGTTTTGCTTGGCAGTTAATTTTGGTTTCTTCATAAGAAAAGACTACACTTCTGGGTTATGCAGAGCTCTTTGGTTTCTTTAAAAGGAGCGTACAATTTAAATTTGTGCATGGCTGTTAATTTCACCATGTCAAATGTGGCCTGCGCCAGTAGAGGACGTCGACACTTAAAATACACTATCTCGGGAAATATCTTGGGTGACTTGTTTGTTAGAAAACAACACTATATTCCTCATTCTTCAAAAAGTATGAGAGTGGTTTCCTGGGTGAATTGCAGCATCATAAGTTTAGACAATTCACCTCCTATGGCCTGAGGTGTGAGTGTGGATCAGAACAGTGTTACAATCAACAGCAAAGTTTGTTATGTCCATTTCTGACAGAGGATTGAAGTTTTTCTGTTAAGTCACAAACAGAAGAAGACATGATGTGATATTACAACTGTTAAATCTTTAATAACATTAGAATCCTAAAACCCCACAGACCCCTCAATATCACTGTTGCTTGGCAAACAAGTAGATGATGCCCTCTTCCTTGGTTCTTCCTTCTTCCTATGTGAATTAACTAAGTCTTGCCTTAACTT